>OX359294.1:48951174-50274924 GCA_947179395.2 Pulicaria dysenterica | reverse complement strand
ATTATTCGTATATAATAAAAATTATGCTTTTTTTTACTAAAAAATGAGGATATTTCTCCGCCTCTCCAGTGTGGGTTCGAATTGCTTGGTGGCGGATTTTCAACCCCCCCTTGTTATTTGGTTTTAACCAAGATTCGAGCACCACACCTTCACTCAATGGAGGAAACCCCTAAGGAAAAAACCCCCAACCTACTGCATGCAGCAGGATTTGATCCCCAACCTTTTACGAGAAAGGAGGGCGCCTTACCAAATGGGCTAAACCCCATTGGCATAAACATTTAACAACATATGATACAAGTTAAAATGTACAAATTATTATGTGCAGACAATTTTTATAGAGTAGGAATCATCATCCTATATTTATGCATAAATTATATTTATATTTAGAAAAATAATAACCACAACCCTTAGGGCTGTGAATAAGAATAAAAAAATAAGATTCTAAGTTTTAAACATGGTAACCGTAAGTCATGATAGAAAAGTTTGAATGTTATTTAGAAAATAATTAATATAGAATTTTGGTAAATATGAAAGGTTAATTATATAACATGAGTTATGATTATTAATTTTAGAAATTAAAATTACCATTTATACTCTTATCAACAGCCCTTAGAACTGTGGTTATCATTGTCCTTATATTTATGTTACAATTGATTTATAAAATTCTAAGTTTTAGTTAGTTTTATTTATTGGGATTTATTTAATAAATCCAATAATAATTGTTTATTATCAAGTTATATCAGGATATCGATATTATAAGCTAATTTAATGATTAATTAATTAAAAAGAGTCCAGTTAGAACCCAAGGCAGTATGACCGAATTGAACGAGAGACAACGTGTTATTTTATAATAAGTATTTAATGAGAACCATAATTACAACTCTCTTAAAAGGCGATTTTGTGTTAGAGTTTCATTTTCAATTTAATTCTTATTTAATTCTTAGTCCTAAAAAATTAATTTTATCTTTAGACCAATAATATGAATAGTTCAGATTGCATTTTAAAATTTTAGACGGAAGGTTATTTTTATAATTCACATGTGATGCTTATACAATTAAATGTGATTGTATACTGAATCTCTTGTGATTGTATTTTAAAATTTTAGAACTATATTTTATATATGAATTTATTGAACACATCTCGAGTATCATAATCACATTTACGTTTCAAATTTTAAGCCTAAATAATAAAGACAGATACATTAATTCTTGTTCGTATATACATAAGAATTCATTGTGATAATATAATGATCTTAACATTATTTAATGCTTTCAACTTAAACTTTAATAAAATTATTAAATAATAAATAAGATTTGTATCACTTCTAGGATTTTTGTTGTTGTTGATATTGTATGAATTATGCTAGAATCGTAACTTTTCATGGGTAATGAAAGGCTTATTGAACTCTATTAGAGCGGACGTAGTAATAACTATCATTGGTTGATAACGGCTAAAGTACTTGCAAACCGGCTTAAGGTCATGAGGAGTACCATTGGTCCACAACAAACAACATTCTTGGAAGATAGATCTATCCTAGATGATCCATTGATTATAAATGAATTAATTTCATGGTTGAAGAAAGTTAAAAGGAAATCATTCGTCTTCAAATGGACTTTAACAAGGCATTTGACTCTTACGGTGGGACTTTTTGGAAGAAGTAATGACTCAAATGAACTTTGGTGTGACATGGCGTAAGTGGATTAACGGATGCTTATCTACATCGAGGGTTTCTGTTCTTGTAAATGGTTCTCCGACTTCGGAATTTGATATGGGTGTTGGGGTGAGACAAGGTGATCCCCTAGCACCTTTTTTCTTTATCATCGCGGCCGAGGCATTAAATGTTGTGATGAAAGAAGCGGGTAGGAAAGGTGCCTTTCACGGTATTCAACTCCCCAAGAAAGGTCCTTTGATCTCCATATTGCAATATGCAGATGACGCGCTATTCGTTGGTGATTGGTCACACGCGAATTTGAGTAACTTAATTCGCATTCTACGGTGCTTTCATTTATCCTCCGGGTTGAGAATAAACATAAATAAATGCTCGCTTATGGGCATCGGAGCTAATAACGTGGAGCTAGAACATATGGCGATCTTGTTTCATTGCAAGGCGCACGATGATTTTTATTTGAAGGCTCCCAAATTCATTCCTTTTAACAGGATTAAGTGAGTTCCACCGAAGGTCAACACTCTTGCTTGGAGAACTTTTCACTCTAGGCTTCCTACAAAAATTAATTTAGAGAAAAGGGGTGTTCCTATGATCTCCACCTCCTGTCAACTTTGCTTATTGGAGGAGGAAAATGAAGAACATTTATTTGTCAAATGCATGGTGGTTCGTCAGGTGCAAGTTAACGAGATAAGAAGATCGTGGGCTCTTGACATCAACATTGTGGAGGCCCATCCATTGCTTTGGGCTTCATTATCCAATCTCAAAGGTAATAAGTACAAGGCCTTGGCAGGTGTGATGTATGCATTTATTTGAGTTGTTTGGGAATTGGGAGTGTCGAAACAGTTCCATTTTCCAGTCAAACTCGGCGATGAAAAAGGAGATCATTTTTTCCAAAGTTCAAGCATCCTCATTCTTCTGGTTGTCTCATAGATCAATAATTGGTGGTATTAAATATAGGTGGAGTGATTGGTGTGTTTTGCCTAATGATTGTTTGTAATTGATTTATCTTTTGTATTCGTGTATTTTCTAGCATCTTGCTAGTGTTTGGTTTTTAATAAAAATGGGTTATTTGGGGGGTGATGGCAATGCCGATGCTCCCCGGTGGTCCTGTTATTTGCTGCTAAAAAAACTATGATTGGTTGATACATCGGCACGTATCATTAGGTTATAATCAAACAGATCACTATCATCAGCGATTGTCACATTGGCATAGATTTTATTTTTATTTTTCTGTTTAATATAAATGTGATATCCAAAATTTTGAATTATATATTTATATGTGTAGTAAGTTATAATTATTATTGTTGTTGTTATGCCTTAGACTTATATGTATATGTTTAGAAAGAAAAAATTAGAAAGTGTTTATATATTGATATATAGTTTGGTGGTCTAAATGTAAGAACAGAGGCTTGAGGGGTTGGAATTAAAAAATCAGAATATAAGTACAATATACAGCTTCTTTGACTCATTTTGAGTTTTAAACTTCTGCTGGAAGAGAGAGAGAGAGAGAGAGAGAGAGAGAGAGAGAGAGAGAGAGAGAGAGAGAGAGAGA
Organism: Pulicaria dysenterica; assembly: GCA_947179395.2. Taxonomy (NCBI): domain Eukaryota; kingdom Viridiplantae; phylum Streptophyta; class Magnoliopsida; order Asterales; family Asteraceae; genus Pulicaria; species Pulicaria dysenterica. The sequence goes on along the minus strand of OX359294.1, from coordinate 50,271,706 downwards.
GAGAGAGAGAGAGAGAGAGAGAGAGAGAGAGAGAGAGAGAGAGAGAGAGAGAGAGAGAGAGAGAGAGAGAGATGGAAGAATGAGCTGCTACAAGACGAAAACAATAAGATCCTTAATGCATGTGGTGTTTGAGTCAAATTGAAGTGTTTTAATAGCAATTCTAACGTTGAAGCTTTATTTTTCGGGCAAAATAGAGCTGGACATGTTTGGTTGATGATCATAACTAACTTTTAATAATTGATTTCAGTGTTATTGTGGTTAATTATAAACCCAATATTATTGTGTGTTGAAAATCTTAGCAAATTTGTCAAAATCCAAGTAGTTTGGGTTTGATTCATTAAGGTTTTGTTAGAAGCTAGTTTATGGTTGTTTTGGATCAAATTTGAGGTACATATAAGTTCCTTTAAAATTGTAAAAGAGTTTTGTTCGGGTTGAAACGTGTGGTTTGTGTTGTAAATAAAAGAGCAAGTTGTTGTTATTCGTAGCCCGTCGTGACGTGACGTGTAGTGCATCACGACGTGACGTGTCCAGATCAACAACAAGATTTCTTCCATCGATTTTCTCACGACGCAAGGTGTTATCCTTCGTGTCGCGAAGCACCCTGAATCCCCTAGAACCATGTTATAATCCTCTTTGACCATTTAATTTAATAAGGATTGATTATAATGATCATATGAGGATAAAATGGAGTCTTTTATGGTCTAATTATGTGTTTGAACATAGTATAGCCTTTTATCTAAAATAGTCTTGTGTGCACTTAATTATAGGATTGACCATCAAGTGAGTAATTACGAGGTTTGTTAGATAGTGATCCTCATCACTCCTTAAGGTGAGTTTTACCCTACGAATACCCTTTGTTTTAAAAGTTACTAAGTCATTATAACTGTACTTTGTAAAGTATTATGTGATATATGAGTTTATGACATCAAATGTTTATTGTTAGAAATAACTATATGCTAAAGATATTGTGCTAAATATGCACATTGCAACACTTTGAGTTCAAAATATGTTATGTGATGTTTCTTGCAAGTAAATGGTTCAATATGTTTAACTTGCTTGTGATTATTGTTGGTGCATATTTGTAAATCCCTAGTTCATATCAATAAAATATATTCATAGTTTATTAATTCAAATGTTAATGGTTTGCATGTTTATACATTCTTAGTGATTCTATGTGACTATCTTAAGCTTACAAGTACTTGAATCATGTGTTGATGTGAGTTTGGAAGTGTAAGTCTGTGTGAAAGTTCATCACGTGCGTGATGCGTTCACTGCGTGCGTGATGAGTCCACTACGTGCGTAGTGGATCTCAGTAGGTCGGTTAAAAGTTAATTAATTAACATTAAAATCTTTAAGGTCGTGCGTATTGGGCTGACTACGTACGCAGTGCTCTGCACCACGTGCGTAGTGAAGATTTTACTCTATAAATAGAGCTTAACCCCGCATTAGCGTCAGAAATCGTTCGTAACTACGCATAATCACTTTCTATCGTACGACATTGACCTTATCCGACCTTAAGCCTACTAAATCGCGAACTTAGTGTTGATTACGAATCCAAGGGCAGCCTTAAGCATCTCTGTGTGAGTTCTTAGAGTTGTTCTTAGTTCTTTCTGTGTGTTACTGTGTGCCGGACACCTAAGCAGATCATAGTATCCTTAGGAGGTTTGGGAAATAGAATTCCGCGCTATTTCTCATCCTAGATCAGTCCTAGCGTAAGGGTGTTTTAGTTTAGTTTAGAACCCCGTTCCCCCACGGTCCTACAAAGTGGTATCAGAGCCTTGTGCTTTGATTGATCACTTTTCCTTTAGGATTTCGTGATCTAGGTGTCGATTAGGCCTGTGTGTTTGTCCTTTTCGTCGTTTTTAACCGGTTAGTAGGTCAGAAATAGGTTGTTTTGCGTTAAAAAAGGTCGTGTTTTTACGTTAACTGTTTGAGTTTTACCCGTGCGAAGTGAGTCTTTAACCCGTGCGTAGTGCCCGTAGTACGTGCGTAGTGTGTCGTAGATCATCTAGAATCTTCGTCAAGCTGTGTGTTCATTCCGTGCGTAGTAGGTCCTCAACGCGTGCGTGGTGTGTCCAGTTCGTGCGAGTTGAGTCTGTGTGGTTTACTTTGTCTTTAAAAAAATTATTGTGTTGCTTCGTGCGTACCATCTGCACTCCGTGCGTCCTAGGTTCTCAATCCGTGCGTGTTAGAGTTCCAGTTCGTACGTAGGAGCATCTGTGTGTTCTCGTGTCAGTCCGTACGTAGTGCATCGTGTTCGTACGTAGTAGTTCCCACTCCGTGCGTATTGAATCTGTGTGATCTATCAAATCCTAATTTCAGTCTGTGTGTTCTCAGCTCTTGATTACTGAAATGGCATCAAAACAGACAACAGTTTTAAACAACTTATTATTAGACAGTGAAATGGGGAGTGCCAATAAAGTACCTAAATTGTTAACCATGGAAGACTATCCTATGTGGAAGCCCAGGTTCGAAATATTCCTCGATGGCCTTGACTGTAGACTTCGGAGAGCAATAAGCACCGATTATATGGTTCCCAAGGGGGAGGGAAATATTGAAACCCCCTATGATGGAATGACTGTTGAACAGAAGAGCAGTCATGATGCAGAGAAGAAGGCCTATGCTCAACTAATCCAGGCCATTCCAAATGAGATCTTCCATCAATTCAGAAGATATAAAACTTCCCACAGCCTGTGGAGAGCACTAGAGAAGAGAAACGAGGGAAATGCCGCCCTCAAGGAATTGAAAGCAAGTCAATTGAGAAAGGAATTAGATCATTTCATGGCTACTAGAGATGAAAAACTTCCTTCTCTCATTACAAGATATAATCATCTTCTTAGTGAACTGGACAGTCTGGGTGTTACTGTTCCAGAGAAGCAGCAGGTGGAAATTTTGGCAAAAGCCTTGCCCAAGAGCTGGCGGCCATATATTATGATACTGAAGAACAGTGGTGGTTTTGACGGGATGGATCTAAATGATTTCATCACAAAGTTGAAAGAGCAAGAGCAGGAGGAACAAAATTTGGATTCCATGTCCGGTTATCAACAAAATCCTTCTCTCTACTACTCTGGAACACCTGTATCGTCATCCACTTCTTCAAATGCCCCCTTACAATCTGCCTATGTGAGGAATGTAAATGAATCTGGCAGATCTACATCTGAAGCTTCATCTTCTGGGCCATCCTATACTGTGTCTACTTCTGGATTCAATGCCGAGCATTTCAAGTATGGGAGTGCAGATGAAGTAACAACACATATGAGCATGCTAAGTGCGCTAGTCTCCTCTTATGATGATCTACTGAAGGGGAAGATTGGTAATGCTCATCTGACACAAGAGGACTATGACCAGATCGATGATGATGAGATGGAAAGACAAGATATCCTCTGGTCATATGCTAACTTAGTCAGGAGGGCGAGAGCATATGAGAAAAGAACAGGAAAGCAAATATCAGCTACAAAGGATACCAAACTTGGTTTTGATAAGTCTGCGGTAACATGCTATAATTGCGGTGAAAAAGGTCATTTCGCGAGAGAATGTGATAAGCCGAAGAGTGTGGGACCGAAGTATCCTTTCAAAACCAGTCCTGGCAGTAGATCATTTTCCTCTTCAACCATAAAGTCTGAATCAACTCCAAAACCGGCTAAGGCAATGGCAGTTGTTCAAAAGGACGAGGGAATTGACTGGTCAGTACAATTTGGGAATGATGGTGCTGATATTAATGTGGCAAATGTTCATACGTTGAACGAAGATTCTCAATCCGAGGCAGAAAGTTACTCAAGTGAGGAAGAATCAATTGCCAGCATTGATGATGAACCAGCCTCGGTTCCAGCTGCAGAAAAGACACCAGTGAAAGTTTGTGCCAATGAGTCAAACCAAAAGGTGTGCAGTTGTGGTCAATCATCCGAGGAAAAGGTATGTACTTTTGGCTTACCTTGTGGTTCTTGTAATGATTATGTAAAACAGATAGTGTTCCTAAAGTCTACAATTTCAGAGCTCACATCTAAGTTAGATAAAAACCTGTTGATAAAAGAAAGAGAAAAACAGTTGAAAGAAAAGAATGAAAGTTTAGGCAAACAGGTGCATGAACTAGGTGTGGCTCTGTTAAATAAACAGGATGCTATAGTGTTTTACATAAATGAGATTGATAAGTTGAAACGAGACCTTGCTACTTCAAAGGTCGATTATGAGACTCTGAGTCAAAAACTCAAAAGTTATTCCACGTCTTCTTACTTATTTGAGTACATAATCGATCAGAGAGGTCAAGGTACTGATTCAGAAAAGAACAAGAAGTTATACTCTAAATGTCCACCACCAGTGTTAAATCAACTGGTGAATGATGATGTTCACTCTGAATCTGACCCACTACTCACAAAGGTTGATGAATCTTCTGCATCAACCCCAAAAGAGGATTTAAAGTTACATGAGAATGTGGTGGGCCTCAGAAGAATGAGGTTCAGCAAGAAGAAATTAAAAAGACTGAACCAGGAATGAGAGAACTGTTGGCAAGTTCTAATGTCAAAGATCCGTTGATGCATCGTATCCACGATGCCCTTCGGAAATTTGAAAAGGAGGGTGTAAAGTCTCCTGATACCCGTCCATACCAAGAAGTCAAAATCTTACCCAAACATCAAGGGTTAGGGTATCGATCTCAAAGGATGTCGAAAGGTTCTGTAAAGCAATATCCAGACAGGATTTGCTATGTGTGCAGGAGACCTGGTCACCTCAGTTACGAGTGTGATCAGCAGCCACATCAGCGCTGTAACAGGAAAGTTGAGACTTATCAAAAGAATAAAACGTTTACTAAAAACAATCAAAACTCAACTCTTCCAGTTCAGCATCAAAGGACAAACGGGGATACCATAAGAAAATCTAAAAATCCCGAAGTTGTTAGCAAAAGAAAATCTTCGCTCAATCAGACTTCTAAGTGGACTAACAAACTGTGTGTTCAAATGCCTAAGGATTCGAGTGACAGGTTCAGCAATGCTGCTGAGAAGACTGGAACTTGGATGAAACTTCCAGTGATTGGAGAAGACGGGAAACCCATGACTATTCGGGCTTGGGTTCCTAATGCTCTCTAATTCGTTCTTCTATGTGAAGGGTGTCAACCGATATAATCAAGTGTGAGGTATTTGTGACTGTGTGTCTATTTTCTGTGTGACTAAATTGTTCTTTTGTCTTTGTGTTTATTTTCTGTGTGTCTTTGCGTTTCTATTTTCTTAGTCTTTAGTTTCTTTAGTATTTTAGAGGGAGATAGTTCAGAAAACATAGAAAATACAAAAAAATCAGAAAACATAGAAAATACAAAAAAAATCAGAAAACATAAAAAAAAAAAAAAACAAAAAAAGAGAAGTTGATCCAACTCAAATGGAGAGTGATGGCACACTGGTTCTCAATACAAAGTCGTCTAGTAAAATTAGAACTGAAGGCACATACATATTTTTGAGAAAACTGTCTGAAAATCTAGTTGAATCAGATAAGACACAGATAGTGTGTAAGACATATAAGGAAAGTCTAGACTGATAAGTAGTTACGCATGTGGAAATCCATCAAAGATTCAAACTATCGAGACATTCCAAGTCTATAAGTCAATAACAGTTGAGAATGACTTAGTTTGATGCACACACCTGTTACCATGCCTAATGTGTTAAATGACATTGAGCTATATGTAAAAGAGGGTGAAAAATTGACCCTAATTTTGAGAATGTCAAAAGATATAGATACATTGATCTATCATGATAAACTGTCAAAGAGCATAAAATGCATTGACAAAAGCTCAGCAAGAAAAATGTCTAGAGAGGTGAAAAATCGACCTCCATGTCAAAGAGCATAAAATGCGTTGACAAATTAACATATCACATAAGCATGGTGGTTTTGGTAATTAAGTTGTGCAACCTACTGAGTGAATCAAAATACTGTGAGACTTTGAAAGAGATAGTCTTAATCATGTATCCAGTCTAGACAATCTGAAAATGTTGAAACAAAATCTGTTATTATCTGAAGAAAGATAGGTTGACAGACAGAGTTTAAGAGAATATGTTTATGCCCAAGGTTCTGAAATGAATGATTACTGAGTATAGACGAGCTAGTACTGACTCCATACTGGAACCTTCTCACAAAAAGATTTAATTTTCAGGAATTTACTTCTTTTGCAAATTTATTCTGAGTTAATTTCATTTCAGTTATTTTCATTTCTGTCTTTTATTTTTAAGTCTTTAAATAGTTGAATTTGGATTCCCAAAAATAAGTTGTTAATAGTTTGCATTTTTTATCTCGTTTCTGTTTAGAAAAATACAAAAAGAGTTCTAGTATGTTATATTCTCTCTTAGTGTGATTTGTTCTGTTTACATTTCCTTCATCTCACTTTGATGTGTTTTGCTTAAATGTTTATAAGTGATCTTGAAGTTACTGACAGTTTATTGCTGAGTGCAGTACTAACAGTATTAAGGTTCACAGATGAGAAACTCATTACATGCGAAATGGAACCCCACTAAGCACGAGTTACAGTTCACATCGTGTGTAGTGCAGGTAAGGGCATGACGAAAGGTATTCGTTTAGCATTTTGCTGTATGAATTTTGCTTTGTGCAAATTTTTGCTTAGTACATTCTGCTGTGTGCATTTTGCTGTGTGCATTTTGCTTTGTGCATTTTACTTTGTGGAATTTTTGCTTAGTGCAATGGTTATTGATAGAACTAGGTCTTAGGGGGAGTTTTTTGGTGCATATTTGTAAATCCCTAGTTCATATCAATAAAATATATTCATAGTTTATTAATTCAAATGTTAATGGTTTGCATGTTTATACATTCTTAGTGATTCTATGTGACTATCTTAAGCTTACAAGTACTTGAATCATGTGTTGATGTGAGTTTGGAAGTGTAAGTCTGTGTGAAAGTTCATCACGTGTGTGATGCGTTCACTGCGTGTGTGATGAGTCCACTACGTGCGTAGTGGATCTCAGTGTGCACGTAGTGATTAGGTCGGTTAAAAGTTAATTAATTAACATTAAAATCTTTAAGGTCGTGCGTATTGGGCTGACTACGTACGCAGTGCTCTGCACCACGTGCGTAGTGAATATTTTACTCTATAAATAGAGCTTAACCCCGCATTAGCGTCAGAAATCGTTCGTAACTACGCATAATCACTTTCTATCGTACGACATTGACCTTATCCGACCTTAAGCCTACTAAATCGTGAACTTAGTGTTGATTACGAATCCAAGGGCAGCCTTAAGCATCTCTGTTTGAGTTCTTAGAGTTGTTCTTAGTTCTTTCTGTGTGTTACTGTGTGCCGGACACCTAAGCAGATCATAGTATCCTTAGGAGGTTTGGGAAATAGAATTCCGCGCTATTTCTCATCCTAGATCAGTCCTAGCGTAAGGGTGTTTTAGTTTAGTTTAGAACCCCGTTCCCCCACGGTCCTACAATTATGTTTATGTTTTAAAGTCCGGACCCGTAATTGAGATTATGTGCTTTGCACCTTGGTCGTTCCTCACCATTGTGTCACATGTAAGGTTCACGTGGCATTGGCAATTGGGGACCATATTTACATGGGTGGTGAAGGAGTTTGTGTAAAGAGTGAAGTGAAATGATAAGTAGACATTATGACCGTGTGGTTCAATGGGCTGACGAGCCAGCGAATCAAAGCCTACACGATTGGACTTGGGGAAAAGGTCATCACTCATGACAACCGTTGTCTGGTGGATGCTTCGTGTTCCCCGACCTTGACGGGAGATGTGAACATACCCTCATGTGGACTTGTTGACCACGGTTGGTCACTACCGAAGATACAAGGTCTAGTGGACTTATCCCCCACATCTTATGTGTAAAAGTTTAATTGGTGCCATGTTGATTAATATATGTAAATGACTACGATGACTTGTTTTTGATGCCAACATTGCTTTTGGTGCTCTCATTAGCTTTATGTTAATGTTTTGTATCCGCGGATGACTAGTAACTAGGGTCGGGGAGAACTCCATGAAGCTTTGTTATGCTCTTTTGAAGAAGCAAATCTTAACTTAACCCATTTCCCACCCGACATGTTTGTCATTTCCGTTAATCGTCGGCCTTAGTTTGAGACCAAACACTTGCTAAAGTGCTTGATTCTCTCAAACTGTGGCTCTGATACCAACTTGTAACACCCGTAATTTTTAGTACACATTTAAACTTTTCAAACATCCATTATATATATATATATATATATATATATATATATATATATATATATAGACAAGAGTTCATGCGAGAACCATTGTTAGCGCAAGAACCGCGAGAACCAATCTGAGCCGTTCAATTCCCCCTAATTCAATGTCATTGCCCACCCATGAATTCCTCACATGCACCCTGCCACACTTTATCCCTCCACGCTCACCATCCATGAAACTTCCCATATCCAAGGAAGGGCCGAGATTGGTTCTCGCGGTTCTCGCACTAACAACGGTTCTCGCATGAACCCTCCCCTATATATATATATATATATATATATATATATATATATATATATATATATGTAACATCCTAAAATAGGGTCTAGTTGTAGGTTGTTGTACTTTGTGCTTATATGTTTGTACATTGATTTTAATCCATATGTTTTGTTGCTAATGTGTGTTATATGTGATAAAAAGGTGTTATGTAAAATAATTATGATAATAGATAAAAATGATAAGTTAGTAACCGGTTTTAGATAATGGTTCTAAATATATCCCCGTTAATTGAGATGGGTTAGCGTGTGTTATGTTGTAGGTTGAAAAGGGGAACAAAATATCCGGGGTTTAATAAACTAAACCCATAGGTCGGTTTATTGCTTTCTTATCCTCTGGGAGAACTCAAACTCAAACACACACACACTAAACATATACACACATACGAGACTACACACACACTCCAAACTTTGGGTTTTCAAAGAGAAGTCAACAGAAATCAAATTCTAAGGGGTTTAGAAGCAGAAATCGATTGTCAATCTGTTTTTGTAGTTGCTGTTCTTCTTCTTCAAGTAAGTGTTTTTTATATTAAAACCTAGTTATGGTGTTTTGATAAAATTACACCAATTTGATGGTGTAAAAAGTGTTTATGTGATCCTCTTTTGTGTTAAATGTGTTCCTAAGCTCCAAGGAATGTTAAACAAGGTGTATGGACAATTAAAACTGAGTTTTGGTCGAATTATGTGCCAAAAACTCGAGTTGCAAGTGTTGTGATCAAACAGAGTCAAGGCCTGCTGTATCAGAGGTCCTTGCGGTCGCAAGGAGTGGTCCTTACGACCGTAAGCAGTTTAAATGGTCCTTGTGGCCGCAAGGGATGGTCCTTGCGACCGTAAGAAGTTAAAATGGGCCTTACGGCCGCAAGCAAGGGTACTTGCGACCGTAAGGGTGTGTTTTGTTGGTTTACCGCCTACGAGCGAAGGAAATGAGGTTTACGAGCGCAGGTACATAACTTGCGGTCGTAGCCAATCAAGGAACCATGCTTGCGTGCAAAAATGATTTCCCTTGCGACCGGAAGCATTGGTTTATTGGAAAAGGATCCTTGAGGTCGCAAGGGATATCCTTGCAGTCATAAGGGGTGTTTTGAGGGGTCCTTGCGACCGTAAGGAAAGTACCTGCGGTCGCAAGCAGGGTTCAGTGTGACAATTTATGTAACTTGTGTTTAGAACCAAATGTGTTAAGTATAATGTGTTGACAAGCCTGTAAATGATGTGTTAGGTGCACCTGAAGAACAAGAGGACACCGAACACTACATTTGTCTGCTGTGATCTTTCATGTGAGTACCCGTTAACCTTAGGCATCACAATAAGAATGTTATACCAAGTCTAAGGTAAGTTGTTGTTTATGTTTTATTAAATTAATATGATATGAGTTGATATGTAACCATGTTAGGCTTGAGTAGGCCAATTATGATATGATTTGATATATGCTGATATTATGGGCTAGAGTAGGCCAACTTTGTTGTGATGCGGCTTTTGTAGGCCAATACCTGTTCGTGCCGGCACTTTGATAGCTGTTTGGGGTACGGTGATTCATCGATCATGAATCGTGGTTCTTGCAAAACCTCTGTGCCTCAACTTGATATTATGGGCTCTCAGTTCCCACTTATCCCGATAGGGGCATTGTTCCCCGCCTCGTTAATGCAATGGTGAACCGCTACCCGCTTCCCCCACCGGCGGGATATGATGTTTTTGGTTCCCCGGTATGGATCATTGATCCGGGTTTATAACCTTGCAAGATGTAACTTCTGCTGGCTATACTGGAACATCGCTAACTGTTAGGGTAGACTTGTTCGTTATCTGTGATATGCTTTGCATGCTATAATATTCTTGTTATGATACTTATATTTAATCGTTACTCACTAGCTATTTATAGCTAACCCCTCCATGTATCCTTCCTATGTGCAGGTAAATAGTTGTTGATGAGGAAGGGTGTTTTGCTATTGTTAATACTGCCGGAATTTTTGGGGAACAATTTTGTTATTACTTTTGGTAACTCTGATACTTGTTTTAATGGTCGGCAGATATTTGGTAACATCGTTGGATAACTTTTGCTTGTTTTAATAACTTTTGCTTGTTGTCTGCCCATGTGTGTTCACTGAGCCGGTTCATACTATTTCATACAAAACTTTCTTGAACTATAAGCCTCTAATCTATGAAGGTAATGATAACCAAATAGTAATTTTCAGCTAGATTCGAGAGATGGAGCAAACGTTAACTGTCTTGTGATTGTGATGAAGAACATAAAGTCCCTTATGTTGTTAAACAATTAAAAGGGAGGGCATTGATTTGGTGGAATTTTATTAAGATGGATATGCCTAAGGGCGAATGTGACTAAATAATTTTTCAAAATTTACTACCAACAAAAACTTTGACTAAAAACATCCGAAATAAAGCAACGTAAGTCTTTTACATAAAATACATCCCATCAAAACGATAGGAGTTTAACACATTTTGAAAATCACGCCGAAACGTACATAATTTAAAACCACAAATACATAATTAAACATAAATGGTAAAGCAAGTGGTATCGTCCTAAGAGGACTTTCTACCCATAGTTCTCATCTCACACATCCGAATCTCTAGTCAACCTGTACGAGTATATGACACATTTTGAAGAAACAAGTGTCAGCTTAAAGCCTCGTGAGTCAATAGAGTTTAATAAAAATAAGTTCCAATTAAAACATAATATATTTTGGAGGAAGTAATAAATAATAAATAACAATCCCGTCCAAATATATAGTTGACCATCCCATCATAAATCATTTATACACATACGGTCAACTATAAAACAAATAGACACGTTTTTAAAATAACATGTCGTAACAATAATCATAAAGATATTTAAAATATCATCAAAACCTGAAAGAGTCTAAAATAAGTATCTCTACTCATAACTTAGACCTCGTTCACGAATCATGTACCTAACGATTCTAGAATCATTGGGCACGGCTCCTTCTGATTCTAAAACATTAAGATCTACGACTATCGTTACTCCAGCGACGGGGTAAACAAAGTATCCCATTTTGCCTTTCAGGTGTAGGATGAACGGTGTGTTAGGCCTTGATAACAAGTGGTTCATGTATCAATGTAGGATAGATGAAGGTTTCATATGATAAACTAGAGAGAATATGATTTACACATTGTAAAACACCTAGTTTATTAATTCATTATGCTCAAAACCTTTAACAATTACAATAGTCGTATCCCTATATATACTCAATGAGTATATTACATGAAAACTCCTATTTCTATACAATTTATGAATTTACATTCTCCCCCTTTGTATTGAAATAGGAGTGTAAACACCAGTAACCTAAGGATTTTTTTAATCTTTCTATCTGTCTTCCTTAGGTTATATAAGCAGTTTTGGATGTAGCGATTTTCACCATAAGCATCAGTCTAGAACAATGTTTAATCCTAAGCATCTGACAGCGGAAGCATAAACACTTTTGATGTGTTGGGAAGAATCTTCTTTTTGTCTCCCCCTAGAATGTAGCTCAAAATGTTCCCATGTCTTCATATGATAGATCTTTACTCCTCCTAGACATGACATAGACTGATGTTTCTTTCTCTCTCCCCCCCTTGAGTAGACACAATAATTTTTCAATATGTTCTTTTACTCCCCCTCAACAACTGAATCAACAATGTAAAATTTCTTCACTTTTTATTTTCCCCCTCATGATGATTATAATACTTTATGAGCATCATGCATAAAAGATATCACCATGAGATTCAGTTGTAACAAACATGGAAGAGGGTTGGGGAGGATCCTACATATTTAAGTCAAAAAGATCTCCATTTGTTGTATGACATGAATAGATACTCGAACCACTCTTGATCCTTGAGGAGTGGTAATGATTTGATCTGAATTCTTGAAGATTTATAACTCTGTGTTGGATGTAATATGATATTGGAGATTAATGTTGTCAAGTAAGTCTCCCAATACCATGTAATCAACCTTGACCAGATCACTGCAAGTTCTAAAAAGATTTTGGAAGACATACGGGTGCAAATGAACTTGGGTACACATAAGTGGGTAGGTGACTTTGATATAATAATCAGTGAGTCAGATTCATCCTTATTCAATAGCACCAAAAGATTGATATGCAATGAGCATTCACATGTAATACAAAATCTTCTCAAAAACCTGAAGTAATTTGATTTAGGTTAATCCTTCAAACAATTTCACCAACAATGTGATATGGGTCTTCAACACTCCCCCACTTTTGATAGACATAATAAAGAAGAATCAAAAATCAGCTAGGAAAGGGCAGGATGACTAGACATAAGGGTACTAGGAATTAAGCACCTGGTTCACAGAAAAAACAGAATATGACCTAAATCTAGAAACATCAGAATGATAACTGAAACTTTGAGAACTCCTGACTCAGCCAAAAAATTCAAACACTTGAGTCAGAACAACGACGGGGGTTCGGGGGCAGCGCCTCTGATAGCAGGGTCCAAGGGGTGCAACCCCTGGCGGGGTCCTAGTGGTAGAGCCCCTAGCTGGGGTCGAGCTGCTAAAAATCTCGGAAAATGAGTGTAAAACCGGATGATCAAAATGTGTGTAAAACCGGGTAAATTGAAAACCGGATACACCAAAAACCGGACAATGTGTATACTAGAAAACCAATCATCTTGCAAAACCGAATAGCTTGAAAACCGAACACTAAGAAACCGATCACTAAGAAAACCGATCACTTAGAAAACCGATTACTTAGAAAACCGATCACTAGAGTACTTCCAAATACCGAACATTTTTCATCGGTTTTATACAAATACCGATCAAATTCCATCACTTTTTCAAAAAACCGATCACTTTTATTCGGTTCTTCAGAAATTGATCAATTCAAACTTTGAAAACCGAATGCTTCAAGTCTGAAAACTGCATGCTTCAACTTTTCAACCAGCTCAGATTCAAAAATCTTGAAATTTGCTCAAATCTGAAATTTTTTTGCCGAGATCACTTCATATACCCCCGAAATACACTTCACAATCATCAATTATCATTAACATCGATCAAACAAGCAAATTTGATCAAATTTTCTCAAGAACTTCAAAAACTTAAAAATCTTCGATTTCCTTACTGATTTGTTGTCTATTTGATCCAAATCACTCCAGATTAACTGTATAATGATAACCGATCAACAAACAATCATAATCTTCAACAAAATATCACAATTTTGATGAAAACCCGAAAATCATTACTTTTGCTCTCGGTTTTCTTCAAATCTTCAAAAACTTGGAAATTGTTTGTTAAATCCAGATCAAATCTTCACTCCCTTGGCTCTGATACCACTTGTTAGGCCTTGATAACAAGTGGTTCATGTATCAATGTAGGATAGATGACTGTTTCATATGATAGACTAGATAGAATATGATTTACACCTTGCAAAACCCCAGTTGATTCATTCATTATGCTCAAAACCTTTAGCAATTACAATAGCCATATCCCTATATATACTCCATGAGTATATTACATAGAAACTCCTATTTCTATACAATTTATGAATTTACACGGTGAATACCTATCGCACCTCCTAGCACATGCATGATGTTTAATAAGGTGAATACCTCTCGCACCAAACGTCACTCTAGTGAGTATAAAATACGCTCCACATTGTTACCAGACGTGTCATAAACACCCGGCAACCCAAATTGACCATCCCATCTTAAATCATTTATACATATACGGACAACCATAAAACAAATAGACACGTTTAATAATTAACATGTCGTAACAATAGTCATAAAGATATTTAAAATATCATCAAAACCTCAAAGAGTCTGAAATAAGTATCTCTACTCCTAACTTAGACCTCGTTCACGAATCATGTTCCTAACCATTCTAGAATTATTGGGGCGCGACTCCTTCTGATTCTAAAATGTTAAGATCTATGACTATCGTTACTCCGGCGACGGGGTATACAAAGTATCCCACTTTGCCGTGCAGGTGTAGGATTAACAGTGACTACCTATCGCACCTCCTAGCACCTACATGATGTTTAATAAGGTGAATACCTCTCATACCAAACATCACTCCGGTGAGTATAAAATACGCTACACATTGTTACCAGACGTGTCATGAACATCCCGCAACCCAAATTGGGTAGCACTTTTCCTAGAAGGTAAAACATACTAGGTATCATAATTTAGGGATAAGACTACCCCCACCTGAAGGCCTCATAATTCAATAATACATCATAAATTTAAAACAAAAACATGTTTTACATAATATCCCATAATTATACAAGGTATCATATTTTCACATAAAAACATGCTTTTAAATTATTCATAAATGCATATAATATTTATACACATAATCATAATTTATATAACGAGTTCAAAAGTAATAAGAAAATATTACTATCATAACAAAAGTATTATTAAAAAATATTTATATAGTACTCGGTTTTGAGAATTATTGAACTCACCCGGAATCCATAAAAGATATCGAGTCTAAATATCGAATTACTAGTCCTAGTATGAATCGCCGAAACTCTAATTCTTTCTATCCAACCTTGAGAAATCACCAGATAACGCGAGAATAGATCAAAGCTTGAAACGACAATACCGTAAGCGATACGGATTCCAAATATGTGTACCGAGAGCCTCAAAACACCAAACAATAACCCAAGAACCTTAGAACTCCCAAGATGGTCGAGAGAAGCTTTGAGAGAGTTTGTGTGTGTGAGAAATGAACAAAAACTTGAGTTCAATATATAGACAATTCAGTGGATCGAGATAGCGCCGCGATCTTATATAATTGAAAAGTACTAATTTAAAGCCATAAATTTGGCAGCTGCCCTTGTCTCTCTATTGGGTGACGCGTCGTGGCGCGATTGGAGCAATTTTGTAAATTTTTTCACTTTTCGATCTGATAAACGCCCAATTACGAAATAACCCAACAATCCTTGTCATTAATACATGAAAGTTACAAGACTGAATACAAGATTTAGGTCATTACAGCGAAGCAAATAAGTTAGAATGTGATATCTTCTTGGAACATTTTCAGAAAGAATTTTGCAGCGAA
Source organism: Pulicaria dysenterica (assembly GCA_947179395.2). Classification (NCBI taxonomy): domain Eukaryota; kingdom Viridiplantae; phylum Streptophyta; class Magnoliopsida; order Asterales; family Asteraceae; genus Pulicaria; species Pulicaria dysenterica. The sequence goes on along the minus strand of OX359294.1, from coordinate 50,256,200 downwards.
AGAGATTTGGATAGACTGGAAAGAGAATTCTTAACCATGAAGCTTGGAGACTTAACTATGGATGAGCACGTAAGGAAGTTCAATGAGCGTCCCAGCTTTGTAACTACATGGCTCCATGAGTCCATACCTTCGAGTATAAAGTCCATATTAGAGAAAGCTGTTAGAATATTAAAGTGAGGGTGTAATATGTAAATTACTCAAAGTTGGGGAAATGCTATTTAAATGCATTTCCCCCACATTTCAATGGTAAGCTTTGCATTATTCATCTCTTGTGTTTGTGAACTCTCTCTAACTCTCGGCTCTCTCACTATCACCGAATACACACACAAACACACACTAAACATCATTGCTTCATCCGTATACATTACGGGACCATCAATTGGTATCAGAGCCAAACTTGTTTTTGGCTCGTGATTGTTCGAAAGAAGACAACTTAATCTCGTAGATTTCAAGCTCCCAAGAAGAAAAAGCTCTCGGTTTCGCAAAGGTTCAAGAACTTCATTTTTCTTCAAGAAAAACTCAAGCTCAAACGATTTCCAAAGGTAGAACTCATTAAAGGTATAAACTATATCTTCTTTAAAACTTTCCTTTGAGTTGTTACTATATTTTTACAAAGTTTACAAAACATTCTTTGAAGAAAAATACAAACCGTGGGAGTTTATATATATATTAGGTCAAGAAGGTCATTAAATACCCATCTTTTCAACATTAAATTTTCTGGGTATTTAAGCATTTATGGTGTTCTTGGTCCTAAAGTACAACTTGAAGAAGAAGAAATCGTATTTTGCAATTTATTTAATTATAAATTCTTAATAGATTAAGTGTTGTACAAGGAAAATCAAGTACTTTCCATACCAATCAAGTACAAGTGGTATCAGAGCCAAAGGAGTGAAGATCTATCGGGTGTTATCATCAACAAATCGAGATTTGAAGATCAAAGGGGCTGAACATAAACCTCTCGGTTACGGTTTCATTGAAGAACAATCGAATTCTTCATTAACGAGGTGTGTTCCAAGTTGTTTTTGAGGTGTAGATTATCGATTCTCTAATGTACAAGACAAACAAGGTATAATCTCAACACCATTTCACTGTTTTTACGAGTTCTTCAAGACATTTGAATGTTCAATCGAGTTTTCTTGAAGATACATTTTCTATTAAAGTGAGCAAAAACAACCTGCCACATATCTTGACTCTTTTTCGTGCACAAATTGATATACCGCGGATCTCCGCATATCTTGAACAACACAGAGTCACCATTGATGCACTGAGCTTGTTAACTCAACAAGTCTCCTCAACTTCCAGAGGTGGTACCTTTCAAGGTCCCATTCGAGGATTGGAAGGAAATCCTGCTGGAGCCAACATTCCTGCTGCTCCAGTAGGTGGTCCTGCCTCTGTGGCGGGTACATCAACCGGAACTCTTCGTGATTCCGGGTATGTCACAGGTGCTAAACTTCATGCTTACATTCAACAAGCCGTGACACCAATCCACCAACAACTGCAGACGACAAATCAAAGGTTGGATCGGATTGAATAGTCTTCCCAGGCCCAAGCACAGCAACTTAACAGAATAGAAGCACTCCTTGCTGCTAGACCTCCAGTGCTAGAACTACAGCCACAACCTGATCCTGCTACTATGTCAGTGGATGCTTTGAAGAGCCTGCTGTACGTTAGACTACTGGAGTAAAGGCCTGAATCTGCACACGATCAAGACCTTCTGACTACTCTTCGCAACGAACATCGTCCATCGGGAATCTCCATGGATGACTTTCAAGAGTTTCATGAAGATGTAAACAACAAAATAGATGGGATCACAAGAGGTTTCTATTCTTCACTTTCAAAGGTTACTGACCACCTGACACTCCTTGAACAAACTTGTCAGGCTCAGGCTCAGGCTCAGGAGATTAAGAGGAGACGGGATGATCAGGATCCGGATGATCAACCCGAGGGGGAGAAAAGGAAAAGACTGTATATGACATCTCACTCTGCGGTTGCTAATGTACGTGCTCAGGAGTCATCTTCCTCGTTTGAGTTCATATCTATACGCAGGTATAAGTTTAGCTGGGTCTGGGAGTCAACAACAACAACATATGGCCGATGAAGTTTATGAACGACAACAAAAGGAAAATGCTGAAAAACAAATTGTACTTTATGTACCTCAGCAACAATCTGAACCGAGGCCAAGTGATCTTGAAGAAGGTGAAATACCTTACGAGCAGTCCCATGCCGAGATGTTTGACTGGTCTAGTGACTCAGAGGAAGAAATGGAAGATTTATATGAGTCCATACACACATCACCTGCAAGGCATGTGGGGGAAGGTAGTTCTGCTTAACCGGAGGAAGAGACTGAGGATTCTGAGATGGAAAGACTATTCAAAGGCATTGATGAATATGTCGAGTTTGTTACACGTCCAGATTCTCCTAAGAATTGTCCACAAATTTGATGATATTCCCGGTGAAAAAGAACTTGCACTTAAAAGAAAAGAAAGGGAAGCAATTTCGAGAAGGGAAGCTAGGAGAAAGCCTAAACAAAATAAAACAATCTTTGACGTGTCCAGGGTTCTCAGTGGGATTAATGTTGAAGTTTATGAAACTTTCCCTCCTCCTCCTGGTCAGTTTCAAGAATCAGCTGCCGATGTACTTGAAAGAAACAGACAGAAAGAGGCAGCTGAGAAAACAAGACAAGAATCTGAATGACCCTTGCCAAGGAGCTTCATTGTGCCACCTGCTCCTCCAGTGTATCGTGGGGATCCAGGTCTTGATGCAGGCAACATGTTTATTAGAAGTGCTGGCCAATAACCAAAATGGAAATCATATTTTGTCAATGTTTCTAATCTTGAAGAAATAATCTCAGACATCTTTTGCAGCGAACAAATACAGGTTATCCCTCCAGAGTTGCGGAACGTGGATGATCAGCAAAGAAGAAGATACGAACACATCCTCACTCAATCTATGTCAAATCCAGAAGAGAACAAATCAGAATATCCAATAGTTGAACTCATTAATGTTTACACTCAAACCACCTTCAGAATAAAGTATGCCATCTTTCACGTCAAGAGAGCTAACAACCGAACATATTTCCTCACTGAAGCAAATCTTAGGTTTGTTAAAGTTGAAGACATTAGCTTTATCTTTGACACTCTTTCTCAGAAGAAAGGAAAGTGGCCAGAAGAAGAATTTGGAAGAGTTGCTTTGATGAGATACTTAAGAAATCTGATTGAATTCATAGAGGAGCATGATCTGCAACTTAGAGCTGAGAACAATTACAGGAAAATCAATCTCTTAAAGCCTAACCAGAGCCATCCAGACTTAGAAAAGCTTGAAGAGTTAACTGTGATTGATGAAGGGCATGAAAGCTTCAAGGGTGAAAGAGGAGTTGTCTCCAAGAACACTAAAGGTGAAAAGATCTTCATCAGAGTTGATGAGCTTATGTCCTACTCAGACGGCACATTAAAAATCCTTCATCACAAGATACATCAGAAGGTATGGGATAATCATGGGGCCTACACTGATGAACAACATGCTTAGGCCTATCGTGCTATTGAACAGATCAAGACTACACTGTACAACATAAAGCAGGTTAGGAAGTGGCAAGTGGCATTCGGGATTCGCAACAAATCAGCCTATGAATGATTTATGTATTTATTTGTTGTGAATCATTACACACCTCACTTAGGGGGAGGTTGTTAGAATATTAAAGTGAGGGTGTAATATGTAAATTACTCAAAGTTGGGGAAATGCTATTTAAAGGCATTTCCCCCACATTTCAATAGTAAGCTTTGCATTATTCATCCATTGTGTTTGTGAACTCTCTCTAAATCTCAGCTATCTTACTATCACCGAATACACACACAAACACACACTAAACATCAAGCATTGCTTCATCCGTATACATTACGGGACCATCAAAAGCCCTACTCTTCTCCAAGCTACTTAGAAAGCTTAATTTTGTAAGACAATTTTGAAGCCTCAAAGCAAGCTCGAAATTCCACTAGCGAAAAGAGGAAGGCGGAATCCAAACACCGATGGTGCAAAGCTTGTAGGTCCCATCATAAGGGGGATTACACCAAGGGTAAGGATTCTCTCATTTTCCTTTAAACATTACTAGTCATGTTAAGTTAATATTAGCCGTTAGATTGATTAAATGGCTGAGATTTAAATGGCTTTTCCCCTTCTTTTTTTAATCATTAAAATCACATTCTCTCTCCTATTATTTTTCATTTATTTATTTCATTCCCTCCTATTTATATTTGTTTTCCCTCCGGTTAATTGTTTTCTCCCACAAATTTTTAATATCGTGATTTTGGCTAACAATTCTACTGACAACAACAAATTTTAATAACCACGAATCTCATGACTATTCTCAAGCAATAAAAATTATAAAACAACATACATAATATAACTTATAATTACTAAGTGGTGGAACACAATTTAAAATAACTTTTCCAACACTAACAAGTTGGTGTTGAGATTGATCGGATCAATAAAAATACCGAAAGTAGCAACCGCTAACCAAAAATACAATCCATAACCCAAAATAGAAGTCGTAGTTCATAAAAATATAATAAAATTAAGCCTTCAATTACTTAGGTTGTACCCAATGTAGATGTCTACTTCTCGTTCCCAACAAAAACCACATTAGCATTTTAGTTTTTTAATAAAAATAGCATAAACTAAGAAACAAAAGTGATGTTTTCTTTGTATTAATACTGAGAAAGATGTTAACTTGCTAAAATAGTTGAATCTTGGGATAATTGAAATGAGTTATTGTGATTTAATCATAGTTGAACTAAAATATTAAATACATAGGAAACAAATACACACAAAAATACGCACACCTCATCGGAATGAATATTACTTGTTGGATGATAAGCAGGCAATACTTCATGATGACAATTTAGAATTCCTGTAAACTTTATAAAAATTACGTATAAAAAAGTTAGAAAGTATATTTTACTTGACAAAATATGGATAAATAATGGAATGAGAATATAAAATGAAACTTGTGATGGCATGAATTTGTCTTTTTTTTATATTTTCTTATTTTTTGGTAAATTCTCTATCCAACTTTTTAGTCTTTTTCTACCTTTTTGTCCAACTCTTTTTTTCAAGTCTTTCACTTGTGCAAACGGTACATCGTTCTCACCAATATCTTTAGATGCTAACTTAACTAGCTTTTGACAAAAAGATGGAATGAGTATCTCCCTATCATGAGTTTCCCACATACCTTCAAGTTGTTTACTTAGTTCATCAATAGCTGTCATTACAAACTCATAGGTATTTTCATTGCCACATGCTTTAGATGCCAACTTAACTAGTTTTTGACACAAAGATTTTTACCTTTGTGTGGCACTCAAGTTTGAATATTCATGAACCTCTTTTCCGTGAATATCTTGAACACTTTTAAACTTGGCTTCTCTTGTCCATCTTTTTAAAATATATTGATCAGGAAGTAATTTCATACCCATGAAATCAAGAACTTTTAAACTATGAGAACATAAAATTCCAAAAGTTTCAAACTTTTTGCAACTACATAAAATTGTTTTTTCCAAAGGAATGCTTGTGACTATATACGTTCCATCTTGGTTGAACATCTCAACCATGAAAGTATGCATAGGATGGTTTTCTTTGTGATCTTTTATTGTAGCAGACAATGACCAATCAAACTCTTCTTGGAATATATCAAATACGAATGGAGTATAAATTCGAGCCACTTGTTGTAACAATGGAGATTTATGCATTCTCATTTTTGGTAGTTTTGGTCTAGAATCAAACTCGGCTATCAACTCGTTGTAACGCTTATCTTCTACCACCCTCTCAAAATTCTTGAAGAATTGGAGAATATCCAAGTCTGATTTCAAGTAATGCTTTAAGTCACCATTCAAGCTTTCACTAAGTTGTGTGCTTTGTATTCTGAGTGTATATACCTCTTTCATTTAACATTTAGCCCATTTCCCTTTCTTTTCATATATACATTTCAACCAATTATTTTCTTTAACTTTGTAGTAATCTACTATAGTTTCCCATGCTTCTTCAAAACTCTGTTCATCCTCATATCCATACATACATTTCTTAAAATCCTTCAAAAGACTGTAACCATTGTTCACAATATTTCCAACATGCTTTATAGCATTTTGCATTATGTGCCAAGTACACAACCCATGGTGCACATTCGGCATAACATTTTTCAATGCACTCGTCATTGCGTGTTCTTGATCGGTAAAAAGAGTCATCGGTTTTTTTTGGTTATGCGCATCTAAGAATGTTCTAAATAACCACTCAAAAGACTCGGTAGTTTCATCATAGAGAAGGCAAGCCCTGGAAATTGTTATTCGTCTATGATGATTAAAACCACTTTTATATAAAACTGCCAAGCATCGTCAATACTATCAGGGGCGGACCCAGGATTTTTTTTGACCAGTAGCACCATCTAATGCGAAAATAAAATTAAATAAAATTGAGGATATGGCTCGGGTTTTTTCTCGGGTTTCCGGTTAATCGGGTCGGATTAACGAGGTTCTTCGGCTGTTGTTATGATATTTTAGGGCCAAAATTTAAAACAAAACACAATTTATATGAAACTATGTTAACTAAAATGCTATTTTAAAGGTAAACTAAAGTATTTTAAAGGTATAAATTGAAAGATTAAACTATTTCTTATCATTTTTTTTAAACAAATTCATTTTTCCTTTGATTTTGGTGGCATCACCAGTAGCACCCCGAAAATTTACCGGTAGCACCGTCTCAAAAAATCGAAAATTAACACTACGAACCGTCAAAAGACCGGTGTCCCGTGACCCCTCCCCACCCTTAGTAGGTCCGCCCCTGAATACTATAGTATCAAATTCCATACCCATTTGAGGCTCATAGTCAATCTTCCCTTTTGAAGGTCTGTTAAATGAAAACATGCATATTTTAAACTACTGAAATTCACGTATTTCATAAATCGTAATCACGATATTGTAAAAGAAAATTAATATTATGCAATTTTATTACCTTGGTTTAAACATACCTTGCAACAAAAATGGATGATTCTCTTTCTGAAGCATAGTCCACATCCATGCTTTTTAAAAATTGTTTTTGCTATGAGATTGAATTTTACTACGAAGTTGGATAAAACCATGCTATATGTAGGGAAAATGTTGAAAGAATCGATAAATTGGAGGGAGCAAAAAATAAAATTGGAGGGGAAAAAACTATAAAATTGGAGGAAACAATTGACCGGAGGGAAACCAAATATAAATGGGAGGGAATAAAATAAATAAATAAAAAATAAGGGGAAATCATCCGTAACGTTAACATTACGCAACTTAGGTGATGTTACACTCACAATCTACTTTAATGAAGGGTAGTTTAGTCATTTCAGTATATACTCATTTAAATGATTTGTGAGTGTAACATCACCTAAGTTAGGTGATGTTAACATTACGGATCATTTTCCCAAAAAATAATAGCAGGAGAGAGAATGTGATTTTACTGATTAAAAAAAGAAGAGAAAAAGCTATTTAAATCTCAGCCATTTAATTAATCTAATGGCTAACATTAACCTAACATGACTAGTAATGTTTAAAGGAAAATGAGATAATCCTTACCCTTATATCAAAGATACCAAAACTTATTCTTGGTTTTAGGTGGCCGGAGCTTTGTGGTTTGAGGTTTTCAGATCTGAAATGTTATACAAAGCGTATTTCGACTCTCAAAATACCTCAAGAGTCACTAAAACGTTGGCCGGAGGTGGATACCTTAGTTTGAAAGGTTGGCCAAAGTTAACCAGATGTTGGCCGGCAATGAAACACTTGGATGGTATTTTTTTTCTTCTTATTTTCTTAATATTTTATTTTGTTAATCTGAATTCTAATTACAATCATATTTATACAAAGTATTTGGTTGATATGATTTTTAAATCTTTTTAGTTTTTTGATGGAAGTTTTGTTTTTTATGTGTTCACTGCAAGTAATTGGGTATCGGACATTGAAAAGATAAACATTTAAATCATAGTTGGAAAGTAATTAATTTGGCTAATAGAATTTAGTCAAAGTGTTTCATTAGGTTATAATTCTCTTAGTAAGGTGTTTTGATCCTTAGACTATGGTACATGAATTAAAACCCATTAATTAATAAATGGGAAATGATTAGCTTATAATCATAAGATATATAAAGCATATAGAGTAGGGTGTCCCTAACAACATCATTTTAAAAGGTGTGGTATTATTAAATTATTACTCATATATTTAGCGAGGTGGGGTTTTTTATTTGGGAAAAAAAGTTGAACAAATATGCCACATAAGAAAATTGGGAGCCACATCACTGAGTTTTAACGGTAACCTAGACATCCGGTTACCAATTCCCTTTTTTGTTAGAATCCTGGCCTAAAAAAGCTGACATTATTCTATTAGAAAATGTGGATATTTAAGTTACATTTCTCGACAATTTACCCAATTAGATAAAACATCTGACCGTAATTGTAAAACATAATCTATGAACTCAAATTAAGCAAATGTTAGTTACACAAACCACATAAGCAACACAAGTTCATGTAGTTAAGTACTTAAGTGTGATTCATAATATTTTGAAATACTAATTCAACTCTGAAATGACACAAGTTTTGTAGAATTGAAACATATATATATTGCCGTTCAATATATTTTAAAACCCTAACATAGGAGATCATTGAACTAAGACCGGTTTAAGGATATATTAGCGCATCAAAGATTTTAAGAATGATCACATGCTCATTCACTCTAATAATAGGTCAGGATTCACTATCTCGTTCACTTTGATCGAGAACAAGAATTCATAAACGCTAACCATATTGATTTAGGGAGAGAGAACTGATACATATCAGGATTTACTATCTCGTTCACTTTGAACTACAATTGTTGGCGAGTTACGCGCAAAATGGTACCTAATCCTTCGTTTTCATCATTACGGGTGTAATTCGGCTTTTCAATAACGAAGCATGGAAATACCTAAGAAATTAGAAGAAAAGATGAACCATTGAAGATGTCAGAAGAGCAACGGAAGAGATCAGTTGAACGGCTGAAGAAATGAAGAAATCTAGAACTAACACCCTAGCTAACGGTCGTTAGCTATCTGACGGCCATCAGCATAGCTTACCACTCACTGAAGTGCATCTAAAACCCCTCATCAAAAATACACACCTAACGGGCGTTAGCCCTAGGGTAACGGTCGTTAGATTTTCTTGAGAGGCAAGTAGATCAAGTTGGCAAGTTGCATGTGACATTATCCAAAACGAATATTACCTAACGGTCGTTAGCCGCCCCTATGCACCTAGTATTTAAACAACACTCTCATTCCGACTTTAGAGAGCCTTGAACAAACTTTTCTCCACCTTTACACACTTATACTCCACACCTCCGGTCCTAAACACTTTTGAAACATTAGGAGAGGTTCTTGGAGGTTCCAAAGGCCAAAAGAAGTGTCATTTTCATCATTTGAAAGCCTAGCACCATCAAAGGAACATCACATTCATCATCTTTCTCATTATTCTTCATTTGGGTATACTCTGACCTTATTTCCAGAATGAATGAATCTAATTTAGTTATTGTTTATGATGTACTTATTATAAATATGGGCTAGTAACATTGACTCATCTAGATATAGATGAATCCTAGCTAGTTAATAGTTGTATTTGCTACATTGATCATGTTATGATAAATGTACCAACTTAAGTAATCTTGGTTTAAAGTTGTAGTGTGTTTAACTATTTTGACAACATATTCAAGTCTTGGGAATATTGGGATCATGTGGAATTGATCAACTAGGTGTGAAAAATGATAATATTCAAGTGTGTTTATATATATATACATATATATATATACACATATATATAGGGGAAGATTCAAATGAGAATAATAAATTAAATGAGTATGGAAGACTCAATCTCAGCCGTTCATTTTGTAAGTAGAATTCATGGATAAAGAGCGTGAGAGGATAGAGTGTGGCAGGGTGCATGTGAGAAATTCATGGGTGGACAATGACATTGAAAGAGGGGGAATCGGACGGCTGGGATTGAGTCTTATATTCTCAATTAATGTAAGGTTCTCATTTGAACCCTCCAATATATATATATATATATATATATATATATATATATATATATATATATATATATATATATATATATATATATATATATATATATATATATATATATAACTTGTGTGTTCATGTGAGTTTCACACTAGAAATGATGGTTACCTCCGTGTTCATATTAGGTACGTGCATTTGGGACATCATCTTAGAAATGAGGGGTGTTGGTTTGGTGTGTTAAATTTGTGGTTATATATATGTCCTTTACTTGTGATTTGAAAAGATCCGGTATTGTCGTATTGTTCTGTCTATTTGGTAATAAAAGAAATGACTTTCGAGAAATTAAAGCATGACTTTTGTCCACCGTTAGCTTTACAATTATGAGTTAAAACAAGTTTACTCTATTTTCAGAAGCTTAAAAGAAACATATATGAATTTTGAATCAAGTTATCTTTATATGATCTTTGTAGCATTTATAGCGTGATTAGTTGGAAGGATTCAAAGTCTAGATAAATCCCCATTTGAATTGAATCTACTTCTTGTTTTAATTAGTGTTAATCTAATTTCATGTTTAATTAGTGTGTAATCTAAATTTAATCCACCATCCTAATTATTGATTGGTTAAACAATAGTAATGATCCAATTTTGGTATTTGACGTTCCATGTGATTTGATACTAACTTATATAAATCTATACTACACACATGGGTTCACTGTCCGTGCGTATTGTATTAATTCATATTTTCACATTTAGAACTCTGCGTTAGAAAACCAGTCACGACACGCCATAAAAACACACTAGGGGAAAAAAAGAGTGTAGCGTGATTCCGGGACTGGGGGATTCCCATAATACCCTTCATCTATAATTAAATTTTATAATTGTTTAATTAAATACATTAAGGCAGTCATTAGATCTTGACCATCGATTTAATAAATCAAATTATTTAAATTTGGACTTTAGGGAATATGTTTAAGCATAGAGCTATGTGGAGCCAATATATATGTCCAATATATATGTACGTGTATATATATATATATATATATATATATATATATGGAGAGAAATATGATCAATGTATATATAGAAATAGGATCAATGTATATATATAATTTTTCATTCTCATTTGAACTTTCGCCTATATATATATATGAGAATGTTCAAATTAGAATCATAAGTTAAATGAGAATGAGAGACTCAATCTCAACCGTTCATTTTGTAAGTGGAATTCATGGATGAAGAGCGTGGGGGATAGAGTGTGGCATGGTGTATGTGATGAATTCATGGGTGAACAATGACATTGAAGGAGGGAGAATTGGACGGTTGAGATTGAGTTTCTCATTCACAATAAATTTAAGGTTCTCATTTGAATCTCCCAAAAAAAAATATATATATATATATATATATATATGAACCGTTGTTGTTTGCATTTTAAATTGTATGAAAATGCATACTGTATATATTTGCATTTTAAATTGTTGTTGTTTGCATTTTTTATGTGAAAATGCTTATATACTTTGTGCTTGTATAGGTATTTTAGACACAGATGGATTAATTAAGATGTAGATGTTGGTGAAATTGCATTTTTATTACTAAATCTATATTTTTTTTCATTTTGGAAGCATTTACATTTTCCTCAAACTATTTGCATTTTCGAGACCATCTACATTTTAAGGAAAACAAGTTTTAAAAATATATCAAGCCTAATCTTGTTTTAAAGAGAACGAATAACTGAATGTAATGGAATAACTTTTTTGAAAAAATTATTAAACATGAAGAAGATATTATTAAATAAAGATTTGATGAGTTTTTTTTAAAGTGTGTTGAAATGTATCTATTGGTTTTCCAATTTTGCCCCATTTGAAAATGCCACGTGATATGTCATCACCATATCAGTTTTTAAGTTCTATGTTTAAGGAAGGTTATATATATAACCTAATCCTATATATGTATGTATGTATGTATGTATATATACACATATCATAAAAATTAAAGTGAAATCTCTTTATTTTATTTGTTATTCGGTCGGGCCACAAAAGGAAAACTTAAAATCCAAATCCAAACCATAATCCAATTAAATATCCGGGTGTATTATTTGGACAGATCCAAATCCAATTAAATCATAACCAATTAACCCAAGCTTATGTGGATCATGTGGATTTTCGGGTGAAACCAATTAATGAGCACTAATATTAACTTTAACTTTAACAATTTTCATTTAGAAAAGGGAATCGTTTTACTTCATAAAAAAAAGTTCCACTTTGATAAATTTTGAAGTGAACTAAGAGCACAAGCAATTTAAGTATAATCAATGTTATCACTAACCGTTGTGTTAGCATTAGTGACTTATCATTATATACATGCAGCAATAAATGTCCATCGTTAGACCTATTTTTTAAAATTAAACAAATAACTGTTTAAAAAAAAGGAAAAAAGAGGCAAAATCCTATGACGAACGTCACGAGGATGATGATGGAGAGAATCGTGATGCCATCACTAGGATCAATGTAACACCGTGATAAAGGGCCTAGCAGTGTAGACTTGTATATCATGTTCTCGTGTTTGTAAAGAGACCTTAGGTGGTTTTAATTAAAGTGTTTTAAGTTACTAACGTGTGTTATGTGTTAATTAATGTGATTACGTGAAAAGTGTCGTAAGTGTTTAAAAGTGATAAAATATTAAACGATTTCACGTAATGATTCTGTAGATATCTCCGTTAGCTGAAACGGGATGGCGTGTGTTAAGTTGTGAGTTGAAAAGAGGAACAAAATACCCGGGGTTTAATTTATTAAACCCAAAGTCGGCTACTTCTCTTCTTATCCCCTGAGATTTGTAAGATACACACACTAAAACACACACAAGCATTCCACACACACACACTTGTTCTTTGGAGTGTTAAAAGAGAAATCAAGCAAGAAATCAAAGGAATCTCGATTTCCAGCAATTTAATCAAGTGTTACAGTTGTTCTTGAGGCTTCAATCCAGTTGGTAAGTGTGTGTTCTTCCTCAAAACTTAGTTTTGTGTTAGGAAGTGTTGAATCCAATTTTGAGTGGGTAAAAATGAGTTCTTGTGGTTGATTTTTGATGTAAAGTGTGTTGTAAGCTTGATTTGGTGTCAAGCAATGTCTATAATCAATTGAAACTGAGTTTTGGTCGATTTTCATGTCAAAATGTTAATTTGCAAAAGCTGTGCGAAACAGAGACGAATGCCTGCTGTACCGACCTTGCTTGCAGTCGCAAGGGAGGTACATGTGGCCGTAAGCAGTGCTTGTAGTCCTTGCGGCCGCAAGGAATAACCTTTGTGACGGTAAGCAGTCTGTGTGGTCTTTGCGGTCGCAAGCGTGGGTCCTTGCGGTCGTAAGGGTGTGTTCATGTGATTTACCGCCTATGGGTCAAGGAAATGAGGTTTACGAGCGCAGGTACATAACTTTCTATCGTAGACAACCATGGAACCATGCTTGCGGGAAAAAGGGATTTTCCTTGCGGCCGTAAGCATTGGTTTATGGAAAAGGAACTCTTGCGGCCGCAGAGAATGTCCTTGCGGTCGGTAAGGTGTGTTCCTGAAGGTCCCTTGCGACCGTAAGGCATGTTCTTGCGGCCGCAAGCAGGGGTCCAGTACCGACAACTTGTTTAACTTGTGTTTAAGCATGAATGTGCTATGTATAAGTGATAACCAAGCAGTGTATGATGTGTTAGGTGATCCTGAGGAACAGGAGGACACTGAGCACTATATTTGTCTGTTGTGAACTCCAGGTGAGTACCGGTTTTCCATGAGACTCAGTAAGTAGGTTATCCGTTTCTTGTGTGATATATGCTACCATGCTTATACATGTGTACGCGCAAAGTATGATGTGATACAGTGATACAGTGATATATGTTATGCCATGTGATATAACTTGTGATTTGTGATACGCATGCATACTGTGGACCCGGTACGGGTCAATTGTGTTTGTGATTCTCGTCCGGATAAACGACGTGCGTTAAGGTCAGCTTCGGCTGGATCCCTTGAGGGCATTGCTGGTTATTCGGGATCAACGGTACTCGCGAGTGACTTTCCGGGTGAAAGGTTTTGCAGGACCTCCGTTCCTCGACATACAGTGAGGGTGTTGGTCTATGATCAGATCTGAACGGAGTCCTTGTGGCTCAAACATGATAATGGACTGCTCTTCGCTCCCCCACCTATACGGTTGGATGTGACTGATTCCCAGCTAGGGTCGTTGAGCCGGACTAGCTATATATGACCCTGCTGACATGTCGGCACACCGCTATGTGATAGCTTAGCTTTGTGTGCCTTGTCGTGATGTGATAGCATGCTTATTGATGCTTATGTGAAATTCGTGCTCACTAAGCTAGTTGTAGCTAACGTTTCCAGATATTTCCCATTTCGCAGGTTAGTGACGTGATGGCCTGGTGAGGCGGGATGCTTTGGGTAGTTGTTATGTATATATTTTTTTGGAACACTTGTTGTTATATTACTCTGATATGATGGTCAGTACGTAGTGGTAACACTGGCTTATTTTGAGACTTGGCTTGATTAGTTGTTTTTGATCGCCAAGTCGTTGAAAACTACTTAACATGTAATTAGTGGTTTGTTCTGCTGCTAATCTTTTGTGTAAATATGTTTAAAAAGTTTTAATTTCCACTGATTTTAAGCTTGTGAAACGCGATGTTACAATCAATATCAAGGAGTAACTGTGATAACTTAACCAGCATCACTAAGGTGTGACGATGGATCCCGAAGTGGCATACTAAATGTCTAATTTCATCTATAATCAATTGTCATAGTTGTAATTGACTCACGCTCCTAATACCTCTTTCTCACTTGAGTGCCTATTTTTTCATTAATGTTTATTATAATACCTCTCTCCATTTAACCTTTTCGAAGAGTTTATAAAATTATTCTCTTCAGTGTAGAAATATATCAAATTCAATAACTTTAGATGATTTTTTGGATTATATATATAACTACTATTTTAAATCAAGCATTTGACCCTGATGATATGCAGTTATATATATGAAATAAAACGGAAATACTAGACTAAACTACACACTGGGCAGTGAACCCATCGTATAGTAGTATAGTTTTTTGTAAGACCGAGTGTCGAACCTCAAGGAAGCAAGATGAAATCTCAATACTAAGTTGTCGTCATTAATTAATCTATGATCAAATGTTTATATTCCTAAACTTAACAATTAAAACAAACATGAAACAAGGAAACAAGATCTTTTTAAGGACTTTTCAATATAAAAAAGAAGTGCTACTAGACTCGATTACAAGTAGAGTTAAATGACAAGGATTAGGTAAATTTGATGGGTAATAAGTTAAACCATCCAAACAATCCCAAAATAAGATGAAATCAAACAAGGTCTCCTTAGAATGATTTTTGTAGAGAAAATGGGTGTCTAGAATCTATCACTTTGTAAAAACATTCAAGCAAGGGACAAGTGTTGTATTAAATATGTCTAATAACAAAGTTCTCCGTTAATTAAACAATCAACTAATGGAAATTAACCCCCGAAGTTCTCCGAAGTAGCCAATTTCACAAAAATAAACTTTAAAAGATATTACAACACTTGACTAACATAGAATGATCATCTCAAAGTCAATTTCTTCAACAAATTGCATAACAATGGTGAAATCCCCAAACCCAAATGTAAGTTCTCACAAATTGGACATAACAACTAGTAAAAATTGTAATGAAAACAAGAACCAATCAACACAATATGTCTATTACATCAATTAGTCAAGTAAATTTTGGGAAAAACATCAATTCAAGCAAAATGAAAAAGAAACCCTAGCTTTGAAGCTTCAACAATGGTGAAATGGGGAAAACCCAACAAAATACCAAATCCAAGTCAATAACCTACTTGAATCTCATCCAATAGCACTAAAATGAACTACTCCATACTAAACATTACGAAATCTAAGCATACAAAACTGAAATCTAAGAGAACCATGAAGGAAAGTGTAAACCTAGAAGAAAACCCAATGGAGAAGATGAAGATGAAGCTCCTAGAGAAGATCCAAACTCCAAGAGTATGTTTGGTTGGACGGAAAGGAATGACAAAGGAATAGAATGGGCAAATGAATGGAATGGGCAAAGGAATGTAATAGTTCATTACCATTCCATCTGCATGTTTGGTTGCTTCTCGGAATGGAATGAATCATTACTGCAGTATGTTTGGTATCATGTTATATGATACATCATACCAAAGCGATCCAGAATGAGCCTACCACGTCAAATAATGTAACACCCCAAAATGGGGCCTAGTTGTAAACAGTTGTACATGTAGCTTTAATAGTTGTATTTTGACTTTAATTGTTGTATTGTAGTTAAATGTAGTAAACATGTAGTTAAATGGTGTCTTATATGTTAATTGGTGTTTTAAACGTGAAATGGTGTTAACTGGTGTTAAATGTGGATACAAATGTAGTAATATGAGAAGTGTCGTAAGTTGACCAAGTAGACAAATAGTTGAACGGTTTTGGATAATGGTTCCAAAAATATCTCCGTTAGTTGAAACGGGTAACCCTAAGTTGTGTAAAAAGTTGAATAGGAGAACGAAATACCCGTGAGGGGTATTAGACACTTAAGTCGGCCTAAGGGCCTTTCTTATCCCCTGTTATGCTAAAACACACACAAACACGTACGCATACACATACATACATACGTATCTACACACACACTCAAACCCTTGTGGAATTGAAGAAGAAATCAAATTAGATTCGGATTAGAAGCTGGATTCAATTGAAGATCAGTCCTTGTAGCTTGTTTTCATCTCTTTCTTGTAAGTTTTCTAATTGAAACCTAGTTCTTGGGTGTTCATGGTGTAAAGACCCATTTTGATAGATTCATATGAGTTTTGATGTTGTTCTTGTGTCAATTTCATGTTAGAAAGTTTGTATATATGTTAGAGATCAAATACAAATGCTTGAATATGGATTCAAGTCGGTTTTTGTGTTGAAAACGCGAGAAACAGCGGCTGTGCTCGAACAGAGCAAGAACCTGCTGTAAAAAGGGTGTTTGCGGTCGCAAGGAAAAGCCTTGTGGTCGCAAGGGTCCTTGCAGCCGCAAGGAAATCCCTTGCAGCCGCAAGGGGTATTTGATAAAAGCCCTTGCTGCCACAAGGAAATCCCTTGCTGCCGCAAGGGGGGTGTTTTTCAGGAAAGTTGTTAGTTTTGTTGTAAATTATGTGTTGGGGTGTGGGATATTTCGTGCGGCTGTAAACTAAGGTGTTTGCGGGCGCAATGCGTGTACCTTGTAGTTTACCGTCAACGGACGATGAAATTTCTATTTGGGCATAAGCACATAGCTTATGGCCAAAATCACTAGAAGTACCACCCTTGCGGTCGCAAGTAAAACCCTTGCGGTCGTAAGGAGGGTGTTTAGGTAACCCTTGCGGTCGCATGTTTGACCTTTGCGGTCGCAAGAGTGGTTTTAAGCTGACAGCTTTGTAGTCTTGTGTTTTAAGCCTCGTTAAGTATCGTTGATTGGTGTCTAAGCCTGAACCTAATGTGTTAGGTGTATCTAAGAAGTCGGAAGACGCGAGTGGTGTATCTGCTTAATACGGACTCCAGGTGAGTACCGGTTTCCCATGAGTCTCAGTAGGTAAGCTGTCTGTTGTACATGATGACATGTAATTGGTGTATGATACATGAAAGAATGTTATGATAGAAACATACAGTGTGTTTATGAAAGAAAATGTAGACTGTGATAGAGATATACAGTATGCTAAGAAAGAGTCGTACTTGCATGTTGTCTATATGTATGAAAGAGTACACTTGTGATAGAAACCATGCGGTAATTGTATACTATGATAGAATTGTATTAATATGTTGTTTATCAACATGAAAGATGTTAACTGGTGTGATTATATGCGCGCATGAAAGATACGTGTATTTGTTATTGTGTCCGGACACTAAACGATAGAACATGGAGGTCGGTCAGGTAGACGGGTGTTAATACCTGGCTGGGTTCTCGGGTAGACGGGTGTTAGTACCTGGGAACTAACGGTACTCAAGTAGTATACGCTTGGGTGATGGTCCTGCAGGCCGTCGTTCCTCTAAGGAGTAAGGTTCCTTGATAGATGGGAACCAACATGATAGACAGAGTGTACCAGGTGGACTGCTATTCGCTTTCCCATTGGTGCAATTGGTTGTAGCTGATTTCCCGGCTAGGATTGTTGAGCGGGGCTCGCTAACCTGCAATATGCGAATCCTACGGGTATGATTGGTGCACCACGATGTGATAGGATAGCCTTGTGTGCTTTCCTGGTTTTCGACTGCATGCTTATTGATACTTATGTGTAATCTGTACTCACTAGCTAGTGTAGCTAACCGGTTCATGATTTATCCTTTTTACAGGTAATGATTAGGCAGCCTGGTGAGACGGGTGCTTGTGGGTAATTGTATTTACTCTTTTGGAACACTTTGCTGTGGTTTAATTATGTGATCCGATGGTCGGTTTTTAGTATGGTAACACCGGTTTGTTTAGAGACTTGGCTTTTGATGTTTATATTCGCCAAGTCGGATAACAACACTTTATATTTTTATAACCAGTGTTTAGTTTCCGCTGCACGCCGTTGGTAAGTAAACTTAAAAAGCTTAAATTATCTCTGATTTTAAGCTCGTGAAACCCGGTGTTACAAATAAGAATGGGAGAAAGGGCATGTTGGTCATTTTATATCCCATTACCAACGGAATAAACAAAGAAAGAGAGTTGAGGAAGGAATGAAATAGAAGGAATGACATTACTTTTGTAATGCTTCATTCCATTCCCTAGTAGTAAACAAACATGTTATTTGTAAAAGAATGGAATGAGTGTTTCCATTCCCACACCTATTCCTTCATAACAAACATTGCCCAAATCTTCTTTCTTCTGGATGAATCCTTTGAAAAATTGACCTTAAGCTATGGAAAATCTGAAGAAAATTGCCTCGATCTCCCCTTGAGTTTTTGCTGAAAATCGAGTTTTTTCTCCAAAGGGGGAGAAAATTGCTTAAATATAACAATCAGCGTCTGGCGTTTGTACGGTCATGCAAAGCCCTTGTACAGGCCGTACAAAAGCTTCTGGAAAAATGAATTCTTCTAATTTTTTGTCAAGTTTTGATGATTTTCTTTCCTTTTGACTTGGATAAGCATTTAAGACCTGAGCATTCAAAAGCAATGAATTAAGTATCAATCCAAACCCAATTTCTTACAAGACCACATGTAACGACACAATATCGCCCCGAAATAAGTAATCTATTTGGGCGATATCAGACCCTTACAAAAGTAACATAGTAATAAAGATCTTAGAAAATCAAGATACACGAAGAATAGAAGGAAATAATGATTTTGTAGAAGAAGGAGAATATGAAATTGGTGGCATGTTAACTTATTTTCATTTCGTTTCTTATAAATCACATAAACCACAATTCAAAATCTTTGTTAAGAAAATACTAGTGAAAGACATACTGTTTTATCTTTTGTTAACATCGTAATTCTTTATCAAATGAAACCCTAACCTATAAGGGATGATGAAGGAAAGGAAGTAAAATAAAAATACCCATAAAAGTGTTTCGAATGGAAAGATGATGAGATATAGGGTGAAAAGGGGGTGGGATAGTTTTCATATCTTGGCGCTGTGGTAGTTTTAAAGAAGGGGCGAAGATCACATCGTGTGGTGGACGTTAAAGTGGGTCCCACACATAATTTGTCTATCCCTCTTTTCTTTTTCTTTTTTTATATATTTGGTTTTTGATTGGTTAATAGATATTATAGGTGGGCATCATAGTTTGATGTGGTAAGTAGTGATCATTATGGGACTGAGTGGTAGGTTAAATGGTGGGGGAAAAATAGCTGGCGTCGCATTGTGTTTGATATGAGGGTTACTAACACTCTTAGAGTGGTTGCAACCCTTACTCTTCACCACACTTTCATGTTAGTTTTTTTATGTCTACCACTTAACTCATCACTTAGTTACGTAGTAGTTACTCTCCACTACGTCAAATTCAATTAAAAATATAAAAATAAAGAAAAGAGAGAGTGAAACTCACCTCACCCACCTTCTTTGCTGTGTCCTACTTTTCAAACCACATACTTTCTTCATGTGGTAGTAACCCCATTCTTAACTCCACCACACCGTTATGGTGTGGAGAAATACATAACCACAACACCTTTACCACATTCCACTTCGCTTTCTCTAACATTCCGTTCTTGAATTGTTTTTTAGAAGGAAAGGGAGGGAAAGGAAACAAAAACAAGTAAGATGATATGTTTTTAAGTTTTTTTTTTTAAGAATGGAGGGTACGGAAAGGGGGGAATGAGTGGTTATTTGGCTTAAAATGTTATCTACCTTTTTGGGGATGATAAAGAAGGAAATGACTCCCTCTCCATTTCCTTTCCTTTCCTTCCACTCAAGAACACACGTCAATTCTTCTCATGTTTCCCCCTTTCTTTCCTACCCTTCACTTTCTGTCTGTAAAAAACTCGAGAACGGAGTGTAAGAGTGAATGGAGTGAATGGTGTAAAGGGGTGTGGTGGGTGACCACTTAGGGGATAGGTGTGGGACCACTCCATGGAGGCGAAGAGGAGGTTTGGTGTTTACCATATGCAGAGTGTGGTCTGGATATGTGGGCCAATTCGCTTTTTTACTTATTTTTATTAAATTTTGATTGACTAATTGGGTAATATGCGAGTTCCTTAATTTGATATGGTGAGAAGCGATTACTACAAGAACAAGTGATTGATTAAGTGGAATGAGAAAAAATTGATATGACGATGTGGTGGGTGTGATAGTGTATGACTGCTCCTTAAAACTTGACTCATGGGAGAGAGATCGGTGGTTGGTGAGAGAAACATTAATCGGTGGTAGTCGTAGCGATTACGGTAATGATTAATCAAAGAGGAAGCAAGGTATTATCCATATGGTTTGATTTTTTTTAACAACTAACACAAACACACCTAATTCTACACTAAATGTTCATTTCCAAAACTTAAACCCAATACTATAAGATTGAGATGCATCTTTTCTAAAATAAAATACCGCTAGGCCAATCCCCTTAATTTCATATAGTTTGATTTTACTAATATGAAATTAACAATTCCATTTTATCATGTTAAATCTTCTACTTTATATTTGTAATTTTGTATCCGTATAGATACGTTAGGACCAAATTCCACACTGCTCCATACAACACACCAGGGTATATATACTACCAAAGGTCCAGTATACATACATACATGGCGCCTTTCATTTCAAATTAACCTATTCTCCCAATCACACAACCCAATTTGATTTCCCTTCACCATTCGAATCTAGGGTTCATAGACAGAGCCGAAAATGATCGTTAGAACCCCTTTACCAAAGAAACGAAGGCCTGAAACGACGGGTAACTCTGACAGCCCTAACTCCGATGGTACTTTCGTCATCTTTGAGGACTTGCCGGTGCCGGAACCTTCTCACCAACATTCCGATCAGATGCTTTGTACTTACCAATGCCGCCAGCTGGTAATTCTTTCTGTGTTTCATTACTTCTATCCCATAAACCTGACTTCTCGCTTTGCTATGCCCTGATTCGATTTCATGGCGCCTTTATATGTTCCTCGAGTTTTCAAAATCAGACACACACGTTGAAGCTTGGAGATAGTACGTTACCGTTTCAAAGAGGATAATGATATCTATTTTTTTTTGGTTTTGATTTTGACTGATAAGCTAGACCCAACTTAGTTCTCTTCTAGGGATTTCACTCGTTTCGTTGTTACAAAATTTATATTCGTTGTCAAACGGCAACAGGTTGTTTCTACTGATTTTTTGGTGCCCGAACTCTATGTAAGATAGGGCATGTTTCATGTTATAAGACAAGGGGGTGTGGTGGAAACCAGTTTCTATTTGAATGAGCATATTATATATGAGTTAGGTTTTAAGTATTGGTTGTATATTTCAGCTGTGGATACCTGCCATGTCAATAATCTTTGTTTGCCAATGTCATGTTGTGGTAGCTCTGAGGCTTGTAGTGCTGTTTCAATGTTTGAAAATGTCTACCTTAATAACTTGTGCATATGCTTGATGAAATGTTAAATATGAAAAGATGTGTGTAAATTGAAGAAGCTTCCTCAAACTTTAAGTAGTTGTGGACCTCTAAACGTTGTATCTATTATGCTGTGTAAAGAAGTCACGGGCATTTACATAAAAGCAAAGATGTAGTAAAAGCTACAAAAAAGCTGTAAGATTTGTTTTTTTTAAACTATGTAGTAAGGAGAAATTAATGAGTCTTCTTTAGCTCTTTAAAGGAGTTCTCCTTGAAAGTGGTAGCTTTTTCAAAATATATTGTATGAATTGCGCCATAGTGCATCTTTCTTACATGCTGAATAAAGCATGAGAGCAAGAGTGGCTGACTACTACTTAAAACTTCTCATTTTAAAATTTTAATACATTATATTCGATGCGTTGGATTTTATTCGTTTCACTTTTGCTTAGATTTCCCCTCTTTTAATATTATTTCTACGTATTGAATTATATTCCTGTTAATTTCTGAAAGAAGTGGCCCTAAAGTTACAAGTTATAATATAGACCTCTTAGGTATTGCTTAGGCATTTGATAATTAGCTAGCATTTATCTTATGAGTGAAGTACTTAACTACTTATTATATTACAGGTCAAGGCAGATTTTTTGGATGCTTTAAGCAGCGCAGAAAAGCAAGCACATGATTATCAATCCAAATTTGAGACGATGGATGATGACTTGCGCAAATCTGGTGAGTGATAAAATCAATCTTGGGGCAAACTAAAATCAAATTCATGACAAATCAGTAGTGCGTTTTACATTTTGCATGATAAAAACATAAATTTAATTGTTAATATTGGCCTGTAGGTAGCTTCATTGATTACTTTTGACATAGGCAGTCTCACTAGTTTTACAGAATTGTGTGGCTCTAACAATTTCACTTTAACCTACCATTTATAATTCTAAAACTAGCTGAGTTGAAAGTTTAAAACTTTTTAAGTTCCACATATTAGCTCTTAAAGCCTCACTTCTCCATGTACTTGTTTTAAACTTTTTATGTTGCTCTTGGACCCCAACGTACAACAAGAGAGTTTCTGAAAGCATGTGTTTTTCTACAGATGTGAGTTTGGACATATATTATTGTATATGCGTGTGTGTCGGTGTGTGTTTAAAGTCATAAATGTGGACTGATGGCTAAAGTGAGAATGCAAGAGTAAGATATAGTACATTTGAGTTTGTACTTGTATTAATGTATTATTAATGAATGCTACACAGTCATGGATGGATACTTTGATTTAGGTACAAACTAGGAAGTAGGAACAAGGCTACTAAAATAAGACTATTGTTTGCTTAACTTTTAATCTAGTTGTAAAGCTTGTTGAATAGGGTTCTTATTATGTTTACGTCTGGTCTGTCACTCTGTCAATAAAAGACCTTGTTCATTTAACCTTGCGTCATGTAATTGTTTCCTCTGTTCATTATTCACCTATAACGATGTTTATTCTTTGCTCTCCATAATTATCATGTTTTTATGAAAATAATCTAATAGTTTAATAGGACAATGACTTTCACTTGCTGCAGAAACTGAAAGGATGAAATTTCGGGATCAGCTTTTATGTGCAGAACAAGAACTATCTGCTGCCAAGGGGCGTGAACAAGCTCTGCAAGACCAGCTCTTGAAAGAGGTCAAGGAATCACAAGAGCGACTCAGAAAGCAAATTCATATTCATAGTGAGCTTGAGGTATAATATTAACTAATAACTAATAACTAAATGAATCTTCTTATCTTTTATTTAGTTTGTTTTCTCAGTTATTTGTGGTTCATAATATTAAACTGCAATTTGATGTTATTTAGTCTGCTACTACAAAGTTCCTACGATCCTCCATTCTTAATATACTCAAGTTCAAATTAATGCAATCCCATGACAAGGTTTATTGTTTAGTTTCATCAACGTAGCAGTCAATGAACTCTTCACTAATTAATATACTTATTATATATTCTAAAACATAAATGTTATCCGAACATACATCCATTTAAAATATTAGTGGGTTTTAGACATTTCTTTTGCTGGTTGCTTTGAGAATAACGAGGCTTTGTGTGTGCCATGTGTTCAAGCTTAGGTTTTACATTACATTAAATGGTTCATGTGGAATCAATACTTGTAATTAAGGGTGAATTTCGTTTAATCAATGGAAACGAAGGAAGTCTTGTCTTTCTTGCAAAACTTAAAGTTTTAGATTTATTATATGATGAGGAAAGCTTGCAGTTTTTTAATATTTCTTATCATTTATTTTCTGGTAAAGGTGAAATATATGTTAGCTCCTACCGACGAGTCTGCTATGAAATGTAAACAATAAGCATAGTGGATCCAAAATGATGGCAGGCTAATGGTTTTTCATCCCCCTACAGTGACTTATTCCATGAGTTAATGACAAGTATTACTAATTCGTAGCTGAGCGATGTGTGAGAGCAATAGCTATTCATTTTCTTTAAAGTTTATTGTATTATTTTTCTTGCTTTCTTGTTATTTTCTCAACACATTGCTTGGATATTTAAATAATAGTGTCTTCACTTATTTAGGTAAAATTTAGAAAAGAATTGGATCTTCGCAAAAATGCAGAATCTTTGTTAGCCTTGGCTGAAGATAAAGCAAGCCTGTTAGAGGGGAAATTGAGCCACGTCTCTGAAAGCATAGAGAGGGAAAGAGTTCGTCTTCAGAAGGAACTTACACAGCTTAAACAAGAATCAAAACTTTCCATTTCTAGAATTAATGCAGATGTGAGACGTCTAAGTTATGACAATTTCTTCATTCATTTTTCATGATATGGAACTAATAATTGCTACTTCTACTTAGCTTGAAAGGACAGAATGCAGAGCTAACAATTCTGAAAAAGAAGCAGTTCTGCTAAAGGAACAACTGGAAAACCTTCAAAGAAAACTCAATGAGGTTGTATAGCTTATTAGCTTCATTTGCTCTACTTTGTTTCAAACTTTCAGTATTCCCCATAAACTCACTTATACAAATTTGTATGGAGACAGCATATCTGTAGTTTATAAATGTGTGCGTGTATGGCATCAAATGATGCTTTTATTTCAAAGTCACTCAATGTCTGGAAAGCCTAAATTATGAACCATGTTAAGTTTGTTTGATGATGTTTCATTTACTAGTTTCTTAGGTTATCTTTATATCTGATGGTATTTGGTGTTACACTCATATTCTCAGTGTTTGCATGAGAAGAACGAAGTAGAGAAGAGACTTTCCACTTTAACATGTCAAGAATCTTCTTCTTCAGATGACAATATTTTGGTGAAGCATTTGAGAGAAGAGCTCAGAAACTATGTATGTATTATTCTTCTTCGTTCCAAGTATTTTAATGCTCATGTTATTTCCACAGACCAGACATTGACTTGAATTACCTGTTGATAATAGGTCACGGGGAACATTGATCTTGAAAAAATAATTAAACAAGATTCTTGACGTTAATTATAACAACAAAATTCACTGGATTTTGATTTCAAGCAGTCAGAAACAACTGTAATCTACATGATTATTAGAACCATTAGTTTATAAGTTGTTATACAGTTACGGTGGTTGCAGTAACAGTTTTTATGTATGCTTTGCCATTGTCTTTTCTGATTGAGTGGATTCTTTCTCACACAAACAAAGAGATGTTGGCCTGATTGCTAAAGTTCCTAGCAAATGTAAAAGGTAGAACATGTAACCTTGGTAAGTGGTAACACATCACTAGTGATTGTGTATGATTTCCGTCATAAATATGGGCACCTTGTAAACATAACAATTCAAAAGATTTAACATTTTAGTTACTGTGTTATCTCCTGGTATTCTATGTCTGAAAAATTAATATACTATGATTCCATTTTGCAGCAAATTTAGCATTTGTACTTGTTGCCAGTTACTTTTATTCTGCATGCTACAAATGATTAACTAATTTACTACGAGTTCTTTTTTTTTTGCTGCAGAAACTTTTATTAACATACTTTTTTTTTTTATATTTGGCATCAGGAATCAGAAGTGCGTGAAGCTAGGAAATGGAAATCTTCTCATGAGGACATTGAGTTACTGAGGGAGAAATTGTTGGAAGAAAAGGGCCGTAGAGAGAGGGCAGAATCAGAGATTTCAAAATTATCTGAAGCACAGGTAAATGAGAAGAAGTTGGAGGATGAATTATCTTCATGGAAATCAATGATGAAGGAGATTCCTGGTGTAGCATCTGCTGCTGACATACCTCTTAAGTTTGAAGCCTTGCACAAGTTCGTACTACTTTATTTTTTTATAGTTTTGTGTTTTATTTATTCAATCTATACTTGGAATGGAAATAACTGAAATCAGGGTAGGTTAATCCACTTTTCCTTACCAACTATTTTGCCTTCAAACGTGATAAATTTCTTTTTGGACAAGCAAATGCTGAATTTTTCTTTAGCGGTCTCTTTTTGTTTTTCGTTCATGTGGAACCTTCATCTTATGCTTCTTTATTGTTTGTATTGAGTTGTGATGCCATACTTTTTGTATCATTGTATGATAATCTTTGTGGATTCACTTAATCACTAGGTTGATGTTGTTCATGACAGGGAGGTTCTTGAGGGCATGATGAAGATGGGAGAGGTGAGTGCACGTTTAAAACAAATAGAGGTTGCTCTTGAAGCTGCTGAAAACGCTAAACGGGATGCTGAAACAGAGTCTGCATCGACCAAAGAGAAGGCAGACCTTTTAAAGATGGAGCTGAAACGAACTGAGTTATTGGTAAGTTGTTATCTTCCTAGATTTCTTACAGCTGGATTTGTAGGATCTTGGTGCTTTATTTATTCGATAATAATTTAAAATTTCTTTGCGCTTCTATAAGAAGCCAATATGCCTTATGTAACTAGCTGTTGACGCTTTGTATGTCATCATGATATATGTTGCTTATTTTCTTTTGTATGGGCATGTTTGTTTATGTGCCTATACTTTTCGACAGACTAAATCTGTGCCATGGTTATTGTTTAAGAAATTATGTTTGTGCAGCTTTCTTCAGTTACTGGGGAGAGAGATCATTTGAAAATTGTTGTTGAGCAACTGAAGCAGAAGAATGTTGAAGCAGGAGGGGCTGCAATCACTGATGGAAGAGTTGAGGTTGTGGTCTATTTTGAAATTTTCATCTACTCTGTGTGTGTTTTTTGCTATTGCAGATTTTGTAACTTTATTTGAAACAACAGGAACTTGAGTCGTTTCTTTCAAAGAAGGAAGATTATATAAAGACATTGGAAAATTCTATACTCGAGCAGAAGGAAATTAATGCCCATCAAAATAATGAAATAAAGTTACTTAATGAGAAACTGAATTCTGAATTAAGAAGAATAAAGTCATTAGAGAGAGAGGATGATCGTCTTCGGTCAGAGATTGCTATATTGGAGTCAAAGGTTTGGTTATTGAACATTTAGTTTCTTCTATGTTTTGGCATTTTTATTTTTGTTTTCTCTTCCTATTCATAGTTGTCAATAGCGAATAGCGGAAAATAGCGATGACCTACCTATATGCTACGTAGCGAATAGCGGTAAATAGCGGCCGCTATTTCGTATTTAGCGATAGGGTTCTAAAATATAATTATATATTTTTATATCATAATATTACCTTAGAAGTCTTAATCTATTATGTATAATAGAGAACAAAATATAAAACCAAGTCTTAAACTATTATATGTTAGATCAAAGATCATCTAAATCTTCATATTCGGGCTCATCTCCCCCCGTAGTTCCTTCAACCAAAGCCCCGTAATTCCATCCCACATTCATATCTTTACCCATCTCTATTTACAAAAAACAGATAACATTACAATCAGAATGTAAAAAACAAATCAGAATGTAAAAAAACAGATAAAATCAGAATCTTAAACAGAAAAAGTAAATCAGAATTAACTCTAAATAATATAGACTCAAACTCAAACTTCAGAATATATAAAACAGAAGCTGTTAATGAACGATAAACTCAAACTGTTCAAAAGTAAATAAGAATTTCATATTAACTCTAAACAAAAGTAAATCAGAAGCTGTTCTAGAATTATAAACTCAAACTTCAGAATATATAAAACAGAGGCTGAAATTCTAAGAAAGTAAGAATCAAAATCTAATAATTATGAACTCAGAAATCAGAAATTCAGAATCATTAACATAGAAATCATAATCATAACTTCATAAACCAAGATAACATTGAATCATAATTTCAGAAAAGAAAACTTAGAAAGAACAGAGACATGGTTACTTACAGAAAATTAGAAGTCGAGGAGAGCAGAGACTGAGTAGCCGGAGGTTGTGCAGTCGCCAGAGAAGAGGCTGTCGCCGGAGGCCTGCTCTGGAGAGGAAAGAAGAGTCGCCGGAGGGAGAGGAGAGCACAGTCGAGAGAGAGCAGAGTCGACAAGAGCAGGTCGCTTTTTTTTACCGCCGTAATTTAACCCTAACGTAAAAAACCCTAAATATACTGCCGCCTAAAGTCTGGAGGGTTAAATTAAAAAAAAACGAAGGGCAAAAACCATCGCTACCGCTACATACTAAATAGCGCCCTGGGGTCGCTACGCTACGCTATTCGCGATAGCGGCGCTATTTTCCGCTATTGACAACACTGTTCCTATTTTTGATATATTGCATTGCAAACAAAGTTAGTTGCTAACGAGTTATTTTAAGTAAAATAAATAATATTTGCGGCTGATAAAAATGATCATCTTAATTAGTTTCACCATTAATGTATGGACATATTCTTAATGAACTCGTGTCTAAGTATTGAAAAAAACAGCAAGGTCATCTATTGAAGACTTGAAGTACTCTTGATATCACATAGGTTTGAATATGTGGAAAAAAATTCTTAAAATATTCTGCTATGATATTTGTCATTCAATTTATTGTTTGGCCACATGTTATTTACTTTTTCATGGCAGTTGGGTCATGGTGATTTTTCATCTGCTAGTACAAAAGTACTGCGTATGGTGAATAGCTTGGCGGTTGATAGTGAGGCAAAACAGACAATAGAGGCTTTGCAAAATGAACTGCAGAAGACGAAAGAAAAATTACAAGCCATTGAGGAGTTAAAAAAGCAGTCAGGTATACATGCTATCTGTTTACCTAGAAATTACAAATTATGTGTTTCTTGGAATCCTTTTCAATTAACATTGGAATTCTGTAAAAAATTTTAGTAGTTCCTTGGTATCCTTTTCAAATAAGGTTAAAATTTATTTAATTAGTTGAACCATCAATAACAGTCCCGTTCATCAGAGTTCAAGCTCAACCAACTCTGTTGTATTCAAGGACATAGCCAAAATTTTAATATTTGAAATATGTAAGAGTGTTTTACATTGCATGCCTTAGTGTCTGATCTTTCGGCCTAATCAAGCATTTCTTTCTACTCTACAAAGTTAAGTGAAACTTTCTGCACATAGCGTCAGAGGCTAATATGCTGTCAATTTTATGTAATTGATCTTTTATATTACTGTCATTTGAATTTTAATGAATGATGCTGTAACTGTTACATTACATGAATATCAATGAGTAAATGATTTTCAGTTTTATTGCTCACTAATGGTTCTTTTATTGACTGCTAGCAGTTTGTAAATGCTGAAGTTGAACAATGTTATATGTTGTAACACTTAAAGTCAGCATATATGCCAATTTACATAATTACCCATTTCGAAAGATTCTTCATACAATGATACACACATGCAGCAACCTGTGTTATATGCGTGTGCATGCTTAGGCATGTATGCAGAAGTGATGTGAACCTTCTTTGTTCTGTTTTCATGAACTTTATGTCTCATGCAAGTATGCTCCTTTATTTGTAGTTCTGTTTTCTGAATATCTTTAAATTTAGTCGCTTTGCTGAAGACACTTGTGTAAATCATATTGCTACAAAAAGAAATGAAGATTATAAATCTGATTCAAGCCAAGGTTTTCCCCCTTAATTACTTTGCAAGAATCTTGTTACTAATCCAACTGTTCCATTTTTTGAACCTATCACGTTTCTTGCTATAACCTGCAACAGCTTCTCTTTATCTTTGGCATGGTTAAAAGTTTTATTAATGTGGTAATCACTTGAAAATTAGAAAGGATTAAATAGTTTGTGGAGGTGATACAGTGAAAATATAACAGAAATCTCGTGATCTAGCTAACTGATGAGAAAACTCGATCTTCAAAGCTCATGCGTGAAAGTATAGCAGAAATAAGTAAACCAATGTTTTTTTTTAAAAATTATTCTGTAAATTCAAATCCAATTATAAATTGTAAGTGTTTCTAATGTCTATATTTCTTGTTCCAGTCTTTCACAAAACTTTCTGTTATTATGCCATTTCCCTGGAAATGTGTTGGAATATCAAATACCATCTCATGTGGATGTCGTGTTGTTCAGGTGATGCTGGAACAATGGTAGACTCGTTCGTCTCTGGAAAGATAGTTCAATTAAAAGAGCAAATTGCCACCCTCGAGAAACGTGAGGAGAGGTAAGTAATATGTTTATTTTCTCAATGTTTGGAAATGTTTTGGTTCTATGAATATTTAAATTAAAGATGCTGCATGATGTAGGTATAAGGCAGTTTTTGCAGATAGAATCTCAGTATTCCGAAGGGCTTGCTGTGAACTATTTGGTTACAAGGTACTTGCAGATTTGCATAAATTCTCGTTTCTGCTAATTATATTATTTGGATAAGAGACTGTTGTAGTCAAGGGCTAAATATTTGAGAACCCTTACTGATGAATTCCAATCTCCAAGATTCATAGTAAAGATGAAATCATGAAAAAATGTTAAGATGGGCGAGTCAAACACCTTTGTCCAGTTTTTTAATTATATTTATATATAACTAATGTGTTAATAATTATTACCAGAGAAATATTCTGACAATAACAGTCTAAAGGTTTAAATAAAACGTGAGGTCTTATGCTCTTAACAGGTCATTTTCAATATGCATCAACTTCTATTTGTAAATTTTATTATGAATTATTGCTAATTTAATATCGTTGTACAGATTGTCATGGATGATCACCAACGATCAGATGGGATCCCTGTTACACAATTTACCCTACAGTCAATATATGCTCAAAGTGATGACGAAAAACTTCAGTTTGAATACGAGTCTGGGAACACCAAAATTCTGGTAAGCTGTTAATGTATGTTTTGTTAAATATAATGCACATGTGTAACAGGGTTAAGCCTCACACCGGAAGAATAAATAATAAAGTTACATATCTGATTTGTATCATGTTCGATGTCAATATTCAATAATAATGTAGTATTGTAGCATGTTTCAATGTTCACAAGAATATGTATAAAAATATTCAGCCGCAAGCCTTGCAATGCATGCTTACGCTTGTTATGTTTCAGGGAAATAAGTACACGCAGCAGCCTGAGATATCCCATCAGGTACAACCATTTTTTGTAATTAAGATATGTTGGCTTTCTAAGCGAAATATGTTAATGCCTTTTAGGATATGGTCAGAAGTAAAGAAATAACCACATATATCTATGCATTCACTTTGTTGCAATATAAATCTATTCCGAAACATTTTATATAATTTTTCGTGCTTCTTGTTAAATAGTAGAAATTGCATGTCGGGGCAGGTTGGGTAAACAGGGCACACTTCTAACTTGGGTCGAAACTCGAAACATGCAGGATCAAGTTGGTTGACTGCACACTTTTTGTCATCACAATACTTTCAATTCTTTATTGTACACCTTTTATAGAGAAATTTTCTTAACTTGAAGTGGCGTAATAATTTACGAGTAGCCAAATGTTAAGGAAACTGTTTTTGGTTTTGGTTCTTCCAGGTTGAGATTTTCGTTCGGAAGCTAAACTCTATTCCGGCTTTCACCGCCAACTTGACAGTCGAGTCTTTCAATAAGAGGACGCTATCATAAGAAAGACGAAAACGACTTGTTGCTCCGAAAACAGCCACCATTCCCCAACTCTAATCCTTGCACTCATTACATTTTGTTCTTACTGAGTTGAGTGATTTTTGCTAAGTGGGATTGTAAAAATATATATTACACTTGGTAAATTTTTGTTTAATTTCCTCCCCCTCCCCCCCCCCCCCCCCCCCCTCTACTAGAATACTGAAGCAGCATTCACCACCAAGGTGGCCTAGTGGTAAGGCGTCCCGTTCTCAAAGAGGTCGCGGGTTCAAACCTCACTAGGTAAACATCTTGAGGGTGACCAGGGAAAGGTCAAGAAACGGTCATGGGACTACCCCGGTTAGGCCGTACATCTGAGTCAAAGACTCGCCTTTCCCGGGTAAACTGAACAAGGAAAACCTCTCCGTTATCTGTTTCCATTTACTAGAATGCTGAATTTCTGTGTGAAAAAGGTTGGTAGAGATGCACTAACTAAAGTAGGAAGGTGGAATACCACTTGAAGAAAGGAAAGAGAGACTATATGGTTTAGGTAGCAAAACTTACTGCTTGAGAACATGTCGCCCTTGATGACGGGTTTAAGTTAGTCGAGTTACTCGAGTTTGATTTGTTGAAAACCATCATGAGTTGAGCGTAACTTTAAGCTTGGTTAACAAATAACAAATGAGATTGAACCTTTGTTATGTACAATAAGCTTGATTAGGCTGATCACTTATGAGCTTAAATAAGCCTATTACTCATAAATATGTGGATGTATATGTTATGTAGTACTACTTGTGTAGAACAAAATCACTCAACTAAGCTAGAACTATCGAATGGTGAATATCATTACATTTAATAGATTTACATATATCAAATTTATTGAACAATCTTAATCCTTTATTTAAATAATAAAATTTAATTGTTTAGTTTTGACCATCTATTTAAATGAAACTAGAATCTAATTTTAAAGTTAATAACGAATCAAAACTATTAGTAAAATTTCTTATATGAACTTAAACTTTTAAAATATTATATTTAACCATATTTTTTAATTTTACCAACTTTAAATAGTTTATAATTATTTAAAATATTTGTTAATTATAACCAATAAATACTGACTTTTTTGTCTTAATTATAACAATAACGATCGATTGCATGTAAAAGAAATATAATATCTCTTTGTATCGTGATATCACATTATTTCCGTCACGTCTAACCTTTGCCTTGCGTTGACGCCACTATTGCTGGTGAGTGTTGACATCATCGTCTGTTGCTATTTTTTAAATATCTTTTTATTAATTTTAACATTTATCATTTTTTAAACCTCTCATGTGTATCAAACAGGAATCGAATCTAGTATATTATTATAATTAGTAATATCTTAAAATATTAATGGACATAAAATAATTGAATAACAATTAAGTTTTATTATAATATCTCTTTGTATCGTGATATCACATTATTTCCGTCACGTCTAACCTTTGCCTTGCGTTGACGCCACTATTGCTGGTGAGTGTTGACATCATCGTCTGTTGCTATTTTTTAAATATCTTTTTATTAATTTTAACATTTATCATTTTTTAAACCTCTCATGTATAAAACATGAATCGAATCTAGTATATTATTATAATTAGTAATATCTTAAAATATTAATGGACATAAAATAATTGAATAACAATTAAGTTTTATTATGATCACCAAAAAATTAAAATTAAATATAATGGGAAAGAAGTAAATGTGTCCGCAGATATATAGCTCCATGATACATTAAACTAAAGATATGCAAGATGAACCACAATTATACTATCTAATGCTAACTAATATTGTAATTTATCATAAAACCTTGAGAAATTGAAGTTCTCATGATATTTATTATAATTAAAGTAGTCCTTTTACCTCTACCTCACCATTAAATTATATATATATATATATAGGGGAGGGTTCCATCGAGAACAAAAAAAAATGCGAGAACTGCGAGAACCGATTTAAACCGTAAAATATCTACCAAACGACAAGATATTAAATTATGAAAATTATACCAAATATGCTCTTTTAATATGACATCCATATTGCTATATTTTTTTCAACAAAAAAAATTCGTTTTTGCCGGGTTTTTTTTTAGCACTATAAGGTATGTTACATATATGTAATCAGTACTAACATATATGTGATCAATACTATAAGGTATGTTACATATATGTAACGAATTTTTTTTGTTGAAAAAAATATAGCAATATGGATGTCATATTAAAGAGCATATTTTTGTCGTTAATTTGGTATAATTTTCATAATTTAATATCTTGTCGTTTGGTAGATATTTTAGTTTTAAAAAGATGGGGATCGGTTCTCGCAGTTCTCGCAGTTTTTTTGGTTCTCGATGGAACTCTCCCCTATATATATATATAACACTAATTAAAACATATATTGTGAGAATGAATATTTAGGGGAGAATGAGATAATAAATAATAACTATCAATTAGATGTTTATGTATTAGATCTAATGGTCACGATTACCCGTTGTAATTCATTCTTGGGTAATGAATAAAATGAAAAGTCAACTATAGACCATCCAATAAATCAAATGAAATGTCAGGATTAAGTTTCTTATTCTCACCTAAATATTTATTCTCATTTGAAACTCTCACTATACTAACTATATAAATAAAAGCGAATTATATCCATTTAGTGAATTTATTATTATTTTTAATTATGATGAATTTTGATTTGTTTTTGTTTAGAACCATTGAAAACAAAATTCTTTGTGTTTTTGAATCATAATGCATTTTCTTTCAAAATTTATATTTATAATATTTACATGTTTGAGATAATACTTGATATTTTTTAAGTGGGCACTAAAAAATGAAATCCATCCAAGTAGTTTTATCTAGATGAAATGTGCGGTAACTTCATTATTATCAAAATCAAGAATTATAATAATATGCAAAATGGTTATTATTAGGTGTCAACGGTAATTCTATTTTCTGATCCACTGATAATATCTTTAACGACATTATAAGCACTCGATCCTGTGTATTGTTCATTCTTCTACTAGCTAAAGTTCGTACAATGTTTTCCTTCTTCAAAGGTAAATTATCTTTCTCCTTCTTCTTATCTAATTTAATGAGTTAATTTTAGTGTTTATTTGTTCTAAATGATACTTGATGATATCATGTACGTCTGTGCTCTGTTCTTATCTTAGTTTTTTCATATGTGCACATAAATCTCTTTTTTATTCTACTTCTTCTTCTCTAATTTAATAAATTGATTTAAGTGTTTATTTGTTATGGATGATACTTAATCATGATATGTCTGTGTGCTTTGTTCTTATCTCAGTGTCTTTGTACCTACATTCTAAATCATATTTTTATTATTCTTCTTCTTCTATAATTTAATTAGTTGATTTTAGTGTTTATTTATTTTTAGATGATACATGATCATATCATGTATGTGTGTGCTCTGTTCTTATCTTAGTTTCATATTCTAAATCTCTTTTTTATTTTTCTTCTTCTCTAATTTAATGAATTGATTTCAGTGTTTATATGTTCTGGATGATACTTGTGTGTGCTCTATTCTTACTTCAGTTTCTTATTTGAAATCTCTTTTTTATTCTTTTTCTTCTTTAATTTAATGAATTGATTTAAGTGTTTATTTTTTTTGGATGATACTTGTGCGTGCTCTGTTGAATTATATCCATTTAATGAATTTTTTATTTTCATTTTTTAACTATGATGAATTTTGATTTGTTTTTGTTTAGAACCATTAAAAACAAAATTCTTTGTGTTTTTTAATCATAATGCATTTTCTTTCAAAAATTATATTTATAATATTTATGTGTTTGAGATAATACTTTGTTTTAGGTGGGCACTAGGAAATGAAATCCATCCATGTTTTATCAAGATGAAATGTGCGGTAACTTCATTATTATCAAAATCAAGAATTATAATAATATTCAAAATGTTTATTATTAGGTGACATAATCTCTTTAAATGATGGATACTGTTGGGAAAATGATCTCATCAGTTTAGATTTGACATAATCTCTTTAAAGAAGTCAGTCCAAGAGAATTTGAATGTGTTTTAAATTCTGTTTTAACTCTCTATATCTACGGCGCGAATAAGAAGACTCCAGAATCAAGATTGAAGATCGAAGACTCAAGATAAGAAGATTCAAGATTCAAGATTCCGAGTTATCCGATAGTTAGTTAGCAAATTAGGATTAGTCCAGTTTGTTAGGAACTGTAGCAACAGGATTATAAATACTTATCTCCTGATAAGTTTAGAGGTACGACTACGATTCTGAAAAAGATTACAGAGCCGAAAACCTCACCTCACCGTATGTGTTACGATTCTTGAATCACTGGTTGTCAGTTCAACGTGATCAAGAAAGTCACAGATTGCCAGATCATTCGTGTGTTCGAATTATCACATAAGTTGTGATATTGGTAAGTAATCATTAGTTGATTCAATCTGTGAAAAATCTTGTTTAGAGAGTCGTCAGTGTCTATAATCATAAGTTGATTATAGATAGCTAAGTTTGAGAGATTGAGAGATTTATATTAGGTGATTATATATCAAGAGTTGCTTACTTGATAATTAATGTAATCATCTTCTTATTCAAAGCATTGTAATCATCTTCATATTAATAAAAGCATTCGACTAGTTGTGGTTTGATTTACTGTGTGTAACACTTTTATTTGATTTGTTCAATTTCCGCAGAAAGTGTATTCAACCCCCCCTTCTACACACTGTTGCTTGTTGTTATTCTCACCAAGGGACCAACAACTGGTATCAGAGCAGGCTGAACGATTTCATTAGTTGAAAGTTCAAGATTCTGAGAAAGTTTACAATGTCTACAAGCAACAATTCATCAAACTTTCCACAGATGTCTGCCAAAGGCTGTCCCATATTTGATGGGTCTGACTATCCTATGTGGAAGTTCAGAGCCATGCTGTTCCTCAAGTCCATTGACAACCGTATGTCGGATGTTGTCACAAAAGGACCTATAATCCCCAAGATTCCTGCTACTGTCAGTGTTAGCCAGACTGAGTCAGAATCTCAAGCTGACCACTCAGACTCAGACTCAAGTGATACTGATGATGCTCAGAATATCACTGAGCAAATGGCAATGTTAGCCAGACGTTTGAGAATAGCTCAAAGGGGAAGAGGAAGATCTGACAGGGGTAAAGGAAAGAGTTCCTTTGATCCCAAGAATGCTGTGTGCTTCAACTGTCAGAAGAAGGGACACATTGTTGCTGAGTGCAGATTAAAGAAGGTAGAATCAACATCAGTTGTTGATAAGAATGCTTACAGAGCTGATAAATACAAGAAGAAATACACTCAGCTCAAGAAAGGAAAGCCTGAAGACAAACCCAATGCAAAAGGACTAATTGCTGAAACCTGGGATACATAATCATCTACCTCAGATGATGATGTATGTCTGATGGCTCAAGAAGATGAAGAGTTGGAGATAGATGAGGTTGATTATGGTTTGTCCGAGTCAACTTTTGAAGCTGACATGAAGGAAGCTGAGGAAAACAGCAAGCTTAGTGTCTGGGATCCTGCTTCCATGTATAAGGTCAGTAATTTCAACTCTTATACTGATGAGGAAAAGAGTCTTGCTTTTGATTATCTGCTGAATGATTTCAAGCCGTCCTTAAGTCTCAAAATGACCTCAAAGATGAGATAACTAAACTCAAGAATGAGATTAAGGAAAATAAGTTTCTCATTGATGTTGGTAAGAAAGCACAATGTGATCTTGAATGTCAAAGACACATTAATAAACTTCTAAGTGAAGAACTTCAGGAAGCTAAAGACAAAGCTGACAAACTTCAAAAGGTTACTGAGTCTTGGTGTAAGTCATCAAAGCTTGCTGAAAAGTGCATAAACCAACAGATACCTAAACAGGTAAAGGCTGTACTTGGAGGTGACTATCAAACAACAGCTTATGTAGCTGATGATGAGATAGCAAGTACAGATTCAGAGGAAGATAGACAGCTGATTAAGTCTCAGAAGTCAGCCTAAGAGAAAAGACATGATCCAAGCTTGAAATTCAATATGTTTGATAAAGCTAAAGACCATGGAAATGAGTGCTCAACATCTAAACAACATGGTAAGTCTGTGCTGGATAGACTAGGCACTCAGTCTGTTCAAAGAACTTCGGTCATAGAAAGGCTTAATCCAAACCCTTTCAAAAGACAAAATTCTCTTTCTGGCTCGGAGAGAAGTTACAAGAACAGAAAGACCACTGTAAGTCAGAGGTCAAAACACGACAATGGTAAGTCCAAAGTTGTGGATCTTGGTAAGTCCAAGAATATCAACAGTGGTAAGTCCAAACCTGTTGAAACTGGTGAGTGAAGCAGTCATGACAAAGGTAAGTCCAAAGTCATGGAACAGAAGGTTGTTAGTCAATCTTCTCATCAAAAGGATAACAAACAGAGATCTGACAAAGGTAAGTCCAAAGTCAGTGATCATCAGGTGAATCAACTTGCTAAGAAAGTTGAAAAGTTATCCACAACATATAATCCTAAAACTGAGAGTAAGTTCTTTCAAGGATTATTGGACACTCTACCTCCTGTAATCATTGAAAGAAGGAGATGCTACAAGTGCAGAAGTAGAGGTCATGAGGCTAAGGACTGTGATGCAGAAATCTCAAGGCCTGAACAAGAACAAGCTGATCAGCCTACACAGGACTCAGCTCCTGCTCAAGCTGAACAGTCAGTTCAACAAGATGGAGATGCTAAGTGCTCCTCATCTGAACCCACCAAGAAGTGGGTTCCCAAACAAAACTAATGTGTTTAGTTTTCATCTCATGTGCAGGGTTCAAGTAAATGGTACTTGGATAGTGGATGCTCAAGGCATATGACTGGGTGGAAAGGATTTCTTAGTGATTTCCAAGAAGATGAAGGTCCTAAAGTAACATTTGGAGACAACTCACATGGAAGAACTAAAGGCTATGGAAAGATGAAAGCTGGCAAAGTTACATTCCAGAGAGTTGCCTATGTCAAAGGTCTCAAACAAAACCTGATTAGTATCAGTCAATTGTGTGATGAAGATAATGTTGTTACTTTTAGGAAGAAAGCAGGAACAATCTATAATGCTAAGGGAAAGCCTGTATTAATAGCTAAAAGAGAAAGAGATGTGTATCTACTTGATCTAAATTCAGCTGATCCCTATACTGAAACCTGCTTGTATTCCCATTCTGTTCCTAAGCTGAGTTGGTTATGGCATAAACGTTTATCTCATCTAAACTTTAAAAATATAAATATGCTGTCCAATAAAGAGTTAGTCTCTGGATTACCAAAGATCACATTTGTCAAAGACAAATTGTGTTCAGCTTGTGAACAAGGGAAACACCATAAAGGGTCTTTTAACTCAAAGCAAAATTTTTCAATAATAGACCCACTGCATATGTTGCATATGGATCTGTTTGGACCCATAAGTACTCCAAGCATGAGTGGCAAGAAGTACACACTGGTGATAGTAGATGAGTTCTCACGATTCACCTGGGTAATATTCCTTAAAGCTAAAAATGAGGCTGCCCTGGAGATAATCAGTTTTATCAAACAGGAAGAGTTGCAAAAAGGTTTGTCTGTAAAGCAACTAAGAAGTGATCATGGGACTGAGTTCAGGAACTCTACCCTTGAAAGCTTCTGTGAACAAAAGGGAATATTACAAAATTTCTCATCTGTCAGAACCCCACAACAGAATGGAGTTGCTGAAAGGAGAAATAGAACCCTAATTGAGGCTGCTAGAACAATGCTATGTGAGGCAGGATTGAAACTCTATTTCTGGGATGAAGCTGTTAGTACAACCTGCTATACCCAGAATAGATCAATCATTGTCAAAAGACATGGAAAGACATCTTATGAGATTTATAAGTCTAGAAAGCCCAATATAGGTTATTTCCATATCTTTGGTTCAAAATGCTATGTGCTTAATCAAAGAGATCATCTCCATAAGTTGGAACCTAAAGCTGATTTTGGAATATTTGTTGGTTATTCCTCAATCTCCAAGTCTTATAGAATATATAATACAAGGAGAAAGGCAATAGAAGAATCAATTCATGCCTCTTTTGATGAAGACTGTTTTGATCAAGCTGATAAGAGTCAAGCTGACTTGGTCAGTCTGAGTGAGCTTGAAAGGCCTAAGGAAACCAACTTATTAAATCCTATGTATGTCATAGGAGATGATAGTGATGATGACGTGTGTTCATAAAAGAAATCATCACAAACTCCAAGGGATTCTCAAGCTGAGAAGGATGATGAGTTCGTCAACCCCTTTGGAGCTGAAGTCACTCAAGCTGAGAATCTCAGTGATCATCAGTTTGTTGACAATGCTGCTGTTGAGACTGAGGATGTGTGTTCACCTCAGCGTTCTCCACATCACTCAGATTCAGAACCAGACTCTCCAACTACAACATTTAAATTCCTCAAAGATCATCCTCAAGATCAAATTATTGGAAATGTCCAAGAAAAGGTCATGACCAGATCCAAGGCTACAGCTAATTACGCTGCACACTTTGGTTTTCTATCTCAAATGGAACCAAAGAAGACTGAAGAAGCCTTAGAGGATGAGGATTGGATTGAAGCTATGCAAGAGGAATTAAATGAGTTTG
This sequence comes from Pulicaria dysenterica, assembly GCA_947179395.2. NCBI lineage: Eukaryota > Viridiplantae > Streptophyta > Magnoliopsida > Asterales > Asteraceae > Pulicaria > Pulicaria dysenterica. Next base: position 50,215,690 of record OX359294.1, on the reverse strand, counting down.
AGAGAAATAAGGTCTGGAACCTTGTCCCTGCCCCCAAAGATCATTCAATTATAGGCACTAAGTGGGTCTATAGAAATAAAATGGACAAGGATGGAGTGACAGTGAGGAACAAAGCCAGGCTGGTAGCACAAGGGTATAAGCAAGAGGAAGGAATCGATTATGATGAAACCTTTGCCCCTGTTGCTAGAATTGAAGCCATAAGGCTGTTCCTGGCTTATGCAGCATATAAAGACTTCAAAGTCTATCAAATGGATGTGAAGAGTGCTTTCCTAAATGGAAAACTTCAGGAGGAAGTCTATGTGAAACAACCTCCTGGCTTTGTAAGTTCAAAGTTTCCACATCATGTCTATAAGTTAGACAACGCTTTGTATGGTCTTAAACAAGCTCCAAGAGCTTGGTATGATACACTGTCCACTTATCTACTATCCATGGATTTCACCAGAGGTAGTATAGATAAGACATTCTTTATTAAAAGAAGTAAAGGACAGGTGATTCTTGAACAAATCTATGTGGATGACATCATTTTTGGTTCTACCAATGAATCTATGTGTGAGTGGTTCTCCAAAATAATGTCACAAAAGTACAAGATGAGTATGATGGGTGAGATGACATATTTCCTAGGCCTGCAAATTCAACAAAAGCCTGATGGAATATTCATCAATCAAAGCAAGTATGTTCTTGATTTGATAAAGAAATATGGTTTTGATTCAAGTTCAACCATGAAAACACCCATGTCACCAGCTGTCAAGCTGAGTAAAGACTCAGATGGAAAGTCTGTGTGTCAGTATACCTATAGAGGAATAATAGGTTCATTGCTCTATTTGACAGCTAGTAGACCTGATAATATGTTTGCTACATGTGTTTGTGCAAGATATCAGGCAGATCCTAAAGAATCACATCTTCAAGCTGTGAAAAGGATCTTTAGGTACCTTAAAGGTACACCAAATCTAGGTCTTTGGTATCCAAAGGACTCTGGATTTGAGTTAGTTGGTTTTTCAGATGCTGACTATGCTGGGTGGAAGTTAGACAGAAAATCAACTACTGGAGGATGTCAAATGCTTGGAGGGAAGTTAGTCAGCTGGACTAGTAAGAAACAGAACTCAGTGGCTACTTCAACTGCTGAAGCTGAATATGTTGCAGCAGGTAGCTGTTGTGCTCAAATCCTATGGATGCAGCATCAGCTTCGGGACTTTGGCATGAGTTTCAAGAAAACTCCTATCTTCTGTGATAACCAAAGCGCTATAGCCATCACTTACAATCCAGTCTTCCACTCAAGAACTAAGCACATTGAAATTAGACATCACTTCATCAGGGACATCGTGGAAAAAGGTAAAGTTGACATTAAATTTATTTCCACTGATGACCAACTAGCAGATATCTTTACTAAACCACTTGATGAGAAGAGGTTTATGTATCTGCTAAGTAACTTGGGTATGCTCAACCCCTAGCTACGTGTCTAGAATCCGAGTTTTCAGTTTGACAAAGACTAAGTGTCTTAAGCTGAGTGCACAGTTTATGAATAAGTTTTCATAAACTGAATCTTATCAAGCTAAACAATGAGTTCTTTTGTTTGGTGAGTTCCAAACACACTTCAACTACTTAGTGTAGTTATGATACAGTTTGAGTCAGTCTAAAAAATATATGACTAAGTGTCACTAAATCTGAGCTATGTGCTTAACTCAGACTGTGTGATTGGTTCACACGTTTGGTTGGTTCCAAACATTCTTTAACTACTCAGTGTGGTTAACAGGTTCGTTTGAGTCAGTCTCAGACAAAAATGACTTAGTGTCATTATCCATGCTCTGTGTGCTCTACTCAAGCTGAGTTTCATTCTCAAGCTGAGTGCACATTTCAAGATGAGTGCTTGAATCGAGCTGAGTGCTTGAGTTAAACTGAGTAATATGTTTACTCAGCTTGGTGTGTCCAAACTCATGTGTTATTTACTAAGTGTGATTAATTCATGACCACTGCGTATTTGGGTCAGTCTCAAATTGCGTATTATACTAAATTGTGTATAGGTATAATACATCAGTGTATATAATCTTATTGTAAGTCAATATTATTATATTACATTAGTATCCATTGGAAGATGATTAGTTCTACCCGCTTCCTGTTACATCAAAATTTTCCGGCGTAACGGATCAAAAGGGGGATTTCTAACGGTAACTTTTCTCTCTCCTTGGAAAGGTATATATACCGATCAAGTTCGGTTTAGAGGGTTTACGCTTACAATCCAGACTTCTCATCCTCTCAAATACCTTCCCTCCTCTCTGCTAAGTGCATATTTTCGGTTCCATCGATCTCAAAACCCTAAGTCGCTCAGTGCGCTATAGACAATCGCTCAGTGCGCATTCCAAAGTAATTACTCTGTGTAATCAAAATTTAATCGATGGAAGGAACCATTCTAGTTCTAGGTGATCGAATGGTCAGAGGAGCTGTGTTTCGAAACAACGGATTGCAGCTGATAAAAATCAACAATCAGCGTGCTTGCCTGACAATCCCTCTACGCAAGATTAACAGAGGATATGAACCATGGGTCAATTACATTCGTAAATGCCCATTGGCTTTTGCTTTCACCGGAGCACCTCTGCACATGGTTCCTCAGCACTTGCTGGAATTCTGGTATTCGTGTACTTACGATCATATCAATGACGCAATCAGAGGCACAGTGTTGAATGGAGAGAGAACCATTACTCTCACAGCTAACATGCTAAGGGAGATTCTTCGTCTTCCTCAACATGACGAATTCGAGCCTGCTGTGATGAGACAAGTGGCGAGGTCTGTTCTGCCACAGATGGGTCACCCTCAAACTGAAGGGGTGATCAAGAAGGCCACTTTCCCAACCGGATGGGGTTTTATGGTGTCCACTGTGATTCGTTCAGTTGGTACCAAGGTTGGAGGACTGGACCAGATCAATGAGTTCGAGATGCAGTTGTTGTACAACATGTTCTTTGGAAGAAATATCGATTTTGCACAGCTCATCTTCAATGAGCTCAAGGTACCTGTGATGAAGGCCACAAGAGACCTTCATGTACCGTTCATAAGGTACCTGTCCTTAGCATTTGAAGCTGAGCTAGGGACAACACTCTACGAAGCCAATCAGGAGCTGTCGTTGGTGCCAACACTCAGCCCCAAGATGTTCAACAACGACATCTTCCCAGAGCAAGAGGGACTGAGTGAGCCCATGCTGTTAATTGCTGAGGCTTCGTCTTCTGAGAGTGAAGCTGAGGGATCGAATCAAGGGGGAGCTTCTCAAGCTGACACGGAGGTTCAAGCTGAGCACTCTACTCAAGCTGAACCAGCTCATTCAGAAGCTGCTTCAGGTAAAACCTCTCCTCTCTCACTCTCTTCTCACTCTTCTCCATCTACATTTGGAGATAAGACTGCAGTAAACCCAACTCAGTCTAACCCATCTCCTTCACCTTCTTTTCATCATAAATCCCAATCTGGAGCCACCCCTAGTATGCCTACTGCTGCTAGGGAGAATATCCTAACATACCACCGAAAAACTGCCATTGGTGGTGCCACATCTAAAGGCATCACTGGAGCTGAGATCACACTGATCCCTCCACAGGCAGGAGTTGAGGGGGAGACGCCTTCTCTTAAGGTGTTAACCTCGAGGCTCATTACAACCCAACAACCTTACCCGGGTGTGGTGTCTACTCAGCCCACACTTACTCGAGCCATGGGAGAGCCTGTTACTGTGCCTGAGCAGACACACTCAGGTAACATTGAAAATTTGACCAATCCCCAGGGTCAATCACCCCCCTCTAAACCAATTATCCAACCACCAACCCATACACTTAACATCTCGAGCCCAATAACTTCTCTTCACTTCTCACACCCTCTTGCACGACCTGCCAATGTTTCATCCTCAAACCAGGGTGATTCACAGGGTCAAGACTCTGGTGCAAATGAATTTGAAGGTAAACACAAACCTTTGGATGATGCACCCAAAGACTCTCCTCAAAATGAAACTGCGTCCTCAGGCATCCAGCAGCTGAAGGACTACATTGCTGCTCAATTTGGTCTGTTCCACCTAAAGCAGAAGAAGCATAAACGTCAAATCTATCAGAGGCTTGCAAAGCTGACAGAGGATGTTAAAGAGATTGCCTCTGCAGTTGCTGCACTCCAACAACAAAGGACTTCAAACCCTATTGATGATGACAAAAAGGGGGAGAAGGTTCAAGCTGATACTGAAGCTGAGCTAGTTCGAGCTGAAGCTGAAGTTCTTCTAGCTCTAGCTAAAGGAGCAGAGAGGAAGATTCAGACTGAGGGGGAGTTAGAAATAAACAGAGAGGAACCTACAGCTAAGAGACAAAAGGTAGAAGAATCTGAACTTAAAGCTGACAGTGTTTCTAAGTCTGAGGAAGAGACAGAAGAAGAAAAAGCTACAAGAGAGTTAATAGAGATGCTTGAGCAAGAAGAAGCAAATGAGCTTGGGATATCTGTAGCTGAGCTAAGAAAGAGAAAGGAGGAAGAGATAGAGGACCAAGAAAAAGAAAAGGAAAGAAAAGCTTTGGCTCAAGCTGAAGCTACATACACTGGTCCAAGACCTGATCTAATTCCATACTCAGATGCAGAACTGCAGGAATGTTACTTCAGAAGGAGCTACAACAAAGAGATCAGAGGAATGACCTTGAGCAGAGCAAATGGAGCTGTCATTCTCAGTTTTGAGCTTAGTGACAAATCAACAGTGGGAATGGACCTGAGATACGTTCACAGGATGTGCTACATTGAATGGCAAAGGATAATGATGCTGCTCAAGAAATTTAAAAGAAGTCAGATCAAACAAGAAATTCTATCTGAAGTCTCCAAGTTGATTGCTCGAGCTGAAGAACTGAGGTATGTCCCAGTTCCTGGTCTGCAGTGGGAGAATTTGTTTGACATGCCTGTAGGAGTAGAATTCAGAGAAAATCAAACCATCAACACTCCTATTCAAGGTTTCATGTTTAAGGATCAGGCAGGTAATCCTAGTTTTATTAAGCTAAATGAGATTTTCTATCTAAAAGCTGAGGATGCCTTGAGAATAAGAAACTGTTGTGGTAATGAGGAGTCAAATCAGTTAATAAAGTATAAGCTGAATAAACTCATTAGAGTACAACAGAAGGAACTTCAGGGAAGCGATGAAGCTGAAAGACTGTTAGATGAGATCAATAAAGAGATCATCATCTGGGAGCTTCTACATCCTGAGTTCATCAGATAGAATAGATTAGTTCTAATTTTGTAAATATTAGATTAGTTCTAATATTTTTGTAAGCACTATGTGTGCATGATCTAAGTGATCAACAACTTTTGTATTATGATTAGTTCAATTAATACAAGTATAAAGTTTGATATGTTCAACTATGTTGTGATGTGTTCCTATTCATAAGTCTGATAAGTTCAGCAAAAATGAATAACAGATAAGTTCTTATTCATTTATGTAATTAGTTGGTGTGTTCAACTAAAAGTTGGTGTGTTCCAGCTTAAATTGATAAGTTCAATTAAAATTGATATGTTCAATAAATATTTGATCAGTTCAAATAATAAAATCTTAATAAGTTTGAGATTTAAAACATAATTCTGTTAAACAAACTTAAGAACTGTTTGATGGTTTTGTCATCATCAAATAGGGGGAGTTTGTTGGGAAAATGATCTCATTAGTTTAGATTTGATGAGACAAAGTTACGTTTGTAAGATGAGTTCTACGTATAACTTAAACAGAATTATGAAGCTTAGTCAGACTGAACACTTATAGTGTTTCAGACTGAGTATAAGTTGAATGTAAACTGAGCATGTGTTCGATCAGTTTATATTATACCTTAGTTAAATTATTAATGTGTTTGATAATCGGTGTATGTCACATAAGGTATATATTGAGTATTCAGCTTGATGTGTTTCAAGCTGAGTGACTCAGCTTAGAAGCAGAGTCAGCTCGACAGAGTTACTAAATTTGTTTTATTTAACTCTTTGGACTTCTAAGGATGAGTTAATAATTATACGTGTTAGTTCATGTTTGAATTCGGGTTTGTTCCCGAAGAACTCAGCTTGATGAGTTTCAAGCTGAGTAACTCAGCCTGACTAAAGAAGTCAGTCCAAGAGAATTTAAATGTGTTTTAAATTCTGTTTTAACTCTCTATATCTATGGCGCGGATAAGAAGACTCCAGAATCAAGATTGAAGATCGAAGACTCAAGATAAGAAGATTCAAGATTCAAGATTCCGAGTTATCCGATAGTTAGTTAGCAAATTAGGATTAGTCCAGTTTGTTAGGAACTGTAGCAACAGGATTATAAATACTTATCTCCTGATAAGTTTAGAGGTACGACTACGATTCTGAAAAAGATTACAGAGCCGAAAACCTCACCTCACCGTATGTGTTACGATTCTTGAATCACTGGTTGTCAGTTCAACGTGATCAAGAAACTCACAGATTGCCAGATCATTCGTGTGTTCGAATTATCACATAAGTTGTGATATTGGTAAGTAATCATTAGTTGATTCAATCTGTGAAAAATCCTGTTTAGAGAGTCGTCAGTATCTATAATCATAAGTTGATTATAGATAGCTAAGTTTGAGAGATTGAGAGATTTATATTAGGTGATTATATATCAAGAGTTGCTTACTTGATAATTAATGTAATCATCTTCTTATTCAAAGCATTGTAATCATCTTCATATTAATAAAAGCATTCGACTAGTTGTGGTTTGATTTACTGTGTGTAACACTTTTATTTGATTTGTTCAATTTTCGCAGAAAGTGTATTCAACCCCCCCTTCTACACATTGTTGCTTGTTGTTATTCTCACCAAGGGACCAACAGATACACATTAGGAGCTGTTATATAGATTCATGAGATTGTTCTTCGAGATAGTACAACCTTCCCCGTCTAGTACCATAGCCAAGAATCCGATGTGTCACCTTATCGTGAAAAATGCATTCATTCGGTGAAAATAACTACAAAACAATTCAAGGCTTCTGTACTTTGACTAACCCAAAACCCTAAATAATGTAACTAAAATGTAGGTTTTGTATATATGAGAATTTCTTGGTTAAGGTGTCAACATACTATAGATTAAAACTATTGTTTTTCTTTTTGAAAAGAATAAATAAGGATACTTCCATTATTTGACATATGTTTTGGTTAAAAGTTGATATAAACTAGTTTTTAAAAGCTTGGAGATGAATTAAAAAGCAACAAACTGGTGAGAGGGATTAGGTGTGAGTAATTACTGAGAAGGGAGAGAACCATTATTAAGAAATAGAATTTAGTAGACGAGAGATTAAGAAGAATAGGTAGTTTGTGTAGGTGCCAACTGTAATTCTATTTTCTGATCCTCTGATAATATCCTTAACGACATTATAAGCACTCGATCCAGTGTATTGTTCATCCTTCTGCTAGCTAAAGTTCGTACAATGTTTTCCTTCTTCAAAGGTAAATTATATTTCTCCTTCTTCTTCTCTAATTTAATGAGTTGATTTTAGTGTTTATTTGTTGTAGATGATACTTGATGATATCTTGTATGTGTGTGCTTTGTTCTTATCTTAGTATCTTCATACCTGTACATAAATCTCTTTTTTATTCTACTTCTTCTTCTCTAATTTAATAAATTGATTTCAGTGTTTATTTGTTCTAGATTATACTTGATCATGATATGTCTTTGTGCTTGTTCTTATCTCAATGTCTTCATACCTGCATTCTAAATCTTATTTTTATTATTCTTCTTCTTCTATAATTTAATTAGTTGGTTTTAGTGTTTATTTATTTTAGATGATACATGATCATATCATGTATGTGTGTGTTCTGTTCTTACAGTTTCATATTCTAAATCCCTTTTTTATTCTTCTTCTTCTCTAATTTAATGAATTGATTTCAGTGTTTATATATTCTAGATGATACTTGTATGTGCTCTATTCTTACTTCAGTTTCTTATTCGAAATCTCTTTTTAATTCTTTTTTTCTTTAATTTAATTAATTGATTACAATGTTTTTTTTTCTTGGATGATACTTGTGTGTGCTCCGTTGAATTATATCTGTTTAATTCATTTTTTATTTTCTTTTTTTAATTATGATGAATTATGATTTGTTTTTGTTTAGAATCATTGAAAACAAAATTCTTTGTGTTTTTTAATCATAATGCATTTTCTTTCAAAATTTATATTTATAATATTTACATGTTTGAGATAATACTTGATATTTTTTAGGTGGGCACTAGGAAATGAAATCCATCCAAGTAGTTTTATCTAGATGAAATGTTCCGTAACTTCATTATTATCAAAATCAAGAATTATAATAATATTCAAAATTGTTATTATTAGGTGACATAATCTTTTTAAACGATGGATACACATTAGGAACTGTTATATAGATTCATAAGAGTGTTCTTCGAGATAGTACAACCTTCCCCGTCTAGTACCATAGCCAAGAATCCGATGTGTCACCTTATCGTGAAAAATGCATTCATTAGGTGAAAATAACTACAAAACAATTCAAGGCTTCTGTGCTTTGACTAACCCAAAACCCTAAATAACATAACTAAAATTTAGGTTTTGTATATATGAGAATTTCTTGGTTAAGGTGTCAACATACTATAGATTAAAACTATTGTTTTTCTTTTCGAAAAGAATAAATAAGGATGCTTCCATTATTTGGCTTATGTTTTAGTTAAAAATTTATATAAACTAATTTTTAAAAGCCCGGAGATGAATTAAAAAGCAACAAATTGGTGAGAGATTAGGTGTGAGTAATTACTGAGAGGGGAGAGAACCATTATTAAGAAATAGAATTTAGTAGACGGGAGATTGAGAAGAATTGGTGGTTTGTGTAGGTGCCTACTGTAATTCTATTTTCTGATCCTCTGATAATATCCTTAATGACATTATAAGCACTCGATCCTGTGTATTGTTCATTCTTCTGCTAGCTAAAGTTCGTACAATGTTTTCCTTCTTTAAAGGTAAATTATCTTTCTCCTTCTTCTTCTCTAATTTAATGAGTTGATCTTAGTGTTTATTTGTTTTGGATGATACTTGATGATATCATGTATGCGTGTGCTTTGTTCTTATCTTAGTATCTTCATACCTGCACATAAATCTATTTTTTATTCTACTTCTTCTTCTCTAATTTAATAAATTGATTTCAGTATTTATTTGTTCTCGATTATACTTGATCATGGTATGTTTGTGTGCTTTGTACTTATCTCAGGGTCTTCGTAACTGTATTCTAAATCATATTTTTATTATTATTCTCCTTCTATAATTTAATTAGTTGATTTTAGTGTTTATTTATTTTTGAATGATACATTATCATATCATGTATGTGTGTGCTCTGTTTTTATCTCAGTTTCATATTCTAAATCACTTTTTTATTCTTCTTCTTCTTTAATTTAATGAGTTGATTTCAGTGTTTATATGTTTTGGATGATACTTGTGTATGCTCTGTTCTTACTTCAGTTTCTTACTTGAAATCTCTCTTTTATTCTTTTTCTTCTTTAATTTAATGAATTGATTTTAGTTTTTTATTTTTTGTGGATGATACTTGTAACACTGTACTTTTTAAACATATAATTTACTGAACGCGGAAGCTAATTACATATAATTATCTTAATTACATAATAGATACAAAAGATTTAACTTGTTTGAAGAACAAAGACTTTTACAGTGTTAATACAAAAACAAGCTCTATCAAAGATTTTTAGCATCAGAGTATTGGTCCGTCCATATTCCCAGCCCAAAAGCATCAAGCTCACCAAAGAGAATCTGCAAAATAATCTAGTGGGGAATTAACACAAAGCTAAGTGAGGGAACCAATATCTAATCATAAACAAGGCAAACATGCCTAAACCCAAATAGCTCATGAATCCCAGGAGAACCGGCGGTGTTGCAAGCACCTACAACCAAGGTCGGCCAAAACCAAGGTTTACCGATAGCCCTGCTAATATGGACAACAGTATCAGCCCCATTGAGTACCACAAATGTACTTCAAGATCAGATACTGTAAATCCCCCAGCAACAGGCCCAGCATCATACTGATCTCCAAAATAACATGTATATACAATCCAAACAAGAGCATTACAATTAGGATATCATATCCTGTTTATCAAAAGATATAGATCCACTCACCACAGTCAACACTGTTGAATCCCACTCACTTGACTAAATTCACTGAGTCTTCTCAGTTCCTGAGATTAAGGTAACATAAGTCAGTATTCAATTCAAAATACTAATCCAAAATAAATATTATATTTATTCATGACTCTCATGTATATGCACATCTACATATTTATTCATCCTACACAAACCCAAAAATATACAAATTCATGTTTATCTTTAAATCATCAAATCCGACTATGTTCAAATCCGATTGAATTGAATTCCGAGTAAAGGCTCATTCCGATAATACCCAATTCCGATAGAAGTCACAATCCGAGAATATACAAAATCCGATAATATGTAAAATCCGAGATAAGGCACAATCCGAGAATATGTACAATCCGAGAATATACAAAATCCGAGTAAATGTCCAATTCCGATAAGCAAGGATTCCCAGTAATAATAATGTCCATTCCGATAAAAGACTTAAGGAAAATCCATAGATATTTTAATCGGATTTCATCCAAATCCGAGACTTTCTGTCGGTTTTCACTAAATCCGATCGAATCTATCGGATTTCACCAATTCCGATCGATTCATACATCAAATCCGATAGATTCATAAGTTCTTCCCCAATTTTGATTTCTAACACAAATCACTACTGATTTTAGGCATGCAATTGTTCTATGTTTACCAGAATCATTCTAAACATATAAACAACACATATCAAGCATAAAATCTAACATGCATACATCCTAAGTTCATCAAACCATTATCAAGATTAATCGGAATTCATATATATTCAAAACCGAATATAAACACTAATTAGCCAATTCAATTCAGTAATCTAACCTTGTTAGTGATATGAAATCAGAAGTCTAATTGCATGCAAGATTCAAGATCAAATTGTTTGCTTTTCTTTCTTCCTTTGATTCTCGGCCGAGAGCACAATACAAAGCACACACACACACACACACACACACACACACACTCAATTCTAGATAATTGCATGAAATGAGGTTGTTAGTGAGGTGTTGGTGACTAATCACCAAATCGGCCAACACCTCATTCCACTATCTAAATTTTTAATTAATTTAAATTAATTATCCAAATTAATTAACAAACAATTATCAATTAAACATAATAACAAATAATTCAAAATATTAAATTAATCTTCAACATTAACTTAATTAGTTACCTGCTAATTCTAGGCCGGTTAAGAGGGTGTTACAAAGCTACCCCCCTTAAGAAGATTCCGTCGTCGGAATCTTATCGCTCTCAAACAAGGATGGATAACGGTTCCTCATGTCAGCTTCGGTTTCCCAGGTTAAGTCTGAACCCAAACTATGCTTCCATTTGAATAGAACCATCGGTATCTGTTTCTTTCTTAACTTTGTAACCTTTCGATCCAACAATTCAACTGGTTCCTCGATCAACCTCTGATTAGTATCCACCCGAAGATCTTGTATTGGAAGAACCTGCGTCTGATCCTCTATATTGCACTTGCGAAGGTAACACACATTGAAAGTGTCATGAATACCCGTCAATTCGTCTGGTAGATCCAATGCAACTGTCTGATCATTTACAACTCGTCTGATTTTGAAAGGACCAATGTAACGAGGAGCCAATTTCCCGCGTTTACCAAAACGAATAACTCCTTTCCATGGAGATACTTTCAAGTAAACCATTTCTCTTTCAACAAACGATACCGGTCGACGACGTGGATCATCATACATTTTCTGTCTATCCCTTGCAACTTTTAATTTCTCATGAGCAATAGCAACCTTATCAGCTGTCATCTGTACAATATCAGGCCCTGCAAATTGCTTTTCCCCAGCTTCTAACCAACAAGTTGGAGTTCTACAAGGACGACCATATAACATCTCATATGGAGGCATACCGATACTGGAGTGATAAGAATTGTTATAAGCAAATTCCACCAATGGTAAATGTGAATCCCATGAACCCCCAAACTCTAACACACATGCTCGAAGCATATCTTCTAAAGTTTGAATAGTTCTTTCTGATTGACCATCTGTTTGTGGATGATAAGCTGTACTTAAATTAACTCTAGACCCCAATTCCTGTTGTAGTCTATTCCAGAAGTTAGACACAAATCTCGGATCCCGATCCGAAACAATAGATAAAGGTACTCCATGTCTGGATACTATTTCATCAATATACAATTGCGCCAACTTACTTAATGAAGCAGTTTCTGCAGTAGCGAGAAAATGTGCACTCTTGGTCAACCTGTCAACTATTACCCATATCATATCATGACCCTTCTGAGTTCGTGAAAGTTTAGTTACAAAATCCATCGTAATGTGATCCCACTTCCACTCAGGTATTTCTAACTGTTTTAATGATCCGTACGGTTTCTGATGTTTAGCTTTAACTTGTGCACAAATATGACATGTCCCGACAAATTTAGCAATATCTGTTTTCATTGTCGGCCACCAATAACAAAGTCTTTAAATCATGGTACATCTTTGTACTACCCGGATGTATTGACAATCTATACTTATGAGCCTCATTTAGAATCAATTCCGTCAAATCACCAAATTTTGGTACCCAAACGCGTGTTTGATAAACGCTCAATCCACGCGAGTCAGTAGATAATTCATGTTGTCGTTTAATCATCAGTTCATCCTTCAGATTCTCATCTTTCAAAGCTTCAAGTTGAGCAGTCAAAAGTTGATCCACTAAATCAGACTTAATTTCCAACCGCATAAATTTCACAGTTTTTGACGATCCCTTCCGACTTAGTGCATCAGCAACTACATTCGCTTTACCCGGATGATACTGAATGTCACAATCATAATCCTTGATCAATTCTAACCAACGACGTTGTCTCATATTAAGTTCTTTCTGAGTAAACACATACCGGAGGCTTTTATGATCAGTGCAGATTGTACATTTCGTTCCATACAAATAGTGTCTCCACAATTTTAATGAGTTGATTTTAGTGTTTATTTGTTCTAGATGATACTTGATGATATCATGTATGTGTGAGCTTTGTTCTTATCTTAGTATCTTCATACCTGTACATAAATCTCTTTTTTATTCTACTTCTTCTTCTCTAATTTAATAAATTGATTTCAGTGTCTATTTGTTCTGGATTATACTTGATCATGATATATCTTTGTGCTTTGTTCTTATCTCAATGTCGTTGTACCTGCATTCTAAATCATATTTTTATTATTCTTCTTCTTCTATAATTTAATTAGTTGATTTTAGTGTTTATTTATTTTAGATGATACATGATCATATCATGTATGTGTGTGTTCTGTTCTTACATTTCATATTCTAAATCTCTTTTTTATTTTTCTTCTTCTCTAATTGAATGAGTTGATTTAAGTGTTTATATGTTTTGGATGATACTTGTGTGTGCTGTGTTCTTACTTCAGTTTCTTATTCGAAATCTCTTTTTTATTCTTTTTTCTTTAATTTAATGAATTGATTACAGTGTTTTTTTTCCTGGATGATACTTGTGTGTGCTCCGTTGAATTATATCTGTTTAATTCATTTTTTATTTTCTTTTTTTAATTATGATAAATTATGATTTGTTTTTGTTTAGAATCATTGAAAACATAATTCTTTGTGTTTTTTTAATCATAATGCATTTTCTTTCAAAAATTATATTTATAATATTTACATGTGTGAGATAATACTTGATATTTTTTAGGTGGGCACTAGGAAATGAAATCCATCCAATTAGTTTTATCTAGATGAAATGTTCCGTAACTTCATTATTATCAAAATCAAGAATTATAATAATATTCAAAATTGTTATTATTAGGTGACATAATCTTTTTAAACGATGGATACACATTAGGAACTGTTATATAGATTCATGAGAGTGTTCTTCGAGATAGTACAACCTTCCCGGTCTAGTACCATAGCCAAGAATCCGATGTGTCACCTTATCGTGAAAAATGCATTCATTAGGTGAAAATAACTACAAAACAATTCAAGGCTCCTGTGCTTTGACTAACCCAAAATCCTAAATAACGTAACTAAAATTTAGGTTTTGTATATATGATAATTTCTTGGTTAAGGTGTCAACATACTATAGATTAAAACTATGGTTTTTCTTTTCGAAAAGAATAAATAAGGATGCTTCCATTATTTGGCATATGTTTTAGTTAAAAATTTATATAAACTAATTTTTAAAAGCCCGGAGATGAATTAAAAAGCAACAAATTGGTGAGAGGGATTAGGTGTGAGTAATTACTAGGAGGGGAGAGAACCATTATTAAGAAATAGAATTTAGTAGACTGGAGATTGAGAAGAATTGGTGGTTTGTGTAGGTGCCAACTGTAATTCTATTTTCTGATCCTCAGATAATATCCTTAACGAAATTATATGCATTCGATCCTGTGTATTGTTCATTCTTCTGCTAGCTAAAGTTCGTACAATGTTTTCTTCTTTAAAGGTAAATTATCTTTCTCCTTCTTCTCTAATTTAATGAGTTAATTTTAGTGTTTATTTGTTTTGGATGATACTTGATGATATCATGTATGTGTGTGCTTTGTTCTTATCTTAGTATCTTCATACCTGCACTTAAATCTCTTTTTTATTCTACTTCTTCTTCTCTAATTTAATAAATTGATTTCAGTGTTTATTTGTTCCGGATTATAATTGGTCATGATATGTCTTTGTGCTTTGTTCTTATCTCAATGTCTTCGTACCTGCATTCTATAATTGATCATGATATGCCAATGACAAGTACCTTATGAAAGGTACATGAAGATCCCTTGTGGTCTTCATCACTTGGACCTTGAGTTCGTTGAAGAAAAGCAGAGCATAATCCAGATTTCTGTTGAAGAAAATATTGTACAGCAGCTGCATCTCGAACTTATTTACTTGGTCCAATCCTCCAACCTTAGTTCCTAGTGAACGAATCACTGTTGAAACCATGAAGCCCCAACTGGTTGGAAAAGTGGCCTTCTTGATGACACCCTCTGTCTGCGGCTGACCCAATCTAGGTAGGACAGACCTGGTCACTTTCCTTGTGACAGCCGGCTCGAACTCATCAGAATGAGGGAGTCGAAGAACATCCCTTAGCAGCTGCACTGATAGGGCTACTGTTCGATTGCCATTTAGAACAGTCCCTGTTATCTCTCCCCTGGTCTGGTCGTAAGTACAGGTATACCAGAACTCCAGTAGATGTTGAGGAACAATGTGGAGAGGTACGCCACAGAAGGCGAATGCCAGAGGGCATTTACGAATGTAAGCCACCCAGGCTTCATAACCTCTGCCTTGTTTTCTTTGTGGAATTGCAAGGCAGGCCCGTTGATTGTTGATTTTAAGTAACGGCACTCCATTGTTCTTAAACTGAGCACCTCGAACCATTTGATCACCGAGAAAAAATGCGAATCCGTCCATATTCGAATGATTACACTTAGTAATTTGTTGAAGAAAGCACTGAGCAACTGACAACACGCACTGAGCGATTAGAAATTTGCACTTAGAAAATTAGGGCTTGGAACGGATGTATGCACTGAGCAATTGAGGTGTTTGCGAAAGGTATTATAGAAGTTGAGAAGTCAGAATTGTATTCGTAAACTTCTCTAAACCGGTTATGATCGGTATGTATACCTTT
This sequence comes from Pulicaria dysenterica, assembly GCA_947179395.2. Classification (NCBI taxonomy): domain Eukaryota; kingdom Viridiplantae; phylum Streptophyta; class Magnoliopsida; order Asterales; family Asteraceae; genus Pulicaria; species Pulicaria dysenterica. Next base: position 50,200,016 of record OX359294.1, on the reverse strand, counting down.
CTGAGGAGAGAGAAAAGTTACCGTTGAAGTCCCTTTTTATCCGTTACACCGTAAAAAATTACGGCTTGATGTAACAGTGAGAGGGTAGAAACACATCATCTTCCAACGGATACAAGTGTAAAATAATATTAGTGACCTACACAAATACTATTACACTGTTTGGTTTACACCAATACCAAATTAGTATAATACGCGATTTGAGACTTACTCAAATACGCAGAAGCACATGAATAAATAACACTTAGTAATTGAAACATGGTTTTGGACACACCAAGTCTGAGTAATTTTATTACTCAGTTTATGTCATGCACTCAGCTTGATTCAAGCACTCAGCTTGAGTTGAGCACTCAGCTTGAGTTGAGCACTCAGCTTGAGATTGGTACTCAGCTTGATAGAGCACACAGCTCAGGCTCAATGACACTTAGTCATGTTCGTTTGAGACTGACTCAAACACGCTTTGACAGATGAATTAATAACACTAAGTAATTAACTCATATGTTGGACACTCAGCTTGAATTGATCACTCAGCTTGAGTAGGACACTCAACGTGAGCGGAGCACACAGCTCAGGATCAATGACACTTAGTCATGTTTGTTTAAGACTGACTCAAACATAGTTTTAACTACACTGAGTAGTTTAAAACATGTTTGGAAGTTACCAAACGTGTGAACCAATCACACAGCTTGAGTTAAGCACATAGCTCAGACTCAATGACACTTAGTCATTTATGTTTGAGACTGACTCAAACTGACATGTTAACCACACTGAGTAGTTAAAGGATGTTTGAACTAACCAAACGTGTGAACTCATCATTTAGCTTGACCGATTTATCAGTTTATGAAAACATATTCATAAACTGTGCACTTAGCTTAAGACACTTAGTCTTTATCAAACTGAAAAACTCAGATTCTAGACACTTAGCTAGGGGTTGAGCATACCCAATTCACTTAGCAGATACATAAACCTCTTTTCATCAAGTGGTTTAGTAAAGATATCTGCTAGTTGGTCATCAGTGGAGATAAACTTAAAGTCAACTCTACCTTTTTCCACGATGTCCCTTATGAAGTGATATCTAATATCAATGTGCTTGGTTCTTGAGTGGAAAAATGGATTGTAAGTGATGGCTATTGCACTTTGGTTATCACAGAAGATAGGAGTTTTCTTGAAACTCATGCCAAAGTCTTGAAGCTGATGTTGCATCCAAAGGATTTGAGCACAACAGCTTCCTGCTGCAACATATTCAGCTTCAGCAGTTGAAGTAGCCACTGAGTTCTGTTTCTTACTAGTCCAGCTTACCAGCTTCCCTCCAAGAAATTGACATCCTCTAGTTGTTGATTTTCTATCCAACTTGCACCCAACATAGTCAGCATCAGAAAAACCAACTAACTCAAATCCAAAGTCTTTTGGATACCAAAGACCTAGATTTGGTGTACCTTTAAGGTACCTAAAGATCCTTTTCACAGCTTGAAGATGTGAGTTTTTAGGATCTGCCTGATATCTTGCACAAACACATGTAGCAAACATGATATCAGGTCTACTAGCTGTCAAATAGAGTAATGAACCTATCATTGCTTTATAGGTAGACTGACACACAGACTTACCATCTGAGTCTTTACTCAGCTTGACAGCTGGTGACATGGGTGTTTTCATCGTTGAACTTGAATCAAAACCATATTTCTTTATCAAATCAAGAACATACTTGCTTTGATTGATGAATATTCCATCAGGCTTTTGTTGAATTTGTAAGCCTAGGAAGTATGTCATCTCACCCATCATACTCATCTTGTACTTTTGTGACATTATTTCAGAAAACCAGTCACACAGAGATTCATTGGTAGAACCAAAGATAATATCATCCACATAGATTTGTTCAAGAATTATTTGTCCTTTACTCTTTTTAATAAAGAGTGTCTTATCTATACTACCTCTGCTGAAGTCCATTGATAGTAGATAGGAGGACATAGTATCATACCAAGTTCTCGGAGCTTGTTTAAGACCATACAAAGCCTTGTCCAACTTATAGACATGATGTGGAAACTTTAAACTTACAAAGCCAGGAGGTTGTTTCACATAGACTGCCTCCTGAAGTTTTCCATTTAGGAAAGCACTTTTCACATCCATTTGATAGACTTTGAAGTCTTTATATGCTGCATAAGCTAGGAAAAGCCTTATGGCTTCAATTCTAGCAACAGGGGCAAAGGTCTCATCATAATCAATTCCTTATTCTTGCTTATACCCTTGTGCCACCAGCCTGGCTTTGTTCCTTACTATCACTCCATCCTTGTCCATTTTATTTCTATAGACCCACTTAGTGCCTATAATTGAGTGACCTTTGGGGGCAGGGACAAGGTTCCAGACTTTGTTTCTCTCAAACTCATTTAATTCCTCTTGCATAGCTTCAATCCAATCCTCATCCTCTAAGGCTTCTTCAGTCTTTTTTGGTTCCATTTGAGATAGGAAACCAAAGTGAGCAGCAAAGTTAGCTGTAGACTTTGATCTGGTCATAACCCTTTCTTGGACATTTCCAATGATTTGATCTTGAGGATGATCTTTGATGAATTTAAATGTAGTAGTTGGAGAATCTGGTTCAGAATCTGAGTGATGTTGAGAGCCCTTAGGTCAACTAATCTCCTCAGCCTCAACAGCAGATCTGTGCCCTCATATGATCTATTCAAGTGATTCTTCTTTTGCTGCTTGACCAGATCTGTGCCCTCATAAGTGACACTCAGCGTATCCCAAATATCCTTTGCGGTTTGACACCCAGTCACAGTGCGCAGGATTTCATTAGTTAGGGAATTCACTAGAACACTCTTTGCCTTGTCATCCAGATTGACGAGTTTCCAATCTTCATCAGTCCAGGATGCAACAGGCTTTCTTGTTTTTTCAGTTTTGCCAGGAGACGTATCACTGACAGTAGAAGGAATTTTGGGAATAATTGGTCCTTTTGTAATGACTTCCGACATACGGTTGTCAATGGACTTTAGGAAGAGCATGGCTCTAAACTTCCACATAGGATAGTCAGATCCATCAAATACGGGACATCCTTTTGCAGACATCTGAGGAAAGTTGGATGGAGTATTGCTTGTTGACATTTCAATCTTTCTCAGAATCTTGAACTATTCAACTAATGAAATCGTTCAGCCTGCTCTGATACCAGTTGTTGGTCCCTTGTATGAGAGAGTAACAACAAGCAACAGTATATAGAAGGGGCGGTTGAATACACTTTCTGCGGAAATTGAACAAATCAAAGAAAAGTGTCACACATAGTAAGTCAAACCACAATCAATCAAATGCTTTTATTAATCAGAAGATGATTACAATGCTTTGAATAAGAAGATGATTACAATGACTATCAAGTAAGCAACTCTTGATATATAATCATCTAATATAAATCTCTCAATTCTCTCAAACATAGATATCTATAATTAACATATAATTATAGATACTGACGACTCTCTAAACAGGATTTTCACAGATTGAATCAACACATGATTACTTACCAATATCACAACTGATGTGATTAATTCGAACACACGAACTTCTTTGGCAATCTGTGATTAAATCTTGATACTGAATCAAGACTCGTAACACATACGATGAGGTGAGGTTTGGCTCTGCAACACTTAGTTGTTTTTTGAATCAAAGTCGTACTGAGTCGTACCTCTAAACTTATCAGGAGATAAGTATTTATAATCATGTTGCTACGGTTCCTAACAAACCAGACTTAGCCTAATTCGCTAACTAACTTTCGGATAAACCGGAATCTTGAATCTTGAATCTTCTTATCTTGAGTCTTCAATCTTCAATCTTGATTCTGGAGTCTTCTTATCCGCGCCGTAGATATAGAGAGAGATAAAGATGAATTTAAAACATATTTAAATTATCTTTAAACTGACTTCTTCACTCGGACTGAGTTACTCAGCTTGAAACTCATCAAGCTGAGTTCTTCGAGATCAAATCCGAATTTATACATGAACTAACACGTACATTGATAAACTCATCCTTAGAAGTCTAACTTAGTTGACTAAAACATATTTAGCAACTATGTAGAGCTGACTCTGCTTTTGAGCTGAGTCACTCAGCTTGAAACACATCAAGCTGACTACTCGATATATACCTTATGTGACATATACAGATTATTAAACATATTAATAAACAAACTAAGGTATGATATAAACTGATCAACATATGCTCAGCTTATACTCAGTCTGAATCACTCGAAGTGTTCAGTCTGACTAAGCTTCATAATTCTGTTTAAGTTATATGTAGAACTCATCTTACAAACTTAACTTTGTCTCATCAAATTCAAACTGATGAGATCATTTTCCCAACACAATGAGATCTTTTGCACAAGTAATCATTGAGGAAGAAATTAAGAAATGGCGAGAGTCAAGATATAGTTTTACACAAGAAGAGACCTTTACCCAAGCATTGTATGATCGTATGTTTTCCTTGCATAATAAAGCTTGTGTTGGATGGAACAGACAGACTGCAAAACTCAAGGAGCTTACATAAGAAAATTCTGATTTAACTGCGCAACTCAAAACGCTTAAACAGAATTCTGAAGAGTTACATTATGAGAAGCAGAAAATAGATGATCTGACCACAACTAATGCAAAGCTAAAAGAGCAGGTGTCTACAATGTCTGAGGAAATACAACTTCTAAAAAAGAAAAATCATCGTTATGATTTAAAGATTGAACATATATTAGACAATATGAGCAAAATGGAGAAGCAGAAAGAAATGGATATTCGAATAGAGCAAAAAAAGTCACAAACTTTGAGGGAAGAAAACTCAATACTCAAAGAACAGATTGAGATTGACAAGAAACGAGCAAGTGAATTACAAGAAGAAACTACAAATTTGAAAAAGCTTACACAAGAGAATTCTGAAATGTTTGCAAAACTCCAAGAGTTCGCACAGAATTCTGAACAGTTACATTCTAACAAACGGAGAGCTGATGATCTGTCCACAGCCAATGCAAAACTCACAGAGCAGGTGTCTAAAGTGTCTGAGCAATTTCAACTTGCCAAACAGAAATGTAAATCTTATGCAGTTGAATTGAAGCAAAAACAAGCGGATATTGAGATTGAGATGAATAAGATTAAAGAATTGACACAAGCAAATGCAGAGCTGAATGACAAATTGTCTTCTGTGTTGAAAAATGATACAAAGATCATAGACAAACTGTGTGTTGAGAAAGCTGAGTTGAAGGAAAAAGTCAAAGAACTTGAACAAAAGCTGCATGTGTCAATTCAATCATATGTTCCTCGTTCAATTTTAGAGAGGAAAATATCTGAATTGCAAATGGCACTGCACACTGAGAGAGAGAGAGAGAGAGAGAGAGTTTTGAGAAAGAGAAGAAAGAGTTAATGGCTAAAATTCTGAATGCTAAGCTTAGCACTACAAAACTTTCTGAAACTACAAAGACTTCCGCTGACAATATCAATTTTGATTCAGTTTCACATTGTAGTAGCCAATCTGATTCTTATTTCTCTGTTGCAGCTTTCTGATAAAGATTTCACCAACACATCAACTGCTATGAAGACTCCTAAGATCACAATATCTGTTGGATCTTCCTATCAAGTGAAATCACCTTCAGTTGCAACGACTCACTCTCCTAAACAAAATACTAAATTCAAACAAACTGCTTTTAGTTCTAAACAGAATACTTGTTCTACGAGTAATTCGAATTCTGCTTGTTCTGTAATTACAGATGATACTTTGTCAACATCCAAACTAGCATGGATTATAAATAGAAATCTAGATGACGCGGTTGCAAAGATGTCATCATTATATAGTTCATCCACTTCAAAGCCGACAAAATCATCCTGGATTGAAAAGAAGAAACCTTCTGAATCTGCACCAAGTGCATCAGAATCCAAAGTAAAGAAGGTTATAAATGATGATTTCTCGTCAAATATAACAACGTGGATTCCAAAGGAAGAGAATAGAGCTGCTAAGCCAAATCCTACTACTTATCACAACAACAGACGCCGATCTTTCTCAAAACCAAGATCAACAGGGGAATTTGTGCTTAAGACAGATGTCATGTATCCTTTTGTGGTTTACTCAGCAAAGCACTTAATCCGCCTTTCCAAAGAGAAGATTTGTAAGACGTCACGCATTAAACAAGAGTTTGTTGTTACAAATGGATTTCCTCAGTGGCATTCAGGACCATTGAACCGAAATGTCCATAAACCTGTTATTGCAATAAATACACAAAATGGATGCCAAAACCTGCGACTAACAAATCTGGACCCAAAAGAGAATGGGTACCAATTTTTGTTAATCCGTTTTGCAGGTAAACAAAGAGAGACATTGTTGGAGCACAATGAAGATCATTCAGATGCAGTGAAGATCATTGTGTTCAGTGTGCTGATTTGGATTTAAATCTCAAATTTTTCAAAGACAATGGAGTTTCCCTGCTATATAAGTCCAAATTCATTTTGTTCAGCATTAGCCCGAGTCTAATGTCTGAGAAGCTTATTTTGTGCATTTTTATAATTTCATTATATAACTTGCTTTAAACTGGATTGTTATTTGCAGAGGGAGCAAAACATTTTATCTTCACCTAATTGATGAAAAACGATTTTCATGCATCAATTTAGGGGGAGTTTGTTTTTACTTGTTAGGCCTTGATAACAAGTGATTCAAGTATAATGTATGATAGATGAAGGATTGCATATGTAAACTAGAGATAATATGGATTTACACCTTGGAAAACACCTAGTTTATTTCACATTATGAGCAAAACCTTAACTATTACAATAGCCATATCCCTATATATACTCCATGAGTATATTACATACAAACTCCTATTTCTATACAATTTATGAATTTACATTCTCCCCCTTTGTATTGAAATAGGAGTGTACACGCCAGTAATCTAAGTCTTCCTTAGATTATATAAGCAGTTTTGGATGTAGCGTCCCACCAAATACATCAGTCTGAAACAATGTTTTATCCTGAGCTTTTAACAGCGGAAGCAAACACTTTTGATGTGTTGGGAAGAATCTTCTTTTTGTCTCCCCCTAGAATGTAGCAGAGATTGTTCCCATGTCTTCATATGATAGATCATTACTCCCCCTAGACATGACATAGACTGATGATCTCTTCCCCATGAGTAAACACAATGATTTTATCAATAAAAACATTCAAACTTCCCCTCAACAACTGAATATCTTCAACAATGTAAATTTTTTTCATTTTTTATCTACCCCTCATGATGATTATAATACTTTATGAGCAACATGCATAAAAGTCATCATTTTGAGATTCAGTTGCAAAAACATGGACGAGGGGTGTGGAAAATCCTACAATGAATAGATACTTAACCACTCTTGATCGTTGAGGAGTGGTAATGATTTGATTTGAATTCTTGAAGATTTATAACTCTGTGTTGGATGTAATATGATATTGGAGATTGAAGTTGTCAAGTAACTATCCCAATACCGTGTAATCAACCTTGACCAGCTCACCGCAAGTCCCAAAAAGATTTTGGAAGTCATACGTGTGCAAATGAACTTGGGTACACATAAGTGGGTTGTTGGGAAAATGATCTCATCAGTTAAGATTTGATTAGACAAAGTTAAGTTTGTAAGATGCGTACTACATATAACTTAAACAGAATTATATAGCTTAGTCAGACTGAACACTCATAGTGATTCAGACTGAGTATAAGCTGAGTGTAAGCTGTACATATGTTTGATCAGCTTAGACTATATCTTAGTAAGATTATCAATGTGTTTGATAAGCTGTGTATGTCACCTAAGATATATATTGAGTATTAAGCTTGATGAGTTTCAAGCTGAGCGACTCAGCGTGAATACCGAGTCAGCTCAATAGAGTTGCTAAATATGTTTTAGTTAATTCTTTGGACTTCTGAGGATGAGTTAATAATTATACATGTCAGTCCATGTTTGTTTTCGAGTGTGTTCTCGAAGAACTCAGCTTGATGAGTTTCAAGCTGAGTAACTTAGTCCGACTAAAGAAGTCAGTTTAAGATAATTTAAATTTGTTTTAAATTTATCTTTTATCTCTCTATATCTACGGCAAGGATAAGAAGATTCCAGAATCAAGATTGAAGATTGAAGACTCAAGATAAGAAGATTCAAGATTCAAGATTCCGGATTATCCTATAGTTAGTTAGCGAATTAAGCTAAGTCTTAGTTTGTTAGATTCCGTAGGCACAGGATTATAAATACTTATCTCCTGATAAGTTTAGAGGTACGACTCAGAACCAAAAAACAACTAAGTGTTGCAGAGCCAAACCTCACCTCACCGTATGTGTTACAATTCTTGAATCACTGTTTGTCAGTTCAACGTGATCAAGATATTCACAGATTGCCAAGTTATTCGTGTGCTCGAATAATCACATTGGTTGTGATATTGGTAAGTTATCAATCTGTGTAAATCCTGTTTAGAGAGTCGTCAGTATCTATAATCATAAGTTGATTATAGATAACTAAGTTTGAGAGATTGAGAGATTCATATTAGGTGGTTATATATCAAGAGTTGCTTACTTGATAGTTATTGTAATCATCTTCTTATTCAAAGCATTGTAATCATCTTCTTAATAAAAGCATTCGATTGATTGTGGTTTGATTTACTTTGTGTAACACTTTTATTTGATTTGTTCAATTTCCGCAGAAAGTGTATTCAACCCCCCTTCTACACACCTGTTGCTTGTTGTTATTCTCACCAAGGGACCAACAACTGGTATCAGAGCAGGCTGAACAATTTCATAAGTTGAAAGTTCAAGATTCTGAGAAAGTCTGCAATGTCTACAAGCAACAATATCTCAAACTTTCCACAGATTTCTGCCAAAGGCTGTCCCATATTTGATGGATCTGACTATCCTATGTGGAAGTTCAGAGCCATGTTGTTCCTCAAGTCCATTGACAACCGTATGTCTGATGTCATCACAAAAGGACCTATTATCCCCAAGATTACTGCTACTGTCAGTGATACGTCTCCTGGCAGAACTGAAAAGGAAACAAGAAAGCCTACTGCATCCTGGACTGATGAAGATTGGAAACTCTTTAATCTGGATGACAGGGCTAAAAGTGTTCTAGAAAATGCCCTGACTAATGACATCTTGCGTACTGTGACTGGGTGTCAATCTGCAAAAGATATCTGGGATACGCCGAGTGTTACATATGAGGGCACATATCTGGTCAAGCAACAGAAGAAGAATCACTTGAATAGATCTTACGAAAACTTCTTCTCAAAGAAGAATGAAACCTTGTCTGATTTGTTCACAAGGTTTAACTGCTTGATAAATGACCTACTAAGTGTGGGTGTAAAGAAAGATGAAGTTGAACTCGTGCTGAAGTTTCTGGATGTGTTACCAGAAAGGTTCAATGAAGTAACCACAGCACTGAGGGCTGGAGGAACACTGCATGCGTACAACCTACAGTCCATTTATGGGTTCTTGCTAAATCATGAACAGATCACTGAACACAAGAGAACTTCTCAACAACAACTCAAGGAGTCTCTGGATAAAACTGAAGTTGCATTAGTTGCACAAAAAAAGAAGAAAAATTCCAAGGCACTGGTTGTTGAATCTGAGACTGAGTCAGAATCTCAAGATGACCACTCAGACTCAGACTCAGGTGATACAGATGATGTTCAGAATATCACTGAGCAAATGGCAATGCTAGCCAGACGTTTGAGAATATCTCAAAGGGGAAGAGGAAGATCTGACAGGGGCAAAAGGAAGAGTTCTTTTGATCCCAAGAATGATGTATGCTTCAACTGTTAGAAGAAGGGACACATTGCTGCTGAGTGCAGATCAAAGGAGGTGGAATCAACATCAGTTGTTGATAAGAATGCTTACAAAGCTGATAAATACAAGAAGAAATATACTCAACTCAAGAAAGGAAAGCCAGAAGACAAACACAGTGCAAAAGGGTTATATGCTGAAACCTGGGATACAGAATCATCTATGTCAGATGATGATGTATGTATTATGGCTCAAGAAGATGAAGAGTTTGAAATTGACGAAGTTGATTATGGTCAGTCCGAATCAATCTTTGAAGCTGACAAGAAGGAAGCTGAGGAAAACAGCAAGCTGAGTGATTGGGATCCTGCTTCCATGTATAAGGTCAGTAATTTCTACTCTTACACAGATGAAGAAAAGGGTCTTGCTTTTGATTATCTGTTGAATGATTTCAAGACCAGCCTTAAGTCTCAGAATGACCTCAAAGCTGAAATAGCTAAACTTAAAGATGAGATTAAGGAAAATCAATCTCTCATTGATGTTGGTAAGAAAGCACAATGTGATCTTGAATACCAAAGACACATTAATAAACTTCTAAGTGAAGAAATTCAGGAAGCTAAAGACAAAGCTGATCAACTTCAAAAGGTCACTGAGTCTTGGTGTAAGTCATCAAAGCTTGCTGAAAAGTGCATTAACCAACAAATACCTAAACAGGTAAAGGCTGTACTTGAAGGTGACTATCAAACAGCAGCTTATGTAGCTGATGATGAGATAGCAAGTACAGACTCTGAGGAGGATAGACAACTGATTGAGTCTCAGAAGTCAGCCTCAAAGAAAAGACATGATCCAAACTTGAAATTAAATATGTTTGTGAAAGCTAAATATCATGGAAATGAGTGCTCAACATCCAAACAGCATGGTAAGTCTGTGCTGGACAGATTAGGCACTCAGCCTATTCAAAGAACTTCAGTCATAGAAAGGCTAAATCCAAATCCTTTCAAAAGACAACATTCTCTATCTGGCTTTGAGAGAAGTTACAAGAATAGGAAGACCACTGTAAGTCAGAGGTCAAATCACAACAATGGTAAGTCCAAAGTTGTAAATCTTGGTAAGTCCAAGAAGATCAACAGTGGTAAGTCCAAACCTGTTGAAACTGGTGAGTCCAGTCACCATGGCAAAGGTAAGTCCAAAGTCATGGAAAAGAAGGTTGTTAGTCAAACTTCTAAGGATAACAAACAAAGATCTGACAAAGGTAAGTCCTAAGTCAGTGATCATCAAGTAAATCAACTTGCAAAGAAAGTTGAAAAGTTATCCACTACATACAATCCAAAGACTGAGAGTAAGTTCTCACAAGGATTGTTAGACTCTCTACCTCCTGTAATCATTGGAAGAAGGAGATGCTATAAGTGCAGAAGTAGAGGTCATGAGGCTAAGGAATGTGACTCAACTCCTGCTCAAGCTGAACAGCCAGTTCCCTCATCTGAACCCACCAAGAAGTGGGTTCCTAAACAAAACTAATGTATTTAGTTTACATCTCATGTGCAGGGTTCAAGTAAATGGTACTTGGATAGTTGATGCTCAAGGCACATGACCGGGTGGAAAGGACTTCTTAGTGATTTCCAAGAAGATGAAGGTCCTAAAGTAACATTTGGTGACAACTCCCATGGAAGAACTAAAGGCTATGGGAAGATGCAAGCTGGCAAGGTTACTTTCCAAAGAGTTGCATATGTCAAAGGTCTCAAACACAACTTGATTAGTATCAGTCAATTGTGATGAAGATAATGTTGTTACTTTTAGGAAGAAAGCATGAACAATTTATAATGTTAAGGGAAAGCCTGTATTAATAGCTAAAAGAGAAAGAGATGTGTATCTACTTGATCTTAATTCTGCTGATCCCCATAATGAAACCTGCTTGTATTCCCAATCTGTTCCTAAGCTGAGTTGGTTGTAGCATAAACGCTTATCTCATTTAAATTTCAAGTATATAAATATGCTATCCAATAAAGAGTTAGTCTCTGGATTACCAAAGATCACATTTGTCAAGGACAAATTATGCTCAGCTTCTGAACAAGGGAAGCATCATAAAGGGTCCTTTAAATCAAAGCAAAATTTTTCAATAACAGACCCACTGCATATGTTGCATATGGATCTATTTGGACCCACAAGTACTCCAAGCCTAAGTGGCAAGAAGTACACACTTGTGATAGTAGATGAGTTCTCACGATTCACCTGGGTAATATTCCTAAAAGCCAAGAGTGAGGCTGCCCTGGAGATAATAAGTTTTATCAAACAGGAGGAGTTGCAGAAAGGTTTGTCTGTAAAGCAACTCAGAAGTGATCATGGGACTGAGTTCAGAAACTCAACCCTCGAAAGCTTCTGTGAGCAAAAGGGAATATTACAAAATTTCTCATCTGTCAGAACTCCACAACAAAATGGAGTTGCTGAAAGGAGAAATAGAACCTTAATTGAGGTTGTTAGAACAATGCTATGTGAGGCAGGATTGAAACTCTATTTCTGGGATGAAGCTGTTAGTACAGCCTGCTATACTCAGAATAGGTCAATCATTGTCAAAAGACATGGAAAGACTTCATATGAGATGTATAAGTCTAGAATGCCCAATATAGGTTATTTCCATATCTTTGGTTCAAAATGCTATGTGCTGAATCAAAGAGATCAGCTCCATAAGTTGGAACCCAAAGCTGATACAGGAATATTTGTTGGATATTCCTCAATCTCCAAATCCTACAGAGTGTATAACACTAGGAGAAAGGCCATAGAAGAATCAATTCATGTCTCGTTTGATGAAGACAGTCTTGATCAAGCTGAGAAAAGACAAGCTAACTCGGTCAGTCTAAGTGAGCTTGAAAGGCCTAAGGAAACCAACTTATCAAATCCTATGTATGTCATGGGAGATGATAGTGATGATGATGTGTGTCCATCACATGCTCAAATGGATTCTCAAGCTGAGAAGGATGATGAGTTCGTCAATCCATTTGGAGCTGACATTCCTCAGACTGAAGATCTTAGTGATCAACAGTTTGATGCTACTGTTGAGATTAAGGAGATTAGTTCACCTCAGGGCTCTCAACATCACTCAAATTCTGAACCAGATTCTCCAACTACTACATTTAAATTCCTCAAAGATCATCCTCAAGATCAAATCATTGGAAATGTCCAAGAAAGGGTTATGACCATATCAAAGGCTACAGCTAACTTTGCTACTCACTTTGGTTTTCTATCTCAAATGGAACCAAAGAAGACTGAAGAAGCCTTAGAGGATGAGGATTGGATTGAAGCTATGCAAGAGGAATTGAATGAATTTGAGAGAAATAAGGTCTGGAACCTTGTCCCTGCCCCCAAAGGTCACTCAATTATAGGCACTAAGTAGGTCTATAGAAATAAAATGGACAAGGATGGAGTGATAGTAAGGAACAAAGCCAGGCTGGTGGCACAAGAGTATAAGCAAGAAGAAGGAATTGATTATGATGAGACCTTTGCCCCTGTTGCTAGAATTGAAGCCATAAGGCTGTTCCTGGCTTATGCAGGATATAAAGACTTCAAAGTCTATCAAATGGATGTGAAGAGTGCTTTCCTAAATGGAAAACTTCAGGAGGAAGTCTATGAGAAACAACCTCCTGGATTTGTAAGTTCAAAGTTTCCACATCATGTCTATAAGTTGGACAAGGCTTTGTATGGTCTTAAACAAGCTCCAAGAGCTTGGTATGATACTCAGTCCACTTATCTACTATCAATGGACTTCACCAGAGGTAGTATAGATAAGACACTCTTTATTAAAAAGAGTAAAGGGCAGATGATTCTTGTACAAATCTATGTGGATGACGTTATCTTTGTTTCTACCAATGAATCTCTGTGTGAGTGGTTTTCTAAAATAATGTCACAAAAGTACAAGATGAGCATGATGGGTGAGATGACATACTTCCTAGGCTTACAAATTCAACAAAAGCCTGATGGAATATTCATCAATCAAAGCAAGTATGTTCTTGATTTGATAAAGAAATATGGTTTTGATTCAAGATCAACCATGAAAACACCCATGTCACCAGCTATCAAGCTGAGTAAAGACTTAGATGGTAAGTCTGTGTGTCAGTCTACCTATAGAAGAATGATAGGTTCATTGCTCTATTTGACAGCTAGTAGACTTGATATCATGTTTGCTACATGTGTTTGTGCAAGATATCAGGCAGATCCTAAAGAATCACATCTTTAAGCTGTGAAAAGGATCTTTAGGTACCTTAAAGGTACACCAAATCTAGGTCTTTAGTATCCAAAGGACTCTGGATTTGAGTTAGTTGGTTTTTTAGATGCTGGCTATGCTGGGTGCAAGTTAGACAGAAAATCAACTACTGGAGGATGTCAAATGCTTGGAGGGAAGTTAGTCAGCTGGACTAGTAAGAAACAGAACTCAGTGGCTACTTCAACTGCTGAAGTTGAATATGTTGCAGCAGGGAGCTGTTGTGCTCCTTTGGATGCAACATCAGCTTCAAGACTTTGGCTTGAGTTTCAAGAAAATTCCTATCTTCTGTGATAACCAAGGTGCAATAGCCATCACTTACAATCCAGTCTTGTACTAAAAAACCAAGCACATTGAAATTAGACATCACTTCATAAGGGACATCGTGGAAAAAGGTAAAGTTGACATTAAATTTATCTCCACTGATGACCAATTAGCTGATATCTTCACCAAACCACTTGATGAAAAGAGGTTTATGTATCTACTAAGTGAATTGGGTATGCTCAACCCCTAGCTAAGTGTCTAGAATCTGAGTTTTTCAGTTTGACAAAGACTAAGTGTCTTAAGCTGAGTGCACAGTTTATAAATAAGTTTTCATAAACTGTATAACATGTCAAGCTGAATGATGAGTTCACACGTTTGGTGAGTTTCAAACACACTTTAACTGCTTAGTGTAGTTATCATATAGTTTGAGTCAGTCTCAAACATAAATGACTAAGTGTCATTGAGTCTGAGCTATGTGCTTAACTCAAACTGTGTGATTGGTTCACACGTTTGGTAAGTTCCAAACATATTTTAACTACTTAGTGTAGCTAAATTACATGTTTAAGTCAGTCTTAAACATACATGACTGAGTGTCATTAAGCCTGAGTTGTGTGCTCTACTCAAGCTGAGTACCAATCTCAAGCTGAGTGATCAACTCAAGCTGAGTGCTTGACATAAACTGAGTAATAAAGTTACTCAGACTTGGTGTGTCCAAAACCATGTTTTCATTACTAAGTGTTATTGATTCATGTGCTTCTGCGTATTTGAGTAAGTCTCAAATCGCGTATTATACTAATTTGGTACTGGTGTAATACAACAGTGTTAATAGTATTTTTGTAGGTCACTAATATTATTTTACAATTGTATCCGTTGGAAGATGATGTGTTTCTACCTTCTTACTATTACATCAAGCCGTAATTTTTCCGGCGTAACGGATAAAAAGGGATTCTAACGGTAACTTTTCTCTCTCCTAATAAAGGTATATATATCGATCATAACCGGTTTAGAGGAGTTTACGCTTACAAATCCGATTCTCACCTTCTAAAATACTTTTCGCAAACACCTCAAGTGTTTAGTGCATTCGTCCGTTCACAACCCTAAATTGCTAAGTGAAATTTATGTACCACTCAGTGCGACTTTTAATTTACTCAGTGTAATTAATCCAACATGGACGGAATCACATTAGTTCTCGGTGATCAGATGATTCGAGGTGCTCAGTTCAAGAACAATGGAGTGCTGTTGCTGAAAGTCAACAATCAACGGGCCTGTCTTGCAATTCCTCCGAGGAAACAAGGCAGAGGATATGAAGTCTGGGTGGCTTACATCCGTAAATGCCCCCTGGCATTCGCCTTCTGTGGCGCACCTCTCCATATTGTTCCTCAACATCTACTGGAGTTCTGGTATACATGCACGTATGATCAGAACAGGGGAGAGATTACGGGAACTGTTCTTAATGGCAATTGAACAGTAGTCCTATCCGTGCAATGGCTAAGGGATGTTCTTTGACTCCCTCAATCAGATGAGTTCGAGCCTGCTGTCATGAGGCAGGTGGCAAGGTCAGTCCTACCCCACATGGGTCACCCGCAGACAGAGGGTGTAATAAAAAAGGCCACCTTTCCAACCAGTTGGGGCTTCATGGTTTCTACAGTGATTTGTTCACTAGGGACTAAGGTTGGAGGATTGGACCAGGTGAACGAGTTCGAGATGCAGCTGCTGTACAACATATACTTTGCACGCAATTTGGATTACGCACAGCTCATCTTCAACGAACTCAAGGTCCAAGTGATGAAGACCACAAGGGATCTTCATGTACCTTTCATAAGGTACCTGTCCTTGGCATTTGAAGCCGAGCTAGGGACAGCACTCTATGAAGCTGATCAGGATGTGTTCATGTTTCCTACACTCAGCCCCAAGATGTTCAACAATGACATCTTCCCAGAGCAAGAAGGTCTGAGTGCACCTATGCTCCTGATTGCTGAGGCAGCTTCTTCGGAAAGTGAAGAAGAGGGATCGAATCAAGGGGGAGCTTCCCAAGCTGACACCAAAGTTCAAGCTGAGCACTCTGCTCAAGCTGAACCAGCGCAAACTGAAGCTGCTTCTGGTAAGACCTCTCCACTTTCTCTCTCATCTCATTATTCTCCATCCACTTTTGGAGACAAGACTGTAGTAAACCCAACTCAGTCTAACCCATCTCCTCCACCTTTCATTCAAATCCAATCTGAAGCCACCCCTAGTATGCCCACTACTGCTAGGGAGAATATCCGAACCTATACACGTAAAACTGCCATAGGTGGTGCCACTCCTACAGGCATCACTGGAGCTGAGATCACATTGATCCCTCCACCGACAGGAGTTGAGGGGGAGACGCCTACTCTTAAGGTGTCAACCTCGAGGCTCATTACAACCCAACAGCCTATATCGGGTGTGGTGTCTACTCAGCCCACACTCTCCAGTGTCATGGGAGAGCCCACTACTGTGCCTATGCAGACACACTTAGGTAACATTGAATATATGACCAATCCCCAGGGTCAATCACACCCCTCCAAACCAATAAGCCAACCACCAACCCATACACTACACATTTCGAGCCCCATTACTTCTCTTCATTTCTCACACACTATCGCACGACCTGTCAATGTTTCATCTTCAAACCAAGGTGATTCACAGGGTCCAGATTCTGGTGCAAATGAATTTGAAGGTAAACACCAACCTTTGGATGATGCACCCAAAGACTCTCCTCACACTGACACTGCCTCCTCAAGCATCCAGCAGCTGAAAGATTATGTTGCTGCTCAGTTTGGTTTTTTCCATCTCAAGTAGAAGAAGCATAAATGCCAAATCTATTAGAGGCTTGAGAAGCTGACAAAGGATGTTCAAGAGATTGTCTCTGCAGTTGCTGCACTCCAACAACAACGGACTTCGACCCCTATTGATGATGACAAAAAGGGGAAGAAGGTTCAAGCTGTTACTGAAGCTGAGCTAGTTCGAGCTGAAGCTGAAGCTCTACTAGTACTAGCTAAAGGAGCAGAGAGGCAAGCTCAGACTGAGGGGGAGTTAGAAATAAACACAGAGGAACCAGCAGCTACGAGACAAAAGGTAGTAGAATCTGAACCTGAAGCTGATAGTGTTTCTGAGACTAAGCAGGAAACAGAAGAAGAAAAAGCCACAAGGATAATGATTGAAATGCTCGAACAAGAGGAAGCAAAGGAGTTAGGCATTTCACTTGAAGAGCTGAGAAAGTGAAAAGAGAAGGAGACAAAGGACCAAGAGAAAGAAAAATAGAGAAAAGCTTTGGCTGTAGCTGATGGTGGCGGTGACGGTGGCGGAGGCGGTGGTAGGCGGTGGCGGTTGGTGGTGATCACCGGCGGTGGTGATGGTGGTGGAGGTGGTGGTTGGTAAATATAGTAAATAAGACATTTCGTAAAATTAAAAAAACAAACATTCTTATCTCGCAGACATTCGCAGACATAAGACATTTTAAACCACATCTTATCCTGCAGATATGGAATAAGACATAAGACATTTATGTCTTCAAAAAACAAACAGCACCTAAATCTCTTTTTTATTCTTCTTCTTCTCTAATTCAGTGTTTATTGTTCTGGATGATACTTGGTGATATCATGTGCGTGCTCTGTTCTTATCTCAATTTTATCCTACCTGCGTTCCAAATTTCAATTTCTCGATTCACGGAGTTTTTGTGTGCACTGTTCTTAATTTCAGTTTCTAATTAACTACGGATGTGGAATTAGCAGGGGTTTAATTTGAGGCTTTGATTTTATCGTTGTTAGTTTACTTTAATTCATGATTCCTTGTCTATGGATTAAATTAAAAAATTGCATATCATGTATTATATATAATCTAGCAGTGTACCTTCGCAATACTGTGACGGTAATTAGTTTTCGTTTTGTAACATGTCTTTTTCAAGGATGTAATGCGTAATTCAATGTCACGAAAAAAAATTATCAACATGTCCGTTTTTTTTCAATTTTTCTTATATTTGTATCATTACTTTATTAATTTTTAAAAATAAATTCTAAAAAACATTAAAAAATTAAAAAAGATTTATATATATAAAATAAGAAGAGAGAAATTAATAAGATTTTATAAACTATATTGATGTGGGTGGATAATTGTGTTTGTGTAAACGAGTGTGATAGTATGATAATATAATTTAAATAAATAGAAAAGTTAAAAATTTATTAGGAGAGATATATGGTTAAAAATTGAGTAGATGAGATTCATTTAGATAAAAAGAATTGTGCAAATTAGAGATTGATATACTTTTAAGAAGTTCTTAAAAGTTACAAGGAGAGAGAGTGTTAAATAGTCTATATAGTAGTATAAATATAGACATGTGGTCTCGATCATCGGTTCTGTTTGTGTGTAATAAAAACAACATTCATTACATCAACACCATCTATATATGACTTCACTGCATCATTACATTTTTCCCTCCCAATTGATCATTTTTCAATGTTGGGTTTGAAATTAAGAACCGAACCGATGAAATATGTATTTATATACATACGTACTTTGTTTCAGTCGGTCTTGGGTTCAGTTTAGTCTCAAATTTACAATGGTTTGGTTCGTTTTCATCTATCGATCGATATGGTGAAACCAACCAACATATATGCTTGCTTCATTTATACAAACAGACACCTAGCTATTCAAATTTGTTTGATATATATATTCTTTGATCACCTTGATATATATATATATAATAGCCCTCCTCTAGCTGAAACTCTTTTCCTCTCTGTTTTAAGCTGACTTATATAAATGCAATATCTTAATCGTATATGTATCTATTCTGTTTTTAGTTACTTAGTTTTAACACAATATAGTATGCTAATTACTGTCGTTGTTTCGGTCACTTATATTTTATTACTTGTACTAATTTCAAACCTTCATTTTCAGGATGCCCTATGGACTAGTTGGAATGAGCAAATTCTTCAAGAAAAGAATGTATCCGTTGGTACCATTTTACACGAAATATATAATTACACTCGATGTACTTTTGGACATGGTTATCAAAATCGCGATCCTGATCGTAGGATCGTACGATCCTACGATCTTACCAACCAAAAAAGCGCCGGATCGTACTTAGGATCGTAAATAAGTAGGATCGTACTCAGGATCGTAAGATCGTAGGATCGTACAGTGATCTTACGATCCCACTATCCCAATTTTTTTTGTTTTTTTTTACATTTTTTAATTATTACTATTATTTTACAAGTTTATTTTTTACTTTTTTTGTTATTACTATTATTTTATTTTAATATTTTTAAATTTCTAAGTGGTTAACGTTGTGTTAAAAATAACTGTTCGCAACTTTCTACTTTATATACGTCACTTTTTTATTTTTATTTTGTTATAAGAGATATAGGATTACGAGAATAAGATTTTTATGAAATAAAGAATTAATGTTGTGCACAATATGCTCTAGATTTATTGATTGTGCTTAAGACTCACATTTTACATTTTATTATGATATGTTAACCAATGAATTGTGGTGAGTCGTTATCTATGCTTTTAATATTTAAAATTTGAACGATTTGATATATGTTATATTAAAAATTAATGTTTCATTATCTCGTAAAACTCTTATATAATTGGTTTTTGATAAAAATTATAGTCTATAGAAAACCTAGAAAAACATTAATGGCTTGTGGTAGGATCTTAAGATCCCGATCTCGATCTTACGATCCGATCTTGCAAAGACGAAAACGATCATAGGTAAGATCCCGATCTTGATAACCTTGCTTTTGGATACTAATTAGTTAGCTAGCCCTTTTTAATTTCATTAATTGATATCTTGCAGCTAGTTCTTCATCAGAATCACCTTCTGAGATCAGTTTAAATCCTAAGGGCAAATAATAGATGAACAGGTGACAATTAAATTAACCCAATATATAGTACGTATGAAGCTTACACTAATGTGTTTTTTGTTTTATTTATTAAGGGAAACATTCATACAAAGTATGAATCAAGAGAAAGGCATACTTTAAGAAGGCATTTTGAGCTAGAGGATTCAAACCATCTACCCACTTTCAAAGGTTTTGAATTCCCCTTATCACAATATGAAAGTGGTTCATCCAGCAAGTCACCACCCAGCTTCAAGTTAACTGAAAGATGGTTGTCATCTTGAACCATGTGATAGTTTTGCATTAGCAATGCGGGATGCATACAAGCTAATAGGAGAGACCGGTTTTTCGGTTAAGCCTCCTGTTGTAGGTAGCCACATGGTTGAAGAAGATTTGGACTGTTTTGAGTTCTTATTAGATCCTGCAGGAAACATACAAACAGGTACCCAAGCGGTTGAAGAAGATTTGGACTGTTTTGAGCTATTACTAGATGCCACTGGAAACATACAAAACAGAGATGAAAGTTTTAAAACTGTTAAGGATGACACTGTGAGTGATGACATTCAAGAATTAACAACCAATTTGGTTTCAGCTGAAAAGGATACTAAATGGAAAGGGAAAGGCAAAGCTGCTGGTTACACAAACCCGTGACCTAAATACACCTAAACCACTATGAAGAAAAAAGGAAAATGAACCAAATCAAGATAAAAAGAACATCATAAAGAAGATGATGATGGATAACATCGAATATATAACTTTACCTGTCTGAATCGTTGAGAAGAAACACACATAAAACTGTAAGGAATGACACTGTTGAGATGAAAAAAAGGGAAAAAATCAAGAAACAGATAATCATATGCAATATGTAGGCTTCGTGAATCAAGAAGAAGATGATGAATGAAAGGATTTGTGAATCGTACCTCATCAATCCTTAAGAAATGGCAGAAGAATGAAGTCGCAAAAGCTAGGGTTTTGGGAATGAGAAGAACGGAGAACTCGTCGTAAAGAATAAAAGGGAAGCGGGGTCAAACGACCCGCGTGTTTTTTCATTTCGGGTTAAATGAATTTATCATGAGATTTTTAAGGTCATAAAACCTTGAGAAGTTAAAGTTCTCATGATATTTTTTATTGTTAAAGTAATCTTTTTACCTACCTCACAATTAAATTATATATAGGGGAGGGTTCAAACGAGAACTGGTTTTCGTACGAGAACTGCGAGAACCAATCTTAGCCGTTGATTTAATAAGTGGAATTCATGGATGTAGAGCGTTGGGGATCAAGTGTGGCAGAGTGCATGTGATGAATTCATGGGTAGGCAATGACATTGAAGGAGGGGGAATTGGACGGCTCAGATTGGTTCTCGCGGTTCTCGTATGAAAAACAATTCTCATTTGGGCATGTGTGGCTTCTAAACATAAACACAATAAAAATAGAACAAATAACATGTCGATCAACTTTATAAAAGGAATCATATTCACAATCAAGTCATGTTCGGGTGGGCTCAATTCGCTACGCGTACAAGAAAATTGCGAAAAGAGTCTTGGATAGTAACATAAATATACCCAAAAAGGTGGGGTAACTAAGGTGGGGTAACTAATATGGAACTTGTGATTTGTAACATTTAGTAAAATAGGTGTAAAATACAAAAATTATTACTCAAGAAAAAATTAAAACTAGTTTCAGGCTTTCAGCATCCTTTGAAAGCTTGTTTTCTTCTACCTACTGAATTATCAGACCACATAGGTGGAGGGAGGATACTAACCAAAGTCTACAAGTATAATGAGGCTGCAAAAACAATATCCCTCTTGATCTTTGAAACAGCATCTTCAAATTTATCTTCAAGTTCAACTTCCCCAATTGATTTCGCTGCTAATATTAACTGCTGAAGAATTTCTTCCATCCTTCTAATACCTCTGATCAAACTCCCTTCAAATACTTGTGTGATTTCCATGATCTCATAGAATTTTGACCCTTTTGCCCATGAATAAACGGCCTCCATAATATCGGGCCGGAATGAACTCACAAAAGTCTCTACATCAATTTGAACCTGTCAAAACAAACAGATGATTCTAAATCGGTCTATTTCAATAGTGATTATGAACTGACTAGAAAATCTAATTGGAATTCCAAAATAAATAAATAAAAAATCGAACATGAACAAAATTTTGTGACTGAGAGGTTGCAGAGGTAAAATTTTAAACATTTACTCGTGATTGCATGGATTTGGGTTCGAGGGGACAAATTAGAAGATATATGACCAAACGGGCCGAACATTGTCCATATTAGAGAAGTAATGTAATTAGGGCCTGTTTGGTTGGATGGATTCTATGGGAATTGGTGGGAATTGGATTTTAATTCCACCAAATCACGTGTTTGGTTTAACAAAGGAAGGGAAATGGATTTTAGAAAATGGATTTTAATTCCCATAGCTGATGGATTTTGAAATCCTTCCACTACCCTATGGATTTTGAAATCCTTCCTTCTCTTCACTGGCTTAACATCTGACCATAAACACCACCGGCGGCGACTTTCGACGGCGACGGGTTCCGGCGACGTTCTCTTCACTTCACGGCGATGGCGATGGCGATGGCGATGGCGATGGCGACGGCGATTTAGGGTTCGACGTTCGACGGGTTCCTTCTTCTCTTCACTTCACGGCGATGGCGACGGCGACGGCGACGGCGATTTAGGGTTCGACGTTCAACGGGTTCCTTCTTCTCTTCACGACGATGGCGACGGCGATGTTCAACGTTCCTTCTTCTCTTCACGTTCTAGGGTTTCGACGATGGCAGCTAGGGTTAACGTTCGACGTTTAACGTCTAGGGTTTCGACCATGGCGGCTTCGACTGCTTCGATCTTCTAGGGTTTCGACGGCTGCGATTTCGGGTTTAGACAGTGGCGGTGGTGGCGTTTTCTTGCTTCGACGATAGTGGCGTTTCCTTCCTTCGACGGTGGCGAGCTGTTGGGCGACAGTGGGGCGGCGGTGACGGCGGTGACGGCAGTGAGGTGGTGGTAAAGGCGGCGATGGTGGTGGGATGGTGGTGGCAGGTCTAGTTTAGGGTTTTGTGATGGATAAGTAAATTCCAATTCCTGAAACTACCAAACACAACAAGAAAGGATTTAGATTCAAATTCCAAATCCTTCACATTCCAATTCCTTGAAGGAATCCAATTCCCTTAAAAAAAATCAGCCAACCAAACACCCCCTTAGGGTTTTAGCATAGTTGGGCTTGACCCATTAGGGTTTTATATTAGGGTTTCCTTTGTACTTTGTACTCTATAAATAGTCTTCTATGTAATACAATATATATACGGAGTTTTCATTATTCTACAGTCCAAAGTCCTTAACCATTTTGTTTGAACTACTAAATTATTATTAGAAAATATAGGGCTAAAAGATGAGCAAAATGTGTCTTTGGGCAAACCAAACCCAAACCGACCCATTATGGTTTCATATTAGGGTTTCCTTTGTACCTTGTACTGTATAAATAGTCTTCTATGTAATACAATATACAAATGGGGTTTTCAATATTCTACAGTCCAAAGTCCTTAACCATTTTGTTTGAATTACTAATATATTACTAGGAAATATAGGGCTAAAAGATGAGCAAAATGGGCAAACCAAACCCAAACCGACCCATTATGACTGGTATGGGAAACTGTGAAATCGTTTTGACCCCTTACTCAACTCACCCTTATTGGCGTCTTTAGAATATAACACACGGGGATGACCTTCATGAAATAAAAAGGATGAAGAGGATGTAACCCACCTTGCATTCAAGTTGAACTTTAGCAACTCTTCGAGCAGTATCTTGCAATTGTGTAAAGAGCATCTCGAGTTCTTCCCTGGGCTTTTGAGCATCCTGAAGCTTCTCTTGCCACACAAAACATGATAAAAGAGAAACCATTTCTTCGATTTTTATGTCTTTGAAAACCCCATTAAACATGAGCTCTGTTAATACCAATTCATCAGCACTGCTAATTTCACATGCAACTTTCCCCTTTAACTCCACAACATCCTCTCGAGTCACATATCTGCATCAAAAAGAATTTTAATGTTAGAGATAGCAAGTTTAAACCATATAATACTTGTGAACAGGTTGATTCAGGTTATGTGTTATCTCCAATGAGTCAAATAACTAAAAACAGCTAAAAAAGGGAAATGCGTCATTCACCCAAAGTGCAACTTTTAATGCATAGAACTAAAATAATACAATGATTTCTGTTTTAAATTTGACATTAACTATTTATAAAAAATTAACAGTTTTGGATAAAAAAAAACCCTTTTTGTTTTAGGCCAACACACCCTGTTTCGAATTGTACAAATAATTACTCATTTCGACCCATTAGCCAAACCCTCTGACCCACCCATTTCTCTACCTCTAATTTAATAAATAAAGAAATACAGTTATATACCCGAGTCTCCGAAGAACCCTTTTCCTAGCTTTGAGTTCATCTTTGAAAGCGAGTGCAGTGGAAGATCGCATTGACCTCTTTATTGCTTTAATTTGAGCATTAATTTCTTTCTTTTTGTGCAATACTTTTAACTTTTGTTCAATAAGTGGAGACTTTGCAACATCATGCTTCTCAAACAAGTTCTCTAGAGCCTCAATTCTGCGGACCGCCTTCCTATACGAGCTGCTTTGGACCTATGAAATAGAAGCATGAGAAAATGTCAAAATACAAGAACTACAAAACTGAAAAAATTAAGCTAAAAAATTCTTCTAAATTTCAACCTTCATGTCTTCTTCAGGATCCAAAAGGGGTATCCCTTGTTTTGAAAATCTGGAGAGAACTTCAGACACCTTTTTCATGGTATTTTCGCGATTTTCCAATGGTAAAAGATCCTTAGCGATTATGAGACGGACACTACTCAAGTTATTTATCTGTTTGTACAAAAGATTACAAATCAGTTGCTTATTCATATCATGTGAATGATAAATGATTGGTAAGGAACAAGTAATAAGATATCGAGTAACATAACCATAAAACAAGAATTAAAACACCACCCAATCCCACAGGTGCGGTGTATGAGGGAGGTAAGATGTAGTCATACCTCTACTTGTGAGTAGAGAGACTGCTTCCCTAAAGACATCCGGCATTACCATAAAACAAGAATTGTACGATCTAAATTTTTAGATGAGTTATTTGGAACAGGAATCAACTAAAGGGATGTCTGGACTTGAGTTTTTAAACTGATTATCTGTTTATTATGAGACTTGTGGTTAAAAATATCAGCTTTTAATGTTTGAATAAACAGAGTCTACTTTAAATATGTCAGACCAATTAACAATCAAAGTATCAGCTTTACAAGAGATGCAGCAAATCTAATTACCCAAGAGTAAAATATGATGAACAGCTTTTAAGCCCTTCTTTAACTTAATTCACAGAAAATTTCCATTTCACACTATGTAAGAAAATAATTCTTGTTTAACTATAAATTCCAAAAAGAAAAAAAAAAGTCTTGCCTGAGAAATAGGAACAGAAACCACAACAGGTTCCCCACGCTCTTTCAGTGGAACAATTTTAATGGTTTTCTTTGATAGTTCATCCTTAGACACCACACATCTTGTAAGAATATCCACTGTATAGTTTGCATCTTCTGGGCTTTTATTAGTATCATCTGATTACATATTACGAGTTATTTGCCACTTGAACAAATAATCTAAAAAAAATCATACAAGATAAACCATATCCATAGTCCAAACTAACCTTCAGAGAGACCCTTTACCCTTTGAAAGTTGATTATAACACCCCATGCGACATGATCCTCGATTGAAAAAGATTCTTCATCACTCACGCAATTTACACATACAAGCCTGCCAGGTTGTAAAAATGGCAAACAATATTTAGGGGAAAAGATAATGTCACGGACATCCTTCTTCAAGCTTCTATATTGCTGCAGTAATGAGTAATAGTTTTCTAAGCTATCCTCCTCTTCAATGTGAATCGAGTCCCTTTCCTGCTGGAGATCTTTCATTTGCCTCTGCAAATAATATAAGACATAAGCAGTATAGGTGATAATTTTTCCCATTCGCTTATGATTAAGGTATTTCTATTTAACGGGTAAAATGAAAACCATATATATCCTTTAAGGGTCAAATGGGTAGAAAGTTTGCATAAGACCTCCAAAATCATTTGATATTATTGAAACAACATATACTTGACATAGTTTTCTGGGTTTAGACCCACACTAAACTTATCCATTTTGACCAGCAAGACCCGCTCACTAAAGAAATTTAAAGAACAAGATAACCAACCTCAAGATCAGGGATGGCTCGGTCAGCTTGAAACTGATAGAATGAATTACGAAGCAAATTTTCTGGATCACCATCCTCACATCTTAGTTGATTCAAAAGCATGTTGTAGCTTAAATGGAAAGCACTGAGAAGATCAACAATGAAAAATCAACTCAAGATGTGAAATCTCTAATGCAGGATCAGGAGCAATGCATCAGAACCACAAAATCAAAATCCAACATTGATAAAGTAAGTTCTGTATACAAACATCACACCTTTGACACGTCATTATTGCAGTAAATACTAAAAAAGTTATTCATACCTGTTCAAACAATCAGCACTCCCTTTGACCATCATTTTAGCAGTTGAAGGTTCCAACTTTTCATCAAGCATAAGAATGCATACTCCACGATCATCAATTCCTCGACGACCAGCACGACCACTCATTTGTATATACTCCCCGCTTGATAGCCATCTGAATTTATCTCCATCAAATTTTCGCACATTCGAAAATACAACCGTTTTTGCAGGCATATTAAGACCTATGCTGAACGTCTCTGTGGCAAATAAGCACTGACCAAAAAAATCATTTTAATAAAAAAAACCCTCAAAAATCATATGTAGGTGAAGTCAATATTAAATGTAATTTGCACCAAAACTACAATATAATATATTAGGGAGTATCATTAGAAAAAAAAAAGAGTTATGATGTTCTCATTCCAACCTTGATTAGACCTTCTTGAAAAAGTATTTCAATGACTTCTTTCAGTATTGGAAGCAAGCCAGAATGATGCACGCCAATTCCACGCTTCAAGAGAGGAAGCATATTCGACACCTGGCATTTGTCCCCGAAAAAGATTAAAACAGATTGCGTTTTACCCCAAAATAGATTTAAAAATAGCTTGCTGCAATGCATAGAATCCATCACTAAACAGCAATTCAAGTGCCTTCCAGAGTTGAGTTTTGCAACTCAGAGGGTGTGTGGAAAGTGATGATGTAATGCTGAATAATCAGAGTCAAATAATCAGCTGTAAAATTGATGACAAATACAAATGTTTGGGTGTGATTCTTCTATCTGAAGTTTTAAAGTCCGAAAATAGAATGTTTTGCAGTTTCTCTTGTTTGGTATTGATATTTTGAAAGACTCAACAGATAAAAAGGCCATAAGGACATTTTCGCGAAAAATGAATAGGAAGACGTCGTGTTATAGGAGTAAAGAACGTCAAAGTAGGTCGAAAGAAGAGGTAAATATGTAATTTTAATTTTCCCTTACATAATTAGTTGGATAAGACATTATTTGACCCCAAGTAATCAGATAACCAGAAACAAAATCTTTTAATCGAAACATTGAAACTAACTATTGCAACGATCACAAAATTAGCTATTAAAACCCAAAACCAAATGCCCCTAAGCGTGGTGTAAACCTGTCAAAATGACATAGTAAATGGAAACAAATAGGTGACACAATCTTGCCTGGGGTAGCTTCTTATCATCATCTGATAACATGTCCATAGCACTCCAAAAGATGGTTTCAATGTTCACTTTCTCATCATCCTGATTTAGATCCATTTTCGCCATCTACAAGATATACAGGATTAATAATCAGAACTTTTAATCAATATATAAGCAAAGGTTTGAAGGAAAAGACATATACCTGCATTGCAAGGAATTCACATTCCCTTTTGCTGAAACTAAATACTATAACAGGATCATATTGGCGTTGAATAATCATCTTCACCATCTTGAATATATCACTATCTTCACTAGCTTTACCATTGACCAACCCCTTCTGCCATTTTCCATTATCTTTCTTTTCGTTAGCTGGAACAAGAGCATTTAAAGCTTTTTGAAAACTATCTTCCCGAAATTTTCCCTTCTCATCGACCACCAAGTATAAACCATCACCACCCGTAGGGAAAAGATAATGCTGAAGGGGTGTTGGCCGATAATCAGTATAAACAATATGACATGGTTGCTGATGAACCTGCATTTAGGTTATCAGATTAATTCCTTCACTCCGAAACTGGATAATGAAAATGAATGTACCATGATCCTATAAAAGTATGTAATCCTTGTTATGCTAATTAACAATGGTTAGTTACCAAAATGGACCACTGACCTAGTCTAATGGGATTTACCAGCTTGACAGTGTGTAAAATTTCATCCAACTTAACAACTATTACTGGTAGATATCTCAGCCAAAGGTATGAAATCTTATGACACCAATTGATGTCCAACTTGAAAATAATTTTGATAATCCTTCTAGATTATATAATGTTAGGAAATTAGAGAAAAACTTGAGAGAACTTTTATTGAACTTGAACGTAAACGAAAAAATATTACAACAGAAGACTACAGCTACTATTTATAGACACACTAACTAACCAACTCCAACTAAAATTATCAGCTGAACCCAACTGAACTGAATTCATCAGCTGACAGTTCAGTTCACATCAGCATCAGCTGAACACTCATCAACTGCTGACCACTTCAGTTCAGCTGACTGAACCTGAATCTGAATCTGAATTAAAGTCACATCTCAACAAATCTCCACCTTGACTTTAATTCTACTAAAGTACAAACATAATATTTCTACTTCCAGCTATCAACGTTTAGAAGATCTAAACAGTGTCTGAACTTGTTTAAAGTAACAGGCTTTGTGAGCGCATCAGCTGGATTATCTTCAGTCTTTACTTTCTGAACTTTTACCCTTCTTTCAGAACGAATAAAATGATAACGCACATCTATGTGCTTTGTCCTCTCATGATGCACTTGATCCTTTGCTAGACAAATAGCACTTAAACTATCACAAAAGATCACCGCCTGATCTTGATGAAACCCCATATCACCAAGCAAACCTTTCAACCAAATTCCTTCCTTTGCAGCCTCTGTAAGTGCCATATATTCAGCCTCTGTTGTGGACAAGGCAACTGACGGCTGTAATGTTGCTTTCCAACTCACCACGGCACTTCCAATAGTGAAAACATATCCCGATAAGGACCTTCTAGTGTCAAGATCAGCTGCATAATCTGAGTCTGTGTAACCAGCCACAAAACTCTCACCTTGTCCTCCATAAATGAGACCCACATCAGCTGATCCTTTCAAATAACGAAAAATCCATTTCACTGCAGCCCAATGCTCCTTTCCTGGACAGGCCATATAGCGTGAAACAACACTAATAGCATGAGCTATGTCAGGTCTAGTACACACCATGACATACATAAGACTCCCCACTGCATTTGAATAAGGAACTCTGCTCATATACTCTTTTTCAGCTTCTGATTGAGGTGCTAAAGCCACCGACAATCTGAAATTTGCTGAAGACGGAGTACTCAACGGCTTTGCCGATGTCATTCCAAACCGAGATAGAATCTTCATAATGTAACTTTTCTGTGACAAGAAAAGTTTACCCTTTGATCTGTCCCGAATAATCTCCATACCAAGAATCTTTTGAGCAGCCCCCAAATCCTTCATATCAAACTCAGAATTAAGTAGTTGTTTTAACTTCTTAATTTCAGTCTTATCTCGAGATGCCACTAACATATCATCCGCATAAAGTAGCAAATAAACCATTGAACCACCAGCTACTTTCTTATGATATATGCAGCAATCATAGGGACTTCGATTAAATCCGTGGCTCACCATAAAACTATCAAATCGTTTATACCACTGCCTCGGAGATTGCTTCAATCCATACAACGATTTCTTGAGCTTGCACACATAATCTTCTTTCCCTTTAACCACAAACCCCTCCGGTTGATTCATATATATCTCCTCTTCAAGATCACCATGCAGAAACGCTGTTTTAACATCCAACTGTTCCAGCTCCAGGTTCTGCTGTGCTACAAGTGCTAACAACACTCTAATTGAAGTATGACGCACCACCGGAGAGAATATTTCATTGTAGTCAACCCCTTGCTCTTGGCTATAACCCCTAGCCACCAAACGAGCTTTGTACCTTACATTTTCAACTCCTGGCAGCCCCTCTTTCCTTTTGAAAATCCACTTCCAAGTCACAACTTTCCTGCCTTGAGGTAACTTGACCAGCTCCCAAGTTCTATTTTTGTGTAAGGACTCCATCTCCTCACTCATGGCTCCTATCCACACATCAGCCTCCTTAGTTGTGATTGCCTCCCGATAAGTAGAAGGTTCAAAGAATTCCAACTCTTCAGCAACTTGCAACGCGTAAGCCACCACATCATCAAACCCATACCTGATTGGCCTACCAACATGTCTTCGAGGCTTATCCAACGCTATGGACCGAAATTCCACAGGTTCCACATGTTGTTGTTGCTGATTGAAATCAACAGGTTCTGTTTGAACTTCATTACTTGGCTGCCCAGCAGTGTTTTCATCCCCATCAGAGTCATTAAACTCATACTCCACCTGTTTAGAGTTACCCTCTTCTTGGTCTTTTGAAGTAGATGATGAAGTAGACGAATATCGCACACCACGCAACATACTCTCCTCATCAAACACTACATCACGGCTGAGAATTACCTTTCTCTCATCAACAGACCAGATTCTATACCCTTTTACACCAGCACCATATCCCATGAACAACCCCTTCTTTGACCTTGGTTCTAACTTTCCTTCACTCACATGATAATAGGAAGGACACCCAAACACCCTCAAGTTTGTGTAATCAGCTGGCTTTCCGGACCACATTTCAATAGGGGTTTTACATCCAATGGCTGTTGCGGGACTTCTATTAATCAAATAACACACCGTGTTCAAGGCTTCAGCCCAAAAACTCCTAGAAAGGCCTGCATTTGACAGCACACACCTGACCCTTTCTAGCAGAGTTTTATTCATTCTTTCAGCAACTCCATTCTGCTGTGGAGTGTGCCTAACCGTATGATGCCTTGCTATCCCTTCATCTTTACAAAACCGATCAAATTCATTGGAACAAAACTCTAAACCATTATCAGTTCGTAACCTCTTTATTTTCTTCCCAACTTGATTTTCAATGAGAACCTTCCAATCCTTGAATTTCTCAAACGACTCACTCTTGTGTTTCATAACAAACACCCACGTCATCCTTGAGTAATCGTCAACAATTGAGAGAAAATACCGACCACCACCAAGAGAAGGAACTTGTGAAGGACCCCAACAATCAGCATGCAAATAATCCAAAGTAGCTTTCGTGTTATGAACAGCCTTTGAAAAACTAACCCTTCTCTGTTTTCCAAAGATACAATGTTCACAAAACCCCAATTCAGCCACCTTATGACCTCCAAGAAGCCCTTGCTTGCTGAGCATGATCATCCCTTTCTCGCTAACATGCCCCAACCTCATATGCCACAAACGGGTCAAATCTGACTCGTTTTTATCAGAGTTTAGTGCTGGTGAAGCTGATCCAACAACTGTACTGCCTTCAAGCTCGTACAATGTACCTTTCTTGACTCCTTTCATCACTACTAATGCTCCTTTAGAGATCTTAAGAACTCCCCTTTCACCACTGTACTTGAAACCCTTCGAATCTAATGCTCCCAAAGAGATTAAATTCCGTTTCAAAGCCGGTACATGGCGTACATCAGTCAACGTTCTTACTACACCATCATGCATCTTGATACTTACTGAACCTATTCCAGCAATCTTACATGGTTCATCATTCCCCATCAAAACACTTTCTGTTGATGTTTTTTCATAAGTATCAAACCAGGCCCTGTTTGGTGTCATATGAAACGAACCCCCAGAGTCAAGAATCCAAACATCTTGCTGACTTTTTGAGTCAACAGCTGCAAGAACTAGATCAGCCTCCGAACCTGAATCTTCTCTACCAATAGCAGCGGACGCCCTTTCATTACGTTTCGGGCATTCATTCTTCCAATGTCCAGGTTCACCGCACCTGAAACATTCATCTTTAGGGCCAACTTTCGATCCTCTACCCCTGGATTTTGATCGACTTCTGCCCTTCCATTTGCCTTTGCTTCTCTCTCTACCCCTTTCTCTACCATCATTTGCTACTGTCAATCCAGCAGATTGACTATCAGCTCCATTCCCAGAAGCTTTATGGCGCAATTCACGTGAATGCAAGCTTGATCTAACTTCTTCCAAAGTGATCGTGTCTCTCCCAACTACAAAAGAATTGACAAAGTTTTCGTATGAAGGTGGCAGTGAAACCAACAAGATAAGAGCAGCATCCTCATCATCTATCTTGACATCCACATTCTTCAAATCCATAAGAATGGAGTTCAACTCGTCAAGATGTTCCTTCAATTGCATCCCTTCCTTCATTCGAAGTGAAAACAACCTCTGTTTTAACAACAGTTTGTTTGTCAAAGACTTTGTCATATAGAGACTTTCAAGCTTTGCCCATAAAGATGCAGCAGTCTCTTCTTCAGCAACTTCATATATCACTTCATCTGCCAAAGACAACAAGATAGTGCTATGTGCTTTCTCATCTTGTTGACTAAACTCCGATTCGTCCATATCGTCGGGTTTTTCTCCTGGTTTGTCCCCAAACAAAGGAATCCAAATGCCTTGTTGCTTGAGAAGAGCTCTCATCTTTATACGCCATAAACTGAAATTGTTCTTTCCTGTAAACTTATCAATCTTGATCATCTGTGAAGGCATTGTTACTTTTCTTGAATTGATTTTACCCAGAAAACAACCTTCGTTCAAACAATTGATTCTTGCCTCCTTGATTTTGACAACTACAATTCTTGTTCCCCAGAATCAAGAAACTGTTAATTTTGTCGTGAATCACCAATCAATGGGGAAACCGTCGACTCTCCACCTTGAGTCGATAAACCTCAATCGATCGTACGATACACCTGTCGACACTCCACCTAGCGTCGATAAACCCCAATCGATTCCAAACCTGCCGTCGACCTCACAGTCGTAACTCCAAGATCGACGCACACCCAAAATTGGGTCGTAACTCAAAATCGAGAAGACTTAAGAAATCGGAAACACCAGAATCAACAAAATCCTATTTCACGTGCAAGAACTCTAACCAGGAACAATCTGTCGATCGGGAAAAACAAAAAACCTTCAAGAGCGTGAAATCGAACCACGCTCTGATACCAATTTGTTAGGAAATTAGAGAAAAACTTGAGAGAACTTTTATTGAACTTGAACGTAAACGAAAAAATATTACAACAGAAGACTACAGCTACTATTTATAGACACACTAACTAACCAACTCCAACTAAAATTATCAGCTGAACCCAACTGAACTGAATTCATCAGCTGACAGTTCAGTTCACATCAGCATCAGCTGAACACTCATCAACTGCTGACAACTTCAGTTCAGCTGACTGAACCTGAATCTGAATCTGAATTAAAGTCACATCTCAACATATAAATTTAATGGTAAAATTCTTCCAATAGAAGAAGCGATGCCTGAATTTTACTATAAATGTCAGGCTAAATCACAATTTACGTCTGTGTGGAACATCGAAAATTACTGATTTGATCTGGAATTTTCATTTATTACACTTAACGTCCCTATTTGGAAGTTTGGGTTACGAACTGGTCCCTGGCATCGATGTTAGCATCAGGGGTTAAATGAAACAAAATATATTCATCACTATTTAAATCAAGTTATGATATAGATGTTTAAATCTCAAACAAATATTCAAAACGAAACAACAAATATGCATCCTCTAAATCGTATGTAAACATAGGTCAACATATACTTCAGCAGCTATAAGTTATAATCACATAATAAAACCCGGTTATAATCACATAATATATACCCGAATACCTGATGTGCTCAATATTTACATTCTACCAAGAAAATATATTTCAATATTCAAGATTAAATGGTTCTTATGCATAGACGCACTTCAGAACAACATCAATCTTATGTCCTTTATATATTTTAATGTAACAAACATCTATAAATTATTAAGGACTGAATAATAATTCCTTGTGAATGCTACAGAAGAAGTAACAAGCCTCGTGAATCTTCTTCTAAGCTAAGATACCATATGTCCTGATCATGCAAAATAAAGCATAATGGTTATAGCTAGAGAACTTTGAAAGAAAGCTAGTCTAGGCTCACCTTTGCAACCCAATCAGCAAACTCCTTGGCATTTGGAACCGTAGCAGAGAGAAAAACAAAACGAGCATTTTTCGGGGCCATGACAATGCTTTCTTCCCACACCACGCCTCTTTCCCTATCTCGCATATAATGTACCTCATCAAAAATGATCCAAGCCACCTCTCTGGTGAGCTCTGATCCTCTGTACTGCATACTACGCCAGATTTCTGTGGTCATCACCTATGGATAACTTTACATTTAGAAAAAGACCCAAATATTAACAGATTTCTGTTACTCAAAGGAAGATAAACAGCATTACCAAGCAAGAAGCATTGGGGTCAATAGTAACGTCTCCGGTCATCAAACCCACGTCTGAGAACTCTTCTTTGAATTCTCTATACTTTTGGTTACTTAATGCCTTTATAGGAGATGTGTATATTACTCTTTGCTTATTCCGCAGTGACATTGCAATAGCATATGATGCCACAACAGTTTTCCCAGCTGATGTATGTGCTGATACCTGTAACAACGAAAGAAACTTCTATGGATATCATACAAAAGATTGATTTTTCTGATTGAGAAAAAGCACATACACCTTATAATACTCCCTCTTTGCCTGGGAAAACAACAAACAAGTACATACACTTTCAATTTTTTTATTACTGAAATTAGTATAATTGCTTATCCATATACCTAGGAAATCAAAGGCAACATGTTCAATAGCATTAACTGTGTGACTAGTAATAAGGAATTCTCAAAATTCATTATTCAAAAGCAAGTAATATTGGTACAGGAAAATGCAAAGTTTAGCTTTTATTCAGGATCGAAGGAACGCCCGAAGCTGATTTCCTAACTAAGAGGCCAAAAAATAATCCCACAATTTTCAAGGAAATAGGTCAACTTTCAAGTTTTCACTTCCAAACTTGTTACTCTTTTAACTTCATAAGAGGAGACGCAATAGCCTGTTATCTAGCATGTAACGATCAAACACGAGTTCCTTTTGGTCGTTATACCATTGCGCCCCTTTCATGGTATCATGGTTACCACCACAGTCATCACGAGCATAACTTTTTTTTCTTCTCTGTTTTAAAAGTTTCTCTTTTAATTTAGTGGGTCTATTGATGGTAGCAATGGGCAATTATTACTGCGGGGTGTGTGCTTTAATCACTATCATAGAAGATAACATGCAGAAGGAATGGCAAATTTGGTAACAATCCATATCAAATTTGCTTTTAAACTTGCTAGGTTACTTAAAAAATCAAAATGTAGCTTTTTCTTTACTTGGAGAGTATACAATTTGCACATAGCAACAGCCAAACAACAAATGCTCTAGACTAATATTAGAGAATTGATTCTTCATTAACAATAATGTTACCATCACAGATTCTCCAGCATTCAGACAATTAATTGCCTCCGACTGAAAAGGATCAAGAGTAAACGGAAATTCCTTAGCGGGCTTTGAATCTTCCTCGCTATTTGACCGGCGAGGAACAGCAACGTAGTTTTCCGGGTATGAAACGTCATGAACACACGCAACTCCGGCCTCCACCTCGTCATTGGTTCCCATTAATCTATTATCGTCTTTCTGTTGTTTGTGCGGTGGAGGCTTAGAATTTGAAGGACCTTCTTCCACCGACTTTCTCTTCACTGACCCCATTGATGAGCTCTGGAAAAGTTGTTTAAGCCCTAAAATCAGGGGTTTAGAGCTCCAGCTGAGAAGAAAGAGGAAACCCTAGTGCAGGGGAGTGGGTATTTTGTATTGTTCTTCGAATTAAACCTAAAGAAAACAGAAAAGGGCGGCGAAGGCTTATGTATAAGGTTTGGCAGTTTGGTTAACCCAACAACTTTAAAAGTGACTCATAAGACAAAATTATAATATT
This sequence comes from Pulicaria dysenterica, assembly GCA_947179395.2. Taxonomy (NCBI): domain Eukaryota; kingdom Viridiplantae; phylum Streptophyta; class Magnoliopsida; order Asterales; family Asteraceae; genus Pulicaria; species Pulicaria dysenterica. The sequence continues at coordinate 50,163,804 of OX359294.1, read as the reverse complement.
ATAAAATTTTCTTTATTATCTAATATTTAAATTTTGAAAAAAAAATGTGAATTTAAATAAGGGAGTGACATTTTATGGTAATACAACCCACTAAACAAAAGTATAAAACCTTTCAACGTTAAAAATTTAAAATAAACAATAAAATATTTATAAATAAAACAATTGTACATCATTTTGGTATTTATATTTTGACTATATGATTTTGATATTTTTACATTTGATTACTTTATATGTTGTACTTTAGTATTTTGACTTAATTCATAGTTCTATTTAATGATAAACAATTTTAAAGTATTCGGTTGTTTATTGACATTATTTATTGGTACTTGATAGAATAGTAGTACATCATAGTTTTATTATATTCATTATATAATTTGAAAAAAATATAAAATCAAACCGAAACAAATACCAAATTTTAAAGTTCGAATACAATCGAAACGAGCATTGAATATTGAAGTTAAAATATTAACGGAAATTATTTTCGGGAAGTTAAAAAACAAACATGGTATTTGAAAGGTTGATAAGGAAAATAGTAGTTGAAATGGAAAACCGTATTCTAAAATTGTACTCGAAAACCGAAAAAATACTTGTCGATCACATTTAGCCTAAATAGATCAAGACTTGAGCAGTTTAATACTCAGCAAAGGCAGGGACAACAAGGTAGCTAGGTGCAAGAAAACCTGTACTGTGGACCTATGTCAGGTGGGTCTAATCAACGATCACAATAGTGTGGAAAGTGTAAGTCTATTCATACTGGACCTTTTACACCCCAAAACAAGCGTTGTATTCGATGTGGATTGTTTGGGCATGAGATAAAGGATTGTATATTTCCTCGGAGTGTTTGTTAGAATTGTAAGAAAGAGGGTCACCGGGCGGATGAATGTCGAGTTGACAAGAAAGTAGGATCAGGATCATGAGCAAGGGCAGGGGCAGTCGGAGGATCGTCGTCAGCGGTGGGACAGAAGAGAAAGAACTCTCCTCCACCAGAGGGTAGAGCTTTTCAAGTGTCTATAGATGATGTTACCACTATTGACGATGTTATTACGGGTATGTTTTTGATAAACTATATACCTGCATGTGTGTTATTTGACTCTAGAGCAAATGTGTAACACCCTAATTTAGGGCCTAGTTGTAACCAATTGTACATTGTGTTTGTAGACTTGTAGGTTGACTTTAGTCAAAGTTGTTTAGTTACTAATTGTTGATATTTGTTGATTAATGTGGTTATGTGGCTAATGTTGAAGAATAAATAGAGTTGGTAAAATGTTAAACGGTTTCAAATGATGATTCTGAAAATATCTCCGTTAGTTGAAACGGACAAACCTAAGTTGTGTTGTAAGTTGTATAGAGGAACGAAATACCTGCGATGGGTATTAAACCAACTTAAAGTCGGTTGTGCTCTCCCTTATCCTGGAGAACACAAAACACATACTACACACACACTCATACGTACAAACACACACACTTTAGCTCTTGTTGTTCTTGCGAAGAAGAATCAAAAGGCAAGAATCATTAATCTCTCAAATTTTGAATTTTGAACCTTTTCATATTTAATGATATAAAAATATATAATACAAGTTATATAATTGTTGTTGGATTATGCCCGCTGACACACACGATAAAATATGTATATATATATATATATATATATATATATATATATATATATAACACTACTGATAAAGCATAGGCCTATTGGGTCAAACCTAAGAATTGATTCCAGCGAAACCAAAGAACAAACAAGAGAGATCAGATTTCACTGCAGATCTCGGAGAGATTGAGGTGTGATCTCGGCGAGATCTGCCTCCAGTCAGTAAAGATGTATTTTGCATTATTTGCTCTTGAGTGGGAAATAATTAGGTAAACTTTATGTTGTTTATTGAGCACGAATTCTGGCCACTTTAGAGATATATTAACTTAATATTCAAGATGGCTAAGTGATCAATAATGACTAATTGATTTCCATAATACAAGAATTCATCCATCCAATTTCTCTCTCAAGTTCATATACACATACATACTTGCAAGTTCAAGACTTTGAAGCTTGAAGGTGATTGTAGTGTATACTTGGTTTTGATCTTGTTAAAGACTTGCTAGTACTTGTGGAATCTACTTATCTTGGGTGGACTTCAATAGAGGGATTCTACTTTGGATCCTTGTTCATCGACATCAAGTAACCGGGATTCTAAGAGACTTGGATTAAAGAGATCATCTATGGGGTACATCTCTTTCCTTCTTGTTATATATATTAAGTTGCTTAGTCGATGTTTAGAGTTTTGGTCCATATGGTGCGTATTGGTCGGATTTATAAAAATTATTGGGTGGACTTCAATAGAGGGATTCTACTTTGGATCCTTGTTCATCGACATCAAGTAACCGGGATTCTAAGAGACTTGGATTAAAGAGATTATCTATGGGGTACATCTCTTTCCTTCTTGTTATATATATTAAGTTGCTTAGTCGATGTTTAGATTTTTGGTCCATATGGTGCGTATTGGTCGGATTTATAAAAATTATTGTTATACGTTTTTCGAGCTTCCGCTACACTCACGGTTCCGACAATTCCCAACAGTGGTATCAGAGTCATCTCTAACATGGCTTTGCACTTTTTGGTTCAAAACCGGGAAAATTTGTTTCCTAAGTTTATACTTGGTTTTGATCATCTTAGACCAAACTCGTTTTTTTTGTCATATATGTATATATATATTTCTTGGATGAAAGTATATATATATACATTTATATATATTTTTTGTTCTTATAATTATACGAGTTATATGACTTTATGTAGTGCATAAAACCATATATTTATAAGTGTATATATATGGATATGTAATTTTAGTATTTATATTAAAATTACTTATACATATAAAATACAAAGATTGTCTTGATACAATTTGTGTTTTCAATAATCTTAACTAAATATATATACAAGATGTTCATAAAACCGGAAAATATGTTTTCCTAAGTTTATTCTTTGTTTGGACCATATTTGAACGATCTTGATTTTGGTCGTATATGTAGATATATATTTTTTGGGTGAAAGTTTATATATATACATTAATATTATGTTAGTTCTTATGTTTATATGTTTTATATGACCTTTTGAGGTGCACAAAAATCATATATTTATAAGTGTATATGTATGGATACGTAATTTTAGTATTTATGTTAAAATTTACATATACATATAAAATATGAAGATTATCTTCATACAATTTGTGTTTTCGACAATATTAAATAAATATATATTGTTTATGATATTGTTGATTATGGTTGTAATCGTATCCGATAATTGTTGCCCACTAGATCTTTGTGTTTGGTTGTGTTGTAATTATTTATTTATTTATTCGGTGGTTTTACCACAATAATATGTAATAATTCATTCGGTTAATAATTGTATAATTATTGCGACTTGCATGTCGTTTCTTTTCAAATATATGTAATTGTAAAAAGAAAACCGAAGACCACCATTGATGTAGATGAGATGACGGATTCAGTGGGAGCACACCGACATGGTCAAGGGTATATGTTCTTAGATTGACCAACTTCTTCCTAATTGGCTCACAGGAAGGACACATAGGATTAGGGGCAATTACCGGATTTATTTATGCGTGGTTGTTTATTATTTTATATTTTCTTGTGTGGTTGTTAAGTTCTTCGCATGCTAGAAAATTTTTCAATATAATAAATATTCAAGAGTTTTGTTAAATTGCTTAACAAACCCCGCGTATACACGATTAACATATGAATATAAAAATTGATTTATGTTCAAAGTGAAATATATGTTTGTCACTTATTTGTGATATCAACCATTAAAAGGTTTTTTAACCGGAAAAACAAAAGACCAGTTTTTCTAATAAAAATGTAAATTATGCACCGTCCATAAGATGACTCCACCCGAATCTTGCGAAACATGGATGATTGTCGAGCTTAGCACGAGTCATTTCTTGCGTAGTTGTGTGGAAGGTGAGGGTGACAACTCGCAATATTGGTTGTCGAGCTTAGCACGAGCTAATATTGGTCGAGAGTATCACCGAGTATCTTGATGGATAATTTACAAATACAAATTAAAATCCTTGTTTGATTGTCGAGCTTAGCACGAGTCAAACAAAATTTAAATTTAGATTTGGTGCAAGAAGGGATCAACATGCCAAATTGAACTATGAGTGTCAATAGGGTCCCGCAAATTATTAAGAATTGTAATCATGGATTTCAATTGGTAAAAAGTTTACCGGCCAAATTAACTTCATGAAATGATCCGCGGCGAACCCGTCACGTAGTGAAGTGTAATAAGGTTCTTAGTCCTTGTTAAAATTCATGGTTTTAATTAACTATGGGTAATTATTTAAACAAGGATAATATATATATATATATATATATATATATATATATATATATATATATATATATATATATATATATATATATATATATATCAACGAAAACGTATACTCTTTTCATAGATGACGAACGTTGACAATACCACATTTAATTATACACTCCATTAGTTTCTAGAGAAGGAGAAACTTGAAAATATGAATTTAGTTGACATAAACAGGCGTTGAGGATCGTCCTCTTCCACGAGTAAAAGTTGCATATTTTAAAGGAACTCTTGAAAAAAGCCATCTGCTATAACGCGAATTAGGTCACTTAATACGTTTTTGAAAAACGTACAAAAGAGATTTCCTATTTCATATTGTAGACTGTAAGTTCAAAGCTGTGAAAATAGTTTAAAGCAATTGAGTGCGAACAATATGATTAACCAATTGAAGGACTTGTTCCAACAATAGATTAGAAAGGAATTCTAAAAGTGTTGAGACCTTAATCGGTTATTAGACGCTGGTAGATGGGAATATAAGAGTCCATATCCTTAAGATTAAGAAAAAGATGGACCAATGGAGAGGCTAGGATTCTACATAGGAAGGGAGCTTGTGGTGAATTTATTTCTCCAATCCCTGTCCACGTCATATGATCATGTTCATTATGAACTTTCACATGCACAGTATATAGAAAACCTTAATAGAGCTTTATGGTATGATAAAGACTGCAAAGTCTGTCATGACTAAAGAAAAGCTCGTCTCGTCTATTCCTACTATGGCTACTAAAGAGCAAATAACCAAGAAACAGAAATTGACCTCAAATGGGAATTTTGGTTTTACCAAACCTACCATTAAAACATGGAGTATAGTACCAAGAGATGAGACTCCAAAATGAGGTAGTTTGCTATTTATGCAAAAGATTACAAATTAGCGCCACCACATTTGCCCTATGCATCTAGATAAGCGAAGAACTCTTTTAAAAAGTTAGCTCTCCGACTTCAAAGTGTAAGTATTAAAGAGAAGTAGAGACATGAGAAATGGAGAGCTGGACCTCAAATGGAAAAACAAGCAAGTTGTTTCTATTGAGAGGATTAAAAGTTTAAAACTTGTCTATCCTTCCAGCTAATATATTACTTCAAATAGATATTTGTTTACGTCATGCGTGACTAAAAACAATATATCTATTATGCCTTGGTATATGATGTATATTATTTTGAATCATGTATATGTTTCAAATTTTATACATGTCATGACATTTAAAATAAGTGCATGCTTAAGAAGTAATAAAATAATCATGAATGATTTGGATAAGTTACCCTTATGACATAACGATCTAACCATATAAACAAAACTTGTATCACCAAACTCCGGCGGTTAGGAATTTGGAATCGTTTGACCTCAGGTCAAATGTTGAGAACAAATCTTGTTTATCGGGCTAGATGACTTACACATCCTTCACTTAAGTATGTGAGAGGAATGATAACTTGTTGAATCACGTACACACTTGTGTGTATACTATTCAAGCAAATCATAAGGTATAACTCCAAATACTTCGTTACCTTTATCAATGATGGTAGAAGATATGGATATATCTATTTTATAGATAAGTATTTGAAACCTTAGAGCTATTCAATACACACCATGACAAAGTACTTGATGAAAATAGATAAAGAACAAATGACATTCGAATCGAGTTACACAAAGGTTGATTGTCGAGCTTTAGCCGAGTTAATCCTTGTGTGAACTTGTAGATTAAGTAAATATGTTCTAAATCTTATAACCATCAAAATAATTATGGGATTGTTTCACAATTCACTCCTCCTAGGACACATTGTGAAATGGGGTCATCTTAGTGGAGGAATCAGACATTCTTGATATAGTCCAATAATTGATGAGTTGGACTTTAGTATCCAATTGTTTGGGACATAAAGTTGTGGCGGGCTATGTTATTAATCTTAAACCAATAAAGACGGTTAAGACTACACCTTAGAGGATGAAACTACAAAGAGCATCTTTGCTTGTTCATCTCAAAGTATGGATTGTCCAAACCTACGTTTTAGACGTAAGGTAAGGGAACCTAGAATCTAGAGGTGTTACTCTATTAAGTATTCTACCGAGACCATAGGATATTTGTTTGACAAACCTTAAAGAACAAAACGTTTGTTACTTCAAGGACATGTTTCCTTACATTGAAACTAATATCCATGGATGCCTGTAGAAGTTAAAGTTAACCTTGAATGGAAGAACCTGATATTGACACTAGCACTCAATGAGAAATGATTGAAACTCAGCATAGAAATGCTGGAGAATCTGACATATAGTCATTACCTTTTAGTCTGGTATATGTCTTCACATGACAAGATAGATATAGATCTCTATATCTATAAGAAGACATCTTGATACCAGAAGCGTAGTGAACCTAAAGTTCGCTATGAGGGAAAAGGCAATGAAAGAGAGATGCAATCCATATATGGGACTTGTTTAAACCAACACTTACTAACTTGATGGATGCTACAAATTAAAATTCTTGGATGACGTCGAGCTTAGCACGAGTCAAACAAAATTTTAGATTTGCATTATCTAAAGGAAACCTAAAGGTGTACATGGTTTTTAGAAACAAGAAACCAGCATGGATAAGATTTACAACTTTGAATACCGACTGATAGGAAAGGTTTTCTCGATGATTGACCAAGTGGTTGGTATCATCTAGAAACTTTCTCTCAGTGGATATGTCAGAAGTAGTTTTAGACAAATTCAAATACTGCATGGTTGGAAAGGTTTTTCATAATGATTGACCAAGTGGAAGGTATCATTATGAAACTTTCTCCCAATGATTATGTTGAAGTTCACTCAAATACTTAAAGACATCAGTACCATTTCATGGTTATGATAAATTGATATAAAGACCACGTTCCTTAACAGGAATCTATTTGAGGATGTGTAGATAACACTATCCGATGGTCTCTTACATCAAGAGTATTTTTGTAAAGTCTACTAGTTATAAAGTGTCTACGCTTGGACATTTATATAAGTATCTCAAATTTGGAATCTTTGATATGAAAATCAAGTGTTTGAGTTTTCAAAAAGCAAAGATGAAACTAGAATGAATGTCAGAGCTAGTGGGAGCTAAGTTATAAATCTTATAATAAAGTATGTTTGAAACATACATTGTATTGGAGAAAAAATGTCCTAGTCTTGCTTTGTTTAAAGGTTTTACTTAGGAATTATTCGTCCATAACAATTATAAGATATACAGAACAAATTATGGAGTTCAAGAAATATTATGATATGTTCTTGGTAACTTAAGGAAAGAAAGAGCTTAGAGTGAATTGTTACTCTAGAGCTAGTCTTTGTACCTATAAGGATAACTGTCGATTTTGATCGGAGTTAGTGATCCTATAAAATGTGAAAATGTCCGATGGTTCTCAAAAGAGTCATTGGCCTTATCAGATATCTTCAGAGATTAGTAGGGCACGATGGTTTTGAATAAGAACCATAAACACAAGCATAGTTTACCATATTAGATTCTTCTGAAACTATGACGGTACAACGCTTGTATAAAGGACCATGGTTTAGCCAACAAATACTTTATGAGTGGTTTGTTTGAAGAAAGAGACATGGTCACCACAAGAGTATATACGGATAGCAATGTAGCCAATCCGTTAACAAAACCACTACCGAAAATGGAGCATGTTGCTCATTCTCGTGCTATTTGCATAAGATATGCAAGTGAATTGATTTAAAGAATGTTTTTGATTAAATAATTGATATATGCATGATGTATTGGGAACTTAAAATAGCAATGAAATTTATGTTTGTTTTGATTATATAGAAGGGATCTATATAATACGCAAGTAGTGACTACATTCATTTAGTCTTTACTGTGTTCTTACTTTGCATGTTTATTTCTTCCCTGAATGTACATACATTATAAAAGTCCACAGTCAGTCACTCTTTACGGAAGAAAAGTTTGAACTAATACTGAGTGAAGTGATTGGTCAAGTATTCAATATTGATTGAATACAAAGGACGCAATACTTCGTCTATACTTGAAAAGAGTTTCAAGTGATTTGACGACCCACACCTGAGTTTACTTTGTGGATTATGTCATGAGTAACTTGGGATAATAATATCATATTATTCTTAGACCGGAGATACATGTTGTTTCAAAACATGAATCTGTTTTACTTTGATTGCTTTCTAACGCAGTTCGTAAATGGCTGTTATAAGGGGAGTTCTTGGGTAAAACATGATTCATGTTATGGGGCTATGTAGTCAAAATAATTTGTTCCTCTGTTTAGAGAGATATCCTATGGGCCCCTCGATGATTACAATGCTTACACTAAATGCATGGCCGTGCTTAAAGTTATCATGATTTTAGATCAATAAATAACTTATTATGTGGTCACCATAAATCAAAGATCGAGAAGTATAATAGTGAATGATCTGGAGATTGACACAATTCCATGTCTCGTATTCACAATGAATATCATGAACAAAAGGATAGATGATCATTTATCTATAGGACCGTTATTTTTATATTGGAACTTGTCATGTATGACATACCCTATGCTGACTTAGGGGCATAGATGCCTTGCTAGAGGTCAATCTATGTTTGTGTTACCTTTCGTGATCGTGTCACGTTCAAGTGGGAGTCTGTTGGATTATGCCCGCTGACACGCACGATTAAATATGTATGTGTGTGTGTGTATATATATATATATATATATATATATATATATATAACACTACTGATAAAGCATAGGCCTATTGGGTCACACCTAAGAATTGATTCTAGCGAAACCAAAGAACAAACAAGAGAGATCATATTTCACTGCAGATCTCGGCGAGATTGAGGTGTGATCTCGGCGAGATCTGCCTCTAGTCAGTAATGATGTATTTTTCATTATTTGCTCTTGAGTGGGAAATAATTAGGTAAACTTTATGTTGTTTATTGAGCACGAATTCTGGCCATTTTAGAGATATATTAACTTAATATTCAAGATGGCTAAGTGATCAATAATGACTAATTGATTTCCATAATGCAAGAATTCATCCATCCAATTTCTTTCTCAAGTTCATATACACATACATACTTGCAAGTTCAAGACTTTGAAGCTTGAAGGTGATTGTAGTGTATACTTGGTTTTGATCTTGTTAAAGATTTGCTAGTATTTGTGGAATCTACTTATCTTGGGTGGACTTCAATAGAGGGATTCTACTTTGGATCCTTGTTCATCGACATCAAGTAACCGGGATTCTAAGAGACTTGGATTAAAGAGATCATCTATGGGGTACATCTCTTTCCTTCTTGTTATATATATTAAGTTGCTTAGTCGATGTTTAGAGTTTTGGTCCATATGGTGTGTATTGGTCGGATTTATAAAAGTTATTGTTATACGTTTTTCGAACTTCCGCTGCGCTCACGGTTCCGACAATTCCCAACAATTGTAACATCCTCAATTCGGGCCTAGTCGTATCTTGAGTAATTCTAATAATTGTTTAAATGTTTATTTTGAAAACATGCTTATATGGTATCGTTAGATTCGTTTTTAAATAAGGATTCTGAATATTATTTTATTAGAAATTAACTAATTTTTATTAATCGTTTTTGTGACAAACTGTATATTTGAACGGAGTGTTTTAAATACTGAAACTTGTGTGTGTGTGTGTGTGTGTGTGTTGGTGGCCGAAAAGTAAGGTATTAATATACCTTTATGTGTGTAGTTTGTATGCTTATGTGTGTGCTTTTGAAGGTGTCGTAGAGAGAGAAAAACTTGCAACTTGCAACTTGATTCCATCTTTTGATTGCTATTTGATTTAAGGTAGAAACATATGATCTTGGTTACTAAATAATATGATTTGAAGTTGTTACCATGCTCAAATTTTCTAAGAAAAAGCATGATAGAAGTTGAGTATGAAAAGTGGGTTCTTGATTTGTTGTTGTTAAAAGGTTTCTATGTGTTTTGATAATTAAGAAACATGTTTTATGATGATTCATGAGTTTATGAATTAAATCATGATTTAAAGTATGTTAATGAAAATTATGAGATTTGAATTAAGGTGCTTGTTCATGTGTTCTTGAATGTGTTGTTGAAGTTATGGAAGCTTGAAGAAGATGTAAATGGAGATAAGTTTAATATGAATAAGATTTTAATATTAAAAAGTCATGATGAGTTTATTGAATGAATAAGTTCTATCTTGATCAAAATGACATGCTTTCTTACTTGGATTGTATAAAAGTGTATATTTAAAGGGGGGGGGGGGGTTGAGTTCGATAGGTGTGTAGGTGGTGTTAGTGTATGAGTTCGATGATATGCATGTGGGTATATTCGATGGTATGCTTGTGCGAGTTCGATAGGAGAGTTCAATAGTGTGTATACATGAAAGTTCGATGAGGTGTTTGTGTGTGGTATATGTTAGTTCGATAATGATGATATATATGTACTAAGTGTTAGTTCGATAAGGTGGTAGTGCATGAGGTTGGTTCGATAGGGTGGTGTGCATGAGTTCGATGGAGTGTGTTGTTGTGTGTGAGTGTTCGATAGAAAGGGTGTGTGTTTGATAGTGTGTGTGTGTGTGTGTTCGATAGGTGTGTATGTTCGATAGTGTGTGGGTGTGTGTGTTCGATAGTGTGTGGGTGTGTGTGTTCGATAGTGTGTGGGTGTGTGTTCGATAATTGTGTGTGTATGTACTAGTTCGATAATATATGGTGTGTGATATATTTATCAATTAAGTTGGTAAGTTTATATATATTTTGTTGATGATGAATAATTTAAATGCATACTTGGATCGAATTGTGAGATGGTATATTAATATACATGAAAGTCAATTATATGGATTTAAATGAGATCGATTAAGTGATTATTTTATGACGATGATATGAGCATTGATATAAATATATTATGAATATATTTATAAGTTGGGGACTAATTCAATTGAATTTATGTTCTCAAGAGTATCGAAGGCTCAATAATTAGTGACTGAGTAACCTGCGATTGGATACGAGGTGAGTGGACTTTAACTCACTAGTTGTATTAGTTATGATTATGATGATTATCTGGATTCATATAATTAATCATGCGATAGATTGTTTAATCTAGTATGATTGTTCAGAGATTGGTATGATGATGGTACGGAGAGTGAAAGCGTGATTTGTATGGTGATTGGCACTATGATTGTGTGGTGATTGAAAGTTGTGAGTGTTTGATTGGTTGTTTATTGATTGCAATCGAGTCCAAGATATGTGTGTGGTGAAGATTATTGTGCGCATGCCGTCTTTTGAGGGAGGTTAGCTGATTTGTGATGGGCTGGACTGGGTTGCTTTCTGGTTGTGCGGTTGTTCACCCCCTGTTACATTCGTTGCAGCAGAGGGGGTTTAATTATGCCAGTTAGCAGACGGTCACCGGTAAACCTATGCTTTGGCCGGCATATGGGTTGCAGGTTCCTGCAGAACCGCCGTGCCTCTGATAATACATGGTGCCCCGCTCTTAAGTAGTCCTTGTGTGTCTTGTTTCTATGATATTTGTTGTGATTATGCTATTGTTGTTTGTGGTTTGAATTCCATTCACTTAGCTTTGTGCTAATTCCCCAACCTAACCCTCTGTTGCAGGTTTTGTGAGCTTCGGTAGGTGTTTGTTCGTACAGGGGAAGTTTGACCGTCGCTCTGATATTATGTTTTTGAAATGACGAGCCATGTTTGTAACTTTTTTGTAACACGAAACGATATACTGTGTTGTGATATAGTATGGGTTTTAAGTTTGCGGGTGTTGCTATTTCCTTACTATTTTCTATTACAATACTTTCGTTGTGATATAAAAAAATGGCTTGTGTTTTATGGTGTTACAATAATTAATAAATAAAAAGTAAAAAATAAATATTATATCAAAGCTCGTTTAAGCTCGCGAGCTTAAACGAGCGCAGTATACAAGGCTCGGCTCGAGCTCGTTAAAATGTTAAATAAATGAGCTTTATTCTAGGCTCGAACTCCTTTAAGCTCGGCTTGTTTCGAGCTTTTAACGATCTGAGCTAGAGTATCTCGGCTCATTTACATCCCTACTCTCTATCTCCCTCTCTTTCTCTCTCTTATAATCTTATGTCCATTTTAAACGCATACCTGAAATAAGGTTATCCTACAGCAATGTTTAATATAGGCACACATGTTACTTTTTGGTCAACCAGTATATGTCTCTCGGCGAAGCAAAAGACTTGAGAACTCTAGAATTCAGTAGGAGATTGTAGAGTTTTAAGATGCATTCTTTCACTCACTTTTATTGTCTAGTTTGGGAACATGAATGTTCATAACACATATGCAGAGAGCATAATACTCTTGTAAAAGAATATAGGATGTTGCTTTTTTGCGTATTTGGAGGATTGTTCATTGTTAGATCTAAGATGTTCCAAGAATTTTGATGAACATACATTAAATAATAGGAATTAAGACAAGAACAATAGCAGAAAGAGAGTAAGGCTATTATTTATCACTAACTGGAAGATAGTAAATCAGATGAGTTCCTAAAAGGAGATCTCACTGCCCAAGCCATCCATGCCCGATTACAAGAGAAAGGAAATTCAAAAAGATAACTAACTGAATCTCTCCTGCTAACAAAATAACTAACTGAATTCATCAGCCCCCTACACGCGTCCCCTTCTTCCTCTTCCTCTGATAGACTCTCCATATATTAGGCCTGATAGGCTGGGAAAGGGCTAAGTCATTGGGCTGTTCCCTATCATTAAACATGTTGCAATTCACTGTCACAATCCATATGCATACAACCTGTCAGGAATTTAGTTAAGCATGAATGAACAAAGCACATTCAAGCTTCAAGTTTTAGATGACTTCTAGAAACCATCATGATATAATAGTTTAACTTAGAAACATATATACAATAACTACCAGATGAAATCATATACATGAAAAGAAAATAGCTTGGAAATCTATAAACTATAAGAAATCATAAGCACAAGCAGTTCTTGTCATGAAGGCTTTCTCATTCATTAGACATCAACATCTCTTTGTACCCCACGAGTTCTTCACAAGACAGTATTTGGTGCCATCATCAGTCGTCCCATATCCAACTGCTATAACACCATGGTCTAGTTGGGTCCCACATTCTCTTGTGAATACACACACCGATTTTGTATGATTGGAAGTCTATTCCACTAGCGTCAATGGCTACATAAACTAGTTTCATAGCCACAGCCTTCAACAATGGCTGGCACATCTTCGTATCCGGTGATCTTAGCAGCATGGGATGATTCTTTTGTCGTGCTACAAGTACCATCGGTGCCTTCATAAGGGTAATTAGCCTCGGTTGTCAGGCCCTTGTTTTGTATAATGAACTTGAAGGCTTCATCCATAAGACCACCATTACAACCTTGATCTTCACCACTTGTATCACAATCAACTAGTTCTTGCTCAGATAAGGATATCAGTTTGCCAGTGGTTGATTCCTTCTGTCGTTGCTACCGCCGAAAAAGCCCAGCAGCATCCTGTACAACATAGCCTAAGTTAGAATGAGAAGTCCAAACAGCAAGCTGACAGACTGAAATTCAAAGGCTGCATGCTATGAGAACATAAAAGTTGAACACACTTACCACACTGTCCTTGATCCTGCACTAGCCATTGTAGATGAAACCACTGTCAAGTTTTCATACCTAAACCCTGTAGTTCTAGGATCAGACGATATCTTGAAATCATTGTGAGATGCCCGGAATTCCTCATTAGTCAGGTCAGTAAATGCATTGACACCAAGCTTGCAAGAGTTTTCCCCGTTATTGTTAAATGTTTCAATCTGCTCGATCAACATTAGCCTTAAATATCTTAAAGCGTATTTCCTTTTCTGCTGCATCTTTGTAAACTCGTCCATGGAGAGCCATCCATTCTCGACCATGGATGCTTCATTTAGGGATCGGGATGTGGCTTCAATACTACACATTCCAACAAGAAGTAGTACTGAGAGGGCCACTTCCAGATGACTTTATGATCCATGTCTGACTTGGGAGTAAGAATGTCGGAAAGCTGAAGCAGATAATAGATTATGAAACTGGTGGATCAGATGGTTGTTGTGGTAGTGCTAATTGCATATAAGTTTCAGGGAAGGAAGTATTTATGCACCATATTCATATCGACTGATTCTATAGTTTATAAATGAAGCTCTGTTACTTTTTTCTTTTTCGTAAATAATCATTTGTGTCCTATGTAAGAGCATATCATCCTTGTATACTATGTCAATCATGTAGCATTATTGTAAATAAAGCTCTGTTTTTTGATTTCTCTTGTGAGTTTTGCCCAATGATAATATGCAAACTAAATGACAACACCCTAGAACTTTCTTCTTGTTACCAACGAATGACAACACCTTCCAAACCTTTTTCTTACTATATTGTATAGAAGGTATCTTTGACTTTTGCATCTTAATTGGCTTTAGTGGTTAATTTGACAAAAAGAAGACCTCCACTCGGATATAATAAGCCCTTTGACTTGAGACGAGAGCCTAAGTCTAGAAAATGCAATACTCCACTCGGGGATATCAATCTCTAAATAGATTATACTTATTAGAAGAAATTCTTCATGCCCGAGATTAGTTGATAAGATTCATTGGACCCCGCACAATTTCGGAAGAATAACAGACTACGTGATTTCTCGAACAAATGTTAAAACTATGATTAGACTAGAAGATAATAGTACCACTAAGACGTCGGAACTCGTGTGAATTTCTTATTAACCATCATAAAACAATATATATAAGTATTGTGTACTTCGGATGGAGGTAGGTATTTGTTTTGGTTAATTGTACATACATGCTACATACTTCATCTTTTACCGTTTACATAACATGCAAACAATTGTATGTTAAATAATTGCATAGAAACGCAACATACTTTCCATCTTTTTTGCCACTTAATGTAATAATGTGTTAAAGTTACATACAACGGCAAAAGGTTAAGTAAGATGTATCATACGGCCTGCATGCAATGGAAAAAACTGTGAAAGTATGTTACATTTTGGTGCAATTAGCAAGTTTTGTATTTTGGCATGCACTATGAAGGATTGCTTTTCGAAATGATAGTAGGTTTAATTTTTTTTGTGTTTAGAGAACTTGATCATGGATTTTCATGCTTTGTGTTTAGTAGGGTCTCATGTTAGTTGTTCATGCATGAACAGGTTATTGGGTTGATATGTTGTCTTGGTCTTTACTACTAGCAATTGTGTTGAACTCGTTGACGACAGATATTGGAAGGTTTGTCTGCCTATAATTGAATACACACCTTTATCATCAATGATATTACTATTTTGTGTGGATCTAGTTTGGTTTACCCGAATCATATTTTTGTCTTGTTAGTTTATCAAATATGATTACAAATATCTTCTTTACATTGAAAGGCTAATATTTTTTTGCATCTTCTATGTTTAACATAAGCAACTATAGTCCCTAACATAGAATTTGTAGGCTCTGCTTGCTTCTGAAAAGAACAAACTTCTCTTCAACATGCGAAATCCTAGGATCATCTCTTAATTTATTGCATCATAAGAATGAATATGGATAAGTAGATAAAATAGACCAATATCATAGTTAAATAACATTTGAAATATTTGAGTATGAAAACATAACACTGCCATGGAGGGATTTTCAGTCTTATGATTTTTGAATAGACATGAACCAAAGCTGAGCCAAACAATTTTTCTCTAAATTTGCAACAACTACATTTAGTCTGTAATTGTTTGACATTATTAGACTTTACATTAGTTTGTCAAGGGTGATTAAAATCAAAACAAATTCTATATGATATAAAGATGAAAAATGCATTTTACTTATTTTGGTTACTTGGCAAGTGCGCTCCACTCGTAGAAGACGTAGTTGTTCTTAAATGTTAGTGTTAATATCATTTAGTTAATTATCTTTGTAAACTCAGATAGTGCACTTTAGGTTATTGGTCTTGGCAGTCTTAAGGTTTCTCATGTATATATAGTTTAGTTGTCTTTCTTCCAAGATAGAAGAATTAGTAATAGAAGTTCAGTTCATTTTATCTGCTTATCTCATGACACAGTAT
Organism: Pulicaria dysenterica; assembly: GCA_947179395.2. Classification (NCBI taxonomy): domain Eukaryota; kingdom Viridiplantae; phylum Streptophyta; class Magnoliopsida; order Asterales; family Asteraceae; genus Pulicaria; species Pulicaria dysenterica. Next base: position 50,147,431 of record OX359294.1, on the reverse strand, counting down.
AGAGCTGGTCAAACTCCCGGCTCCCGTCCCGTCACTCCATTAAATCGACCTCTCAAAAGGTCTCTGTTACTCTAGATGTGCTCAACGGTCTCCGACGACCTCATCCATCCTATCCGACCCCCTTGCAACGTGTCACGCGCCGCCATCGCCTCACCCGCCGCCGTGTGACCATTAATCTAGCCACTGTTGATTCTGTTTTTTCTACTGGATTGGTCGGTTTTGTCCCCTGGTTCCATTTCTGTTAGATTTCAAAGTTTCTGGTTTGTTGGTTATATACCCTTGTTTGGGTTTCATCTGGTCCAAAGAAATTTGCTAACTAATCTGATTTCTAAAGCAATATCTCGATTTTGGGGTATTTGGTGGTTTAATTGATATAGTTTTCAGCTTCTTGTGCTCTTGAATTCGGTTGTATATTTGGCTTTTTGTGGAAATATTTGAGATTTCTAATATGTCGGACATAAGTCTAAGTTCCCTTGTAGGTCATTTGTGTTTTAATACTTAGGCACTCTGGTCTGGTTATCCCGAATTTTGTAGTTCACGTTATGATTTTCTGGGAGAGAGATTTAGTTGAGAAGGATTATTATTGTAATTCTTGAATCTGATATTGTTGATAGTGGCTGGATTTGAATATACTTTCACTTGATTTGCTACTTCTTTATTGGTATTTGTGATATGGTTTGGCTCTCATGGTTGTTGGTGATAGACAATAAAATAATACATAATTATATATATAAACGCAGCGGAAAATATCACGAATAGCCGGATCTACGTATTGCCAAATCAATCAGACGAAAGGAAAGAATCAAGTACCTTTAATCGCAATTAAGAGATATGATTCGGAATCTTGTTGTATAGCCTTGAAACCCTAGTATTCAAATGAGAATACCTCTAATGTAGTCCACACTACACTTTCTTGATCGCCAATGGATGCTAGTCCTTTTATAATGCTTGAAGAACCACCAAGAACAACCTTTGTTGCTTCAAGAATCAAGAACAAAAACTCCCTTTTTTGCCATGATGGAAAAATCAAAAATCCCATACATATATATATATATATATATATATATATATATAGGGGAGGGTTCCATCGAGAACCAAAAAAAATGCGAGAACTGCGAGAACTGATCCCCATCTTTTTAAAACTAAAATATCTACCAAACGGAAATATATTAAATTATGAAAATTATACCAAATTAACGACAAAAATATGCTCTTTAATATGACATCCATATTGCTATATTTTTTCAACAAAAAAAATTCGTTACATATATGTAACATACCTTATAGTACTGATTACAAATATGTTAAGTACTGATTACATATATGTAACATACCTTATAGTGATAGAAAAAAAACCCGGCAAAAACGAATTTTTTTTGTTGAAAAAAATATAGTAATATGAATGTCATGTTAAAGAGCATATTTGGTATAATTTTCATAATTTAATATCTTGGCGTTTGGTAGATATTTTACGGTTTAGATCGGTTCTCGCAGTTCTCGCATTTTTTTTGGTTCTCGATGGAACCCTCCCCTATATATATATATATATATATATATATATATTCGAAAATTAGAAGATAAAGATAGATGAGATTAGGCAAATTCAAAATTTGAAATTTGAAATTCAAATTCAAGCTTATCCAATCCTTGTCTTTAGCTTTAATCCATATTAAAGCTTATCTTTTAATCCATATTAAAGTTTATCCTTTAATCCATATTAAAGTTTATATTTATCCTTAATCTATATTAAGGCTTATGCTTATCCTTAATCCATATTAAGGCTTATCTCCTTCTAATTTAAGCCCAAATATTAATTAAGCCCAATAACAATTATTTATTAAGTCAATACTTAATTAGGCCTAATTAATATTTTACATTACATTACATAAATAATATAAATAGATTAATTATATTATTATTAATTAGTATCTCAGTGTATAAGTGTGTGACCCTTTAGGCTCATGTGAATCTAGCCATATAATTTTACATTATGATATGAGCATAATCCTTCAATGGTAACATGTGAAACTTTTGATCAGTTAGATCACTTGTATGTCATTCGGGTTTTGATAATTGATTGGACAATATGGTTTCAGCATCATCGAAGTTTACATGTATTATGTTCTTATTTTAACTCAAGAGGTTTAATTACGATGTTTGATCATTAGTTGTGGTTAACTTGGAACCATCTACCTCATTTTCTACATTTGTCAAGGGGTGTATGTTGGATTATGTAACTCCTCATCTGTTATATTATATCGTTATATATATATATATATATATAGTACAATACAAACTCAAATGGGCTTGAGCCTAATAGACTACACCTATATACTAACACTCCCCCGTAGTTTGAGTGGAGGTGATACAAAGACTCAAACTGAAATACAAATTAAAACACGATAATACAACTTGCAAATACTAAGATATTAATAACAAATAAATAAAATAATAATAATTAAAAAATGGAAGAAAGAAGGCTGGTAGAGCAAGTTGTTAGAATCGAGACATCTAAAACAAGCGTTAGAATAGTTCGATGTACATATGACTTGACCCTAGCCTTGGTATTTATAAGCAACAAACTAGAAACCAACTCTATCTTTAATACATAAGATAAACATATATTATTTGAATAAACCAAATATCATTAGCCGAAGATAACACTTATCCATATTTGAATTCAAAATCATTCCATGCCATGCACAAATTCCATCTCCACATGTGCATGAATTATAACAAACTCATCCATGCAAAATTTAATTCAAAACCACGTATGAATTAGACCCCATACAAGTTTCATCCATATTTAATTCCATGCAATATCCCAATTTCATGCCATGCATTCCATCCATGCATATTAGTTTCATGCATGCATAAGTTACCGAAACCGAAACCGTTTATTGCCAAGCAACCATTCTAGTTTCAAATATCATTCCGCTAATCAAGTCATACCCAACAATCTCCCCCTTGACTTGGTACCCTTCACCAGTCAACTGAGATCCGATAATTTCCCATGACTTGAGTCTTCAACCGTCAACCATCATCACCATAGAACCGTCTCTCATCTGCCAGCCTCCCCGAAGGGACTACCTCTTTGTTCGAGTCACGAAGTCCGACACCGCGTCACACGATTTCACCGGAGACCAACTCCACCGGTGTCGTCTCGACTTCGTCATGTGAATTTTTGGTTCCAAGGTCTGTACAGCCGCGTGACACTCGCATAACTGCCCTCCAGAACATAAATACCACGTCGTAGTCTACCCCGCATTATCACTCGAGCATCCCGAGAAACCTTCGGTCCATCCCCTTTACTAGAATATTCATATCCATTCCTGGCCAAAGTTCCAAGGGAAATCAGGTTCTTTCGAAGACCCAAAGCATACCAGCAAGTAAACCGCTTGACCGCTCCATCATGCAACTTAATCTACACCATACCAATACCTTTAATACTCCGAATCCCATCGTCTCCCAACAATCTTACCGTTCCACTTATTAAAGGAAGCAAACAGATCACGTGAGACCGCTATGTGATGAGATGCACCCGTATCCAAGATCCAGATATCTGTAGAACTATCCGTGCATAGAGTCAAGGCATCACCTATGTCGCCATTTTTTTGAACCACATTACCATCTACCTTCTTTTTAGGACAGTCTCTCCTAATGTGACCAATCTCCTTACAGTGATAACACATTACTTTTCTCATGAAATTGTTTTCGAACGCGACTCACCCAGTCTACCCATTCCACCATGTGCCCTTCCCTTACGCACGTATAGACCTGAACCAGACTCCCCCTCATTACCAGAAACCCTGCGCTTGAGTTCCTTTGACTACAAGGCATTCTTTACTTCAACAACATAACTTGTTATCCTACCATACAACATGGTATCAACAAAGTTCTCATACGAATGCGGTAGTGAACACACCAAAATCAGGGCAAGATCTTTATCATCGATTTTAACATCCACAGCCTTTAAAGCAAGAGTAATACAATTAAAATTATCTAGATGATCTTTTACTTGGGTAACTTTTGACATCCGAAGGGTATACAACCTCTGCTTCTGATAAAGCCTATTCGCGAGGGTAATTTCTAATACTTCTCACACAACTTCTCCTATAGACACGCAACCATTGTTTGATCCACCACCTCCCTCAATACCTCATCAGCCAAGCACAGCAAAATTGCAGAATACGCTTTTGCTAGAATGTCTCTCTTAACATACTCCTTCATCTCCTTCAGAAGTTTATCTTCTCCTTCTAACGCCACCGCGCAACCCTGCTGAACCAGAAGAGCCTTCATCTTTACCTTCCACAGCGTGAAATCATTTGAGCCATTGAAATTCTCCAAATCAAACTTCAAAGATGGCATCTTCACAATCCACAAATACGCGAGCCCGGTGAACAGAAGCGTGACTCTGATACCACTTGTTAGGATTGAGACACCTAAAACAAGCGTTAGAATAGTGCGGAAAACAGAAAATAAACGAACACGAGATTTAACGTGGTTTGGTCAAACACGACCTACGTCCATGTGTAAAAGCATAGACTTCTTTATTATGACTCAAGGTATTTTCGATGTACATATGACTTGACCCTAGCCTTAGTATTTATAGGCAACAAACTAGAAACCAACTCTATCTCTAATACATAAGATAAACATATATTATTTGAATAAACCAAATATCATTGGCCGAAGATAACACTTATCCATATTTGAATTCAAAATCATTCCATGCCATGCACAAATTCCATCTCCACGTGTGCATGAATTAAAACAAACTCATCCATGCAAAATTTAATTCAAAACCACGTATGAATTAAATCCCATGCAAGTTTCATCCGTTTTTAATTCCATGCGATATTCCAATTTCATGCCATGCATTCCATCCATTCATTTTAGTTCCATGCATGCATAATGTAACACCCCAAAGTGGGGCCTAGTTGTGAACTGTTGTAACTGTAGCTCAAATAGTTGTACGTTGACTTTAATTGGTGTCTTGTTGTTAAATGTAGTATACATGTTGTTAAATGGTGTATTATATGTTAATTGGTGTTTTAAACGTGAACTGGTGTTAATTGGTGCTAATTTGTGTTAAATGGTGTTAACTGGTGTTAAATGTGGATAAAAATGTAGTAATATGAAAAGTGTCGTAAGTTGACCATGTTGACAAATAGTTGAACAGTTTTGGATAATGGTTCCAAAAATATCTCCGTTAGTTGAAACGGATAACCCTAAGTGGTGTTTTAAGTTGAATAGGAGAACGAAATACCCGCGTTGGGGTATTTAACCATTCTGTCGGTTTTTAACCCTTCCCTTATCTACTAGGAAGAGTCAAAACAAACACACACTACATACTTGCATACATACGTGAACCTACACACACACTTTGTAAAGTTTGAAAGAAACAATCAAGGGAGGAGTCATTTGCTTGCTGATTTAGGTAGTAATCCAGGTCTTGTAGTTTGTAATCATCTCCTTCATGTAAGTATTTTGTTCATAAACCTTGTTCTTGAGTCTAGGGAAGAAGGAGACCCATTTTGATGGATTCAAGTAGGTTTTAATGTTGTTCTTGTGTCGTAATGATGATAATGAGTTAATATTTATGTTAGAGATCAAATACAAACGCTTGAATACGGATTCAAGTCGAGATTTTTGTCAAAAATGGGTAAGACAGCAGCTGTGCTCGAACAGAGCAAGAACCCACTGTAATCGGGGTCCTTGCGATCGCATAGATGGTCCTTGCGATCGCAAGCATGTTTGATAAGCCTTGCGATCGCATAGTTGTCCCTTGTGGTCGCATGCATGTGTGTAGTACTTTGCGATCGCATGCATGGGTCATGCGATCGTAAGGGGTTCGTTGTCGTGGTTTACCGTCTAAGGACGAAGGAAACATAATTTGCGATCGTAGGTACATAACTTGCGATCGTAAACCCCATGATACCACCCTTGCGGTCGTATGGCTAAGCCATGCGATCGTAAGCTGGGGTGGTTTGGGCAGGGCCCTTGCGGTAGCATGGAGATCCCTTGCGATCGCATGGATAAGCCTTTGCGATCGCATGGGGGTGCCTTGCGATCGCATGCTGTGCTGTTGTGTTGACAGCTTTGTAGCCTTATGTTTTAAGTGGTGTTAAGTGTTGTTAATTGGTGTCTAATCCTGAACCTAATGTGTTAGGTGATTCGGACGATTTTGTGTACTCTTGGGATTCTCGATTGCATATCTGCCTCCTGTAATCTCGAGGTGAGTACCGGTTTCCTATGAGTCTCAATAGGTAAGTTATCTTTGGTACATGTTGACACGTGATTGGTGCATTGATATGTAAGACACGAGGTAATATATGATAGAGTTGTACAAGCATGATTATTATTATTGATATGAAAGATATTGTTGTGATTATATGCGCGCATGAACTGGATCCTTATTGGATCAGCTATTTGTTTATGGAGTTATGTCCGGACACTGAACGAGAGAACACAGAGGTCAGTCAGGTAGACGGGTGTTAGTATCTGTCTGGGTTCCCAGGGTCCTTAGGGACTACGAATTGGGGAACTAACGGTACTCAAGTAGTATACGCTTGGGTAGGGCTCTGCAGGCCGCTGTTCCTCTATGGAACTGGGTTCCTTGCTTAGGCTGGAACCAGCATGATAGACAGAGTGTACCACGTGGACTGCTATTCGCTCCCCCACTGGTGCAATTGGTTGCGGCCAAGGTTCTAAAAAATGTAAGGCGTGGCGTGGCGGCAATGTCAAGCCTCAAGCTTTACGAGCTATGGCGAAGCCATGGCGTTTTTTAAGGCGTCACTTAAGGCGGCAATTTTGTATATAATTTATAATAATATATGTCCAATCTATCATTATTAATATACAATTTACACAAATTTACACAAATGAGGAGCAAAGTAACTTATACAAATTAAAAACTACAAATTTATAGAAGTTCAATACACGCGATCGTAAAATGTATATAAAAAAGACCATTTTTAAAAAAAAAATTAATTTATGTGCGCCACTCTTTAAAACACTCGCCATTTGGCGCGCCTTATCCCGCCTTGTCGTACGCCACGCCTAGCCCCACCGCCAAGGGCTGCTTCGTAACGGTGGCCTCGCGCCTCGCGCCTTGGCGCCGCCATGGCGCGTTTTTTAGAACCTTGGTTGCGGCTGATTCCCCGGCTTGAGTTGTTGAGCGGGGTTGGCTCCCCTGCAAGATACGACTCCTGTCGACATGATTGGCGCGCCGCAATATGATAAGATAGCCCTGTGTGCTGTTTTGATACATGATAGCCTGCTTATTGATGCTTATGTGTAATTAGTGCTCACTAGCTAGTTGTAGCTAACGGTGCAAGATTTACTTTTTCGCAGGTTGACGCTAGATGCCTGGTGAGGCGGGACTGGTGGTATTTTTTGTTGTAAATACCTTTTGGGGGACACGTCGTTATATGTATGGATCCGATGGTTGGAAACTAGTAGGTAACGCTTGTAGATAACAAACTTGGCTTAACTTTTGATGTAATTAATTAGCCAAGTTAATCAACGTTGCTTTTGTAATTGGTGTTTAATTCCGCTGCACGCTTTTGATAATCGTTGTTTAAAATTTTTAAATTAACTCTAATTATAAGCTCGTTAGGGGTGGCGTTACAGTAAGGTATCAAAGCCTAAGTTTGAGGAATTGGGTACTCGTTGAAGTATTCAATCTCAAGCTCGGGCCCGACCATCGTTAAGTGTTCCTATCGGGGTAATTGGGGTTGAGTTGAGTGTTATGTGGCTGTCCTATGTGATAGATTAAATGTAATAATAATAACTGTCGAATAAATGGTGTACTAACTGTGGTCTACGTTTAGATAGTAAGTTGAGTAGAAATGCCTGAGCATAGAGCTACGACAGAAGAGGCTCTTAAACGAATGGAGGACGAGGCTTCTCAGCATAATGTGGAGCCGCCAAGACACGATCAAGAGCAGGTGGCATATGTTAGACTGTTAGAGGATGAGCTCCGACTGACGAGGGAGCTGTTACAGAATGATCTGGCAGGAAAGAAACCAGAGAAGTGCTCGTACAAAAAGTTCATGTCTTGCGGGCCTAAGGTTTATGAGGGTAGTGATAATCCCTCGGATACGATTCGTTGGCTTTGCCGGATCAGGTGTTTGAGTCTTGTGATTGTGAGCAAGAAAGTCGTTTTAAATATGCTGTTCGAATGTTGAAAGGGCCTGCTTTGGATTGGTGGGATACAGTAAAAGATACGTTGAGCCCAGAGGTAATCGCTTCTTTGACTTGGGGGAAGTTTTCTGAAAAGTTGAAAGCCAAGTACTGCACAGACTATGACTTGGAGAGAATGGAGAATGAATTTAACAGTCTCCGTAAGGGGGACAAACCAGTAGAAGACCTATCCACGCTTTTACAGATAAGGTGAGATTTATACCGCATTTGGCGACTGACGAGAACGCCAAGATGCGCAAGTTTGTGAACATGCTGCCACTTGATTATCGCGCTCATGTGAGAGCTGCGGCTACTATGGATCGGGCGTTTGAGATAGCCCGATAGATTGATGGGGATAGACGCCAAGGTAAGGGGGATCATGTTGCAGAGGGTCAGAAGAGGAAGTTCCAGCAGTTTGCAAAATCTGGTACTTCTAAAGGGCAACCGTCGACTGGGGGAAAGCCTGATTCTTCGAAGAAGGCTAAGTTTGAGGGTTCGTGGTGCTCTCTGTGTCGCACCTACCATACCGGTGATTGTTCGATGGCCACTACTCGTTGTTTTAGGTGTGGTCAGAAAGGGCACTCGGTGAATGAGTGCGAGTTTAAAGAAAATGTTTGCTACAAGTGCCACAAGCCAGAGCACAGGATTTCAGATTGTCGGTCAAAGACGGATGCTGGAACAGGAGGATCTGCCTCAGGGTAGAAGAGAGATAACGCTCCCCGTGCTAAAGGGCGGGCGTTTCAGATGACGAAAGAGGAGGCGAAGGGTGCTCGGGACGTGATTACTCGTACTTTTCTTATTAACTCTACCCCAGCATGTGTATTGTTTGATTCTGGAGCTACATATTCCTTTGTGTATGTATCTTTCTGTGATAAACTGCAAATGCCTGTCTCTGTGTTGTCTGAGCCTGTAAGAGTAGAGACTGCTAGTGGTAAAGTAGTTTCAGTGGTAGATAATGTCCCTCAAGCGGTTATTGATATCGACGGGAGTAGTTTTCCTGTTTCTCTTCTTTAAATGCCGATTGCGGGATTCGATGTTGTGATTGGGATGGATTGGCTTAGCAAGTTGAACGCTGAGATTTTCTATTCCAAGAAGTTGATCAAAGTTCCTTTACCTGACGGGTCATATGCTGTGGCTCGTGGCGAAAGGCGAAAATCGGAAATTCCTATCATTTCTCTGATGAAAGCAAGAAAGTCGGTTTCAAAAGGCTGCGATTGCTATCTAGCACATGTGATTGACGCTAAATTGGAGAAACGTGTCGTTCGTGATATTCCGGTGGTGACCGATTATCCAGAGGTATTCCCTGATGAGTTGCCTGAGTTACCGCCAGTCAGAGATGTTGAGTATCGTATTGATCTTGTTCCGGGGGCTACCCCTGTGGCTAAAGCTCCATATCGTCTTGCTCCTTCAGAGGTTCGCGAGATGATGACGCAGATTCAGGAGTTGCTTGACAAAGGCTTTATTCGCCCGAGTTCTTCTCCGTGGGGTGCTCCGGTACTATTCGTGAAAAAGAAAGATGGGACGATGAAAATGTGCATTGATTACCGGGAGCTGAATAAGCAAACGGTAAAGAATAAGTATCCTCTGCCGCGGAAAGATGATTTGTTTGATCAACTACAGGGGGCGACGTGCTTCTCAAAGATTGATCTGCGGTCTGGATACCACCAACTGTTAGTTGCTAATGAAGACGTTCCAAAGACGGCTTTCCGTACTCGTTATGGTCATTATGAGTTTTTAGTGATGCCTTTCGGTACCTGCTGTTTTCATGGACCTGATGAATCGGGTTTGTCGTCCTTTCCTTGATAAGTCGGTGATTGTGTTTATTGACGTTATTCTTATTTACTCTAAGACTGAAGCTGAACATGAGTAGCATCTGCGAGAGGTTCTCGAAACTCTTAAACGGGAGAAGCTTTACACTAAGTTCTCGAAGTGTGAGTTCTGGTTGCGAGAAGTTCATTTTCTCGGTCACGTGATCTGCAGCGATGGCGTGAAAGTTGACCCGGCGAAATTCGAAGCGGTTATGAATTGGGGAGTTCCTCGAACTCCTTCTGAACTTAGAAGTTTTCTCGGCTTAGCTGGGTACTATTGGCGGTTTATCTGCGACTTTTCTAAGCTTGCGGGTCCTTTAACTAAACTAACTCGCAAAGATGTTGCATTCGTTTGGGCGGAAGCTCAAGAACAAGCGTTTCAGTCTTTGAAACGGCTACTGTGCGAAGCTCCAATACTTTCCTTGCCAGAGGGATCTGAAGACTTTGTTGTCTACTGTGATGCTTCGTATTCAGGATTGGGGTGTGTACTGATGTAGCGAGATAAAGTAATTGCCTACGCTTCAAGGCAATTGAAACCTCATGAAGGGAATTATCCGACTCATGATCTTGAGTTGGCAGCTGTAGTGTTCGCGTTGAAATTGTGGAGGCACTATCTCTATGGCACTAAATGTGTGGTCTGTACGGATCACAAGAGCCTGCAATATGTGTTCACGTAGAAAGAGCTCAACATGAGACAACGCAAGTGGCTCGAGTTAATAAAAGACTACGATTGTGAAATTCACTACCATCCTGGTAAGGCCAACGTGGTGGCGGATGCTTTTAGTCGCAAGAGCTCTACCGCAGATGCTAGATTTATGAAACTTACTGTGGTTCCCGATATCATTGCTCGATTGAAGGAAGCGCAACAAGTGGCGTTGCAAGATGATAATCTTAAAGCAGAAACGATGAAAAAGCTGAAAGATCAACTTGTTGATGATACTCGCGGACTTAAGACTTTTCAGTCTCGCGTGTGGGTGCCTCTTCATGGTGATAATCGTGAGCTGATACTGCAGGAAGCTCACAAGTCTAGGTTGTCGGTTCATCCGGGCAGCACAAAGATGTATCATGACTTAAAGGCATTGTATTGGTGGCCTACTTTGAAACAAGACATTGCTTATTTTGTGAAAAAATGTCAGATCTGCGCGCAAGTTAAGACAGAACATCAGAAGCCTTATGGTAGAAAGAGCAAGTTGAGTGTTCTTGAAAGTTTCTCCCCGGAAAGGGGTGATTCGTTTTGGTAGAAAGAGCAAGTTGAGTCCACGTTATATTGGTCCATTTCGGATCCTTCGCGTGGTTAATGATCATACTGTTACGCTAGAGTTGCCTCCAGAGCTTTCTGGAATTCACAACACATTCAACGTGTGTTATCTGCGTAAGTGCAAGGTGGAGGAGAACCAGCATCTGCCTCTACAGAAATTGAAGGTTGATGCTTCAAAGCGCCTAGTTGAAGAACCTGTTGAAATACTTGGTTCTAAAACCAAGAAGTTGTGCGGAAAGATTATCAAACTGGTGTTAGTTAAATGGAAGCTTAACCTGGGTTCGAATATGACCTGGGAGACGGAAGATGACATGAAATCTAGATACCCTCACTTGTTTATAGACGATCAGATTCCGAGGACGGAATCTTCTTAAGGGGGGTAGATTTGTAACACCCCAAAGTGGGGCCTAGTTGTGAACCGTTGTAACTGTAGCTCAAATAGTTGTACGTTGACTTTAATTGGTTTCTTGTTGTTAAATGTAGTATACATGTTGTTAAATGGTGTATTATATGTTAATTGGTGTTTTAAATGTGAACTGGTGTTAATTGGTGCTAATTGGTGTTAAATGGTGTTAACTGGTGTTAAATGTGGATAAAAATGTAGTAATATGAAAAGTGTCGTAAGTTGACCATGTTGACAAATAGTTGAACGGTTTTGGATAATGGTTCCAAAAATATCTCCGTTAGTTGAAACGGATAACCCTAAGTGGTGTTTTAAGTTGAATAGGAGAACGAAATACCCGCGTTGGGGTATTTAACCATTCTGTCGGTTTTTAACCCTTCCCTTATCTACTGGGAAGAGTCAAAACACACACACACACTACATACTTGCATACATACGTGAACCTACACACACACTTTGTAAAGTTTGAAAGAAACAATCAAGGGAGGAGTCATTTGCTTGCTGATTTCGGTAGTAATCCAGGTCTTGTAGTTTGTAATAATCTCCTTCAAGTAAGTATTTTGTTCATAAACCTTGTTCTTGAGTCTAGGGAAGAAGGAGACCCATTTTGATGGATTCAAGTGGGTTTTAATGTTGTTCTTGTGTCGTAATGATGATAGTGAGTTAATATTTATGTTAGAGATCAAATACAAACATTTGAATACGGATTCAAGTCGAGATTTGTGTCAAAAATGGGTAAGACAGCAGCTGTGCTCGAACAGAGCAAGAACCCACTGTAATCGGGGTCCTTGCGATCGCATGGATGGTCCTTGCGATCGCAAGCATGTTTGATAAGCCTTGCGATCGCATAGTTGTCCCTTGTGGTGGCATGCATGTGTGTAGTACTTTGCGATCGCATGCATGGGTCATGCGATCGTAAGGGGTTCGTTGTCGTGGTTTACCGTCTAAGGATGAAGGAAACATAATTTGCGATCGTAGGTACATAACTTGCGATCGTAAACCCCATGATACCACCCTTGCGGTCGTATGGCTAAGCCATGAGATCGTAAGCTGGGGTGGTTTGGGCAGGGCCCTTGCGGTCGTATGTAGATCCCTTGCGATCGCATCGATAAGCCTTTGCGATCGCATGGGGGTGCCTTGCGATCGCATGCTATGCTGTTGTGTTGACAGCTTTGTAGCCTTATGTTTTAAGTGGTGTTAAGTGTTGTTAATTGGTGTCTAAGCCTGAACCTAATGTGTTAGGTGATTCGGACGATTCTGTGTACTCTTGGGATTCTCGATTGCATATCTGCCTCCTGTAATCTCGAGGTGAAAACCGGTTTCCCATGAGTCTCAATAGGTAAGTTATCTGTGGTACATGTTGACACGTGATTGGTGCATTGATATGTAAGACACGAGGTAATATATGATAGAGTTGTACAAGCATGATTGTTATTATTGATATAAAAGATATTGTTGTGATTATATGCGCGCATGAACTGGATCCTTATTGGATCAGCTATTTGTTTATGGAGTTATGTCCGGACACTAAACGGGAGAACACGGAGGTCAGTCGGGTAGACGGGTGTTAGTATCTGGCTGGGTTCCGAGGGTCCTTAGGGACTACGAATTGGGGAACTAACGGTACTCAAGTAGTATACGCTTGGGTAGGGCTCTACAAGCCGCCGTTCCTCTATGGAACTGGGTTCTTTGCTTAGGCTGGAACCAGCATGATAGACAGAGTGTACCACGTGGACTGCTCTTCGCTCCCCCACTGGTGCAATTGGTTGCGGCAGATTCCTCGGCTTGAGTTGTTGAGCGGGGTCGGCTCCCCTGCAAGATACGACTCCTGTCGACATGATTGGCGCGCCGCAATATGATAAGATAGCCCTGTGTGCTGTTCTGATACATGATAGCCTGCTTATTGATGCTTATGTGTAATTGGTGCTCACTAGCTAGTTGTAGCTAACGGTGCAAGATTTACTTTTTCGCAGGTTGATGCTAGATGCCTGGTGAGGCGGGACTGGTGGTAGTTTTTGTTGTAAATACCTTTTGGGGACACGTCGTTATATGTATGGATCCGATGGTCGGAAACTAGTAGGTAACGCTTGTAGATAACAAACTTGGCTTAACTTTTGATGTAATTAAATAGCCAAGTTAATCAACGTTGCTTTTGTAATTGGTGTTTAATTCCGCTGCACGCTTTTGATAATTGTTGTTTAAAAAGTTTAAATTATCTCTAATTTTAAGCTCGTTAGAGGTGGCGTTACACATAAGTTACCGAAACCGAAACCATTTATTGCCGTGTAACGATTCTAGTTTCAAATATCATTCCGCTAATCAAATCATACCCATAACTATAATATTATTGTTGATGGTATAACATCAAGTGTTTTAAAGACACTTTTATTAGCCAATTATATTTAAATCTTTGAAATTGTAAACTAAATTTATTAAAAGTTAAATAATGATAACATCAATCTAAGTATATGCATATTGGATCACATAAAAATAAGATTTTAACATAGAATAGATTATGTCTATATATACGTAAATCGTTTAAGTGTAATTTATTATTCAATTAAATATAACTGAAAACACAAGATATCACTGAATTCAAATATTAATGTAATAATAAGTTTTATTTTATATACCAAGTTATTAGTTAAAAAAAATAAGAAAACTTAGACAATTAAAATTTTTATATAAAATTCCAAGTTGTATGAATAGTTACAAAACCCACTAACATGACAGATGTTGACTTGTTTCACTACCAAGTAATTATGTAGAGTTATAGTTTTTGTAGCGTTATTTACTCACAACTAACAATCAATTTTAAAAAGCTCTAAGTGGTAGTGGTAGTTTTGTAAATAACTTTATATCACTAACCGTTGGTTATAGTATATTTTTAATTCTTTTTCTCGAAATACCAAGAAAATTAGTGATTATATCGACTATATTATGTAGAGAAAATAAATATTAAAGACAAATAAAATGTCTAATAATTAATTACCTACACGTTGCTCTCGATTTTAAAACAATTAAAATATACTAATTTTTAAAAAAACTTTATATTCCGATAAATATTTATATCAAAACGTAGATAAAAATGAGACGATGACAAATAAATAATTATTTTTTCTCAAAATAAAGGGTTAAAGTAACTGTAAACAAAGGTGATTTCCCCAATGTTTCAATATGACACATTAACTCGTTTTTTACACATCTGGCCATTTAACTTATAAAAAACATGTCGATATTGTAACGCCGCCGTTTCACAAGCTTACTTTTATAAAAAACATGTCGATATAGTTATGCGTTTAACCAAAAGATATATTTACAAAACACAGCGGAAGCTAAATTTAGTTTATTACATAAACTGTATCAGTGTTTAAACAAAACCACCAGCGGAGTTACCAAATATCTGCCGACCATCACCCACAAAAATCAGAGTTAACAAAAATAACCAGAAAGTAGTGTTCCCCAAAAACTTCGGCAGTACAAACCAAAACATGGCACCCCGTCTCACCAGCAGCTAATTACCTGAACATTGGACATAAACATGGAGGGGTTAGCTATAAATAGCTAGTGAGTAACGATTAAACATAAGTATCGTTACAAAAATGTTATAGCATGCATAAGGTATCACAAAGTATCAAACAAGTCTATCCAAACAGCTAGTGATGTTCCGGTGCCCAGGAGGAGTCACGTCTTGCAGGGTTGTGAGCCCGACTCAATGATCCAAACTGGGGGAAACCGAACACATCCATAATATTGCGCTGGTGGGGGAGCGGGTAGCAGTCCACCATTGCATTAACGAGCGGGGAAGTCCGATGAGAGCCCCTTTAACGAGCGGGGAAGTCCCATGAGAGCCCCTGGTTGAGGCACGGGGTTTTGCAAGAACCCGATCCGCGGCCGCGAATCACCGTACCTCAACAATAACAAAGTGCCGGCACGAACACGTATTGGGCGACTCTGGATGCATCATAAACATTACTGGCCTACTCAAGCCATAGCATATCATATTGGCTTACAAAAGCCATAACATACATATTGGCCTACAAAAAGCCATAATACCAGCATATACCGAGTTTATAACATGATTGGCCTACTCAAGCCTAACATAAGTGCATAGCAACGTATATCATAACAAATTAACAACACATAAACCATAACTTACCTTAAACATGGTTATAACATGTTTATCACGAAACCTAAGGTTAACCGGTACTCACCTCGAGATCACATGAGGTAAATATGAATCCGGGAATCCCAAGAGCACACAGAATCGTCCGAATCACCTAACACATCATGTGTAGGTTCAGTCAACATCTAAAAGTACTATCAATGCTTCTACGTAAACGTACAACGAACAACAAGAAACAGGCAACCCGGAAGAGCTACTACGGCCGTAGCAGATGTGTCCTACGGCCGTAGCAGATGTGTCCTACGGCCGTAGGACACCTTCCAAACACCTCCTACGGCCGTAGGAATACATCCTACGCCCGCCAGAGTTCCTTTCCTAAAAACCATATCCTACGGCCGAAGGGACCTTACCCTACGTCCGTAGGAGTGATTCTTTGGGTACCAACGGTCGTAGGTTATGTACCTACGCCCGAAGGCTTCTTTTCCATCACCCGTAGGTGGTAAACCATGCAAAACACATTACTACGGCCGCAGAGAACCCTGCCTACGGCCGTAGTGACAATGACAACCTACTACGGCCGTAGGGAATACTTCCTACGCCCGTAGTAAGCCCTGTTACAGTAAGCTTCGTCCCTGTTCGTGAAACAGCCCCGAAAATCCCATTTTTACATACCAATCGACCAAATCTCAGATTCAACAGTTTCTATAGGTTCCTTATGATCATTTGGTGCTTATGGACTCATTTAACACCAAAGAACAACACCAAAACATAACTTAATTCATCAAAATTGACCATCTTCTTCACAAGACTCAAGAACAAGATTTTGATCCAAAATACTTACAAATCAGTGGAAGAGCTGTAGATGGAACTTGAATTTGATACTGAAATCACAAACCAACCACTCCCTTTGATCCCTTCTTTGATTTCTTGTTTGATTTTGAAAGAGTTGAGGCGTGTGTATATGTTCGTATATGTGTGTGTGCTTAGTATGTGTTTTTAGTTTCAACAGGGGATAAGAACCCCTTGAACCGACCCTTGTGGTCTATTTAATAAAAATGAGGTATTTTGTTCCCCTTTTCAACCTACAATTTAATACCCGTATACCCGTTTCACCTAACGGAGATATATTTGGAACCCTTATCTAAAACCAGTTACTAATATACCAATTTTACTTATTAACATTACTATTTTATATAACACCTTTTTATCACGTATAATTAACAAACAACACATTTAACAACAAAATACATTGATTAAAATCAATGTACAAGCATATAAACACATAGTACAACACGGTACTACTAGGCCCTAAATTAGGATGTTACAAATCTACCCCCCTTAAGAAGATTCTGTGCTCGGAATCTGTTCTACCGTAAACAAATGAGGGTATCAAGCTTTAATCTCATCCTCTGCCTCCCAAGTCAAGTTAGGACCTAGATTGTGCTTCCACTTTACCAAAACCAATTTGATCATCTCTTTACGTAGCTTTTTGACTTTAGCATCTATGATTTCAACAGGTTCCTCCACAAGGCGTTTAGCTGGATCAACTTTTAACTCTTGCAGAGGTAAGATCTGATCATCTTCGACCTTACACTTTCTCAGATAACATACGTTAAAAGTGTTGTGAATACCAGACAATTCAGGTGGCAACTCAAGTGATACTGTTTGATCGTTAACGCATTGTAAAATCTTAAACGGACCAACATACCTGGGACTTAGCTTACCTTTACGACCAAATCGTATCACCCCTTTCCAAGGTGAAACTTTTAAAAACACGCGGTCACCCACTTCGAACGTAACGGGTCTCCGTTTAGGATCTGCGTACATTTTCTGCCTATCACGTGCCGCTTTCAACTTCTCGCGTGCTACTTTAACTTTATCAGCGGTTATTTGAACAATGACAGGACCCGCATATTGCTTCTCGCCAGGTTCTAACCAACAGGTAGGGGTACAACATCGCCGACCGTATAGCATCTCATAAGGCGGCATACCGATACTCGAATGATAAGAATTACTATAAGCAAATTCGATCAAGGGTAGGAGAGAATCCCACGAACCACCAAATTCGAGTATACACGCTCGCAACATATCTTCAAGCGTCTGAATCGTTCTCTCGGACTGACCGACAGTTTGAGGATGATATGCCGTGCTGAGATTTACCCGCGTACCAAGCTCACGTTGAAGACTACTCCAGAAGTGAGACGTAAAACGCGCATCTCTATCACAAACAATAGACAATGGTATACCATGACGATATACTATTTCGTTAACGTAGAGTTGGGCTAACCGATTCATAGGTGCAGACTCGTTAGTCGCAAGAAAATGAGCGCTTTTGGTAAGTCGATCGAGTATAACCCATATCATATCGTGCCCTTTAGAAGTACGAGGTAACTTAGTAACGAAATCCATAGTAACATGATCCCATTTCCACTCCGGAATTTCTAACTGTTGTAAATTACCATAGGGCTTCTGATGTTCCGTCTTGACTTGAGCACAGATCTGACACTTTTCAATGAATGAAGCTATATCACGTTTTAAGGTAGGCCACCAATACAAAGTCTTCAAATCCTGGTACATCTTGGTACTGCCAGGATGGACAGACAACTTTGACTTATGCGCCTCTTGCAGAATGATTTCTCGATTACCACCAACATTGGGTACCCAGATTCGAGATTGAAATGTTTTCAAACCTCGACTATCTTCTTCTAATAGCTTTGACAATTTAACCATCGTCTCAGCCTTCAAATTAGCTTCTTGTAGTGCTTCCTGTTGTGCCTCCTTCAATTTAGCAATAATATCTGACACAATCGTAAGTCTCATGAACTTAGCAACTCCAGGAGAACCTTTCCGACTCAGTGCATCAGCAACAACATTGGCTTTTCCCGGATGATACTTGATCTCACAATCATAATCCTTGATCAACTCCAACCAGCGTCGTTGTCTCATGTTAAGTTCCTTTTGTGTGAATACATACTGCAAGCTTTTGTGGTCGGAATATACCACACATTTGGTACCGTATAAGTAATGTCGCCACAGCTTCAAAACAAACACCACGGCTGCAAGCTCAAGATCATGGGTCGGGTAATTCCTCTCGTGAGGTTTCAGTTGACGCGAAGCGTACGCAATCACCTTATCTCGTTGCATCAGAACGCAGCCGAGACCTGCATATGAAGCATCGCAGTACACAACAAGATCTTCGCAACCGCTAGGCAGCGTTAGAATAGGAGCTTGACATAATAATTGCTTCAGAGTTTGAAACGCTTTCTCCTGTTCATCAGCCCACACATAAGCAACATCTTTGCGAGTCAATCGGGTTAACGGACCAGCAAGTTTAGAAAATTTTTGAATGAAACGCCGATAATACCCAGCAAGACCCAAGAAACTCTTAATCTCTGAAGGATTACGAGGAATTTCCCAGTTCATCACAACTTCAATTTTGATTGGGTCGACTTTAACACCATCGTTACAAATAACATGACCCAGAAAGTGCACCTCTTTGAGCCAGAATTCACATTTGGACAGCTTAGCATAAAGTTGTTCCCGCTGAAGGGTTTCTAAAACCACACGTAGGTGTTGCTCGTGCTCCGCTTCGGTTTTGGAATAGATCAAAATGTCATCAATAAAAACAATAACAAATTTATCAAGGAAAGGACGACACACACGGTTCATCAAATCCATGAAAACAGCAGGGGCGTTGGTTAAACCAAATGGCATCACTAAGAATTCATAGTGCCCATACCGAGTTCGAAAAGCAGTTTTAGAAATATCATCATCATGAACAAGGACCTGATGATAACCAGAACGAAGATCAATCTTCGAGAAACATGTAGCACCTTGCAACTGATCGAACAAATCATCAATACGGGGTAGCGGATATTTGTTCTTTACCGTTCGCTTATTCAACTCCCGGTAATCGATACACATGCGTAAGGTTCCGTCTTTCTTCTTAACAAACAAAACCGGAGCTCCCCATGGTGAAGAACTCGGGCGTATGAAACCTTTATCAAGCAGTTCTTGGATCTGTGTCATCATCTCCCGAATCTCAGACGGTGCAAGACGATACGGAGATTTAGCTACAGGTGTAGCACCAGGAACAAGATCAATCCGGTATTCTACATCCCTGACAGGAGGTAAACCCGGTAATTCCTCAGGAAACACTTCAGGGTACTCCGAAACCACTCTGATATCTTTGACAATCTTTCCTTCCGCCTCAGCATTAATTACATATGCCAAGTAAGAATCACAGCCTTTAATAATGGATTTCTGTGCTTTGATCATTGTCATCAACGGAATATCAGATGTAGGTCTTTCTCCTCGCGCCACCGAATAAGTACCATCAGGTAGTGGGATTTTGATTAACTTCTTGGAACACAATATCTTGGCATTTTGACTGGTAAGCCAATCCATGCCAATAACGACATCAAAACCAGTAATCGGCATGAGGAGTAGGGAAACAACAAAACAGTGCCCATCAATAGTTATAGAAACCTGAGGTACGTGCGACGTAACACGAACTCGACTACCGTCAGCTACTTCTATTCTAACAGAGTCTTTCATCATTATAACAGGTAGTTGCCATTTATCACAGAAAATGGTTGACACATAGGAATAGGTAGCACCAGTATCAAACAAAACACATGCTGGTACAGAATTAATTAAGAAAGTACCAGTAATAACATCACCTTCACTCTTTGCTTCGTCTGTAGTCATTTGGAAGGCTCTCCCTTGAGGACGTGGAGCACCTCCCTTTTTCTGAGCAGCATCTCCAGACGATCCACCCGCATCCGAACCCGAACCTTGCCACTGAGGGCAATCAGCTATTCTATGTCCAGACTTATGACATTTAAAACAAACATTATCTTTGAACCTACAGTCACGCGTCTGGTGACCCTTCACTCCACACTTACCGCACTTTACCACGTCCCAGCTTCCAGACCTCTGGAACGAATCACTTCTTGGCCTATTTCCAGACCCACTATCACCTCTCCTATTACTAGACAACTGATCGAATTTCCTCTTGTACCCTCCTCCCTGTTGCTGTGGTTGTGCCTTCGGTTTCTGCCTATAATCATCTTCAGTCTGCCGTGCTAGATCAAAGGCTGCATCCAAGGTTGCTGCAGACCTCACAGCAGATCGGTATTCAATAGGTAAAGCGTTGGCAAACTTGCTAATCTTAGCTCTCTCGTCCGGTAGCAAATGATGAACAAACTTCATCTTATCTGAAAACTTGGATATCAAATCCTCTACTGGTTTATCGCCTTTATGGAGAGATCGAAATTCATCCTCGATCTTTTGCATGTCATAATCTGAACAGTATTTCTTTCGGAGCTTTACCAAAAAATCCTCCCAAGTTAAAGCATCCAAAACCTCTGGCGATGTAACACTTACAACCGTATCCCACCAGGTAAGTGCACGATCGCGTAACATCTGTCTGGCAAAAGTAACCTTCTTCTTCTCTTCACACTCGCTGGACTCAAAAGCGTTTCGTATGTTCCGAATCCAAGTTTCCACAACCGACGGATCACTTACACCATTAAAAACCGGAGGTTTACAGCTCATAAAATTCTTATAACCCGTAGACTTAGAGACTTCATGAGCGATTCGTAACGAATCTCGATCATTTGCTTGCTTCAATTTGGTCTCCAACTGACGTATGTAAGCATCCCTGTCTTCGTTACCGGAAGAACTAGCCATCTGATTCAATTTCTATACCAAAACAAGAATACTAGCTATAACTCTAGTAATCTAACAGTTATCACATACTAATACTAATTTAACACATAACAATTTACATATAACTCTCATCACACCCCAATGCCACCCAGGGAACACTTAATAATGGTCGGGCCTAGGTTTGAGATTGAATACTCGTAAAAGTACCCAATTCCCTCAAACCAAGGCTCTGATACCAACTTGTAACGCCGCCGTTTCACAAGCTTACTTTTATAAAATATAGCTATGCGTTTAACCAAAAGATATATTTACAAAACACAGCGGAAGCTAAATTTAGTTTATTACATAAACTGTATCAGTGTTTAAACAAAACCACCAGCAGAGTTACCAAATATCTGCCGACCATCACCCAGAAAAATCAGAGTTAACAAAAATAACCAGAAAGTAGTGTTCCCCAAAAACTTCGGCAGTACAAACCAAAACATGGCACCCCGTCTCACCAACAGCTAATTACCTGAACATTGGACATAAACATGGAGGGGTTAGCTATAAATAGCTAGTGAGTAACGATTAAACATAAGTATTGTTACAAAAATGTTATAGCATGCAGAAGGTATCACAAAGTATCAAACAAGTCTATCCAAATAGCTAGTGATGTTCCGGTGCCCAGGAGGAGTCACGTCTTGCAGGGTTGTGAGCCCGACTCAATGATCCAAACTGGGGGAAACCAAACACATCCATAATATTGCGCTGGTGGGGGAGCGGGTAGTAGTCCACCATTGCATTAACTAGCGGGGAAGTCCGATGAGAGCCCCTTTAACGAGCGGGGAAGTCCCATGAGAGCCCCTGGTTGAGGCACGGGGTTTTGCAAGAACCCGATCCGCGGCCGCGAATCACCGTACCTCAACAATAACAAAGTGCCGGCACGAACACGTATTGGCCGACTCTGGCCGCATCATAAACATAACTGGCCTACTCAAGCCATAGCATATCATATTGGCTTACAAAAGCCATAACATACATATTGGCCTACAAAAAGCCATAATACCAGCATATACCGAGTTTATAACATGATTAGCCTACTCAAGCCTAACATAAGTGCATAGCAACGTATATCATAACAAATTAACAACACATAAACCATAACTTACCTTAAACATGGTTATAACATGTTTATCACGAAACCTAAGGTTAACCGGTACTCACCTCGAGATCACATGAGGCAAATATGAATCCGGGAATCCCAGGAGCACACAAAATCGTCCGAATCACCTAACACATCATGTGTAGGTTCAGTCAAAATCTAAAAGTACTATCAATGCTTCTACGTAAACGTACAACGAACAACAAGAAACAGGCAACCCGGAAGAGCTACTACGGCCGTAGCAGATGTGTCCTACGGCCGTAGGACACCTTCCAAACACCTCCTACGGCCGTAGGAATACATCCTACGCCCGCCAGAGTTCCTTTCCTAAAAACCATATCCTACGGCCGAAGGGACCTTACCCTACGTCCGTAGGAGTGATTCTTTGGGTACCAACGGTCGTAGGTTATGTACCTACGCCCGAAGGCTTCTTTTCCATCACCCGTAGGTGGTAAACCATGCAAAACACATTACTACGGCCGCAGAGAACCCTGCCTACGGCCGTAGTGACAATGACAACCTACTACGGCCGTAGGGAATACTTCCTACGCCCGTAGTAAGCCCTGTTACAGTAAGCTTCGTCCCTGTTCGTGAAACAGCCCCGAAAATCCCATTTTTACATACCAATCGACCAAATCTCAGATTCAACAGTTTCTATAGGTTCCTTATGATCATTTGGTGATTATGGACTCATTTAACACCAAAGAACAACACCAAAACATAACTTAATTCATCAAAATTGACCATCTTCTTCACAAGACTCAAGAACAAGATTTTGATCCAAAATACTTACAAATCAGTGGAAGAGCTGTAGATGGAACTTGAATTTGATACTGAAATCACAAACCAACCACTCCCTTTGATCCCTTCTTTGATTTCTTGTTTGATTTTGAAAGAGTTGAGGCGTGTGTATATGTTCGTATATGTGTGTGTGCTTAGTATGTGTTTTTAGTTTCAACAGGGGATAAGAACCCCTTGAACCGACCCTTGTGGTCTATTTAATAAAAATGAGGTATTTTGTTCCCCTTTTCAACCTACAATTTAATACCCGTATACCCGTTTCACCTAACGGAGATATATTTGGAACCCTTATCTAAAACCAGTTACTAATATACCAATTTTACTTATTAACATTACTATTTTATATAACACCTTTTTATCACGTATAATTAACAAACAACACATTTAACAACAAAATACATTGATTAAAATCAATGTACAAGCATATAAACACATAGTACAACACGGTACTACTAGGCCCTAAATTAGGATGTTACAGATATGCCCATTTTGTGACTTGCAACTTATTCAGCCGTTTTCAGCTCGTTTTTTAGATTTTTTGGTCGATTTTTGATCGTTTTAAGTGATTTTTTTGTAGAATTGTGTACATTATCATTACACCTTTCAAATCGCACCAAATTCATGAATTTTCGTCAAGTATTCATGGAGAATTTCGTGGTCAAAGTTTTTTTTTTTGGTGTTATTTGGTTCGAAAACAGGGCAGAAAAAAGACGCCCTTTTTGCTCGATTCTTGATCATTTTACATAATTCTTTTTATAGATTATCGTAGATAATTTTTTTACCTTTCAAATGACACCAAATTCATGAAAAACCATCAAGTATAGGCCAAATTATTTATAATTAAAGTCGATAATGACCATATTCAACACTCTTACGGTATTTTGATGAATTGATACATTTTAAACTCGTTTTTATTCGTTTTTTTGGTACTAATTCATAGAAAACTCGATTACCTTTTCATAAAGTCAAGAATCATTGTTTTTTGTTAAGTATACATGGAGAATTTTGGCTTCAAAGTTCGAGTTTGAAGTGAGGAAAATTGGGGAAGAAGATGACCTGCTATTGCAGGTTAAAATTAACAAAGTGGATATAATAACACGTATTTTACAAGTTAAATGGGCAAGTGTGTAGAAAAAAAGTTAATGTGTCATATTGGAACATGGGGGAAGCACGTTTGTCTCTAACGACTTTAACCTCAAAACAAAATATATTACAAGTTATTAAATATAACTTTCAAACAGCTTATAATTAATTACATTAATATACAATTTTTTACAACCCCCTCACATATTTCATACTACCTCCTAACAATTTACATTCAAACCTTTCCAATTATATTCAAACAATCGGGTGTTTCCAATTATTTTTGATTTTAAATTTAGGAAATAGAGAGTTGTGATTGGTGGAACATTTTTTATAAGGGATGACAATGTTATCATTTATTTTCTTTTAATAATATTATAAGATGATATCTGACTTAATATTAGAAGTTTCTAGTAATCCCTTTGTTTCTAAGTGATGACTAGATAGAATATGAACTATACTTTTATTTTTTTATTATTATATATATATTTTGCTATTACATTATTTCTTTATTCATGTATTTTATTTTATTATATTTTGATCTTTTTTCTCAATTTTTAGTAGTATTATTATAGTTATCTCTTAGTTTACTTTATTATTTTTATATGTTTATTTACTTATTTATTTATAGCCGATATTTTCATTTTTTTTCTACCGCTTTCATTGTCGGAGGTCTATATCGGGAAACAATCCCGTTATCTACAGATAGATGTATGGTTGTCTACATTATACCTCCTCCATACCCTGTTATAGCAGGAATGAGTATTGTTGTTATTGTTGTTGTAAAATTACAAACAAAAGAATCAAGTATGTTTGATAGTTGCTTCATTGTGCGATCACGTGCCCTCTCGGCGTTGTAAATGATCAATTTGGCATAGTATGTAGTTTGTTTGATCATGACACAATGAAGTCTTGGTTGTAGTGCCATCCTCCTCTTTAGACTTGAAGATTATTTCAGGTCTTTGACACATGTTCTAACACATTAAAAATAATCTCCTCGACCATAATTGTTTAAGTGAATCACTAAACTGATGCATTGTTGGTATTGAGGTTCTTTATACCTTTTTCTATGACTTGGGGATAATGGAAAACACATGTATTGTTGCTATGTATTGAATTGCTTATTTGTTTGTTATGAAGTTGTTTTCAAGAAAAAAACATCTATATATATCAAGATTTTTGTTTATTAGCGGGCATGGTTACATATCCTGTATATATCAAGAGGAAATTACAGCTAGATGCATATTGTTATAAAATATTTGATTCAATAAAAACAAGAAACGCTATGGCTTTTCCCATTTTTACAATATCAAATCTTTATATAACTTTCTATATATATGATAAAATATTCATCGTTTAATATGATTTACATGTTTCAATCAATTATCCTATTTGCGATAGTGACTTGTACTTCATGTATTAATTTTCAAATCCCTCATTCTACATGAATACCTAGAAACTTCCAAATGACAAGACATGATTGTTTGTACAATATCTTAGACATTCAAATTTCAAATTCTAGAATTAAGAAAATTGAGTTATTGATCAATTACGAAATGGAATTCAATAACAATGTAAAATAACAATCAACTTTTAAACTAGTTATAGATCATTTATCTCATGTAGCTATAAAGTGAAGATCAAACATTCATTATTTGTACAAGGTTACATTAGATAACGAAGTAATACCGACATTATACATCACAACGGTGTGAATAAAATACTAATTTTTTATAAAAGCTTGAAGACTTTAGATTTAGTCATACTAGTTTGGTCATATCACATATGATACTATCAAGTCTTCCATCATTTCCTTTGCCACTACATTCATTGATTCAAAAGCCCATTTATTATTACTTGTCAATTTGTCATATAATGATAACACCCCAAACCCAAATATAGTTTTTCCACACAAAAATACGTGTCTTACACGTTCTCTAGTCTTTAGTCTTCGTAATAATATTCTTATATCCAATTTTATTATATTTTTAAAATGCGCAAAAGATATATACTACTAGGAGTACATAAGTTAGATGCCGTCATACTTACGTACCTTTTCAGTAACCAAATAATAACATGATAAAATTACCTTTAATTAAAAATGGATGTATGATGTGTTCGGTAAAAAGCCTTTAGAGCTGTTAGCGTTTGTTTTAAAATAAAAAACTATAAGTTATGTTCGGATGAAAAACTAAAAGTTTTTTAAACAAAAAGCTATAAAACAAAAAGATTATTGAAATAGCTTTTAAACCAAGTGGAGTTTTCTATATAACAAATTACCTAAATACCCTCTTTAACTGTTTTATACTTCCTCATATTTTTATAAATTGTCATTCTTTGTCATTTTACATTATCAAACTCTGGCTACCAACTAATTTGACATACATATAACTAAAATATACAACTTTCAGTTACAACTACCAACTACTTTCACCAAACATACTTTCGCCAAATATACTCGAAGTAAGAAAAAATAGTAGAATGATATATTAATCTTACTCTTTTATAAAACATTTACATTTTTAAAACTCTTAATTTTAAAGTAAATTATAAGTACTGAATTACTTTCAAATCAAAGTAAATAAAAATTGTTAAATAAAGCAATTATTAGATGAATTTAATAAGATTCATATATATACCATTTTAGTACAAACCTTCCATAATAAGAAAATA
The DNA here is from genome assembly GCA_947179395.2 of Pulicaria dysenterica. Lineage (NCBI taxonomy): Eukaryota > Viridiplantae > Streptophyta > Magnoliopsida > Asterales > Asteraceae > Pulicaria > Pulicaria dysenterica. The sequence continues at coordinate 50,120,275 of OX359294.1, read as the reverse complement.
TTTAAAACATCAAGTTAATATCAATTAACTTAATTATCATAAAATATTTTAACAACTAAACATTTCATTATAAATATTCTATCACATAATAAATAGTTGAACGTAATTATTAGAAAATATGTATAAACAGACTAATGAATCTGAAACCTGTATTCATAAACATTTATGAAATTTAAATGAATCAATAATTAAAAAAAGACAAGCTACTAAACAAAACTATTCGTCGCCGTAATATTGACATGGATACTAAGCTAGTTTTTATACAATGTTTTCTAGAATGTTATTCTAAAATTGAGTTTTGTAGTTAAAAGGGACAATTCTCACATGTTTTGCTTGTAATTTCGCCACAGATTTCTTCAATTTTCGCCATCGCTAGCGGCTAGTCTACCTCTGTACTAAGTATAATTATTTTAAGATATATACACATATCAGCCTGCCTGGCGATTATCTCACCGACGATCCTACGTCACCGACCACCGTCTCTCAAGATCCACGCGTCTTCAAATTGCAGGTTGTTATACTATTGCCATTCACGTTTTCTACTCAAAATTTCAACTCAGATCCCTCAAAATTGGCTGTAAGACTAGAGGGAATTGTTTGTTGCCGGATTTGATGGGGGCAGTGCCTTCGACGCCGCGGTGGGGTGGCGACTGGTCGCAGGACACGGCGGAGTATTTAATCGGAACATTTGTTGGTGATACAGCCTTTCCACTTAATTCTGATTACTGGCAGAAATTACTGGAGCTTCCTTTTGATCTCCATTGGCCGGCTAATCGTGTTGAACAAGCTTGTCAGACATTCGGTTAGTTCTAGCTCTATACTTAGCTTTCTGTTGCCGTCTTCATTGCGTGGTAATGTACAATTCTATTTTTAAGGAAGGTGAAGTGTTTAAAGGGATTATTCTTCTGTGATTGTGCGTTTATAAGCGCCAAATGCTACCTCAAAAATGGGGGAATTCGAAAGTATTTTTCTATTTCAGTTTTAGGTAAGGCATAAACGAGGTTAGTTATTAAGAAACTGGAATTGGGTTCTTTGAAAACCTATTTGCCATAATTTAGTTGGTATTTTGTTTGCTTTCCATGTTATTTTATAGCATGTTGAGAGTAACATGGTGGGTTTGTTCAGAGTGAAACTGATAAGTGATAACATCATAGGGTAGGGTTTTCAGAAGCTGTGTGTAAGTTTCCATGAACTACTGCTGGAAACCTATATGGTACATTCTATATATATGGGATGTTGGTTATTTGCATAATGTGGCTGTCTATAGTTTTTGGTAGGTTGCTTTATAGAACTGTTCAAAACCTCAGCTAGATTGTGAGTTATATTGCATAGCAGTGAGGTGTTTTATGTTTGTGTGGATTAGTGCTTTAAATTCTTAGATCAGGGGGGTGAGTTTCAATGGGGGAGGATATTGTGGGATTATTTGGGTAACTGTCCTCCCCATTAATAGCACCAAAGTGGAGGAAATGGGAGGGATTCTCGAACTATAGACGTAAATCATGCTAAAATCCACAGGACCTTTTAACATAATTCCAAAACTTACAAGCAAGAAAAACAATATAATTATTCCACAGTAATTCGCCCCTTCATACTTCCTTAGGTTGGATTGTGGACTATGTCTATCCCAACACGTACGGGATGTTCTCTTTGACCCATCTTTTAATATCTTGGAATGTTTCTGTAGTAAACTTGTCTAGTTGCTACTTGTTTTGTTGTTATGACTAGTACAAGTGTGGATTTTAAGTTGATCCTATATTCCTATGGTAGAAGAAGTAAGGGCAGTGAGAAAATCTTATGAGAATATTTTTAATATCTTGAATTAGAAAATCAGTTTTGCTCAAAAGGTCTAACCTGCAGTTTCATCTCCAGTGTAACACTGCAATATATTAGGCTAGCTGGCTACAACAATCCTGAATATGATAACAGAGAATTACTAGTAAAATTGAGTAATCTACTAGACATTTAAGTGAAATTCGTAAATCATCATGGGTGAGGTGCTTGAGCAATTTGCAAACTCTTTTGCAGCATTAATTCTTACTGGCATTGGCTAAAAATTTGTTATAGTACCTGAACATAACATTCTGCATTCTGTGATGACCGTGCAACAGAATATGTGTTTGGTTGCTGTTCATTGTTACTGATAGGTGCAATCACACCAACAATAATGTATTATAAGATTACATTATCCCACTACTATCACCACTTTCTTTCCTGCAGCTTCTATTTAGTCAATGTGCCGTGCTCTTTTGAGGGAGATGTATTATGAGTGATGTTAATTTAGTGTTATGCTGAACTTTAAACTGCACGTCTGCACTAAATTTTGTGGAACTGCAGATTGAATGTATGCACCAAGATGAATTTTTGGTTATTAATTTATTTTATTGTGCAGTGCGGAACAATTGTTCTACCAGGCACCTTGCAAAGATCTTAATCCACTTAACATGGTGTTTGCAAGAGTCACTTTCTACTCCGGATGTGCTATCCGCGGCTTCAATGAAGGCTATAAAAGCATCTTACATATCATCTGTATTTCTAAAATATTCAATTGAAAATTTGAAAAGCGAGAACGTTGAAGATTTGTACCTGTGTCTAGATGAGAATGAAACAATACCAAACAATATCCGTAAAGGTAATTGATCTAACATTATGTTATATATTTCTAATTAAAATGTGTTACGTTAGTTGGTTTGTTAAGCATCATTCATTTAACGAAGTAATCAGTTAATCAGTGTCATGATAGACATCTCGTTTCAATATGAGTAGAGTTTAATAGCATAAGGATTTATTTTGTAGCGAGTCTCCTACTGTTGTCTCCTTGCTATTGATGTCCTCCATGTAAAGGCTTGCCACACGCCTAATAAACAATTTGCAGTCACTTTTTTTCACACGTAAATGTTAACATTTAAGATAATTTTCACTGTCATATATTGTGAATGCATCAGTCATATAGTCATATACCAGTTGGAAGCCTAATCTAAAGTTGAGAACAAGAAGCTTTCAGATTCCTAGCAGTTTTATTCTATTGGTCATCCATGAGACCGTGGTTGCATTTGCCTTTTTATTGATTAAGATGACATATATATCTTCTCTTGTTAATGACAGACGAGAGCATTATAAATATGGTTATGCATGCTGTGCTCAACTATATAGGCAGAGTAGATATAAGGTATACTTCAGTTTATCGTTAAATTTTTTTTGAAAGGCAAACAACATAGTATTACTTCAGTTTATTAGTACCGGTCTCTATAAAATTCTTTTCTAATTTAACTCTCTTTTTTGGAAGTCCCAAGACGTATCTCCTACATCATGAACTGCTGAATTTCATGCTCGTTGCTATGTCTACTCAGCTTCTTTCTGGGCCATCACCTGCCCCAAATGATGTTCACCCTTTCCTTGATGCCGCAATGAGTGAGGTAACTAAATAACAACGTGATGGTGTAATTTTTGTCCACCGGTAGATTGAAGATTAATGTAATCTCTAAGATTGCTTTTCTTTGGTCGCCAATATTTGCAGGAGAGTTCTTTGGTAGGTTTGGTGGTTCACAAACTGCTGGTTAACTACATTTCACGCCCAAGATCCAAAAGTAGTGCATCTTATACCTTGTTGTCGGAAGAAAATCAGCTAGGCGTGTTGAAGAGAGTTGGTTCTGCTGCTGGTATATCTGATTTGGCCTCTTATGTTCTTTGTTGTTCAAGTTATTGGATTTGACATATTTATGACATATAACTTGCTACATCTAGAGCTGGCACTAACAGTTGGTAAAAGTTGGCTCAATGCAGTCACTTTTCTTGCTAAGTTGTCATTACTGGATGATGTTTTTACATTCTGGGCCAAAGAGATTGGTAGTTGACAAATGGTTTCCTAAAAGGGTGTGATTACTATAGCATACTAATTACTAAATACATGCACACACATTAGAGATAACCCATATGCTAACCAAACCCAAGGTTCCCTAATTGACAATATGATCCTTTCTAAATAACCTTTGGTCTTTAGCACTTTTAAGTAAGTTGGATCTGTTGCATTTATCATGCATAACTTGTCACGCAAATTTATTAATATGCGGTCCATGAAGATGTTATATCAATATACGTGCAAATTGGAGCGATTGCAGACCAACCCTATAGATGGGGTTTTGTAGGAAGAACTTAAAACGTTGATCAGGAACATAATCACAATTAGCCTCAATATGCTTTGTTCGCTCATGAAAAATCAGATTTATGAAGATAGGCAAAAACCTAGCGGAGCCTGCATTGCCTGAAGGGAATATTTTGTTGCGATAGAGCTTGATTTTGTACAAAAGTGGTAAAAGAATAACCTGCAAACTGGCCCAGCTCACTGATGATATTTCTAATTTTATTTTCTTGAAAAATGAAAGCCAACTTGAATAGCATGTCGCCATGAGTAGGCTTTAAACAGTGACTTTCAATCCTCTATAGCATATTCTGGTAGGAGAAATAGATAAAGAAGTTCATGTATAAGGGTATTGGAGGACACTAGTTTTTACTCCCTTTGATGAAAGGATCTTCTTTCATTTTCAAAATATTTTTGACATGATGTTAGGTATATTAATACCATCCCATCAGGGTTTTAATATTCTCTTTATATATTGGTTCTGCCTATAAGTACTGGTTGAGTTATGCTGTGTACTATGGAGCCACTAGATACTTTGAGATCTAGCTTTAGTATAAATGTTTCCTTTTTTTCCTTTTTCTTTTTGCTGATCTTAGTTCAACATGGCTACATGCTCAACCATCATCGTAGATTCGTAGACGCTTTGCTATTTTCAACCCTATATCTGCTTCTAAGTGGTCATCTGCAGATTTGTAACTTTCTTTCATGAGGTTCAGGGTTTGATTTGCAATTTCCTACAAGTTGAGGAATATTTGCAACCTTTCTGCAAGTTTTAGAATACTTTTTCTCAATATTGACAAGTAACCACTTGACCAATGGAAAGGGCTCATGGACGTCAAAATTTGACTCTCGATTAAAAATAAACACCTACTTGCCTCAACTGATATGTGTATTATGCTTTATTTCTGCTTCGCTTGAATCAAGCATGTTTTCTTCAATGCATTTTCAGTCATACTTATATGTATGTTGCAATATTTTAAATTTTTTTGGTGTGATTTTTCACACGGGGAATTCTTTTTAAGAGGTGAATAAGTGCACATTGAGAAGACAAGCCCTCAGGAGTGTATGCCATATATTTTTTCTTCCTTCAGTTGTGTTTTTGTTTACTCTATCTATGTGACTATGTGTTGCTTGTTGTACTAGAAATTATGGATATCCTTTATTTACTACGAACAGAGTATTCAGAGATAGAGTTAGGTTATTATTGGAAATTGGCATGTGTGTCTGCTAGTCTGTGTGTGTGTATAAGCACTATATCTTCAGGGTTCAACTTGCTAGTAATGTATACTTTCGACATACCAATATTTACAATTAATTTTGATTTTAGATGGTGTATCCTCTTTTCAGCTGTATGTCTATCGCATTTCATTAACTTTGGCTTATGTATATAATAAACCTCTTTTCAGCTGTATGTCTATCGCGTTTCATTAACTTTGGCTTATGTATATAATAAAATGTAATTTATATCTAATCTGCAGCAAGTATAGTGCTATTGCCACTTAGTTACTTTGTCAATTCAAGTGTTGAAGCTTCAAGAAGTCAACTGGCCGACAGCAGTATCAATATTTTGCTCATTCTCATTCATTATCGTAAATGCATTCTTGTGGAATCTGTGAAAAGCAGCAACGCCAGTGTCACTTCTGAATCTCTTCTGAAAGATGAAACATATTTTTCTGAAAACCCATATTGCAAAGCGTTGGAAAATGTTAGGGATGTCGAGTGTAAGATCCTTTTTTATCTTTTGAATTTCTTAACTTTAATCTTTTGTTATCCTTTTAACTGCTTTATTAATGTATTTGAATTTGGCAACCCATATTGCAGTTGACCGAGTAGATATTGAGGGAAATGCACATAGTGGTCCAGCTGTGAGACTGGCCTTTGCTTCTCTCTTTGATACACTTGGCATGTAAGAGCACATTTTACTTGTGTAGCTATTGTATTTTACGTACTTGGGGCCTTCCTCTACTGTATTCGCATTATACCAATTTGCATGTTTTCATTATAAGCTTATTTACAATCGCCATGCTTGTGTTTGTTGTCAAGAACCAAAGTGACATGTCTCTGTTTGTGATGACCAAACAACAGTTTCAATAATAAATAAAAAATGTTCTACGAGTTGATTTTTCCTCCAATTCATGAAGGCATGGTGCTAAGAGTTGGTCTTGTTTCTTGTTAAAAACATGGATGATGAGTTGGTGATTATAGCTTAGTCCATTATTCTTGGTTAGATATTGTGCTGGTACCAATCTCGTTGCTTCTAGATTATATATGCTTGACCTGACCAGGGCCTGTTACCCAACATGAATGAACTCGAGCATTTTGTCACCTCTGATATAACTGACTGATCGCGCAGGTGCTTGGCTGATGAAACTTCTGTTCTGCTACTGTATGCTTTGGTTCACGGGAATTCAGATTTTCTGGAGTATGTTCTGGTGCGGACTGATATAGATACATTGGTATGAAGCAAATCAACATCTTTACATATTTATTTATTTCTCCTAACCATTTATTCATTTCTCTTTGGTTTTATTTATGCAAAAGGAGAATCATTTAGTATTGTTGTCTGTTCAATTTGTCACATACTAGCTGTATTAAGATTCTTTCTACATTAATGGCCAGTTGATGCCTTTGCTGGAGACACTTTATGATGCATCAAGGAGAACATCAAATCAAATCTATATGGTGCTGATTATTCTACTTATACTAAGTCAAGATGCTTCGTTTAATGCTAGCATACACAAACTGGTAACTTTATTAATTTGGTTTGCGCTATTCACTCTATGTTTACTCTATTCTTAGTCCTGTTACTTGTGAAAATTATCCTGATGTACAAACATTTTGTTAGATTCTGCCTTCTGTTCCATGGTATCAAGAACGTCGTCTTCATCAAACATCTCTTGGTTCTCTCATGGTCATCATTCTAATTAGGACAGTGAAGTATAACATGTCGAAGATGCGGGTAAGAGAACATATGATTTTATTTTTACCACCAAGTGTGTGTGTGTGTGTATGTATATGCCTATCAATCTTAAACATCTTTATCGCCAATGTGCTTATTGCTACTTGCTAGGTTATACCAAAGCCTTTTAAATAGATGTGAATTGAATTGAAAATGCTAACTTATTTTTGAATTAGTTTCTAAATTCTAAAATTCGTATTTGATAATGACTTTGCATATCTGAATTTGGATTTGACAAACGTTATTCAAATTAAAATAATATCCGAATTTGACCAAGTCATCATGTTTGGGAAATAAAAGCTAAGCACTTCTCTGGATCTGGATGTTTATCCGTATCCGGAATTTTGAAGAATATATATCTTTCATAAACTAATAAACTGTAGTCTTACATATTATTCATTATGTTACTTAATATATATACGCAGAAAGTAACGTACATGCACATATATGGTGTGCATATACAAATATAAATATACATATACGTATGCATACATGTATATGTGTGTTTATAGTAACATTTTAGCTAGTTGAATTTCCGGTTTGAATCTTTATTTGATAAATTTTATATCCTCATAATATCAATTGAATGCTAATACAACTTCAGATTTTGTGGAATCTGAATAATTTACACTATTATTTTATCAATTTGGGTAGAAACCACTTATCACTTTTTTTCTGGTAATATTTACACCCCTAGTTTATCTGATATACAAACCTCTCTGAATTCCTTGCTTGTTTTGTTAATTAGTCTGGAAAAATGTAAGTGTTAAGAAACTTATTATAAAAAATTCCACCAAGAGGTGTAACGGACTAATGGTTTATGAAACATTCAAGTAACTTTTCACATGTTAAACTGAAACAGGATGTTTATCTGCATACCAACTGTCTTGCAGCATTGGCTAACATGGCACCTCACGTGCATCGGCTTAGTTCATATGCTTCACAATGCCTCGTTAGCCTTTTTGATATGTTGTCACGCAAGTACGCATCTTTGTGAACCTTACTCATCTTTTCTTCATTCCAAGCCTCTGATCTCTGTTTTCTACTGATTTAATTCCAGATATGCAAAACTGGCAGAGATAAAGAACGATAAAATGCATATGAGCGATAGTGAATCCAAGGATGATGATGATAAACTTCCTGAAGATACGGTAGTTACTGAACAAGAGCTTGTTATCACTTGAACTCGGTTGTTTTTATTATTCTATCATATACTAACTCATAATAACCCGTTGTTCCAGTCAGCAGAATTGCACATATATACTGATTTCTTGAGGATCGTATTGGAAATACTTAATGCAATCTTGACCTATGCATTGCCGAGGAACCCAGAGGTACGTCAATCAATGTTATCTAGACGTGACAAGATAGGTATGGATCTTAACATTTCCTTTTTTAGCAAGGATCGAATTGGGTTGATCTGCAATCAATTTTTATCTATATTTTAATTATCTATATAGAGGATGGTTTTAGCAAGAACTTAAATATAAATGAGAACCGTAAGAACCATTCTAGCCCATACATTATGCATCTGAAATGTACACTCCAGAATGGTTCTTTCAAATGCATCTATGGGATATAGATGCATTTTATCGCAAATGCATGCAAATTTTACATATGCATCTGAAATGTATGGTGCAGAATGCTTATGGTCTTATTTGATTCTTTTTCTACACGCACCCTCGCGCGTGCACACACACACACACATATAATTAAGGCATTAATATGATGATACCAAGGACAATATTATTGCAGTAATTGTGTGTGTTTGTGCAAAATGATTTATAGGGTTGTATCATATAAACTTATGGGTGGATTTTGACCTGTTTCGCCCATTCTATTTTAGCAAATTGTTTGAGATAAAACAAAACCCATACCGGCCCATCAGTTATCAAATGGGTTGAACTTGTCACCTTTAATACTTTTGCTGTTGTTGGTACATCTTATAACATGACCTTTTACATTTAATGTTTGGATGTTCACTATGTAAATGTGGCAGGTTATATATGCAATTATGCACCGACAGGAGGTTTTTCAACCTTTCAGGAATCATCCACGTTTCAATGAGTTGCTGGAGAACATTTTTTCTGTATGTACCAGCAATCAGGATGTGTAGTGTAGTCCGTGATACAATTTTTATTGTTGTTGTTGGTTATGAGTTTTGAAATATGGTAATTATGTTGTTCATTGTGAATGATGTTGATGGTAGTTGTGGCTATTTAGGTCTTGGATTTCTTCAATAGCCGTATGGATGCACAGAAGTTGGATGGTGAATGGTCAGTTGAAAAAGTGCTTCAAGTAATCAACTTAAATTGCAGAGTTTGGAGAGGAGATGGGATGAAGGTAATCATAGATATTTCTTCTCCTGCTAAACAATTAAGATAACTATTTTCTGGATACAAAAGTTGGGTTTGAATTGAGGGGATAACATGTCTGGCCATTGTATTCGGTTTGGATCTATTATCTGACTATATACTTTAAATTTTTTGTAAAATATTATTGTTGTTAGCAAAATGCATGAGAATGGACAGTTTTGCTTTTGATTTTCAAGTAAATAATTTGTATAAATTAGTTTCAGATGAACTGCAATAAAACCTGCTATATAACGGGAAAATAAAGTTTCTTGCTTATCCCTTTTAACCTTAATTTAAGAAACTTCTGTTTTAATATTGCAAAGCAATCTACTTTTTCCCTAAAATATCATTTTAGGTCATTTTATCAAATAGTTCTGAAAATAATCAGGATTTGTCAAACACTAAAAGATCATATAATATGATTATTACAACTTCAAACACCTGAATCCAAGAACTATTTTTACAACCTGTTTTAATTTGATGTTTTGTCACATAATTAACCACAAAACTCACATCCAAACTGTCAAACACAAAAATTCAAAAACTATTTCCATCTTGGATTCAAAGAATAGCATAAGCAAATTAATAAATATGTAGCTTTTACCATAGATGTGAATGGATGTTCTATTTCATAATGAAGATGGGTAGTATATATCATATTTATGCTGTAGCTCATTTCCCTTTTTCAATCTAGATGTTTACCCAACTACGATTCACATACGAGCAAGAAAGCCACCCTGAAGAGTTCTTCATACCATACGTATGGCAATTAGTAATCTCTCGAAGGTACATATGCTCTTCCTTATTTTTTTTTCTCTGTAGAACAATCAGAATACACAAAACCATTGCCTTTAACTCTTTAAGAAAGAGGCAGAGTGTATGGCAGTTTCAACCCTCCTAGTATGTTCGGGAAATGTTTTATATCTAATTGGTCAATGAGTAAAAGAAAACAACGTATAAAGAAAGGTTTTCATGGGTCGAAATTCTCCCAAAGTGTACTAAGAAAACCTCCTAAATCTTGTTATTAAAAAGTTAGATCGTTATCGAAACAGTATACTTTTCTTAGCAACTGTTTGTTAAAACAGAATGATTAATCACTAAATGATTATGTGTGCTAAATAATTCAAAGACTCTGAATGAATCAACCTCTGAATGTGATATGTTGTTTGGTAAAGGTTTTGAATGAATAATCAGAATGATGCAAATGACCATTTTAACCTTAATAGTAAATTAGTAATATATTTTACTATAAGATATGATTGTTTAACAAGACAACGTGTGAAAGGAGTATTAGGGTCAAAATCTTTTAAAAGTTTTTGGAACATGAAGTGTTCTGGGTCAACCAAACACCAAATGTTTCAACCCTTACAAAATTGACCAGCAGTTTTACCTGCACATTTTACCGCCTACAACAGAGTAAATTTTGTGTTAATAATATATTCCTGCAATTGAAGTCATTTATGTGGACCTATAAAATCGACACACGTATGATTTGTGTTTATGTTTTGATTTCCTCAATCTACTTGTTTGTGCAGTGGTTTCGGTTTTAATCTCAATAGCATAAACTTATTCCCAGTCGAGCTACCTGTGGAGGTTAGTTTTTTTCTCTTTTTATTTTTTTATAAGGTTTATTTCACAGATAAGTAATCAAGTTTGAAAACTGTTCCACCAAGTCGTTATTTCACATGTGAAATAAAGGGGAGAGTGACCTTGATGGAACAGTTTTCAAACTTGGTTACTATTTTGTAAAGTTTCCCTTTTTTATATGTAAAAGTTTATATGTTTGGCTTTGTTGGTTACACATGTGAATGCAGGTTAGTTATGCTCCCAAGGAGACGAATACAGACCACAATATGCAGTTAAACGCGAAGGAGGGTGTGGAATCATCTGTTTAATAGAAGAAGATCGTTTTATGTACATAAAGACAGAAAAAAATAATAATAATAAACGCGTTACAAAATTAAATAAATAAATATATACACATATCTTGATTTTCTAACACAAGTTTTGACAAGGTAGATGTAATTCTTGTAGCTGAATCCATAGGATTGATGTAATGATATTATTGAGGTGTTTGTTTATTACTTATGTAGTTATGTTCATCAAAAAACATGGTGGTATATGTTGTCCCTATTTTTGATGCAATGACATGTTATGTGACAATCCTTTGATACAAATTAAACACAATTTGTTATATCCAAATTATACATGCAATGATGCAAGTTGAATACTTTCGGGTCGCGTAAATCAGAGTATAGCTCAATTATTTCATAGAAACTGTTAAAACGGCAAAGTCTCTTTTCAAGAAAAACATCGTCTATAAACATGAGATTTTATAAACCACATATGTGATTTGGAATTGATTCTAGACAGGGGTGAGTATGGTGTCAGACCGGTACTGATTTTACCGATTATTGAATTTGGTCCAAAGCCGGTACCGAATACTGGACCGAGTATTTATATATGGTACAAATACTGAGTACATATTATATCTAGTCGGTTCAGTACTCGTCCCGAACACCGGGTCCGATTTAGCATTATTTCAAGTACCGAGTACTGAACTGAAAAGTCTAACTCGATACTGGTTTCGTATTATCAGTATCCTTCGCTCACATCTAATTCAAATCTTCATTGGAGTGTTTCATATAATCACATCTGCTTTCTTTCCTATCGCACCGATCATCATACGACAATTATACTAAACCTATACTTTATCACTTCCCCCAAAATTCTCCAACGAATACTGGCCCCATTCTTCAATCGAGAAACTATCATCTGTAATTGAATCGAAAACGAGAGAGATAGTGAGGGTCGGCGCTTAGGAGCTGCACTTGAGGGGCGAAAACAAACTGATCGAGGGCTGTTTTAAAGCTTTCACTGCGATTAAACTCATTTGGCCAACGAAATCACTTCGAGGTCAGCAGCCATTAAGGTTAGTTCGTTTCTCCTTTCTGTTCTCATCTGCTGGTCACACGAGAGAAGCACAAGAACTCGATTGATTACTCTGTTGCTATAGCATTTTTTTTTTTGATTTTAAGCATGACCCACGAACTAACAGGTGATTAAACTTGATAAATTATTATCGTTCAGTCGCACTTGGGAGCACATACAGTGTAGTCAATAACCTCAATTCATGATTTTAGTCAAGAAAGTTGCAGTTATGAATTCTGAATGATAATTCAGTTTTGGTTGACTACAGTGTGTAACTTATAGACTAAAACTAATCTGTATAATCTTGAATCAATTATGGGTGACTTTGAAAATTGGAAGTGTACTAATTGTATTCAATGATAAGCAATTAGGCATATTAGAATTAAGCTTGGTGCTAATGAAATTAGTATGGGCTGAATTTTATAAACCTAAATCCTGAGTGTATAACTACGAGTCTTGAATTACATGGATGAAATGATAACTAGTTCTAAATACAACAGCTTTGAAGTGAGTATAAGATTTAAACAGAAACCGTTGGAAACCTTCAAATTAACTATAAGATTCGAACCGAGCCTGTATTAGAGATGACTGACTTGTTCTTTTTTAAAAGCAAAGTGACTCTGTTTCTCTTCGTGTTTAAATCTGTGAATTATTAATTGTTTTGAAGTGAGTAATACCCGAACAAGGTTGTGTTTAATAAATAAGTTAGAACTATAGGTAGATGTCTCTTATTTAGTTCATGATGTTCACAAAACCTTAATCTTACTCATCTTATAGAATTCCTTTATGACTTGAGTAGTGGTGACAGTCAATGTATGATAAAGAAAAATAACATGAGTTGGTTTGCTCTTAACTCATGGTGTTTACCTAAAAAGATCAGGGTGTTTACTGAAATTAACTAATTTTATGTTCTGGGAAATACCGAAATACTTACATAAATTGCCATTCTTAAGTGAGTCTACTATTAGATGTCTAAGATTGTTACAATTAATAAGACTAGAAATGATTACATGGTTCTGGAACAGTGAGGGATAATCGACCTGTGTGTCCACATTAATACATATATGAAGTGTTTATTATAAATCCCTAGTAAAGGTTAATCGTTTATCTTGGTTTAATTAAACTTAATTTGGGTAACCATTATAACGTAGGAGATCTACTTGATAAATTAACTTGGGAAAAATGATACAAATAAGAAAGGTAACATTAGAACAATCTAAATTAGCAATTAAGAAAATAGTGGAAATAATTAAGCATTAATGGTAACTTATATATATTTTAATATTTCATAAGCAGAGGGAAAAGGAACTAAACTTGAAGCTATTAGTAGTGTTTGGACTTCTTGGGTTGTGAAATCAAGGTACGGATATCCATCTCCTAATAGGGATTCTTTTTATTCGGTTCATGTTTATTTGTATAGATTCTTATCTATCTTGATTCTTACTTTGTTTAATTCATGTCTTAGCGGGTCAAGGTCTCTTCTTGCTATGTTGACCCATTTGCTATTGATCTTATAATATTGCTACATCGATAATGATTCTTGTGACATTCTGATTGCTATCACCCTCTTAATTATACTTGTAACTGCCTACTGTGTTGGCCACTTTGTTATTGCTTATCGTGTGAACTCTATGTTGGCTTATTGTTGTTGCCTTATTGTCTTTGCCTTTGTTGATTTTACTCTCAGTATGTGAGCTATTATGATATTAACTACCTATGGGGATACCATAGGCGCGTCATTGTGGAACCAGTGGCGTGACACTTCCGTGGCAGTGTGATTAGTTCACGGCGTCTCCTCAGGGTTTGGCTCTGAGAGCTATTTTGTTTAAGGGGCGTATGAGTTAACCCTAGATTTTGTTTTGTTTTGGTTTGTGTTTGGTGGCATAGTGCCCATTTTCTGGGTGAAACACTTGTCTTATTGATCAAGTGAATGTTCACTATTTTGAGCTCGGTTTGTAACATACCCCTCGGACTTTTTACTTATTTGTTTCGTTGACCTTTATATTTGATTACTATATACTGGATCTTTATATATATGTTAAACGTATTATCCTTTATTATCGTTTATCCGCGCACCGAGTGTTTGGCTTAGCCGCATTTCTTCCCGTGCGGCAGGTAATCAAGGGGACAAGGGACGTGCGAACGAGGGCTAGAGTTTGGAGCTATTAAGAGAGTTGTAGTTTTTTTTTTTTGAATGGCAAACACACGCACCCTCTAAACGTACTCCTAAATCTACTCCACTGTCCACACCGGGACTTGAATCCACAACCTCTTGGGAGGGGCACCGCCTTACAACACCAAATACCACTTGGCTACAAGCCATTTGATAAGAGAGTAGTAGTTGATTAAATAGTTTATTTCTTTCGTTGTCTTTTGTTAGGATTTTTTATGAGTTGTTGAATTGTTTAGAACTTAAGATTTTGGAAATTTCCTTTGGTATGGTTATTTTTGGGAATAAATAGTATTTTGCTTTGTTATGTACATAAGGGCAGCCTCCGGGTTCCATTTTGGAATCGGGTTGTTACATATATTGCCATTTAAAAACCGCGTATTGAATATATGAGCTTGAAGCTATCTTCTCAAATCCCAAAATAGCAAATGCTTCGGTGTCTCAAAAGGAATAATATCTTGAAGTTAAGTTAAGAGTAGGAGGGGGAGAAAGAGGACTTTAGGGAGTAGGATCGAGTCCTAAGATTTTTACCAAAATGGTTTAATTACTACGGCCCTACTTTTACACATGCTGGTTGTTTTCCCTTTGATTTCAGTGTTTACTTTTTATTATTCGCCCTTTTCACTATCTACTTTCTTAGGACTACATTGTTATTTTATTTTTTTCTTTTCCTTCTTTTAGATTTAACCGTTTTTTCACTTTCCCCGTACTTTTTTACTAGCCCGGTATATACTAGTTATATCTATTTTATTCGTTCTCCTATAGTTTCTTTTTCCCACGGCCGGAGGTCCTTTTCAGGAAGCAATCTCTCTACCTTAAAAGTAGGGGTATGATTGTCTACATTCTTACCTCCCCCATACCCCGCTTTAGCGGGATTGAGTACGGTTGTTGTTGTTGTTGTTGTTGTATTTCATAATGTTGGATTAAAGGCTAAATTTTGGAAATCATATTCCAAATTAAAAATTATTAATCGACTCGTAACAAAACCTTCTTACTCCTGTTTGGCAAAAGGAGCTTGTGATTTTTGATTCATGATGTTAATTCAATCTTGTTTTTGTCTCAGATATTATGTGTACTTTTTTTTATTTGTTGCAACGGTTAATCTTATTAGCACTTTTCCTGCAACATTATAGAATTTGCAGGTAATTTGAGACTCTCCAGTTCAGAGTACATGAGTATCAGATGGCCACGGATATTAACACCGACTTACCTGTCTCAGATCATTCAGAACCAAAAGAACCCATTAAAAGCTCTGCATATTTTTAATGAAGCAAGAATCAAATATCCAAATTACCGTCACAATGGCCCTGTTTATGCCACCATGATCAACATCCTCGGCATTTCAGGTCGAATGGTTGATATGAAGCAAGTCATTACTCAGATGAAAGAGGATTCTTGTGAGTGCCAAGACTCGGTCTTTTCAACTTCAATCAAGGCATATGCAAAAGCTGGAATGCTGAATGAAGCCATCTCACTCTTCAATAATCTTGTTGAGTTCAACTGTGTAAACTGGACGGAATCTTTTAACACCATACTGCAAATAATGGTTAAAGAATCTAAACTTGAATCCGCTCATCATCTTTTTTTGGAGAATTTCAGCAGATGGGAAGTTAAATCTAGAACTCGTTCATTAAGTTGGCTAATTGATGTTCTCTGTCAAAAGAAGCGTCCTGATCTAGCACTGCAAGTCTTCCAAGAAATGAATCATCAGTATGGTTTTTTTCCAACCCGGGACACCTATCAAGTTCTAATGAAGGGTTTGTGTGAAGATGGAAGAATCAACGAAGCAATTCATTTATTATACTCAATGTTTTGGAAGATTTCAAGAAAAGGTAGTGGAGAAGATGTTTTGGTATATAAAATCCTCTTAGATACTTTATGTACTTATGGACATGTTGATGAGGCAGCCGATATTCTAAACAAGATCTTGAGAAAAGGTTTGAAGGCTCCCAAGAGGAAACGTATGCAGCTTGATTTTAACAAATGTCGAAATGGTAGAGACATAGAAAGTGCCAAGAGTCTAGTTAATGATGCCCTTATTAAAGGCGTTATTCCCAGCTATAAAAGCTATAACACAATGGCTGTTGAACTTTATTCACAGGGTAACATAAATGGTGCAGATAAAGTGGTTCAAGAAATGCATGATCAAGGGTTCAGACCAGAAGTTTTGATTTATGAAGCAAAGGTGTCGGCTTTATGTAGCCACGGTTTGATTAATGAGGCGGAAGAGGTTATTTTAAAAGATATGGTGGATGCAAACTGCGTTCCAAACGTGGGTTTATATAATATTTTGATTAAAGGCCTTTGTAGTGAGGGGAAATCTATACGAGCTCTCGGGTATCTAAAGAAGATGTGTATGCAATTGGGTTGTGTTCCGAATAAGGAAACGTATTCTGTATTGGTGGATGGTCTTTGTGATGACGGGAGGTATGTCGAAGCAAGTCAAACCGTGGAGAAAATGTTGGTCAACTCATATTGGCCAAATGCTGATGCTTTTAGTAGACTTATTAGAGGTCTTTGCTTGATGGGTAGACCATATGAAGCAATTATATGGCTGGAAGAGATGGTTAGCCAAGAAAAGATGCCTGAGCTTTCTGCATGGTCTTCTTTGGTTGGTTCTGTTATTTATGATACAGGTTCTGTTCATCTTTTATCTGATATATTGGAGTTATAAAATTATTTAATTTATATCTTTTGTTTTTAAAAAAGATTTGTTGGTTCAGACCTTATAGGCCGGCTTTCCATTTATGAATGGGTTATTCGGGTTATATTTTATGTTTAACAAGTCAAACAAGTGTTATAAAAAGTTGGCTTATAAGGAAACAAGTTAAATGGGCCGAAAGTCGTCCAAAATAGTTGATGACACACACACACTCACACACACACTCACACACACACACACTCACACTGCCTTATGTTGTAAAATTTAAAAGATTTGTAAGTTGACTGGTAAAACACACATCAATTTCGGTTATAAGCCACTGGAATGCGATGCTCGACAAGTGATTTGGGTATAAACTCTCGACCAAACATTGTGTGGGCCAGAAATTGGGCTTGTTTTAGCTAAAAGAGAAATGGGCCAGCAATTGGGCTTGTAGTAGTGTGAGACTGTATGCTAAAATTAGCTGTACGTATGTATTATACATCGATCTATCATAAAAAGAATATCAAATATTACTACCGGGTTGGTGATTCGGGAAGTGTTCATACGTGTTATCCAGCTTGATTTATGAACCGTCATTTTTATTTACAGTTGATTTATTTTGTTCAAGAATTAATATTGGTTTTCACAACCGTTAACATTACACACGCATAACTAATAATTTATTTGGTAAATAACTAGTAAATTAAATATCATAAATTAACTAACATCTTATTATGTAAAACCCTATAAAATATATTTCCTGTTGGTTGCTAACATAACTAGAATTATAACACTCTAAGAGTTGCTAACATTACTAGAATTATAACACTCAAAGATGTGATTCTTATGAGTGTTCTATGACATTGGTTGTGATATCTAGTAGTTGCTAAACACATATTCAAAAATGAAAAAACATACTCTCTAACAATCGTAACTTTAATTAGCTTATTAGGGTTAGATTTATTAACTGTTAACATGTTTAATAGAGTTGACATGACAAACTAGTATCGTGTGTGTGTATATATATATATATATATATATATATATATATTTTGCATATGTAAATTTTGCATATGTACGTGCTAAAAAAAACTAGGTGAATCTATGCATATGCACATGTGCAAAATTTGCACATGTCAAGCTGTATTGAAAAAAACTAGCAAACACAAAAAAATTTTGAAAAAATATATCAAGCTCGATCTCAAATTAAAGATCATATTTTTCTCATTAATTTGGTATAACTTTCGTTATTTAACACCTTTCCATTTTATGTATATTAGTTTAAAAAATGTGTGGTAATGTAAAAATGTTCAAAATACCCTTAATTAATTAAGGATTTTGATTAATTTAAGACTATCTATTAACAACTCTTAATCTAAACCCTTCATCTCTTTGACCAATGACTATAATTATTTCTCATAGTTCTTTACGAAAAACGGTTCTCGTTTGAAACGTCTCATATATATATATATATATATATATATATATATATATATATATATATATATATATATATATATATATATATATATATATAGGGGAGGGTTCAAACGATAATTGTTTTTCGTACGAGAACTGCGATAACCAATCTTAGCCGTTCCTTAAATATGGGAAGGTCATGGATGGAGAGCGTGGAGGGGATCAAGTGTTGCAGGGTGCATGTGAGGAATTCATGGGTGGGCAATGACATTAAAGGAGGGGGAATTGGACGGCTTAGATTGGTTCTCGCAATTCTCGTACGAAAAACAGTTCTCGTTTGAACTTTTGCCTATATATATATATATATATATATATATATATATATATAACTGCGAGAACTATTTCTGACCAATCATTTATTAATTTGTCTTTAATCTTTTTTTAAAAATAAAAAGGCTATAACTGTCATTTACCAATTATATACTTACTGATCTTTTTTGTTCTTTCTTGCACGTTTCTTTCTAAATGTTAGACCCCCACAATTATTTCTCTCCTTTTGTCCAAGGCTGCCTCCTACCATCAATACATCATTTGAAACCCATCAAATTTCCACCTTCCTTTGCCGTAGCATCCTCTCGCCGGCTACAAGCACCACCATCTCGCCGCCTCCAATCACCACTTCTCTCGCCGCCTCCTACCACAACCCCTCTCGCCGGCTCCAACCGACCACCGTATTGATGGTTGTTTACCAACCGTTTCTCACCGCCGATTTCTCCATCTCAGATCTGAACCGCCGCTCCGCCACCATTTCTTCATCTCAGATCTGAACCGCTCCGCCGACGTCGACATATAAGTTCCCCTCTTCAACGATCGCTTCTCAAACGAAACAACCCATCACCGTCACCGTTTATCGAACACCGACTAACTAAACTCGCCGAACAATTCCATGATTCACCAACTACATATGTCGCCACTAATCTGGTCCCATCGAGTTTAATCCTTTGACGATAAGGTTGGTCCGACACTGATCTGTTATGGCATAAGTCGTCAATTACTGTTTATGGTTTTCCTTTTTTCTGTGACTAGACGGCGAAGCCCCGGTATGGTTTTTCCATTTTGTGTGACTAATTTATCACAGACGACGCACTATCGACTTGGCCACCGTTGTGATTTCTTCAACTACTGTATTTTTAAGTTTTTGGTTTTAATGGCTCATTCCAGATTTTCAAGTGTTGTATTTTTAGTTCATGTGGTAGTGACTATTGTTTGATTGGATCTGATGGTTAGACTATAAATAATTTTGGGTAGGTGAATGCTTTTCTAGTAACTTTTTGCTATATGAATATAATTTTTGACTTGAATATGCAAAAGGTTTATAGTTCTCGACTTATGGAATTTTATACAAGTCTAAGTAATTTGCACAAGTGAATTTATTTGCAACTTTTTGCCATACGTACATATCTACATCCGGTAAAAAAAAACCTTATGAATTTGTGCATATGTATAGGTGCCATTTGCACTAGTGCACATGTCGAGTTGTACTGGAAAAAAAATACTCAGCAAACACAAAAGAAAAAATTCAAGACCGGTGTCAAATTATAGAGCATAATTTTGTCGTTAATTTGGTATAATTTTCGTAATTTAACTCGTATCTGTTTGATGTTTATATTAGTTTAAAAAAATGTAGGAATTAGTTCTAAAAAGAATTGTTTTTCTAGGCTTTCATTGGCTATTGGATTTATTCTATTCTTTTAGAGTTGCATACACTAAAAATCATATTACAATTAATTTCTTCTTTTAATAATTAGCTAAAACATATGTGATAGAATCTAATTTTAGGTTCAAATTTTATTTAACATTAGCTTTTAATAATTAGCTTTTTTTTCTGTACAGCTCGAAATTTGCACTAGTGCAAATTTTTGCACAAGTGAAAATTTTACTGGGTTTTTTTCAGTACAACTCGGAATTTGCATTAGTACAAAATTTGCACAAGTGCATATCTACATCTGTGCTGAAAAAACCAGGTAAATATGTGCAAAATTTGCACTAGTGCAAATTCCAAGCTGTACAGAAAAAAAACCCAGTAGAATTTGCACAAGTGCATATCCACCCTTAATTAATTAATTAAGGATAAGTTTGATTTGTTTAAGGTTATCCATTAACAACTCTGTTGGTCCCGAATGGATACTACAACAACAAATGTTTGTAGAAGGGGGGGGGGGGGTTGAATACAAACTTTAGCAATTTAAAATTTAAGAGACACACGGTTTACTTTTATATAATTCTTATTGATGTAAATCAAGAATTACATGAACTAGATGTGGAAAATCTAAGTTCAATTGTAACACCGGTTTTCACGCGCTTAAAATTAGGGAAAATTTAAGCTTTTTAAACTTATATAATAAAAACCAGCAGCGGAAGTAAACGTCATTACAAAATATGATAAGTGTTAACTGACTCGGCAGTTAAATACAACAAAAAAATACGCCAAGTTCAATAGTTTGGTGTTACCAACTAACTAACCACCACCGACCATCGGATCACATAAAATTACAACGAGCAGTGTTCCGCAAAAAGGTATGTACAACAACTACCAACAGTCCCGCCTCACAAAGGCCAACTACTTCGCATCTGCAAAAAGGGAAAATTTAGGCACCGTTAGCTACAACTAGCTAGTGAGTACAGATTAACACATAAGCATCAATAAGCAGGTTATCTCAACTACGGGACAGCACATAAGGCTATCCTAACACATAGTATCGCGCCAACGAGTCAGTAGGAATCATATCTCGCAGGGAAGGGAACCCCGCTCAACGATTCAAACTGGGGACCATCAGCAACAACTATCCGCAATGGTGGGGGAGCGAAGAGCAGTCCACCAAACGCGTTACGAAGCTCGAAGCTCGACATCTCAGATCTCAACGAAAGTTAAGATCCCAACTCACGTTAAGGAGCGGCAGTTTGCAAGACCACCCCGGCGTGCTGCACACCGAGTACCGTTGATCCCCGTTATTCCATCAAAGGGATCCAGCCTTCGGGAAGAAAGCTGACCTTAACCATGCCAACAACAGTCCGGACCAAACAATAAACAACAACGATCCGTAGCGGGTCCAACAATACGCATGCGATTCATAACCAACTTGTAAGCAACTTAACATGGCATAACATACCTCATACGCACGTGTGCGACATCGACAACATATTTCAACAAACAACAGACAACGCTACTTACCGAGACTCATGGGAAAACCGGTACTCACCTCGAGATTATAAGAGGCAGATATGAATTCGGGAATCCCAGGAGCACACGGAGTCGTCTGAATCACCTAACACATAAGGTTCAGGCTTAGACACCAAATAACGACAACCAACGAGGCTTAAACCACAATACAACAAAGCTGCCAACAAAACAATAACACTTGCGGTCGCAAGACACATACATGCGGCCGCAAGGGTCCTCTTAAACACCCAACTTGCGACCGCAAGGGTTTACCTTGCGACCGCAAGGGTCCTACCCAAACCACATCAGCTTGCGACCGCATGGACATAGCCATACGATCGCAAGGGTGGTATCTTGAGGGCTTACGATCGCAAGTTATGTACTTACAACCGCAAGTATCTTTTCTTTGTCCTTAGACGGTAAATCATGACACGACCCACTTGCGACCGCAAGACCCTTGCTTGCAACCGCAAGACCCTTGCTTGCGACCGCAAAACAATCATAACAAATGCTTGCGACTGCAAGGACCAAAATTACAGTGAGCTCAGCTCTGTTCGAGAACAGCACCTACAACTCGGGTTTTTACCCATTTAATCGACTGAAATCATGCTTCGAACTGTTCTTACATATTATTAAACTTCCCTACAACATCCTTACATGTTTATTGACCTATTAACACCTTTGGTTGATCAATTCAACCTTTCAAATGGGTTTCTTCTTTCAAGAACCCAAAATTAAACTTTCTATGGAGAAATACTTACAAGGAAGCAAGAAGATGACACAAAGATCTTAAATCCAGCAGCTAGGACTCACAATCAGATTGTTTTCTCTTCAAATCTTCAAAGGCTATGTGTTTATGCTTTCTTACGTACGTACATATGCTTGTGTGTGTATCTGTGTGTGTGTTTTGGTCAAGGCAGAGGATAAGGAGAAGCTATAGGCTGACTTAAGTGGGTTAATACCCCACTTGGGTATTTTGTTCTCCTATTCAACTTAAAACACGACTTAGGGTTACCCGTTTCAACTAACGGAGATATTTTCGGAATCATTATCCGAAACAGTTCAACTATTTACCAACATTATTTATTTATGAAACATTTCTAACTTTAGCCACATAACCACGTGTACCAACAAATAACAACAATTAAGCAACAAAACAACTTAAACAACTTGGTTAAAGTCAACGTACAACTGAACAAACACAAGGTACAACTATTTACAACTAGGCCCTAAACTAGGATGTTACAAATCTACCCCCCTTAAGAAGATTCCGTCCTCGGAATCTGATTGTCTACGAACAAGTGAGGGTATCTAGTTCGCATGTCGTCTTCGGTCTCCCAGGTCATATTTGAACCTAGGTTATGCTTCCACTTGACCAAAACCAGCTTTATCATCTTTCTGCGCAATTTCTTGGTCTTTGAACCAAGTATTTCGACAAGTTCTTCAACTAGACGTTTTGAAGCGTCTACTTTCAACTCTTGCAGAGGCAGAATCTGGTTCTCCTCCACTTTACACTTACGCAGATAACACACGTTGAACGTGTTATGAATTCCAGAAAGCTCTGGTGGCAACTCAAGTGACACCGTCTGGTCGTTAACCTTACGAAGGATTTTAAACGAACCAATATATCTCGGACTAACTTACCCTTCCGACCAAATCGAATAACACCTTTCCAAGGAGAGACTTTTAAGAATACTCGTTCGCCCTCCTTGAATTCAACAGGTCTATGTTTTGGATCTGCGTATACCTTTTGTCTATCACGAGCGGCTTTCAACTTTTCGCGAGCGCTTTTAACTTTATCAGCTGTAATCTGAACGATCTCGGGTCCAGCAAACTGCTTCTCACCGGGCTCAAGCCAACACGTTGGTGTGTGACAACGCCTCCCGTACAACATCTCATATGGAGGCATCCCAATACTGGAGTGATACGATTTGTTGTAAGCAAACTCGATCACAGGTAAATGAGAATCCCACGCACCACCGTATTCGAGAACGCATGCGCGAAGCATGTCCTCCAATGTCTGAATCGTTCTTTCTGACTGGCCATCTGTCTGCGGATGATACGCCGTGCTCAGGTGAACACGAGTACCAAGTTCATTCTGCAAACTCTACCAAAAATGGGAAGCAAATCGCGCATCCCGATCAGATATTATCGAACATGTCAAACCATGTCGTGACACCACTTCGTTTACATACAACTTTGCTAGCTTTTCCAACGGAGTAGACTCGCTAATAGCCAGAAAGTGAGCACTCTTGGTTAACTGGTCGACAATGACCCAAATTGCATCATAACCTCTGAGGGTTTTCGGCAACTTTGTCACAAAGTCCATCGTAATGTGATCCCACTTCCACTCTGGAATCTCAAGTTGTTGCAGATTGCCATAAGGCTTCTGATGTTCTGTCTTAACTTGCGCGCAGATTTGACATTTCTCTACGAAAGAGGCAATGTCTCTTTTCAATGTAGGCCACCAATACAACGCTTTCAAGTCGTGATACATCTTTGTGCTGCCCGGATGAACCGACAGCCTAGATTTATGAGCTTCCTGCAGTATCAGATCGCGATTACCACCATGGAGTGGTACCCATATGCGAGACTAAAAAGTCTTTAATCCGCTGGTATCATCAACAAGTTGGTCTTTCATCTTTCTCATCAACTCGGCTTTCAGATTGTCATCTTGCAATGCCACTTTCTGTGCTTCCTTCAATCGGGCAATGATATCAGAAACCACAGTAAGTTTCATAAACTTCATGTCTACAGCAGAGCTTTTCCTACTCAAGGCATCCGCCACCACATTAGCCTTACCAGGATGGTAGCGAATTTCACAATCGTAATCTTTTATCAACTCTAGCCATCTGCGTTGCCTCATATTGAGCTCTTTCTGCGTGAAGACATATTGTAGGCTCTTGTGATCTGTGCAAACCACACATTTGGTGCCGTAAAGATAGTGTCTCCACAACTTCAACGCGAGCACCACGGCTGCCAGCTCAAGATCATGAGTCGGATAGTTGCCTTCATGGGGTTTCAATTGCCTTGAAGCATAGGCAATCACTTTATCACGCTGCATCAGCACACACCCCAATCCGGAGTACGAAGCATCACAATAAACAATGAAGTCTTCAGATCCATCTGGTAAGGAAAGTATTGGAGCTTCGCACAATAGCCGTTTCAAAGACTGAAACGATCGTTCTTGAGCTTCTGCCCAAACAAATGCAACATCTTTGCGAGTTAGTTTAGTCAAAGGACCCGCAAGTTTAGAGAAGTCGCGGATAAACCGCCGATAATAACCAGCTAAGCCAAGAAAGCTTCTAACTTCAGAAGGAGTTCGGGGAACTCCCCAATTCATAACCGCCTCGACCTTCGCTGGATCAACTTTCACGCCATCACTGCAAATAACGTGCCCAAGAAAATGAACTTCTCGCAAATGCGACTCGTGCTCAGCTTCAATCTTAGAATAAATGAGAATATCGTCAATAAACACAATCACCGACTTAACAAGAAAAGGACGACAAACCCGATTCATCAACTCCATGAAAACAGTTGGAGCATTGGTTAAGCCAAAAGGCATCACCAAAAACTCGTAATGACCATAACGAGTACGGAAAGCCGTCTTTGGAACATCTTCGTCAGCAACTAACACTTGATGGTATCCCGACCGCAGATCGATCTTTGAGAAGCAAATTGCTCCCTGTAGTTGATCAAACAAATATCTATCCGCGGCAAAGGATACTTGTTCTTTACCGTTCACTTATTCAGCTCCCGGTAATCTATACACATCCTCATCGTTCCATCTTTCTTCTTTACGAAAAGTACAGGAGCACCCCATGGAGAAGAACTAGGGCGAATAAAGCCCTTGTCTAACAACTCCTGAATCTGCGTCATCATCTCGCGAACCTCGGAAGAAGCAAGACGATACGGAGCTCTGGCCACAGGGGTAGCCCCCGGAACAAGATCAATACGATATTCAACGTCTCTAACTGGTGGTAACCCAGGAAACTCATCAGGAAACACTTTTGGATAATCGGTCACCACCGGAATATCGCGAACAACACGTTTCTCCAATTTAGCGTCAATCACATGGGCTAGATAACAATCGCAGCCTTTTGAAACTGATTTTCTCGCTTTTATCAGAGAAATGATAGGAATATCTGATTTGCGTCTTTCACCACGAGGTACAGCATATGACCCGTCAGGTAGAGGGACTTTAATCAACTTTTTGGAACAGAAAATCTCAGCGTTCAGCTTGCTAAGCCAATCCATCCCGCAATAGGCATAAGAAGAAGGGAAACAGGAAAACTACTCCCGTCGATATCAATAACCGCTTGAGGGACATTATCAACAACTGGAACTACTCTACCACTAGCAGTCTCTACTCTTATTGGCTCAGATAGCACAGATACAGGCATTTGCAGTTTATCACAGAAAGACACAGATACAAAGGAATACGTAGCTCCAGAATCAAACAACACACATGCTGGGACAGAATTAATAAGAAATGTACCATTTATCACATCCCCAGCACCCTTAGCCTCCTCAGCCGTCATCTGAAATGCTCGCCCTTTAGCCCGGGGAGCACCATCTTTCTTCTGCCCAGAGGCAGATCCACCAGCACCGGTACTTTGCTTTGACTTGCAATCAGATATTCTGTGCCTTGGCTTGCGGCACTTGTAACAAACATCCTCTTTAAACTCACATTCGGCAACCACGTGCCCCTTCTGCCTACACCGTAAGCATCGAGCAGTGGCTTTAGAACAGTCACCACTGTGATACGTACGGCAAGTTGCACACCACGGACGATCCACCCACGGCTTCTTCTGGGAATCAAACTTCCCACCAGCATCAGAATTTCCTTTAGAAGGACCTGGCTTCGAGGATTGTTGAAACTTCCTCTTATGACCTTCACCAGCTCGGTCATCCTTACCCTGCGCACGATCATCTTTAATCTGTCGAGCTATTTCAAACGCTCGATCTAAACTCCCAGCCATTCTAACGAGAGCGCGATAATCAGCAGGCAACTTTCCCACAAACTTTCTCATCTTTGCAGCTTCATCAGTTGCCAAGCTAGGAATAAACCTCACTTTATCGATAAAGGCTTGGATCAGAACATCCACCGACTTGTCTCCCTTACTAAGAGCGTTGAACTCTCTTTCCATCTTCTCCATATCATAATCGGTACTATACCGCTTTGTGACTTTCTCAACAAATTGTCCCCTCGTCATAGCAGTGAGAACCTCTTTACTCAAGGTAGCTTTCACAGAATCCCACCAAAACAACGCGCTAACTTTCAACATCCGTGCTGCGTACTTGACACGAAGCTCAGCTTCACAGTCACAAGAATCGAACACCTCCTCGGTTTCTCGAAGCCACCTCATGGTACCTGAAGGACCATCACCGCCCTCGAATTCTTTTGGACCGCAAGAGCGGAACTTCTTAAACGAACAATTCTCGGGTTTACGCCCTTGCACAGCCGCTAACAACAGCTCCATCGTAAGTCGGAGCTCTTCCTCCAGACGTGTAATACGCGCTGCTTGTTTTGGATCTTGCCTTAGCGGCTCGTCCTCATGCGGGGCTGATCCCTCCTCACCTTCAGGATGAACGCTTGAAGCTTCATCCTCCATACGTTTAAGAGCCTCTTCAGTATTAACTCGTTGCTCAGCCATTCTATATCAACTTACTACACACGGGAACAACGTTTAGTACTCTACTTATTCAAATAACTACTAACGCTACAAGTTAGTTTACACACGCAACTACCACATAACGCTTATACTCAACCCCAAATACCCAACTAGGAACACTTAACGATAGTCGGGCCCGAGCTTGAGATTGAATACCCCTACGAGTACCCAATTCCTCAAACTTAGGCTTTGATACCTATTTGTAACACCGGTTTTCACGCGCTTAAAATTAGGTTTCCATATAAACCAACCAGTGTAAGACCCAATTCCTTTGTTTCACTGATTGTTCATGATTCATAAGGTTTCCATATAAACCAACCAGTGTAAGACCCTTGATTTTCTCACCATGTTTAAGCACAGTGATAAAATGATCCCAAGATTCTGGGAGAGAGTCTAGAAACTTGTTTACCAGCTCCTTATTGCTCTTGGGAACATCTGCCCTTCTTAAGTCATTAATAAGGCAGTTGAACCTGGTGTAGGTCTGAGTTAGACTTTCACCTTTATGAGCAAAGAAGAACTCATACTCTCTTACCAGAAGGAGTTTCTTATTTTCCTGCACTTCTTCAGCGCCTTCATAAGCAACCGTTAAAGTGTCTATCATCTCCTTTGCAGATTTCCAGTTGAGAACTTGATGATAGACATCATTTGGTAGTGCAGAGACTAAGGCTGTTCTTGCTTTAACATCAAGATTAACAAGCCCTTTGTCTTTATCCGACCATTGATTTATAGGCTTTATAATTAGTCTTTCAACAGCAGGAACTTCATCAGTGGCTTCAGTTACTTGAATAGTTGAGGAAGGAACATAAGGACCTTCAGTTACAGTTTTGAGCATCACATCATCTAGGCTTGACATATAGAGAAGAACTCTACTCTTCCAGAGAGAAAAGTTTTCTCCATCAAAAGTTGGACACCTAGTGAGTGAGCCATTATTTGAAGAACCATTTGAAGCAGCAACCGGAGTGGCCATTTTGTAGTGTGGGGTAGAAGCAGTTGAAGAGTAAGCAAAACAGATCTTAGATATGAGTTATCTAGCCTGCTCTGATACCAGTTGTTGGTCCCGAATGGATACTACAACAACAAATGTTTGTAGAAGGGGGGGGGGTTGAATACAAACTTTAGCAATTTAAAATTTAAGAGACACACGGTATACTTTTATATAATTCTTATTGATGTAAATCAAGAATTACATGAACTTGATGCGGAAAATCTAAGTTCAATAAAAGGTGGCAACTAAATTTTTCTAACACATAGACTAAGCTAATCTTAAACAACTTATGTCTAAGATGTTCAACACATGAACAAGTTTGTAATACTGAAAGTAAAATGCTAACTCTTCTAGTTCTCAACAAATGAGATTTCAGTATTTAACTCTATTCGCATTCGCATGCTTAGCATGTTCCCATGTATGAGTATATATAAGCAAGGTGTGTCCGGGTTGATGAAGAGAGAAGGTGATAAAGGTACTTGGTTTAATAATATTATAATAGATAAAGTTAGTGGGTGAAAAGTAAGTTAACTTTATACACAAAGTGTGTAAAGTGAACATACTTTTCAGTAATGAGTGTACCAACTATCTATTATTATATTATTAAAGTACAACCTTTATATCTTGGAAAAGTAAACTTCTCCTTTCACGCTTGTGCTTTAATCAACACCATGCTTTTAGATGATTTGACTTAACCAAGTATAGAGTTGCCAGCCATACGTATTTGTCAAAGCATATCTTCGAGATCTTCTCTTCTAAAGTATCTTTCTCCCTTTCCAGAGGATAAAGATCTATCCTTTTTGTTTCTTTGCAGATACAAAAAGTGCTAAGTACTTTTACAAAGAAAGATCTAAGGCATAATAGAACAACACATGTTCTGCCTTTGACTTAATAGAATATTACACTGAAGAGCTATTAGCTGATTAACGACTCAACTAACAGACACTGAACAGCAAATGTAATTTTGCTCAGCTAAGGATAATTGTGAAAGACTCAACTAACTTGATTTGCTTAGCTGATCGAAATGCTCAGCTAATAATACAAATCAAAGTATAGCTAATAAACTGATCAAACTAAACTATCAGCTGATCCCAAGGGCTCAGCTAATCATTTGAGTGTGATCAGCATATGGAGAGAAGAAGGATAAGTATAGAATACCTTATCTGACATGTGGAAGGCATCAGCTGATCAAAGAGATACTGTCAGCTGATCTTTTGTCTGCTCAGCTGATAGATGATATACTGTCAGCTGATCATTTGTCTTCTCAGCTGATCTTTTGAAGAGCCCTCAGCTGATGGTTACACCATCAGCTGATGCTTTGTAGATGCATAGCTGATGCTTCTTAACTTGTCATTTCTTCTTAGCTGATCTTTCTGAAGCTGGTACTTTGGCTGGTACTCAGTGTTCAACTGACACTTTGATTCGTCAGCTGACATTTCTTACTTAGAAATTCTTTAAGTCTAATATGAAAAACAACACATGTTTTTCATTGATCTAAGTCCAAAACTGAATAAATGGTTTTGTTAACATCAAATCCTATTTTACTTAATAGATAGGTTTGATTTAGGTTTGATATTGCTATCTCCCCAACAAACTCTTTAGATTCAACCCTCCATCTCTTTGATCAATGGCTATAATTGGTTCTCGCAGTTCTCGTACGAAAAACAGTTCTCGTTTGAACCGTCCCCTATATATATATATATATATATATATATATATATATATATATAATAACAATAACAGACGTATACGTACGTAATTTAGTAGCATATAATTGCTGTTAATCATTTGTAGATGTAAAGAAACTTGGCGCTGCACGTCAATAAATCGAATAAATTGCTGTTTTTTTTCTTTCTTTTTTTGTTATTGTACAATAGAGTGACAGAT
This sequence comes from Pulicaria dysenterica, assembly GCA_947179395.2. Lineage (NCBI taxonomy): Eukaryota > Viridiplantae > Streptophyta > Magnoliopsida > Asterales > Asteraceae > Pulicaria > Pulicaria dysenterica. The sequence goes on along the minus strand of OX359294.1, from coordinate 50,089,896 downwards.
GTTAAAAAGAAGAGTTTACTTTTCCAAAATGTATTAAACTATATTGTAACGCCTCAAAGTTTGTAAGTTCCTATATGAGTTTAGAACAAGTAGTATGCTAAGTGTTAGACATGGTTAGCAAGTTAGAGGGCTTAAATTGCCAAAATCTGAAACTTAGAAGTTTAGGGGCTATTTCTGCCATATGTTAAAACTATTGGATTTATATGAGTCTGGTTTGACTCAGTTGTGGTCAAACAATCAGGAACCAAATTGCACCATACGACACACACATATCTTCACCATTTGCTGCTGAAATTGATCCAAGAGAGGAGATTATCATCTGAAATTGAATTTCTAGTGATTCTATAGCAAGAGGTATGTGTTCTTGATGAATTAAATTGAGTTTTAAGTCAAGAAACGGATTCATAGGTTGAATCCTTGAGTTTATGTGTTAGTCTTTGATTTTGATGTTGTTTGATGGTTCAAGAGGTTATGGTATGTGTTAATAGATTTTACTTGGTTAGGAAACATGTTTAGAATCGTCAATTGAGGGTAAAACCTCGGGTTTCAGCTGCTGTCGTCGAACAGGGCAAGTTAATCTGCTGTACCAACTGTTCCTACGGCCGCAGGGATCATTCCCTACGGGCGTAGGAAGATGTTAATGGTTTTGGTAGTTTTGGCTCCTACGGTCGCAGGGATTATACCCTACGGGCGTAGGAAGCTGTTAAGAGCTTTTAGCTGTTTTAAGTCCGACGGGCGCAGGGTGAATCCCTACGGCCGTAGTTAAGGAATCTCCTGCGGGCGCAAGTAATAGTCCCTATGACCGTAGGGAGGGCCATGGTCAGATCAAGCTGATTGTTGTTTAATGTTCAGTTTAAATGGCGCAGAGCGTATAGAAGTTAATATAGCACATGTTTATTGCTTGTAGGCAATAAGAGACTGAAGTTTCTGTGGGAGGAATATATTTGCGTAGCTGCTGTTAAGTTGAGTGTACTTACCTTTAATCAGATTAACATATGTACGTTCACTAAATGAATAGTATATCAATTGTATGTTTTATATGTGAAGTTAAAGGCTGCTGTTCAGAGGTTCAGTAGCACTATGTTATAGTCTTTGATATGATTAATATATTATGCATAAAGTGAATAATATGATATCTGTGTTATGATATGTGATATGTTTGTGCACAAGTATAGTAGGTACCTAGCTTAGAGAAGCTTTGTACAAAGAAAAGCGGATACCTTGTATCCAGGAAAGTGAAAGGGGTATATTGAGATCCTTATACCCAAGTAAAGCGTCAGGGGCTTGGTGTTTGTATCAAGGCAAGTGAAAGGGGTATATTGAGATCCTTATACCCAAGAAAAATGTCAGGGGCTTAGTTATGCACGAGGTGTGATCATACTCCGGGACAAGTTAACAGTTTGACTGTTTTTCAGACTATAGCTGGGATGTGAGACATCCTAAGAAGAGTTACTCATGTTATATGTGTTTAGTAGTTCAGGAGTATGCTCACTAAGCGAAAGCTTACGTTTTAGTATGTTGTACATGCAGGTAACCAGATTCAAGCAAGGGTAAGGCCCCGGTACTCCGCAGAGTTGGATAGCTATCAGCTTTTGAAAAGAGTACTTTTAACACTACTTTTTGTAAAACTGTTAGCATTAAAGTGTTGTAGATAGTTTTTCGCAAACTCTGATGTTTTAGAATGCTAATCAGTAGTAATTGAATTTTAAAAGCTATTTTAGAAAAGTGGTGTTACATATATCCTAAATATTAATATGTGTATCCATCTACCAACAATGCTATTATGTGTATGGAACTTTTAATTTGTTTTTATTGTACGTATATTGATTATATAAAAATTAAAAAAAGTTTAAGTTTTGTACATACAATAAGAAGTTAATTATACATACAATAACACATTTTTGAAAGTTTGATACACACAATAACATTTTTAAAAGATGGATACACACGTTAACATTAACATTTGTAGTATAGCTAGTTTAATATGTTTTGAAAAAGTAAACTTGATGGTCCCGTATGTTTACGGATGAAGCAATGCTAGATGATAATCTTTCAAGTGTGTGTTTGTGTGTGTATTCGGTTAGAGAGAGAGAGAGAGAGAGAGAGAGAGAGAGAGAGCCGAGAGCACTAGAGTGTAAGCACAAACACTAGTAAGAGAATATGCAAAGCTTACATTGAAATGTGGGGGAAATGCCTTTATATAGCATTTCCCCAACTTTGAGTAATTACATATTACACCCCTCACTTTAATATTTTTAACAATCTCCCCCTAAGTGAGGTGTGTAAACATTCACAACAAATAAATACATTAATCTATTTGTATGCCGATTTGTTGCGAATGCCGAATGCCACTTGCCACTTGCGTATTTGCCTTCTGCTTGCTAGTGTCGTTCTCATCCTTTCTATAGCACGATAGGCTTCAGCATGTTCTTCATCAGTATAGGCTGCCCGGTTATCCCAAACTTTCTGTTGTATCTTATGATGAAGGATCTTCAAAGTGCCATCAGAATATGACATTAATTCATCAAGTCTAATGAATATCTTTTCTCCTTTTGAATTCCTTGAGACAACACCTCGATCACTTTTGAAGTTAGGATGCCCATCATAGATAACTGTAAATTCTTCAAGCTTTTCTAGATCTGGATGGCTCTAGTTAGGCTTTAAGAGATTGACTTTCAGATAGTTGTTTTCAGCTCCGAGTTGCAGATCATGTTCCTTAAAGTATTCCATTAAATTTCTTATGTATTTCATCAGAGCACCCCTTCCAAACTCTTCTTCAGGCCACTTTCCTCTTTTCTGAGAGAGGGTGTCAAAGATAAAGCTGATGTCTTCAATACTTACAAACCTTAAGTCTGCTTCGTTGAGGAAGTATGACAGGTTGTTTGCTCTTCTGACATGAAAGATGACATACTTTATTCTGAAGGTTGTCTGAGTATAGATATTGATAAGTTCAACTATTGGATACTCTGATTTGATCTCTTCCGGTTTTGTCATGGACTGAGAGAGGATGTGTTCATATCTTCTTCTCTGTTTGTCATCCATGTTCCGCAACTCAGGGGAAATAAACTCCCCCTCAACATAAGAGGTAGCTATAGGAGTTGAGGTCAGAGGTGTGGATAACACTACCTCAGAGACTTGTGGAAAGTGCACAATCTCTTGTGACCTTAATTCAGTATGGGTGTAGGAGGGAGTAGAACTGGCAACTGTTGGGAGTTGACTAGAGCTTGGCAATTGTGAGGGTGTTACAACTGGAGGAGAGGATGGGTTCTCATTGGTGGGGTCAACCAAATGAGTGTCCTCAGAGATTGAGAGTATACCTGTGATGTGTCTTGTCTTGCTGATCTCAATGAGCTCCTCCAGCTTATCAGAGATCACTTCATCATCAGGGACATCTTCATCTCCACCACTTGGTGCTCTATGAACAGAGTCACTTGATCCTTGTTGTTGATCAGGGTTGGGATAGGCAATAGTACCTCCAAGAGTCCTGCTTGGAGAATCATCATCAGATTCTTCATCACTTTCATCATCACCATCATCAGCATCAGTACCAGCACTTGAATCATTACCTTGTACAGGTTCATCAACATTCAGTTCATCAAAATTTCCTCCTTCAAATATGGCTTCATCATGAGTAACAGATTGAGCCACTTCCTCAGTTATAACATCAGGGGACTCAGAATCATGAGCCAGTTGTTCCTCAATGTTTTCAGCCATAACCTCTTCTGCAACCTCAGCTTCATCACCAGCAATATCAATAATTTCTTGCATCTGGGCAGTTATAGCTGGACCTTGCTCTTTCTTTATTAAATTAAAGATCTTTTGACCCATTTGAGGCATGGGCATTGCATCAAGTACAACAACTATCCCAGTATACTGTTCCCATTGCATTTGATGAAGGACAAGTAAGCTCAAGTACCTTATGTAGGGAACAATAGTCCTTGTGGACTTCTTTGAAGTAGCAAGAGTAATTTTGTCCACCATATATGAGAATATGACTTGGGCAAAGTCAATATTCCTCCCTGTGACTAAGGCATGAAGTACCATCAGCTCTGTCTAGTTCATTTGATCAAAGCTTCTAGTTTTGGGACCAAAACAGCGAGTGACGATACTTGCCAGATACTTCCATGGGTGTCCCAGCACGGACAACTTGTACTGAACATGGGCAACAGGAGCATTGTAGCCAATTAAGGGAAGTACCTCCAAAACTTTATCCATTTGAGCAAATGGTTGATAAGGAGCCAAGTTTGGCAGAGAGATGGCCTGTCGCAGAGTGTCGACATTGAAATTTACGTTGACGTGGCCATTCAGACAGGTGCAGGTGATGAGGTTTTGATTGGCTTGGTACCTAGCAGTGTACCACATCTCACCAACAATGTGAGGGAAAATGAAGTAAGGATGAGCAGAGAGACAAGGGAACAGGGGATGGGCAGTTATAAATGTAACCATGGGTTCGTATCCCTGATTTGCCTTGTTTGAGGGAATTTTAGTGGTTATCCGAAAGTTATTTGGACGAATGATGAGTTCAGAGTTGGGTGCAACATTCTCACCAGCAATGGCAAGAGGAGTGGAAGCAGAGTTGAAAGTCACATGATTACAGAGTGAAACAGTTTGAGCAATGAAGGTTTAGGGTTTGAAAATTTTAGAGAGAAAAAGTGTTTGGGAATTTTGAAAGCGTAGGAAATGAAGAACTCCCGAAAACACCTTTATATCTTCCTTGGAAACCTAAACTGTCACATAAATATTTTCCAAAAAGTAACTGTCACGTCTGCAAAAAGGTAGATAAACGAATAAGATAATAAATACACGGACAACTAACGGACAAGTTAACAGAAATTAAATACTACCTAGCAACATAATAAATACAAATGAGAAATTAATAACATAAGTGTGGGGAAACATGAATTTTGACTTTAAGTAGCATCAGCTGACAAAAGGGAGTGTCAGCTAACCCTTATATAAGGAAAAATGAGTGTCAGCTAACAAATGCACTTAGCTGAGCTTCTAATTCTTTAGCTGATGATTTATCAGTTGAGATATAGTGTCAGCTGATGGCTATTAGCTGACATAATTCCATTAGCTGACAGATCATTAGAAAAAAATTAAGAAGCTTAGATAAGTACCTTGTTTCACACACAAATAAAATTATTTTCTCACACTAAATTAACTACCTAAGAACAGAGTATATTACAAGTTTAACATGCCAAATTTGGATATTAGGAAGTTGAACCGAGACTCATCCAAAGGTTTTGTAAAAATGTCAGCTAATTGAACATCAGTGTTTATATAATGCATTGAAACTTTCTTTTTCTACACATTATCTCTAAGAAAATGATGTCTGATTTCAATATGCTTAGTTTTTGAATGCAAAACAGGATTGTTAGAGATAGATATGGCACTTGTGTTGTCACACAGTATCAGTGAGTTTTCAAACTGTAAGTCATAATCAAGGAGTTAATTCTGCAGCCATAACAATTGAGCACAGCAGCTTCCAGCAGCAATGTATTCTGCCTCAGCTGTTGAAGTTGAAACAGAGTTCTGTTTCTTGCTTGACCAGCTGACTAATCTTCCACCTAATAGTTGACAACCACCAGATGTACTCTTTCTGTCTAGTGTGCAACCTGCAAAATCAGAATCAGTGTATCCAACTATCTCAAAATCAGAATCTTTGGGATACCAAAGACCTAGATTAGGAGTTCCTTTGAGATACCTGAAAATTCTTTTAACTGCAGCTAAGTGAGATTCTTTGGGATCTGCTTGATATCTAGCACAAAGACATGTTGAAAACATAATATCTGGTCTACTTGCAGTGAGGTATAAAAGAGATCCAATCATACCTCTATAAGCTGTAATGTTTACTGATTGACCATCTGTGTCCTTTCGAAGCTTTAAGGCAGTGGACATGGGTGTTTTCATTGAAGAACAATTTTCAAACTCAAATTTCATAAGTAAGTCATTTACATACTTTGTTTGATGAATGAAAATTCCATCAACCTCTTGTCTTATTTGAAGTCCAAGAAAATAGTTTAGTTCACCCATCATGCTCATCTGATAGTTATCAGACATGAGTTTTGAAAACTTTTTACAAAGATCCAAATTTGTAGACCCAAATATTATATCATCTACATATATTTGTACAAGAATCACATCACCCTTGAATTTCCTTATAAACAAAGTGCTATCTATGCTTCCTCTTATAAAACCTTTGTTAATTAGAAAAGAAGAGAAGGTATCATACCAGGCTCTTGGTGCTTGCTTTAGACCATACAAAGCTTTGTTCAAGAAATATACATGATCTGGTTTGCTTGCATCCTCAAAACCTGGAGGTTGTTTGACATACACCTCTTTCTTCAATTCTCCATTGAGAAAAATACTCTTAACATCCATTTGGAAAACTTTGAAGTCTTTGAAGGAAGCATAAGCTAGAAACAGTCTTATGGCTTCAAGTCTTGCAACAGGGGCAAAGGTTTCATCATAATCAATACCTTCTTCTTGGCAATACCCCTGTGCAACTAACCTTGCTTTGTTTATGATGATCAACCCTTGTTCATCCAGTTTGTTTCTGAAAACCCACTTAGTACTAATGATGGATTTTTCCTTTGGTCTTGGCACCAAAGTCCATACATTGTTTCTTGTGAATTTTGCCAATTCTTCTTGCATGGCATTAATCCAGTGAGGATCATTTAGAGCTTCATCCACCTTCTTTGGTTCAATCATTGAAACAAAACATGTATATAAACAGAAATTACAAGCTTTTGATCTTGTTAGTACATGTGCTTCTATGTTACATATGACCTGATCTTTAGGACGATCCTTGTGGTCCTTATAGGCGTTTTGGATTCTGGGAGAGTTTGAAATAGTTTGGATTAAAGGAGTTGAAATTCTTTGGTTTGGGTCAGCTGATGAGACTTCTGGTTGGTCAGCTGACAGAATTTCAAGAATGTCATCTGATGAAACTTCTACTGATGAAGGAATGTTTGATATGGAATTAGAGTCCATTGATGTTGAAACATGATTCCCATCATTCAGTAAAAGTATGGGTTGGTTTGATGTAAGTTGAGCATTGGCTGATTGTGTATTTGGAACAGTTTCATCTAAATCATCTATATCAGCTGATGGGAGTGGATCAGCTGACACTGGAATGTTGTCTTTAGTGTTTAGCAGATAATTAAATTCCTCACCTGTAGATGGATTAGTAGAATAGGAAGCAACAAAGTCATTTTCATTAAAACTTACATTGATTGATTCTTCTATGACCTTTGTTCTAAGGTTGTAGATTCTGTAGGCTTTGGAGATTACAGAATATCCCACAAACACACCTTCATCAGCTTTTGGAGCAAATTTCTGCAACTAATCTCTCTGGTTCAGGATGAAACACTGACATCCAAATATATGCAGAAAGCTGATGTTGGGCTTCCTTCCCTTGAGCACTTCATAGGGAGTCTTGTTGTGCCTCTTGATAACAAGGGATCTGTTCTGAGTGAAACATGCACAACTGACAGCTTCAGCCCAAAAATGGAATCCTAATCCACTCTCACACAACATGGTTCTTGCAGCTTCTATTAATGTTTTGTTTCTTCTTTCAGCTACACCATTTTGTTGTGGAGTCCTTGGAGCAGAGAAGTTTTGAGATATACCTTTCTCATCACATAAACCTTCTAGAGTTTGATTTCTAAACTCAGTTCCATGATCACTTCTAAGCATTCTTACCAGATTTCCATTTAGCACTTCCATCTTCTTTATGAGGCTTATTATTTCTTCAGCAGCCTCACTCTTTGCTTTTAGGAAGATGACCCAAGTGTATCTTGGGAATTCATCAACCATCACCAATGCATACTTACTTCCACCAATGCTAGCAGTAGCAACAGGACCAAATAGATCCATGTGCAACATGTAGAAAGGTTCAGTAATGGAGAAGGACTGCTTAGATGGAAAAGAAGTCTTATGTTGCTTTCCCTTCTCACAGGCAGAACAAGGTTTAGGCTTTACATAAGTCAGTGAAGGTAGTCCTGTCACTAGTTCACCCTTCCTAAGCTTGTTTATATTTTTGAAGTTTAAATGAGAAAGCCTTTTGTGCCATAACCAGTTTGTGTCAGTTACTGATTTTGTATACAAACAGGTTAGCTTGGATGGATCACCAGAGGACATATCTAGAGTATATACATCCTTAGTTCTCTTTGCACAAATTATAGTTTTACCTTCTTGATCTAGAATGGAACCACCTGTCTTTGTAAAGAGGACTTTATGATCACCATCACATAACTGACTTATGTTGATGAGATTGTACTTAAGTCCTTTAACATATGAAACTTTTGACAAGGTTAAGTTCCCATTATGAAGTTCACCATAGCCTTTTGTTTGCCCACAATTGTTATCACCAAAGGTCACTCTTGGACCCTTTTCCTTCTTGTAGTTACTTAACAGAGCTTTACAACCTGTCATGGTCCTTGAACATCCACTGTCAAGATACCATGTGTTAATGCCCTGTAAAGATTAGATTTAAAGAAGGTTAGTGACACTTAGGGTATCCACAACTAAGTGGACCCCTGTGGATTGCACCTAGCTATCCACTTCATATTAGGTTGTTTAAAATTGATAGGAACGGCTGTGTTATCAATATCAGTCCGCTGTCTTGAGTTACATTCAAGGGAACAATCACTTGCCTTATGTCCTTTGCTCCCACATTTATAACATTTTTGACTTTTGAAGCCTTTGACATGTTTCAGAGATTGCCCAGGAGATGTCTTAATTGTCTTCTGATGACTATGGGTCATTAGCTGACAGATTTCACCATTCAACTGTTGCAGCTGATTCTGTAAACTAATTAGGTCTTTGTTTACAGACACCTTAGATTGATCTTTAGGAAAAAGGAATTTTTGATCAACCTTAGATGTGGCAGACTTGGACTTCATGTGAACATTAAGTCCTTTTCTCTTAGTTTCTTTTATTGAAAGAGTTTGAAGTGATGCTGGATCAGCTAAGCAGATTACAGAGGATCTTTGATCAGCTGACAGGCTATCAGCTGAGCAACTATCATCTGTTCTCTGATCAGCTGATGAAGGATCATCAACTAATGAAATGTCAGTCAGCTGAGTACTTATATTTAATATATCAGCTTTCAAGGTTTGACAACAAGATGTCTCTTTGGTTTCAACAAATGATTCCATTCCTTTACTGGCTTCCTTTAACATTAAATTATTTGTACTTTTACTATCTAACAGAATAATAGAATCTTCAATAACTTTTGAAGTTGTTGAGTCCTTTAGCTGAGGATATTTACTTTTGACAGATCTGTTAGTGATAATACTTTTTCCTTTTACTATCTTTTGAAAAGTAAGAGGTAAAATATCAACCTTTTCTAAGATATTAATGTTCTTACTAAAATCAACACAATTAGCAGCTTTGGAATAATTTCCACCAATAATAGCTTGAACTTGTTTAGGAATCTGCTCATTGACACACTGAGTGGTCTTTTCAGCAGAAACACACCAAGATTTAACTACTTTTTGTAGGTTATTAAACTTTATTGTTGCTTCATTTGTTTCTTTTACCAAGATCTGATTAAGTATCTTTTGATTAGCTAAGTTATCTTCTAGTTTTGTCATTAGTTTCAGTTTCTCATCTTTAAGACTCAACATCTCTTTTAGTGATTTAATTTCTATTTTTAGCTTCTTTTCTCTTAGAATATTTGACTGAAACTCAACATACAGATAATCAAACATAGTGTTCTTTTCATTATCTTCATAGTTAATAAATTTTCCAACCTGATACATAGAAGAGGGATCCCAGTCAGGAGAAGTACAAGCTTTGGCATCTTTCTTCATGTCCTCATCAAAGGAACTTGTACTCCCAGTGTTGGCCATCAAACTGAGCTGAGCAGAGAGGACCTCATCTTCATCACTTGAGAGATCTTCCTCAGCCCAATCTTCTTCTTCAGCCACCAACACACTATTCTGGGCCTTCTTCTTCTTTTTGCCAAGGACAGCAGCAAGAAGCTTTTTGTACTTAGCTTCATAATCAATCTTGCTGACTGAGCTTGAGGAACCCTTGAAGCCTGTGCTTCCTCTGGACTTACATTCACTGGCATAGTGACCAGTCTTGCCACAGGAAAAGCAACATTCAGAAGCCTTTGTTTTAAACTTGGCTTTTTCTCCATGGAAGGGTTTCTTCTCAAACCTCTTGACACCCTTTCTTTTCAAGAAAGGTTTGAACCTTTTTACCAACATGGCAGCCTGCTCAACAGCAGCTTCAATGGTGTCCATGTTCTCCAGATCTTCATCCCTATCAGCCACTTGCTCTCCATCAGAAGTTTCCTCTTCTTCTTCCTCATCACTTGATTCATCCACTACTGCTGTAAAACTCCTAGATCTTGTATCCTTAGACACAAGGGCAGTAGTTGGAGCTTTTGCAGCCTCTTTCATATATTTGGTAGAGAGTTTCCTTTGTTTCACTGATTGTTCATGATTCATAAGGTTTCCATATAAACCAACCAGTGTAAGACCCTTGATTTTCTCACCATGTTTAAGCACATTGATAAAATGATCCCAAGATTCTGGGAGAGAGTCTAGAAACTTGTTTACCAGCTCCTTATTGCTCTTGAGAACATCTGTCCTTCTTAAGTCATTAATAAGGCAGTTGAACCTGGTGTAGGTCTGAGTTAGACTTTCACCTTTATGAGCAAAGAAGAACTCATACTCTCTTACCAGAAGGAGTTTCTTATTTTCCTGCACTTCTTCAGTGCCTTCATAAGCAACAGTTAAAGTGTCTATCATCTCCTTTGCAGATTTGCAGTTGAGAACTTGATGATAGACATCATTTGGTAGTGCAAAGACTAAGGCTATTCTTGCTTTAACATCAAGATTAACAAGCCTTTTGTCTTCATCCGACCATTGATTTATAGGCTTTATAATTAGTCTTTCAACAGCAGGAACTTCATCAGTGGCTTCAGTTAATTGAATAGTTGAGGAAGGAACATAAGGACCTTCAGTTACAGTTTTGAGCATCACATCATCTAGGCTTGACATATAGAGAAGAACTCTACTCTTCCAGAGAGAAAAGTTTTCTCCATCAAAAGTTGGACACCTAGTGAGTGAGCCATTATTTGAAGAACCATTTGAAGCAGCAACCGGAGTGGCCATTTTGTAGTGTGGGGTAGAAGCAGTTAAAGAGTAAGCAAAACAGATCTTAGATATGAGTTATCTAGCCTGCTCTGATACCAGTTGTTGGTCCCGAATGGATACTACAACAACAAATGTTTGTAGAAGGGGGGGGGGGGGGTTGAATACAAACTTTAGCAATTTAAAATTTAAGAGACACACGGTTTACTTTTATATAATTCTTATTGATGTAAATCAAGAATTACATGAACTTGATGTGGAAAATCTATGTTCAATAAAAGGTGGCAATTAAATTTGTCTAACACATAGACTAAGCTAATCTTAAACAACTTATGTCTAAGATGTTCAACACATGAACAAGTTTGTAATACTGAAAGTAAAATGCTAACTCTTCTAGTTCTCAACAAATGAGATTTCAGTATTCAACTCTATTCACATTCGCATGTTTAGCATGTTCCCATGCATGAGTATATATAAGCAAGGTGTGTCCGGGTTGATGAAGAGAGAAGGTGATAAAGGTACTTGGTTTAATAATATTATAATAGATAAAGTTAGTGGGTGAAAAGTAAGTTAACTTTATACACAAAGTGTGTAAAGTGAACATACTTTTCAGTAATGAGTGTACCCACTATCTATTATTATATTATTATAGTACTACCTTTATATCTTGGAAAAGTAAACTTCTCCTTTCACGCTTGTGCTTTAATCAACACCATGCTTTCAGATGATTTGACTTAACCAAGTATAGAGTTGCCAGCCATACGTATTTGTCAAAGCATATCTTCGAGATCTTCTCTTCTAAAGTATCTTTCTCCCATTCCAGAGAATAAAGATCTATCCTTTTTGTTTCTTTGCAGATACAAAAAGTGCTAAGCACTTTTACAAAGAAAGATCTAAGGCATAATAGAACAACACATGTTCTGCCTTTGACTTAATAGAATATTACACTGAAGAGCTATTAGCTGATTAACGACTCAGCTAACAGACACTGAACTGCAAATGTAATGTTGCTCAGCTAAGGATAATTGTGAAAGACTCAGCTAACTTGATTTGCTCAGCTGATCGAAATACTCAGCTAATAATACAAATCAAAGTATAGCTAATTAACTGATCAAACTAAACTGTCAGCTGATCCCAAGGGCTCAGCTAATCATTTGAGTGTGATCAGCATATGGAGAGAAGAAGGATAAGTATAGAATACCTTATCTGACATGTGGAAGGCATCAGCTGATCAAAGAGATACTGTCAGCTGATCTTTTGTCTGCTCAGCTGATAGATGATATACTGTCAGCTGATCATTTGTCTTCTCAGCTGATCTTTTGAAGAGCCCTCAGCTGATGGTTACACCATCAGCTGATGCTTTGTAGATGCATAGCTGATGCTTCTTAACTTGTCATTTCTTCTTAGCTGATCTTTCTGAAGCTGGTACTTTGGCTGGTACTCAGTGTTCAACTGACACTTTGATTCGTCAGCTGACATTTCTTACTTAGAAATTCTTTAAGTCTAATATGAAAAACAACACATGTTTTTCATTGATCTAAGTCCAAAACTGAATAAATGGTTTTGTTAACATCAAATCCTATTTTACTTAATAGATAGGTTTGATTTAGGTTTGATATTGCTATCTCCCCAACAAACTCTTTAGATTCAACCCTCCATCTCTTTGATCAATGGCTATAATTGGTTCTCGCAGTTCTCGTACGAAAAACAGTTCTCGTTTGAACCGTCCCCTATATATATATATATATATATAATAACAATAACAGACGTATACGTACGTAATTTAGTAGCATATAATTGCTGTTAATCATTTGTAGATGTAAAGAAACTTGGCGCTGCACGTCAATAAATCGAATAAATTGCTGTTTTTTTTCTTTCTTTTTTTGTTATTGTACAATAGAGTGACAGATGTTAAAAAGAAGAGTTTACTTTTCCAAAATGTATTAAACTATATTGTAACGCCTCAAAGTTCGTAAGTTCCTATATGAGTTTAGAACAAGTAGTATGCTAAGTGTTAGACATGGTTAGCAAGTTAGAGGGCTTAAATTGCCAAAATCTGAAACTTAGAAGTTTAGGGGCTATTTCTGCCATATGTTAAAACTATTGGATTTATATGAGTCTGGTTTGACTCAGTTGTGGTCAAACAATCAGGAACCAAATTGCACCATACGACACACACATATCTTCACCATTTGCTGCTGAAATTGATCCAAGAGAGGAGATTATCATCTGAAATTGAATTTCTAGTGATTCTATAGCAAGAGGTATGTGTTCTTGATGAATTAAATTGAGTTTTAAGTCAAGAAACGGATTCATAGGTTGAATCCTTGAGTTTATGTGTTAGTCTTTGATTTTGATGTTGTTTGATGGTTCAAGAGGTTATGGTATGTGTTAATAGATTTTACTTGGTTAGGAAACATGTTTAGAATCGTCAATTGAGGGTAAAACCTCGGGTTTCAGCTGCTGTCGTCGAACAGGGCAAGTTAATCTGCTGTACCAACTGTTCCTACGGCCGCAGGGATCATTCCCTACGGGCGTAGGAAGATGTTAATGGTTTTGGTAGTTTTGGCTCCTACGGTCGCAGGGATTATACCCTACGGGCGTAGGAAGCTGTTAAGAGCTTTTAGCTGTTTTAAGTCCGACGGGCGCAGGGTGAATCCCTACGGCCGTAGTCAAGGAATCTCCTGCGGGCGTAAGGAATAGTCCCTACGGCCGTAGGGAGGGCCATGATCAGATCAAGCTGATTGTTGTTTAATGTTCAGTTTAAGATGGCGCAGAGCATATAGAAGTTAATGTAGCACATGTTTATTGCTTGTAGGCAATAAGAGACTGATGTTTCTGTGGGAGGAATATATTTGCTTAGCTGCTGTTAAGGTGAGTGTACTTACCTTTAATCAGATTAACATATGTACGTGCACTCAATGAATAGTATATCAATTGTATGTTTGATATGTGAAGTTAAAGGCTGCTGTTCAGAGGTTCAGTAGCACTATGTTATAGTGTTTGATATGATTAATATGCAATTATGCATAAAGTGAATAATATGATATCTGTGTTATGATATGTGATATGTTTGTGCACAAGTATAGTAGGTACCTGGCTTAGAGAAGCTTTGTACAAAGAAAAGCGGATACCTTGTATCCAGGAAAGTGAAAGGGGTATATTGAGATCCTTATACCCAAGTAAAGCATCAGGGGCTTGGTGTTTGTATCCAGGTAAGTGAAAGGGGTATATTGAGATCCTTATACCCAAGAAAAATGTCAGGGGCTTGGTTATGCGCGAGGTGTGATCATACTCCGGGACAAGTTAACAGTTTGACTGTTTTGCAGACTATAGCTGGGATGTGAGACATCCTAAGAAGAGTTACTCATGCTATATGTGTTTAGTATTTCAGTAGTATGCTCACTAAGCGAAAGCTTACGTTTTAGTATGTTGTACATGCAGGTAACCAGATTCAAGCAAGGGTAAGGCCCCGGTACTCCGCAGAGTTGGATAGCTCCCAGCTTTTGAAAAGAGTACTTTTAACACTACTTTTTGTAAAACTGTTAGAATTAAAGTGTTGTGGATAGTTTTCCGCAAACTCTGATGTTTTAGAATGCTAATCAGTAGTAATTGAATTTTAAAAGCGATTTTAGAAAAGTGGTGTTACATATATCCTAAATATTAATATGTGTATCCATCTACCAAAAATGCTATTATATGTATGGAACTTTTAATTTGTTTTTATTATACGTATATTGATTATATAAAAATTAAAAAAAGTTTAAGTTTTGAACATATAATAAGAAGTTAATTATACATACAATAACACATTTTTGAAAGTTTGATACACACAATAACATTTTTAAAAGATGGATACACACGTTAACATTAACATTTGTAGTATAGCTAGTTTAGTATGTTTTGAAAAAGTAAACTTGATGGTCCCGTATGCTTACGGATGAAGCAATGCTAGATGATAATCTTTCAAGTGTGTGTTTGTGTGTGTATTCTGTTAGAGAGAGAGAGAGCCGAGAGGACTAGAGTGTAAGCACAAACACAAGTAAGAGAATATGCAAAGCTTACATTGAAATATGGGGGAAATGCCTTTATATAGCATTTCCCCAACTTTGAGTAATTACATATTACACCCCTCACTTTAATATTTCTAACAATCTCCCCCTAAGTGTGGTGTGTAAACATTCACAACAAATAAATACATTAATCTATTCGTATGCTGATTTGTTGCGAATGCCGAATGCCACTTGCCACTTGCGTATTTGCCTTCTGCTTGCCAGTGTCGTTATCATCCTTTCTATAGCACGATAGGCTTCAGCATGTTCTTCATCAGTATAGGCTGCCCGGTTATCCCAAACTTTTTGATGTATCTTATGATGAAGGATCTTCAAAGTGCCGTCAGAATATGACATTAATTCATCAAGTCTAATGAATATCTTTTCTCCTTTTGAATTCCTTGAGACAACACCTCGATCACCTTTGAAGTTAGGATGCCCATCATAGATAACTGTAAATTCTTCAAATTTTTCTAGATCTGGATGGCTCTAGTTAGGCTTTAAGAGATTGACTTTCAGATAGTTGTTTTCAGCTCCGAGTTGCAGATCATGTTCCTCAAAGTATTCCATTAAATTTCTCATGTATTTCATCAGAGCACCCCTTCCAAACTCTTCTTCAGGCTACTTTGTTCTTTTCTGAGAGAGGGTGTCAAAGATAAAGCTGATGTCTTCGATACTTACAAGCCTTAAGTCTGCTTCGTTGAGGAAGTATGACAGGTTGTTTACTCTTCTGACATGAAAGATGGCATACTTTATTCTGAAGGTTGTCTAAGTATAGATATTGATAAGTTCAACTATTGGATACTCTGATTTGATCTCTTCGGGTTTTGTCATGGACTGAGAGAGGATGTGTTCATATCTTCTTCTCTATTTGTCATCCATGTTCCGCAACTCAGGGGAAATAACCTGTTTTAGCTCATTGCTGAATATGTCTGGAATTCTTTCTTTAAGATTAGCAGCATTGACAAAATACGGTTTCCATATAGGTTGTTGGGCAGCACTTCTTGTGAACATGTTGCCTGCCTCAAGTCTTGGATCCCCACGATACACTGGAGGAGCAGGTTGCACAATGAAGCTCCTAGGCAAGGGCCATTCAGATTATTGTCTTGCTTTCTTAGCTGCCTCTCTCTATCTGTTTCTTTCAAGTATATCGGCAGCTAATTCTTGAAACTGACCAGGAGGAGGAGGGAAGTTTTCATGAATTTCAACATTAATCCCACTGTGAACCCTGGACACGTCAAATATTGGTTTCTTTTGTTTAGGCTTTCTGCTAGTTTCCCTTCTAGAAATTGCTTCCCTTTCTTTTCTTTTAAGAGCAAGTTCTTTTTCACTGGGAATATCATCAAATTTGTGGACAATTCTAGGAGAATCTGGACGTGTAGCAAATTCAACATATTCATCAATGCCTTTGAATAGTCTTTCCATCTCAGAATCCTCAGTTTTCTCCTCCTGTTGAGCAGAACTACCTTCCCCCACATTCCTTACAGGTGATGTTTGTATGGACTCATATAAGTTCTCCATTTCTTCCTCTGAGTCGCTAGACCATTCAAACATCTCCGCATGGGACTGCTAGTAAGGTATTTCACCTTCTTCAGGATCATTTGGCCTGTGTTCAGATTGTTGCTGAGGTACGTAAAGTACAATTTGTTTGTCAGCATTTTCCTTTTGTTGTTGTTCATAAACTTCATCGGCCAATTGTTGTGCAGTTTTCTGTTGTTGATGTTGTTGACTTCCAGATCCAGCTGAACTTATACCTGCAGGTAAGTATGATCTGAGCTGGGGAGCAGGTACAACTGGTACATTTGCAGCCGTAGAGGAAGAAGTCATATATATTCTTCTTCTTTTCTCCCCCTTGGGTTGATCATCAGGATCTTGATCATCCCGCCTCCTCTTGCTTCCCTGAGCCTGAGCCTGACAAGTTTGTTCAAGTAGTGTCAGCCGGTCAGTAACCTTTGATAGTGAAGTATAGAAACCTCTGGTGATCCCATCTAGCTTGTTGTTTACATCTTCATGAAACTCTTGACAGTCATCCATGGAGATTCCCAATGAACACTGTTTATTGCGAAGAGTAGTCAGAAGGTCTTGGTCATGAGCTGATTCTGGCTATTGTTCCAGAAGTCTGACATACAACAAACTTTTGAGAGCATCAACAGACATAGAAGCAGGATCAGGTTGTGGCTGTGGTTCTGGCACTGGAGGCCTAGCAGTAAGGAGTGCCTCAATCCTGTTGAGTTGCTGATGCTGGGACTGGGAGATTTGTTCTATCCGATCCAACTTTTGATTTGTCGTCTGCAGTTGTTGGTGGATTGGTGCCACGACTTGTTGAATTTGCTGTTGAAGTTCTGCACGTGTAACAAACCCGGAATCACGAAGAGTTCCGGTTGAGGTACCAGCCACAGAGGCAGTACCACCTACTGGAGCAGCAGGTATGTTGTCTCTAGCAGGATTTCCTTCTAATCCTGGAATGGTGCCTGAAAAGGTACCACCTCTGGAAGTTGAGGAGACTTGTTGAGTTAACAAGCTCAGTGCATCAATTGTGACTCTGTGTTGTTCAAGATAAGCGGAGATCCGCGGTATATCAATTTGTGCACGAAAAGGAGTCGAGGACGAGGGAGGCGGTCCTCTTTGTTCAATAGGTCCAACACCCAATTGGGGTTGACATAGTGTATGTGCTATAACCCTGTGCAATAAAGACGGAGTCTGTTGAGAGACACCGTAGTGGCTTGGTGGGGCAGAAACTTGCACGGGTGGGATCACCACGACTTCTTTAATATGAGGCCTAGCAGTGCTAGGCCCCATAGCAGATGTGGCTTCCCGGCTTTCTGGGTTTGGGGAACCCTAATCACTCACTTTTTCTTTTCTCACCTCCTCTCTATCACTCACACTCCTAACAACAAAACTACCTTCATCATTACCGCTATCAGCACCATACCCCGCATATTGATCAGGTTGAATGAGAGAGTCAGGGGTGACAGAACCAGTTTCAACAGATAGGCTATGCGTTGGAGAAGTGACTGGAATGTCATGCTCTGGAGCTATAATAGCCTGACCAGTGGTAGGAAATTTAGGGGGTTGCAAAGAGATGACCAGACCACTAGGTTGTGGAGTGAGCTAAGCAGGTTGAATGGGGTGTGTCTGGTCAGGAGAAGTAATATGAGGTTCAGTTAGCTTCATGAAAGATGGTGTGCTTTCAGATGGTTGGTCTATTGGTTGCTCAGGGGTGCCCATAGGAGAAGTGATAGGTTCAAAAACAGGGAGACCACCTTGGTGGGAAGCAGACTCATCAAGAGAGGATTCAGAACTGGATGACTCAGAAATGTCAAGACCAAGTTCTTCTAGTACAACTTGGGTGTGGGTGGATTGAGAAAGAGACTGAACAATGGCTTGAATGGTGGCGGGATCATATGCATCCCCTCCCTCTCTAATCTCATCACCTTCACCCTCTTCTCCTCCCCTCTCTTCATTTTCTCTCTGCACATCCCTCTCAGCATCTCCCATAGATGACTGAGGCCTATTTTCTACTTCCTCTCCAGGTGCTACTCCTCCCTGGGCAGGTCTGGCCGGCTCTGGCCCGACCATGGGAGGTATTCCTACACTTTCCCTATAACTCTTAACAATATCATTCTGCTCACAAAGGTCTAAGAGAGATACATGGAATGGTCTGGGAATAGGTAGATTAGCCGGAACGGCAGGTTTAATATTTATGAAAATCTGGGGAGTGATAGAAGGTAAACCTGCTCTGCGGGGAATGTCAGCATCCTGATCCATCAAGTATTGGATGATCATGGGCAAGAACCGGTGGTAGGGCAGCATGTTTAGATCCCTCTTCTTCTGAGAGTTCTTCCTGAGCATAGTGGCTTTGATATCCTGGAAGAGAAGGAAGGCATAATCCACATGCATATGAGTTGCTGCTGCTACAAATATTTTAAGCTGATTCTCTGTTGGGAATTCATAGCCTGAATGCTTTGGGGTGAGACATCATTGAAGCACAGTCATTAGAGTGTTATATTTTGGATGTAGACCTGTGCATTTGAACTGGTTCTTTCGGAGAAGCTCACCATCATAGCCCATCTCCCGAATAGTAGCAACAAGCTTCCTCAGTAGGAATTTCCTCAAAGTGTGTTGCTGGAGGTCTGCTATCTACCCTTGGGAGTCTAAAGATTGTTTTGAGGCAATTCAAAGGTATATCTGTTGTATATTCGTCAACCTCAGTATGAATGACCTCATGCTCTCTTTCATTGGTTCTGACATCACAGGTTTTCCGGAATTGCTGGACATAAAGTTCGGGGACATGTGTGCCAGAAGTGGATGGGTTGTATGTAAGGAGGTGGTTAAGGGGGTGTATCTTTAGTATCTAAGTAACAATGGGGTAAGTAGGGTTTTTAAGCTTGTCCAAGTCAATATAATGATTGTTTGCATGAGTCCTGGTGTTAAGGAACTCAGCTCTGGGCATGATCTCCTCAGGGTCGCGGACAGCTTGAGCCATCTTATCTGTGCAAACAGATAAAACATTTAATATGGACCAATGTTGGTCAATCTGTAGTGAGTGTTGACCAATTGAATGTTGGTCAATCTGTAGTGAGTGTGACAAAGTTGATTAATATGGACCAATGTTGACCAATTGAAAAAAAAACTTAAGTGTTGAACCCTCATTGTGTACAAGATGATTTTCCGTATAAAAAAGTTGTTTTGATACTTTGAAAGTGTCAATTAGATCGTACTGAACAACTTTGTAGTACTGGAGCATAGTCCAAAAATCATCCTAACACCCCTTTTTGAGCCAAAATCCAAATTGTTATTGTATGTTCATATCCCCCAAGAACACGAAGAACAATTTTCGAGATTTTTGAAATATTTTTACATCAAAGTGTTCCCCGTGTGTTAAATATACCCATCGCAGACTTGGTTTGATCAAACGAGTTTGTTTCGTGTCCCAAAAATCCTCACAAAGTCTCGAAACTCCTTATCGCATAAGGTAGTTCAACGGCCAAAAAATACCCTTTTAACTCAAATTTTCAAAATGTAAACCATACAAGTTGTTACCTTTGTGATTGGGAGTATTTTGATATAAAAAGTGTAAATTTCGGCAGAGTAACGAGAGGATTCGTATGCTAAAGTAACCAAGAAAACGAGAGAATCAGTTGATGAAATTTGCAAAATTTGAATCGTGTGAAAGAAGCTTGGTAACTGATGAGACTGTTATAAGTTGAAAATGGACACGTGTCACTCGCTGATTGGACCAAGAACTTGTAAAAACACGGCTGATAGGGTAAAAACACCCGGCTTATAGAAATCCTCAATCGCATGCGATTCACACTTTGGTGTGTTAATCGCATGCGATTCAGCTTAGGTGTTATGTCCAGTTCCATCAACTCATCCGAATCGCATGCGAATCACCCCTTTTCCAATCACATGCGATTCACCCTTTGTTTATCAATCGCATGCGATTAAGCTTTTAGACTTGCTCTTATTTGAATCGGTGCGATTGAACCAATACTTGAAATTGAATGTTGAATCGCTTGCGATTGATTGTTTTTGATTCCAATAGCATGCGATTGAGTCTGAATTCATTTCATTTTCTAAGGCATGCAATTGACTTCCCATGCGATTGAACCAGTAATTGAAAAATTAATTTTGTTGGGTTTCAAGTGATTCTCTTTGGAAAATTTCTGAACAAATCAAGATATCTGAATTTTGAGATTTTGAAGAGATGAATTTCCCAGATATTTTGGTTTGAATGTTTGTCTGACACACTCCCCCTAGACTTTGGCATCTGTTTATGAAAAACTTTCAAGATTTAGGGAATGTGTTAGTTGTATACTTCTCCCCCTACACATGGGCAGTATGTGTATGATTTGTCTCCCTCTACACAAATGTAACATGTGTAAACCCATGAACAAACTCCCCCTCGATTGATGCAGATATCTGCACAGAGAACAAACAGTATAACACCTACTCTAAACAAAAGAAAAGAAAGAAAAAGAAAAGAAGGTAACATTATGCTAGATTTGTAGATTGAGCATGCCTAACTTGGATACCAACTCAGTGAATCGACTTTCGTCTAATGGTTTGGTTAACAGGTCAGCCAGCTGATTTTCAGTAGGCACATACTGTAGCTCAATTAATCCTTTCTCAAAGTTATCTTTTATGAAGTGATAACGTATATCAATATGCTTGGTTTTAGAGTGGTGTACTGGATTGCAGGAGATGGCGATGACAGACTGAGAGTCACATAAAAGTGGAATTTTGTCATACCTGAGACCAAAGTCTGATAGTTGTGTACGTATCCATAGACTCTGGGAACAGCACATTGCAGCAGCAACATACTCAGCTTCTGCTGTAGAAGTGGATACACAGTTCTGCTTCTTTGATGCCCTGCAGACTAACCGATCTCCCAGAAAGTGTGCACTACCAGAGGTGCTTTTCCTATCAATCTTGCATCCGGCATAGTCAGCATCAGAGTACGCATGGAGATCCATATTTGATTCATTGGGATACCACAGACCAAGATCAATAGACCCCTTGAGATATCTGAAAATACGCTTAACAGCTAACAGATGGGACTTCTTTGGATTAGCCTGATATCTGGCACAGAGACAGGTAGAGAACATGATATCTGGACGACTTGCAGTTAGGTACAGTAAGGATCCAATCATCCCACGGTAGTATTTGAGATCCACTGGAGAGCCATCTGGATCTGCTGATAGCTGTGCTTTAGCAGCCATGGGTGTGGAGATAGGATTACAGTTGAGCCTGTCATACTTGGTGAGAAGATCTTTGATATATTTAGACTGGCTAATGAAACTGCCATGACTCAACTGTTTTACTTGGAGTCCGAGAAAGAATGACATCTCTCTCATCATACTCATTTGAAACCTGTTTTCCATTGTTTGTGCAAACTCTTCACTGTACTTTGGATTTGTAGATCCAAAGATGATGTCATCCACATATATCTGAACAAGAATTTTGTCCCTACCTTTAGTCTTTGTGAATAGAGTGGTATCTGTCTTTCCGTTTGAATAACTCTCACCTATCAAGTACTCAGATAAGACATCATACCATGCACGTGGGGCTTGTTTTAAACCGTACAAGGCCTTATCTAGAATATATACATGGTTAGGGTATTGAGAGTTGATAAAACCTTCTGGTTGTTAAACATAGACTTCTTCTTTAAGTACACCGTTGAGAAAAGCTATCTGCACATCCATCTGAAAGACTCGAAAGCTGCGGGAGGCTGCATATGCAAGAAAGAGTCGTATAGCCTCAATGCGAGCAACAGGAGCAAAAGTTTCATCATAGTCAATACCCTCTTGCTGATTGTAACCCTTAGCTACCAACCGAGCTTTGTTTCGGACAACCACTCCATCCGAATCTCTTTTGTTCTCGAATACCCATTTAGTTCCAACAATAGATTTTCGATAAGGCAGAGGAACTAATCTCCAGACTTTGAGACGATCAAATTGGTGAAGTTCTTCTTGCATTGCAATCACCCAATCAGGATCATCTAATGCCTCACAAGTCTTGGTGGGTTCAATCATACTCAAGAAACCCGCGAATTGACATTCATTGGTTGTTGCTGATCGTGTTTGTATGCCAACTGAGGGATCTCCGATTATGTTCTCTTCTGAGTGATGTCTGGTCCACTTTATTTCATGGGGGGTAAAAGATGAAGGAATAAGATATTGAATGTGTCTTGCTTCTTCTTCATCCTCTCTGGAGAAATTTGGGTCTGAATCAAACACAGGTGAGCTATCTTGGTCAGCTATAGGAGTAGGCACAGGGGACTGTGTGACTGACACAGATGTAGAATCCTCAGCATATAGATCGGCAAATGGATTCGTCTCTGTGACCGTAGGAGCTGTGATAGAGTGACTAGTTTGTGCAGCTGTGTTGACCCTGTTATCAGTTAAAACAGGAGAAGATTCAGATCGAAAGAAATCAAACATAAAGTCAAGATTAGTATTAGAACTGGAAGAAATGTTTGATTCTTTATTTTGAAGAACCGGTCCTGAACAGATAAGTTCAGAAGCGACTACTGTTGATTTAGGTGGAATATCTGTAACATTTAATGCATCATCGAATGTTACGTTGCTACTTTCAACAATGTTCTTTGTACGTTTGTTAAAAACTCTGTAGGCTTTGGATTCAGTGGAATAACCTAAGAAAATAGCTTCATCAGCTTTAGGAGCAAACTTTCCTAGATTATCCTTGTCAATTAGAACAAAGCACCTATTACCAAAGACATGAAAGTATTTGATATTAGGCACTATGCCATTTGCCAGTTCATAGGGAGTTTTATTAAAACGCTTATTAATGAAAGAGCGATTCTGCGTATAGCAGGCAGTGTTGATGGCTTCAGTCCAAAAGGAAGGTGGGAGCCCAGAGTATGACAACATGGTACGGGCAGCTTCAACCAAGGTTCTGTTTTGTCTTTCGACCACACCATTCTGTTGTGGAGTGTATGCTGCAGAGAACTGATGGTTGATCCCAACTAGGCCACAAAAGCTTTTCAGAGCGTTGTTCTTGAATTCTGTTCCATTGTCTGAACGGATTGAGACAACACTCTGACCATACTTGTTCTGCTGCTGTTTAATGAATGTGATAATTGTTGGAGTAGCTTCATCTTTAGCACGCAGGAATTTGACCCAAGTATACCTGGAATAGTCATCCACCATGACTAGTATATACTTCTTCCCATGCTTGGACTGAATTCTCATAGGACCACAAAGATCCATATGCAGGAGATCTAAAGGCTTGGTAGTGCTAAACACTTGCTTTGATTTATGAGAAGCCTTCTTCATTTTACCTTTCTCACAGTCTGCACACAGATGGTCCTTGTTGAATCTTAGCTTGGGAATGCCTCTCACCAAGTCACCAGTGACTAGTTTGTTAATATTCTGAAAGTTCAGATGAGAGAGTTTACGATGCCATTGCCAAGTAAGATCATTTGAAGCTTCGGACAGAAAACACACAGAAGTAGGAGAATCATATTTCTCCAAATCTATGGAATACAGGTTAGATTTTATAGAGCCTGCAAGTAGTTCATCACCAGTTTCTGTGATCACAGAACATTTGTTTTTCTTGAAAACGACTACTAGATCTTTGTCACAGAACTGTCCGATGCTAAATAGATTATGACCCAATCCTTCAACATAGGAGACTTTCTTGATCTTGATGTGCTTCTTCTCAATGTCTCCGTACCCCATTATTGGTGCAACAATGTC
Organism: Pulicaria dysenterica; assembly: GCA_947179395.2. Classification (NCBI taxonomy): domain Eukaryota; kingdom Viridiplantae; phylum Streptophyta; class Magnoliopsida; order Asterales; family Asteraceae; genus Pulicaria; species Pulicaria dysenterica. The sequence continues at coordinate 50,065,506 of OX359294.1, read as the reverse complement.
GTTCCCAAAACGTACATTCCCGGAGTACTTAGAAACATAATTCTTGAGAAGACTTTTGTTGCCGGTCATATGTTTGGTACAGCCGGAGTCAAGGTACCACAAGTGAGGCACCTGCAAAAAGAGAATAAATTACGTTTAGGTACCCAGATCTGAATGGGTCCTTGAGTGTTAGTCCCTAGAAGTGATTGAGTAGTGATGTTGTATGCTTGTGGTGGTGAAACTTCTACTGATCTATTCTTGAGTACCCATGTGGGTTTAATCTGTTGTCGTGAAGGAATAGATTTGGAAGAAATTGGCTGAGAAGAAAGTTTCTTTACCACTGTTGGTTTGAAAGTTGATGGAATCGGAGGTTTTGGATTCGGTAGAGTTGCGGAAGCGTTATGTTTGCGAATCCATGGTTGCGAGGAATTCTTAAGAATTCTCTGTGCCCTCGGTGCATCAACTTGCGTTCGCTGAACTAAAGCACTGTGATTAGTAGGTTTTGCTACTCGTTGAATGGATGAGGGCTTGGGTTTAGAAGATTTGGAGATTTTGGAAGGGGAATTGCGAGAACGCTTTTGAGAATGCAAGTGTTTTTCCTGTGCAATCCAAGCCCTTTAAAATGCTTCATAGCCCTGCCGTCTGTAGACTTCCAGTTCCTTGATCGTGAACAATCGGTTGGATTTGTTTAAGCGTTTAAGTGCATGTGATTGACGAGTGGTGATCCACTGATGAATGATGTGTCCTTTTGAGTTTAAAAACGGGACACAGACTTGATTAGCATAAAAATCAATCCAATCAGCACATGGCTTAATGCCTAAAGATTTTCGCAATTGATCATAACAACATTTAAATTCACAATGTCCAGGAGTACAACCATCACTCATACAAAACATGGTAGAGGCAATTTTGTCTTGTGAACAGGAATGATTACAAACAGAATCAAACATCAAAATATTTTCACAGACAATTTTCAAATTCGAACATTTCCTAGTCGATCTAGGAATAATTCTTTGCCATGATGCATTTCTTCGGCTCTCCTCGTCTCCAGACTTCTTCACATCTGTAGTAGAGGGTAAAAGATTAGAATTAAGTCGTGGTCGACTAGCTGCAGCTCGTGATGATTCAGGTACGTCTTTGTGCACACGAGAATTGTGATTAGAAGTGGAAAGTTGCTTTGGTTTGTAAATCTGTTTAAGTTTAAGATTTGTTACCGCAGTAATATTAACATATTTTTCTTGTTTGTTATAGGTTGAAGACTTAGTAGATGCATGAGTGGAATCATCAAGTTGTGAACCATAGAGAGAAAATGTGAATGGAGTAGGAGGTTGCATCTTTTCTTGGATTTTCTTGATTCTTTCTTTTAGGACAAACTGTTTCATGCATAGTTTGTCTATGATCTTTTTATCATGAGCAAAGGAGGTCTGAATGTGCTGTTGGAGAGTATTGATTTCTTGCACCAGAGAAGATGTATCAAAGGTAGGAGGGTTGAACTCATCTTGAATGACTTTGGCAAGGTCCTGTTGAACAAGGTGGATAAAACAAAATTTCTTCAGGGTGTTGAATCTGTCTTGTAATTCTTTGTGAGGAATGTATTCAACAGTGGGCTTTGGTGAAACAGGAGAGTAGAGTTCTTCATCAGTGTAGACGGAAGATGAAACATCAGTATCAGATGATGACATGAGACATGTGAGATATGAGTCATTAAGATCAGAGTAGTGAAATGGAATTGCAGTTCTAAGATTAAGGGTTCGTTTGACATCTTCTTCAATATGTTCCTTTTCTTGACCAATAAAAACCATCCGTTGGGTAAGACCTTTGCCAAACAGATCAGCATTGTATAATTGTTTGGACGTAATCTTGCTCAATTTGAAACCCAGCCCATCAAAATTCCATCTGGAGAAAGGACGTTCCTTCTCTTTGTATTGAGAGATGATCTTGTCACTTTGATCACGTTTGGATAAAAGATATTCAAGTTTATAGATTCTGGAGTAAAGAGTACTTAGGTCATTCCTACGTTCATTTTTAAGAATTTCAGAATCCTTTTCAGCACATGCACATTCTGCTTTAAGATCAAATATGGTGGTGTTTGTTCTATTAGTTAACTCTAAGAATTCAGATTCTTTAGCAGCTAATTGGATCTTAAGACTAATTAAGTCATTATCTAACTGCTTAATTATTGTTTGTGCCTCTTTATCCTTGTTGTGTGAAACATCTTCTAGAACTTGATTTCTAGTGGTTAACTCTATTATCTGATGTTCTAACATTTTCATTCGGATTAATATGGTTTGTATGTGTTCATGTTTAAAACCCATATTATAGTTAGAGTTAGAAGATACCTTCCCGCTTTCCAAGCTTTCCTTATCTGAGTCGGAGAGATCATCACCATCATCATCCTCTCTACTTTCTCCACCATTGTGAGCCATCAAACAGAACTGAGCTTGATCTTCACCATCTAGATCACTGTTTGATTCTGTACCATCCAGGAACTGATCTTCTTATACTAGTAGCACGTTCCCAGCCTGTCTTTGTTTGAACAGACGGTACTTCTGCAGATAGTACTCTGCATCTTTGGTCTTTTTCATTGGGCAGTTCCGGATTAAATGCCCTGATCTTCCACAGTTATAGCACTTGGAGTCAGTTTTCTTTTCCTCCTTCTTCTCATCCCTCTGTGTAACACTGTACTTTTTAAACATATAATATATTGCATGCAGAAGCTAATTACATATAGTTATCTTAATTACATAATAGATACAAAAAGATTTAACTTGTTTGATGTACAAAACTTCTACATTGTTAATATCTAAACAGGCTCTATACAAAATTCTAGCATCAGAGTATTGGTCCGTCCATATTCCCAGCCCAAAAGCATCAAGCTCACCAAAAGAGAACCTGCAAAACAATCTAGTGGGGAATTAGCACAAAGCTAAGTGAGGAAACAAATATCTAAACATACACAAGGCAAATATGCCTAAACCCAAATAGCTCATGAATCCCAGGAGAACCGGTGGTGTTGCAAGCACCTACAACCAAGGTCGGCCAAAACCAAGGTTTACCGATAGCCCAGCTAACAGTGATAACAATACCAGTCTTCTTGAGTACAATAACTGCACCACAAGATCTGATAAGCTACACCCCCAAGCAAAGGCCCAGACTAAACTGGTCTCCAAATAACATGTATATACAATCCAAACAAGAGCATCCAAATAGGATATCATATCCTGTATATCCGAAGATATAAATCCACTCACCACAGTCAGTACTGTAGAATCCCACTCACGTGACTAAATTCACTGAGTCTTTCTGAGTAAACACATACTGCAGACTCTTGTGATCAGTGCAGATAATACATTTGGTGCCATACAGGTAGTGTCTCCACAGTTTCAAAGCAAATACCACAGCTGCTAACTCCAAATCATGAGTCGGGTAATTTCTTTCATTAGGTTTCAACTGCCTCGAAGCATACGCAATTACCTTACCCCTTTGCATTAGAACACAACCCAACCCAGCATGCGAAGCATCACAATAAACAACAAAATCTTCTGAACCTTCTGGCAACGACATAACAGGAGCCTGATACAACAACAGTTTCAACATCTGAAAAGAATCTTCCTGAGATGATCCCCACTGAAAAGGAACATCTTTACGAGTCAACTTAGTCAACGGACCGGTAATCTTAGAAAAATCTTTAATAAACCTGCGATAATAACCCGCCAATCCAAGAAAACTCTTTATCTCAGTTGGTATTTTCGGAGCACTCCAATTCATCACAGCCTCAAAAATTGACAAATTACATGCCCCAAAAATTGAACTTCACGTAACCAAAATTCACCCTTCGAAAACTTGGCATATAACTTATGTTGTTTCAAAATCTCCAAAACCTGTCTCAGGTGCTGATCATGCTCATTCTCTATTCTCGAATACACCAGAATATCGTCGATGAACACAATGACAAATTTGTCTAGAAAAGGTCTGCACACACGATTCATCAAATCCATAAATATGGCAGGAGCATTCGTCAAGCCAAATGGCATCGCCAAGAACTCGTAATGACCATATCGAGTACAGAAAGCAGTCTTAGGTATATCCTCCTCTGCTACCCTGACCTGATGATAACCAGATCGTAGATCAATCATTGAAAAGTAGGAAGCCCCTTGTAACTGATCAAACAAATCATCGATTCTGGGCAACGGGTACTTGTTCTTGATGGTTCTCTTGTTCAGATCCCTGTAATCATTCTAAACATATAAATAACATGTATAGATCATAAATTCTAACATGCATTCATCCTAAGTTCATCAAATCACCAAGAATCAATCGGTTTTCATCATAAATATTCAAACCCGAAAATAATTAATAATAAACAACTACGATTCAGTGATCTAACCTTATGATGTTATGAACTTCAGAACAATTAATAAGCAAGATGAAATAACAATTTGCTCTTCTTTCTTTCTTCTTCTTCTTCGGCCGAGAGCAACAAGAACACACACACACACACACATACTCTATGTTCAACTTTACAACCAAATAAGGTATGGGTGGTGAAGTTGGTGACTAAGTGGCGTGGAAGACTAGGCCAAAAGGACACTCATCATCATTTTATTTTAATTTATCATTTTCTAACAAAAATAATAAAATAAAACAAATAATACAACCAATTTAATAAATATCCCATAATGGCAAGTAATACCCAATTAAATATAACTCCCAAGATTAATTAACTTAATTACCTTAATTAATCTAGGCCGGTTGAGAGGGTGTTACACTCTGTACCTTGGCTTGTCAACTGGAGCAGCTCTTTCGGGTCTCCTTGAACCTGAGGTGAACCGTTGTCTATTGTTAGTCTTGCTGAAACGGTTCATGAAGTTCTTGTTGGCCACTGTGAGAGCTTGAAATGCAACTTCTATTGAATCATCATCATCATTATCGTGATCAGAATAACTGAGAACCACATGTTTAAGTTTCAAGGATCTTGATGATGTTTCCCTAGGGATTCTGTTAGCCACCACCAAGGCAAGAGGGTCAGCAACTGGTTGTTTCGGGAGAGATTGCAAGATTTCATCTTGATACTGATTGAGATCTTCGAAGATGTTGTGTAAGGTGACTGATGTAAGATCTTTATTGATCTGTTTGTAAAGTCTGGCATAGCCTTTCCACTCAGAACCTAATGAATTCAAAAAAACACAGTTCAAATCAAGGTCAGTTCTGACAATTTGATTATATCTCATTTCATTTTGCAGCTTGCAGAATCAGCCATATGTTTCAGACAGAAGCTCATTTTCACGAGCTTTGAACTCATGATAGCTGTTGACCAGTTGAGTGCGTTTGATGTACTCTCCTTGTCAGTGCCTTGTAACTGCTTTTTGATTTCATCCCAGATTTCCTTGGCAGTACCCAAGCTGTCAATCTTTAGATAAATCTCAGATGAGAGACCTTGTTCTAGATAGTACTTTGCTAGTCTCTCAGCTTTCTTAGTTTCCTTCTCAGTAGCAGTCAGCTCATCATTGGTCTTTTCTCTTTCATGTCTGACAATGGGGGGATTGTTAGTTGGATCAGCTTCAATAATCCTTGTGAACTTGGTGTTGCCCTTGTGGATGCATTCTATCATCTTGTCTCCACAGATTTCGTTGTGCTCAAGGAAGTCCATGAACCTTCCTTTCCAGACATTATATTCTCTTCGAAACAAAACAGGAGGTTTTGTGTCGGTACCAATGGACATCATCTCATTTGTACTTGACAAGATTAGTGAGTTTTTAAAAGAAATGATCGTGCACTTGTTAAGTATGGATTGATTGTTTGAAAACTTGACCTGATTTTAAAGTGATTTGAATGATTGATTAAAGAACTAAGTCTTTTGAATTTCAATTTTGAATTAGATCTTAAAGGATTAAATTCAACTTTGAACTAAATAGACTTGAGGTAATGTAATTCACCTTTGAATTAAATCTGATTTAAATTAAATTCAATTATGAATTAGATTGTTTAATTAAGTCTAAATGTCTTAGCGTTCTTTAATTCAAGTCCAAAGAGTCAATCACTTGTCCAAGTCTTAGGATTGTCACTGATTGAGATATGTCTTATCGAATGCGAATTGATCCAATAGAGTGCGATTGAGTGAGTAAATTCCTTGAAAACAAACGAGTAGAGTAAGGACTTAGTATTGATTAATAAGGTAACCAATCGAATGCAATTCATACCTGTTGCATCAAACACTTAGAAAATAAAACAGTTAGTCCTGGCAATCAAATGCGATTGTCAATAGAGTGAATGGTCCGAATAGCACAGATATGGGTCAAGAGTTAATCGCATGCGAATCAATATGTTGTACTTAGAGAAATGTCAATCGCGTGCGAATCAATAAGTTAGAACTTAGAAACCTTTCAATCGCGTGCGATCCCTAAGGTATGAGCCGGCTGATAGCTTACCAAGTATGAATCGCGTGCGAATGTCTTTGAGGATCCGGCTGATAGAATATCAATACTAATGCTCTATAAGCCGCATAAACCAATCGCGTGCGATTAGGGATCCGGCTTATAGAGTGTGATATGTCCTTTTCAAATCAAATTGTCATATCCTGAATAGCGTCTAACCACTTGTACTTGATTGGAATGGCTTGTACTTGAGTTGCCTTGACTTACACTTAAACTTGGAAGAATTAATAATTATTTAAAAAAAAAAAGAGAATTCTTCTTCTTCAAGTCTGCATTTATGTCTCAAGAACACAAAAAATTCATGATTTCCAGAAAATTTAATGCTACAATATCAAGTATTTAATGAACTTTTGAAAAATTTCCTTTAAAGACACTACTCGGAACAGTAGTATACTTCAAAAACAGCTCCGAAAAATGATGAGAACAATTGTGACAACCATCAACCGAACCCTTCAGGTTATAGACCGATACCCTAATTTAAGTTCTATTTAGTGTAAGTAAGTTATTATAGCCCAATATAATGTATAAAGTCCTAAAGCTCTTAAAAATCCTGACGATACACTTAGATTCCTTAAAAACCCGTAAAACGTTTAGACATCTTATAAAATGCCAAAACACTATAATTTGTATTAAAATTTATCAAAACCAATTATAAACAATATAATTATATATAATTACATGTAAAAATATCAAATTTATAAAAATTTATTAACTAGAGTTTAAAGTGAACAAATTAAGAGATTTAAGTATCCGAAAATGCTAAAACGCAACAATTCGCGTTTTATATCAATAATAAAGTCTTAAGAGATTAAAATACACATTACTACATGAGTAAATAATAAAATTTAACTTATGTAATTAAAACTAAAATAAAATCTAGTAATTTGAAATTAAGAATACAATATACACATTTTATAAAAGATTTAATATCTAATACATATATATATATATATATATATATATATATATATATATATATATATATATATATTATTAATAAAAAAAATTTATTTATTTTAAATGAGAGAGAGGGCCGGTCATCCCCCCCCCTCCTTTCTCTCTTCCCAAACACATTTCTCAATCATTTTTATACAATTTTATACTCCATCACTTCATTTCACATGCAAGCTCTCAAGAACTCATTTTCTCCAACACCTACACTCTCTCTTTCTCTCTAATTTCTGTCAAAATCCAGCCCCCTTCTACAATTAAAATCAGATTTTTAAAGCCAAGATTGAAGAATAAACAAGCATCAAGTGAAGATATAAGAAAAATCCTTGTATCTTTTTCACTTTAAGCCTTTTTCTTCTAGTTTCTCATAAAAACTTTGACATGCATGTTGATTTGAATACATATATATGATTTATACATCTGATCATCTATTTATAATATGAAAATTTTCAAGAAATTGATGATGATCATGATCAATCAAAACAAAATTTCAAGAAAATGAAAGATGAGCTCATGCATGTGTGATTTTCTTACATGCATGTGGATTTCCATCAAAATTATGGCATGCATGTTCATCTTAGCTTATGATCCATGATTTATACCTTTGTAATATTGTTATATGATAGCAAAATTTTGAAAAATCAAAGGATTAGTGCAAAGCAAAGCAAGAAATGGTGTTAATAATGTTTTAATCTCAAGTTTCTAAAATTTCAGATTCTGCTGGAATATTTGATCCGAATTTATTTAAGTATAACTCGAGTTTTACACACTGAAAAATTACAAATCTTTTTCTGGAATTTAGTTTAAAGTGTTAGATTTCAATAAAGTCCGGTTACACTCTAATACACCATGATTTGGACCTCCAACCATGCAAAACAAAACAAGTGTGCTAGCTGTGAAATCCGAACCCAGATTTGTTACAACTTTATAACTCTCTAACTCACTCATATGGAATTTAAAAATTATGAAATTTAATATGAAGTTAGATATATGTATTGCCTAACACGTCGAACTGGAAACATACAAAATAAGTTAAGTATGAATTAATAATAAATAAAATGGTGAAAGTGTGCATATTGCTTCCTGGCAGAAACACTTAACCTAATTAATTAGGAATAAAATACTTAAACACCCTCAAAAATTATGATTTTTCTACCAAAATTTCCCCAAGACACTTAATAATGACATATAAAAAGATGGAACATAGAACTAATAGTTTATATGGTGAATTGGAACCCCAAAGTGAACCTTAAAAATTGAGGCAGAATCTAAACTTTAAGCAAATTTATAAAGAAAAGCTATTAATTAAAATTGTACTATTTAAGCCAAAAATTTGAGATTAATAATAATACTCTATTTATTTATGAAGGAATCTAAGTCGGGAAGAACTACACTTTGGACTCAACCTATTTGACCTTATCGAATCACCAAGTCAAGTGAGTATCATAGCCCATTTTTACTCGATTTTATAAATGTTTTGGGGTGAAAGCATGATATTTAAATATTTATATAAGGTTGTTCAATGAAATGAATTATTAAATGATATTATTTGTGCACAAGTTATGTACATATTATGCAATGCCTGAGTTGAAAAGCAGTGTAAGTACCCCGAATATAGTGCTAAATTTAGTAACACTACCATTAACTCTAGAAGTGGTCCTACAGTTTTGTAGAATAGCGCTATTTGGGGTCTGGACAACCCCCACTTAGGGTTGACGAACCTTAGGTGTACAATTCGGGAGGAAAATATTTATCCTTCTCACGTGAGTTTACTCACCGCTGAGATAGGGCTATATGAGGGGCATCGTGTCTGAATGGTTTGGTAGTGGCTCATGGCTAAAAATATTGCTAGTGTACTTAAAAATATTTTGTACTATAAAATGTTTTGAACAACCAACATGTTATACTTTGGTGGTGACAATGTTTCACAAAAATAATATTGTTTATGTCTTAAATTATTTTATATTTATACTTATGAAAAACCTATGAACTCACCAACTCTAGTAGTTGACCCTTTTTCTTAAAATCATGTTTTCAGGTGCTAACAGGTAGGTGCACGTCACAACGAGCATGCTGTGTGTGAACTCATGGATTTTAAAACTTTTTCTCTATGTTAAAACTTTGTGTTTAAAAACTATTATGGTTTGTATCATACTTTAAATTCCTGTACTTCGTACTAAAATTTAATTATGCTATGGTTGATAAATTATCTATTACCTCATGCTGTGAATTCTTGAACTGTCATATCTCGTGTTTCTGCTTTAGCGGGGTGTGACAGACTTGGTATCAGAGCCTAAGGTTATAGAGAATTTTGGTTTATTATAGAAACCTAAACTATAACCAAAGGTTTATAAAAAAAATTTTCAAAATAATTTTAAAATGCATTAAGCGTGTTTTTAATATAATTAAGTTGAGTATCACATTATCATACCTAAATTAGACATAGCCTGATAACCTATGTTTAATTTAGCTATGTATATTGGGGGACTTAGGTTAGTTATAATAAAAATATGCTTAGACAAGTTTGTCTTTATCATTTGAGGCATGATTATTGTGTGTGTGCATAAGCATGACATTTATGAACATTTACTATAACACACACTTAGTGATTAAATCCTTTATCATAACAGACCACTATGTCATCATCCAGTTCTGAGTCTGAGCTTATGGAGGTGAGCGAGAGTGCATCCCGTGTGTCATCCCCAACCAGTGTGCTACCCAATCCACCTCGGATTCCTCACCAAAACCCAATCCCTTTCCAATCCTGAGTCATTCACACATCGCCACGGATCATACAAACTCCCCGAAAACGAGTAGCAATACCCTCTAGGCCTATAGCTAGACCTTCCCAACTAGCCATAAGAGAACCCTCATGTCCCCAAGAGCGGGGTGAGACTTCCCGAGCTGTTCATGAGGTGCCTAGGAGGTCATTAGAAGGGACTAATGAAGAAGCACTTAGGGTACAAAACCTAACGAGCGAAGTGCAATTTCTGAAGTGACGATTGGATCATCATCACTATACTATCTGCAATATTTATGAGATGTCAGAGTTGGACCGTCGAGAGATTAGGCATGCTAGGGAGGCGGCCTATGCAGCTAGGAGAGCTATTAGGATTATGATCTATTGTTGGATGTTTGGAGTATTCCTACTAGCACTTCTTGGACTTATCTATTGGGTGATGATGCGTTAGGATTGCAGCTGGTATGAAGACTGAAGGAATTGCTAGTTTATAAGTGTCGTATAATATTATGATGGCGTGTTGCCAAATTTTGCTAAGTACTATTATTACTAGTAGGTTATTTTGAAACTCTTGTGATGGAAACTTGAAGCATGTGATGTAGTGACTTGTATGTCCGTTATTAAAACTTTAAACTATCTTGGTACCCGTAGTGGGACCACATTTTGATTAAGTTCCAAATTATGGATGAATCAATTTAATGATAATTTCATATAATGTATGCTTATTTAATATTTATATGTTGGTTACATTTATGTGAACTATGTTTGGTAAGGGATGTAAGATTTTGTATTAGATATTGTATATAACCTAGTTAGATATATTCGTGCCAAAATTGATCGAAACCCTATTTTGTGACTATGCGTTAGAACCATGCCTCCATGGCGGGAAAATCCTGATATTTCTCAACTGGTGACGGAGCGACTACTTGCGGTATTGCCAAACATTGTCAGTCAAGTCACTGCAGGTTTAAATGCCAACCCGAGAAATAATCAAGGAGGAGCAGAGGGAAACAAAGACTGCACGTACAAGGCTTTTAGGGCTTGCAACCCGAAAGAATTCTATGGTACTGAAGGAGCGGTGGGATTACTTGCTTGGATCGAAAGCATGGAATCGGTCCTAAGTATCAGTAAATGCACTTAAGCAAATAAGATAGAATTTGATGCTTGCCTGTTGCAAGGACGAGCACTATCATGGTGGAACATTCAGGTCCAAACCCAAGGTAGAGATGCAGCCCACAAGCTCACCTGGGCCGAGTTTGTCAAACTACTAAAAGATGAGTTCTGTTCAAAAAGTGAAATTCAGAAGTTAGAAGCTGAGCTTTGGAACCACGAGATGGTAGGAAGTGATCTTAACTTATACACTACTCGCTTCCATGAGTTAGGCAAGTTGGTGCCACACCTAGTAACCCCTGAAGAGAACCGAATTGACCAATACATATGGGGACTAGCTCCTGAAATAAGTGCAAATGTTACCTCAGCCAATCCAACAACTCTTCAAAGTGTCGTGAATCTGGCCACTAGTCTCACTAACAACGCAATATGATCGGGATTGTTTGTCGGTGATAAAAATAAAGGAAAAAGGAAGGTGGAAGAATCCTCACGAAGGCAATCCGGTGGTAGGTCTGGAAAGAACCAGAAAGTAATGAAGAACTATGGAACCCACACGCAAGTCGCGGAGAAAGGCAAGGGAACTTACCCAAAATGTGATAAGTGCAACAACCATCATGGTGGGAAGTGCATTATATGCAACAAGTGCAACAGAGGAGGTCACTACGCCAGGGATTGCAAAAGGCTAACTTGTCACGAGTGTGGAAGTTATGATCATCTTAGACCTACATGCCCGAAACTCAAACGAGGTCCAAATGAAAATCAAGCACACCCAGCTAATCAACGGAACCAGGGAGGTCAAGCCTGAGGGTGAGTGTTCGAGATCGGGGCAGAAGAAGCAAGGCAAGACCCGAATGTGGTGACAGGTACTTTTCTTTTAAATGATCATTACGCAACTGTATTATTCGATTCGGGAGCAGATAGGAGTTTTGTGTCATTAGATTTTAGAACCAAGCTTAACTCACAACCTCAAAAACTTAAAGAGGCCTATATCATTGAATTTGCCAATGGGCAAGAAGTTAAGACCAGAGATGTATTTACTAACTGTACCCTAAAGCTAGACAACAAGAACTTCAACATAGACCTTATACCCATCAAATTAGGAAGTTTCGATGTAGTGGTGGGCATGGATTGGTTATCCAAAAATCGAGTCGAGATACGTTGTTTTGAGAAATTCGTCCGAATTCCACTATCTCAAAGTGAAACACTTATCGTGCATGGAGAGAAGTCTGGTAAGAACGTCAAGATGGTATCGTGCTTGAAAATAAGGAAATATTTGAGGAAAGACTATATTGCATTCTTAGCTCACGTGGTAAATAAGAAGGTTGAAGGAAAATGAGTTGAAGATATTCTAGTAGTTCGAGACTTTCCAGAGGTATTTCCAGAGGATTTACCAGGATTACCTCCGTTTAGGCAAGTTGAATTTCATATTGACTTAGTTCCCGGAGCTGCTCCTGTAGCAAAGTCACCGTATCGACTAACCCCATCTGAAATGCAGGAATTATCTGCACAACTGCAAGAATTACTCGATAAAGGATTCATACGACCAAGTTCGTCGTCATGGGGAGCCCCCGTACTATTTGTCAAGAAGAAGGATGGATCCTTGCGTATGTGCATTGACTATAGGTAGCTTAACAAGTTAACTATCAAGAACAGATACCCTCTTCCTCGAATTGACGACTTGTTCGATCAACTCCAAGGTGCAACATACTTTTCTAAGATTGATCTTCGATCTGGATATCATCAACTAAGAGTCCGTGAAGAAGATGTACCCAAGACTGCGTTTAAAACACGGTATGGCCACTACGAGTTCTTAGTTATGCCCTTTGGGTTAACAAACGCACCAGCTGTCTTTATGGACTTAATAAACCGAGTCTGCAGACCTTACTTGGACAAGTTTGTGATCGTGTTCATTGATGATATTCTTATATATTCCCGAAACAAAAAGGAACATGAGGAGCATTTGAGATTAATATTGGAGCTGCTAAAGGATCAGAAATTATACGCTAAGTTCTCAAAGTGTGAGTTCTGGATACGTGAAGTACATTTCCTTGGACATGTGGTCAATGAGAAAGGAATTCATGTCGATCCGGCAAAGATCGAGGCCATCAAGAAATGGGAAACCCGAAAGATGCCTACCGAAATTCGTCAATTTCTAGGTTTGGCAGGCTACTACCGGCGATTTATCGCACACTTTTCTAAGATTGCACAACCGCTTACGACTTTAACTCAGAATGATAAAAAATTTATCTGGGGAGGAAAACAAGAAGAGTCATTTCAAACTCATAAACATAGGTTGTGTAACACACCTATCTTAGCACTACCCGAAGGTACAGATAGTTTTGTCGTTTACTGTGACGCATCACATCAAGGACTGGGATGTGTGTTGATGCAAAAGGATAAAGTTATCGCCTATGCTTCAAGACAACTGAAGGTCCATGAGAAGAATTATACCACTCATGATTTGGAACTGGGAGCAGTGGTGTTTGCTCTCAAAATTTGGAGACATTATTTGTACGGTACCAAGTGCACCATTTACACGGATCACAAGAGTCTCCAACACATTTTTGATCAGAAAATGCTCAATATGAGACAGAGAAGATGGGTTGAACTGCTCAATGATTATGATTGTGAAATAAAATACCACCCTGGTAAGGCCAATGTAGTAGTTGATGCTTTAAGTCGAAAGGAGAGAATAAAGCCGTCAAGGGTGCGGGCTATGGGAGTGATAGTTCAAACAAGCTTAAAAGGAAGAATTCTCGAGGCTCAAGTAGTAGCATTAAAACCAGAGAATGTAAAGGATGAAACCCTTCATCACTTGGAACATAGATTCGAAACTAGATCTGATGGAGTACGTTATTTCGAAGGCAAGGTTTGGGTACCAAAAGCAAATAACGTACGTTTAACAATATTAGATGAAGCCCATCAATCTAAGTATTCAATCCACCCTGGAGCAGATAAGATGTACAAGGATTTGAAAGAATACTATTGGTGGCCCTGTATGAAGAAAGACATCGCTTTGTATGTTGGGAAATGCCTAACTTGCGCGAGAGTTAAAGCCGAACACCAAAAGCCATCTGGATTACTACAACAGCCAGAAATTCCAACGTGGAAATGGGAACAGATAACCATGGATTTCGTGACAAAATTACCCCGTTCTGCAAAAGGGTATGATTCCATCTGGGTTATAGTAGATCGACTTACAAAATCAGCGCATTTTCTTCCTATTAGAGAAGATTACAAAATGGAAAAGCTTGCACGAGTATACATCCATGAGATTGTAATGCGCCATGGAGTGCCTATTTCTATCATTTCGGATAGGGATAGTCGTTTCACTTCACGATTTTGGCAGTCACTTCAAAGGGCACTAGGTACCCAAGTAAATCTAAGCACCGCTTATCACCCTCAAACGGATGGACAAACAGAGAGAACGATCCAGACGTTAGAAGATATGTTACGCGCTTGTGTGATAGACTTTGGTGGAAGTTGGGACTCCCACTTACCACTAGTGGAATTTTCATACAATAATAGTTATCACACCAGCATTCAATGTGCACCTTATGAAGCCTTATACGGACGTAAGTGTCGATCGCCACTCAGTTGGCTAGAAGTTGGAGACCGACAACTATCAAGACCTGACATTGTGCAAGAAACCACTGACAAAATTGCCATCATCAAAGATAGACTCAAGGCGGCAAGAGATCGTCAAAAGAGCTACGCTAACAACCGCAGGAAACCTTTAGAATTTCAAGTCGGTGACAAAGTGCTTCTAAAGGTATCCCCTTGGAAAGGAACAGTGCGCTTTGGAAAGAAAGGAAAACTAAGTCCCACGTATGTTGGCCCATTTACAATAATTGAAAGAGTGGGACGAATAGCTTACAAGCTCGAATTACCACAAGAATTGAACGCTATCCATGACACTTTCCATGTGTTGAATTTAAAGAAATGTTTGGCTGAAAAATCCTTAGTGCTACCCCTGAAGGACATCCAAGTAGATAATCGGTTAAACTTTGTAGAAGAACCAATCGAAATTCTTGACCGGGAAGTTAAAAGACTTCGGAGGAGTAAAATCCCGATTTTGAAGGTTCGCTGGAATTCAAGACATGGTCCCGAGTTTACATGGGAGCGAGAAGATTATATGAAACACAAGTACCCTCATCTCTTCGCTAAGAAACAAATTGAAGATATCAAAAGTTAATCTCGGGACGAAATTCTTCTAACTGGGGGAGACTGTGACAACTGTCAACTGAACCCTTCAGGTTATAGACCGATACCCTAATTTAAGTTCTATTTAGTGTAAGTAAGTTATTATAGCCCAAATATAATGTATAAAGTCCTAAAGCTCTTAAAAATCCTGACGATACACTTAGATTCCTTAAAAACCCGTAAAACGTTTAGACATCTTATAAAATGCCAAAACACTATAATTTGTATTAAAATTTATCAAACCAATTATAAACAATATAATTATATATAATTACATGTAAAAATATCAAATTTATAAAAATTTATTAACTAGAGTTTAAAGTGAACAAATTAAGAGATTTAAGTATCCGAAAATGCTAAAACGCAACAATTCGCGTTTTATATCAATAATAAAGTCTTAAGAGATTAAAATACACATTACTACATGATTAAATAATAAAATTTAACTTATGTAATTAAAACTAAAATAAAGTCTAATTAAGTTGAAATTAAAAATACAATATACATATTTTATAAAAGATTTAATATCTAATACATATATATACATATTTTTTTTTATAAAAGATTTATACATCTGATCATCTATTTATAATATGAAAATTTTCAAGAAATTGATGATGATCATGATCAAACAACACAAAATTTCAAGAAAATGAAAGATGAGCTCATGCATGTGTGATTTTCTTACATGCATGTGGATTTCCATCCAAATTATGGCATGCAGGTTCATCTTAGCTTATGATCCATGATTTATACCTTTGTAATATTGTTAGATAATAGCAAAATTTTGAAAAATCAAAGGATTAGTGCAAAGCAAAGCAAGAAATGGTGTTAAGAATGTTTTAATCTCAAGTTTCTAAAATTTCAGATTCTGCTGGAATATTTGATCCGACTTTATTTAAGTATCACTCGAGTTTTACACACTGAAAAATTACAAATCTTTTTCTGGAATTTAGTTTAAAGTGTTAGCTTTCAATAGAGTCCGGTTACACTCCAATACACTATGATTTGGACCTCCAACCATGCAAAAAAAAAAAAAAAACAAGTGTGCTAGCTGTGAAATCCGAACCCAGATTTGGTACAACTTTAGAACTCTCTAACTCACTCATATGGAATCTAAAAATTATGAAATTTAATATGGAGTTAGATACAAAATTAGTTAAGTATGAATTAATAATAAATAAAATGGTGAAGGTGTGCTTATTGCTTCCTGGCAGAAACACTTAACCTAACTAATTAAGAATAAAATACTTAAACACCCTAAAAAATTATGATTTTTCTACCAACATTTCCCCAAGACACTTAATAATGACATATAAAAAGATGGAACATAGAACTAATAGTTTATATGGTGAATTGGAACCCCAAAGTGAACCTTAAAAATTGAGGCAGAATCTAAACTTTAAGCAAATTTATAAAGAAAAGTTATTAATTAAAATTTTACTATTTAAGCCAAAAATTTGAGATTATTAATAATACTCTATTTATTTATGAAGGAATCTAAGTCGGGAAGAGCTACACTTTGGACTCAACCTATTTGACCTCATCGAATCACCAAGTCAAGTGAGTATCATAGCTCCTTTTTACTCGATTTTATAAATGTTTTGGGGTGAAAGCATGATATTTAAATGTTTATATATGGTTGTTCTATGAAATGATTTAATAAATTATATTATTTGAGCACAAATTATGTACATATTATGCAATGCCTGAGTTGAAAAGCAGTGTAAGTACCCCGAATATAGTGTTAAATTTAGTAACACTACCATTAACTCTAGAAGTGGGCCTACGGTTTTGTAGAATAGCGCTATTTGGGGTCTGGACAACCCCCACTTAGGGTTGACGAACCTTAGGTATACAATTCAGGAGGAAAATATTTATCCTTCTCACGTGTGTTTACTCACCGCTGAGATAGGGCTATATGAGGGGCATCGTGTCTGAATGGTTTGGTAGTGGCTCATGGCTAAAAATATTGCTAGTGTACTTAAAAATATTTTGTGCTATAAAATGTTTTGAACAACCAAAATGTTATACTTTGGTGGTGACAATGTTTCACAAAAATAATATTGTTTCTGTCTTAAATTATTTTATATTTATACTTATGAAAAACCTATGAACTCACCAACTCTAGTAGTTAACCCTTTTTCTTAAAATCATGTTTTCAGGTGCTAACAGGTAGGTGCACGTCACAACGAGCATGCTGTGTGTGAACTCATGGATTTTAAAACTTTTTCTCTATGTTAAAACTTTGTGTTTAAAAACTATTATGGTTTGTATCATACTTTAAATTCCTGTACTTCGTACTAAACTTTAATTATGCTATGGTTGAAAAATTATCTATTACCTCATGCTGTGAATCCTTGAACTGTCATATCTCGTGTTTCCGCTTTAGCGGGGCGTGACAACAATCGATTTTTATACGTTGAGTGTGTTCGAACTTTCGGAGGTGTTTGAACTTGTAACCTTCTTGAATAATCTTGTTGTTTGAAGCTTTGTTAGACCCGAGTGCTTGTTCTTCACTTTGAACTTGGATTTTTCGAAATCTTCTTTAATGTTTTCGAACAATCAAGAGTCAAAAAACAAGTTTGGCTCTGATACCTATTGATGGTCCCGTATGTTTACGGATGAAGCAATGCTAGATGATAATCTTTCAAGTGTGTGTTTGTGTGTGTATTCGATTAGAGAGAGAGAGAGAGAGAGAGAGAGAGAGAGAGCCGAGAGCACTAGAGTGTAAGCACAAACACAAGTAAGAGAATATGCAAAGCTTACATTGAAATGTGGGGGAAATGCCTTTATATAGCATTTCCCCAACTTTGAGTAATTACATATTACACCCCTCACTTTAATATTTCTAACAAAACTCTAGAAAGAACAACAAGTTCGTTATGTTAAAAATATATAAATAGATGGGTTTATTTTCCCAAAATGTATTAAACTATACCTCAAATATCAATGTGTGTATCTACCTTCCAAAAATGTTATTGTGTGAATTGAACTTTTAATTTGCTTTTAATGTACGTATTTTGATTACTTAAAAAAATATAAGTTTATTACATACAATGGGAAGTTTAATATACACAATAACATATTTTTTAAAAGTTTGATACACGCGATATCATTTTTGGAAGGTTTATACACACATTAACATTTGGGGTATAGTTTAATACATTTTGAAGAAGTAAGCCCTAATTAAATAAATATAAGAGACTAGTTTAAATGCCCGTGTAAACACACGGTCAGATATAATTACTTATGAAAAAATATCTTCTTTATGATTGTTTTGTACGAATGAAAAAATAGACTGGTCCTTGACTCTCTATAAATAAAAAAAAGTTTATATTAACTTCGATTGACATAGAAAAGTAAATGATAAAAATGTTAGAATTATGTAAAATTTATTTACAATATGATTTGTAAAAAAATAAAATCAAAGTTAGCATGGGTCAGGACATAGATAAAAATTTGAATTATATAATCTACCTAATAATTATAAAACACGAATAAAATGAGAATTTGAAAAAATGTCGAGAAACAGTGTCTACCATTAGACCAAGGTGGAAACATCGACCCAAGAGGGTATCATGATACAATAAATGTCATTGTATTTTCTGTACAAGTCATGGATATTTTTTAGTTATTAATATAAAAAATAACATTAATAAAAAATAGTAATTATAAAAAATAGCAACAATAATGATCAAACACAGGATGTTAAGATAGTAATTTTTAGTTTTTAAAAATAGTAATTACTAAAAATAGTAACAATAATGATATAATATATAGGGAAAATTACCGAGAAATGTAACTAAAATATCCAAATTTGTTAACAAAGGTAACGTCAATTTTTTTGGGCCAAGAAAAGATTATAAATTTCAATTTTTGACAAAAAAGGAACAATGACCTGTTATACCTGCTAACCGCCCAGTCAGCAGGTTACCGATGATGTGGCTGCATACGTGGCAATCAAGTCATCATCATGTGATAAAATAGTTGTACACGTGGCAGTCCATGTCATCATTATTTATTTTACTTTTTTTAAATAATATTAATCATTTTTATAATAGATTACCAACTAACTAATAATTAACTACTAATTAGCATTTATTATTCTAAACATTAATTTTTAATTAATTTCTTGAAGGTATTTATGGTGTTCAACAAAGAGAGAATATTTTTAATTAATTTATAATAACAATTTATGTATAAGTTTAATAAGTTATGTCAATGTTCTTGAAGATGTGAATATTTTTCAGAACCACCGCCGCCCGGCCCTGAACCACCGTGAACAGTTGTAGGAGTACCGTAAACCATCACTACGTCCACACAAACACAATAATCACACACACGAACACCATGAATGTCACACCCCGCTAAAGCGGAAACACGAGATATGACAGCACAAGGTTTCATAGCATGAGGTAATAGACAACACCAACCATAACATTAAGGATTTGCAGTACAATATTACAAAGTTGAACCAATTTGTTCTCAAAATTTACATGTACTTTTAATAAAGATTCATGATGTTGATGTCGTCACACAAAATGCACCTACATGCCATCACTTACTTATTTGTACCTGAAAAGCATGAAGAAAAGGGGTCAACTACAAAGAGTTGGTGAGATCCATAGGTTTTTCGTATGCAAGAAAAATTTAATAATGATTTCTTGTAGTAAAAAGATATTTAGGTGAAATATTGTCACCTAGCACAAGATGTTTTGAGTTGTCCAACCTTTTATAAGCACCACAACATATATTTTTGTACATTAGCAATATTTGCACTAAGCCATTACCAAACCATTCAGACAACTATGCCCACGATCTATACACACAGGTAAGTCTAACTCACATGCGTAAGATCAAATATAAATTTAAAATATTTTCAAGTATGTACACTTAAGGTTCGTCAACCCTAAGTGGGGGCGTCTCTACCCACTATAGCGCTATCCACAATACTATAGGCTCATATTGTGTTAATGGTAGTGTACCAATTATTTTCACGGGACATACACTGCTTTGAACTTAGGCATTGCATAACATGTACATATCAAGTGATTTTTGAACATCAAATCAAGTATTTCATAGGACAACATGCAAAATTTAATATTCATGCTTTTCACCCCAAAAACTTAGTAAAAATACTTTGAAAAAGGAGGCTATGAAACTCACTCGGGTATTAGTACGATGATAACTCGAATTAGATCCTCGAATCTATCGTTTCTTCCTACCCCGTACAAGGAATATATATATCTATTAGACCTAATATTTTAGTACTTATAAGTATTATTCATGGGTTATTAGTAATAATCAACTAAACCCTTAAAGGTTTTCCTAATAATTTAAAGCATAAAACTTACTGAAATTTATAAACTTTTAAATCAAACTTAATAATTACAAATCTGTATTATAGAAATCAAATCAAGGTTCAATATTTTTATGTAACCTTGATACATGTTTCTAGAATATTTAGTAAAAATATAGGAATTTATAAACTATATTTAGTATTTTACTAATTAAAAGTAGATATAAATGTCATTGTTCAGTGTCTGGATGACACACTGTTACTAAAACGGCTGTTTGAGGCTAATACGACCTCCTTTTTAAGTGATTTAAAAGGTAAAATATCATCAACTAAAATATGAAACTTTTAAAAAAAAGATAGACAGATTTTGACCAAAGAATACCCAAGTTATGCACGTTTAAAGTGTAGCCTTTTTAATCTGTCAGATTCCAGATCCCGCACATATAACTTATAAAATACGTTTGAAGGATCAAACCTTCATAAAAACTAGTGAAATCAGATTTAAATGAAAACTAACACTTCAAAATAAGTTTAGCAAAAAGAATTAAATGATTTCGATGCACAAAACTCAAGTTATGACGAAAGAAAGTGAAGGGTTACACAGCCAGAAATTTTCAGATTGCTTGTTCTTGACTTTTTAGGTGTTCTCACACCATTTCTTGTTGTTACAAGCTTAGATTCTAAGATTTTCCAAAGTTTTACAAAATTTATAAGTTAGTACAGCACTAAATATGATT
This sequence comes from Pulicaria dysenterica, assembly GCA_947179395.2. Classification (NCBI taxonomy): domain Eukaryota; kingdom Viridiplantae; phylum Streptophyta; class Magnoliopsida; order Asterales; family Asteraceae; genus Pulicaria; species Pulicaria dysenterica. The sequence goes on along the minus strand of OX359294.1, from coordinate 50,044,050 downwards.
TATTTGAAGAAGAATTTACATGCATGCCAAGATCTTTGTATAGATCCATACACAGCTCCACATGCATGTGATAAATCAACTAGATCTTGAGTTTTTGTCTTGAAAATCGAAGTTTGCAAATATTATTGAAATATTGTGGAGATTTTTATGAACAATCCACCATGAAACACTAATGTGTTTATGTATATTCAAGAACTCAAGCAAAAATTGAAGAGAACTCAAGAAAAGTGTAAGATGTGAAGAGTTAACCTTAGCAAATATTGTCTACACTTGAATGTTTGATGAATCTACATTTGAATCTTCAAAAATTGTAGAATTTTGAGTGATTTAGGGTTGAAATTTCGTTGGAGGGAGAGAAGAGAGAAGGGAGAGAGTTGAGTTGATGGTTTGTTGAAGAAATGGAGCAAAAGTGGTGAGTTCTAGGTATTTATGTGTTGAAAAGGGAGAGAGAGAGTGAAGATGGAGGGGTGGCCAGCCATTGGGGGGAAAATGGAGGTGGTGCATTAATTTTTTTTATTTATAAAAACTATTATATATAAATATATAATAAAAGTATAATACAAATCAGGCTTTTAAATTAAGATAAAAGGCTTTAAATCACAAAAATTATATAAGTTTTTATAAATTAATAAAATAACTCAAAATAACATAAAAATATGTAATATAGATTATATCTAATATAAAATGAACTAAAAATTTAATAGTACAATCAATTAGCGAGTCGATCTAACGATTTATTAAGTTTTAAGGGTTTAAACTTTTAATCAGAAATTCTACTGAACTTAATAGTTTTATTATATAATTTTACCATAACTAAACTCATAACCTAATTTATGTATCGTAACTCACTCTTTCATTACTGACCCGAAGACTTAGATGACCGTTGTCACAGTCTCCCCTAGTAACTGAAATTTCGTCCCGAAATTTAATTTTTGTTGTCTTTGTTGATTTTGTTAGCAAAGAGGTGGGGATACTTGCATCTCATGTAGTCCTCACATTCCCATGTATAGTTCGGTTCGTGCTTTGAATTCCAACGAAACATCAAGATTGAAATTTTTACTCCGTCTGGGTCGTTCGGTATCTCGGTCGAGAATTTCCTTAAGTATTTCCTTCATAAGTACGTTGTCCGTTGCGCAATAATTGGTCTAGTCAATTGCTTATCACCAATTTCCAACCAACTAAGTGTGGATCTACACTTACCTACATACAACGCTACATATGATGCGTGCTAAATTCTAGAGTGATAATTATTATTGTAAAATAACTCAACTAATGCAGTTCGTAAGTATATCAAGTACCATTAAAGTCAATTTTCACATGCACGTAGCCTAACTTCCAGCATTTGTATCAATCTTCCTATTTGCCTTTCTATTTGACAATGGTAAGGTAAAATGTATTTACTTGTATGTCTGGTGCCCTTTTTGCAGCATTTCCAAAGTTGCGACATAAAATGACTATCCCTATTCAAAATGATAGAAAAGTTGAACTCCATGACATATAATCATATTGATGATAAATATTTGAGCAAGCTTCTCTGTCTAGTAATCCTATTGAATTGGTACGATGTGCGCAGAGTTTGTCCGCCCATCCAGTATAGATCAAATTGAATAGTGTCCTTTCTTGGTTTGGGGCATCTTAGCAATGAAGTCCATAATTAATTTTTCTATTTTCATTATGGAAATTCAAGTTGTAGCAGTGATCAACATGAACTTTGATCCTCATCCTGAACTTTCTAGCATGTCAACTCTTTCTATGTACAAGACTATTTCCTTTTTCATTCCTAGTCACCAAGCACATTCTTTTAAGGTACTTATACCTTTCATTTGCTCCGGGGTTGGTTCTAATATCTAACCTTATGAGCCTCCTCTAAAATTGTTGTTTGATGGCTTGTGGCCTTGGGTATCTAAACCCTATCTTCTTATTATTGTACTCCATCTGACCATGTCTTAAATCTATATTATAAGTTATGTAGCTTTTCTACTTTTAAGTTCTCTACCCTTAATGCCACCTCCCTAACTACATGTATTTTACTTTTTAGGCTTGTTTGAACGATTGCTTCCAATGCTTGCACCCTTGATAGCTTTATCCCTTCTTTTCGACTCAAAGCGACAACTACCGCATTGACTTTGACGGGATGATATTTAATCTAACAATCCTAATCATTGAGCAATTCTACCCACAATCTTTATTTGATGTTAAGCATTTTCTCGTCCAGTTTATGTTAAAGACTTGTGATCGATGTACACGGGGCATTAAGTGTCATACCTTGTGAAGGGTTTTGTAGGGTATAAAAACATATTATAACATGCACAGCGGAATAAAAAACCCCCTCCAATGATCTCATCTAACTCGTACATAAACTAAAAAAGGAAGAGGGTTAGAAAGTTATACCATTGATGAAAAAACAAAACTTTCTTTAAGCCTCTAGACAGTTGCAGGTTATCCACCGCTACTACACCACCTCGAACTGGCTGCTAGACCGCCTAAGGATTAAACCTCGGATCAAACCGTGACCCGTGTATGTTTATATAATAACCATTATTAGGCCAAGCCCGTTTAATTAAAGCCCAACTTTAATTAAACTATTAATCAATTACAGAAAATACCCTCGACCTTTCTAATTAATTAATAACTATTAATTAATTGGTCTCGTTAATATTTAAACTAAATATTAACTTCTCCTTTAAATAATAAATAACTTTTATTATTTTTCTCTTTCTCAATAATTAATTAAACTATTAATTATTGTGATACACAAACAGGTAATATCCAACAGGTTCTAATTGGGTGTGCAGCGGTGTGATCCTTTAGTGTCACATAGTATTGGACACGATAGTACATGTTATCTATCTATGTACATAATCTAACAGACTCCCATTTGTGCAAGATAAGTATCACTCCTTGTACATCGTTGGCCTAAGGAGGTCCCTAGCCAGACGCTTAGGTTTACCGGACTATGAGATCTCTTATATCTAGAGACATAATCCACGCCTTGGATTATCGAGGCTTTTCCTTTTGAATCGCGATATTTCGTAATGTGAGTATTTGACATGGAGCAGGGATCTTATTAAATACTCAGATTTTCTCGACTCTGATTTCGACACTCTGCAGTTACGGTTTACCGAATGAAAAACTATCATTCTAACCGAGCGCGGCCACACATTTCAGTAGTATTAATTGTCGAGGAGCTCAGAAAATATCTCTCCTAAAAAGGAGGTGCAAATTCCATCTTGACTATTTGCAATTTGAGCACATGGCTTCCGCTGCACCTAGACAATCCCCTTATGATCACCCTGTTACGGCGTGACGTTAGAACATGCTAAAGTACAGAAGTTACCATGCCCCAAACCAAATATCTTAGGTCTAAGGACAACCTATCAAGTTTACTTATGTTAACGCTCCATGAAGTAAACTCGATGCGGATCACCCCAATATTTATCCGCTGATAAATATCTATGAACATTTGGTCACAACCTTGTGCTTTTATTCATACCTGAATAAATCATCAAATATCCATAATAGCGTTACCTCCCTAATGTAGCTTCTACTACATTACGTAGCTACGGGCATTTAGACAATTCATCACTTGACTTGTCATGGATAAGTTAAACATGCTAAAAATAGACAACTAGAAACAATTATGTAAAAACCTCCTATTTCAATCCCATGAAATGTAATTACATAATAAATGAGTCTCAAGTTACATCTATAGTAATAATCAAAAACACGAACTAGCTGCTATGTTCCAAGTACTGCATTCCTATAGAACTCGAATGCCTCTCATGCTTAGCCCTAGCTAGTGGTTTTGTCAACGGGTCAGCAACGTTGTCGTCCGTCGGTATCTTTTGCAGTCTAATATCATCTCTTCCAATGATCTCTCGGATGAGGTGATATTTCCAGAGTACGTGCCTAGTCCGCTGATGATCTCTAGGCTCTTTAGCTTGCGCTACAGCCCCTGAGTTGTCACAGAATATATCGATCGGTCTAGAGATACTGGCAACAACTCTAAGATCCGAGATACAATTCTTCAGCCAGACAGCTTCCTTTGCCCCATCACTTGCCGCAATATACTCTGCCTCTGTAGTAGAATCTACTATTGTATCTTGCTTCTGACTTTTCCAAGATATGGCTCCTCCGTTTAGGGTAAAGACAAATCCTGACTGCGACCTGAAGTCGTCCCTGTCGGTCTGGAAACTAGCATCAGTGTAACCAGTTACACTGAGCTCATCCATCGAACCTCCATAAACTAGGAGTATGTCTTTCGTCCTTCTCACATACTTGAGAATATTCTTGACGGCCACCCAATGAGCTTCACCAGGATTTTGCTGATATTTACTCGTGACACTGATAGAGTAGGCAACATCGGGTCTAGTACACAGCATGGCATACATGATTGAACCAACTGCCGAGGAATATGGTATCAATTTCATCTTGTCCTGATCTTGACTAGACACAGGACACTGAGCCTTGCTCAAAATCGCGCTAGATTGCATATGAATAAATCCTTTCTTGGATTCATCCATCTTGAATCTTTTCACGACTTTGTCAATATATGTACTTTGACTAAGTCCGATAAGCCGCTTAGATATATTCCTATAGATCCTTATACCCAGTATATAAGCAGCTTCTCCCAAGTCGTTCATCTGGAAACATTTACCTAACCAGGATTTTACTCCTTGTAATACTGGTATATTGTTTCCTATTAACAGTAATTCATCTACATACAAGACTAGAAAGGTTACCGCGCTCCCACTGAATTTAGTGTAAACACACGACTCGAACTCACTTTTGGTAAAACCAAACTCTTTGATGCGCTCATCAAAGTGTAAGTTCCAGCTCCTAGATGCTTGCTTTAGTCCATAGATGGATTTAAGCAACTTGCATACTTATTAGGATTCTTTGGATCCGCAAAACTATCCGGCTGAATCATATATACATCATCTGTCAATTTCCCATTAAGGAAAGCGGTTTTGACATCCATTTGCCATATCTCATAATCAAAATATGCTGATATGGCCATAAGGATCCTAATAGTCTTAAGCATTGCCACTGGGGAAAAAGTTTCATCATAGTCAACACCATGAGTTTGCGTGAAACCTTTTGCCACTAGCCTTGCTTTAAAAGTATGCACCTTTCCATCCATGTCTGTCTTCTTCTTGAAGACCCACTTGCACCCAACAGCTTTACTATGTTGAGGCAAATCTACTAACTCCCAAACTTGGTTGTCATACATGGATTGCATCTCTGCCTTCATGGCTTCTAGCCATTTCTCAGATTCTAAACCTGAGGCAGCGTCTTGCTAGGTAGTGGGTTCTAAAAGATCCCCTTCGTCTTGAGCAACTAGGAATCCCAGATACCTATCTGGCTCATTACGAGGCCTACTAGACCTACGAAGGTCTTGTGTTTGCACCTCTTCCTCAACCACAGACTCGGGTTGAGGTTCAACAATTCTCTGTTGAACTACAGGTTCAACTATCGGTGGTGGTGTAATCTCCTCCTCTTCAATTTCTTGAAGCTCTATTTCTTTTCTTGGAGTTTCTGAGTTTAGAAACTTCTCCTCCAAAAATACCCCTTTACGAGCAACAAAAACTTTGTTCTCATCTGGGTTGTAGAAATAGTATCCCATGGTTTCCTTGGGATAGCCCACGAAGATAAACTTATCTGATTTGGGATTGAGATTATCCGTGAATGTTCGCTTAACATACACCTCACATCCCCAAACCTTTAGAAAAGAGATTTTGGGCTTTTTCCCCGTCCATACCTCGAACGGTGTCTTTTCAACCGATTTGGTTGGAACCCGGTTCAGCATGAACGCTGCTGTCTCGAGTGCGTGTCCTCAAAACGACAATGGTAGTGAACTTCGACTCATCATTGATCGTACCATGTCAAGCAATGTACGATTCCTCTTTTCTGATACACCATTCATCTGAGGTGTATACGGACGTGTGAGTTATGAAATAATCCCACATTCCTTCAAATGATCGTCGAATTCCTGACTCAGATACTCGCCACCTCGATCCGATCGAAACGACTTTATCTTCTTGTCCAGCTGATTTTGTACCTCATTCTGAAACTGTTTGAACTTGTCAAAACTTTCAGATTTAAGTCTCATGAGGTAGATATAACCAAACCTACTGAAATCGTCAGTAAAGGTTATGAAATACCGGTATCCTCCTCTAGCCTCCGGAGTAAAGGGTCCGCACACATCTGTGTGTATAATCCCTAATAACTCGCTGGCCCTTTCATTCTCACTGTTGAAAGGCTGCTTTGTCATTTTACCAGACAAACAAGATTCGCAAACATCATATGACTCCAAGTCAAATGGTTCTAGAATTCCGTCATCTCGGAGTTTCTCTATGCGTTTCTCGTTTCTATGTCCTAAACGACAATGCCAGAGGTAAGTTTGATTCAAGTTACTCTTGGATCTTTTACTTATATGATAGATGTCATTGTTATCTAAATATAGCGTATATAGACCGTTTTCTGGAGTGGATTTGAAAAAGAAAACATCATTTCTAAAACATGAAATAACCTTTTCATTAAAAACATAAGCGAAACCACAGTCTATTAGCAAATTGAACGAGATAACATTTTTAATAAGTCTAAGAACATAATAACAAGGTTCTAGTTCTAAGACCATGCCCGAGGGCAAACTAAGACAATATGTCTCGACAGCTTCGACACCAACCATGGAGCCTTCGCCTACCCGCAGGTCCATATCTCCTTGTCTCAGCTTCTTACTTCTCCTGAATCCCTGCAAATGATTGCATATGTGATGACCACATCCGGTATCCAATACCCATGATTCATAACAAGTAATAAGACAATCTATCATAAAGATACCTGTATCATTGGGCGAACCAATGTCCAGCTGATCTATGTCGAGTGAGTGCTCGCATGAATCCTTGCTACCACAGTCTGGGCAACAAATTTCTCCAAGTTCTTCCAGCCAGTCATCCTCCTGCATAGGGTCCACAACTGGTGACTCTAGCTGCTTTGGGTTCAACTCATCGCTAATGCACACAAGGATTTCGTGCAACCCTGCGACAGTCATTTCAAAATCACCGAGGATATACATCACTCTTTTCTGGTAATAGTCCGACAAGGAACCGAAAAAGAGCATAACTAGCTCATGTGGTTTTTATTTTGACCCCAAGCTCTCATAGCAATCCAGGAGCCTTCTCATATTAATGAGATGATCGCTAATAGGCTGACTTTCTTTCATCCTGGCTGAAAGAATTTCCCTCATCAGTAGCATACGACATATCCGTTCACTAAACTTGAACTTCTGCTACAATCCTTGAACAACCTCATAAGACGACTTCTCACGGAGATCATTCGTAAACTCGGATGTTGCTGTGAGAATGAGAATCGACATAACGTCAGACTCATCATCCAGATACTGATAGTAAGTGTCATACTCACTATCCTGGGCATCTACTCCTGGTCGCTCTGGAGGCAATGTCTCAATAATGTGGAGCTTTCCCTGTGCATCCAAAACATTTTTTAGATGCATCTTCCAAACAGCAAAGTTTGGACCTGAAAGCTTCCACTTGCTAGTGATGAGACTTAGAGACTCTCTTGCTGAATAAAACGGAATAACAAATATATAAGACATCTACAGAAAAAGAAAAGATAAAACTGATTCAGTATTGATTACATCTTCTTATAATTATTACCTTTTAAACAATAAATTATTAGACTAGGATCCATATTTCACATTTCCCGATACAAGGTTTGGGCACTTCCCACCGGGACAATGCTATTTCTGGTAGGTAAAAACTATACCAATCGTATCCTAACTGGACACGACTCCTAGATCCGCGGGATATCGTTTACAAGAACCGTGCATATTTAGTCCCTCTAGTGCATTTTGGGCCGGGACTCCCGATTATCACCAAAATAGATCGCACCACCTAAGACAGCATGAATTCTGGCCGGGACTCCCGATTATCGCAGAATCTTTCATGCCCCTTCCCGCAATGGTTTGAACACGGATGCCCAAGGTTTGGGCACTTCCGACACCCGAGTACCGTTTAACAGCAAGGGTGTACCATTTGGTGGGTAGCACACTGATCTAATATTTTTCTAAAAAGGATTTCCAAGTTTTTAACGAGAAAAACTTTAATGCCAGTTTTCTTTTAAAAACATCTGTTTCAATAATTAACTATTATTAAAACCCTTGTTTTATTTCATCGTGTGAATCACAACCACACATATGTAAAATATGTAAAGAAATAAAACAACCACAACAACTATACCTTAGCCTTGCCCTTAACTAATGTCGGTTTCGTGAGCCACACGAAAAACCCGACGGTCAAAACCTAAGTGGAAAAACACAACACACATGGCATGACATTCTGAAAGCTCCCACTGGCTCTAGCATCCATTCCTTCTCTTTGCTCCTTGCTCCTTGGTCCAGATATATATCCTAACAATCTATTCTATTCTATAAAAACTAGAAATATAAAAGTACAAGATAATCAAACGCATGCAGACCCGCTAATCTAAAAATTTTACAAGATAGAATAGGGGTTGTAAGTGGCACGCAGACCTTCCCACACCATAGAATAATAAATCCAAAACAACCACAAGTGCAAGAAATTAAACAATCCACAAGGTCTAGGGCTAGGCTATGACATCCCAAACATGTACTAAACTAATACATGAAAGTAAAACAACTTATTTCTAATTATTCAACTTGATGAAAATTACTGATTTTAACAACCTGTTAAAACCCCTATATTGTTTTTCCTTTATTCGCAATAAATATATATTTCAAGTTTTATAATTTGATAACTAATCAAAAAACTCAAAATAATATTTAAACCTTAAATTAAAATAACAACTGCATTTCAATTTGATATTGACCACAAAATATCTGAACCGCGAGCTGGGCCAAATATTTAAATTGGGTCATGGATTGGAAACGGACCAAGAGACAGCAAAATGGGCCGAGGCCCAAAAAAAAACTTTAGCGCCGCTAACCCTGCCGCTAAGCTCTAACTGGGCCGCTGGCTCGCTGGGCCGTGGTTCTCTGGGCCGGAGCCCACCACACAGTTAGCGCCGCTAACTGGGCCACTAACCGCGCCGCTAACGCGTTGCTATCCGCGCCGCGTACCGCTACAACCACCGCGGACCGCCGCCGATCACGGGCAGCCGGCGACCGTCATCCCAGACTGAGACCGCCACCGATCAGGGTGGTGTTGGTGCTCTCGGTTATCGCAAATAATAACAATAATAAAAAAAACAAATTTAATTTAAAAATTAAATCTTATAATCTTTTTATCAAAGGTTTATCCAATAAAAATCAAAACTTGATTTTTATCATTCTGGATAATTAAAAACCTTTTTCTTGATAAAAGATAAACCTTTTTCCATCAGAATAAAAGAAATCTACCTAGTCTCCTACGAGGTTAGAAGTGGCTCTGATACCACTGAAGGGTTTTGTAGGGTATAAAAACATATTATAACATGCACAGCGGAATAAAAACCCCCTCCAGTGATCTCATCTAACTCGTACAGAAACTAAAAAAGGAAGAGGGTTAGAAAGTTATACCTTTGATGAAAAAACAAAAGTTTCTTTAAGCCTCTAGACAGCTGCAGGTTATCCACCGCTACTGCACCACCTCGAACTGGCTGCTAGACCGCCTAAGGATTAAACCTCGGATCAAACTGTGACCCGTGTATGCGTGTGTCTTCGCGTCGCCGCTGGCCACCGTCGAGGGTGGTTCGGTTCACGGCTTTGCGCAGTCGCCGGAAATCCCACAAGAGGGAGAGAGCCGCCGAGAAGGTGGGAGAGAGAAAGAGATTAGGGCAATCTTTTCTTTGTGTGATTGACTATGATTAATGTGGCTAATAATAACGTTTATATAATAACCCTTATTAGGCCAAGCCCGTATAATTAAAGCCCAGCTTTAATTAAACTATTAATCAATTACAGAAAATACCCTCGACCTTTCTAATTAATTAATAACTATTAATTAATTGGTCTCATTAATATTTAAACTAAATATTAACTTCTTCTTTAAATAATAAATAACTTTTATTATTTTTCTCTTTCTCAATAATTAATTAAACTATTAATTATTGTGATACACAAACAGGTAAAATCCAACAGGTTCTAATTGGGTGTGCAGCGGTGTGATCCTTTAGTGTCACATAGTATTGGACACGATAGTACATGTTATCTATCTCTACACATAATCTAACACATTGAAAGTGAACACTATGGCTCCCAATTCTAAAATATGGATGGTGTATTCATTCAACCGAACATTAAGTTGTCTTGAAGCATATGCAATATCATTTTGCATAAATTACGCATCCTAAACTTTGGTGTGATATATCAGCGTATACAGCAAGGTTCTCGCATTTCTGAAATAATCGAATTAGTGGGTTACATGACTCATTCTTGAATGTTTGAAATGCTTGTTTTTGTTTCTCTCCCCACACAAATGTCTTATCTTTGTGTTAGTGTTGATAGAGGTTGAGAAATTCTCAATGAATTGTCGATAGCAACTTGGTAAACCGAGAAATTGAAGAATATATGTCAGAGCCTCCGGGGTTCCCACATCCTAGTGGCTTCAATCTTGGTTTAATTCATATGAATTCCATCCTTATTAATCACATGATCGACTAATCGTACATCTTGTTTTCAAAATTTGTACTTAGAGGATTTTGCATACAACTTCTCGTTTTTAAGAAACTCCAACATGATCTTTAAGTGTTCCTCATCTTCCTCCTTTTTTTTCATAATTAGATTACTATATTATCTAAGATTAAGATCACAAATTTGTCTAGACATGGTATGCAATCCTATGTTATCCCCAAGGAAATAGCTAAAGATTTATAACCTCTTATTCAAGTCCTAATGTTTGTCTTAATGATGTCCTACACACGATCTCTCAGTAGGAGATGTCCTTATGAAAATGATATTTAAAATGTAGTTAGCTTCTTGCAACTGGTCGAAATAGACCATTGATATGAGGAAGGAGATATCTGGTTTTGACGGTCATCTTCTTTAATTCTCTCTAATATATATCATTTCGCACCTATTTACATTCCTAATCTTTTCTTCTAATTGTCATAAATTTTCATGGGTATTAAAGTTCATAACTAACGTCTAATGCAAAGGTCTTAAGGAATAGTTGTCACCAGATGGCTTCAGGTGACGTCGAGTATAAACAATTTTTGGTTATGTCCAAAACGAAGTCGTAAAATTATTGTCCCTAAAGCTATAACACCTCAAGATCAGGTTAATCTCAAATATAGAACGGGAAAGGATGAGATATCTCAGTAGAAGGTTCAACAACCTTAGATTCTTTAAGTCGACCAGGTTTCCTACTTGTGAGACTATTATTGAAGTGTTTAATCAACAATGGTCTAACTAATACTTTTAGATCTGGTAGGTATTCACCGATCATCTCCAGAGTTCCTACGGATTATGTAATTTCTCTATCCTAGCTATTGTAATATCCAAGCAAAAGTTCTTCAGGATTGATAGTCTCTATTGAATCCACATAATCTAGTTGGAAAATTTGTTATCTTGAAATCCTAAATCGTTAAATATGATACTCCGATAGATTCTCTGGATCATCCTTGCTATAAATGTTACCTTGGAGAAAAGAATTCTTAGGTTCTTCTCATTCACGACCGTTAAAATTATTTCCGACGAAAGTTGTTTTCATAATCATCGAACACTTCAGGCTCCAGTACAACAGCTAGTTCGAGGTGGTGCAGTAGAGGTGGATAACCTGCAGCTGTCTAGAGGCTTAAAGAAAGTTTTGTTTTCATCAAAGGTATAACTTTCTAGCCCTCTTCTTTTTTTAGTTTCTGTACGAGTTAGATGAGATCACTGGAGGGGTTTTTTTTTCCGCTGTGCATGTTATAATATGTTTTTATACCCTACAAAACCTTTCAGTGGTATCAGAGCTCCTTCTAACCTCGTAGGAGACTAGGTAGGTTTCTTTTATTCTGATGGAAAAAGGTTTATCTTTTATCAAGAAAAAGGTTTTTAATTATCCAGAATGATAAAAATCAAGTTTTGATTTTTATTGGATAAACCTTTGATAAAAAGATTATAAGATTTAATTTTTAAATTAAATTTGTTTTTTTAATTATTATTATTATTTGCGATAACCGAGAGCACCAAGACCACCCTGATCGGCGGCGGTCTCAGTCTGGGAAGGCGGTCGCCGGCTGCCCGTGATCGGCAGCTTTCCGCGGTGGTTTTAGCGGTACGTGGCGCGGATAGCAACGCGTTAGCGGCGCGGATAGCAACGCGTTAGCGGCGCGGTTAGTGGCCCAGTTAGCGGCGCTAACTGTGTGGTGGGCTTCGGCCCAGAGAACTACGGCCCAGCGAGCCAGCGGCCCAGTTAGGGCTTAGCGGCAGGGTTAGCGGCGCTAAAGGTCTTTTTGGGCCTCGGCCCATTTTGTTGTCTCTCGGTCCGTTTCCAATCCATGACCCAGTTTAAATATTTGGCCCAGCTCGCGGTTCAGATATTTTATGGTCAATATCAAATTGAAATACAGTTGTTATTTTAATTTAAGGTTTAAATATTATTTTGAGTTTTTTGATTAATTATCAAAGTATAAAACTTGTCATATATATTTATTGCAAATAAAGGAAAAACAATATACGGGTTTTAACAGGTGGTTAAAAATCAGTAATTTTCATCAAGATGAATAATTAGAAATCAGTTGTTTTACTTTCATGTATTAGTTTAGTTAATGTTTGGCATGTCATAGCTGTGCCCTAGACCTTGTGGATTGTTTAATTTCTTGCACTTGTGGTTGTTTTGGATTTATTATTCTATGGTGTGGGGAGGCCTGCGTGCCACTTACAACCCCTATTCTATCTTGTAAAAGTTTTAGATTAGCGGGCCTGCGTGCCTTTGATTATCTTGTACTTTTATATTTCTAGTTTTTATAGAATAGAATAGATTGTTAGGATATATATCTGGACCAAGGAGGAAGGAGCAAGGAGCAAAGAAAAGGAATGGATGCTGGAGCCAGTGGGAGCTTTCAGAATGCCATGCCATATGTGTTTTGTTTTTCCACTTAGGTTTTGACCGTCGGGTTTTTCGTGTGGCTCACGAAACCGACATTAGTTAAGGGCAAGGATAAGGCATAGTTGTTGTGGTTGTTTTATTTCTTTACATATTTTATACATGCGTGGTTGTGATTCACACGATGAAATAAAACAAGAGTTTTAATAATAGTTAATTATTGAAACATATGTTTTTAAAAGAAAACTGGCATTAAAGTTTTTCTCGTTAAAAACTTGGAAATCCTTTTTAGAAAAATCTTATATCAGTGTGCTACCCACCTAATGGTACACCCTTGCTGTTAAACGGTACCCGGGTGTCGGAAGTGCCCAAACCTTGGGCATCCGGGTTCAAACCATTGCGGGAAGGGGCATGAAAGATTCTGCGATAATCGGGAGTCACGGCCAGAATTCATGTTGTCTTAGGTGGTGCGATCTATTTTGGTGATAATCGGGAGTCCCGGCCCAAAAGGCACTAGAGGGACTAAACATGCACGGTTCTTGTAACCGATGTCCCGCGGATCTAGGAGTTGTGTTCAGTTAGGATACGATTGGTATAGTTTTTACCTACCAGAAATAGTATTGTCTCGGTGGGAAGTGCCCAAACCTTGCATCGGGAAATGTGAAATATGTATCCTAGTCTAATAATTTATTGTTTAAAAGGTAATAATTATAAGAAGATGTAATCAATACTGAATCGGTTTTATCTTTTCTTTTTCTGTAGATGTCTTATATATCTGTTATTCCGTTTTATTCAGCAATCGAGTCTCTAAGTCTCATCACTAGCAAGTGGAAGCTTTCAGGTCCAAACTTTGCTGTTTGGAAGATGCATCTGAAAAATGTTTTGGATGCACAGGGAAAGCTCCACATTATTGAGACATTGCCTCCAGAGCGACCAGGAGTAGATGCCCAGGATAATGAGTATGACACTTACTATCAGTATCTGGATGACGAGTCTGACGTTATGTCGATTCTCATTCTCACAGCAACATCCGAGTTTACGAATGATCTCCATGAGAAGTCGTCTTATGAGATTGTTCAAGGATTGTAGCAGAACTTCAAGTTTAGTGAACGGATATGTCGTATGCTACTGATGAGGGAAATTCTTTCAGCCAAGATGAAAGAAAGTCAGCCTATTAGCGATCATCTCATTAATATGAGAAGGCTCCTGGATTGCTATGAGAGCTTGGGGTCAAAATCAAAACCGCATGAGCTAGTTATGCTCTTGTTCGGTTCCTTGTCGGACTATTACCAGAAAAGAGTGATGTATATCCTCGGTGATTTTGAAATGACTGTCGCAGAGTTGCACGTAATCCTTGTGTGCATTAGCGATGAGTTGAACCTAAAGCAGCTAGAGTCACTATGCAGGAGGATGACTGGCTGGAAGAACTTGGAGAAATTTGTTGCCCAGACTGTGGTAGCAAGGATTCATGCGAGCACTCACTCGACATAGATCAGCTGGACATTGGTTCGCCCAATGATACAGATATCTTTATGATATATTGTCTTATTACTTCTTATAAATCATAGGTGTTGGATACCGGATGTGGTCATCACATATGCAATCATTTGCAGGGATTCAAGAGAAGTAAGAAGCTGAGACAAGGAGATATGGACCTGCGGGTAGGCGAAGGCTCCATGGTTGGTGCCGAAGCTGTAGGGACATATTGTCTTAGTTTGCCCTCGGGCATGGTCTTAGAACTAGAACCTAGTTATTATGTTCCTAGACTTATTAAAAATGTTATCTCGTTCAATTTGCTAATAGACTGTGGTTTCGCTTATGTTTTTAATGAAAAGGTTATTTCATGTTTTAGAAATGATGTTTTCTTTTTCAAAGCCACTCCAGAAAATGGTCTATATACGCTAAATTTAGATAACATTGACATCTATCATATAAGTAAAAGATCCAAGAGTAACTTGAATCAAACTTACCTCTGACATTGTCGTTTAGGACATATAAACGAGAAACGCATAGAGAAACTCCGAGATGACGGAATTCTAGAACCGACTTGGAGTCATATGATGTTTGTGAATCTTTTTTGTCTGGTAAAATGACAAAGTAGCCTTTCAATAGTGAGAATGAAAGGGCAACCGAGTTATTAGGGATTATACACATAGATGTGTGCGGACCCATTACTCCGGACGCTAGAGGAGGATACCGGTATTTCATAACCTTTACTGACGATTTCAGTAGGTTCGGTTATGTCTACCTCATGAGACTTAAATCTGAAAGTTTTCACAAGTTCAAACAGTTTCAGAATGAGGTACAAAATCAGCTGGACAATAAGATAAAGTCGCTTCGATCGGATCGAGGTGGCGAGTATCTGAGTCAGGAATTCGACGATCATTTGAAGGAATGTGGGATTATTTCATAACTCACACCTCCGTATACACCTCAGATGAATGGTGTATCAGAAAGGAGGAATCGTACATTGCTTGACATGGTACGATCAATGATGAGTCGAAGTTCACTACCATTGTCGTTTTGGGGACACGCACTCGAGACAGTAGCGTTCATGCTGAACCGGGTTCCAACCAAATCGGTTGAAAAGACACCGTTCAAGGTATGGACGGGGAAAAAGCCCAAAATGTCTTTTCTAAAGGTTTGGGGATGTGAGGTGTATGTTAAGCGAACATTCACGGATAATCTAAATCCCAAATCAGATAAGTGTATATTCATGGGCTATCCCTAGGAAACCATGGGATACTATTTCTACAACCCAGATGAGAACAAAGTTTTTGTTGCTCGTAAAGGGGTATTCTTGGAGGAGAAGTTTCTAAACTCAGAAACTCAAAGAAAAGAAATAGAGCTTCAAGAAATTGAAGAGGAGGATATTACACCACCACCGATAGTTGAACCTATAGTTCAACAGAGAATTGTTGAACCTCAACCCGAGTCTGTGGTTGAGGAAGAGGTGCAAACACAAGACCTTCGCAGGTCTAGTAGGCCTCGTAATGAGCCAGATAGGTATCTGGGATTCCTAGTTGCTCAAGACGAAGGGGATCTTTTAGAACCCACTACCTACCAAAACGCTGCCTCAGGTTTAGAATCTGAGAAATGGCTAGAAGCCATGAATGCAGAGATGCAATCCATGTATGACAACCAAGTTTGGGAGTTAGTAGATTTACCTCAACACAGTAAAGTTGTTGGGTGCAAGTGGGTCTTCAAGAAGAAGACATACATGGATGGAAAGGTGCATACTTTTAAAGCAAGGCTAGTGGCAAAAGGTTTCACGCAAACTCATGGTGTTGACTATGATGAAACTTTTTTCCCAGTGGCAATGCTTAAGACTATTAGGATCCTTATGGCCATATCAGCATATTTTGATTATGAGATATGGCAAATGGATGTCAAAACCGCTTTCCTTAACGGGAAATTGACAGAGGATGTATATATGATACAGCCGGATGGTTTTGCGGATCCAAAGAATCCTAATAAAGTATGCAAGTTGTTTAAATCCATCTATGGACTAAAGCAAGCATCTAGGAGCTGGAACTTACACTTTGATGAGCGCATCAAAGAGTTTGGTTTTACCAAAAGTGAGTTCGAGTCGTGTGTTTACACTAAATTCAGTGGGAGCGCGGTAACCTTCCTAGTCTTGTATGTAGATGACATACTGTTAATAGGAAACAATATACCAGTATTATAAGAAGTAAAATCCTGGTTAGGTAAATGTTTCCAGATGAAGGACTTGGGAGAAACTGCTTATATACTGGGTATAAGGATCTATAGGAATAGATCTAAGCGGCTTATCGGACTTAGTCAAAGTATATATATTGACAAAGTCGTGAAAAGATTCAAGATGGATGAATCCAAGAAAGGATTTATTCCTATGCAATCTAGCGCGATTTTGAGCAAGGCTCAGTGTCCTGTGTCTAGTCAAGATCAGTACAAGATGAAATTGATACCATATGCCTCGGCAGTTGGTTCAATCATGTATGCCATGCTGTGTACTAGACCCGATGTTGCCTACCCTATCAGTGTCACGAGTAGATATCAGCAAAATCCTGGTGAAGCTCATTTGGTGGCCGTCAAGAATATTCTCAAGTATCTGAGAAGGACGAAAGACATATTCCTAGTTTATGGAGGTTCGATGGATGAGCTCAGTGTAACTGGTTACCCTAAACGGAGGAGCCATATCTTGGAAGAGTCAGAAGTAAGATACAATAGCAGATTCTACTACAGAGGTAGAGTATATTGCGGAAAGTGATGCGGCAAAGGAAGCTGTCTGGCTGAAGAATTTTATCTCGGATCTTAGAGTTGTTGCCAGTATCTCTAGACCGATCGATATATTCTGTGACAACTCAGGGGCTGTAGCGCAAGCAAAAGAGCCTAGAGATCATCAACGGACTCAGCACGTACTCAGGAAATATCACCTCATCTGAGAGATCATTGGAAGAGATGATATTAGACTGCAAAAGATACCGAAGGACGACAACGTTGCTGACCCGTTGACGAAACCGCTAGCTAGGGCTAAGCATGAGAGGCATGCGAGTTCTATAGGAATGCAGTACTTGGAACATAGCAGCTAGTTGGTGTTTTTGATTATTACTATAGATGTAACTTGAGACTCATTTATTATGTAATTACATTTCATGGGATTGAAATAGGAGGTTTTTACATAATTGTTTCTAGTTGTCTATTTTTAGCATGTTTAACTTATCCATGACAAGTCAAGTGATAAATTGTCTAAATGCCCGTAGCTACTTAATGTAGTGGGAGCTACATTAGGGAGGTAACGCTATTATGAATATTTGATGATTTATTCAGGTATGAATAAAAGCGCAAGGTTGTGACCAAATGTTCATAGATATTTATCACGGGATAAATATTGGGGTGATCCGCATCGAGTTTACTTCATGGAGCGTTAACATAAGTAAACTTGATAGGTTGTCCTTAGACCTGAGATATTTGGTTTGGGGCATAGTAACTTCTGTACTTTAGCATGTTCTAACGTCACGCCGTAACAGGGTGATCATAAGGGGCTTGTCTAGGTGCAGCGGAAGCCATGTGCTCAAATTGCAAATAGTCAAGATGGAATTTGCACCTCCTTTTTAGGAGATATATTTTCTGAGCTCCTCGACGATTAAGACTACTAAAAATGTGTGGCCACGCTCGGTTAGAATGATACTTTTTCATTCAGTAAACCGTAACTGCAGAATGTCGAAATCAGAGTCGAGAAAATCGGAGTATTTAATAAGATCCCTACTCCATGTCAAATACTCACATTACGAAATATCGCGATGTAAAAGGAAAAGCCTCGATAATCCAAGGCGTGGATTATGTCTCTAGATATACGAAATATTTGCCCTTTGAATCTGTCGGAATTGATGAATTCAGAGAATATTTTGGTTGGAATTGTCAAATACCAAGAATAAATGTGCCGGAATTGCTGAATACCGAGAATAATTTGGTCGGAAGTGTCAAATACCGAGAAGAAATTTATCGGAATTGCTATAATTCGAGAAAATTTATTGGATTTGGAGTTTTTTCTCGGAATCCTTGATTATCTCGGATTCTCTGTTTTCTCGGATTCTCAGTTTTTCTCGGAATCCTTGATTTCCTCGGATTCTCTGTTTTCTCGGATTCTCTATTTTCTCGGAATTCTATATTTTCTTGGATTTTCTTTTTTCTCGGAATTCTATTTCATCAGAATTCCCTCAGTGCTTGGAATTGTCAATTTTATCGGAATTCAAGATCACCCGGATTTACACTCATTTTTCAAATTTTTAAGATTTCTAATCATTTTTGCCACAACATTATTCGACCCCAGCCAGGGGCTCTGCCCCTTGGACCCCGCCAGGGGTTGCCACCCCTTGGACCCCGCAATCAGGGACGCTGCCCCCGAACCCCCGTCGTCATTGTTGTGACTGAATTATCATGTCACCTTGATTCCTAAGTCAAGTGTTTGGTTTTTTTGGCTGAGTCAGGAGTTCTCAAAGTTTCAGTTATCTTTCTGATGTTTCTAGATTTGGGCATAACTTGAGTGATGGTCATTGATACCATGTATTGGAATGTCTAGTCCCTTATGTCTAGTCATCCGGCTCTTTCTTAACTGATTTTTGGGTCTTCTTTCTTAGTGTCACCAATTTTTGGTCTCAAAACCATATTTTGGCCATCCATTCCTTGTTTCTTTTGAATCTTGGTTATCCTTTATCAGTCATATGTGAAAACCCAGATCTCATTGTTGGTGAAATTATTTGAAGAATTGACCAACATCAAATTACTTTAAGTTTTTGAGAGGATTTTGAATTACATGCGCGCTTGCTCACGTGCATATCAATCCGACTCACTGATTATTATATCAAAGTCAATCGTTTGGTGCTCTTGAATAAGGATGAATCCGACTCACTGATTATTATATCAAAGTCAAATACCCTCTTATGTGTTCCCAAGTTCATTTACACTCGTATGTATTTCAAAATCTTTGTTTCTTGCGGTGATTTGGTCAAGGTTGATTACACGGTATTGGGAGACTTACTTGACAACATTATTCTCCAATATCAGACTACATCCAACAAAGACTTGTAAATCTTCAAGAATTCAGATCAAATCATTACCACTCCTCAACGATGAAGAGTGGTTCAAGTATCTATTCAAGTCAGGGAATGTTTGAAGATTATTTTGACTTGAAGTGTAGGATCCTCCCCACCCCTCTTCCATGTTTTTGCAACTGAATCTCAAGGTGATGTCTTTTGTGCATGATGCTCATAAAATATTATAATCATCATGAGGGGGAGAATAAAAAGTGAAGAAATTTTACATTGTTGATTCAGTTGTTGATGGTGTCTACTCAAGGGGGAGAGAGAAAAAGAAACATCAGTCTATATCATGTCTAGGGGGAGTCAAGATTATTAGACTTATGAAGACATGGAAACAATCTGAGGTACATTGTAGGCGGAGACAAAAAGAAGATTCTTCCCAACACATCAAAAGTGTTTATGCTTCCGCTGTCAAAGGCTCAAGATAAAACAATGTTTCTGACTGATGTATTTGGTGGGACGCTACATCCAAAACTGCTTATATAATCTAAGGAAATCTTAGGTTACTGGCGTGTACACTCCTATTTCAATACAAAGGGGGAGAATGTAAATTCATATTTTGTATAGAAATAGGAGTTTCTATGTAATATACTCATGGAGTATATATAGGGATATGACATGTTGTAATGAGTAAGGTTTTGGGCATAATGAAATAATGAACTATGTGTTTTTCATGGTGTAAACCATATTCTCTCTAGTTCTATACATGCAAACCTTCATAAATCCTACATTATACTTGAATCACTTGTTATCAGGGCCGAACATTAAGACTACTGAAAATGCGTGGCCGCGCTCGGTTAGAATGATAGTTTTTCATTCGGTAAACCGTAACTGCAGAGTGTCGAAATCAGAGTCGAGAAAATCTGAGTATTTAATAAGATCCCTGCTCCATGTCAAATACTCACATTACGAAATATCGCGATGCAAATGGAAAAGCCTAGATAATCCAAGGCGTGGATTATGTCTCTAGATATAAGAGATCTTATAGTCTGGTAAACCTAAGCGTCTGGCTAGGGACCTCCTTCGGCCAACGATGTACAAGGAGTGTTACTTATCTTGCACAAGTGGGAGTCTGTTAGATTATGTGCAGAGATAGATAACATGTACACCGCTGCACACCCAATTAGAACCTGTTGGATTTTACCTGTTTGTGTATCAAAATAATTAATAGTTTAATTAATTATTGAGAAAGAGAAAAACAATAAAAGTTATTTATTATTTAAAGGAGAAGTTAATATTTAGTTTAAATATTAACGAGACCAATTAATTAATAGTTATTAATTAATTAGAAAGGTCGAGGGTATTTTCTGTAATTGATTAATAGTTTAATTAAAGTTGGGCTTTAATTAAACGAGCTTGGCCTAATAAGGGTTATTATATAAACCTTATTATTAGCCACATTAATCATAGTTAATCACACAAAAAGAAAAGGTTGCCCTAATCTCTTTCTCTCTCTCACCCTCTCGGCGGCTCTCTCCCTCTCGTGGGATTTTCGGCGACGGCGCAAAGCCGTGAACCGAACCACCCTCGACGTTGGCCGGCGGCGACGCGAAGATACACACATACACGGGTCACGGTTTGATCCGAGGTTTAATCCTTAGGCGGTTTAGCAGCCAGTTCGAGGTGGTGCAGTAGAGGTGGATAACCTGCAGCTGTCTAGAGGCTTAAAGAAAGTTTTGTTTTCATCAAAGGTATAACTTTCTAGCCCTCTTCTTTTTTTAGTTTCTGTACGAGTTAGATGAGATCACTGGAGGGGTTTTTTTTTTTCTGCTGTGCATGTTATAATATGTTTTTATACCCTACAAAACCCTTCACGGGAAAGACTAACAGTGCGAATCGGAGACGAGGGATCCACGTGTAGGTAATCTTCAGTCATCCAATCCATAATTAAAAGGTACAATTACTAAATTATATCCCCTAAGAGAAGCAATATGATCTAGCTAACACAAGTTGTCTCGTCATTTGGCAAAGCATTATCATCCATTTAGTAGTCCTTCATGTCGCACACGTAATTTTCCTTGATCCTTGATGAATATCAAGATGGTACGTCCAACAAGCCTATTAATTCAAGCATAACATGATCCTAATGTACCATCATATTCCGATTATGGTGTATATCGTATGTCGTAGCTTAAACTTTCTACATCTCCTCACGAGTCACGCTTGTGGTACATTCTCAGGGTATCCTATTGATGATACATGGTGTCTTCTCGAACATCAGTTGTGATGCTCCTTTATCACTTTCCTCGTAACCAGAATGCTCTTTTGAATCATTACTCTAATACCTATATCCTAGGGAGTAAGTCAAGGTAATACTAACGTTAAGAATACATGTGGACATTGGCTAGTAGCTCTCTCTCGCTACACACCTTATATTTATAATTGGTCTCCATTAAGGGTCATCAATACTCAGTATATATAAGATTTATCACTTCTTAAATTTTGACAGTCAGTCAATCTGTTAAAGGAAACTTACATTCATAAAATTCGTCCCCAAGGTAGTCGAATCAATAATATGTAAAGTCATAAAATCATCTTAATTCTAGGGAAATCTAGTAGTATTTTGTCACCACTAAGAGGAACATCCTTAAAATAATCTTCTATCTTATGGAAGTTAGTGATATGTTTGACCAATGTATTGATGTCAATCTTAGTAATATAGGGCTACTATCTTAAAAGACTTACCTATCAGGCACTTTGCTATTAGTCATTAAATGTACATGTGTAAGTGTCTATTAAATGCAATGTCTATGGAGACACACACAAAAATCATGCATTTCCAGCTTTATGAAGAAATTTATGAAAGCATACCTCAAATATAACCAATCGAACTGTCCCATTACACATACCTGAATTAAACATAGGTGGCCAGTCTATGTATAATTAAGGTATAATAATGTGATACTCAACTTAGTTATACTAGCAACATGCTTACATTTTAGAAAATATTTTGAAAATTCTTGGTTATAGTTTGAGTTTCCCCCCATAAGGAAAACGTCATTCTCTATAACCTTAGGCTCTGATACCAAATCTGTCACACCCCGCTAAAGCAGAAACACAAAATATGACAGCACAAGGTTTCATAACATGAGGTAATAGACAACACCAACCATAACATCAAGGATTTGCAGTACAATATTACAAAGTTGAACCAATTTGTTCTCAAATTTTACATCTACTTTTAATAAAGTTTCATGATGTTGATTTCGTCACACAAAATGCACCTACATGCCATCACTTACTTATTTGTGCCTGAAAAGCATGAAGAAAAGGGGTCGACTACAAAGAGTTGGTGAGATCCATAGGTTTTTCGTATGCAAGAAAAATTTAATAATGATTTCTTGTAGTAAAAAGATATTTAGGTGAAACATCGTCACCTAGCACAAGATGCTTTGACTTGTCCAACCTTTTATAAGCACCACAACATATATTTTTGTACATTAGCAATATTTGCACTAAGCCATTACCAAACCATTCAGACAACGATGCCTACGATCTATACACAGAGGTAAGTCTAACTCACATGCGTAAGATCAAATATAAATTTAAAATATTTTCAAGTATGTACACTTAAGGTTCGTCAACCCTAAGTGGGGGCGTCCCTACCCACAATAGCGCTATCCACAATACTATAGGCTCATATTGAGTTAATGGTAGTGTACCAATTATTTTCACGGGACTTACACAGCTTTGAACTTAGGCATTGCATAACATGTACATATCAAGTGCTTTTTCAACATCAAATCAAGTATTTCATAGGACAACATGCAAAATTTAATATTCATGCTTTTCACCCCAAAAACTTAGTAAAAATACTTTGAAAAAGGGGGCTATGAAACTCACTCGGGTATTAGTACGATGATAGCTCGAATTAGATCCTCGAATCTATCGTTGCTTCCTACCTCGTACAAGGAATATATATATCTATTAGACCTAATATTTTAGTACTTATAAGTAATATTCATGGGTTATTAGAAATAATCAACTAAACCCTTAAAGGTTTTCCTAATAATTTAAAGCATAAAACTTACTGAAATTTATAAACTTTTTAATCAAACTTAAAAATTACAAATTTGTATTCTAGAAATCAAATCAAGGTTCAATATTTTTATGTAACCTTGATACATGTTTCTAGAATATTTAGTAAAAATATAGGAATTTATAAACTATATTTAGTATTTTACTAATTAAAAGTAGATATAATTATCATTGTTCAGTGTCTTGGATGACACACTGTTACTAAAACGGCTGTTTGAGGCTAATACGACCTCCTTTTTAAGTGATTTAAAAGGTAAAATATCATCAACTAAAATATGAAACTTTAAAAAAATATCTAGATAGATTTTGAACAAAGAATACCCAAGTTATGTACGTTTAAAGTGTAGCCTTTTTAATCTGTCAGATTCCAGATCCAACACATATAACTTATAAAATACGTTTGAAGGATCAAACCTTCATAAAAACTAGTGAAATCAGATTTAAATGAAAACTAACACTTCAAAATAAGTTTAGCAAAAAGAATTAAATGATTTAGATGCACAAAACTCAAGCTATGACGAAAGAAAGTGAAGGGTTACACAGCCAGAAATTTTCAGATTGCTTGTTCTTGACTTTTTAGGAGTTCTCACACCATTTCTTGTTGTTACAAGCTTAGATTCTAAGATTTTCCAAAGTTTTACAAAATTTATAAGTTAGTACAACACTAAATATGATGTATTTGAAGAAGAATTTACATGCATGCCAAGATCTTTGTATAGATCCATACACAACTCCACATGCATGTGATAAATCAACTAGATCTTGAGTTTTTGTCTTGAAAATCGAAGTTTGCAAATATGATTGAAATATTTTTGAGATTTTTATGAACAATCATATTTAAACACTAATGAAACACTAATGTGTTTATGTATATTCAAGAACTCAAGCAAAAATTGAAGAGAACTCAAGAAAAGTGTAAGATGTGAAGAATTAACCTTAGTAAATATTGTCTACACTTGAATGTTTGATGAATCTACATTTGAATCTTCAAAAATTGCAGAATTTTGAGTGATTTAGGGTTGAAATTTCGTTGGAGGGAGAGAAGAGAGAAGAGAGAGAGAGAGTTGAGTTGATGGTTTGTTGAAGAAATGGAGCAAAAGTGGTGAGTTCTAGGTATTTATGTGTTGAAAAGGGAGAGAGAGAGTGAAGATGGAGGGGTGGGCAGCCATTGGGGGGAAATGGTGGTGGTGCATTAATTTTATTTATTTATAAAAACTATTATATATAAATATATAATAAAAGTATAATACAAAATCAGGCTTTTAAATTAAGATACAAGGCTTTAAATCACAAAAATTATATAAGTTTTTATAAATTAATAAAATAACTCAAACTAACATAAAATTATGTAATATAGATTATTTCTAATATAAAATCAACTAAAAATTTAATAGTACAATCAATTAGCGAGTCGGTCTAACGATTTATTAAGTTTTAAGGGTTTAAACTTCTAATCAGAAATGCTACTGAACTTAATATTTTTATTATATAAATTTACCATAACTAAACTTATAACCTAATTTATATATCGTAACTCACTCTTTCATTACTGACCCGAAGACTTAGATGACTGTTGTCACAATGAACACCCAAAACCATAGAAAGAGGAAGATCTGAAACTTGAAGAACAGAAAGAGGAACATTTGAAAATTGAAGAACAGAAAGAGGAAGATCTGAAACTTGAAGAACAGAGAGAGAGAGAGATGAAACTCGAATAAGAGAGAGATAGATCTCGAAGCGAAAACCCTAAGATCTGGACTTGGAAGAACAGATCTGGAGAAACCCTAAGATCTGAAAACCCTAAGCGAAAACCCTAAGATCTGGACTTTGAAGAACAAATGGAACCTTTTTAGAGAGAGAGGGCAGAGAGAGAGAGAGAGAGAGAGAGAGAGAGAGAGAGAAAACCTAAGAGAAAGTGAGTGAACGACGGTGGTTCATGGCAACAGTGGAGTGACGGTGCAACGGTGGTGTGATGGTGGCGGTGGCGAGATGCTGGCGGTGGTGAGATGCTGGTGGTGGTGACATCGTCGGTGGTTCTATGGTGGCTAGGCAGAAACGTGAAGAGCAGAGAGAATGAAAGGATTAATAGTTAAAAGTAATAAATAAATTTATTAGCCACATAAGCTTTTTTATTTATAAAAAAATTAAGATTCTTGCCAACTCATGACATGTCATCTCATGTTAACCGGTAACCTAAAGATCAGGTTACCATATACCCTTTTTTGAATAAATTAGAATTTAGGGTCCTTTTTTGGCCCGAAAAAATGGATATTAACTTTATTGTCAAATTTGAACATTTTAGTTACCTTTCTCGGCAATTTGCCCTAATATATATGTGGATTTTAAAATTAAAACAATATTTAAATATATTAAATTTATATTAATTTAGATATTATCTTATATAAATTTAAAATAGAGTTCTAATTTTGACTATTCAAAGTTAAAATTGAGTTTTTAATTTTAACCTAAATAAATGCCTAAGATTCAATTTTAATTAAATGAAAGACTAAGATCTTCTAATCAAATTAATGATAGTTAGTCTTTTATATACATTAGAAGATAGGAAAATCTTCTTTAATTTATAATTTACGTACACTACTAATTAACTAAACTTAATAGGGTGGTCAATTTTCAAATAAAGTTTTCAGTATAAAAAATATGGCTAACCCGACTTAATTAACCTGAAATATAGAACTTATTAACACCCTAGCTACACGTGTAATAACAATGATAAGCTAAAAAGAATGCCATGATCATTTTGAAACAAAAAGGTTTGCAAGATTGGACTTTAATTTTGAGATGTAATACCCGAGTTTGAAATAGTTTTTATAATTATTTTTTAAATCGAGATTCTGATGTTAAAATATATTATTAATTCAATAGTTACAATTGTTGGAACAAATGGGTAATTATAAGTTGGGCTTAGTGTGGTAATGGATGTGTTTTAGTGGGTTAAGGAAATTAGAGTAAAGGTTCGGCCCAAAGTTTGAATGCAAGTATATATATATATATATATATATATATATATATATATATATATATATATATATATATATATATATATATAGAGAGAGAGAGAGAGAGAGAAGGGTTCATTCGAGAACCGTTGTTAGCACGAGAACCGCGAGAACCAATCTCAGTCGTTCCTTGGATATCAAAAGTTAAACAGATGGAGAGCGTGGAGGGATAGAGTGTGGCATGGTGCATGTGAGGAATTCATGGTTGGGCAATGATATTGAAGAAGGGGGAATTGGACGGCTCAGATTGGTTCTCGCGGTTCTTGCACTAAGAATAGATCTCGCATGAACTTTTTCACACACAGACACACACACACACACATACACACACACACACACACACACACATATATATATATATATATATATATATATATATATATATATTATATACAGGGGAGGGTTCAAACGAAAACTGTTTTTCGTACGAGAACTGCGAGAACCAATCTTAGCCGTTCCTTGAATATGGGAAGTTCATGGATGGAGAGCGTGGAGGGGATCAAGTGTGGCAGGGTGCATGTGAGGAATTCATGGGTGGGCAATGACATTAAAGGAGGGGGAATTGGATGGCTTAGATTGGTTCTAGTTCTCGTTTGAACTTTTTCCTATATATATATATATATATATATATATATGTTGGTCCCTTAGTGAGAAGGTCAACAATCAAGTAATGTGTAGAAGGGGGTTGAATACACTTTCTGCGGAAAATTGAACAAATCAATAAAAAGTGTTAACATACATCAAACAACAACAAACGAATGCTTTGCTTTTCATTAATAAGAAGATGATTACAGACTCTATCAGGTAAGCAACACTTGATATGTAAACACCTAATGTAAATCAAATCTCTCAATCTCTCAAACTTTGATATCTATAATCAACTTTTGATTATAGATACCGGACGACTCTCTAAACAGGATTTAATCACAAATTGATAACTTACCAATTTCACAACAAATGTGAATATTCAAACACACGAATAACTTGGCAATCTGTAAGTATCTTGATCACGTTGAACTGACAAACAATGAATCAAGATTCGTAACACATACGATCAATGTTGAGGTGAGACTTGAGTTTTGGCTCTGTAACTCTTGTAGTCGTAGTCGTACCCCTAAACTTATCAGGATGATAAGTATTTATAATCTTGTTCCTACGGATCCTTACAAACTAGAACTAATCCTAATTTGCTAACAAACTAACGGATAACCCGGAATCTTGAATCTTGAATCTTCTTATCTTTAGTCTTCAATATTCAATCTTGATTCTGGAATCTTCTTATCCTTGCCGTAGATATAGAGAGATAAAAGATGAATTTCTTAAACTGAATCATTACTCAGACTAAGTTACTCAGTTTGAAACTCATCAAGCTGAGTTCTTCGAGAACAAACCCGAAAACAAACATGAACCAACATGTATAATCATTAACTCATCGTTAGAAGTCGTAAGAGTTAGCTAGAACGTATTTAACAACTCTGTTGAGCTGACTCAGTATATACGCTGAGTCACTCAGCTTGACACACATCAGGCTGAACACTCAACCTATATCTTAGGTGACATACACATCTTATCAAACACATTGATAATATTACAAAGATATAGTGTAAGCTGATCGAACATATGCTCAGCTTATATTTAGCTTAAGCTTAGTCTGAAACTCTATAAGTGCTCAGTCTGATCAAGCATCATAATTCTGTTTAAGTTATATTTAGAACACATCTTACAAACTTAACTTTGTCTCATCAAATTTCAACAGATGAGATCATATTCCCAGCAAACTCCCCCTATTTGATGATGACAAAACCATCAAACAGTTCTTAAGTTTGTTTAACAGAATTATGTGTTAAATCTCAAACTTATTAAGATTTTATATTTGAACTAATCAAATATTAATTGAACTTATCAATTTTAATTGAACTTATCAATAATAAGTGGAACTTACCAACTTTAATGTTGAACAAACTAACCAAATACATTAAAGAATAAGAACTAATCAATTATTCATTCAAGTTGAACTTATCAGACTAATAATTATGAACATATCATAACATAGTTGAACATATCAAACTAATACTTGTATTTATTGAACATATCAAAATACAAAGGTTTAATCACTCAGATCATGCACACTTAGTGCTTACAAAATTAGAACTAATCTAATATATACAATAGAACTAATCTACTATCTTATGAACTCAGGATGTAGAAGTTCCCAGTTGATGATTTCTTTGGTAATTTCGTATAGCAACTTCTCAGCTTCTACATTCCGTTTGAGTTCCTTCTGCTGAACTTTTATGATCTTGTTCAGCTTGTATTTCACAAATTGGTTTGAACTATCACCACCACAGCAACTTCTAATGTGTAAGGCATCCCTAGCTTTTAAGTAGCAAATTTCATTCAGCTTGATAAAACTAGGTTTGTGATATCGCGGTTTTTAATTATAAATTTTATGCGATATTTAATTGTTTTTAATGAAATGTATGGAAAATATATTTAATATATGTTTAAAATCTTTATTTATTATTTTCCAGGTTTAAAATCGGATTTATGGTGATAACTATGAAGAAAAAGGGATAAAAAATGTAACACCCTCCTTACCGGCCTAGTAGGATTAAGGTAATTAAGTTGGTTTACTTTAATTAATTGATTAATTAATTGTTTTATGAGTTTAATTAATTTATTTAGTTAAATGGTGATAAATAATTAATTAAATGTATTGTTTGTGAGTGGAATGGTGAGGTGTCGGTTTTGACACCTAAATCACCACCATCACACACCTTATCCTCATACATGCAAAATATCAAAGGTGTTTGTGTGTGTTTGTGTGCCTACGGCCGAGAACAAAGAAGAAGAAAGAATTGATAATTGTTGATATTTATTGTGCAAATTGATTACTGAAGTATTCTGTATCATCAAAGAGGTTAGAATTCAGAATCATATGTTAATTGTTGATTAATTTCGGATTTATATGAAATTATGTATGAAATTCGATGTTAGTATGATCAATACATGTTTAAAATTCAGTTCTAGAAACATAGATGAAGTTGCATGTTTAAAATCAGATCAAGATTGAAGTGTTGTATGACTTTTGAATATCTCGGAATTCATAAGTATGAATCAGTCGGATTTAAGGATAAATGGCTCGGAATTGATGAAATCCGACTAATTCTATCGGAATTGATAAGAACCCTAGAGAATTAGACTGTTGTCTTAGCTTTTATCGGATTTGATGATTAGCCTTTACTCGGAATTCTATTCCATCGGATTTATGTATTTTCTCGGAATTCATCTTTATCGGAATTGTTGTTTCTATCGGATTGTATGTTTACTCGGAATTGATGTTTAGTCGGAATTGACTTTTATCGGATTGTATGACATGATCGGATTTGGCCTTTTCTCGGATTGTGCACTGTATCGGAATCCGACTAGGTTGGAATTTCCTTTACTCGGATTTGCCTTTGCTCGGAATTGGTTGATCGTATTTCATGTTTTATCGGATTTGAACTTATCTCGGATTTGGTTTGATCGGATTTGACCTTATCGGAATTCTGGTTAGATCGGAATTCTAATTTCCCTATGCTCGGAATTTGAAAGTTAGGAGGAATCCGATTAAAGATCAACTCTTTGATGATTTGAAGATAAACAAGAATTGTACATCCAGTGTGGCCTTGGCTTATGAAAGGAATGTATGAATTGCCTAAGCTAAAGAGTTGGATGAAATCACCGAATTGCAGATTGTAAAGGGTAATTGTGAATAATGGTATATTAGTTTAAAATATAAATGAGTT
Organism: Pulicaria dysenterica; assembly: GCA_947179395.2. NCBI lineage: Eukaryota > Viridiplantae > Streptophyta > Magnoliopsida > Asterales > Asteraceae > Pulicaria > Pulicaria dysenterica. The sequence goes on along the minus strand of OX359294.1, from coordinate 50,013,616 downwards.
GATATGTACTGGTGATTTTATGTACATATGTGTTTGATTATAGTATTGTGCTTATTGTGTATTGATTAAGCAAATACTGATTGTTAGATGTTTGTTCAGGTGGAGATAAGACTCAGTAGTTGAGATAAGACTGAGTTGCTTGAACTTTGAAGATATCGGTGAGTGGATATATATCTTGGATGTATAAGATATATCACCTCATTGTTCCTCTTTGAGATTTTATCTCTTGTTCTGTATATACATGATGTTATTATTGAGATCAGCTTGGCGGTTGTTTTTCAGATGGGCCTATGTTTAGAGATATACAGTATTAGTAATCGTCTTGATAAGCATTTGTTGTAATCAAGAGGTGTTGGTATTGTTGTCTGTGTTAACTGGGCTATCGGTAAACCTATGCTATGGCCGGCATTTGGTTGAAGGTCCTGCAAGACCGGCGGTTCTCTTGTTTGTTTGAGCATTGTTGGTTTGGGCTTTATGCCTTGTATGTTTGTGATATCTATTCTCTCACTTAGCTTTGTGCTAATCCCCCACTGTTGAACTCTTTTACAGGATATTCCTGGTATGTGGATGATATAGGTGAAACTGGAATTGTGGACTGATCTAACTCTGATATCTTTTGTTTTTGTAAATAACCTGTTTTAGGGTAACACTGTAAATGTATTTTGTAAAGCAAACAAGCTAAAGTTGTGTTTGTACGCTTATATTATATTATATTATGTTAATTAAGCTTCCGCGCGTATTTCAAAGTAGTGTTAGAAAGTACGGTGTTACAATTAATGGTATCAGAGCCCTGGTTTGAGGATTTGCATTGTTGAGTTGTGCAATACTCGATCTGAGGCTCTGATCAGTCCAATATTTCCAGGGTGGGTAATTAGTAAGGTAGCTATAGAGAATATGATGTGGTACTAACGGATTATAATCTGACAACTGGTGAGATGTTGTGTAGAACAGATTATGGCTGACAACAACGAGAACCTGGTACTTACCCCTTCGTCCCCAAGAAGACAGCACAACAACGTGTCCTCTACTGCTGCCAATGAACAACACAGAGCTGGTACGTCGCACAACGGGGAGTCTGATAATCAAGATTATGTGTTTCAGCTGGAAGATACTTTGCATACTCAGAGAGACCGTATACTACAGCTTGAGCAGCAGTTGAACCAAACCCAATCTTCTCAACAAACCAGTACAGTACAGATGCCTCCGATAACAGCTACATTTACTCAATCCTTACAACCACCTGTCTATACCACAGCTCCTGTGAGCACAATGTCAACTCCATATGGATATTTTCCGTTCATTCCTATGCCACAAGGAGTGTCTACCCAACATCAAACACCACAACAGAACTTCTTCATCTCGTGGTTTCCACAACAAGTAGTTAGGAATAAGTGCCAATATAAGGATTTTGTGGCGTGTGGAGCACCCGAGTATGTAGGAAGTTCAAATCCTAATGTAACTTTGAATTGGTTGAAAGAGACTGTGAAAGCTTTGGAAGCTTGTAACTGTGAGAAAACTGAATGGGTTAAGATTGCAACGAGACGTCTGAAGGATCAAGCTTTGACGTTGTGGGATTCACTAACCACACACCTGCCGAGGGAGGTTGTTAATGCCATCACCTGGAAGCAATTCCAGGATAAATTCTGTGAGCAGTTCTGCAATGCGTTCGACATGGAAAAGATTCAACGAGAGTTCTTAGATTTGGCACAGACAAGTAATATGTCTGTGGACGAGTTGATCAACAAGTTTCAAGTGACTCTCAGATTTGCAAAACAGTGGGTGCCCGAAGAACATTCTCAGGTTCAACACTTTGTGAAAGCTTTGTTACCAGAATATCGGGGTAACACTCGTCTGGTGACATCGCTTGTCCAGGCATTCACATTAGCAAGATCTGCAGAGTCTGATGCTAAAGATTGGGAGAAGATAAACAGAGGGTCATTCAGCAAGTTTGGTGGAGGTTCCAGTGGAAATCAAAGCAAGGGTAAGGGACAGAGTCATCAGGGTAAGTCGGATCAGAGGTCCAAGGGATCAGGATCTTTTCAGAATAAGCCATGGTGCCATAGTTGTAAATCTCGTCACACCGGGCAGTACACGCCGCAAAATCGCAAATGTTTGAGGTGTGGTGAGTTTGGTCATGATATAGGCGCTTGTAGGTTCAACACCTTTGTTTGCTGGAATTGCAAGGAAGAGGGACACCGAGCTGGTGCGTGTCCCAAATTGAAGACCACGGGGACCGGAGCGGGGGTAAGTAACACTGGGGGATCGTCTTCTGTAGGTCAGAAGAGGAAGGTTGTAACTTCTGCTGAGGGTAGGGCTTTCAAGATGACTGCCAAGGAAGCTACTGGCAGTGATGATGTAATAACCGGTATGTTCATAGTTAACTCTATGCCTGCATGTGTTGTGTTTGACTCTGGTGCAAATAGATCGTTTATATCTATGACTTTGTATGATAAATTGAAACTACCTGCTTCTGTGAACACTACTCTTTTAGAGGTAGAAGTAGCTGATGGTAATGTAATACCTGTGACAACTTCTGTGACTGGAGTTCATATTAGTATTGATGGTACTAGTTTCCTTGTAGACTGTTTGGTGATGCCTATACCTGGATTTGATTTAGTATTAGGCATGGATTGGTTGAGTCATCATAGGGCTTGTATCCAATGTCATAAGAAACTGATAACTATTCCTCTGGCTGACGGGTCGCATGTCGTGGCTCGTGGGGATAGATCTCCATCTTCTCTTCCGATTATCTCGTACATGAAGGCTAGAAAATCTTTAGCCAAAGGGTGTGCGTCCTATCTAGCCTATGCTATCGATGTGAAGAAAGAGAAGCGACCGGTTACCGATGTTCGTGTAGTCTCTGAGTATCCGGAGGTATTTCCAGATGATTTGCCAGGCTTGCCGCCTGTTCGTGATGTTGAATACAAGATTGATCTGATGCCTGGTAGTACGCCTATTGTGAAAGCTCCGTACCGATTAGCTCCTTCAGAGATCAGAGAGATGATGACTCAAATACAGGAACTATTAGATAAGGGGTTCATTCGTCCAAGCTCTTCGCATTGGGGTGCACCAGTGTTGTTTGTTAAGAAGAAAGACGGGACTCTGCGTATGTGTATAGATTACAGAGATTTGAATAAGAGAACCGTCAAGAATAAGTATCCGTTACCGAGGATAGACGGTTTGTTTGATCAACTTCAGGGAGCTTCGTACTTCTCGAAGATTGATTTGAGGTCGGGATACCATCAGGTGAGAGTAGCTGAAGAAGATATACCGAAGACAGCTTTTCGTACGCGGTATGGTCACTATGAGTTTCTCGTTATGACATTCGGTCTGACTAACACTCCTGTAGTGTTTATGGATCTGATGAATCGGGTGTGTCGATAATTTTTGGATAAGTTCGTCATCGTGTTTATTGATGACATTCTTGTGTATTCTAAAACGGAGGATGAGCATGATCAGCATCTGCAACAAGTTTTGGAGACTTTAAAGCAAAACAAACTGTATGCCAAGTTGTCAAAGTGTGAGTTCTGGTTGCGTGAAGTCAAGTTTCTGGGTCATGTGATCTGTGAAGGTGGTGTCAAGGTAGATCCGTCTAAGATACAAGATGTGATGAATTGGAACGCTCTTAAGACGCCGACAGAGATCAAAAGTTTTTTTGCATTAGCAGGTTATTACAGGCGTTTCATAAAATACTTTTCGAAGCTTGCGGGTCCGTTAACCAAGTTGACTAGAAAGGATGTTCAGTTCCAATGGAGTGAGGCTCATGAGAATGCTTTTCAGACTTTGAAGCAACTTATGTGTCAAGCTCCTGTCCTAGCATTGCCAGAAGGATCTGAAGATTTTGTGGTATATTGTGATGCCTCACATGCAGGGTTAGGGTGTGTTCTGATGCAAAGAGGTAAGGTTATAGCTTATGCTTCCAGACAGTTGAAACCCATTGAGAAGAATTATCCGACTCATGATTTGGAGTTAGCAGCAGTGGTGTTTGCTTTAAAACTATGGAGACATTATCTGTATGGTACAAAGTGCACGATTTGCACCGATCACAAGAGTCTGCAGTATGTGTTCACACAGAAGGAATTGAATATGAGACAGCGCTGATGGTTAGAGCTGATTAAAGATTATGATTGTGATATTCAGTATCATCCGGGGAAAGCTAACGTGGTAGTTGATGCACTTAGTTGGAAGGGTTCGGCAGAAGCAGTGAAGTTTATGCGGTTAGAGATCAAATCAGATTTGATAGATCAGTTGATGGCTGCACAATTGGAAGCACTAAAGGTAGAAAACTTGAAATATGAGTTGATGGTTAAAAGACAGCATGAGTTAACAACTGATTCGCGTGGGTTGAAGATGTATCAGAATCATGTTTGGGTGCCGAAGTTTGGTAACTTGCGGGAATTGATTTTGACTGAATCTCATAAATCCAGAATTTCTGTTCATCCTGTAGCACTAAGATGTATCAAAGTATGAAGACTTTTTGTTGGTGGCCTACTATGAAACTAGATGTTGCACGATTTGTGGAGTCATGTCATATATGTGCACAAGTGAAAGTTGAACACCAGAAGCCGTACGGATCGTTGAGACAGTTAGCAATACCAGAGTGGAAGTGGGATCGCATTACGATGGATTTTGTAACAAAGCTTCTGAGGACTCAGAAAGGAAACGATATGATATGGGTTATTGTTGATAGATTAACCAAGAGTGCACATTTTCTTGCTACTGCTGAGACTGCAACCTTGATTAAGTTAGCCAAGCTGTATATCGATGAGATAGTATCTAGACATGGGGTTCCTTTGTCTATCGTGTCAGATAGGAATTCGAGGTTTGTGTCGAATTTCTGGAACATACTACAGCAAGAGTTGGGATCTAGAGTTAATTTGAGTACAACTTATCATCCACAGACAGATGGTCAATCAGAAAGAACAATACAGACTTTAGAAGATATGCTTTGGGCATGTGCGTTACAGTTTGGAGGTTCTTGGGATTTGCATCTACCATTGGTTGAGTATGCCTACAACAATTCGTACCACTCCAGTATCGGAATGCCGCCGTATGAGATGTTATATGGGCGACCGTGCAGAACTCCTACTTGTTGGTTAGAGGCAGGAGAGAAACTGTTTGCTGGACCAGATATTGTTCAGATCACAGCGGATAAAGTTGCAGTGGCACGAGAAAAGTTGAAAGCTGCAAGAGATCGATAAAAGATGTATGCAGATCCACGTCGTCGACGAGTGACTTTTGTTGAGGGAGAACGAGTCTACTTAAAGGTTTCACCATGGAAGGGCGTGATACGCTTTGGGAAACGCGGAAAGTTAGCTCCTCGATATATTGGTCCGTTCAGAATTCGAAAAGTAATGAATGATCAAACGGTTGTATTGAATCTTCCTGATGAATTGGCAGGCATACATGATACTTTCAATGTGTGCTATCTTAGAAAGTGCAATGTAGAGGATCAGACATAGCTATTTGCCAATACAAGATCTTCGTGTAGATTCCAATAAGAGGTTGATTGAGGAACCTGTTGAGTTACTGGATCGTAAAGTAACAAAGCTGAGGAATAAGCAGATACCAATGCTCTTAGTGAAGTGGAAGCACAGTTTGGGTTATGACTTGACTTGGGAGACCGAAGAAGATATGAGGACTCGTTACCCTATCTTGTTTGAGTGCGATCAGATTCCAAGGACGGAATCTTCTTAAGGGGGGAAGATTTGTAACACCCTTCTTACCGGCCTAGTAGGATTAAGGTAATTAAGTTGGTTTACTTTAATTAATTGATTAATTAATTGTTTTATGAGTTTAATTAATTTATTTAGTTAAATGGTGATAAATAATTAATTAAATGTATTGTTTGTGAGTGGAATGGTGAGGTGTCGGTTTTGACACCTAAATCACCACCATCACACACCTTATCCTCATACATGCAAAATATCAAAGGTGTTTGTGTGTGTTTGTGTGCCTACGGCCGAGAACAAAGAAGAAGAAATAATTGATAATTGTTGATCTTTATTGTGCAAATAGATTACTGAAGTATTCTGTATTATCAAAGAGGTTAGAATTCAGAATCATATGTTAATTGTTGAATAATTTCGGAATTATATGAAATTATGTATGAAATTAGATTGAATGAAAATGTATGATAAATTCATTATCTAGGATACATGTTTGTTAGTATTTGATGTTAGTATGATAAATACATGTTTAAAATTCAGTTCTGGAAACTTAGATGAAGTTGCATGTTTAAAATCAGATCAAGATTGAAGTGTTGTATGATTTTTGAATGTCTCGGAATTCATAAGTATGAATCAGTCGGAATTCAAGGATAAATGGCTCGGAATTGATGAAATCCGACTAATTCTATCGGAATTGATAAGAATCCGAGAGAATTAGACTGTTGTCTTAGCTTTTATCGGATTTGATGATTAGCCTTTACTCGGAATCCTATTCTATCGGATTTATGTATTTCCTCGGAATTCATGTTTATCGGAATTGTTGTTTCTATCGGATTGTATGTTTACTCGGAATTGACTTTTATCAGATTGTATGACATGATCGGATTTGGCCTTTTCTCAGATTGTGCATTGTATCGGAATCCGACTAGATTGGAATTTCCTTTAATCGGATTTGCCTTTGCTCGGAATTGGTTGATCGGATTTCATGTTTTATCGGATTTGAACTTATCTCGGATTTGGTTTGATCGGATTTGACCTTATCGGAATTCTGGTTTGATCGGAATTCTAATTTCCCTATGCTCGGAATTTGAAAGTTAGGAGGAATCCGATTAAAGATCAACTCTTTGATGATTTGAAGATAAACAAGAATTGTACATCCAGTGTGGTCTTGGCTTATGAAAGGAATGTATGAATTGCCTAAGCTAAGGAGTTAGATGAATTCACTGAATTACAGATTGTGAAGGGTAATTGTGAATAATGGTATATTAGTTTAAAATATACATGAGTTGATATGTACTGGTGATTTTATGTACATATGTGCTTGATTATAGTATTGTGCTTATTGTGTATTGATTAAGCAAATACTGATTGTTAAATGTTTGTTCAGGTGGAGACAAGACTCAATAGTTGAGAAAAGACTGAGTTGCTTGACCTTTGAAGATATCGGTGAGTGGATATATATCTTGGATGTATAAGATATATCACCTGATTGTTACTCTTTGAGATTTTATCTCATGTTCTGTATATACATGATGTTATTATTGAGATCAGCTTGGCGGTTGTTTTTCAGCTGGGCCTATGTTTAGAGATATACAGTATTAGTAATCGTCTTGATAAACATTTGTTGTAATCAAGAGGTGCTGGTATTGTTGTCTATGTTAACTGGGCTATCGGTAAACCTATGCTTTGGTCGGCATTTGGTTGAAGGTCCTGCAAGACCGCCGGTTCTCTTGTTTGTTTGAGCATTGTTGGTTTGGGCTTTATGCCTTGTATATTTGTGATATCTATTCTCTCACTTAGCTTTGTGCTAATCCCCCACTGTTGAACTCTTTTACAGGATATTCCTAGTATGTGGATAATAGAGGTGAAACTGGAATTGTGGACTGATCTAACTTTGATATCTGTTGTTTTTGTAAAGTGCCTGTTTTAGGGTAACACTGTAAATGTATTTTGTAAAGCAAACAAGCTAAAGTTGTGTTTGTACGCTTATATTATATTATATTATGTTAATTAAGCTTCCGCGCGTATTTCAAAGTAGTGTTAGAAAGTACGGTGTTACAAAAAATGAGATAAATATCAAGATTTGAAAAAAAGTCAAGTTCTAGCCGCATCTGCGACGCGAAATGGGTGTTCGGCAGCTTATAAATTCGTTGTGATTTCCTCTCGGTTTGGCAGCTTTTCAATCCGACTTTTCACCTCATTAACCTCTAGAAACACTATAAAAACACCATGTAGCATATGGTAGCATATGGTAGCATATGGGAGCATAGCTGGGAGCATTAGGGCTTGGATTGAAGATAAAATTGAAGATCAAGACCCGGAACATTCGGCTTTTACGGTTTTATTCATTCTTGTTCATCATGTTTCTTTGTTTGAATAATTTTCAGAGCTTTAGCATGTTTGTTCTAGGCTAGACTTCTGATTTTCCTCCCTAGAGGAGATGAACTTTGATTAACGTTGATTAAATTCATGGGTTTGATTCTTAATTCATGCTTAATTCAAGTATTGTTTAATCTATGTTCATACATGTTTTAGGATCTGTTTTTGTGATGTTTATAGGCTGAGTTTTTATAGAGTTGATGACCATTCTCTTTATTTAAACTTGAATCATGAATATCTATGATCATTAGGGTTCATGACTAGTGATTGATCAAATCCTAGGGTTAAATATCTAAAAGATAGAAACTTTAATATGTAGTCTTGCATGTAATAGGCCATTATATGTTTGTCCAATAATTTGTTGATCATACAATCATGAAAGGTTAGAGCTTTACTTGTTAATCGAATTAATTGGCTATTTATATTTCTTAATCACGCTTTTGACCATAGAGGTTATTAAGTAGTGTAATTAGACGGTTATAACCGGACCAAGGTTTTAACTATTATAGAAATCGATGCATGAATGTTTAAGTATCATTTAGATCTTATTACCATGAATCTAATTGCCATGAGAAAAGTGTAATCGAATCTAGGGAGGGAAATCTCGCACTATATTATCTGATTTCCACGTTCCTTGCTCATTCGCTCTCCTGTTTCTTTGGTTTGTTTTTAGGTGCTTTCTAGGGTTGTTTGTAGTGTTAGTTGGTTGATAGCTCACTTATCCATATAATCCCCCTTTATTTTATTGCAAGTAGTTTAGTTAGTTTAATATTTAAATTAATATAATTTTATCAAATCATACCCGTTCCCCTTGAGTTCGACACCAGTATTTATTTTCTATACTATAATACGATTTGGTTCTCTTGCCTATTTGTGTTGTAGTCGTACTAAATAATAACGGATTTTATAAATAAAAAACTGGTACACTTTATGCACTTCAAGTTTTTGGCGCTGCTGCCGGGGAACGGTTTTATTTTATTTAATTATATTAATTTTAGTATTAAACGATCCTTTGCGCGAGTTTGTACTCAAAGGAAGTTATTTTAGTTATTTTAGTTGTTTTCCCTTTCTGTTTCAACTTTGTGGGTGTGTTGACTAGAATCCCTCACGAGACTACAACTCGTCCTCTCGGGCTACCGAGGGGTTTAAAGGCTTGTTGCATGCGCTAAATGCAACCGTGATTCCTACAAAAGTGAGTTAGGTTTGTTTGTTTAGTTGTTAGTTTTTTTTAGTTCTTAGCCTTGATCTATCTTAACCTTTGCTCCGAGTGTCTTTCTTGTAGGTGGTTATTGAGTACTAGCTCATGCTGGCATCTTGCTCAGCCTTATCTATTATTGCTTCATGTTGTGTGAATGCCTGAAGTGAGTTTTCTCTAATCTTTTTCTACCCTTGTTTTGATTTTGTCTTTATGTAAAATGAGGACATTGTACAATTTAAGTGTAGGGTAGGGGGTTAGAAAAAGATTCCTAACTTGAACTTAATTTGTCCTTGATTAAATCATGATGGTATTTGGGCTATAATATTAAAATTTTTAATGTCATTTTAGTAAGTGTTAAGTATTGGTTGAATGTGTCAAATGTTTGATTTGTGAACAAGTTCAGAAGGTTATAGTGGGTATTTATGCATAGTATTTAGTGGCTTTTCACCGTTCCAATGAAATTTCCATTTATGGGAACCAACTTTTAATGTTTGAATTTAAATAAATGGTTAAGCCCTTTCTTAATCTAAGCTCGACAAAAATAGGCTGAGTGTGAATTTTCTCTTTTACTAATCATGTGCTTGCTAAACTGAAAAAATCCAAAAAAATGAGAAAATTAGAAAAGAAACAAAATAGAATAAAGCCAAATGGCTAATCTATAAGTCAAAAAAGTGGCCTTTGGAACTCGAACAAGTAAACTCTGAGGGGTGTTCTACACCTAATCACCTAAAGCCAACTGGTTTGGGATCGGTTGGGTTGAAAGTTTGCTACATGGGTTCCATCGAAAGTTATGGACATATATGAGTAATAAGAGCTGCAAAGCTCAAAAGCATATGTTCAGTAAAATTGAGAAATCTGTGATAAATCTTGAGGTTGGGGGGTTCTTAAGGGGTAAATTAACCATTAAAAGATTCTTTAATTAAGGGCTGGTTATTGATAAAAAGAGAATGCATTTGAGATGGTGAGAACTTAAGAGAGGACCACAACACAGGTATATGCATAAATCTCGGATTCTCAGTTTTTCTCGGAATCCTTGATTTCCTCGGATTCTCTGTTTTCTCGGAATTCTATATTTTCTCGGATTTTCTTTTTTCTTGGAATTCTATTTCATCGGAATTCCCTCAGTGCTTGGAATTGTCAATTTTATCGGAATTCAAGATCACCCGGATTTACACTCATTTTTCAAATTTTTAAGATTTCTGATCATTTTTGCCACAGCATTATTCGACCCCAGCCAGGGGCTCTGCCCCTTGGACCCTGCCAGGGGTTGCCACCCCTTGGACCCCGCTATCAGGGGCGCTGCCCCCAAACCCCCATCGTATTTGTTGTGACTGAATTATCATGTCACCTTGATTCCTAAGTCAAGTGTTTGGATTTTTTGGCTGAGTCAGGAGTTCTCAAAGTTTCAGTTATCTTTCTGATGTTTCTAGATTTGGGCATAACTTGAGTGATGGTCATTGATACCATGTATTAGAATGTCTAGTCCCTTATGTCTAGTCATCCGGCTCTTTCTTAACTGATTTTTGGGTCATCTTTCTTAGTGTCACCATTTTTTGGTCTCAAAACCAGATTTTGGCCATCCATTCCTTGTTTCTTTTGAATCTTGGTTATTCTTTATCAGTCATATTTGAAAACCCAGATCTCATTGTTGGTGAAATTATTTGAATAATTGTCCTACATCAAATTACTTCAGGTTTTTGAGAGGATTTTGTTTTACATGCGCGCTTGCAAACTTCTTATCAGTCGTTTGGTGCTCTAGAATAAGGATGAATCCGACTCACTGATTATTATATCAAAGTCACCTACCCACTTATGTGTTCCCAAGTTCATTTGCACCCGTATGTATTTCAAAATCTTTGTTTTTTGCGGTGATTTGGACAAGGTTGATTACACGGTATTGGGAGACTTACTTGACAACATTATTCTCCAATATCATACTACATCCAACAGAGCTATAAATCTTCAAGAGTTCAGATCAAATCATTACCACTCCTCAATGATCAAGAGTGGTTCAAGTATCTATTCAAGTCACGGAATTTCTGATGATTATTTTGACTTGAAGTGTAGGATTTTCTGCACCCCTTGTCCATGTTTGTTACAACTGAATCTCATGGTGATGTCTTTTATGCATGATGCTCATAAGGTATTATAATCATCATGAGCGGGAGATAAAAAGGCAAGAAGTTTTACATTGTTGATTCAGTTGTTGAGGGGGAGTTTGAAGCTTATTGATAAAATCATTGTGTTTACTCATGGGGAAGAGATCATCAGTCTATGTCATGTCTAGGGGGAGTAAAGATCTATCATATGAAGACATGGGAACAATCTGAGCTACATTGTAGGGGGAGACAAAAAGAAGATTCTTCCCAACACATCAAAAGTATTTATGCTTCTGCTGTCAAAAGCTCAGGATAAAGCATTGTTCCAGACTGATGTATTTGGTGGGACGCTACATCCAAAACTGCTTATATAATCTAAGGAAAACTTAGATTACTGGTGTGTACACTCCTATTTCAATACAAAGGGGGAGAATGTAAATTCATAATATTGTATAGAAATAGGAGTTTAATTGTAAAATACCCATAGGGTATATATAGGGATATGACCTATTGTAATTGGTAATGTTTTGGGCATAATGAAATAATGAACTATGTGTTTTTCATGGTGTAAACCATATTCTCTCTAGTTCTATACATGCAAACCTTCATCTATCCTACATATTACTTGAATCACTTGTTATATGGACTAACACATTTTTCAGCGGTATTTGATGTTTATGAGAATGATTTTATTTATTTAAATGCCTTAGCTGGATAAATTGTGATTTGCTTGAGGACAAGCAAAGTTCAAGTGTAGGGTATTTTGATATCGCGGTTTTTAATTATAAATTTTATGCGATATTTAATTGTTTTTAATGAAATATATGGAAAATATATTTAATATATGTTTAAAATCTTTATTTATTATTTTCTAGGTTTAAAATCGGATTTATGGTGATAACTATGAAGAAAAAGAGATAAAAAACAAGATAAATATCAAGATTTGAAAAAAGTCAAGTTCTGGCAGCATCTGACGCGTCGCGTCGTGATCCCAGCAGCGATCAAGGCGCGATCTCCACTGTAGCGGCGCGAAATGGGTGTTTGGCAGCTTATAAATTCGTTTTAATTTCCTCTCGGTTTGGCAGCTTTTCAATTCGACTTTTCACCTCATTAACCTCTGGAAACAGTATAAAAACACCATGTAGCATATGGGAGCATAGCTTGGAGCATTGGGGCTTGGATTGAAGATATAATTGAAGATCAAGACCCGGAACATTCGGCTTTTACGGTTTTATTCATTCTTGGTCATCATGTTTCTTTGTTTGAATAATTTCCAGAGCTTTAGCATGTTTGTTCTAGGCTAGACTTCTGATTTTCCTCCCTAGAGGAGATGAACTTTGATTAAGGTTGATTAAATTCATGGTTTTGATGCTTAATTCATGTTTAATTCAAGTATTGTTTAATCTATGTTCATGCATGTTTTAGGATCTGTTTTTGTGATGTTTATAGGCTGAGTTTTTATAGAGTTGATGACCATTCTCTTTATTTAAACTTGAATCATGAATATCTATGATCATTAGGGTTCATGACTAGTGATTGATCAAATCCTAGGTTAAACATCTAAAAGATAGAAACTTTAATATGTATTCTTGCATGTAATAGGCCATTATATGTTAGTCCAATGATTTGTTGATGATACAATCATTAAAGGTTAGAGCTTTACTTGTTACTCAAATTAATTGGCTAGTTATATTTCTTAATCACGCTTTTGACCATAAAGGTTATTAAGTAGTGTAACTAGACGGTTATAACCGGACCAAGGTTTTAACTATTATAGAAATTGATGCATGAATGTTTAAGTATCATTTAGCTCTTATTACCATGAATCTAGTTGCCATGAGAAAAGTGTAATCAAATCTAGGGAGGGAAATCTCGCACTATATTATCTGATTTCCAAGTTCGTTGCTCATTCGCTCTCTTGTTTCTTTGGTTTGTTTTTAGGTGCTTTCTAGGGTTGTTTGTAGTGTTAGTTGGTTGATAGCTCACTTATCCATATAATCCCCCCTTTATTTTATTGCAAGTAGTTTAGTTAGTTTAATATTTAAATTATTATAATTTTATCAAATCATACCCGTTCCCCTTGAGTTTGACACCCGTACTTATTTTCTATACTATAATACGATTAGGTCCTCTTGCCTATTTGTGTTGTAGTCGTACTAAATAATAACGGATTTTATAAATAAAAAACTGGTACGCTTTACGCACATCAGTTTGCCTGCCTGATCCTTAAACATAAACCCCTGAACAGGTGCATCAATACTCTGATTTTCTTTAAACTCCACACCTTCAGGAACTTCAAATAATTTCTCCCATTGTAGACCAGGAATTGGAACATATCTCAGTTCCTCAGCTCTATTAATCAGCTTAGAAACTTCAGCAAAGATCTTTTGCTTGATTTGAATTCTTTTAAACTTCCTGAGCATCATTATTATTCTCTTCCACTCTATGTAGCCCATCCTATGAACAAATCTCAGGTCCACCCCCATTGTAGACTTATCATCAAATTCAAAGTTGAGGATGATGGCTCCATCAATTTCTGCTCAAGGTCATGCCTTTGATCTCTTCACTGACTCTCCTTCTGAAATACCATTCTTGAATATCTGCGTCTGTATATGGGACAGGATCAGGTCTCGGACCAGTGTAGTCAGCTTCAGCTTGAACCAAAGCTTTTCTCTGTTTTTCCTTTTCTTGATCCTTTGCCTCCTTATCTTTTCTCTTTCTCAGCTCTTCAAGTGAAATGCCTAACTCATTGGCTTCCTCTTGTTCGAGCATTTCAATCATAAGCCTAGTGGCTTTTTCTTCTTCCGTTTCTTCCTCAGTCTCAGAAACACTGTCAGCTTTAGATTCAGATTCTATCACTTTTTGCTTCTTAGCTGCAGGCTCCTCTTTTTCTAGCTCTAGCTCCTCCTCAAACTGAGCTTGCCTCTCTGCTCCTTTTGCTAATTCCAATAAAGCTTCAGATTGCACTAACTCAGCATCAGCTTGAACCTTCTACCCCTTTTTGTCATCATCAATAGGGGTTGAAGTCTGTCTTTCAGAAATGGCAGCAACCGCCAATTTCATTAGTCAGCTTCTCAAGTCTTTGATAAATCTTGCGTTTGTTCTTCTTCTGCTTGAGATGGAACAGACCAAAATGAGCTGCTAAATACTTCTTTAATTGTTCAATGCCTGAGGAGGCAGATGCTTCTGGAGGAGTGATCCTTGTCCTTATACTCAAAATGTTTTTCTTGTGATGAAAAAGAGTCAAGAACAACAGTAGGTGAGAATGTGGCTGCATCATCTAAGGGTTGGTGTATACCCTCAAACTCATTCGCACTAGAGTTTGGACCCTGTGATTCACCTTGGTATGTAGATGAAACATTGATAGGTCGTGCATGGGGGTGTGAGAAGTGAAGAGAAGTGATTGGGCTCGAAACGTGAAGTGTACAGGTAGGTGGTTGGCTTATAGGTTTGGAGGGGGTGATTGACCCTGGGGATTGGTCATTTCTTCAATGTTACCTGAGTGTGTCTGCTCAGGAACAGTAACAGGCTCTTCCATGGCTCTGGAGAGTGTGGGCTGAGTAGAAACCACACCCGGATAAGGCTGTAGGGTTGATATGAGCCTCAAGGTTGACACCTTAAGAGTAGGCGTCTCCCCCTCAACTCCTGCCTGGGGAGGGATCAGTGTGATCTCAGCTCCAGTGATACCTTTTGGAGTGGTACCACTTTTGGCAGTTTTTCTGTTGTAGGTTTGGAGATTCTCCCTAGTAGCTGTGGGCATACTAGGGGTGGCTGTAGATTGGAGTTGAAAAGAAGGTGGGGGAGATAGGTTAGACTGGGTTGGGTTTACCACAGTCTTATCTCCAAAGGAGAAGTGAGAAGAAGATGAGAGAGGAGGAGTGGTACCTTGCCTTGGTCGTGCAACAAATGCAGACTTTGAAGAAGACTTAGAACCAGGGTGAGAAGAAGGCTCAGCTTGAGCTGTCTGCTCAGCTCGATGATCTGGTTCAGCTCCAGATGCTCCCCCTTGATCCGACTCCTTAGCTTCACTCTCTAATGAAGCTCCCTCAGCTATCAAAAGCATGGGATCACTAAGACCCTCCTGCTCTGGAAAGATGTCATTATTGAGCATCTTTGAGCTGAGTGTGGGTGACATGAACACATCCTGATCAGCTTCATACAATGCTGTCCCTAGTTTGGCATCAAATGCCAAGGACAGGTACCTTATAAATGGTACATGAAGTTCCTTGTGGTCTTCATCACTTGGACCTTGAGTTCATTGAACATGAGCTGAGCATAATCCAAGTTTCTCGCGTAGTACGTGTTGTAGAGCAGCTGCATCTCGAACTCATTTACCTGGTCCAGTCCTCCAACCTTGGTACCAAGTGAACGAATCACCGTGGACACCATGAAACCCCAACCGGTTGGAAAGGTAGCCTTTTTTATCACACCCTCTGTTTGCGGGTGACCCATCCTGGGTAAGATTGACCTAGCTACCAGCCTCGTCACAGTAGGCTCGAACTCATTGAATTGAGGGAATTGAAGAACCTCCCTTAGCCTGTGTACTATGAGAGCAATGGTCCTCTCTCCGTTCAGCACCGTGCCCCCAATTTCATCGTTTTTTTGGTCATAGACATACGTATACCAAAACTCCAGTAGATGTTGAGGAACTACATGAATAGGTGCTCCAGTAAAAACGAATGTCAGTAGGCATTTGCGGATGTAATCCACCCATGGTTCGTATCCCCTGTTTGTCTTGCGTTCAGGGATAGCAAGGCACGCTCGTTGATTATTAGTTTTGATCAACGGCAATCCATTCTGTTTGAAGGCAGCACCCCTTACAGTTCTATCACCAATTTTTAGAATGGTTCCGTTCATCGTTGATTACACAGAGTAACTATTGAATTTGCACTGAGCAAAATGAAATTCGTACTGAGCGTTTGATAAATCGCATTGAGCAATTTAGGGTTTTGTATGTGAACGGTTGATTGCACGTAGCAAATATGTGGTAGTAGAAGGTATAGAGAGAATAGCAGAAGTTTAGTAAGCGTAAACTTCTGTAAAATGGTTATGATCGTTATATATACCTTTCTGAGGAGAGAGAAAAGTTACCGTTGGAATCCCTTTTCATCCGTTAGGCCAAAGAAATTACGGCTTGATGTAACAGTAATATGGTAGAAACACATCATCTTCCAACGGATAAATGTGTAAAATAATATTCTTGACTTACAAAAATATTATAAACACTGTTGTATTACACCAATACACAATTGGTATAAGACGCGATTTGAGACTGACTCAAGTACACAACGACTTATGAATTAAGAACACATAGTAATTAAATCACAGTTTGGACACACCAAGCTGAGTAAACTAATCACTCAGCCTAAGTCAAGCACTCAGCTTGAGATTGAAACTCAGCTTGAGTAGAGCACACAGCTCAGAAGTAATGACACATAGTCAATTTCGTTTGAGACTGACTCAAACTTATATTTTAACTACATTAAGTAGTTAAACTATGTTTGGAACTTACCAAACGTGTGAACCAATCACACAGCATGAGTTAAGCACATAGCTCAGACTCAATGACACTTAGTCATTTCTGTTTAAGACTAACTCAAACTTGTGAACTCATTATTCAGCTTGACATGTTTTCCAGTTTATGAAAACTTATTTATAAAATGTGCACTCAGCTTAAGACACTTAGTCTTTGTCAAACTGAAACTCAAATTCTAGACACATAGCTAGGGGTTGAGCATACCCAATTCACTTAGCAGATACATGAATCTCTTTTCATCCATTGGTTTGGTAAGGATATCTGCTAATTGATCATCAGTGGAGATAAATTTGATGTCAACTTTACCTTTTCCACTATGTCCCGGATGAAATGATGTCTAATTTCAATGTGCTTAGTTCTTGAGTGGAAGTCTGGATTGTAAGTGATGGCTATATCACTTTGGTTATCACAAAAGATAGGAGTTTTTTTGAAACTCATACCAAAGTCCTGAAGCTGATGTTGCATCCACAGGATTTGAGCACAACAGCTTCCTGCTGCAACATACTCAGCTTCAGCAGTTGAAGTAGCCACTGAGTTCTGTTTCTTACTAGTCCAGCTTACTAACTTCCCTCCAAGCATTTGACATCCTCCGGTTGTTGATTTTCTATCTAACTTGCATCCAGCATAGTCAGCATTTGAAAAACCAACTAACTCAAATCTAGAGTCCTTTAGATACCAAAGGCCTAGATTTGGTGTACCTTTCAAGTACCTAAAGATCCTTTTCACAGCTTGAAGATATGATTCCTTAGAAGCTGACTGATATCTTGTACAAACACATGTAGGAAACATGATATCAGGTCTACTAGCTATCAAATAGAGTAGTGAACCAATCATTCCTCTATAGGTAGACTGACATACAGACTTACCATCTAAGTCTTTACTCAGCTTGACAACTGGTGACATGGGTGTTTTCATGGTTGAACTAGAATCAAAACCATATTTCTTTATCAAATCAAGAACATACTTGCTTTGATTGATGAATATTCCATCAGGCTTTTGTTGAATTTGTAAGCCTAGGAAGTATGTCATCTCACCCATCATGCTCATCTTGTAGTTTTGTGACGTAATTTTGGAGAACCATTCACATAGTGATTCATTAGTAGAACTAATGTCATCCACATAGATTTGTACATGAATCACATGTTCTTTACTCCTTTTAATAAAGAGTGTCTTATCTATACTACCTCTGGTGATGTCCATTAATAGTAGATAGTTGGACAGTGTATCATACCAAGCTCTTGGAGCTTGTTTAAGACCATACAAAGCCTTGTCTAACTTATAGACATGATGTGGAAACTTTGAACTAACAAAGCCAGGAGGTTGTTTCACATAGACTTCCTCCTGAAGTTTTCCATTTAGGAAAGCACTCTTCACATCCATTTGATAGACTTTGATGTTTTTATATGCTGCATAGGCCAGGAACAGCCTTATGGCTTCAATTTTAGCAGCAGGGGCAAAGGTCTCATCATAATCGATTTCTTCTTCTTGCTTATACCCTTGTGCTACCAGCCTGACTTTGTTCCTAACTATCACTCCATCCTTGTCTATTTTATTCCTATAGACCCAATTAGTGCCTATAATTGAATGATCTTTGGGGGCAGAGACAAGGTTCTAGAACTTATTTCTCTCAAACTCATTTAATTCCTCTTGTATAGCTTCAATCCAATCCTTATCCTTTAAGGCTTCTTCAGTCTTCTTTGGTTCCATTTGAGATAGGAAACCAAAGTGAGCAGCGTAGTTAGCTGTAGCCTTTGATCTGGTCATAACCCTCTCTTGGACATTTCCAATGATTTGATCTTGAGGATTGACTTTGAGGAATTTGAATATTGTAGTTGGAGAATCTGGTTCTGGATATGAGTGATGTTGAGAACTCTGAGGTGAACACACATCCTTAGTCTCAATGGCAGCATTGTCAACAAACTGATGATCACTGAGATCCTCAGCCTTAGTGACTTCAGCTCCACAAGGATTAACGAACTAATCATCTTTCTCAGCTTGAGAGTCCCTTGGAGCTTGTGATGATTTCTTTAATGGACACACATCATCATCACTATCATCTCCCATGACATACATATGATTTGACATATTGGTTTCCTCAGGCTTTTCAAGCTCACTCAGACTAACCAAGTCAGCTTGTCTTTTCTCAGCTTGATCAAGACTGTCTTCATCAAATGAGACATGAATTGATTCTTCTATGGCCTTTCTTCTAGTATTATACACTCTGTATGATTTGGAGATTGAGGAATAACCAACAAATATTCCAGGATCAGCTTTGGGTTCCAACTTATGGAGCTTATCTCTTTGATTCAGCACATAGCACCAAAGACATGGAAATAACATATATTGGGCTTTCTAGATTTATACATCTCATATGATGTTTTACCATGTCTTTTGACAATGATTGATCTATTTTGGGTATAACAGGCTGTACTGACAGCTTCATCCCAAAAATAAAGTTTCAATCCTGCCTCACACAGCATTGTTCTAGCAGCCTCAATTATGGTTCTATTTCTCCTTTCAGCCACTTCATTTTGTTGAGGAGTTCTGACTAAGGAGAAATTTTGTAATATTCCCTTTTGTTCACAAAAGCCTTCTAGGGTTGAGTTTCTGAACTCAGTCCCATGATCACTTCTGAGTTGCTTTACAGACTTACCTTTCTGCAACTCTTCCTGTTTGATAAAACTTATTATCTCCAGGGCAGCTTCACTTTTGGCTTTAAGGAATATTACCCAGGTGAATCGTGAGAACTCATCTACTATCACCAGTGTGTACTTTTTGCCACTTAGGCTTTGAGTACTTATGGGTCCAAACAGATCCATATGCAACATATGCAATGGGTCTGTTATTGAAAAATTTTGCTTTGATTTAAAGGACCCTTTATGGTGTTTCCCTTGTTCACAAGCTGAACACAATTTGTCCTTGACAAATGTGATCTTTGGTAATCCAGAGACTAACTCTTTATTGGATAGCATATTTATATTTTTGAAATTTAAATGCGATAATCTTTTATGCCACAACCAACTCAGCTTAGGAACAGATTGGGAATACAAGCAGGTTTCAGTATAGGGATCAGCAGAATTAAGATCAAGTAGATACACATCTCTTTCTCTTTTAGCTATTAATACAGGTTTACCCTTAGCATTATATATAGTTCCTGCTTTCTTCCTAAAAGTAACTATATTGTCTTCATTACACAACTGGCTGATACTGATCAGATTGTGTTTAAGACCCTTGACATATGCAACCTTCTGGAAAGTGACCTTGCCAGCTTGCATCTTCCCATAGCCTTTAGTTCTTCCATGAGAGTTGTCACCAAAAGTTACTTTAGGACCTTCATCTTCCTGGAAATCACTAAGAAGTCCTTTCCACCCAGTCACGTGCCTTGAACATCCACTATCCAAGTACCATTTACTTGAACCCTGCACATGATATGAAAACTAAACACATTAGTTTTGTTTGGGAACCCACTTCTTGGTGGGTTCGGATGATGAGCACTTAGCATCTTCATCTTGTTGAACTGACTGTTCAGCTTGAACAGGAGCTGAGTCCTGTGTATGTTGATCAGCCTGTTCTTGTTCAGGCCTTGAGATTTCAATGTCACAGTCTTTGGCCTCATGACCTCTACTTCTGCGCTTGTAGCATCTCCTTCTTCTAGTGATTACAGGAGGTAGAGTGTTTAATAATCCTTGTGAGAACTTACTCTTAGTCTTAGGATTATATGTAGTGGATAACTTTTCAACTTTCTTTGCAAGTTGATTGACATGATGTTCACTGACTTTGGACTTACCTTTGTTAGATCTTTGTTTGTTATCCTTAGAAGCTTGACCAACAAACTTCTTTTCCATGACTTTTGACTTACCTTTGTCATGCTTTCTGGACTCACCAGTTTCAAAAGGTTTAGACTAACCACTGTTGATCTCCTTGGACTTACCAAGATCCACAACTTTGGACTTACCATTGTTATTATTTGACATCTGATTTATAGTGGTCTTCCTATTCTTGTAACTTCTCTCTGAGCCAGATAGAGAATGTTGTCTTTTGAAAGGATTTGGATTAAGCCTTTCTATGACTGAAGTTCTTTGAATAGGCTGAATGCCTAATCTATCCAACACAGACTTACCATGCTGTTTGGATGTTGAGCACTCATTACCATGATCTTTAGCCTTTACAAACATATTGTATTTAAGGTTTTGACCATGTTTCTTCTCTGAGGCTGACTTCTGAGACTCAATTAGTTGTCTATCTTCCTCAGAGTCTGTACTTGCTATCTCATCCTCATTAGCTTCATAGGCTGCGGATTGATAGTCACCTCCAAGTACAGCTTGTACCTGTTTTGGAATTTGTTGGTTGATGTACTTTTCAGCAAGCCTTGATAACTTACACCAAGATTCAGTAACCTTTTGATGTTGGTCAGCTTTATCTTTTGCTTCCTGAAGTTCTTCACCTAGAAGTTTATTAATGTGTCTTTGACATTCAAGATCACACTGTGCTTTCTTGCCAACATCAATGAGAGATTGATTTTCCTTAAACTCATTCTTCAGTTTAGCTATCTCAGCTTTGAGGTCCTTTTGAGACTTAAGGACAATCTTGAACTCATTTAACAAATAATCGAATGCAAGACCCTTTTCTTCATTGGTGTAAGAGTTGAAATTACATACTTGTACATGGAAGCAGGATCCTAATCACTAAGTTTGTTGTTTTCCTCAGCTTCCTTCATGTCAGCTTTAAAAGTTGACTCGGACAAACCATAATCAACTTCATCAATTTCAAACTCTTCATCTTCTTGAGCCATTAGACAGATATCATCATCATCTGAGGTAGATGATTATGTATCCCAGGTTTCATCTTAGAGTCCTTTGTCTTCTGGCTTTGTTTTCTTGAGCTGAGTATATTTCTTTTTATACTTGTCAGCTCTATAAGCGTTCTTATCAGCAACTGATGCAGATTCTACCTTCTTTGATCTGCACTCAGCAGCAATATGTCCCTTTTTCTGACAGTTGAAGCACACAACATTCTTGGGATCAAAATAACTCTTTTCTTTGCCCCTATCAGATCTTCCTCTTCCCCGTTGAGCTCTTCTCAAATGTCTGCCTAGCATTGCCATCAGCTCAGTGATAGTCTGAACATCATCAATATCACTTGAGTCTGAGTCTGAGTGGTCAGCTTGAGATTCTGACTCAGTCTCCGATTCAACAACCAAGGCCTTGGGACCTTTCTTCTTTTTCTGTGTAACTAATGCAACATCAGCTTTATCCAAAGAACAATTAAGTTGTTGTTGAGAAGTTCTCTTGTGATCTG
Organism: Pulicaria dysenterica; assembly: GCA_947179395.2. Classification (NCBI taxonomy): domain Eukaryota; kingdom Viridiplantae; phylum Streptophyta; class Magnoliopsida; order Asterales; family Asteraceae; genus Pulicaria; species Pulicaria dysenterica. The sequence goes on along the minus strand of OX359294.1, from coordinate 49,991,437 downwards.
TGATCTGTTCATGATTGAGCAAGAACCCATAAATGGACTGTAGGTTATACATATGCAGTGTTCCTCCAGCCCTAAGTGATGTGGTTACTTCATTGAACCTTTCTCGTAAAACACATCCAGAAATTTCAGCACAAGTTCAGCTTCATCTTTCTTAACACCTACACTTAGCAGGTCATTTATCAAGCAGTTAAACCTTGTGAACAGATCAGGAAAGGTTTCATTCTTCTTTGAAAATAAGTTTTCAAAAGATCTATTCAGATGACTCTTCTTTTACTGCTTGACCAGATCAGTTCCCTCATATGTAATACTTAGCGTATCCCAGATCTCTTTTGCAGTTTGACACCAAGTCACTGTATGCCTGATCTCGTTGGTCAAGGCATTCGCCAGAACACTCTTTGCCTTGTCATCCAGATTAAACAGTTTCTAGTCTTCATCTGTCCATGATGCAACAGGCTTCCTTACTTCTTTTTCACTTCTGTCTGTTTTGTCAGCGGACGTATCACTGACAACAGCAGAAATCTTGGGGATGATAAGTCCTTTAGTGATGACATCGTACATACGATTGTCAATGGACTTGAGGAACAACATGGCTCTAAAATTTCCACATAGGATAGTCAGATCCATCAAAGATGGGACAGCCCTTGGCAGACATCTGAGGAAAGTTTGATGAATTGTTGCTTGTAGACATTGTATACTTTCTCACAATCTTGAACTTTGCAATGTATGAAATTGTTCAGCCTGCTCTGATACCAGTTGTTGGTCCCTTAGTGAGAAGGTCAACAAGCAAGTAATGTGTAGAAGGGGGGTTGAATACACTTTGTGGGGAAAATTGAACAAATCAATAAAAAGTGTTAACACACATCAAACCACAACAAACGAATTCTTTGCTTTTCATTGAAAAGAAGATGATTACAGACTCTATCAAGTAAGCAACACTTGATATGTAAACACCTAATGTAAATCAACTCTCTCAATCTCTCAAACTATGCTATCTATAATCAACTTATGATTATAGATACCGAACAACTTTCTAAACATGATATAATCACAGATTGATAACTTACCAATTTCACAACAAATGTGAATATTCGAACACACGAATAACTTGGAAATCTGTGAGTATCTTGATCACGTTGAACTGACAAACAATGAATCAAGATTCGTAACACATACGATCAATGTTGAGGTGAGACTTGAGTTTTGGCTCTGTAACTCTTGTAGTCGTAGTCGTACCCCTAAACTTATCAGGATGATAAGTATTTATAATCCTGTTCCTACGGATCCTTACAAACTACAACTAATACTAATTTACTAACTAACTAACGGATAACGCGGAATCTTGAATCTTGAATCTTCTTATCTTGAGTCTTCAATCTTCAATCTTGATTTTGGAATCTTCTTATCCTTGCCGTAGATATAGAGAGAGAAAAGATGAATTTAAAACATATTTAAATTCTCTTAAACTGACTTATTACTCAGACTGAGTTACTCAGTTTGAAACTCATCAAGCTGAGTTCTTTGAAAACAAACCCGAAAACAAACATGAACCAACATGTATAAGCATTAACTCATCGTTAGAAGTCCTAAGAGTTAGCTAGAACGTATTTAGCAACTCTGTTGAGCTGACTCAGTATATACGCTGAGTCACTCAGCTTGACACACATCAGGCTGAACACTCAACCTATATCTTAGGTGACAAACACATCTTATCAAACACATTGATAATCTTACTAAGATATAGTCTAAGCTGATCGAACATATGCTCAACTTATATTCAGCTTAAGCTCAGTCTAAAACACTATAAGTGCTCAGTCTGATCAAGCCCCATAATTCTGTTTAAGTTATATTTAGAACACATATTAAGTTATATTTAGAACACATCTTACAAACTTAACTTTGTCTCATCAAATTTCAACAGATGAGATCATATTCCCAACAATATATATATATATATATATATATATATATATATATATATATATATATATATATATATATATATATATATATATATCGGCAAAAGTTCGTACGAGAACTGTTTTTCGTACGAGAACTGCGAGAACCAATCTGAGCCGTCAAATTCCCCATCCTTTAATGTCATCACCTACCCATGAATTCCTCACATGCACCCTGCCACACTTGATTCCCTCCACGCTCTACATCCATGAATTCCACTTATCAAACCAACATCTAAGATTGGTTCTCGCAGTTCTCGTACGAAAAACAGTCTTCGTTTGAACCCTGCTATATATATATATATATTTATATATATATATATATAGGTGAAGGTTCAACAAAGCCCCCTCTTAAACATAGATCCCAAAGTCCTAATCTCAGCCACTCATTTAAAAGAGTAAAATAGGAATTGAACCAATTTGAATAAAACTCACGCGCTGCCTACAGCCCATTCCCAAATTCAGTTTTTTATTTAGTTTACCCCTTAAATCTTTAAATGACCATAACTATTTCAATTTTTTGAGTTTGAGCAAAAAAATTATACCAATCTTCTCATTTTTTAACCATCTTTCAAACGAGGCCACTCTTCCTATATTTTTGGAAATTTTTTTTTACGAAAATGACGCAAATGATGAATATGACGAAAATTATCATTTTCGGCTGTTGGAAGAGAGTAACACCTACCAGTTTTATCATTTTCGTTCATCACCTTCATATCCATAACACCTAACAGTTTTCATTATTTTCGGACCCCTGTACACCATTTTATTTTGACGAAAATGACTAAAATTATCTGCTATTCCGTGACATACATGGGGCACGACAATGATGAAAATGACGAATTTTTATCATTTACGTCACCTGCTGTTACGTGATATATAAGGGGTACGAAAATGATGAAAATGGCGAATTCTCATCATTTTCGTCACCAGCTTTTACGTGACATACAGGGGGTGCACGAAAATGATGAAAATGACGAAATTTATCATTTTCGGATGCCCCCTTATATATCACGTAACAGCAGGTGACGAAAATCATAAATTTCGTCATTTTCATCATTTTCGTGCCCCCTGTATGTCACGTAAAAGCAAGTGACGAAAATGATAAAAATTCGTCATTTTCATCATTTTCGTGCCCCTTTATGTATCACTACAGCAGGTGAAGAAAATGATAAATTTCGTCATTTTCATCATTTTCGTGCCCCCCCAGTATGTCACGTAACAGCAGGTGACGAAAATGATAAAAATTCGTCATTTTCATCATTTCGTGCCTCTTATGTATCTTGTAACAGCAGGTGACAAAAATGATGAAAATGACGAAATTTATCATTTTTGGGATCTGCTGTTACGTGATATATAAGAGGCACGAAAATGATGAAAATGACGAAATTGAGAAATATTAAATTGTTGAGAAACATTTGTTGGTCCCTTGTATGAGAGAGTAACAACAAGCAACAGTGTGTAGAAAGGGGGGGGGGGTTGAATACACTTTCTGCGGAAATTGAACAAATCAAAGAAAAGTGTTACACATAGTAAATCAAACCACAATCAATCGAATGCTTTTATTAATCAGAAGATGATTACAATGCTTTGAGTAAGAAGATGATTACAATGACTATCAAGTAAGCAACTCTTGATATATAATCACCTAATATAAATCTCTCAATTCTCTCAAACTTAGATATCTATAATTAACATATAATTATAAATACCGACGACTCTCTAAACAGGATTTTCACAGATTGAATCAACACATGATTACTTACTAATATCACAACTAATGTGATTAATTCGAACACACGAACTTCTTGGGAATCTGTGATTAAATCTTGATACTGAATCAAGACTCGTAACACATACGGTGAGGTGAGGTTTGGCTCTGCAACACTTAGTTGTTTTTGTATCAAAGTCGTTCAAGTCGTACCTCTAAACTTATCAGGAGATAAGTATTTATAATCCTGTGCCTACGGTTCCTAACAAACTAAGACTCAACTTAATTCTCTAACTAACTCTCGGATAATCGGGAATCTTGAATCTTGAATCTTCTATCTTCAATCTTGATTCTGGAGTCTTCTTATCCGCGCCGTAGATATAGAGAGAGATAAAGATGAATTTAAAACATATTTAAATTATCTTTAAACTGACTTCTTTACTCAGCTTGAAAACCATCAAGCTGAGTTCTTCGAGAATAAATCCGAATTCATACATGAACTAACACGTACATTGATAAACTCATCCTTAGAAGTCTAACTTAGTTGACTAAAACATATTTAGCAACTCTGTTGAGCTGACTCTGCTTTTGAGCTGCGTCACTCAGCTTGAAACACATCAAGCTGATTACTCGATATATACCTTATGTGACATATACAGATTATTAAACATATTAATAAACAAACTAAGGTATAATATAAAGTAATCAACATATGCTCAGCTTATATTCAGCTTATACTCAGTCTGAATCACTCTAAGTTCAGTCTGACTAAGCTTCATAATTCTGTTTAAGTTATATGTAGAACTCATCTTACAAACTTAACTTTGTCTCATCAAATTCAAACTAATGAGATCATTTTCCAAACAAACTCCCCCCTTATTTGATGATGACAAAACCATCAAACAGTTCTTAAGTTTGTTTAACATAATTATGTTTTAAATCTTAAACTTATTAAGATTTTATTATTTGAACTGATCAAATATTTATTGAACATATCAATATTAATTGAACTTATCAATTTAATTTGGAACATACCAATTTTTAGTTGAACACACCAACTTTTAGTTGAACACACTAACTAATTATATTAATGAATAAGAACTTATCATTTATTCATTAAGCTGAACTTATCAGACTTATAGCTATGAACACATCATAATACGGTTGAACATATCAAACTTTATATTTGTATTAATAGAACTGATCATAATACAAAAGTTGTTGATCACATAGATCATGCACACTAAGTGCTTACAAAATTAGAACTAATCTAATTTATCTGATGAACTCAGGATGTAGAAGCTCCCAGATGATGATCTTTTATTGATCTCATCTAACAATCTTGCAGCTTCATCGTTTCCCTGAAGTTCCTTCTGTTGTACTCTAATGAGTTTGTTCAGCCTATACTTTATTAACTGATTTGACTACTCATTACCACAACAGTTTCTTATTCTCAAGGCATCCTCAGCTTTTAGATAGCAAACTTCATTTAGCTTAATAAAACTGGGAATACCTGCCTGATCCTTAAACATAAAACCTTGAATAGGAGTGTTGATGCTTTGATTTTCTCTGAATTCTACTCCTACAGGCATGTCGAACAAATTTTCCCACTGGAGACCAGGAACTGGGACATACCTCAGTTCTTCAGCTCTAGCAATCAACTTGGAGACCTCAGACTGAATTTCTTGTTTGATTTGGCTCCGTTTGAACTTCCTGAGCAGCATCATTATTCTTTGCCATTCAATGTAACCCATCATGTAAACATATCTCAGGTCCACTCCCACAGTTGATTTGTCACTTAGCTCAAAAGTGAGAATGATGGCTCCATTTGCTCTGCTCAATGTCAATCCTCTGATCTCTTTGTTGAAGCTCCTTCGAAAGTAACATTCTTGCAATTCTATATCTGAGTAGGTAATAGGATCAGGTCTTGGACCAGTGTAAGTAGCTTCAGCTTGTGCCAAAGCTTTTCTTTCTTTTTCTTTTTCTTGTTCTTTTACTTTCTTCTCTTTTCTCTTTCTCAGCTCTTCAAGAGAAATACCCAACTCATTGGCTTCCTCAAGTTCAATCATTTCAATCATCTCCCTTGTAGCTTTTTCCTCTTCAGTTTCAGAAACACTGTCAGCTTCAGATTCATATTCTATCACTTTTTGCTTTTTAGCTGCAGGTTCCTCTTTGTTCATTTCTGACTCCCCCCTTAGTCTGAGCTTGCCTCTCTGCTCCTTTGGCTAAAACTAGAAGAGCTTCAGCTTCAGCTCGAACTAGCTCCGTTTTAGTATCACCTTGGAACTTCTCCCCCTTTTTGTCATCATCAATAGGGTTTGAAGTCCTTTCTTGTTAGAGTGCAGCAACTGCAGAGGCAATCTCTTTAACATCCTCTGTCAGCTTCGCAAGCCTCTGATAGATTTGACGTTTATGCTTCTTATGCTTTAGGTGGAACAGACCAAATTGAGTAGCGATGTAGTCCTTCAGCTGCTGGATGCCTGAGGAGGTAGTTTCATTTAGAGGAGAGTCTTTGGGTACATCATCCGAAGGTTGGTGTTTACCTTCAAATTCATTTGCACCAGAGGATTGACCCTGTGAATCACCCTGGTTTGAGGATGAAACATTGACAGGTCGTGCAAGAGAGTATGAGAAGTGAAGAGAATGTATAGGGCTCGAGATGTGAAGTGTATGGGTTGGTGGTTGGCTAATTGGTTTAGAGGGGGTGATTAGCCCTGGGAATTGGTCATATGTTCAATGTAACCTGAATATGTTTGTTCAGGCACAGAAGTAGGCTCTCCCATGGCATGAGTAAGTGTGGGCTGAGTAGACACCACACCCGGTTTAGGCTGTTGGGTTTTAAAGAGCCTTGAGGTTGACACCTTGAGAGTAGGCGTCTCCCCCTCAACTCCTGCCGGAGGGATCAATGTGATCTCAGCTCCAGTGATTCCTTTAGGAATAGCACCACCTTTGGCAGTTTTTCTTTGGTATGTATGGATATTCTCCCTAGCAGCAGTGGGCATACTAGGGGTGGCTTCAGATTGGAATTGTAGATGGAATGAAGGTGGTGGAGATGAGTTAGACTGAGTTGGTTCTACTGCAGTCTTATCTCCAAAAGTGGATGGAGAAAAGTGAGAAGAAAGAGAAAGTGGAGAGGTCTTACCAGAGGTGGCTACAGTGTAAACTGTTTCAGCCTGAGCAGAGTGCTCAGCTTGAACTTCGGTGTTAGCTTGAGAAGCTCCCCCTTGATTTGATTCCTCTTCTTCACTTTCTGATGAAGCTGCCTCAGCAATTTGGAGCATGGGCTCACTCAGACCCTCTTGCTCTGGAAAGATGTCGTTGTTGAACATCTTAGAGCTGAGTGTATAAAACAGGAAAAAATCCTGATCAGCTTCAAAGAGCGCTGTCCCCAGCTCGGCTTCAAATGCCAAGGACAGGTACCTTATGAAAGGTACATGAAGATCCCTTGTAGTCTTCCTCACTTGGACCCGGAGCTCCTTGAAGATGAGCTGTGCATAGTCTATGTTTCTCGCAAAGTACATGTTGTACAGCAGCTACATCTCGAACCCATTGATCTGGTCCAATCCTCCAACCTTGGTACCAAGTGAACGAACCACTGTGGACACCATGAAGCACCATCCGGTTGGAAAAGTGGCCTTCTTGGTCACCCCTTCAGTCTGTGGGTGACCCATTCTAGGTAGGACAGACCTAGCCACTTTCCTTGTGACAGCCGGCTCGAACTCATCAGATTGAGGGAGTTGAAGAACATCCCTTAGCTGATGCACTGACAGGACGACTATTCTAGTACCATTAAGAACAGTTCCTGTTATCTCTCCCATGTTCTGGTCGTAAGTACAGGTGTACCAGAACTCTAGCAGATGTTGAGGAATGATGTGGAGGGGTGTGCCACAGAAGGCGAATGCCAGAGGGCATTTACGAATATAAGCCACCCAGGCTTCATAACCTCTGCCTTGTTTTCTCGGAGGAATTGCAAGGCAGTCCCGTTGATTGTTGACTTTCAGCAACGACACTCCATTGTTCCTGAACTGAGCACCTCGAATCATTTGATCACTTAGAACTAACGTGATTCCGTCCATGTTGGTTAAGTACACTGAGTAATTGATAATACGCACTGAGCGGTTCAAAAATTGCACTTAGCAATTTAGGGTATTGAAAGGAACGTATGCACTAAGCAATGGAGGTGTATGCGAAAGGTAGTTTAGAAGGTGAGAAGTCTAAATTGTAAGCATAAACTTCTCTAATCCGAATAAGATCGGTATATATACCTTTCTGAGGAGAGAGAAAAATTACCGTTAGAAATCCCCCTTTTTATCCGTTACGCCGTAAAATTGTGATGTAACAGTAAGTGGGTAGAACTAATCATCTTCCAATGGATACTAAGGTAATATAATAATATTGACTAACAATAAGATTATATACCCCGATGTATTATACCTATACACAAGTTAGTATAATACGCGATTTGAGACTGACTCAAATACGCAGTAGTCATGAGTCACTCACACTTAGTAAATAACACATGAGATTGGACACACCAAGCTGAGTAAACATATTACTCAGTCTAAGTCAAGAACTTAGCTTGATTCAAGCACTCAGCTTGAGTAGAGCACTCAGCTTGAGATTGATACTCAGCTTGAGTAGAGCACTCAGCTTGAGATTGATACTCAGCTTGAGTAGAGCACACAGCTCAGGCTCAATGACACTTAGTAATTTATGTTTAAGACTGACTTAAACATGTAATTTTAGCTACACTAAGTAGGTAAAATATGTTTGGAACTTACCAAACGTGTGAACCAATCACACAGTGTGAGTTAAGCACATAGCTCAGACTCAATGACACTTAGTCATTTTGTTCGAGACTAACTCAAACGAACATTTCAACCACACTGAGTAGTTGAATTATGTTTGGAACTGACCAAACGTGTGAACTCATTATTCAGTTTGACATATAGATCAGTTTATGAAAACTTATTTATAAACTGTGCACCCAGCTTAAGACACTTAGTCTCTGTCAAACTGAGAACTCAAATTTTAGACACTTAGCTAGGGGTTGAGCATACCCAATTTACTTAGCAGATACATAAACCTCTTTTCATCAAGGGGCTTAGTAAAGATATCTGCTAATTGGTTATCAGTGGAGATAAATTTAATGTCAACTTTACCTTTTTCCACGATGTCCCTTATGAAGTGATGTCTAATTTCAATATGCTTGGTTCTTAAGTGAAATACTGGATTATAAGTGATGGCTATTGCACTTTGGTTATCACAGAAGATAGGAGTTTTCTTGAAACTCATCCCAAAGTCCTGAAGCTGATGCTGCATCCACAAGATTTGAGCACAATAGCTCCTTGCTGCAACATACTCAGCTTCAGCAGTTGAAGTAGCCACTGAGTTCTGTTTCTTACTAGTCCAGCTTACTAATTTACCTCCAAGAAATTGACATCCTCCAGTGGTTGATTTTCTATCTAACTTGCACCCAGCATAGTCAGCATCAGAAAAACCAACTAACTCAAATCCAGAATCCTTTGGATACCAAAGACCTAGATTTGGTGTACCTTTAAGGTACTTAAAGATCCTTTTCACAGCTAAAAGATGTGATTCTTTAGGATCTGCCTGATATCTTGCACAAACACATGTAGAAAACATGATATCAGGTCTACTAGCTGTCAAATAGAGTAATGAACCTATCATTCCTCTATAGGTAGACTGACACACAGGCTTACCATCTGAGTCTTTACTCAGCTTGACAGCTAGTGTCATGGGTTTTCTCATGGTTGAACTTGAATCAAAACCATATTTATTTATCAAATCAAGAACATACTTTCTTTGATTGATGAATATTCCATCAGGCTTTTATTGAATTTGTAAGCCTAAGAAATAAGTCATCTCACCCATCATACTCATCTTGTACTTTTGTGACATTATTTTGGAAAACCACTCACACAGAGATTCATTGGTAGAACCAAAGATAATGTCATCCACATAGATTTGTACAAGAATTATCTGTCATTTACTTTTTTTAATAAAGAGTGTCTTATCTATACTGCCTCTGGTGAAATTCATGGATATTAGATAAGTGGACAGTGTATCATACCAAGCTCTTGGAGCTTGTTTAAGAACATACAAAGCCTTGTCTAACTTATAGACATGATGTGGAAACTTTGAACTTACAAAGCCAGGAGGTTGTTTCACATAGACTTCCTCCTGAAGTTTTCCATTCAGGAAAGCACTTTTCACATCCATTTGATAGACTTTGAAATCTTTATATGCTGCATAAGCCAGGTCCAATCTTATAGCTTCAATTCTAGCAACAGGGGCAAAGGTCTCATCATAATCAATTCCTTCTTCTTGCTTATACCCTTGTGCTACCAGCCTGGCTTTGTTCCGAACTATCACTCCATCCTTGTCCATTTTGTTTCTATAGACCCACTTAGTGACTATAATTGTATGATCTTCAGGGGCAGGGACAAGGGTCCAGACTTTATTCCTCTCAAACTCATTTAACTCCTATTGCATAGCATTAATCCAATCCTCATCTGCTAAGGCTTCCTCAGTCTTCTTTGGTTCCATCTGAGACAGAAAACCAAAGTGAGCAGCATAGTTAGCTGTAGCCTTAGATCTGGTCATGACTTTCTCTTTGACATTTCCAATGATTTGATCTTGAGGATGATCTTTGAGGAACTTAAATGTGGTAGTTGGAGAGTCTGGTTCTGAGTCTGAGTGATGTTGAGAACCTTGAGGTGAACTTATCTCCTCAGTCTCAACAGCAGCATTGTCAACAAACTGATTATCACTAAGATTCTCAGTCTGGGTGACTTCAGCTCCAAAAGGATTGACGAACTCATCATCTTTCTCAGCTTGAGAATCCTTTGAAGCTTGTGATGAGTTCATTGATGAACACACATCATCATCACTATCATCTCCTATGATATATATAGGATTTAATAAGTTGGTTTCCTTAGGCCGTTCAAGCTCACTCAGACTGACCAAGTCAGCTTGACTTTTATTCTGATCAACACTGTATTCATCAAATGAGACATGGATTGATTCTTCTATGGCCTTTCTCCTAGAGTTATATACTCGGTATGATTTGCAGATTGAGGAATAACCAACAAATATTCCAGGATCAGCATTGGGTTCCAACTTATGGAGCCGATCTCTTTGATTCAGCACATAGCATTTTGAACCAAAGATATGGAAATAACCTATATTGGGCTTTCTAAACTTATATATTTCATATGAAGTCTTTCCATGTCTTTTGACAATGATTGACCTATTCTGAGTATAGCAGGCAGTACTAACAGCTTCATCCCATAAATAGAGTTTCAATCCTGCCTCACATAGCATTGTCCTTGCAGCCTCAATTAAGGTTCTATTTCTCCTTTCAACAACTCCATTTTGTTGTGGAGTTCTGACAGATGAGAAATTTTGTAATATTCCTTTTTGTTCACAGAAGCTTTCAAGGGTTGAGTTCCTAAACTCAGTCCCATGATCACTTCTGAGTTGCTTTACAGACAAACTTTTCTGCAACTCTTCCCTTTTGATGAAACTTATTATCTCGAGGGCAGCCTCACTTTTGGCTTTTAGGAATATTACCCAGGTGAATCGTGAGAACTCATCTACTATCACCAGAGTGTACTTCTTGCCACTTAGGCTTGGAGTACTTATGGGTCCAAACAGATCCATATGCAACATATGCAATGGGTCTGTTATTGAAAAATTCTGCTTTGATTTAAAGGACCCTTTATGGTGTTTCCCTTGTTCACAAGCTGAACACAATTTGTCTTTGACAAATGTGATTTTTGGTAATCCAGAGACTAACTCTTTATTGGACAACATATTTATATTTTTAAAGTTCAAATGAGACAAACGTTTATGCCATAACCAACTCAGCTCAGGAACAGAATGGGAATATAAGCAGGTTTCATTATTGGGATCAGCAGAATTAAGATCAAGTAGATACACATCTCTTTCTCTTTTAGCTATTAATACAGGCTTTCCCTTAGCATTATAAATTGTTCCTGCTTTCTTCCTAAAAGTAACAACATTTTCCTCATCACACAATTGACTGATACTAATCAGGTTGTGTTTGAGGCCTTTGACATATGCAACTCTCTGGAAAGTGACTTTATCAGCTTGCATCTTCCCATAGCCTTTGGTTCTTCCATGGGAGTTGTCACCAAATGTTACTTTAGGACCTTCATCTTCCTGGAAATCACTGAGAAGTCCTTTCCATCCGGTCATGTGCCTTGAACATCCACTATCCAAGTACCATTTACTTGAACCCTGCACATGATATAAAAACTAAACACATTATTTTTGCTTGGGAACCCACTTCTTGGTGGGTTCAGATGAGGAGCACTTAGCATCTTCATCTTGTTGAACTGACTGCTCAGCTTGAGCAGGAACTGAATCCTGTGTAGGCTGATCAGTTTGTTCTTGCTCAGGCCTTGAGATTTCAGCATCACAGTCCTTAGCCTCATGACCTCTACTTCTGCATTTATAGCATCTCCTTCTTCCAATGATGACATGAGGTAGAGTGTCTAACAATCTTTGTGAGAATTTACTCTCAGTTTTAGGATTGTATATGGTGGATAACTTCTCAACTTTCTTTGCAAGCTGATTCCCCTGGTGATCACTGACTTTGGACTTACCTTTGTCAGGTCTCTGTTTGTTATCCTGAGAAGATTGACTAACAACCTTCTTCTCCATGACTTTGCACTTACCTTTGTCATGCTTACTGGACTCACCAGTTTCAACAGGTTTGGACTTACCACTGTTGATCTTCTTGGACTTACCAAGATCAACAACTTTGGACTTACCATTGTTGTGATTTGACCTCTGACTTACAGTGGTCTTCCTGTTCTTATAACTTCTCTCCGAACCAGATAGAGAATTTTGTCTTTTGAAAAGATTTGGATTAAGCCTTTCTATGACTGAAGTTCTTTGAACAGGCTGAGTGCCTAATCTGTCCAACACAGACTTACCATGTTGTTTGGATGTTGAGCACTCATTACCATGATCTTTGGCCTTCACAAACATATTGAACTTTAGGCTTGGATCATGTCTTTTCTCTGAGGCTGACTTATGAGACTTAATCAATTGTCTATCTTCCTCGGAATCTGTACTTGCTATCTCATCATCAGCTACATAAGCTGTTGTTTGATAGTCACCTCCAAGTACAGCCTTTACCTGTTTAGGTATCTGTTGGTTTATGCACGGTTCAGCAAGCTTTGATGACTTACACCAAGATTCAGTGATCTTTTGAAGTTGATCAGCTTTGTCTTTTGCTTCCTGAAGTTCTTCACTAAGAAGTTTATTAATGTGCCTCTGACATTCAAGGTCACACTGTTTTCTTACCAACATCAATGAGAGATTTATTTTCCTTAATCTCATCTTTAAGTTTTGCTATTTTAGCTTTGAGGTCAGTCTGAGACTTAAGGATGGTCTTGAAATCATTTAGAAAATAATCAAAAGCAAGACCTTTCTCCTCATCTGTATAAGAGTAGAAGTTACTGATCTTGTACATGGAAGCAGGATCCCAATCACTCAGTTTGTTGTTTTCCTCAGCTTCCTTCATGTCAGCTTCAAAGATTGATTCGGACTTACCATAATCAACCTCATCCAATTCTAGCTCTTCATCTTCTTGAGCCATTAGACATACATTATCATCTGGGGTGGATGATTCTGTATCCCAGGTTTCATCATATAAACCTTTTCCACTGGGTTTGTATTCAGGCTTTGATTTCTTGAGCTGAGTGTACTTCTTCTTGTACTTATCAGCTCTATAAGCATTCTTATCAACAACAGATGTTGATTCTACCTTCTTAGATCTGCACTCAGCAGCTATATGTCCCTTTTTCTGACAATTGAAGCACACATCATTCTTGGGATCAAAGGAACTCTTCCCTTTTCTCCTGTCAGATCTTCCTCTTCCCCTTTGAGCTTTTCTCAAACGTCTGGCTAACATGGCCATCTGCTCAGTGATAGTCTGAACATCATCAGTATCACTTGAGTCTGAGTCTGAGTGGTCAGCTTGAGATTCTGACTCAGTCTCAGATTCAACAACCATAGCTTTGGAACCTTTCTTCTTCTTCTGTGCAACTAATGCAACTTCTGTTTTTTCCAAAGATTCTTTTAGTTGTTGTTGAGAAGCTCTTTTGTGTTCTATGATCTGTTCATGATTCAGAAAGAACCCATAGATGGACTGTAGGTTATACATGTGTAATGTTCCTCCAGCCCTTAGTGCAGTGGTTACTTCATTGAACCTTTCTGGTAACACATCCAGAAATTTCAGCACGAGCTCAGCTTCATCTCTCTTTACACCCACACTTAGTAGGTCATTTATCAAGCAGTGAAACCTTGTGAACGAATCTGCCAAGGTTTCATTCTTCTTTTAAAAAGAAGTTTTCATACGATCTATTCAAGTGATTCTTCTTTTGCTGCTTGACCAGATCTGTGCCCTCATAAGTGACACTCAGCGTATCCCAGATATCCTTTGCGGTTTGACACCCAGTCACAGTGCGCATGATTTCATTAGTTAGGGAATTCGCTAGAACACTATTTGCCTTGTCATCCAGATTGAAGAGTTTTCAATCTTCATCAGTCCAGGATGCAACAGGCTTTCTTGTTTCCTTCTCAGATTTGCCAGGAGACGTATCACTGACAGTAGAAGGAATCTTGGGGATTATTGGTCCTTTTGTGATGACTTCCGACATACGGTTGTCAATGGACTTTAGGAAGAGCATGGCTCTGAACTTCCACATAGGATAGTCAGATCCATCAAATATGGGACATCCTTTACCAGAGATCTGAGGAAAGTTTGATGGAGTATTGCTTGTCGACATTTCAATCTTTCTCAGAATCTTGAACTATTCAACTGATGAAATCGTTCAGCCTGCTCTAATACCAGTTGTTGGTCCCTTGTATGAGAGAGTAACAACAAGCAACAGTGTGTAGAAGGGGGGGGGGGGGGTTGAATACACTTTCTGTTGAAATTGAACAAATCAAAGAAAAGTGTTACACACAGTAAATCAAACCACAATCAATCGAATGCTTTTATTAATCAGAAGATGATTACAATGCTTTGAATAAGAAGATGATTACAATGACTATCAAGTAAGCAACTCTTGATATATAATCACCTAATATAAATCTCTCAATTCTCTCAAACTTAGATATCTATAATTAATATATAATTATAGATACCGACGACTCTCTAAACAGGATTTTTACAGATTGATTCAACACTTGATTACTTACCAATATCACAACTAATGTGATTAATTCGAACACACGAACTTCTTTGGCAATCTGTGATTAAATCTTGATATTGAATCAAGACTCGTAAAACATACGGTGAGGTGAGGTTTGACTCTGCAACACTTAGTTGTTTTTGTATCAAAGTCGTTCAAGTCGTACCTCTAAACTTATCAGGAGATAAGTATTTATAATCATGTGCCTACACTAAGACTCAACTTAATTCGCTAACTAACTCTCGGATAATCCGGAATCTTGAATCTTGAATCTTCTATCTTCAATCTTGATTCTGGAGTCTTCTTATCCGCGCCATAGATATAGAGAGAGATAAAGATGAATTTAAAACATACTTAAGTTATCTTTAAACTCACTTCTTTACTCGGACTGAGTTACTCAGCTTGAAATTCATCAAGTTGAGTTCTTCGAGAAAAAATCCGAATTCATACATGAACTAACACGTACATTGATAAACTCATCCTTAGAAGTCTAACTTAGTTGACTAAAACATATTTAGCAACTCTGTCGAGCTGACTCTGCTTTTGAGCTGAGTCACTCAGCTTGAAACACATTAAGCTGATTACTCGATATATACGTTATGTGACATACACATATTATTAAACATATTAATAAACAAAGTAAGGTATAATATAAACTAATCAACATATGCTCAGCTTATATTCAGCTTATACTCAGTCTGAATCACTCTAAGTGTTCAGTCTGACTAAGCTTCATAATTCTGTTTAAGTTATATGTAGAACTCATCTTACAAACTTAACTTTGTCTCATCAAATTCAAACTGATGAGATCATTTTCCCAACAATATTAAATTATAAAAAGACTATGAAATATGAGAATTTGTAACGATATTATTTCTTTTTTTGAAGTGCCTCACTTCAGGATCTTTATCCATCATTGAGAAATATTAAATTATGCAAAGTATAGCAGTAGCATCTGTACATTAATAGTTTTATGTGACAGAATTTACACCATTTAATGGCAAAATTATGTCAAAGTGATGAAAACTCTCCTGCTTTCAAATTGCACATATGCACAGGACAATTGATATGCTTTTGAATTCATATTGCAGTTAATAAATTTAAGAGAAAAGCTACCAGCAGACAGTCAAATGGTTGATATACATAGAGATGAAGAATCTAAATCATATTATAAACAATTTTCCCCAAATCTAAATCATGTAAATTATCATAAAATAGTGATTGATTCCAAATGAACATATTACGATACTTGAGAAAAGTATACATTCTATCATAAATCATTGAACAAATTAACGAATCCAAAGAACGATAAAGAAGAAACACAGATAAGATGAAATATGACACAAAAAATCCAAACAACATGGAACTCACTAAATCCTTGCTCAACGAGGAAATTGATGGTGCGTCCATCGCAATTATAGGTAAAACGATTGCTGTTGGTCGGGAGTTTTGCCCTAATTCTAATATATTTACTACTTTATAAAGCATTTAGCCTATTTTTTTTAAGACTTTTTTAAGTTAAGTAGTACAACACATTTTGCATATATTACAATACATTAAAGCAACATTTTCAAACATTCAAGTTATGAAAATTAATTAATTGTAAGTTACAAAACAAACTAATTAATTACATTAATTTTAAATTATTGTAACCAATTATTATGATTTATTGCATATTAAATTGAACTCAAGTTTAGTTCAATAATTTATTGCTTTAAGGTATTATAAGTAATCTTTTAGTATTGTACTGCTTAATTAAAATAGTTTTCAAAAATTAATAAATATTTCTTTAAAGTATTAAATTTTTGTTGTGATTTAAATAATATTAAATTCAACATAAATTTTGTTAAAAAAAGATTTTTTAAAGTATATCTTGATTACTTATTTTAAATTTAGTCGTTTTAAAATGGTTTTAATATAGATAATACATATTATCGATAATCACACTCTTCTTCTTTTAATTTTACTTCAAAAGTTACATATTATCCCAAAAAACATATTTTACCTCGCCGCATCGCGCGGTTAAAACACTATATATATATATATATATATATATATATATATATATATATATATATATATATATATATATATATATATATATATATATATATATATATATATATATATATATATATATATATATAACACTATGATAAACTGAGCTGAGGCTCTGATATCACTGTTGGGTTTTACAGGTCACAATTCATACTTAAATTGTCATGATTCACAACCAAACTGGTTTAAACCAACTCAGAATTGTACAGATATAACACAATTATTATTCATTTAAGCGGAAATAAAATTGGCAACATTAGCTGGGGAGAGCAACATTAACTGGCAGCACTAACGGTGATGAAATCAACGGCTCAGATTTGGTCTCCCGTACTTTTTTTATTTCCTGATCTCTTTTGAACCTCCCACTATATATATATATATATATATATATATATATATAGCATTAACTGAGGAGAGGCAGCATTAAGTGACAACATTAACATTTTGCAGCATCAATTCAGTCATGAAATATAACTGGAAACATTAACTGGGAAGGGTAGCATTAACCGGCAACAATAACGGTGATGAGATCAACGACTCGGATTTGGTTTCCCGTACTTTTTTTATTTCCTGGTCTCTTTTGAACATCCTACTATATATATAAAGAAACCATAAGTGAAGATTTAACCCACTTACACTTGATGTTAATCACCTATTTTCGAAAGGAATTGTCTAGTTGCTGTTAGGAAACTTTAGAGACAAAAATGGTGTTGCTTGATTAAGTATTGAATGATTTCAAAAAATTAAAGTGTATGTACGTGGGTGTATTCTTGTCCGGCCAAGATGAAGTGTGTAAGTCGGACGTATTGTTGGTCCGACTTAGATGAATTGTTATAGGAGTATCCGACCTAGTGTGCCACCTCATGCAACCGGATACGTATTGTTTGAGTGATCCGACCTTAGCCGTCCGACTTTTTATCTCACAATCCGACTTAGGAAGGGATTAAATTGTCGCATGGTCCGACTTGTGTTCGTCATACGCATACATCCGACTTGTATGTTTCATGCATGGTGCGGCAAGTTTGTGTCCGACATATAGCATACGTACTAGGTGTCCGACTTGAATGTGTGAGCCTTGATCCGACCTTTAAGTTGATTGACTAATACATTGGTCCAACTAGGGCTGTCAATGGGTTGGATCGGATCGGATCGGTTAAAGATCTGATCTGACCCGCTGATCTATTTAATTGGATTTGGATCTGATCCAATAACATTGAGATCTATTTAGTTGGATTTGGATCGGATAAATAATTAATAGATCATGACCCGAAGCCACCCATTTAAAATTATTAATTTAATTTTATTTAAATAATAAATATATCAAATAACTCTTCCACCCCCACCCCACGCCACCCAACCCCACCCCACCCTACCCCCACCCTACCCTACCTCCACCCACCCATCCTACCCTACCCTACCCCACCCCACCCTACCCCACCCTACCCCACCCTACCCTACCCTACCCCACCCCCACCCTACCCTACCCTACCCACACCACCCTACCCTACCCCCCACCCTACCCCACCCTACCATATCCTACCATATCCTACCCTACCCCACCTCTACCCCACCCCACCCTACCCCACCCTACCCTATCCTACCCTATCCTACCCTACCCCACCCTACCCCATCCTACCCACCCCACCCCACCCCACCCCACCCCAACCCACCCTACCGCTACCCTACCACCGCGGCGGTAGCGGCGGCAGTGGCGGTGGTCGGCGGCTGGCGGCGGAGGTAGTCGGCGGGCGACGGTCTGCGGCTGTCGGCCGCGGCGGGCGGCGGCGGGGGGGGGGGGGGGGACGGCGGTGGCGGCGGCAGTGGTCGTCGGCGGCGGTGGGCGTCGTCGGTGGCGGTGGGCGGCGGCGGTCGGCGGCGGTGGCGGTCGGTGGTCTGCGGCGTTGGTGGCGGCGGCAGTGGTAATCGGCGGCGGTGGCGGCGGTGGTCGGCGACGGTGGTGGTCGGCGGCGGTGGTGGCGGTGGTCGGCGGCGGTGGTGGTCGGCGGTGGTGGTGACGGTGATGGCGGATTTTTTGATATTAAATGGATCGACCTAGACAGATCTTGGATCGATCCATGTAGTGATCTATTTAAATGGATCGGCTCATTGGATCTCTTATTGGATCAATGGATCGGATTTTTTGACCCGTTGGATCATTTAAATGGAGCAGATCGGATCGGATCTAGATCATGATCCGATCCATTGACGGCCCTACGTCCAACTTTGACCTTAGAATGGGGAATGCGACTTGAGGTCCTCGACGAGAACGCATCGCCTTCGTCTCGGCGACGCGTCACGTCCGGCCCTTATTTGAGTTAATTGATTTTAAGCTAAGTTCGACCTTAGGTGGTCCGACTTGGACTAAGTTCGACCCGAGAGAGATATATACTAGCTGGGTCCGACTTAAGACTATAGTGTATGTATATCCCGCGACTTAAGGATCGTTATGGATATTAACTCAGCGGTATGTATTGTAGGTTATGTCGTCAGGAGTCGTGAGAAAGCACTTCAAGAGTATTACTAAACCTGCTGTGTCGTCAGTCAGGTAAGTTACCCTAACTTACCTTTTTTTTCCCGCGATGTGTAAGTGATATGCACGAAGTTTAATAACTGCATTTATTTAATTAATTATGATTAGTATTATGTGTTGTGTAAGTAACTAATCAGGCTTTCGTGGCCAGTCGGGGCAGATGACTTCATCGAATGGGGACGTGTGATGAGTCATAGCGGTTTAGGCATCAAACGGGCGGGACCCGAGATGTGGCAGAGGGCGAGTCGCTAGTTATATGTTGTATGTGCGCACGATGTGATTCGTGCGAAGAGTAAGGGTAGTGGTGATTCACTAAGCCTTGTGTTTACCCGTTGTTTATATGTTTTAGTTCTTCGGGAATCGACAAGCGCAAGGCTCCAGCATAGTGACGACAGCCGTAGAGTTCAAGATTTTGTTTTAAAACCAATTACATACATTATTATGTTATAACGCTTCCGTACTTTGATACAATTTTAGTATTCTACCTCTTTCGTCTGTATTCAAATATTTGAACTCGTGGTTGATGCACTATATTCTTACACATATATTATAGTCAAAAAAAAATTTGGGTCATTACATGAAGCAATCTACTTTTAAGTTCGCTTGATCCATTATGTATCATATCAATGCACGATGCACAAGCACATCAAACAGAAGATACATAAAAAAATACTAACACAGAACAAGTCACATTACACACATAACAATGACAAGAAAAAGAATTAAAAAATGTACATAAAAGTTAAAAGCTTGATGTTATTTTTATAAATTAAAAAAATATGACAATCCAAGATCTTTAAAGAATCGAAGAAGTCAAGGTGTTATGCAACTAAAAGGTCGATTGTTTCCAAACTCGAGGAGAATTGATAGTATTCGGTAGTCAAAGTGTTGGTCAAATGATCTTATCAGTTGAGACTTGATTAGACAAAGTTAAGTTTGTAAGATATGTTCTGAATATAATTTATACAGAATTATGAAGCTTGATCAGACTGAGCACTTATAATGTTTTAGACTGAACATAAGCTGAGCATATTGTTGATCAGCTTAGACTATATCTTAGTTAGTTTACAATATGTTTGATAAGCTGTATGTGTCAACTAAGGTATAGGTTGAGTATTCAGCTTGATGTGTTTCAAGCTGAGTGACTCAGCCTGTAGGCTGAGTCAGCTCAACAGAGTTGCTAAGTAAGTTCTAGCTAACTCTTATGTCTTCTAAGGATGAGTTAGTTATTATACATGTTATTACATGTTTTATTTCAAGTTTGTTCTCGAAGGACCCAGCTTGATGAGTTTCAAGCTGAGTAACTCAGCCCAACTAAAGAAGTTAGTTTAAGAGAATTTAAATATGTTTTAAATTCCTTTTACTCTCTATATCTA
The DNA here is from genome assembly GCA_947179395.2 of Pulicaria dysenterica. NCBI lineage: Eukaryota > Viridiplantae > Streptophyta > Magnoliopsida > Asterales > Asteraceae > Pulicaria > Pulicaria dysenterica. Next base: position 49,970,552 of record OX359294.1, on the reverse strand, counting down.
CAGTATGGATAAGAAGATTCCAAAATCAAGATTGAAGATTGAAGACTCAAGATAGAAGATTCAAGATTCAAGATTCCGAGTTATCCGTTAGTTTGTTAGCAGATTAGGATAAGTTCTAGTTTGTTAGGATCCGTAGGAACAAGATTATAAATACTTATACCTAATAAGTCTAGAGGTACCAGACTCTAATCTCACCTTAACCTATTCATCATATGTATTACGAATCCTGATACACCGTTTGTAAGTTCAACGTGATCAAAAAATTCACAGATTGCCAACATTGTTCGTGTGTTCGATCTTCACGTATGTTGTGAAGTTGGTAAGTATTCAGTCTGTAAATACATCCTGTTTAGAGAGTCAGTTTGTATCTATAATCATAAGTTGATTATAGTTAGCAAAGTTTGAGAGATTGAGAGATTTGATTTACATTAGGTGTTTACATATCAAGTGTTGCTTACTTGATAGTTCCTGTAATCATCTTCTTATTAATGAAAGCATTCGATTTCATGTGGTTTGATTAGTGTAACACTATTTATTGATTTGTTCAATTTTCCGCATAAAGTGTATTCAACCCCCTTCTACACATTACTTGTTTGTTGATACTCTCACCAAGGGACCAACGACTGGTATCAGAGCAGGCTGAACTATTCATAAGTTGAAGTTCAAGATTCTGAGAAAGTATAATATGTCGACAAGCAATAATTCTTCAAACTTTTCTCAGATGGCTGCTAAAGGATGTCCCGTATTTGATGGATCTAATTATCCTATGTGGAAATTCAGAGCCATGCTCTTCCTTAAGTCCATTGACATTAAAACGTATGATGTCATAACTCGTGGACCAATCATCCCCAAGATTCCTGCTGCTGTCAGTGATAAGTCTCCTGACAAGACTGAAAAGGAAGTTTAGAAGCCTTTGGCATCCTGGACTGAAGAGGACTGGAAATTGCATTCTCTGGATGACAAAGCAAGAAGTGTTCTGGCAAATGCCCTGACCAATGAGATCTTGCATACTGTGACTGGGTGTCAAATTGCAAAAGAGATATGAGATACTTTGAGTATTACATATGAGGGCACAGATCTGGTCAAGTAGCAAAAGAAGAATCATCTTAACAGATCTTATGAAAACTTCTTTTCCAAGAAGAATGAAACCTTGCCTGATTTGTTCACAAGGTTTCACTACTTGATTAATGACCTGCTAAGTGTAGGCATTAAAAAGGATGAAGCTGACCTAGTACTGAAATTTCTGGATGTGTTACTAGAGAAATTCAACGAAGTGACTGTATCACTAAGGGCTGGAGGTACATTACACATGTATAACCTACAGTCCATATATGGGTTCTTGCTTAATCATGAACAGATCACAGAACACAAGAAATCTTCTCAACAACAAATGAAGGACTCTCTTGATAAACATGAAACTGCATTAGTTGCTGAGAGAAAGAAAAAGAGTTGAAAAGCCTTCATTGTTGAATCTGAGACTGAGTCAGACTCTCAAGCTAACCACTCAGACTCAGACTCAAGTGATACTGATGATGTACTATCACTGAACAAATGACTATGCTTGCCGGAAGACTGAGAAGAACTCAGAGGGGAAAAGGAAGATCTGACAGGGGCAAAGGAAAGAGTTCTTTTGATCCCAAGAAAGCTGTGTGCTACAACTGTCCGAAGAAGAGACACATTGCTGCTGAGTACAGATTAAAGAAGGATGAAACAACTTCAGTAGCTGACAAGAATGCTTATAGAGCTGATAAGTATAAGAAGAAATATACTCAGCTCAAGAAAGGAAAGCCTGAAGACAAGCCTAACGCAAAAGGACTCTATGCTGAAACTTGGGATACGACATCATCTACCTCAGATGATGATGACAAGTTTTTGATGGCTCAAGAAGATGAAGAGTTTGAATTAGATGAAGTTGATTATGGTCTGTCTGAATCAACTTTTGAAGCTGGCATGAAGGAAGCTGAGGAAAACAGCAAACTAAGTGACTGGGATCCTTCCTCTATGTACAAGGCTAGTAATTTCAACTCTTACACCGATGAAGAAAAAGGTCTTACATTTGGTTATTTGTTAAACGACTTTAAGACCACCCTTAAGTCTCAAGCTGACCTAAAAACTAAACTCACTAAGCTCAAGAATGAGATTAAGGAAAACAAACCCTCATTACTGCGGAAAAGAAAGCACAATGTGATCTTGAATGTCAAAGACACATTAATAAACTTCTAAGTGAAGAACTTCAGGAAGCCAAGGATAAAGCTGACCAACTTCAGAAGGTCACTGAATCCTGGTGTAAGTCATCAAGGCTTGCTGAACAGTGCATCAACCAGCAGATCCTTAAACAGGTAAAGGCTGTACTTGGAGGTGACTATCAATCCGCAGCTTATGCAGCTGATGATGATGAGATAGCAAGTACATATTCTGAGGAAGATAGACAACTGATTGAGTCTCATAAGTCAGCCTCAGAAAAGAGACATGATCCAAGCCTCAAATAGAATAAGTTTGTAAAGGCAAAGGATCATGGGAATGAGTGTTCAACATCTAAACAACATAATAAGTCCATAAATGATAGATTAGGCACTCAGCCTATTCAAAGAACATCTGTTGTTGAAAGGTTAAATCCAAATCCTTTCAAAAGACAGCACTCTCTATCTGGTTCAGAGAGAAGTTTCAAGAATAGGAAGACAACTGTAAGTCAGAGGTCATATCACAACAATGGTAAGTCCAAAGTTGTTGAAAGTGGTAAGTCCAAAGAACTCAACAGTGGTAAGTCCAAAGTTGTTGAAACTGGTAAGTCCAGAAAACTTGACAATGGTAAGTCCAAAATCAATGAAAAGAAGTTTGTTGGTCAACCTTCTAATCAAAAGGATAATAAACCTAGATCTGACAAAGGTAAGTCCAAAGTCAATGAGCATCATAAGTTATATCCACATCCTATAATCCCAAAACTGAGAGCAAGTTCTCAAAAGGATTATTGGATAACCTACCCCCTATAGTCATTAGTAGAAGGAAATGCTACAAGTATGGAGGTAGAGGACATGAGGCTAAGGACTGTGATATTGAAATCTTAAGGCCTGAGAAGGAACAAGTTGATCAGCATACACATGACTCAACACCTACTCAAGCTGACCAGTCAGTTCCAGAAGATGAAACTGCTAAGTGCTCATCATCTGAACCTACTACAAAGTGGGTTCCCAAACAAAACTAATATGTTTAGTTTTCTTTTCATGTACAGGGTTCAAGTAAATGGTACTTGGACAGTGGATGCTCAAGGCACATGACAGGGTGGAAAGGAATTCTAAGTGAATTTTAGGAAGATGAAGGTCCTAAAGTAACATTTGGTGATAACTCTCATGGAAGAACTAAAGGATATGGGAAGATGCATGCTGGCAAGGTGACTTTCCAGAAAGTTGCATATGTTAAAGGTCTTAAACACAATCTGATAAGTATCAGTCAACTGTGTGATAAAGATAATGTTGTTACTTTTAGGAAGAAAGCAGGAACAATATACAATGTAAAGGGTAAGCCTGTGCTAATAGCAAAGAGAGAAAGAGATGTGTATCCACTTGATCTAAATTCTGCTGATCCCAATACTGAAACCTGCTTATATTCCCAATCTATTCCTAAGCTGAGTTGGTTGTGGCATAAAAGGCTATCCCATTTAAATTTTAAGAATATAAATATGCTATCCAATAAAGAGTTAGTCTCTAGATTGCCAAAGATCACATTTGTCAAAGACAAATTGTGCTCAGCTTGTGAACAAGGGAAACATCACAAAGGGTCATTCAAGTCAAAGCAAAACTTTTCAATAACAGACCCATTGCATATGTTGCACATGGATCTGTTTGGACCCATAAGTACTCCAAGCCTAAGTGGCAAGAAGTACTCCCTAGTGATAGTAGATGAGTTCTCTAGATTCACCTAGGTAATATTCCTTAAAGCCAAAAGTGAAGCTGCCCTGGAGATAATAAGTTTTATCAAACAGGAAGAGTTGCAAAAAGGTAAGTCTGTCAAGCAACTCAGAAGTGATCATGGGACTGAGTTTAGAAACTCAACCCTAGAAGGCTTTTGTGAACAAAAAGGAATATTACAAAATTTCTCCTCAGTTAGAACCCCTCAACAAAAAGGAGTTGCTGAAAGGAGAAACAGAACTTTAATTGAGGCTGCTAGAACAATGATGTGTGAGGCAGGATTGAAACTCTATTTCTGGGATGAAGCTATAAGTACAACATGTTATACCCAAAATAGATCAATCATAGTCAAAATACATGGTAAAACTGCATATGAAATGTATAAATCAAGAAAGGCCAATATAGGTTACTTCTATGTCTTTGGTTCAAAATGCTATGTGCTGAATCAGAGAGATCAGCTCCATAAGTTGGAACCTAAAACTGATCCTGGAATTTTTATTGGTTATTCCTCAATCTCTAAGTCTTACAGAGTGTATAACTCAAGGAGAAAGGCAATAGAAGAATCAATTTATGTCTCCATTGATGAAGACAGTGTTGATCAATCTGACAAAATCCTATGTATGTCATAGATGATGACAGTGATGATGATGTATGTACATCTAAGAAATCATCACAAGCTCCAAAGGACTCTCAAGCTGAGAAAGATGATGAGTTCATTAATCCCTTTGGAGTTGATCAGACTGAAGATCTTGATGATCAACAGTTTGATAACAATGTTGCAATTGAGATTGAGGATGTAAGTTCATCTCAGAGTCCTCAATATCACTCAAGTCCAAAACCACAATCTCCTACTACAACATTTAAATTCCTCAAAGATCATCCTCAAGATCAAGTGATTGGTAATGTTCAAGAAAGAGTAATTACCAGATCTAAGGCAACAACAAACTATGCTGCTTACTTTGGTTTTCTATCTCAAATGGAACCAAAGAAGACTGAAGAAACCTTAGAGGATGAGGATTGGATTGAAGCTATGCAATAGGATTTAAATGAGTTTGAGAGAAACAAGGTATGGATTCTTATGCCAGCCCCCAAAGATCATACAATTATAGGTACTAAGTGGGTTTATAAAAACAAAATGGACAAGGATGGAGTGATTGTTAGGAACAAAGTCAGGCTAGTAGCACAAGGGTATATACAAGAAGAAGGAATCGATTATGATGAGACATTTTCCCCTGTTGCTAGAATTGAAGCCATTAGGCTATTCTTAGCTTATGCAGCATATAAAGACTTCAAAGTCTACTAAATGGATGTGAAAAGTGCTTTCCTAAATGGAAAACTTCAGGAGAAAGTCTATGTGAAACAACCTCCTGACTTTGTCAATTCAAAGTACCCACATCATGTCTATAAGTTAGACAAGGCTTTGTATGGTCTTAATCAAGCTCCAAGAGCTTGGTATGATACCATGTCCAAATATCTGCTATCAATGGACTTTACCAAGGTAGTATTGATAAGACACTCTTCATTAAAAAGAGTAAAGGACAGGTGATTCTTGTACAAATCTATGTGGATGACATTATCTTTGGTTCTACAAATGAATCTCTATGTGAATGGTTCTCCAAAGTTATGTCAAAAAGGTACAAGATGAGTATGATGGGTGAAATGCCATATTTCCTAGGCTTGCAGATTCAACAAAAGCCTGATGCAATATTCATTAATCAAAGCAAGTATGTTCTTGATTTAATAAAGAAATATGGGTTTGATTCTAGTTCAACCATGAAAACACCCATGTCACCTGCTGTCAAGCTGAGTAAGGACTCAGATGGAAAGTCTGTATGTCAGTCTACCTATAGAGGAATGATAGGTTCATTACTCTATTTGACAGCTAGTAGACCTGATATCATGTTTACTACATGTGTTTGTGCAAGATATCACGCAGATCCTAATGAATCACATCTTCAGGTTATGAAAAGGATCTTTAGGTACCTTAAAGGTACACCAAATCTAGGTCTATGGTATCCAAAGGACTCTGGATTTGAGTTAGTTGGTTTTTCAGATGTTGATCATGCTGGGTGCAAGTGAGACAGAAATTCAACAACAGGAGGATGTCAAATGCTTGGAGGGAAGTTAGTAAGTTGGACTAGTAAGAAACAGAACTCAGTGGCTACTTCAACTGTTGAAACTAAGTATGTTGCTGCAGGAAGCTGTTGTGCTTAAATTCTGTGGATGCAACATCAACTTCAAGAATTTGGTATGAATTTTAGGAAAACCCCTATATTCTGTGATAACCAAAGTGTAATAGCTATCACATATAATCCAGTCTTCCACTCAAGAACCAAGCATATAGAAATTAGACATCACTTCATCAGAGACATCGTGGAAAAATGTAAAGTTGAAATAAATTTTATCTCCACAGATGATCAATTAGCAGATATCTTCACCAAACCTCTTTATGAGAAAAGGTTTTCATATCTGCTAAGTAAATTGGGTATGCTCAACCCCTAGATAAGTTTCTAAAACTGAGTTTCAGCTTGACAAAGACTATGTGTCTTAAACTGAGCGTACAGTTTATAGATATGTATTCATAATGTAACACCGGTTTTCACACGCTTAAAATTTGAGAAAATTTAAGTTTTTTAAACTTATATAACAAAGCCAGCAGCGGAAATAACCAACAATTTACAAAAGATAATATTGTTTAGCTGACTTGGCAATGTATAAAGTACAACACCATATACCAAGTCCCAAAATACCGCCGCGTGTTACCCAACTAGTTCCGACCACCGGATCACAAATATATACAACGAGCAGTGTTCCGCAAAAGGTATGTACAACAACTACCAACATGTCCCCGCCTCACATAGGCCAACAATTACGCACCTGGAAAAAGGGAAATTTAGGCACCGTTAGCTATAACTAGCTAGTGAGCACAGATTTACACATAAGCATCAATAAGCAGGTTATCCCAACTACGGGACAGCACATAAGGCTATCTTAACACATAGCTTCGCGCCAACGAGTCAGTAGGAATCATATCTCGCAGGGTGGGAAGCCTCGCTCAATGAGTCAAACTTGGGGCCATCAGCAACAACTATCCGCAATGGTGGGGGAGCGAAGAGCAGTCCAACCAACGCGTTACAAAGCTCGAAGCTCATCAACACGGATCTCAACGAAAGCTAAGATCCCAACTCACGTTAAGGAGCGGCGGTTTGCATGACCACCCCGGCGTGCGGCACACCGAGTACCGTTGATCCCCGTTATTCCATCAAAGGGATCCAGCCTTCAGGAAGAAAGCAGACCTTAAGCATGCCATCAACAGTCCAGACTAAACAATAAACAACAACGACCCGTAGCGGGTCCAACGATACGCATGCGATTCATAACCAACGTGTAAAACAACTTAGCATGGCAACCATACATAACAACATGGCATAACATACCTCATATACACACGTGTGCGACATCGACAACATATTCCAATAAACAACAGACAACGCTACTTACCGAGACTCATGGGAAACCGGTACTCACCTCGAGATCACAGGAGGTAGATATGAATTCGGAATCCCAGGAGCACACAGAATAGTCCGAATCACCTAAAACATCATGTGCAGGTTCAGTCAATGTCTAAATGTACTATCACTGCTTCTACGTAAATACACAACGAATAAAAAGCAACAAGCAATCTGGAACAGCTCCTACAGCCGTAGTAGATGTGTCCTACGGCCGCAGGACACCTTCCGGACACCTCCTACGGCCGTAGGAATATATCCTACGCCCGCAAGATTTTCATTCCAAGAAACCATGTCCTACGGCCGTAAGGACCATACCCTACGCCCGTAGGAGTGATTCATTGGGTACCAACGGTCGTAGGTTATGTACCCACGCCCGTAGGCTTCTTTCCATCACCCATAGGTGGTAAACCACACAAAATGCATTACTACGGCTGTAGAGAACCCTGCCTACGGCCGCAGAGACTATGACAACCCCCTACGGCCGCAGGGACTATTTCCTGCACCCGTAGGAACCTCTATTACAGCAGACTTCGTCCTGTTCGAAGCCCAGACCTGCAACTCTATGTTTTTGACCTCTTTATTGACTGAAAATTCATTTTAATTGCTCCCACATGTTCAATAACACTTCTACAACATTACTAACATGTCTCTTAACCTATTAACACCTTTGGTTGATCAATTCAACCTTTTAAATGGGTATTTTCTTTTCAAGAACACAACTAGGTTTAATAACTTGAAGGATACTTACAAAGATAGCAAGAAGATGATAGAAGATCAGCCAATTCAACAGCTACAACTCCAAATCAGATTGTTCCCTTTGGTTTCTCTTCAAAATCCCCAAGCAATTGTGTGTGTGCAAAGCTACGTATGTTTGTACGTATGTGGTATGTGTATTGTGTGTGTTTTGTGAAAGCAGGGGATAAGAATCCCCCTTAAACCGACCCAAGTGGGTTTAATACCCCACGAGGGTATTTCGTTCTCCTATTCAACTTACAACGCAACTTAGGTTTATCCGTTTCAACTAACGGAGATATTTTCGGAATCATTATCTGAAACCGTTCAACTATTAACCAACTCTATCTATTAACGACACATTTCCAACTTTAACCACATAACCACGTATACCAACAAATAACAACAATTAATCAATAAAACAACTTAAACAACTTGGTTAATGTCAACGTACAACTATACAAACATAAGGTACAACTATTTACTACTAGGCCCTAAATTAGGGTGTTACACATAAACTGTTTACTTGGTCAAGTTGAGCGATAAGTTCACACGTTTGGTCTGTTCCAAACAAGTTTTAACTACTAAGTGTGGTTAAAATATCGATTTGAGTTAGTCTCAAATAAAAATGACTAAGTGTCATTGATTATGAGTTGTATGCTCCACTCAAGCTGAGTGTGAATCTCATATTGAGTGCTCAAATCAAGTTGTGATACGTTTACTCAGATTGGTATGTTCAAACCATGTTTTAGTTACTATATGTTATTAATTAATGAGTCATTATATTTGAGTCAGTCTCAAATCACATTTATACTGATTACGTATTGGTGTAATACAATAGTGTAAATAATATTGTTGTAAGTCAAGAATGTTATTTTACAAACTTATCCGTTGGGATAAGATGTGTTTCATCTCAATTACTGTTACATCTCTCTGTAAGTTCGTTAGAGTAACGGATAAATAGGGATTTCCAACGGTAACTTTTCTCTCTCATAAAAAAGGTATATATATCGGTTGTAACCGAAATTCAGACGTTTACGCTTGCTAGACTTCTGATATACTCAATATACCTTCTAAAACCACCTATTCTTAAGTGCATTTCACCGTTCAATCATCTTTGAAATCTTAATTGCTCAGTGCAAATTGCGTTTTACTCAGTGTAAATCAACAACATTCTACGATGGACCATTCTAAATCTTAGTGATCGAATGGGAAGGGGTGCTGCCTTCAAGAACGACGGATTGTTGTTGATTAAACTCAACAATCAACGTGCTTTCCTAGCAATCCCTGAACGCAAGAGAAGCAGGGGCTACGAAGCGTGGGTGGATTATATCCTGTTGTGAAGTTGGTAAGTATTCAATCTGTGAATAAATCCTGTTTAGACAGTCAGTCTGTATCTATAATCATAAGTTGATTATAGATAGAAAAGTTTGAGAGATTGAGAGATGTGATTTACATTAGGTGTTTACATATCAAGTGTTGCTTACTTGATAGTTCCTGTAATCATCTTCTTATTAATGAAAGCATTCGATTTCATGTGGTTTGATTAGTGGAACACTATTTATTGATTTGTTCAATTTTCCGCATAAAGTGTATTCAACCCCTCTTCTACACATTACTTGCTTGTTGATACTCTCACCAAGGGACCAACACAAAAAGTCATGTGAAGAAGTAGCCGCCTTGTATATCCAATGTTGTATATCTGGTTTATTACTCCTTAGCCCAGTTGAAGCCCTGTGCCTACGTCCAGGCTGCCCAATGGTTGAACCGGCCATTCTGGAAACAACCACAGAAGCTCAAGTTTGAATGTATAAAAGAGGTATTTTTACAGATCCATATCCATTCATTACTTTATTATACAATTTAATTTACCAAGAGGGTGTTTGAATATGTTATTAATTAGGTTGTGATCATTCTTAGAACCTTTTGGATGTTGATCCGGTTAACCATCAATGAAACAAAATTCTTATAGTGCTTGTAACAAATGATTCTCATCAAACACAAGTATTCTTGTGAATCTTATCATTAATTGCAATCAAAGTAAAAATGAATCATGAAAAGCAATGACACAAACATACATATTTTTAGCAAGGTTACACATAAGAAGATAGCAACAAAATCCTCAAATAGATTAAGAACAAATGAAAAAGGGCACATCTTTAAACAAAAAGGAATACTCTACTCATTTATTTATTGTAGAAGCAAGCCTTGGTGTTATGTAAAATCATTTCATTCTTCCAAAATTAATGTATTTTTAGAAGCATTATTTAGGTCCTAATTAAAATTTTTATTTTCTTTCCAGTTATAATATAGCATTTATGACTTATATGAACACAAGCACTTTGCCTTAGATCTCTGATATGTGTTAAAGGGTACTTAATTTATAAAGATTACGAACAAAACCTAAATCAGAACACAGAATGAACTTTGTTAACCCTTACCAAGTTGAAGTAGGAAAGTCCTAAATCTGATTCAAAGTCGTGGTAAACCCATAATCATCTCCATCCTCAACCTTCGAATCTAATCGGGGCACAACTTCAAGCATCAGATAGAACAGATTCGGAAATCATGAATTAGGGTCTTTTAAATCTTAGAACCTCCAAATATAGGGCGATTTTATGTATGATGAAATCATCGATGAAATGAGGAAACAATCGATAATGGCCGAAAAAATCTTGAAGAAGGGTGAAGGGTGGAGGACTGGAGGCTGTGAAAAGATGGAGCTTGCCCAAATCCATGTGATTTAACAAAATGCGTTCAATAAAGTCAAAATTGTGAAAAGATGGGTTGTGATTATTTGATTGAAGCTTAATGAAGAGCTTAGGGAATGTTTAGCGACGGGCTTATAGAGGATTATAGGGGCTTGGGATTTTAGTCTTATAATCTCCAGCCTCTAGCCTTGTTTGGGTGAGGGGATTATTTAAAACATAAGCCCTCATAAGCCCTAAAAATAAAAGCCTTTTTAAGTAGATTATGACTTGGGCTTGGGATTATCAATTAATAAGCCCCAGCCCCAGCCCAAGCCGGTTTCACCAAACATACCCTCAATTTAGAAAGTAACTCTTTTAATAGTATTTATTAATATAGGGTATGTTTGGTAAAACTGGTTGAGGCTGGGGCTGGAGCTGGAGCTGGGTTGGGGCTTTTTAATTGATAATCCCAAGCCCAAACCATAAGCTACTTGAAAAAGTGATATACCCGTATTTATATACGTTTTACAAACCGAAAACCCTCGCATTTAATCCGTAATTAAGGTGAATTGTACGTGTTATTATCTCAAATGCTTTGTTTTCACCATTGCAGATTTTTAGGACTAAAAGTGAAGATTACAAGTTAATCAAGTGAAAAACTAAAGAAAAAAATGAAGAATTGTTGAAGAGATCAAGTGCATGCTTCCACTCACCTTACAAGGACCTACTGGACTATCGGCTTTTGATAGTCATCTTCCTCCCTCTCGCATGTACTTGCATGCGAGCACATGTAGGTGCCGAATCTAGCTTTGGTACTTGTCATCTTCTCCTGGCTACTTGTCTTTTTAACCGCCCAAAGCCAAGCCATGCGACCACATGGCTTGTGCATGGGGTCGCATAAAGTCCAGTTTTAGTTCTATATAAAGAGCTCTTGGTCAGGAGAAACGGGGGACACACACACACTACATTTTCAGTCTCTTCACGTCTAAGTACTCTCCTTGAGATACTAAAACACTCCAACCCCTATTCTAAAGGTGTAGAAGCTTAGCGAAGGCTTGGATCATCAAGTGAAGCTTGGAATTTCAGAGAAATAAGTATATCGCTTGAAGATTGCTTGGTATAATCTGATCATTTCTTGTTTTTAACATGTATCCAAGTGTTTTTCTCGTTGCTGTACTTGTAATAATGAGTAACTAAACTATTTCACTTGGGCCAAGATGATTCTTGGCCAATTTATGGCAATATAAATCTTTTCTTGATGATTTGATATAAAAAGTATGTTTTGATCATTAATATAAATGTGTTTGATCATGTTCTTATGATAAATACGTTCATGTTCATGTTCTGTTAACTTTTTGCGTGACAACCTAAGGGTTATATTTCATGAATATTCAAGAATGATGGTTTAATCTTAAGATCTTGTGGAGTTATCACTAGAAATGGTGTAATAAGCAAGATTGTCATTTGAAAAGCATTTTTGGAACTTGTCTTTGATCATTTCAGGTCTTAACAAGTTTGTCATATTTATCATATTATGGTTTTTCACATGCTTAATATCTTAAATGAAAGTTTTAAGTGTTTAAGTATATCATTTGATCATTAATACTATAAAAGAACAAAAAGGATTAAAAAGGTATTTTTGAGCATGTTAAAGTTGAAATGAACTCCATAAATGTCATTAAGAATCTTATCTTTATGATTCTATGTGCATGCTTATGTGTTTCATGCTTTGCATTTGTTAAGTGGTAGAAATGGTACTTAACATGATGGTATCTTGAAGAAATAGCATAAGGCTTGATCTTGAATCCAACATACGTGGTTTGAATCTTGCTGGGTTCATGACTTCATAGTGCTCATTCCTATCTGCTTATGACCTTGGATGAAAATCCGAGTTATATGTGTTTGATCCTTGGTGTAAGAAATGAGTTTTTGCTGTAAATTGATGCCATGCGACCATATGCCATGTGCATGCGATCGCATGGATCTAAAACTCATGCGACCACATGTCTCTGACATGCGACCATATGACCTTTTGTTCCAGATCAGTTTGTTGTTACTAATGTTTAACCTATTTTCATTCACTTTGATACTTTCCTAGGTTCTGAAAGCTATGAGAAAGATCATTTGACAGAATGTATGTCTTGTAGCTGGATTTGAACATGGTTAAGTGGATCTATGGTATATTTTGAGATTCTATGCTTACATGTTATGTTTGATTGTCAATCGGAGTCTTGATAACTCGAGTGATGATTCATATGATAATATGATTTGTGAGTGTTAGATAGAACAGCATGATGCGTGCTTTACTGCAATTTGTCAAAGTCATCAACAATTTAATTAAAATAAATATTGCCATAACTAGCCAGGATGATTCTGAAGCCTGAGTGATCTTTTCCATGATTGTCTAGCCGTTTGGATTATTCTGTTTGTGTAACCTGTTTCTATCATTAAGGTTAATCTGTTAAATCACCTGTTATTGTTTATTTGCCAAACAATGATGATGTTCGAATACTAGTAGCTGCCAAATAGTTCCCCTGTGGTTCGATACCTAGTCTTACCTAGTCTATCCTACTACTTGACCAGGTCATACTTGCCTGAGTTGTGTGTAGAATTTACTTAGTGATTCCATAATATAAATTTTAAAACCCCAGTGTGTAAAAGCTTTTAATCATCTATAAACACCCGTACGCGGGCTGCACACCAAGTTTTTGGCGCCACTGCCAGGGATTACTTTTTGAGAATATTAGGAAAAATCTAATTGTTGATTTGGTTTTTGTTTACTACCTGCTACATGTTACTTTAGTATTAGGATATCTTATAGATTAGCTTTCCTTGTTTTCTGCTATTTTTCTATTATGTGCGTTTACTCAAAGAAGTTGAAAGAAAGGTATAAGTTTTGTCTCGATTGTCTCATATTGTTTGAAATGGAGATTGAAGATCTTGAGCAGCAAGCATTGGCTACAACTAATTTAGCGGACTTTGATTTGATCATGGCCGAAATTAATTATTGGGAGAACATAACAATGATCACTAAAAGTAATATCGACTTTATTATCAGTATGCCTATTATCTAGTAGTCGAGTTACAGTTTTTCATCTTTACCATTCCCGATTGTTTTCTTTTGTTTATTTCTCGTTCTGTTTTTAGCTTCCTTTTGTTTCCGTGCATTTTCTTTCTTTCATTTTCCTTTATGTGTGTCTACTCTTTTGAACTTCAGAGAAGGATTAAAGATTACCGCAATAGCATCAAGAATTCTGAAATCCTCATTAAATCTTTCGAAGAAGCATTACAATCTGAAACCGACCCTCAAGAAATTGAACGATTGAAAAATCGCATTCACCACGAACATATATTGATTTACCTCAATCAAAATTTCATCCGAAGGCTCTTGGCTGATAGTCTAACTTTTTAAGTTTCTGGAGTCTCTCGCCTCTTTTGAAATTTGTTTCTCTCATGTGTATCTATTCAGAAAGAATCCGAAAGAAGATTAGGTTTTACCGTGATAATCTCAATATCTTTGACCAAAACATCGTGAATCTTGAGAGAAGGGCATTAGCTACCAACAATTATCTGGAATTCAGCAAGCTAACCTCGAGATCTGCCATTGGATATTCATGAAGAGAATTACTCAGCATCATATTGATCAAACATTGAGTAGTGTTTGCACACCTTAGTATTTGCATTTCTCGTTTTGTCTTTTTCTTCTGGTCATGTGTGTTCTTTCGAAAAATCTTCATAGGAGGATTAGTAATCATCGCAACAACATTGAACTTCTTGAAAATCAGATTCGGTCTTACGAATACGAATTGATCTTTGAAACCGACATCTTTGAGATCCAGCATACTCACGAGCAAATTCGTCATTTGAGGGAAGAACATAATTCCATCAGAAACTGCCTTCGTAAACTTTTGAGAAATCGTCTCATCCCTTAGTGGTCAAGTGTTTCATTTTCTTTTTTTCTTTTGTACTTCAGTTATGTGTTTCTTTCCTGTATCTTAACTTTTGTTCGTATTTTCATTTCCACTTCCTCACATTATCCACATTATCTCTTTTGTTTTCTCTTGAACAATTGAGCCCATTGAGCCTTACGCAGAGCCTGAACACGAATTTAGACGTCGCCTACGTCTGACACGTAGATGAGCTGCTCATAATCGAAATCGTAATCGTAATATGGCTGATGGTGCAGTTCCGCCACCACCACCTCCACCAAATATTAAAACATTAGGAGATTTCGCTCGTCCTACTCTTAATGGAATTCACGCAAGTGTCGTTCGTCCTCCTGTCACCGCTAATAATTACGAAATTAAGCCAAATATTATTGAAATGGTTCAAAACACGGTCCAATTTCACGGTTTACCTGAAGAGGATCCCAACAATCATCTTCAAAATTTTCTCGAGATCTGTGATACATTCAAGATGAACGGTGTCTCTCAAGACGCTATTCTCCTACGCCTCTTTCCGTTCTCACTCAAAAATAAAGTCAAGCTTTGGCTTAATTCCCTTCCTACTGGTTCTATCACTACATGGGATGATTTAGCCGAAAAAATCCTTTTGAAATACTTCCCACCTTCGAAAACGGCTAAACTTCGTAATGATATTTCATCCTACTAGCAACACGAGGGATAATCTTTGTATGATACAAGGGAGAGGTATAAAAATCTATTACGTCGATGCCCTCATCACGGATTACCGATGTGGCTTCAAGTTCAAAAATTTTACAACGGTTTAGTGGCTACATGCCAAATGATCGATGCTGCAGTGGGAGGTGCAATCACGAATAAAACACCCAAGATAGATCATGAGCTCATTGAAGAAATGGCTATGAACAGCTATCAGTGGCATTCCTCTCGAATGAAACAACCCAAAATAGCTGGTATCATCCCAGTTGATTCTGTGACCTTGCTTACTGCACAAATTGAAGCTTTATCTTAAAAGCTCAACCAATTGAAAGTAAATGTAGTGCAGTCTTCATGTGAGTTCTGCAATGGTCCTCACTTAAGTAGAGATTGCCAAACTGGCAAAAATTTCGCCTCTACAAAAGAGGTGGATTACATGGGTACTAAAAGACCCCAAAACAATCCCTACTCAAATTCATATAACTCAGGTTGGAGAAATCATCCGAATTTCTCTTGGAAATCTGGAGCAAACGTTTATTCAAGCTGACCAGGTTGTTACCTTCGATATCCATAAATCTATGAAGCAAACGTTTATTCAAGATGACGCCCTGTACTTTGTTGATGTCTCTGATCAATATCATCTTGAATGCATACCCCTTTCTTCCGAGAAAGACGTGTTACACACGCAGATTCTGGAGAAAGGCTCTCTTCCAAAGGATCTCATGCAGTTTGAGCTATATCAACCAGTTACTAATGTTATCCCTAAAGATGCATTAGTTTCCAAGACTTTTGAAACTCTCGATGTTGATAAAGTGCCTCACTCACAACCTTCTATCATTGTGCCTCCAGCACTTGAGTTTAAAGAGCTCCCATCACATCTATAATATGTTTTTTTAGATAGTAATTCCAAATTGCCCGTAATCATAGCTTCTGACCTCAGCTTTGATGAAAGAGTGAAGCTATTGAATGTGCTCAAGAAGCACAAGACCGCTATTGCATGGAAACTTTCTGACATTAAAGGAATTAGTCCTTCTTTTTGTACACACAAAATCCTCATGGAGGATAACCACAAGACAAGTGTGCAAAGACAAAGGAGACTGAATCCATATATGCAAGAAGTTGTTAAAAAAGAAGTCATTAAACTCTTGGATGTGGGTTTGATTAATCCGATATCTGATAGCCCTTGGCTTAGCCCCGTCCAAGTCGTTTCCAAGAAAGGATGTATGACCGTGATCACTAAGGAGAAAAACGATTGATTCCCACCCGCACTGTAACCAGGTGGCGTGTTTGTATTGATTACCGAAAACTGAATGACGCAACTCGTAAAGCTCACTTCCAGCTCCCATTCATTGATCAAATGATTGAGAGACTGGCGGGTAACGCCTTCTATTGTTTTCTTGATGGTTTTTCTGGGTATTTTCAAATTCCAATCGCCCCGGAGGATTAAGAGAAAACCACATTCACTTACCCCTATGGTACATTTGCCTATAGGCGGATGCCATTTCGCTTGTGTAATGCCCCAGCTACTTTCCAGCACTGCATGACAGCGATATTCCATGATATGATCGAAGAATGTGTTGAAGTTTTTATGGATGACTTCTCCATATTCGGAGATTCGTTTGACAATTGTCTTCTCAATCTAGAAAAGATTTTGTCTAGATGTGAAACTACCAATCTCGCTCTTAATTGGGAGACATGTCACTTTATGGTGCGAGAAGGTATTGTTCTGGGACATAAAATTTTTAAATCGGGAATTGAAGTCGATCATGCCAAGATCGACGTCATTTCTAAACTGCCTCCCCCGACGAATGTCAAAGGAATTTGGAGTTTCCTTGGCAATGCCGGTTTTTATCGTCGTTTTATCCAAGAATTCTCGAAAATATCAGAAACGTTGACCCTACTCTTGGAAAAAGATGATCCGTTTGTTTTCTCTTCTGAATGCATGAAAGCATTCAACAGCCTAAAAGAGACACTCATAAACGCCCCGATTTTGACCAACCCCGATTTCTATACTCTTGTTGCTAGAGTTTGATATTGAAATAAAAGACAAGCGAGGTGTAGAAAATCTTGCTGCCGATCGTCTTTCGCGTCTTGATAATCCAAACCTTGAGGTTTTGGACGAATATGCCATTCAGGATACATTTACTGATGAGTTTCTCTTAGCATTCCATAACTCTGATGATGCCCCATGGTTTGCAGATTTTGCAAATTATTTAGCAGCAGGGGTATTAGAAAAAGGTCTCACGCATTAGCAGCGGAAAATATTCTTTTCTCATCTAAAATTTTATTTCTGGGAGAATCCCTATCTATTCAGGATAGGTGCCGACCAAATCATACGTCGATGCGTGAGCGGTCAAGAAACAATAGACATCCTCGAGAAATGTCGCTCAGGCCCTACGGGAGGCCATCATGGACCTTTTTCAATAGCTAAGAAGGTCCTTGATTCTGGTTTCTATTGGCCTACTTTGTTTAGGGATGCCCGTGAGTTTGTTAGATCCTGTGACTCATGTTAAAAGTCTGGAAACATCTCATCACGCAATGAGATGCCCCAAAACCCTATCCAAGTTTGTGAAAATTTGATGTTTGGGGAATAGATTTTATGGGTCCTTTCCAAATTCCCATGGAAACAAGTACATTCTTGTTGCAGTCGATTATCTTTCCAAATGGGCCGAAGCACGGGCCCTACCAACTAATGATGTACAAGTTGTATGCAAGTTTCTGGTAAAGTTGTTTTCCCGCTTTGGAACTCCGAGAGCATTAATAAGCGATCGGGGTACTCACTTTTGCAATATCCAGCTTGAAAAGGTATTAAAGCGTTATGGGGTAACCCATAGGTTTTCCACTGCATACCATCCACAAACAAGTGGGCAAGTTGAGGGTACTAATCGTGGTCTAAAGCGAATTCTTGAAAGAACCATTGGGAATAGCCCGAAAGATTGGGCAGAAAAATTAGACGATGCACTGTGGGCATTCAGAACCGCCCACAAAATGCCTATCGGAACCACACCTTATAAGCCGGTTTACGATAAAGCGTGTCGCCTTCCCGTTGAACTAGAACATAGAGCATATTGGGCATTAAAAACCTTAAATCTTGATCCCACTATTTCAGTGGAGAATCGTTTATTCCAGCTCAGCGAGCTGGAAGAACTTAGATCTCAAGTGTACGACAATTCCTTGTTGTATAAGGAAAGGATGAAAATATTTCATGATGCTCGCCTGAAGGATAAGCAATTCCAGGCTGGTGATCGTGTGCTTCTATACAACTCTCGATTACGTCTTTTCCCAGTAAAATTAAAGTCTAGATGGACGGGTCCTTTTACAGTGCATACTGTGTATCCATATGGTGCTGTTGATATTACTAACTACGAAGGAGTTACATTTAAAGTCAATGGCCACCGTCTCAAAAAGTATTTAGGCACCCCGATCCAGGATGAACCCCAAGAAACAATGCAACTGCACCTCGCTACACCTTAGCAAGTGTGTTTGGTCTTTTACCGGCAGACCTAAAAGAACTAGAGATGCTTCCTGTAGAATCAATTTCTCTTCTCTCTTGTCTATTTCTACGCACCCACTTACCTTCTGATATTCAGTGTGATATTGTCATGAGACTTGAGAAACATGTGAGGAGAAATAAAAATTTTGCCACATTCCATAGAGGCACTTCAATATATGCGGCTAAGAGGCGTGTGAAACATTTAGGGAAGTGTTGGAAATGTGGTGCTCTAATTCACGAGGGCGCTTATAGGGATTTGCCGACGATATCTCAATCAGTGTGTGCTAGTTCTCTTCGAGAAGATCCCGTTAAGCTGAAAGCCGAGGTGGTCTTGAGGCCTAATAGTAATGCTAGAGCGATGGTTGATGAGTTGGTGAGTCTCCGATTAAGAAAACTCGAGCCTAAGCCACACTAGAAATCCGTAAGTCATTCATGTGTTACTAACGTATCCCTCCTTATGTTTTCTCGGTTCTGTTCTCATTCCATCTGGAGAGACAGGAAAATACTCCGCAGTTCAACGTGTTAAAGTGTTCGCTTACACACCGTACTAATAGTGTGTTAACTGTACATACAATCTGCTTATTGAATTCCCACTTGCGGATTTCCGTTTCCTTTCCGCATTTCCTATTTTATTTCATTCCGTTTGCTTTTCCCTCTATTCTAGATGCATTTTCGTATTTCCGTGACATCCGATTCTATCCCGATCAAGCCCGGAGTGTAAAAGAGTGTTTTATTAACATGACATGTTGGGTTATGTAACTAGTTGAGCTAGACAAGCCTTAATCGAAAATTTTCAAATTCTGATTTTTTGGCTCTCTATGTGATCACATAAATCACCACATATACTCCCTCTCTCTAAAACGAGATTTTGAGCTCCCTCCAGCGATTCAACGATATCTCTCTCATATCCGATCCATTTTCATCATATGAGGTATCAAAATGCTCCTTATCACTCATAGAACATGTTTATATGCTTAATTTCAAGTATAAATTTATTATTTTTGTGTGTGCATCGATCGATCAAAACCCTAGGGTTTTTGTTTCCGTTTCGTTCGATCATGCGACCGCATGTACCTGTGATATGGCTGCATGGCAATCTGATTAGGGTTTTCAATCCAAACTGCTTTGCGAACACATGACTTTGGCATGCGGGCGTGTGAAGCCTGTATTTTGATGTTTTTTTCTTTTCGAGCACATCTTTGATCAATCCAACATTATTCAAAATCCAACACCATAATACAGCTCATTATCGATTGATGTACTGTTCTTATAATAGTTAGCATTCCTGACTTGTATCTGTGTGAATATTCCAGATATGGCTCGTAGACAACGACGATCTCCAGAGGCTCCACACGTTGACCCACGTACACTTCCCAGAGTCTCGGCACCTGATCCAGAGCCTGGGGCAAAGCCAGTTGCGTACCCCGTGGATGATCATTTGCACCCCTACCTCAGATTCGATCGAGACGAGGACTATACGGGTCATGATTATATATTAGACCAGGTGCGCAAGCATGGTTATGCGCACCTGAAGTATTTGAGATGGAGTTCCTTGGGTGCTGTAGCACTAACACGAAGAGCTGATGCCATCGCAGGACCACACTGGAGGCGGCTACTGACCATTGACCGCCCGGTGTGCACAGAGTTGACTATCGAGTTTTTCTTGACCTTTTACTTGATCTCACCACTCACAGACTATGACCGACCAGAGGCACTGACATTCAGAGTCTGTGGAGCAAAGAGGCAGCTTCTATTCGACAGTTTGTTTCATACATGGGATTATACATTGGAGATGAGCTGCATTCCCCTGCTTTCACAGAGGGTATTATTGATTTTCAAGCTGGATTTGCTTATCTCGATACATAGGCTGAGATCGGAGATGGGCCATATGGTTCGCCCATCCCGAAGAGCATGTCGATCTGCGATCCGCTCTACCGCATCCTCCACTGTTCCACTACATACAGTTTGTCTGCCTGCACTGACTCTTCTGTGGGCAACATCACTCATAGAGATCTATTCTACTTACACTGTTTAGCACACCAGTAGCCCTGCCAGATAGCCATTTGCCTGGCCCAACCCTTATTCACCATCAGCCGGCCGCGCAGGACGCAGGCCGTATATGGTGGTGGTTTTGTCTATCATCTTGCCAGAGGCATGGATCTTATAACTCAAGAGGACTTTGAGGATCTTAATTTTACTGCCCCTGCCACCGCTATTGATATGGAGGTTTTATCAAGGATGAGGGTGATAGAGTTGGTTAGAGACAGGTTTATGCTACTTGACCACCAGGGTCACCGCTGGCTTCCACCTGGACAGATAGCTGATGATGATGATGAGCCAGTTGATGAGGGCCATGATGAGGATCATGCTGTATCACCGATTAGGCCAGAGATTATTCCAGATCAACATCCGTCATTTAGGTTCGGATACGCCAGGGATCAGGGACCTCGCATTAGTGCTATTGAGAGTAGACTCCAAGAGATGCAAAAGATGCAGAGGATGGAGTACGCTCATGCTAAGGCCCACCGACAGTATGTTGCCAGCATGTTGCGTGACCTAGCGGCCGTTTTACCGCAATCTGACCAGAGCCGTATGCCGCTAGAGCCACCTCAGAGATTGAGAGATTTCTACTCTGGGGCCAGTTCTTCACCTGCACCACCACCACCTCTGCCCCAGTAGTAGTAGATTGATAGGGATAGTTATTTGTTTATCTTTTGACTGTCTTTAGAATAGTTTTTGTGTACTATGTTAGATGTTCCATGTTATGTGCTTATATTTTGTTTATCTGTATGACATCTAAACATTATGTACTTTTTGGTTGATTTCTATTGCCATAATATCTTGTTTTCTCTCTCACTTTTCACTTGTGGTTGAGCTTTTTGTTTTACAAGTTTCACTCAGAATATATAGTAATATTTATCGAAGGAGTGTAGCTCAGTCCAAGTGTGGGGAGGAAATCCTGAGCCTTAATCTATTGAATAGATCGGTTATAAATACCGATTCAGGGAGTTTTCACATCTCTTCTCTTACACTTGTCCCACTACATCACTATTTACATGCATTGTCTGTACATTGAGGACAATGTACACTTTTAAGTGTGGGGAGGGGAAAATCTATCACATGCCTGCTATAGTCTTGTTCTTTTGAAAACTCTTAATGCTATAAAATCTTAGAATTGAATTTTGCCGTAATTTTTTCGCAAATTTATATCCTTTTGAACATGTTTAGATTCTCTCGCATCATAGATTATAAGCAAGTAACATTAGGAGGACCTTGTTTTGTATAACTTTCATAAAGTTAGCTTAGCACAAGTACTTGAGTTTTGCTTAATGTTTGACTTCAATTGCACAAGCCACACCTCGACACTAGAATTCATGAGCATTTGAGCCACAACATTTCAATTCTTATTCGAGTAGCTCATGGAATTGCCACACATATATGCAGATTGTGCTTTGATTATAGAACTTGCTCACAACTTTGCATTTCGAGACCATAAACTAAACTGTTGCAATTAAATGATAGAGGCACTTAGGATAACCCATTTTAGCCAATACAATTTTATTTTTAGCCATTTTTATATATTTACCCCTAGTTCACCACTTTGAGCCTTAGCCTTTAATTTCAAAACCCCCAAAAATAATACTTGTTTTAATTTTATCTTATCTTTAAGTTTTCAGAACCAGTTTTACCCGCTTATTGCTGCTTAACAAGATTTTGTCGGATCTTCAGTTGTTCATGCACTGCATTAGCCGGACATGAAATTCAAGTGTTCCTCTTAGATTTGTAATGATTATGTTGCATACAACTGGTTTGATCTCCGAAAATATAGTTTAGAGAAAAACAAAACATAAAAAATTGATAAAAAGAAGAAAAAAATCAGAAAAAGCAAGAAAAAATGAGAAGATCAGTTGTTTGATTAGCTGTTCCTTGGCTATTTTCGAAGCTTATCATACATTGAGTAGTAGTTTTTTGTCAGTTTATCTGGGTGTTAGCCATCACTCAGAGTATTTTGATTATACTTTCGCTTATTGAACTGTATTCTCACCAAAAATATGTTTAAATTCCTGTCCACTCAAACACAGCAGCATTAACTTGGTTTCTGAATTCTATTTTAGTCACTTTTATATCTTCTCATTCCTTCCCTAAAAACCTTAGCCATGTTACAACCTGAATAAGACCTCTTGATATTTGCATATGTTTATGTTGATTGGTGGAGATTTGATATGTGATCAAGCTTATGCTAATCTTAGTCTAAAATCTTGCACTTTTGTACTTATACACATACCCTGATACATTTATTAGGTGCTTGAATGACCACCTGGTGAGATATGAAGTCAGATATTTGTCTTGATTTATGTACACATGCTAAGTTTGCTTTGATTTTGCCATATCTTTCACATGAAAGTTTGTCCTCGTTGCTTCGCTTAAATATCTATTATGCCTTTAGACCTTTTCGTTGTCGGAAGTATATACTTTTGCACTAATTTAAGTCATTGGATATTCTGTGTTGCATTAGAGATTGTTTGAGGACAAGCAAAGCTTACGTATGGGAAGATTGATATACCCGTATTTATACACGTTTTACACACCGAAAACCCTCGCATTTAATCCGTAATTAAGGTGAATTGTACGAATTATTATTTCAAATGCTTTGTTTTCACCATTGCAGGTTAATAGGACTAAAAGTGAAGATTTCAAGTTAATCAAGTGAAAAATTAAAGAAAAAATGAAGAATTGTTGAAGAGATCAAGTGCATGCGATCGCATGTACTTGCATGCGATCGCATGTAGGTGCCGAATCTAGCTTGGTATAATCTGATCATTTCAAAATTTTAACATGTATACAAGTGTTTTTCTCGTTGTTGTACTTGTAATAATGAGTAACTAAACTATTTCACTTGGGCCAAGATGATTCTTGGCCAAGTTATGGTAATATAAATCTTTTCTTGATGATTTGATATAAAAAGTATGTTTTGATCATTAATAAATGTGTTTGATCATGTTCTTATGATAAATACATTCATGTTCATGTTTTGTTAACTTTTTGCGTGACAACCTAAGGGTTATATTTCATGAATATTCAAGAATGATGGTTTAATCTTAAGATCTTGCGGAGTTATCACTAGAAATGGTGTAATAAGCAAGATTGTCATTTGAAAATCATTTTTGGAACTTGTCTTTGATCATTTCAGGTCTTAACAAGTTGGTCATGTTTATCATATTATGGTTTTTCACATGCTTAATATCTTAAATGAAAGTTTGAAGTGTTTAAGTATATCATTTGATCATTAATACTACGAAAGAACAAAAAGGATTAAAAAGGTGTTCTTGAGCATGTTAAGGTTGAAATGAGCTCCATAAATGTCATTAAGAATCTGATTTTTATGATTCTATATACATGCTTATGTGTTTCATGCTTTGCATGTGTTAAGTGCTAGAAATGGTACTTAACATGATGGTATCTTGAAGAAATAGCATAAGGCTTGATCTTGAATCCAACATACGTGGTTTGAATCTTGTTGGGTTCATGACTTCATAGTGCTCATTCCTATCTGCTTATGACCTTGGATGAAAATCCGAGTTGTATGTCTTTGATCCTTGGTGTAAAAAATGAGTTTTTGCTGTAAATTGATGACATGCGACCATATGCCATGTGCATGCGATCGCATGGATCTAAAACTCATGCGACCACATGTCTCTGACATGCGACCATATGACCTTTTGTTCCAGATCAGTTTGTTGTTACTAATGTTTAACCTATTTTCAATCACTTTGACACTTTCCTAGGTTCTGAAAGCTATGAGAAAAATCATTTGACATAATGTATGTCTTGTAGCTGGATTTGAACATGGTTATGTGGATCTATGGTATATTTTGAGATTCTATGCTTACATTGTATGTTTGATTGTCAATCGGAGTCTTGATAACTCGAGTGATGATTCATATGATAATATGATTTGTGAGTGTTAGATAGAACAACATGCTGCATGCTTTACTGCAATTTGTCAAAGTCATCAACAATTTAATTAAAATAAATATTTCCATAACTAGCCAGGATGATTCTGAAGTCTGAGTGATCTTTTCCTTGATTGTCTAGCCGTTTGGGATTATTCTGTTTATGTAACCTGTTTTTATAATTAGGTTTAATCTGTTAAATCACCTGTTACTGTTTATTTGCCAAACAATGATGATGTTTGAATACTAGTAGCTGCCAAATAGTCCCCTGTGGTTCGATACCCGGTCTTACCCAGTCTATCCTACTACTTGACCAGGTCATACTTGCCTGAGTTGTGTGTAGTATTTACTTAGTGATTCCATTTTATAAATTTTAAAACCCCAGTGTTTAAAAGCTTTTAATAATCTAAAAACACCCGTACGCGGGCTGCACACCAAAAAGCTTTTATTTTGGAGGCTTATAAGGGATTATGGGGGCTTATGTTTTTAATAATCCCCTCATCCAAACGAGGCTTAAGGGATGGGGATAATAAAAACTAGAATCCCAAGACTTTATAATCCCCTATAAGCACGTCGCCAAATATATCCATAGATTTTCTACTTTCCTTTGTAATTAAATTAAGATAAATATCAACATCAAGAATTATGATGAAATATAATTATTGTATTTAAAGATTTGACCCTTAGTTGTCTTATGACATTGAGATCATATAGTATCATCTATTCACACTTGAGATACTAATTAAAGTGCTTTTCTTTTCATTACGTTTTGTAACATCGTCAACTCTATATATCTATATTATCAGTACTATATTATAAAACACTTAGTTCTTTTACTTAAACTCTTAAATTTTAAATATTTTGAAATTTCTAAATTACATCTCATATAAACTAAATGAAAACTATTAAACAAAGTAACTGTTCAATAAAGTTAATAAGATTCTTATATTCCATTTAATAACTAAACCTTCTATATTTTAAAAAGGGTTAAATACTAAAACATGTACACTTAATTACATTTTGATGCTAATAATTCCCTTAAAAATCAAGTTACTACGAATTAATTTAATTATTAAAAAATATTTTCATAACCAAACCATTCACTTTAAATATTCTATCATGTAATAAATATTTTCAATGCAGTGTGCCTCCTTTCCTTATCAAATCGGGGTTTGTCTCCCCACCATTTTGGATACTAGTGAATTTCAAAACACTTTTAGCACTATGTCCGGTTTTTCGGGATGATTATCTCTCCCACTTAACACTTTTCTCTTGAATAAGAATCTAATATATATATATATATATATATATATATATATATATATATATATATATATATATATATATATATATATATATATATATATATATATATATATATATATATATGTTGGTCCCTTGGTGACAAAATAACAACAAGCAACAGATGTGTAGAAGTTGGGTTGAATACACTTTCTGCGAAAGTTGAACAAATCAAAATAAAGTGTTACACATAGTAAATCAAACCACAGTCGAATGCTTTACTTTTCATTAATAAGAAGATGATTACAGACTCTATCAAGTAAGCAACACTTGATATGTAAACACCTAATATAAATCTCTCAATCTTTCTAACTTTGCTATCTATAATCAACTTATGATTATATATATATCGGACGACTCTCTAAACAGGATTTAATCACAGATTGAAAACTTACCAATTTCACAACTAATGTAAATATTCGTACACACGAATAGCTTGGCAATCTTTGAGTATCTTGATCACGTTGAACTAACAAATAGTGAATCAAGATTCGTAACACATATGGTTTGAGGTGAATTGAGTTTTTGGCTTTGCAGATGTAGTCGTCGTCGTCGTACCTCAAAACTTATCAGGAGATAAGTATTTATAATCCTGTTCCTACGGATCCTAACAAACTAGAAATAATCCAAATTTGCTAACTAATTAACGGATAACCCGGAATCTTGAATCTTGAATCTTCTTATCTTGAGTCTTCAATCTTCAATCTTGATTCTGGAATCTTCTTATCCTTCCCGTAGATATAGAGAGTTAAAAGATAAATTTAAAACATATTTAAGTTCTCTAAAACTGACTTCTTACTCGGACTGAGTTACTCAACTTGAAACTCATCAAGCTGAGTTCTTCGAGAACAGACTCGAAAACAAACATGGACTAACATATATAATAATTAACTCATTCTTAGAAGTCCTAAGAGTTAGCTAGAACTTATTTAGCAACTCTGTTGAGCTGACTCAATATATACGCTGAGTCACTCAGCTTGAAACACATCAGGCTGAATGCTCAATATATATCTTAGGTGACATACACAGCTTATCACATAGTGATAATCTTACTAAGATATAGTATAAGCTGATCGAACATATGCTCAGCTTATATTCAGTTATGCTCAGTCTGAAACACTATAAGTGTTCAGTCTGATCAAGCATCATAATTCTGTTTAAGTTATCTTTAGAACACATCTTACAAACTTAACTTTGTCTCATCAAATATTAACTGATGAGATCATTTTCCCAACAAACTCCCCCTATTTGATGATAACAAAACCATCAAACAGTGTTTAAGTTTGTTTACCAGAATTATGTTTTAAACCTTAAACTTATTAAGATTTTATTTTTGAACTAATCAAATATTAATTGAACTTATGAATTTTAATTGAACTTATCAATTGTAAGTGGAACAAACCAACTTTAAGTTGAACAAACCAACCAAACACATTAATGAATAAGAACTAATAAGTTATTCATTCAAGCTGAACTTATCAGACTAATAATTATGAACATATCATAACACAGTTGAACATATCAAACTCATACTTGAATTAATTGAACATATCAAAATACAAAAGTTTTGATCACTCAGATCATGTACACTTAGTGCTTACAAAATTAGAACTAATCTAATTTATACAATATAACTAATCAATTATCTTATGAACTCAGGATGTAGAAGTTCCCAGTTGATGATTTCTTTGGTAATTTCATACAGCAACTTCTCAGCTTCTACATTCCTTTTGAGTTCCTTCTGTTGGACTTTGATGATCTGGTTCAGCTTGTACTTAACAAATTGATTTGAACTTTCATCACCACGACAGCTTCGAATGTGTAAGGCATCCTTAGTTTTTAAATAACAAATTTCATTCAGCTTGATAAAAACTAGGTTTGCCTGCCTGATCCTTGAACATAAATCCCTGAACAGGTGCATCAATACTCTGATTTTCTTGAAACTCCACACCTTCAGGAACTTCAAATAATATCTCCCATTGCAGACCAGGGACTGGAACATACCTCAGCTCCTCTGCTCTATTAATCAACTTAGAAACTTTAACAAAGATCTCTTGCTTGATTTGGCTTAGTTTGAACTTCTTGAGCATCATCATTATCCTTTTCCATTCTATGTAACCCATCCTGTGAACAAATCGCAGGTCCACCCCCATTGTAGACTTATCATCAAATTCAAAGTTGAGGATGATGGCTCCATATATTCTGCTCAAGGTCATGCCTTTGATCTCTTCACTGACGCTCCTTCTGAAATAACATTCTTGAATCTCTCCATCAGTGTATGGGATAGGATCAGGTCTTGGACCAGTATAATCAGCTTCAGGTTGAGCCAAAGCTTCTCTCACTTTTTCTTTTTCTTGGTCCCTTACTTCTTGTTCTTTTCTCTTCTTCAACTCAGCTACAGATATCCCAAGCTCATTTGCCTCTTCTTGCTTGAGCATCTCTATTAATTCTCTTGTAGCTTTTTCTTCTTCTGTCTCTTCCTCAGTCTCAGATACCCTGTCAGCTTCAGATTCAGATTCTGTCACCTTTTGCTTCTTGAATGCAGGTTCCTCATTTTCTAGTTCCAACTCCCCCTCAAGCTGAGTTTTCCTCTCTGCTCCTTTTGATAGTGCTAGTAAAGCTTCAGCTTTAACTAACTCAGCATCAGCTTCAGCTTGAACCTTCTCCCCCTTTTTGTCATCATCAATAGGGGTCGAAGTCTGCTATTGTTGGAGTGCAGCAACTGCAGAGGCAATCTCTTGAACATCTTTTGTTAGCTTCTCAAGTATTTGATAGATTTTGCGTTTGTACTTCTTCTGCTTGAGATGGAACAAACCAAATTGAGCAGCAACATATTGATTCAGTTGTTCAATGCCTGAGGAGGCAGATGCTTCTGGATGAGTCTGACTTCTGTTTTTGGACTCGGAATGTATATCCTGTGAATTGTAAGAGTCAAAAACATTAAGTGGTGAGTGTTTGGGTGCATCGTCCAAGGGTTGGTGTTTACCCTCAAACTCATTTGAACCAGAGTTTAAACCCTGTGAGTCATCTTTGTATGGAGATGACACATTGACAGGTCGTACAGGTGGGTGTGAGAAGTAAAGAGAAGTAATTGGGCTAGAAACCTGAAGTGTATGGGTATGTGGTTGGCTTATTGGTTTGGAGGGGGGTGATTGACCCTGGGGATTGGTCATTTCTTCAATTTTACCTAAGTGTGTCTGCTTAGGCACAATAACAGGCTCTCCCATGGCACTGGAGAGTGTGGGCTAAGTAGACACCACACCTGGTTTAGGCTTTAGGATTGAAATAAGCCTTGAGGTTGACACCTTAAGAGTAGGCGTCTCCCCCTCAACTCCCGCCTTGGGAGGGATCAGTGTGATCTCAGCTCCAGTGATGCCCATAGGAGTGGCACCACCTTTGGCAGTTTTTCTAGTGTATGTTCGGATTTTCTCCCTAGTAGCAGTGGGCATACTAAGGGTGGTTACAGATTAGAGTTTAATGGAAGGTGGAGGAGATGGGTTAGACTGGGTTAGGTTTACCACAGCTTTGTCTCCAAATGTAGATGGAGAATAATGAGAAGAAAGAGAACGTGGAGAGGTCTTACCAGAGGCAGCTTGTGTAATAGCTGGTTCAGCCTGAGCAGAGTGCTCGGCTCGAACCTCTGTATCAGCTTGAGAAGCTCCCCCTTGATTCGATCCCTCTGCTTCACTTTCTGATGAAGCTGCCTCAGCTATCAAAAGCATGGGATCACTCAGACCCTCTTGCTCTGGGAAGATGTCATTATTAAACATCTTAGAGCTAAGTGTTGGTGTCAAGAACACATCATGATCAGCTTCATACAGTGCTATCCCCAGCTCAGCTTCAAATGCCAAGGACAGGTACATGATAAATGGTACATGAAGATCCCTTGTGGTCTTCATCACTTGGACCTTGAGTTCGTTTAAGATGAGCTGTGCATAATCCAAGTTCCTTGCAATATACATGTTGTATAGCAGCTGCATCTCAAACTTATTTACCTGGTCCAATCCTCCAACCTTGGTACCTAGTGAACGCATCACTATAGACACCATAAAACCCCAACTGGTTGGAAAGGTGGCCTTTTTTATAACACCGTCTGTATCTGGGTGACCCATTCTGGGTAGGACAGACCTAGCCACCTGCCTCGTCACAGCAGGCTCGAACTTATCATGAACAGGGATTTGAAGAACTTCCCTTAGCCTGTGCACTGTGAGAGCAATAGTCCTCTCTCCATTCAGCACTGTGCACCGAATTTCATCGTTGTTTTGGTCGTAGACACATATACCAAAACTCCAGTAGATGCTGAGGAACCACATGAATAGGTGCTCCAGTGAAAATGAATGCCAATGGGCATTTGCGGATGTAATCCACCCATGGTTCGTATCCCCTGTTACGCTTGCGTCTAGAGATTGCAAGGCACGCACGTTGATTATTGATTTTGATCACAAGCAATCCATTGTTTTTTAACGCAGCACCCCTTACCATTCTATCACCCAGATTGAGAATGGTTACATCCATCGTTGAGTTTGGAAGATTACACTGAGTAACTTATTGAATTTGCACTAAGCAAAATGAAATTCGCACTGAGCGTTTGAGAAATCGCACTGAGCAATTTAGGGTTTTGAATGTGAACGGTTGATTGCACGTAGAAAGTATGTGGTGGTAGAAGGTATAGAGAGAATAGCAGAAGTTTAGTAAGTGTTAACCTCTGTAAGTCGGCTATGTTCGATATATATACCTTTCCGAGGAGAGAGAAAAGTTACCGTTGGAATCCCTTTTTATCCGTTACGCCGGAGAAATTACGGCTTGATGTAACAGTAATAGGGTAGAAACACATCATATTCCAACGGATAAATGTGTAAAATAATATTCTTGACTCACAAAAATATTATAGACACTATGGTATTATACCAATACACAATTGGTATACGATGCAATCTGAGACTGACCCAAATATACATTGAGATATGAATTAATGACACTTAGTAATTAAATCATAGTTTGGACACACCAACCTGAGTAAACTAATCACTCAGCCTTGGTCAAGCACTCAGCTTGAGATGAGCACTCAGCTTGAGATTGAAACTCAACTTGAGTAGAGCACACAGCTCAGAATCAATGACACTTAGTCATTTTCGTTTGAGACTGACTCAAACTTACATTTTAACTACACTGAGTAGCTAAAGTATGTTTGGAACTTACCAAACGTGTGAACCAATCACACAACTTGAGTTAAGCACATAGCTCAGACTCAATGACACTTAGTCATTTCTGTTTAAGACTAACTCAAACATGTGAACTCATTACTCAGATTGACATGTTTGTCAGTTTATAAAAACTTATTTATAAACTGTGCACTCAGCTTAAGACACTAAGTCTTTGTCAAACAAAAACTCAAATTCTAGACACACGGCTATAGGTTGAGCATACCCAATTCACTTAGCAGATACATAAACCTCTTTTCATCAAGTGGTTTAGTAAAGATATCTGCTAATTGGTCATCAGTGGAGATAAATTTAATGTCAACTTTACTTTTTTCCACAATGTCCCTGATGAAGTGATGTCGAATTTCTTGAGTGGAAGACTGGATTGTAAGTGATGGCTATAGCACTTTGGTTATCACAGAAGATAGGAGTTTTCTTGGAACTTATACCAAAGTCTTGAAGCTGATGTTGCATCCACAGGATTTGAGCACAACAGCTTCATGCTGCAACATATTCAGCTTCAACAGTTGAAGTCGCCACTGAGTTCTGTTTCTTACTAGTCCAGCTTACTAACTTCTCTCCAAGCATTTGACATCCTCCAGTTGTTAATTTTCTATCTAACTTGCACCCAGCATAGTCAGCATCTGAAAAACCAACTAACTCAAATCCAGAGTCCTTTGGATACCAAAGACCTAGATTTAGAGTACCTTTAAGGTACCTAAAGATCCTTTTCACAGCTTGAAGATGTGATTCTTTAGGATCTGACTGATATCTTGCATAAACACATGTAGCTAACATGATATCAGGTCTACTAGCTGTCAAATAGAGTAATGAACCTATCATTCCTCTATAGGCAGACTGACACACAGACTTACCATCTGAGTCCTTACTCAGCTTGACAGCTGGTGACATGGGTGTTTGCATGGTTGAACTTGAATCAAAACCATATTTCTTTATGAAATCAAGAACATACTTGCTTTGATTGATGAATATTCCATCAGGCTTTTGTTGGATTTGTAAGCCTGGGAAGTATGTCATCTCACCCATCATGCTCATCTTGTAATTTTGTGACATTATTTTGGAGAACCATTCACACAGAGATTCATTAGTAGATCCAAAAATGATGTCATCCACATAGATTTGTACAAGAATCACCTATCCTTTACTCTTTTTAATAAAGAGTGTCTTATCTATACTGCCTCTGATGAAATCCATTGATAGCAGATAGTTGGACAGTGTATCATACCAAGCTCGTGGAGCTTGTTTAAGACCATACAAAGCCTTGTCTAACTTATAGATATGATGTGGAAACTTTGAACGGAAACTTTGAACTAACAAAGTCAGGAGGTTGTTTCACATAGACTTCCTCATGAAGTTTTCCATTTAGGAAAGAACTCTTCACATCCATTTGATAAACTTTGAAGTCTTTATATGCTACATAGGCTAAGAACAGCCTTATGGCTTCAATTCTAGCAACAACGGCAAAGGTCTCATGATAATCGATTTCTTCTTCGTGCTTATACCCTTGTGCTTCCATCCTAGCTTTGTTCCTAACTATCACTCCATCCTTGTCCATTTTGTTTCTATAGACCCACTTAGTGCCTATAATTGTGTGATCCTTGGGGGCAGGGACAAGGCTCCAGACCTTATTTCTCTCCAACTCATTTAATTCCTCTTGCATAGCTTCAATACAATCCTCATCCTCTAAGGCTTCTTCAGTCTTCTTTTGGTTCCATTTGGGATAGGAAACCAAAGTAAGCAGCATAGTTAGTTGTAGCCTTTGATCTGTTCATAACCCATTCTTGGACATTTCCAATGATTTGATCTTGAGGATGATCTTTGAGGAATTTAAATGTTGTAGTTGGAGAATCTGGTTCTGGATCTGAGTGATATTGAGAACTCTGAGGTGAACAAACATCCTCGGTCTCAATAGCAGCATTGTCAACAAACTAATGATCACTTAGATTTTCAGTCTGAGTGACTTCAGCTCCAAAGGGATTGATGAACTCATCATCCTTCTCAGGTTGAGAGTCCCTTGGAGCTTGTGATGATTTCTTTGATGAACACACATCATCATCACTATCATCTCCCATGACATACATAGGATTTGACATATTGGTTTCCTCAGGCTTTTCAAGCTCACTCAGACTAACCAAGTCAGCTAGTCTTTTATCAGCTTGATCAAAACTGTCTTCATCAAATGAGACATGAATTGATTCTTCTAGATCCTTTCTCCTAGTGTTATAAACTCTGTAAGGTTTGGAGATTGAGGAATAACCAACAAATATTCCAGGATTAGCTTTAGGTTCCAACTTATGGAGTTGATCTCTTTGATTCAGCACATAGTATTTTGAACCAAGACAAGGAAATAACCTATATTGGGCTTTCTAGATTTATACATTTCATATGCAGTCTTGCCATGCCTTTTGACAATGATTGACCTATTTTGGGTAAAACAGACTGTACTAACAGCTTCATCCCAGAAATAGAGTTTCAATCCTGCCTCACATAGCATAGTTCTAGCAGCCTAAATTAAGGTTCTATTTCTCCTCTCAGTAACTTCATTTTGTTGGGAGTTCTGACATATGAGAAATTTTGTAATATTTCCTTTTGTTCACAAAAGCCTTCTAGGGTTGAGTTTCTGAACTCAGTCCCATGATCACTTCTGAGTTGCTTTACAGACTTACCTTTCTGCAACTCTTCCTGTTTGATAAAACTTATTATCTCCAGGGCAGCTTCACTTTTAGCTTTTAGGAATATTACCCAAGTGAATCGTGAGAACTCATCTACTATCACCAGTGTGTACTTCTTGCCACTTACGCTAGGAGTACTTATGGGTCCAAACAGATCCATATGCAACATATGCAGTGGGTTTGTTATTGAAAAATTTTTCTTTGATTTAAAGGACCCTTTATGATGTTTCCCTTGTTTACAAGCTGAACACAATTTGTCCTTGACAAATGTGATCTTTGGTAATCCAGAGACTAACTCTTTATTGGATAGCATATTTATATTTTTGAAATTTAAATGTGATAATCTTTTAAACCAATTCAGCTTAGGAACAGATTGGCAATACAAGCAGGTTTCAATATAGGGATCAGCAGAATTAAGATCAAGTAGATACACATCTCTTTCTCTTTTAGCTATTAGTACAGGCTTTCCCTTAGCATTATATATAGTTCCTGCTTTCTTCCTAAAAGTAACAATGTTATCTTCATCACACAATTCGCTGATACTAATCAGATTGTGCTTAAGACCCTTGACATATACAACCTTCTGGAAAGTAACTTTGCCAACATGCATCTTCCCATAGCATTTAGTTCTTCCATGGGAGTTGTCACCAAATGTTACTTTAGGACCTTCATCTTTGTGGAAATCACTAAGAAGTCCTTTCCACCTAGTCATGTGCCTTGAACATCCACTATCCAAGTACCATTTACTTAAACCCTGCACATGATATAAAAACTAAACACATTAGTTTTGTTTGGGAACCCACTTCTTGGTGGGTTCAGATGATGAGCACTTAGCATCTTCATCTTGTTGAAATGATTGTTCAGCTTGAGAAGGAGCTGAGTCCTATATAGGCTGATCAGCCTTTTCTTGTTCAGGCCTTGAGATTTCAACATTACAGTCTTTAGCCTCATGACCTCTACTTCTGCACTTGTAGCATCTCTTTCTTTCAATGATTACAGGAGGTAGAGTGTCTAATAATCCTTTTGAGAACTTGCTCTCAGTCTTAGGATTATATGTAGTGGATAACTTTTCAACTTTCTTTGCAAGTTGATTCACTTGATGCTCACTGACTTTGGACTTACCTTTGTCAGATCTTTGTTTGTTATCCTTTTGATTAGAAGCTTGACCAACAAACTTCTTTTGCATGACTTTGGACTTATATTTGTCATGCTTTCTGGACTCACCAGTTTCAACAGGTTTGGACTTAACACTGTTGATCTCCTTGGACATACCAAGATCCACAACTTTGGACTTACCATTGTTGTGATTTGAACTCTGACTTACAGTGGTCTTCCTATTCTTGTAACTTCTCTCTGAGCCAGATAGAGAATGTTATCTTTTGAAAGGATATGGGTTAAGCCTTTCTATGAATGAAGTTCTTTGAATAGGCTGAGTGCCTAATCTGTCCAGCACAGACTTACCATGTTGTTTGGATGTTGAGCACTCATTACCATGATCTTTAGCCTTTACAAACATATTGTATTTAAGGTTTTGAACATGTTTCTTCTCTGAGGCTGACTTCGGAGACTCAATCAGTTGTCTATCCTCCTTAGAGTCTGTACTTGCTATCTCATCCTCATCAGCTGCATAGGCTGTGGATAGATAGTCACCTCCAAGTACAGCTTGTACCTATTTAGGAATTTGTTGGTTGATGCACTTTTCAGCAAGCCTTGATGACTTACACCAAGATTCAGTGACCTTTTGAAGTTGGTCAGCGTTATCTTTGGCTTCTTGAAGTTCTTCACTTAGAAGTTTATTAATGTGTCTTTGACATTCAAGATCACACTGTGCTTTCTTACCAACATCAATGAGAGATTGATTTTCTTTAATCTCATTCTTCAGTTTAGCTATCTCAGCTTTGAGGTCCTTTTGAGAATTAAGGCCGGTCTTGAAATCATTTAACAAATAATCGAAGGCAAGACCCTTTTCTTCATCGGTGTAAGAGTTGAAATTACTAACCTTGTACATTCATCTTCTTAAGCCATTAGACAAATATCATCATCATCTGAGGTAGATGATTCTGTATCCTAGGTTTCAGTGTAAAGTCCTTTGTCTTCTGGCTTTGCTTTCTTGAGCTGAGTATATTTCTTTTATACTTATCAGCTCTGTAAGCATTCTTATCA
The DNA here is from genome assembly GCA_947179395.2 of Pulicaria dysenterica. Taxonomy (NCBI): domain Eukaryota; kingdom Viridiplantae; phylum Streptophyta; class Magnoliopsida; order Asterales; family Asteraceae; genus Pulicaria; species Pulicaria dysenterica. The sequence continues at coordinate 49,934,291 of OX359294.1, read as the reverse complement.
GCAACTGATGTTGATTCTTCCTTCCTTAATCTGCACTCAGCAGCAATATGTCTCTTCTTCTGACAGTTGAAGCACATAGCCTTCTTGGGATCAAGGAACTCTTCCCTTTGCCCCTGTCAGATCTTCCTCTTCCCCGTTGAGCTCTTCTCAATCGTCTGGCTAACATGGCTATCTGCTCAGTGATAGTCTGAACATCATCAGTATCACCTGAGTCTGAGTCTGAGTGGTCAGCTTGAGATTTTGACTCAGTCTTAGATTCAACAACCAAGGCCTTGGAACCTTTCTTCTTTTTCTGTGCAACTAATGCAATATCTGCTTTATCCAAAGAATCCTTAAGTTGTTGTTGAGAAGTTCTCTTGTGCTCTGTGATCTGTTCATGATTGAGAAAAACCCCATAGATGGACTGTAGGTTATACATATGTAGTATTCCTCCAGCCCTCAATGTTGTGGTTACTTCATTGAACCTTTCTGGTAATAAATCCAAAAATTTCAGCACAAGTTCAGCTTCATCTTTCTTAACACACACATTTAGCAGGTCATTTATCAAGCAGTGAAACCTTGTAAACAAATAAGGAAAGGTTTCATTCTTCTTTGAAAAGAAGTTTTCATAAGATCTGTTCAGATGACTCTTCTTTTGCTGCTTGACCAAATCAGTTCCCTCATATGTAATACTTAATGTATCCTAGATCTCTTTTGCAGTTTGACACCCAGTCACTGTATGCAAGATCTCGTTGGTCAGTGCATTTGCTAGAACACTTTTTGCCTTGTCATCCAGATTGAAAAGTTTCCAATCTTCATCTATCCAGGATGCAACAGGCTTCCTTACTTCTTTTTCACTTCTGTCTGTTTTGTCAGCGGACGTATCACTGACAACAGCAGAATTTTTGGGGATGATTGGGCCTTTAGTGATGACATCAGACATACGATTGTCAATGGACTTGAGGAAAAGCATGGCTCTGAATTTCCACATAGGATAATCAGATCCATCAAAGATGGGACAACCCTTGGCAGACATCTAAGGAAAGTTTGATGAATTGTTGCTTGTAGACATTGCGAACTTTCTCAGAATCTTGAACTTTCAACGTATGAAATTATATATATATATATATATATAATAAGATAGATTTCATTTATTAATTTATAACAAGTGTAATATATTAATATATCTTGTGTATCATGCATATACTTGATCTGCAGGCATCAAAATTCTTTTGGAACACGGAACATCTTGATCCAGAAGAATTTATCCTTCTTACGAAAATAGTTACTACAAAAGTATTTGTTCCTATATCTCCAGTGATTCCCGATCCGGATGTGTAACACCGTACTTTCTTATACTACTTTGAAATACGCGCAGAAGCTAAATCACATTAATTAATATAATATAATATTGAAAATACAACTTTAATCTGTTTGATTTACAAAACACATATACAGTGTTACTCTAAAACAGGCTCTTTACAAAACAACAAGATATCAGAGTTATGATCAGTCCACTATTCCAGTTACATCTCTATCTTCCACTGACTAGGAAAGTCCTGTAAAAGAGAACAACAGTGGAGGATTAGCACAAAGCTAAGTGAGAGAATAGATATCACAAACATACAAGGCATAAGGCCCAAAGCAACAATGCTCAAACAAACAAGAGAACCGGCGGTGTTGCAACACCTGCAACCAAGGTCGGCCAAAACCAAGGTCTACCGATAGTCTAGTTACCACAGACAACAATACTAGCACCTCTTGATTACAACAAATGCTATCAAGACGAATACTAGCACTGTATATCCCTAAACCAAGGCCCAGCTGAAAAACAACCGCCAAACTGATCTCCCAAACCACATGTATATATACAGTCAACAAGAGAATACATCTCAAAGAGCAACAATCAGGTGATATATCTTATATATCCAAGATATATATCCACTCACCGATATCTTCAAAATTTTAGGCAATCTCAGTTTACTTTCAACTACTGAGTCTTGTCTCTACCTGAACAAACAACTAATAGTCAGTATTTCCTTAATCAACACACAATAAGCATAATACTATATTCAAACACATATGTACATATAACCACAAGTACATAGCAACTCATGTATATACAATCAATATACCACAATTCACTATTACTTTTACTTCCTGTAATTTAGTGAATTCATCCAACTCCTTAGCTTAGGCAATTCATACATCCCTTTCATAAACCAAGGCAACAAGTTCATGTTTTATCTTCAAATCATCCAAGAGATGATCTTTCATACACAACCTTCACCAATTCCGAGCATAGGTATTGTTGGAATTCCGATTGTGTCCAAATCCGATTAGATCAATTCCGATAGAGTCAAATCCGATGAAACCAAATCCGAGAAAAGGCTAAATCCGATAAAAACATTGAATCCGATGAATCAATTCCGTGAAATGGAAATTACGAGCAAAGATAATTCCGATATAATCGGATTCCGAGATAAAACAAAATCTGAGAAAAATCTCACAATCCGATTAAACAACAATCTGAGCAAAGGCTCAATTCCGAGCAAACATGAAATCCGAAAGACATGAATACCGAGTAAAGTGTTAGTCAATTTACAAGTCTGATTTCATACTTCAATTCATGTATTCCGAGAAAATTCCAAATCCGATAGTATCGGAATCCGAGTAAATGGGAAATCCGATGAAACTAACAATCCGATAGAATTAACAATCTGCTAAACTTGAAATCCGAGAAAACACATAAATCCGATAAAGCTAAGACAACATATATAGTCAATCGGATTCCGACAATTCATCGAGTAAGTGTTAAGACAATTTTTTTACAAGTCTTTAGCTGGATTTCGTCCAATACCGAGTCATTCTGTCGGATTCATTAAATCCCGATAACATCTATCGGATTTCACCAAATCCGAGTCATTCAAACTCCAATTCCGAGTAATTCATACTTTTGAATTCCGATTCATTCAAAATCAATTATAACTTCAAATTTCAATCTGATTTCGTACATGCAACAACACATATGTTTCCAGAATCGACTTCTAACATGTATTGTTCAAACTAACATCAATTTCTATCATACATGCATCCTAGATCAAAGATTCATCATGCATTTCATACAATCAGATTTTCACATATAAACTCATATAAAACCGAAATTAACATCAATTAACATGTTTGATTCAGTAATCTAACCTCTTGTTGATGTTACACACTTCAATTGAGCAGTTTCACAAACAAGATCAATAATTGAATTCGATTCTTTCTTCTTTTATTTTGCTCTCGGCCGAAGGTATACACACACACACTACACCTTATCAATTTTGCATGTAATGAAGATTAAGGTGGCATCTTGGTGTGTTTAGGTGTCAAAACTGACACCTCAACCTCTACTAACAACAATGTCATTTAATAATTATTTTACTCACAATTTAATTAAATAAATTAATTAAACACATAAAACAATTAATCAACCAATTTAATTAAAGTAATCCTACTTAATTACCTTAATCCCACTAGGACCGTAAATAGGGTGTTACAAATCTTCCCCCCTTAAGAAGATTCTGTCCTCGGAATCTCATCGCGCTCAAACAACAAAGGGTAACGAATCCTCATATCTTCTTCAGTCTCCCAAGTCAAGTCAGAACCCAAGCTGTGCTTTCACTTTACCAAGACCATCGGTATCTGTATGTTTCTCAACTTTGTTACTTTATGATCCAACCACTCAACAGGTTCCTCAATCAACCTCTTATTGGAATCTACACGAAGATCTTGTATTGGTAACACTTGTGTCTGATCCTCTACATTGCACTTCCTCAAATAACAAACGTTAAACGTATCATGAATACCTGCCAATTCATCAGGAAGATCCAAAGCCACCGTCTGATCATTCACTACTTTTCGAATTTTGAACGGACCAATGTATCGAGGAGCCAACTTTCCGCGTTTCCCAAAGTGTATCACGCCCTTCCATGGTGAAACCTTCAAATAGACTCGCTCACCCTCAACAAAAGTCACTGGTCGACGACGTGGGTCTGCATACATCTTTTGTCGATCTCTTGCCACTTTCAACTTTTCTCGAGCCACTGCAACTTTATCTGCTGTTATCTGAACAATATCCGGTCCAATAAACTGTTTCTCTCCTGCCTCTAACCAACAAGTAGGAGTTCTGCACGGTCGCCCATATAACATCTCATACAGTGGCATTCCAATGCTGGAGTGGTAAGAATTGTTGTAGGCAAACTCAACCAACGGTAGATGCGAATCCCAAGAACCTCCAAACTCTAACGCACATGCCCGAAGCATATCTTCTAAAGTCTGAATTGTTCTTTCTGATTGACCATCTGTCTGTGGGTGATAAGTTGTACTCAGGTTAACTCTGGATCCCAATTCTTGCTGCAATCTGTTCCAGAAATTCGACACAAACCTCGAATCCCGATCTAAAACAATCGACAAAGGAACACCATGTCTAGATACTATCTCATCAATATACAGCTTGGCTAACTTACTCAAGTTTGCAGTTTCAGCAGTAGCCAGAAAGTGTGCACTCTTGGTTAATCTATCAACAATAACCCAAATCATATCGTTTCCCTTCTGAGTCCTCGGAAGTTTTGTTACAAAATCCATCGTGATGTGATCCCACTTCCATTCAGGTATTGCTAATTGAGTCAAAGTTCCATACGGCTTCTGGTGTTCGGCTTTCACTTGTGCACATATATGACATGACTCCACAAATCGTGCCACATCTAACTTCATAGTAGGCCACCAATAAAAGGTCTTCATACTATGATACATTTTGGTGCTACCCGGGTGAACAGACATTTTAGACTTATGAGCTTCAGTCAATATCAAATCCCGCAAATTTCCAAACTTCGGTACCCAGACACGATTCTGATATAATTTCAATCCACGAGAATCAGTTGTCAACTCATGCTGCCTCTTAACCATCAGTTCATCTTTCAAGTTCTCGGTTTTCAGTGCTTCTATCTGTGCAGCCATCAATTGATCAATCAAATCTGACTTAATCTCTAATCGCATAAACTTCTTTGTTTCTGTAGAACCCTTCCGACTGAGTGCATCAGCAACCACATTAGCTTTCCCCGGATGATACTGGATATCGCAGTCATAATCTTTTATCAGCTCTAACCAACGACGCTGTCTCATATTCAACTTCTTCTGCGTGAATACATACTGCAGACTTTTATGATCAGTGCAGATTGTACACTTTGTTCCATACAAATAATGTCTCCACAGCTTCAAAGCAAACACCAATGCCGCTAACTCCAGATCATGAGTCGAATAAATTCTTCTCATTGGGTTTCAATTGTCTGGAAGCATAAGCTATCACTTTACCTCTTTGCATCAATACACACCCTAACCCGACATGTGAAGCATCACAGTATACCACAAAATCCTCAGATCCTTCAGGCAATGCAAGAACAGGAGCTTGACATGGAAGTTGCTTCAATGTCTTAAAAGCATTCTCCTGAGCCTCACCCCATTGAAACGGAACATCCTTTCTGGTTAACTTAGTTAACGGACCAGCAAGCTTTGAAAAGTCTTTAATGAACCTTCTGTAATAACCTGCCAAACCAAGAAAACTCTTGATCTCTGTCGGTGTCTTAGGAGCGTTCCAATTCATTACAGCTTCTATCTTTGACGGATCAACCTTAACACCATCTTCACAAATCACATGACCCAGAAACTTGACTTCTCGCAACCAAAACTCACACTTTGACAACTTTGCATACAATTTGTGTTGTTTTAAAATTTCCATAACTTCACGCAGATTTTGATCATGTTCATTCTCCGATTTAGAATACACCAGGATATCATCAATAAACACGATGACAAACTTATCCAGAAATGGTCGACATACCCAATTCATCAAATCCATTAACACTGCTGGAGCGTTAGTTAGACCGAACGGCATCACAAGAAACTCATAATGACCATACCGTGTACGAAAGGCTATCTACAGTATATCTTCCTCAGCTACTCTTACTTGATGGTATCCCGACCTCAAATCTATTTTCGAGAAATACGAAGCTCCCTGAAGTTGATCGAACAAATCATCTATCCTTGGCAACGAATACTTATTCTTGACAATTCTCTTATTCAAATCTGTGTAATCTATACACATACGCAGAGTCCCGTCTTTCTTCTTCACAAACAATACCGATGCACCCCAAGGCGAAGAGCTTGGACGAATAAACCCCTTGTCTAACAGCTCTTGTATCTGAGTCATCATCTCTCTAATTTCTGAAGGAGCTAATCTGTACGGAGCTTTCGCAATCGGAGTACTACCAGGTATAAAATCAATTTTATACTCTACATCACGAACAGGCGGCAACCCAGGCAATTCATCTGGGAATACCTCCGGGTACTCCGAAACCACACGAACATCGGTGACTGGACGCTTCTCTTTCTTCACATTGATAGCATAGGCTAGATAGGACGCACACCCTTTGGCTAAAGATTTTCTAGCCTTCATGTACGAGATAATCGGAAGAGAAGATGGAGATCTATCCCCACGATCCACTACATGCGACCCGTCCGCCAGAGGAATAGTTATCAGTTTCTTATGACATTGGATACTAGCCCTATGGTGACTCAACCAATCCATGCCTAATACTAAATCAAAACCAGGTATAGGCATCACCAAACAGTCTACAGGGAAACTAGCACCATCAATACTAATCTGAACTCCAGTCACAGAAGTGGTCACAGGTACTACATTACCATCAGCTACTTCTACTTCTAAAGGAGTTGTATTCACAGAAGCAGGTAATTTCAACTTGTCACACAAAGTCATAGAAATAAATGACCTATTTGCACTAGAATCAAACAAATCATGTGCAGGCACAGAGTTAACTATGAACATACCGGTGATTACGTCATCACTGCCAGTAGCCTCCTTGGCAGTCATCTTTAATGCCCTACCCTCGGCAGAAGGTACAACCTTTCTCGACTGACCTGCAGAAGACGATCCCCCGGTGATATTTACCCCAGCCCCAGTCCCCGCGGTCTTTATCTTTGGACAGTTTCCTGCTCGGTGCCCCTCCTCTTTACAATTCCATCAGACAAAGGTATTATACCTACAAGAACCTATATCATGACCCATCTCATCGCACCTCAAACATTTACGTGTTTACGATGTACACTGCCCAACATGACGAGACTTACAACTATGGCACCACGGCTTGTTTTGAAAAGACCCTGATCCCTTTGACCTCTGATCCGACTTTCCGTGATGACTTTGCCCTTTGTCTTTACCTTGGTTCCCACTGGAACCTCCACCAAACTTGTTAAACGACCCTCTGTTCATCTTTTCACGATCCTGAGCATCTGACTCTGCAGATCTGGCTAGAGTGAACGCCTGAACAAGTGAAGTTGCCATACGGGTGTTACCCCGATATTCAGGCAATAAGGCCTTCACGAAATGTTGGATTTGTGAATGCTCACTGGGCACCCACTGCCTTGCGAATCTCAGAGTCTCCTGAAATTTGGTAATCAACTCATCAACACACATCTTATCTGTCTGTGCAAAATCCAGGAATTCCCTCTGAATTTTCTCCATATTAAAAGCGTTGCAAAATTGTTCACAGAACTTATCCTGGAATTGCTCAGAGGTAATAGCATTTACAATTTCCCGTGGCAGATGCGCGGTCAGGGAATCCCACCAGTTCAAGGCCTGATCTTTAAAGTGCCTCGTAGCAAACTTGACCCAATCAGATTTCTCACAGTTACTTGCTTCCAGAGCCTTCACAACTTCTTTCAACCAATTTAAAGTCACATTCGGGTTTGAGCTTCCCGAATACTCAGGTGCTCCACAAGCCACAAAATCTTTTTATTGGCATTTCGACTTTGCTTCCTGCTGAGGAAACCATGGAATAAAAACATTTGTGGTTTCGGTTGGTTTGACATTCCTTGTGGCATCTGGATGAATGGAAAATTTCCATACGGGGTTGACACCGTACTCACTGGAGCTGTATTATAAACTGGTGGTGGTATCGGTTGAGTAACAGGGGCTGTCACTGGAGGCATTTGTACGGTAGTGGTTGGTTGTGAGGACTGAGTTTGATTTAACGGTTGCTCCAGTTCAAGAATCCGATCCCTCTGAGTTTGCAAAGTGTCTTCCAGCTGTAACACATAATCTTGGTTAGCTGTCTCCACATTACGAGAAGTACCCGCTCGGTGCTACTCATTCGCTGCGGTAGATGAAACATTATTGTGCTGCCTTCTTGGGGACTGAGGGGTAAATACCAGGATCTCGTTGTTATCAGCCATAATCTGTTCTACACAACATCTCACCAGTTGTCAGATAATAATCCGTTAGTACCATATCATATTCTCTACAGCTACCTTACTAATTACCCACCCTGGAAATATTGGACTGATTAGAGCCTCAGTTCGAGTATTGCACAACTTCAATGAAAATCCTCAAACCATGGCTCTGATACCAAATTGTAACACCGTACTTTCTTATACTACTTTGAAATACGCGCGGAAGCAAAATCACATTAATTAATATAATATAATATGGAAAATACAATTTTAATCTGTTTGATTTACAAAACACATATACAGTGTTACTCTAAAACAGGCTCTTTACAAAACAACAAGATATCAGAGTTATGATCAGTCCACTATTCTAGTTACATCTCTATCTTCCACTGACCAGGAAAGTCCTGTAAAAGAGAACAACATTGGAGGATTAGCACAAAGCTAAGTGAGAGAATAGATATCACAAACATACAAGGCATAAGGCCCAAAGCAACAATGCTCAAACATACAAGAGAACCGGCGGTGTTGCAACACCTGTAACCAAGGTCGGCCAAAACCAAGGTCTACCGATAGCCTAGTTACCACGGACAACAATACTAGCACCTCTTGATTACAACAAATGCTATCAAGACGAATACTAGCACTGTATATCCCTAAACTAAGGCCCTAGCTGAAAAACAACCGCCAAGCTGATCTCCCAAACCACATGTATATTTACAGTCAACAAGAGAATACATCTCAAAGAGCAACAATCAGGTGATATATCTTATACATCCAAGATATATATCCACACACTGATATCTTCAAAAGTTCAGGCAATCTCAGTTTACTTTCAACTACTGAGTCTTGTCTCTACCTGAACAAACAACTAATAGTCAGTATTTGCTTAATCAAAACACAATAAGCATAATACTATATTCAAACACATATGTACATATAACCACAAGTACATAGAAACTCATGTATATACAATCAATATACCCCAATTCACTATTACTTTTACTTCCTGTAATTTAGTGAATTATCCAACTCCTTAGCTTAGGCAATTCATACATCCCTTTCATAAACCAAGGCAACAAGTTCATGTTTTATCTTCAAATCATCCAAGAGTTGATCTTTCATACACAACCTTCACCAATTCTGAGCATAGGTATTGTTGGAATTCCGATTGTGTCCAAATCCGAGTAGATCAATTCCGATAGAGTCAAATCCGATGAAACCAAATCCGAGAAAAAGCTAAATCCGATAAAAACAAGGAATCCGATCAATCAATTCCGAGAAATGGCAATTCTGAGCAAAGATAATTCCGATATAATCGGATTCCGAGATAATACACAATCAGAGAAAAATCTCACAATCCGATTAAACAACAATCCGAGCAAAGGCTCAATTCCGAGCAAACATGAAATCCGATAGACATGAATACCGAGTAAAGTGTTAGTCAATTTACAAGTCTGATTTCATACTTCAATTCATGTATTCCGAGAAAATTCCAAATCCGATAGTATCGGAATCCGAGTAAATGGGAAATCCGATGAAACTAACAATCCGATAGAATTAACAATCTGCTAAACTTGAAATCCGAGAAAACACATAAATCCGATAAAGCTAAGACAACATATATAGTCAATCGGATTCCGACAATTCAATTCCGAGTAAGTGTTAAGACAATTTTTTACAAGTCTTTAGCCGGATTTCGTCCAATACCGAGTCATTCTGTCGGATTCATTAAATCCCGATAACATCTATCGGATTTCACCAAATACGAGTCATTCAAACTCCAATTCCGAGTAATTCATACTTATGAATTCCGATTCATTCAAAATCAATTATAACTTCAAATTTCAATCTGATTTCGTACATGCAACAACACATATGTTTCCATAATCAACTTCTAACATGTATTGTTCAAACTAACATCAATTCCTATCATACATGCATCCTAGATCAAAGATTCATCATGCATTTCATATAATCGGATTTTCACATATAAACTCATATAAAACCGAAATTAACATCAATTAACATGTTTGATTCTGTAATCTAACCTCTTGATGATGTTACACACTTCAATTGAGCAGATTCACAAACAAGATCAATAAATGAATTCGATTCTTTCTTCTTTTCTTTTGCTCTCGGCCGAAGGTATACACACACACACTACACCTTATCAATTTTGCATGTAATGAAGATTAAGGTGGCATCTTGGTGTGTTTAGGTGTCAAAACCGACACCTCAACCTCCACTAACAAGAATCTCATTTAATAATTATTTTACTCACAATTTAATTAAATAAATTAATTAAACACATAAAACAATTAATCAACCAATTTAATTAAAGTAATCCTACTGAATTACCTTAATCCCACTAGGCCGGTAAGGAGGGTGTTACAAATCTTCCCCCTTAAGAAGATTCGGTCCTCGGAATCTCATCGCGCTCAAACAACGAAGGGTAACGAATCCTCATATCTTCTTCAGTCTCCCAAGTCAAGTCAGAACCCAAGCTGTGCTTTCACTTTACCAAGACCATCGATATCTGTTTGCTTCTCAACTTTGTTACTTTACGATCCAACAACTCAACAGGTTCCTCAATCAACCTCTCATTGGAATCTACACAAAGATCTTGTATTGGTAACACTTGTGTCTGATCCTCTACATTGCACTTCCTCAAATAACAAACGTTAAACGTATCATGAATACCTGCCAATTCATCAGGAAGATCCAAAGCCACCGTCTGATCATTCACTACTTTTCGAATTTTAAACGGACCAATGTATCGACGAGCCAACTTTCCGCGTTAAACAAAAGTCACTGGTCGACGACGTGGGTCTGCATAAATCTTTTGTCGATCTCTTGCCACTTTCAACTTTTCTCGAGCCACTGCAACTTTATCTGCTGTTATCTGAACAATATCCGGTCCAGCAAACTGTTTCTCTCCTGCCTCTAACCAACAAGTAGGAGTTCTGCACGGTCGCCCATATAACATCTTATACGGCGGCATTCCAATGCTGGAGTGGTAAGAATTGTTGTAGGAAAACTCAACCAACGGTAGTTGCGAATCCCAAGAACCTCCATACTCTAACGCACATGCCCGAAGCATATCTTCTAAAGTCTGAATTGTTCTTTCTGATTGGCCATCTGTCTGTGGGTGATAAGCTTTAGTCAGGTTTACTCTGGATCCCAATTCTTGCTGCAATCTGTTCCAGAAATTCGACACAAACCTCGAATCCCGATCTGACACAATCGACAAAGGAACACCATGTCTAGATACTATCTCATCAATATACAGCTTGGCTAACTTACTCAAGTTTGCAGTTTCAGCAGTAGCCAGAAAGTGTGCACTCTTGGTTAATCTATCAACAATAACCCAAATCATCAAATCCATGAACACTGCTGGAGCGTTAGTTAGACCGAACGGCATCACAAGAAACTCATAATGACCATACCGTGTACGAACGGCTGTCTTCGGTATATCTTCCTCAGCTACTCTTACTTGATGGTATCCCGACCTCAAATCTATTTTCGAGAAATACGAAGCTCCCTGAAATTGATCGAACAAATCATCTATCCTCGGCAATAGATACTTATTCTTGACAATTCTCTTATTCAAATCTGTGTAATCTATACACATACGCAGAGTCCCGTCTTTCTTCTTCACAAACAATACCGATGCACCCCAAGGCGAAGAGCTTGGACGAATAAACCCCTTGTCTAACAGCTCTTGTATCTGAGTCATCATCTCTCTAATTTCTGAAGGAGCTAATCTGTACGGAGCTTTCGCAATCGGAGTACTACCAGGTATAAAATCAATTTTATACTCTACATCACGAACAGGCGGCAACCTTGGCAATTCATCTGGGAATACCTCCGGGTACTCCGAAACCACACGAACATCGGTGACTGGACGCTTCTCTTTCTTCACATTGATAGCATAGGCTAGATAGGACGCACACCCTTTGGCTAAAGATTTTCTAGCCTTCATGTACGAGATAATCGGAAGAGAAGATGGAGATCTATCCCCACGATCCACTACATGCGACACGTCCGCCAGAGGAATAGTTATCAGTTTCTTATGACATTGGATACTAGCCCTATGGTGACTCAACCAATCCATGCCTAATACTAAATCAAAACCAGGTATAGGCATCACCAAACAGTCTATAGGGAAACTAGCACCATCAATACTAATCTGAACTCCAGTCACAGAAGTGATCACAGGTACTACATTACCATCAGCTACTTCTACTTCTAAAGGAGTAGTATTCACAGAAGCAGGTAATTTCAACTTGTCACACAAAGTCATAGAAATAAATGACCTATTTGCACCAGAATCAAACAAAACATGTGCAGGCACAGAGTTAACTATGAACATACCGGTGATTACGTCATCACTGCCAGTAGCCTCCTTGGCAGTCATCTTTAATGCCCTACCCTCGGCAGAAGGTACAACCTTTCTCTTCTGACCTGCAGAACACGATCCCCCGGTGATATTTACCCCAGCCCCAGTCCCCGCGGTCTTTATCTTTGGACAGTTTCCTGCTCGGTGCCCCTCCTCTTTACAATTCCAGCAGACAAAGGTATTATACCTACAAGCACCTATATCATGACCCATCTCACCGCACCTCAAACATTTACGTATTTGCGGTGAACACTGCCCAACATGACGAGACTTGCAACTATGGCACCACGGCTTGTTTTGAAAAGACCCTGATCCCTTTGACCTCGGATCCGACTTTCCGTGATGACTCTTCCCTTTGTCTTTACCTTGGTTCCCACTGGAACCTCCACCAAACTTGTTAAACGACCCTCTGTTCATCTTTTCACGATCCTGAGCATCTGACTCTGCAGATCTGGCTAGAGTGAACGCCTGAACAAGTGAAGTTGCCATACGGGTGTTACCCCGATATTCAGGCAATAAGGCCTTCACGAAATGTTGGATTTGTGAATGCTCACTAGGCACCCACTGCCTTGCGAATCTCAGAGTCTTCTGAAATTTGGTAATCAACTCATCAACAGACATCTTATCTGTCTGTGCAAGATCCAGGAATTCCCTCAGAATTTTCTCCATATTAAAAGCGTTGCAAAATTGTTCACAAAACTTATCCTGGAATTGCTCCCAGGTAATAGCATTTACAATTTCCCGTGGCAGATGTGCGGTCAGGGAATCCCACCAGTTCAAGGCCTGATCTTTAAAGAGCCTCGTAGCAAACTTGACCCAATCAGATTTCTCACAGTTACTTGCTTCCAGAGCCTTCACAACTTCTTTCAACCAATTTCAAGTCACATTCGGGTTTGAGCTTCCCGAATACTCAGGTGCTCCACAAGCCACAAAATCTTTGTATTGGCATTTCGACTTTGCTTCCTGTTGAGGAAACCATGGAATAAAAAGAGTTTCTGGTTGGGGTTGGTTTGACATTCCTTGTGGCATCTGGATGAATGGAAAAGATCCATACGGGGTTGACACCGTACTCACTGGAGCTGTATTATAAACTGGTGGTGGTATCGGTTGAGTAACAGGGGCTGTCACTCGAGGCATTTGTACGGTAGTGGTTGGTTGTGAGAACTGACTTTGATTTAACTGTTGCTCCAGTTCAAGAATCTGATCCCTCTGAGTCTGCAAAGTGTCTTCCAGCTGTAACACATAATCTTGGTTAGCTGACTCCCCATTATAAGAAGTACCCGCTCGGTGTTGCTCATTCGCTGCGGTAGATGAAACATTATTGTGCTGCCTTCTTGGGGACTGAGGGATAAATACTGGGATCTCGTTGTTATCAGCCATAATCTGTTCTACACAACATCTCACAAGTTTCCAGATTATAATCCGTTAGTACCATATCATATTCTCTACAGCTACCTTACTAATTACCCACCCTGGAAATATTGGACTGATCAGAGCCTCAGTTCGAGTATTGCACAACTTCAATGAAAATCCTCAAACCAGGGCTCTGATACCAAATTGTAACACCGTACTTTCTTATACTACTTTGAAATACGCGCGGAAGCTAAATCACATTAATTAATATAATATAATATTGAAAATACAACTTTAATCTGTTTGATTTACAAAACACATATACAGTGTTACTCTAAAACAGGCTCTTTACAAAACAACAAAATATCAGAGTTCTGATCAGTCCACTATTCCAGTTACATCTCTATCTTCCACTGACCAGGAAAGTCCTGTAAAAGAGAAAAACAGTGGGGGATTAGCACAAAGCTAAGTGAGAGAATAGATATCACAAACATACAAGGCATAAGGCCCAAAGCAACAATACTCAAACCAAGGTCGGCCAAAACCAAGGTCTACCGATAGCCTAGTTACCACGGACAACAATACTAGCACCTCTTGATTACAACAAATGCTATCAAGACGAATACTAGCACTGTATATCCCTAAACTAAGGCCCCAGCTGAAAAACAACCGCCAAGCTGATCTCCCAAACCACATGTATATATACAGTCAACAAGAGAATACATCTCAAAGAGCAACAATCAGGTGATATATCTTATACATCCAAGATATATATCCACTCACCGATATCTTCAAAAGTTCAGGCAATCTCAGTTTACTTTCAACTACTGAGTCTTGTCTCTACCTGAACAAACAACTAATAGTCAGTATTTGCTTAATCAACACACAATAAGCATAATACTATATTCAAACACATATGTACATATAACCACAAGTACATAGCAACTCATGTATATACAATCAATATACCACAATTCACTATTACTTTTGCTTCCTGTAATTTAGTGAATTCATCCAACTCCTTAGCTTAGGCAATTCATACATCCCTTTCATAAACAAAGGCAACAAGTTCATGTTTTATCTTCAAATCATCCAATAGTTGATCTTTCATATACAACCTTCACCAATTCCGGGCATAGGTATTGTTGGAATTCCAATTGTGTCCAAATCCGATTAGATCAATTCCGATAGAGTCAAATCCGATGAAACCAAATCCGAGAAAAGGCTAAATCCGATAAAAACATTGAATCCGATCAATCAATTCCAAGAAATGGCAATTCCGAGCAAAGATAATTCCGATATAATCGGATTCCGAGATAATACACAATCCGAGAAAAATCTTACAATCCGATTAAACAACAATCCGAGCAAAGGCTCAATTCCGAGCAAACATGAAATCCGATAGACATGAATACCGAGTAAAGTGTTAGTCAATTTACAAGTCTGATTTCATACTTCAATTCATGTATTCCGAGAAAATTCCAAATCCGATAGTATCGGAATCCGAGTAAATGGGAAATCCGATGAAACTAACAATCTGATAGAATTAACAATCTGCTAAACTTGAAATCCGAGAAAACACATAAATCCGATAAAGCTAAGACAACATATATAGTCAATCGGAGTCCGACAATTCAATTCCGAGTAAGTGTTAAGACAATTTTTTTACAAGTCTTTAGCCTGATTTCGTCCAATACCGAGTCATTCTGTCGGATTCATTAAATCCCGATAACATCTATCGGATTTCACCATTTCCGAGTCATTCAAACTCCAATTCCGAGTAATTCATACTTATGAATTCCGATTCATTCAAAATCAATTATAACTTCAAATTTCAATCTGATTTCGTACATGCAACAACACATATGTTTCCATAATCAACTTCTAACATGTATTGTTCAAACTAACATCAATTTCTATCATACATGCATCCTAGATCAAAGATTCATCATGCATTTCATACAATCGGATTTTCACATATAAACTCATATAAAACCGAAATTAACATCAATTAACATGTTTGATTCAGTAATCTAACCTCTTGATGATGTTACACACTTCAATTGAGCAGATTCACAAACAAGATCAATAATTGAATTCGATTCTTTCTTCTTTTCTTTTGCTCTCGGCCGAAGGTATACACACACACACACTACACCTTATCAATTTTGCATGTAATGAAGATTAAGGTGGCATCTTGGTGTGTTTAGGTGTCAAAACCGACACCTCAACCTCCACTAACAACAATCTCATTTAATAATTATTTTACTCACAATTTAATTAAATAAATTAATTAAACACATAAAACAATTAATCAACCAATTTAATTAAAGTAATCCTACTTAATTACCTTAATCCCACTAGGCCGGTAAGGAGGGTGTTACAGGATGATTCTGCATCCATTAGTTCAAGTGGTTGAACTGAAGAGGCTGAATCATTTAGGTATTTAGACATTAGTTCTTTTTTTGAGAAGGAGTAAGTCTAATATTACCTTCATCATCTAAGTAGATGAATTCATTTTGTTCTTTAATTTTTTGAGCTAGATCTGGATTATTATGCTTATGAGCATTTACAGGACAACAATATAGAGGCAAATTTATATCACAAATACAGAAAAGATGATGTCTTTTAAATTTTAAAGCTTGTTTATCACACCATTGTTTCCATCTTTCTTCACATACACATATATCATATTGCTTACAACATATAGTTCTCCATCTGCAATTTTTATTTGGCATATGCTTATAATAATAAACTCTATCTTTCCAAAGAAATATTTTTTCAGTATTCTAAACAATCAGCAAGACTTTCAACCATATCAAAACTTCTAATTTCTGGTATAAAAATTTTGTTTTTCAAAACACCCTTCTTTGTCACTCTGATATCACTGAAAAGTTACTTGGTTTTTGAAAATTTGATTTTCCTCACCTTTTTTAGTTACTAACCTACTCTTTTCCCTATGACATTCTTCTTTTGTTTAAGCGGTACTTCTTCGGTTTTCAAACACTCTTACGTCTTTTGGAAAATCTTTCATAAAACTTTTCATTTTTCTTACAACCATGCTATCGTGGAGGTTTGTCAACTTAATGACTAGTAGTTATACTCCTACTATGAGTATGAACTATCAGTGACTATAAATCTTTTTGAAAAACAATATTTTGAACCAGAAATTAAACGGTTTTAATTTATGGTATCCAGTCTTGCTAATCATACTAAACTAGCCTGCCATAATATATAGAATAATAACACTTTTATTATACAAGAGGACTTACAGTACAAGTAGTAGCTTCTCCAACGGTGGATTACAGGACTTGAAATCTCTCTAATGACTACAAACTCAGTCCAAAAGTTGAAAAGAAACCATAATTAAGACTCCCACAATTCCTTTTGGATTATTAGCAATTGCATTCAAAGGACTTCACAGGACAGGAACATGTGCTACAGTCCTAATTAAATTTAGGTTAATGGGTATGTTTTCTATTTTTAGGTCACAAGGGTCACAGTTAACCTAAGAAGATGATTCTTTTATGTCTGAAGAAAAGAATCTAATGTCCTTAAGTAATCTTTGTTTTTTGCTACAAATTTATACTCCACAAATTTACCAATCAAAGCCTAAATCATTCAAGCCAAAGACCAAAAAGATACTTTGTAGTAACTGTTTCCGTAAGGAGGATAAATTCTTCTGGATCAAGATGTTCCGTGTTCCAAAAGAATTCTGATACATGGACATATTCGAACCATTCTTGAATATCCTTTGGGTTTGTTGATGTAAGATGCCATATATCAGGATTCTTTTGCCAAAGGGTATCCTTCAATTCTGTTGAAAATATTTTTGTCAAGATCAAATTTAGAAAACCATTTTGCATCTTGGATTTTATTTAGCAAGATTTCCTTTGTTGGTAGACAATAGCCATCTAAATGGGTTTTGCTAAAGGAGCAAGGAATTAAAATTATATCTAAAGTTAAAACTCCTTTACCTTTGTTTGGAAGTTCTAAGTTTAAATATTCAATCCTTCTATAGGACATAAAAAAAAGAAAAGGCTCTGATACCAATGAAAATATGAGTTATTGTAGGACCGTTGGGGAACGGGGTTCTAAACTAAACTAAAACACCCTTACGCTAGGACTGATCTAGGATGAGAAATAGTGCGGAATATCTATTTCTCAAACCTCCTAAGGATTCTAAGATCTGCTTAGGTGTCCGGCACACAGTATCACACAGAGTAGAAACAAGAACAAACTCTAAGAACTCACACAGAATGCTTAAGGCTGCCCTTGGATTCGTAATAAACACTCAGTTCGCGATTTCGTAAGCTTAAGGTCGTATATGGTCGATTACGTAAGGCTCCCGGTTGATTTCTAGCAATTTCTCTATTACCCGCGCTAATGCGGGATTAATCTCTATTTATAGTGTGTTCCACACGTATTCGAGTGTAACACGTAATTAGTCTCCACTACGCACGTGGTGCAGAGCACTGCGTACGTAGTTAGCCCAATACGCACGACCTTTTATATTTTAATGGTAATTAATTAACTTTTAACCGACCTAATCACTACGTGCGCACTGAGATCCACTACGCACGTAGTGGACTCATCACGCACGCAGTGAACACATCACGCACGTGATGAACTCTCACACACACTTAAACTTCAAAACACACATCAACACATGATTAAGTACTTGCAAGCTTAAGATAAACATAAATAACCACTAAGAACATATAACCATGCAAACCATTAATCAAAACACATTTGAATTAACATTTCAAGTAAGCATGTATATATTTTATTGATAAGAACTAGGAATTTACAAATATGCACCAACAAACTCCTCCTAAGACCTAGTTCTATCAACAAAAATTGCACTAAGCAAAAATACACAAAGTAAAATGCACAAAGCAAACAAAACGACAATCTAGCTAACACAAAGTTGTAGACTTGACTTCTTCAGATCCAGCGTAGATGTCGAATGCAAAGCAAATTCGAACGACCTTTTGAAATTGCAATGCCAAATCCATATACTGATTTTTGTAGAGGATTGGATTGTAGTACAAAACAGTAATGTCGTCCTTCCCAAAATTTTTAATCCACATAGGATCAAATACTTTAACCGTTTCTCCACCTGACAGATCATCATCCAATATGATCACTGCCTCAGTTGTTTTCTCGTTAAAGTACCACCATTTAAACCTTGCACTCCACCCAGTAGGCATGGTTCTCAACGGTAACTTCTTCATACAACGAGGAGCTTTGCAATTAAGCACTTTGAATTTCCTTCCTGTCAGTGGATCTATCTTGGTTGGATGGCTCTTGACACCTGGCACATAAGGCTTTAAGTTTTCCATCCAAATCGAGCCTCACGCTTCACCAGTGTCTCAAACCATTTTGCCATGCTGTGATCGTCACAGTCTAAAAGGGGCAGACGAGCAAGTTGTCGAATATCATAGAACGGCAGAGTCTGGATATCATTTGCTCTTTGAAAATACTCAACTCCTCTTTCCCTTTTAACTGCATAAACATTAAATTCCGGCATATAGCACCAACCAACAATTTCACCATCCGTCTTTTTGCCCAGAGTCTGATAAAACTTGGTATACTCCGGTGAGCTTTCAGACTTCTTTTCTTTCCCTACCTGACGTTCCAGAAACCGTTGATACTTCTTTCGTCTAGCTTCTCTTTCATCTTGCTTAGATTTTCTATCACCAAGATATTTTTCTAAGTCAAAATCAACATTTTCTTGTTCTCTAACTTCAGCTCTTTTGTTGATTTCCTCAGCATTAGCAGTTTTGAAAAAATCGGCAAGGTCAGGCAGGTTGTCATCTTTTTGTTGACCAGGATAGTGTTGATCGGTTTCATCCTCAATCTCAATCTCATCAGTGTCAAATACAGGTTCCTGTTCAGCTTGAGTTGGTTGCACAAAGCTTTCATCCACCTCTTCTAGAATAACATCTTCGACAGGAATCTGTAAAAGTTCAGCAATTTGTTCTTTTGTCAGGAATGGAAGTATTTCTCCTTCCTCTGCATCATACTCATTTTGTGGAACAATTCGCCCTTGAACACTCAGCAGACGAGACGATTGAGGAATATCAGCTTTCAATGGCTGAACAATTAATGGATCTTCACACAGCAATAAGAAACCATAAACATGTGTAAGTTAAAATCAAACATTTCATTTCACAAAGAAACGATTAAATATACATGATTGTTTCATTCAATTACATCATAAAACAATAACTATAAAGTCACACAGACTAACATCAACCTTGTTCGTCTCCTGAGTATGTTCCTGCTTGTTCAGACTGAGCAGCCTCCTTCAACCTTAACACCTCCTCGTCTTGCTTTTCAACCTGAGCCTTCAACCTTTTGAATTCTTGAGTATATTTAATTAAGATCTGTTCCATGGTCTCATTCTTTTTCTCAAGCTCAATTATTTTCAGTTCTCGCTCTTCATCCCTCTTCACCAAACTTTCGATCTGCATATCCTTCTCCATGTCTCTTTTCAATAAATTTTCAATTTGAGCATCTTTCTCAATCATTTTCTGTTTCACTTCTGCTAGCTCCAGCTTCCTTTCTTTCTCATCTTTTATCATGTCTAGCATGTAGCCTTGGAGCTTGCTCAGATTTTCTTCGATAGCCATAGATGGTAGCTGAGAGCCTGTTTGGGAACGTCCTGCAGCACCTTGAGCAGTGGCTGTAACTGGAGCGGCTGTTGCTGTGGTGGGTTTGATAATAATCTCTGCAGAAGCAACCAGCGGCTTGAACTTGTAGACCTTCTTCTTCTTCTTCTCTGGCTCATCGACCACCCCCTTTTCCTTCCTCTTGCGACTCGCCTCCTCATCATCTTCTTCAAAGAAGTCATCAACATTGATGTCATCTAGGCTCCCCGGGATAGCCTCTCCCCCAGTGGGATCCCGGACTTCCTGACTCTGAACTTCAGGCTCCTCATCATCCGAAATTATCTCGATGTTTTCCACCTGGGATGTGGAGCCCTCGTTCCTCCAGAGATGTTTCCTTTCTGGAGCCTTGTAATCTGGGTTGCCCAGATGGCAAATCAAACGTCTTTTCGGAGGGATAGAAGTGCCAATGTACCGGCTCATTTGTCGCACAGTCTGCTCGTTCATGTGCTTCAGCTTGATTCTGTCTCCGTCCTCCTTTACCAAACCCTCAACTTGGGTATCAAAAACGATCTGAAGGAATCGGGGATACATCAGAAATCTCCCGTCCTTCTTAGACAAGTTCTCCTTTAAACAGTTGAAAATGGCCCTTGAAATGTTGAATTTTACATTCAGCACGAGTGCCACAAATAGATGGGAGAATGTTTGGTTTAGCTGATCATGGCCTGTTCTCCGCGGCCCCAAGCAGTGAGAAATGATGTGCATCAGGTAACGATACGGGGGGCAGAGCTTTGTTTTGAATACCGATTCATTACGGATCTCCCCCGTATAACCACATCTTAGCAAACAGCCCTTTACTCGGCAGCTGTTCAGAGCAGTTGGGTCGGCTAGGTCATCCCCGAGCTCAAGCAGCTCATTCAATACCCCTTCTGATACAAGCACAGGTTGTTTCTGCACCTCCCCTCGAATCCCACCCAGGGATTCATCATATACAGCAGTGTTCCAGAATTCTTGCTGATGTGAAGCGTATGCCGTGCAAGCTGTTGTGATGGCGGTGTGGATCCTTGATCTCATCAGATAGTCGATCATCTCATCACAGTCCCTTGTTAACTTGTTCTTTGTCAGACAGGCCCGAATGTTATGCATGTCACCAGCTTTCAGCTCAGCCTTGGTCTGACTCCCACTGCCAGATGCAGTCTCAGCGGGGTTTTGTGCGGACGAACTTCCGAGTTGAGTGGATTCCATTTTTGATTTCTGCAGAATAAACATTATGCACATTAGAAAGACACATCCATTGATTGTAACACACAGTTAAAGTCGGCAGATTAGAATAAACGTTCATATCAAAAATTTGAAATTTCACCACGCACGCACTGACCATCATTACGCACGTGGTGGGGGGACTTCGTGCGAAGTGATTTAACGTTCAAAAATTGATTTATTAAATCCATGCTACACTTCGCACGTGGTGGACACTGCACGCACGAAGTGGACTTTACTTCGTGCGGCCAAACCTCATCATGGTCATCGTCTACATCACTGAGTTCGTGCGAGATGACATTATTTCGTGCGAAATGAACTTCACTTCGCACGACCAAAACTCAAACTTCAAGAACAGTTCGCCAAAATTTTTAACTTAAAACCCTTGATTAACGCTGTTTTTTAGTCTATTAAGTGATTAAGTATCATCTAACTAAGTCCACGAAGGCTACTTTTCACTTAAATCTAACAAATTAACATATTAAGGTCACTTTAATCCGGTTTTAAAAGTTTTTTAGACTTCCAAGCATAAAATCGAGTATAACTCGAGATCCAACCGTTGGATTGAGGCGAAAAACATACCAAAGTGATCACAACAAAAAGTCGAATAACACGGATGGAACGAAAAAACTCTTTCAACACAGAAATGAGAATCAAAATCGAGAGAGAATGGAGTGTACTGTAGAAAATATGGATGCGTAATGACGAATACGCACGGAACCAACTTATATACCCTATTTCACTCCGTGCGAAGTGATATCACTTCGCATGTTGCTACCTGAAGTGTACATCCGAAGTGACTCTTCATTGCGCACGTTATGAGCTTCACATCGTGCGAAATAGGATTCACTTCGCCTCTTGATCCTTGACCGCGGAGTATGCATACACAACGCACGATTTATCACACAGTTCGTGCGAGGTGTTCTTACTTCGTGCGAATTGAATTTCTCACATAAACTTAGAATTTTTCTTGATGATCCTGTACTCAGCACACAACGGTTAGTAACTTCAATGCAAGTCATAAACTTTTAAGCACACGAAAACACAAGAAATTATAAGTAAAGAAAATAAACATACCAAAAGAAATAAGATCACACCAAAAATCTTTTTGTATTTTTCTGATTATAAAGAAAGAAGAAAATGCAGACTGTTAACAAATGAAATCCTAAAAACTAAGAGACAGAAATGAAAACACTAAAGATTTGCAAAAAGTAAATTACTGAAATTAAATCTTTTTGTGAGAAGGTTCCAATATGGAATCAGTACCAGCACATCTATACTTAGTTATCATTCATTTCAGAACCTTGGACACAAACATACTCCCTCAATTTCTGTCTGTCAATCTAACTTTCCTCAGATAAAGACAGATTTGATTTCAACATTTTCTGATTATCTAGAACTGAGTACATGGTTAAGACTATCTCTTTTAAAATCTCACAGTGTTTTGACTCACTCAGTAGGATGCACAACTTGAGTACCCAACCACCATGCTTATGTGCTTTGTGATTTTGTCAACGCATTTTATGCTCTTTGACATGGAGGTCAATTTTTCACCTCTTCTGATAATTTCTGTTGAGCTTTTGTCACTGCATTTTATGCTCTTTGACAATTCAACACTAATAGATCTTTCTGTTGAGCTTTTGTCACTGCATTTTATGCTCTTTGACAATTCAACACTAATAGATCTATGTATCTATTTCTTTTGACATCTCAGATTGGGGTCAATTTTTCACCCTCTTTTTACATTTTGCTCATTGTCATCTATCACATTTGGCATGGTAACAGGTGTGTGCACCAGACTAAGTTAGTCTCAACTGTTATTGACTTGTAGACTTGGAATGTCTCGATAGTTTGAATCTTTGATGGATTTCCACATGCATAACCACTTATCAGCCTAGACTCTCATCATATGCCTTACACGCCATCTGTTTCTTATCTGATTTAACTCAAATTTTCAGACAGTTTTCTCAAGAATGTGTGCATGCCTTCAGTCCTAATTTTACTAGACATACTTTGTATAGAACACCAGTGTACCATCATTTTTCATTTGAGTTGGATCAACTTCTCATTATAGTTTTTCTGATTTTTTTGTATTTTCTATGTTTTTCTGATTTTTTTTTTATTTTCTATGTTTTCTGATTTTTTTTTTGTATTTTCTAAGTTTTCTGATTTTTTTTTGTATTTTCTAAGTTTTTCTGATTTTTTTTTTGTATTTTCTATGTTTTTCTGATTTTTTTTTTATTTTCTATGTTTTCTGATTTTTTTTGTATTTTCTAAGTTTTCTGATTTTTTTTGTATTTTCTAAGTTTTCTGAACTATCTCCCCCTAAAATACTTAAGAAACTAAAAACTAAGAAAATAGAAATGCAAAGACACACAGAAAATAAACACAAAGACAAACGAGATATAACCACACATAAAATAGACACACAGTCACACGAACAAGGACACTAAGTCGCATCATCAGGGACAACCTCACACTTGGTTTTCATGCCGTTTTCATTCACTAAGAACAAAAATCGGGGTTTATCAAATGCCTTTGTTTACAGGTCTGCTTTTTGGAAATCAGTTTGAATAGATAAGACATCAATTAATTTCTTTTCCCAGCAGTCCCGTATAAAATGGTATTTGATACCAATGTGCTTGGTCTTATAGTGTTGTACGGGATTTTTAGTAATGGCTATAGCAGCAGTGTTATCAACATAAATGGGAGTAGTAGAGAATTTCAAACCGTAATCCCGCAATTGTTGTTGAATCCAGATGACCTGAGAACAGCAGCTCGCCGCCGAAATGTATTCAGCTTCACACGTAGAGAGCGCAACTGCAGTCTGCTTCTTACACTGCCATGTGACAAGACGTGATCCTAGAAATTGGCAACCCCCAGAGGTAGATTTGTGATCCTTCTTGCATCCACCATAGTCTGACTCACTGTAAGTTGTCAACTCAAAGATATCATTATATGGATACCACAGTCCAAGATTAGGAGCATCCTTCAGATAGCGAAAGATCCGCTTGACAATCATCAGATGCTTGACATTGGGCTTGGATTGGTATCTTGCCATCAGACATGTTGCAAACATGATGTCTGGTCTGGATGCAGTGAGATACATCAAAGATCCAATCATCGCTCGGTAGAGAGACTCATTCACCAACTCCCCCTCAGTATCTGGAGACATGCCGTGGTTAATGGAAAGAGGTGTTGCAGCAGTCTTCTCAGTAGACATTTCAAAACGGGCTAGGATGTCAGCAACATACTTCGACTGATGTAGAAAAATCCCTGTCTCGGTCTGCTCCACTTGAAGTCCAAGGAAGAACTTCATATCTCCCATTGAACTCATTTCGAATTTTTCCTTCATAATCCTTGCAAAGTCTTCACACAGAATCGGATTGGAAGAACCGAAAATGATATCATCCACATATACTTGCACCAAGATCAAGTCTTTATCAGCACCCTTGATAAATAATGTTTTGTCGATGGTTCCTCTCCGGTACCTATTATCAGTCAGATATTGAGAGAGGGTCTCATACCATGCTCGCGGTGCTTGATGAAGCCCATACAACGCCTTATTCAGCAAGTATACTTTGTCAGGATGAATAGGATCTACAAACCCCGGAGGTTGGTTGACATACACCGTCTCCTGAATTTCTCCGTATAGGAACGCACTTTTAACATCCATTTGATACACTTTAAAGTGTTTGTGCGAGGCAAATGCGAGAAATAACCGGATAGCTTCCAGCCGAGCAACTGGAGCAAACACATCAGTGTAGTCTATATCAGGAATTTGTCTGAACCCCTGAACTACTAGCCTTGCCTTGTTCCTGACAATCACCCCCTGATCATCCCGTTTGCACTTCAGAACCCATCTGCAGCCAAAGGACTTAGCACCCTTTGGTTTGTTCACTAAGCGCTAGACGTTCAACTTTTGAAATTGAAGCAACTTTTCTTGCATTGCATTAATCCAAGAATCATCTGTGAGTGCCTCAATATGATCTTTTGGTTCAATCTGTGAGAGAAAACCCGAACATAGACATTGTGTAAAATCTACAGACTGAACCAAATTGGCACCTAGATCGGAAAAGTCTGTCATCTGTTTCAATCCCGGGGATTCTGAAGATTGAGAACCTGATAGCGTTGCCACTTGCCTCCTGGTTTGAACATGAGAATTCGGATCGCCAATAATTTGTTCAGGAGGATGGTTTCGATCAACTCTACTTGATCTCTGCAACTGAGCCTCTACATTAGTTTCCAGATTGGTAACCATGGGTGTCTCTTAAAATGTTAACGTGTGGTCATTGGATGAACTTTCACCCTGTGAACCCTTGTCTGGTGGAGTATGTGGCTCATCTTCAGAGTCAGATTCAGCATCACTTAGTGTGGGTATGGGAGAACTAGAGGACAGGTTTGGTGTGACACTGCCAGAAGAGTTATGAAGATCATATAACATTTGTATTGCAATGTCTTCTTCTAAGGCTACTGGTGGCAGATTGAATGAGTCAAATAGATTATCATAGTCAAACAACCAGGCATCACCAGTTTTTGTCGGAGGAGAAGAATTTCTCTGCACATCTACTTCAAACCACTCTTCCACACAGTTAGACGTTAAGTTGTATACCCTCTTGTTCGGAATGCTGTATCCCAAGAAGAACCCTTTTTCTACCTTGGAACTGAACTTTCCCTCTGCTTCCCGTTTTAGCATAGTGCACGGAGCGCCAAACGGTTCAAGATGGCTAAGATTCGGTTTCCGGTTATTCAACAGCTCATAACATGTCTTTCCTAATCGTTTGACCACTAAGACCCGGTTAAGTGTGTAACAAGCATTGGCTACAGCTTCGTTCCAAAACCTAACGGGCAAAGCAGAGTCAGCAAGCATGGTGCGTGCTGCCTCTATTAAGGTCCGATTCTTCCTTTCAGCCACTCCATTCATTTGAGGAGTATATGCGGCGCTGAACTGATGTTGGATACCTTTTTCGTTACACAGCTTTTCCATCTTCTGGTTCTTGAACTCAGTATCATTATCTGATCGAAGCTTCCTGATCTTCAACTTGTAGATTGTCTCTAACTTGTTGATCATGACCTCTAAAGTCTCGAATGTCTCAGACTTCTCTTTCAAGAAGAAAACCCAGGAAAACCGCGAGTAGTCATCAGTCACTACTAGACAGTATCTATCTCCGTGAATGCTCTTGTACCGCACATGACCAAATAAATCCATGTGAAGTAGTTCAAGCGGAATTGAGATGGAGTGATACTTCTTCAACTTGTGGGGCTTCTTCGTCTGCTTCCCCATTTTACATGATACGCACTTGTCTGGTAGATGGAAACTTTTCAAGTTGACTCCCGTGACCAGCTCATGATGCACTAAGTGGTTCATATTTCTCAGGCTTAAATGACACATCCTCTTATGCCATAACACTGAATCCTTCTCAGTGGCCTTGGTGAGAAAGCATTGGTGTTCTACATCTTTCACCGAAGCATTGGACATATCCAAGACATAAAGGTCATTTTGTCTTGGAATTGACATTAAGATCATGTCTTCGGGAATTTGGTACTCCTTCTTTAGCACATAGCACTGTTTGTCATCGAACATCACCTTGAACGCTTTATCACAAATTTGTGAAACTGACAGCAAGTTGTTTGCTAGCTGCTCGACATAGTTGACCTTGTCAAAGCTCACTCTCCCATTGGACAAGAAACCCTGAGCGGTGATGTGTCCCCCTTTATCTCCAGCGAAGCTAACATACCCTCCTTTTATTTTTCTGACGTTTGATAGAAGGTTCAGATCGCCTGTCATGTGCCTGGATGCTCCACTATCCACAATCCACGTGTTATACCGATGAGCACCTTTGACATCAGCTTGTCCAGTCATGCACGCCTTTTGATTTACTGGTTCAGGTTGAACAGGAACTGGCGTTGGTTCGGCAGCTGGCTCAGAGGTTGATGCGACATTTTGCTCGTCAGTGGGCAGCACAGACTCGTTATCGTTGACATCGTGGACACTGTCTGCCTCAGACTGAGAATCGTCATTCAGATCTAGAACACTGGCCAGGTTGGTCTCAGCAACTTCAAAAGTATCAGCATCTTGGAAGTGTACTGACCAGTCGATCCCCTCATCTTTCTGAACAACCACCATTGCTTTGGATGATCCCTCATGGGATGTTTCAGCCTTCTTTGGAGTAGTGGTAGTTGAAGATTTTCCAGAAGATGTTCGGAAAGGGTACTTGGGTCCTGAGTTCTTTGGCTTTTCACATTCTCTTGCAAAATGACCCTTTTCTCCACAGTTGTAGCAGGTTACAGCTGACTTGTCGAAACCCAGCTTTGTATCTTTTGTTGCTGTAATCTGCATCCCCGTTCTTTTGACTAATGCCTTTGCTCTCCTTACCAGATTAGCATAGGACCATAGAATGTCCTGTCTTTCCATCTCATCGTTGTCTATCTGGTCATAGTCTTCCTGAGTCAGGTAGGCATTTCCGATTTTACCCTTTAGCAGATCATCATATGAGGTGACCAATGCACTAAGCATTCCCATATGCTCCTTTACTTCTGCAGTGCTGCCATGCTTAAAATGCTCAGTGTTTAAAGCAGGCATAGACGTTTTGCTTGAAGGAGCAGAATATGGTGGTCCACTAGGAGTTTCAAGAGCAGACTTGCTTGATGAACTAACGTTAGAAGTAAAAGCTGTCTGCAGTGGAGCATTTGACGAAGTAACCGGAGAAGCAACTGATCCCGTACAGTATAAAGAAGGATTCTGCACATAGCTGCTTAATCTGTCTAGATTAAGCTCCTCCTGTTCATGCTCTTTCAGCTTTGTAATGAAGTCATTCAGATCCATGCCTTCAAAACCTTCACCATTCTTCAAAATCATGATGAACGGCCTCCAGCTTTTGGGTAAAGCCTTTGACAGAGTCTCCACTTGTTGTCATTCCGAGATCTGCACCCCCAAACTATCCATTTCACTAAGAAGATGGTTGTATCTGTTGATCAGATCTGGAAGCTTTTCATTGACATAAGAAGTGAAGTGGTCAAACTCCTTTCTCAACTGGGAGGCCTTGAGCTCTTTTAACGATGCATTCCCCTCGTTCCTCTTTTGTAATGCGTTCCACAAAGAACGTGACGTTCTGTACCGTCGGAACTGATGGAATATCTCGTTCGGAATAGCTTGGATCAGGTAAGAATAGGCTTTCTTTTCTGCATCATAAGCCTTCCTCTGATCATCACTCATCTGATCATAGGGAACTTCGATGTTCCCTTCACCCTTAGGTACGACATAATCAGCAGAAATGGCCCGGTGCAACCGTGGATCAACCCCATCAATAAATATTTCGAAACGTGGTTTCCAGAAAGGGTAGTCTTCCATGGTTAGCAGTCTAGGTACTTTTTTAATTCCTCCCTGTTCGTTGTCCATTATTAAGTTACTTAATGCGGTGATTGTTTGTTTGGCAGCCATTGCACTCATGTCAGACATTTTAGAAAGAGACTTAAAACAAACTTAACACTACGCACGGAATGTAGAAGACCTACGTACGGACTGACACGAAAACACACAGACTCTACTTCGTACGAACTAGACACTCACCACGCACGGAATGGATTGACTACGCACGAAGATTGGAAAGGACAAAATTCACACACAGAATCAATACGTACGAAATGAAATCACTACGCACGTGTTGAGGATCCACTACGCACGGACAGACACATAGCCTATCGAAGATTCCAGAAGATCAACAACCTACTACGCACGAGATGACCTGATGTATGCACGAAGTGAGGAGCACTTCGCACGAGTAAAATTTAACGATTGAGAAAAAAATTTAAGACACTAAGTCACACTACGCACGCACTAATGGTCAATACGCACGCACTGAGAATCACTTCGCACGGGTAAAACTCAAACAGTTAACGTAAAAACACAACCCTGTTTAACGAAAAACGACCTATTTTCAACCTAACAATTGATAAAAAACCGACGAAAAGGACAAAACACACAGGCCTAATCGACACCTAGATCACGAAACCTAAGGAAAAGTGATCAATCAAAGCACATGGCTCTGATACCACATTGTAGGACCGTTGGGGAACGGGGTTCTAAACTAAACTAAAACACCCTTACGCTAGGACTGATCTAGGATGAGAAATAGTGCGGAATATCTATTTCCCAAACCTCCTAAGGATTCTAAGATCTGCTTAGGTGTCCGGCACACAGTATCACACAGAGTAGAAACAAGAACAAACTCTAAGAACTCACACAGAATGCTTAAGGCTGCCCTTGGATTCGTAATAAACACTCAGTTCGCGATTTCGTAAGCTTAAGGTCGTATATGGTCGATTACGTAAGGCTCCCGGTTGATTTCTAGCAATTTCTCGATTACCCGCGCTAATGCGGGATTAATCTCTATTTATAGTGTGTTCCACACGTATTCGAGTGTAACACGTAATTAGTCTCCACTACGCACGTGGTGCAGAGCACTGCGTACGTAGTTAGCCCAATACGCACGACCTTTTATATTTTAATGGTAATTAATTAACTTTTAACCGACCTAATCACTACGTGCGCACTGAGATCCACTACGCACGTAGTGGACTCATCACGCACGCAGTGAACACATCACGCACGTGATGAACTCTCACACACACTTAAACTTCAAAACACACATCAACACATGATTAAGTACTTGCAAGCTTAAGATAAACATAAATAACCACTAAGAACATATAACCATGCAAACCATTAATCAAAACACATTTGAATTAACATTTCAAGTAAGCATGTATATATTTTATTGATAAGAACTAGGAATTTACAAATATGCACCAACAGTTATTTCCTTTAAAAATAAAAGAACAAATAGTTAGAAAAATAAATATTAATATATATTTCGAACAGCACCTTAGAATGTTACAGTTACAAAAAGAATTAGAAGAACAAGAAAGGATTGCAGAAAATGAATATTACGTATTGTAAGTCGGGATATAGGAAGACAGATATACATGTCCACCGACGGCAATAATCACTCTTTGTAATATAGTGAGCGAATGAGCTAGTGTAATTTTATTTCAAGTCCGATTTCTAGAAATATGTTAATATCCACATCCAAACAAAAGGATATGAACAATTTATTGGAAAGAATCTTCAAATAGAAACGTAGCTGATAGGATCTTTACTAAACTACCTGGAAGTTTAGGAAAAGAAATACATAAGGAATGGAATGAAAAACTTTATTATTATTAGTATTATTATTACTATTATTACTATTAGTATTATTAGTATTACTATTATTATTATTACTATTACTATTACCATTATTATTACTATTACTATTACTATTACTACTTTTACTACTACTATTACTACTATTACTATTACTAATATTATTATTATTATTATTATTGGAATCATTATGTACGTCAGTACGTGTCACCTTCATCGATGATAATTAGTTATAAACTCTGCGGGTTTCTAATTATAATATATAAATGATAATTATTTTAAGAGTGAATTAATGATTTTCTCAAGTGTGATTGAGTGAGGAGAGAGAGGAGAAGAGGGTAAATGTGAGGGGTGAGAGCACGGGTGTTTAAAATAATCTGAATCCGAACATCCGAATTAATTATCCGAAAAAGATACCCGAAATGTGGATATTCGAATTTTCGGATTCGGATTCAGATAGTAAATTTTGGAAGTTTCGGATATTTTGGATATCCAATATCCGAAATTATTTTTTATTTTTTATTTTCATTTTGCTTATTTATTTAGTTTTCTTAACATATACAATTTTATATTCATGCATTTTTTTCATTTTGAAACATACTTGAACTATTTTTAGTGATTAAAGTTTAAAATATGGTTATTTAGTAATTATATATATTTTTTAAAAACTAAATCAAAAATATATTTTTTGAAATCATCCGATATTGCGGATTCGGATACCGAAATCCACTATTCGAAAATAGGGGAGGTGGTGATGTGTTTGCCAACTAGACATCCATAACGTCATCATTTGTCACCTCATCAATTTTTAACCGGTAGCCTATTTAACCGGTTACGAAATTCTTTTTATTGAAGAAATTGAATTTTATAGTCCATTCTTAGTCAAAAAATTGTACTTTACTTTTATTGACAAATTTCAAACATTTATGTTATCTTTCTCGGGAATTTGCCCTATTTAAAATGTTATAAAAGGTCAATATGATATTTATAAATTACTGTGTGTAAATATGGTGTTTTAAGGTTTAAGAGGACATATATGATATTTCTCTAACAATTTTGATTAAATGTTGACTTAAAAAAGTAAAATTAGAATTTTAATTTGATAAAATAAAGGGCAAACTACGTGAAAATAAAATGAACTTTGTCTTAGTTACCATTGTATACAACTAACTTTAATTTTTTTTAAATAATACAATTACCTTTCATAATCCTCTCATTGTTTGCAAATAACTTTTTTATGTGTCTGTTGTTTAGTAACCATTGTATACAATAAATTTTGTCATAACTTACATAATATACAACAAGTTGCATACAATGTGAGAAGTATAAAAGTTGGTTGTATTATTTCTAAAAAAATTAAAGTTGATTGAATATATTGGTAACTAAGATAAAGTTTATTGTGTTTTAATGCAATTTGCCTTAAAATTAATGATCAAGATTAAGTAATTAAATTTATTTTATTAAATAAAGGAATAAGATCATTTAATAATTTTGATACATGTTATTTTTTTTATTAAAATTAGCATATATGTGTCCTAAAAGGTAAACAATTGACATAAGAATTTTGATTGTAATATTATGTTAGAAAATTATATATTACTTTTTACTATGATTAAGTATGTAATGAAATTTAAAAGTTTCACGAGTATGTAGGTTCAAGTTTCAAGGTGAACAAAAGGAGCTAATTAGGAATAAAACGAGTTGCGTTTAACCCGCGGGTAATCACTATTTCGATTGCTTTAAATCTAAATTACTTACTTTAGTTTTTTACAAAAAATATTAGGCTGTGTTTACTTCCTATTAAATCCTTCATTTTTTTAGAAAAATTTTCTATGAAAACAGAAAATTAGAAAACATGTCCACTTACACAACTTTTTAATAAAACAGAAAACTTATTCACTTTCCCAAACTTCTCAATTTTTTCAAACTTTCATACTTTTTAAAACAACATTTTCAAGAAAACAATCATACTAAACATGTTTTTCATTTTATTCTAATCTCCACACCTTCATCTTAATACGTCTTATATTTATTTTCACAAAATGAAAACTCCAGCATTTTTCACTGAAAAAAAAAACGAAAAACATAAATATAAATATAAGAGTTAATTGCACCAATGGTCCTTTAACTATCCAAAAGTTGCGACTTTAGTTCTTTTTTTTAAAAAGTTGCAAAGATAGTCCTTTAACTGCCAAAAGTTGCACATATGGTCCTTTTTAACGTTTTCTGTTAAGTAATTCTGTTAAGTAAGGGGTATTTCAGTCTTTTTACCTATTTTTAAGATTTTAATTAAATTAAAATTATATTTTAAATGTGTCAACTCTCTCTCACATCAAATCAGTCAACTCTCTCCTCACATCAAATCTGTCAACTCTCTCACACACACACTCCTCCCTTTCTCCCTCTCTCTCTCTATCCTCTTTCTCACAGTCGCACCATCTCTCTCTCTTTTCTACTCTCCTTCTTTGTTCTCACCTATAAACCGTCACCTCCCTCATTCCTCTCCTCTGCCCGTCGACCACCGTCTATCTCTGCCTGAACCACAACTGCCGCCGCCTTGCACCACCGTCGGTCGACGGCTGACCACCATAACCAGCCATCACGAAACACCCCTCACCTCTGTCCCTCCTCGTAACAGCCAACCTTCGAAACCCTAGCGTCGTCCCTCTTCTCTTCTCGTAACAGTCAACAGCCAACCACCACACTCACCACAAAAACCCTAGATCCACCATCTAAACCCACCTGCAACCACAAACTGTCGTCGCCGTCCTTCTTCCTCCATCAACAGATCGCCGCCCACTAACCCTTACCGCTGCAAACCCTAACCCACCATCTGCTCCAATCGTAACCACCCTTCTAAAACCCTCTCTCCACCGTAACCCACCTCCACACTCTGCAAAAAAAAAGGAAATATTTGAAAACCCTAGATCGAAGGCTTCAAAGAGGATCTGTCAACGCTAAATCTTTGAAAACCCTAGTCGGGCAGATGAGAGATCTGTTGAAAGATCTGTCAACGGAAATCTGCTGAAAACCCAGAAACCCAGATCGGAGGCTTCTTCGATAGTGGTGATGAACACTTGCTGTGTGGCGGCGGTGGTGTTCTCCGGTGAGGGGGAGTGAGGGCGGTGGTATGGGTAGAAGAGGAGAGGAGAGAACGAAAAAGTGTTGGGGTGAGGGGACTGTCGATTGGTTTGTGGTGGAGGTTTGTGGTGGTTTGTGGTGGAGTTTGAGAGAGAGAGACAGACAGGAGAGAGAGATTGACAGGGGTACTTTTTAATGCTTTTAGTTATTTATAATATTATTATAATATAATTATTAAAAAAATAAATAAAAAATAAGGATAAGGGGTAAAATAGTCAATTGATAAAAACTAACAGAATTACTTAATAGAAAACGTTAAAAAGGACCATATGTGCAACTTTTGGGCAGCTAAAGGACTATCCTTGCAACTTTTTTAAAAAAAGGACTAAAGTCGCAACTTTTGAATAGTTAAAGGACCATTGGTGCAATTAACTCTAAATATAATTATCTAAAAGACTATAAGAATTTTAGTCCAACTTTTATCACTAATGGTCATATACATAACCATCGCGTTGCAATGCTAGATTTTTTTATATGACAAACAAAGTATATAAGCTAGTATTGTTTTATAGTAAAAGACTTTTTTTTTGTTAACGGCATAAAAAGCTTAAAGTGTTTATTTAACTTTTCAAATATCCGGATAAAATCTTTAATTTTAAATATCACTTATAATTATGATAGTGTCATATCTTTAAAAGTAATACTGGTATGTTAAAAAATTACAAAAATTTCTGTTATATTTTAAATGTTATATTCTTACACTTGTTGTGTGTGGTCACTTTTGTTATGTAATTATTCAAAGTTGGGGAAATGCTATATAAAGGCATTTCCCCCACATTCTAATGTAAGCTTTGCATATTACTCACTTGTGTTTTTGTGTTCTCCATACTCTCTCTCGGCTCTCTCTCTCTAGAAACCGAATACACAAACTAACACAAACTACAAGATTAACATCTTGCATTGCTTCATCCGTATACAATACGGGACCAAGAATTGGTATCAGAGCCAAACTTGTTTTGGCTCGTGATTGTTCGAAAAAGAACTTCAAGATCTCGAAGACTTTAAGCTCACTAAGAAGAAAAGGTTCTCGGTTTTACACAGGTTCAGGAACTTCAACTTTCCTCAAAGAAACTCTAGCTTAAACGACTTCAAAAGGTGGAACTCGGTAGAGGTATAAACTTCATCTTCTTTAATCCACCTTTGAGTTGTTTTACATAGCTTATAAACCTTCGAAAAACTGTTCTTGAAGAAAAGGTTAAACCGAAAAGTTTATATCTACATTCTAGGTCAAGAAAAGTAATTAAATACCCACTTTTCAAACATTAAAATTTCAGGGTATTTAAGCATTTATTGTGTTCTTGATCTGAATAATAGAACTTGAAGAAGAAGAAATCGGTTTATAATTTATTTAATTATAAATTATAAATAGTTTAAGTGTTGAACAAGGAAAGTCAAGCACTTGCCATACCAATCAAGTACAAAGTTGTTAGACACTATTCAGGGTAAGGCAATCTGATTTGAAAGGGACATACCAAAGTCTATCAGCCGGATCCTCAATCGCATGCGATTGGGGTGTGCGGCTTATAGAAGTTGAGAAGTTTGCCAGTGTGAATCACATTTGATAGAATCGCATTTGATTGTATCACATTTGATCGAATCGCATGCAATTAACACTTACATCTATCTACCATTGGAATCGCACTTGATTGAATTGCACTATTATTCTGTATTGGTAATCGCATGCGATTGACAGAACTAACAGTTTACTTTCTAACTGTTTGATGAGACATGTTTGATTCGCATTCGATTAACCATTCATACTAAATCCTTATTCTGCTTGTTTTCAAGGACACCTAATCGCATTCGATTGACCTGTAATCGCACTCGATAAGACAAATTCCAATCAGTGACATTCCTCTTACTTGGACAAGTGATTGACCCATCTGAACTTGACTTAAAGAACTCTTGAACATTTGAACTTAATCAAAACATTCTAATTCATAATTGAATTTAATCTAAACCAGATCTAATTCAAAGGTGAATTAAATTACCTTAAGTCTATCTAGTTCAAAGTTGAATTTAATCCTCTTAAGATCTAATTCAAAATTGAAATTCATAAGACTTAGTTCTTTAATCGATCTTCAAGACTCTCTATAATCAAACTTGAACAATCACACCTTTTTAAGTGAAGCTTTCGAACAATCAAACCATCTTGCAAGTAAACGATCATTTCTCACTAAATCAGTAATCATGTCAAGTACAAATGAAATGATGTCCATTGGCACCGACACAAAACCTCCTGTTTTGTTTCGGGGGGAATACAATGTCTGGAAGGGTAGGTTCAGGGATTTTCTTGAACACAACGAAATCTGTGGAGACAAGATGATAGAATGCATCCACAAGGGCAACACCAAGTTTACAAGGATCGTTGAAGCTGACCCAACTAACAACCCCCCCATTCTCAGACATGAGAGAGAAAAGACCAATGACGAGCTGACTGCTACTGAAAAGGAAACCAAGAAGCAGAGAGACTAGCAAAGTACTATCTAAAACAGGGTCTCTCATCTGAGATTTATCTAAAGATTGACAGCTTGGGTACTGCCAAGGAAATTTGGGATGAGATCAAAAAGCAGTTGCAAGGAACTGAACAATGAGAGTACATCAAACGCACTCAACTGGTCAACAGTTACCATGAGTTCAAAGCTCGTGAGAATGAACTCCTGTCTGAAACATATGGCAGATTCGGCAAACTGCAAAATGAAATGAGATCTAATCAAATTGTCAGAATTGATCTTGATTTGAATTGTGTTTTTCTGAATTCATTAGGTTCTGAGTGGAAAGACTATGCCAGACTTTACAAACAGATCAACAAGGATCTTACATCAGTCACCTTCCACAACATCTTCGAAGATCTCAATCAATATCGAGATGAAATCTTGCAGTCTAACCCGAAACAACCAGTTGCTGATCCTCTGGCCTTGGTTGTGGCTGACAGTACTCCAAGGGAAAAATCATCAAGATCACTAAAACTTAAACATGTGGCTCTCAGTGATTCGGATCAAGATGATGATAATGTTGATTCAATCGAAGCTACCTTTCAAGCTCTTACGGTGGCCAGCAAGAATTTCAAGAACCGCTTCAGCAAGACCAACAATAGACAACGGTTCACATCTGGTTCAAAGAGACCTGAAAGAGCTGCTCCCGTCGACAAATAAAGGTACTAGAGGGATGAGAGGATGGAAGAAAAGAAAACTACTCCAAATGCTATAACTGTGGAAGGTTAGGCCATTTGATCAGGAACTGCCCCATGAAAAAGACGAAAGATGCAGAGTACTACCGGCAAAAGTACCGTCTGTTCAAACAAAGACAGGCTGGGAACGTGCTGCTAGTCGAAGAAGATCAGTTCTTGGATGATACAGAATCGGACAGTGATCTGGATGGTGAAGATCACGCTCAATTATGTCTGATGCCACGTAATGGTGGAGGAGGTAGAGATGATGATGATGGTGATGATCTTTCTGAGTCAGATGAGGAAATCTTGGATAACGAAAAGGTATCTTCTAGCTCTAACCTTAATATGAGTTTTAAACATGAACACATACAAACCATATTAATCCGAATGACAGAGTTAGAAAATAAGATAATAGAGTTAACCACTAGAAATCAAGTTCTAGCAGATTTTTCACACAATAAGGATATAGAGGCACAAACAATAATTAAGCAGTTAGATAACGACTTAATTAGCCTTAAGATCCAATTAGCTGCTAAAGAATCTGAATTCTTAGAGTTAACTAATAGCACAAATACCACCATATTAGATCTTAAAGCAGAATGTGCATGTGCTGAAAAGGATTCTGAAATTCTTAAAAATGAACTTAGGAATGAACTAAGTACTCTTTACACCAGAATCTATGAACTTGAATATCTTCTATCCAAACACGATCAATGTGACAAGATCATCTCTCAATACAAAGAAAAGGAACGTCCTTTCTCCAGATGGAACTTCGATGGGCTGGGATTCAAATTGCGCAAGATTACGTCCAAACAATTATACAATGCTGATTTGTTTGGCGAAGGCCTTACCCAACGGATGGTTTTTATTGGTCAAGAAGAGGAACGTATTGAAGAAGATGTCAAACGAACCCTTAATCTCAGAACTGCAATTCCATTTGACTACTCTGATCTTAATGACTCATACCTCACCTGACTCACTTCATCGTCTAAGACTGATGTTTCATCTTCTGTCTATTCTGATGAAGAACTCTACTCTCCTGTTTCACCAAAGCCCACTGTTGAATACATTCCTCACAAAGAATTACAAGGCATATTCAACACCCTGCAGGAATTTTGTTTCATCCACCTTGTTCAATAGGACCTTACCAAAGCCATTCAAGATGAGTTCAACCCTCTCACATTTGATACATCTTCTCTGGTGAAAGAAACCTATGCCCTCCAACAGCGCATTAAGACTTCTCTTGATCATGATGAAAAGATCATAGATAAAATTTGCAGGAAACAGTTTGTCTTGAAAGAAAGGATCAAGAAGCTCCAAGAAGAGATGCAACCTCCTAATCCCTTCACATATTCACTCTATGGTTCACAACTTGATGATTGCACTCATGCATCCACTAAGTCTTCAGCATGTAACACTCATATAAATTTTGTTAATAAAACTGATGTAACAACACTTAAACTTAAACAGATTTGCAAACCAACGCACCTTTCCACTTCCAATCACCTTTCTCGTTTGCACTTAGACGTACCTGAATCATCATGAGCTGCAGCTAGTCGACCACGACTTAATTCTAATCTTTTATCCTCTACTGCAGATGTGAAGAAGTCTGGAAACAAGAAGTACCAAATAAATGCATCATGGCAAAGAGTCATTCCTAGATCCACTAGGAAGTGTTCAAATTTGAAACCTATCTGTGAAAACATTTTGATGTTTGATTCTGTTTGTAATCATTCCTGTTCACAAGACAATACTGCTTCTACCATGTTTTGTATGAGTGATGGCTTTACTCATGGACACTGTGAATTTAATTGTTGTTATGATCAATTGAGAAAGTCTTTAGGTATTAAACCATGTGCTGACTGGACTGATTTTTATGCTAATCTAGTATGTATTCCATTTTTAAATTCCAAAGGCTACATCATTAATCAATGGATCACCACTCGTCAATCACATGCACTTAAACGCCTAAACAAATCCAACCGATTGCTCACGATCAAGGAACTGGAAATCTACAGACGGCAGGGCTATGAAGCATTTAAAAGGGCTTGGATTGCACAGGAAAAAAACTTGCATACTCAAAAGCGTTCTCGTAATTCCCCTTCCAAAATCTCCAAATCTTCTAAACCCAAGCCATCATCCATTCAACGAGTAGCAAAACCTACTAAACGCAATGCTCCAGTTCAACGAAAGCAAGTTGATGCACCAAGGCCACAGAGAATTCTTAAGAATTCCTCGCAACCATGGATTCGCAAACATAACGCTTCCGCAAATCCAAAACCTCTGATTCCATCAACTGTCAAACCAACAGTGGTAAAGACACTTTCTTCTCAGCCAATTTCTTCCAAATCTATTCCTTCACGACAACAGATTAAACCCACATGAGTACTCAAGAATAGATCAGTAGAAGTCTCACCACCACAAGCAGACAACATCATTACTCAATCACTTCTAGGGACTAACAATCAAGGACCCATTCAGATATGGGGACCTAAACGTGATTTATTCTCTCTTTGCAGGTGCCTCACTTGTGGTACCTTGACTCCGGCTGTACCAAACATATGACCGGCAACAAAAGTCTTCTCAAGAATTATGTTCCTAAGTACTCCGGGAATGTACGTTTTGGGAACGACAATGTTGCACTAATAATGGGGTACGGAGACATTGAGAAGAAACACATCAAGATTAAGAAAGTCTCCTATGTTGAAGGATTGGGTCATAATCTATTTAGCATCGGACAGTTTTGTGACAAAGATCTGGTAGTAGTATTCAAGAAAAACAAATGTTCTGTGATCACAGAAACTGGTGATGAACTACTTACAGGCTCTAGGAAATCTAACCTGTATTCCATAGATTTGGAGAAATATGATTCTCCTACTTCTGTATGTCTTCTATCCGAAGCTTCAAATGATCTTACTTGGCAATGGCACCGTAAACTCTCTCATCTGAACTTTCAGAATATTAACAAACTAGTCACTGGTGACTTGGTGAGAGGCATTCCCAAGCTAAGATTCAACAAGGACCATCTGTGTGCAGACTGTGAGAAGGGTAAAATGAAGAAAGCTACTCATAAA
Source organism: Pulicaria dysenterica (assembly GCA_947179395.2). NCBI lineage: Eukaryota > Viridiplantae > Streptophyta > Magnoliopsida > Asterales > Asteraceae > Pulicaria > Pulicaria dysenterica. Next base: position 49,893,802 of record OX359294.1, on the reverse strand, counting down.
TCAAAGAAAGTGTTTAGCACTACCAAGCCTTTAGATCTCCTGCATATGGATCTCTGCGGTCCTATGAGAATTCAGTCCAAGCATGGGAAGAAGTATATACTAGTCATGGTGGATGACTATTCCAGGTACACTTAGGTCAAATTCCTGTGTGCTAAAGATGAAACTACACCAACAATTATCACATTCATCAAACAGCAGTAGAACAAGTATGGTCAGAGTGTTGTCTCAATCCGTACAGACAATGGAACATAATTCAAGAACAACGCTCTGAAAAGCTTTTGTGACCTAGTTGGGATCAACCATCAGTTCTCTGTAGCATATACTCCACAACAGAATGGTGTGGTCGAAAGACGAAACATAACCTTGGTTGAAGTTGCCCGTACCATGCTGTCATACTCTGGGCTCCCATCTTCCTTCTGGGCTGAAGCCGTCAACACTGCCTGCTATACGCAGAATCGCTCTTTCATTAATAAACGTTTTAATAAAACTCCCTATGAACTGGAAAATGGCATAGTGCCTAATATAAAATACTTTCATGTCTTTGGTAATAGGTGCTTTGTTCTAAATGACAAGGATAATCTAGGAAAGTTTGCTCCTATAGCTGATGAAGCTATTTTCTTAGATTATTCCACTGAATCCAAATCCTACAGAGTTTTTAACAAACGTACAAAGAGCATTGTTGAAAGTATCAACGTAACATTTGATGATGCATTGAATGTTAAAGATTTTCCACCTAAATCAACAATAAACGCTTCCGAACATACCTGTTCAGGACCGGTGCTTCAAAATCAAGAATTAAACAATCCCTCCAGTTCAAATACTAATCTTGACTTTATGTTTAATTTCTTAAGATCTGAATCCTCTCCTGTTTTAACTGACAACAGGGACAACACAGGCATACCAACAAGTGTTACTACAACGGCTCCTACGGTCACTGAAACGAATCCTTTTGCAGATCTCTATGCTGAGGATTCTTCTTCTTTTGCAACCCTGTGACTTCTCAGATTCCTGACCCGGAGAGTCCTCCTGTGTTTTATTCAGACACAAATTTCTCTCCTGCAGATGAAGAAGAAGCACGACACATACAAGATCTCATTCCTTCATCTTCCACTTCACATGAAATTAAGTGGACCAGACATCACTCCGAAGAGAACATCATCGGAGATCCTTCAGTTGGCATTAGATGATCCAAATTGGGTAATTGAAATGCAGGAAGAATTACACCAATTTGATCGTCTCAAAGTCTGGCGATTAGTTCCTCTCCCATATGGCAAATCTGTTGTAGGAACTAAATGGGTTTACAAGAACAAACGGGATTCGGATGGAGTGGTTATTCGTAACAAAGCTAGGTTGGTTGCTAAAGGCTACAATCAACAGGAGGGTATTGACTATGATGAAACCTTTGCCCCTGTTGCTCGTATTGAAGCTATACGGCTATTCCTTGCATATGCAGCCTCCCGAAGCTTCCGTTTCTTTCAAATGGATGTGCAGACAGTGTTTCTTAATGGTGTACTTAAAGAAGAAGTCTATGTCTCACAGCCTGAAGGATTCATCAATTCAAAATACCCTAACCATGTATATATTCTAGATAAGGCCTTGTACGGTTTATAACAAGCCCCACGTGCATGGTATGATGTCTTATCTGAGTACTTGATAACTGAGGGTTATTCAAAGGGAAAGACAGATACCACTTTATTCACAAAGACTAAAGGTAGGGACAAAATCCTTGTTCAGATATATGTGGATGACATCATCTTTGGATCTACGAATCCAAAGTACAGTGAAGAGTTTGCACAAACAATAGTAAACAGGTTTCAAATGAGTATGATGGGAGAGATGTCATTCTTTCTCGGACTCCAAGTAAAACAGTTAAGTCATGGCAGTTTCATTTGCCAGTCTAAGTATATCAAAGATCTTCTCACCAAGTATGATATGCTCAACTGTAATCCTATCTCCACACCGATGGCTACAAAAGCACAGCTATCAGCAGATCCAAATGGCTCTCCAGTGGATCTCAAATCCTACCGTGGAATGATTGGATCTTTACTGTACCTAACTGCAAGTCATCCAGATATCATGTTCTCTACCTGTCTCTGTGCTAGATATCAGGCTAATCCAAAGGAGTCCCATCTGTTAGCTGTTAAGCGTATTTTCAGATATCTCAAGGGGTCTATTGATCTTGGTCTGTGGTATCCTAAGGACTCAAATAAGGATCTCCATGCCTACTCCGATGATGACTATGCCGGTTGCAAGATTGATAGGAAAAGCACCTCTGGTAGTGCACACTTTCTGGGTGATCGTTTAGTCTGCTGGGCCTCAAAGAAGCAAAACTGCGTATCCACTTCTACAGCTGAAGCTGAGTATGTTGCTGCTGCAATGTGCTGTTCACAAAGTCTTTGGATACGAACACAGTTATCAGACTTTGGCCTTAGGTATGACAACATTCCATTACTATGCGTTTCCCAGTCTGCCATAGCAATCTCCTTTAATCCGGTACACCACTCTAAAACTAAACACATTGATATCCGTTATCACTTCATAAAAGATAACGTAGAGAAAGGTCTTATTGAGCTCCAGTATGTTCCTACTGAAAATCAGCTTGCTTACTTGTTTACCAAACCATTAGACGAAAGTCGCTTCACTGAGTTAGTATCCAAGTTAGGCATGCTCAATCTGAAAATATAACATACTGTTGCTCCATTTATCCTTTCTTTCCTTTTTTTGTTTAGAGTAGGTGTTACACTGTTTGTTCTTTGTGCACCTTCATGATGCAACAATCAAGGGGCAGTGACTTTCTGGTCCTACACATGTATCATATGTGTAGGGGGAGAAAAATCATACACATACTGCACATGTGTAGGGGGAGAAGTATTAAACTGACACATTCCCTAAAAACTATGCAAAAGTCTAGGGGGAGTGTGTTAAACAAACATTCAAATCAACCATATCTGAAAAACTAAATTTTCAAATCTCAAAATTCAGATATCTTGATTGTTCATAAATTTTTCAAGTATTGGTTCAATCGCATGCGATTAAGTGGTATTGGTTCAATCGCATGCGATTAAAACAATTTGCTAGCATGACTTAATCACATGCGATCAATAAACAAAAGTTGATTCACATGCAAGGGGTGATTCGTATGCGATTGATAAACAAAGGATGAATCACATGCGATTGGAAAAGGGTGATTCGCATGCGATTCAAGAGTTCTATAAGCCGAATTGTGGGTCAATCGCATGCGATTGACATTTACAAGGGGAAATCGCATGCGATTACCCCTGACTTAACAACAAGTATAGGCCATTCACATGGGCTATCAGCCGGGTTTTTTACCGACTGTGAGGACCAATCGAAGCTTGACACGTGTCTTTTTTCACTGACATAAGTTACCCATCAGTTAACTTTCTTCATTCGATTCAAAATTCGAAAAACTTTCAAACTCTCTCAATCTTGGCTACTTGATTTTTCGAACTCTCTCGTTACGCTGCCAAAATTTTCAACATTAGTGTCAAAATACTCCTAATCATATAGGTAACAACTTGTACGGATTACATTTTTGAAATTTCGACTTTAAGTTGTAATTTTGGGGCTTCAAACTTCCGCATGCGATAAGGGTTTTCGAGACTTTAGTTGAACTTTTAGGATTCGAAACGAACTCCTTTGATGAAACTAAACTTGCGATGGCACATTTGAACATATGGGGAACACTTTGGTGCAAAAATATTCCACAAATCTCAAAAAGTGTTCTTCGTGTTCTTGGAGTGTATGAGTTTGTACTACAAATTCATTCTTTGATCTAGAAAGAGGTTTTATGATGATTTGGACTACACACATGTATTACAAAGTTGTTTGTAATCAACTAATTGACATCTTCAAAGTGTTCAAACAATTTTGTTATACACAAAATCATCGTGTACACAATGGAATTTTCAGACTTAGGGTGTTAGCAAAGTTTTTTTTTAACTTTATACGTTTGGTCAAATGTTAGTCAATTTGACACTTTCACTTAACTTTGACCACATTTCCAATCATTTCAAAGATAAGTGAGGTCAACTGATATATCTCTTTTTTCTGTGACTTAAATGTTTTACCTATCTGTGCAGATAAGATGACTCAAGCTATTGTTGACCCAGAGGAAATCATGCCTCGGTCTGAGTTCTTAAATTCCAAATCCCATGAGAACAACCATTACACTGACCTCACCAAACTCAGAAATCCTAACTACCCAATCATTACTGAGATTCTGAAAATCCACCCTATGAACTACCTTCTAACCTATAACCCTGCCATCATTGGCACACATGTCCCTGAACTCTATGTCCAACAATTCTGGAAAACATGTGAGATCCGCACCAATGACAGGGACCAAGAGGTCATATATGCTGAGATTGATGAGTACAATTTTGAAATTATTGTCAGTCGCCTAAGAAGCATCTTCAGACTTCCAAGAGCAAACAGTAGGCCACCTGCCACTGCTTTTGATGACATACCAACTGAGGAAGATTGTCTAGCTACCGTGAGGTCTATGGGCTATGATGGTGAGCTCGTAAGGAAAAACCAGCTCAAAAGAACCAGCTTACACCAGAAATACAACTCCCTGCTGACTGCACTTCAAAGGTGTTTGACACCAAAGCACTCAGAATATGAGTTCCCTACAGAGCACCAATTCAAAATCTTTGTAGCGGCTGCAACTCATTTGAATGTGGACTATGCTTTCCTCTTCTTTCAAGACTTCAAAGCTACTATGTTGAGAAAGTACTCCCAAAAGAAGAAGGAGGGAAACTTCTTACCTTATCAGAGGTTCATTCCTATGATAGTCCAGAGTCTGATGGATAGATATCCAGACATCCCTCGTCGGGCAGGTTTACCTTCTGTTTCTCCAAAACTCTTTATTCATATTAAACCTGCTAATCCGACTAACTTACCTATTCCAAGACCATTCCCTGTATCTCTCTTAGATCTTTGTGAGCAGAATGATATTGTTAAGCGTTATAGGGAGAGTGTAGAAATCCCTCCCATGGTAGTGCCAAAGCCGGCCAGACCTGCCCGGAGTAGATCCTAGTGAGGATTTAGAGGTTAGGTCTCAGCCATCTATGGGAGATGCTGAGATGGAAGAGCAGAGAGAAAATGTTGAGAGGGGTGGAGAAGAGGGTGAAGGTCATGAGATTAGAGAGGGAGGGGATGCATATGATCCCGCCACCATTCAAGCCATTGTTCAATCTCTTTCTCGATCTACCCGAACCCAAGCTGTTCTTACTGAACTTGGTCTTGATGTTTCTGAGTCATCCAGTTCTTCTCAAGATGAGTCTGCTTCCCATCTAGAAGGTGCCCCTGCCTTTGAACCTGTTGTATCTCCCATGGGCACCCCTGAGCACCCAATCGAACAACAAGCAGAAAGCACACCCTCTTTCATGAAACTTACTGATTTGACAAAAAGATGCCGTCTGGACTTAGCGGCGCTAACCCAGACTTAGCGGCGCTAACTACTAAGAGTTAGCGGCGCTAACGCGGCCAGCGGGTTGACATGACATAAAGCCCATGCAGTCGTAGCGGCGCTAACCTCTAGGAATTAGCGGCGCTAACCTCTAATGGTTAGCGGCGCTAACGCGGCCAGCGAAGTCAACTTTTCTCTTTTGTCATTTTTGATCCCTTTACTTAAGTTGTTGTCAGATTTGACCCCGGTGTATGACCCAATAGGCCAATACATCATCGGTAGTGATTCCAAATGGTGTACGTGCATCGGTGGGCATATTCTAACATATAAAACTTTTCATTTGTCATTATTACGTGTATTAAGCTTTCTATTTTATGTACTAAACTTGTAAATTCCTTTTTTATGTAACCAAAATACACACAATAGCAATAAATTAAAACTTTTACAATTCAATACATAATAGCAAAACGTTACAACTTAAATTCCTTTAATGAACTAATCATACTATTAACGATCCGATATATAATATATGATTTTTTTTTATTTTATATAATTTGATCGGATCACGTCTTTATTGTAATAATAACTATAATAGTTAGAAGTGATAGTATAATAAAGTTTTTTTTCCTAAAAAGGTTAAAAGATTGTGTTTTTAGACTTTTAGTAATAATAGTTAAACACTAAAATATATAGAAAAGAAAGAAAAATAAACATAGCAAAAACAGTCTTGACAAAGTATTTAAAAAAAGCATGAGTTTGTACCATAGTCACGGAAGTCTGTACGGCTATATAGATAAAAGCTTAAAAGGAAAACGTAGTAGGCTGGAATCGAGCTCGGGGTGTATGGGCCAAAGTAGGGAGGACCTACCAAGATGCCAAAGAACCACATTGTATTTTTAGTCCCTCAATAAAATAAAAAAGAGGGCTTGGGTGGTTACTGTTCATTGAACAGTAACAGTCCTCATAAATGTTATAGATATTAATTAGAAGATTATATTTTATGTTTTAGAAAATTATATAGAATGAAAAAATATATATAATATGATTTGATATTATTGCAAACATTTGTTAAGTAATTGAATTTAATAGATATTATGTATGTTATAAAACAAATATTAAAATAAAAATGGATGTTAAGTAATTGAATTTAATAGAGATTACCTATGTGATAAAATTCATATTAAGATGTTTAATATATATTAAGTAAGGAAAATTAAATATAATTTTCAAATCCAAAAGAAAGAAAAGAAAGTAGAAAATAAAACATGGGTGTTGTTGTACCCAATATGAGCTAATAGAGTAAGGAGTGTTAATATCCTTTCACACCCATCATACCGTCATATCAGTTATTTTCTTCCACCACTCGACCTACCACTTAGTCTCATAGTAGTTTTTTTCTACCACACCAAATTTGGGAATCATATTCCTACTAACCAATCAAATTTAAATAAATAAATAAATGGTCTCACACACCCACTACATATATCACTACCACTTGGGTGGTAGTCACCACATCCATACATTACAACACAAACATGCTATTGCGACGAAAATTTGCGACGGACGAAATCCGTAGCAAAAAATAAAAAAAGTTGCGACGGCGTTGCGACGGATTAGCGATAAACTTCAAGGCATAAAACCATCAAAATCACGTGGTCAAAATTAGTGACGGAATAGCGACGGGCAGGTTTGCTACGAAAATTAACGACAAAATAGCGACGGACAGTTTGCAATGGAGAAAATGGACGCAGTTTCGACGCAAAAATGTATAAATGATAATAAAAGGTATATAATCAAACAGCCCGTCGAAATTCGTCGCAAATTTCACACTTTTGCGACGGATGTAATACCCGTTTTCAAAAAGAGATTTATATTATAAACGAGACCTAAGGTTGCATTTATACGATATTGAGGATCCAGAAGTTGTGAATGTTGAGCTTATTATTATTATGATATATATATATATATATATATATATATATATATATATATATATATATATATATATATATATATATATAGGTATGGAAAGATTGGACTTTAACAATTATTAATGGACTTCGAGAACTGAAAGTTGATGGGCTTAGAGAGTTCATATACGAAAGATGATTATCTAATATGATTCGGGCTTTAATAAGTGTGATTATTATATAAGGGTTAACGATACCTTGGGCTTGCACTTAAATTAGAAATGGATCACATATATCGACTTAAGAGATATTAGGTGTTAAGCTTGTAGGCAGAAATATATATAAATAAATGATTTGAAGTTGGGTTTTTATGAAAAATATATACTGTATGTTGCTAAGCTTAGAATTTTTAATGGACTTAGTGATTAGTTTTGGTGGACTCAATATTAAAGTATGGGCTTGGATGGATAAAATCTTGTTGGGCTTGGATTAAATTGGTTGTGGGCCTACTAGATAAGTTTTATTTAAGTGGGATTCATGGACGGAAAATGTTGGGGAATCGAGTGTGGCAGGGTGCATGTGAGGAATTCATGGGTGGGCAATGACATTGAAGGAAGCGAAATTGGACCGCTGGGATTGAGTCTCCCATTCTAAAAAATATTTAGGTTCTCATTTAAACCTCCCACTATATATATATATATATATATATATATATATATATATATATATATATATATATATATATATTATTTTAATGTGTCAGGGTACGCAGATATAGGAGCACTGTAGCTCCATCAGGTGAGACCCCATCTCCGTTCACTGCTCCGGCTGCCGCCTACCATTTCCGTTTGTTGGAACCGTAGCTTAGACCTTGAAATCTAGGTCAGAGAGTTCGGGTGTGGGTGTAGGTGCGTAGCTGAGCTTCGCAGGAGAAGATTAGCTCCCGTGTGCGTGGGGTATCATCGGACACAGCTGAGGGGTGTGTGTGTGTATGTGTGTTTCGTCGGTAACAACCAGGAACTGTGTGTGCAAGTGTGTGTGTTTGGCCTCGTCGCAGAGACAGCAGCAACTGTGTGTGTCTCACCGGAGAAGGCAAAGTTGTGTATGTGTCATCGGAGCAATGATGGTGTGTGTGTGTGTGTATGACTTCGGAGACGACAGTGGGTGTAAGGGTGTTAGTGTGTGTATATGTAATGACACCAAGCCTACCGGAGTTTTAGCCGCCAGCGAGTGTGATCGGTTCTCAGTCAAGCAATCGACGCCGGATTCAGGGGGCAGAGGTCTGGTCGACGCGGCCTCCATCTGAGATGAGAGAGAGCTGTCTTTTTCTTTTTAGAAACCCTAGAAGCCTTTGTGTGGTTTTTGTCTAATCAGACTTAGGGCCGATGAAGTGTTATTATATTTTATTGGGAAAAGGATCTCATCAGTTTAGATTTGATGAGACAAAGTTAAGATTGTAAGATGTGTTCTACATATAACTTAAACAGAATTATGAAGTTTAATCAGACTGAACACTCGCAGTGATTCAGACTGAGCATAAGCTGAATATAAGCCGAGCATATGTTCGATCAGCTTATACTATATCTTAGTAGGATTATTATTAAGTGTGATAAGCTTTGTATGTCACTTAAGATATATTGAGCTTTCAGCTTGATATGTTTCAAGCTGAGTGACTCAGCTCAAAAGCAGAGTCAGTTCAACAGAGTTGCTAAATAAGTTCTAGCTAACTCTTAGGACTTCTAAGGATGAGTTTATTAATATACATGTTAGTTCATGTTGGTTTTTCAGTGTGTTCTCAAAGAACTCAGCTTGATGAGTTTCAAGCTGAGTAACTCAGTCCAATCGAGAAGTCAGCTTAAAGATAATTTAAATATGTTTTAAATTTATCTTTTTAACTCTCTAAATTTATCTTTTTAATCAAGATTGAAGATTGAAGACTCAAGATAAGAAGATTCAAGATTCAAGATTCCGAGTTATCCTGTAGTTAGTTAGCAAATTTGGATTAGTCCTGTTTGTTAGGAACTGTAGGAACAGGATTATAAATACTTATCTCCTGATAAGTTTAGAGATATGACTATGATTCAAAAACAACTAAGTGTTGCAGAGCCAAATACCTCACCTCAACCGTATGTGTTACGATTCTTGAATCACTGTTTGTCAGTTCAACGTGATCAAGATATCCAAGCTATTCGTGTGTTTGAATACTCACATTAGTTGTGAGATTGGTAAGTTTTCAATCTGTGATTAAATCTTATTTAGAGAGTCGTCAGTATCTATAATCATAAGTTGATTATAGATAGCTAAGTTTGAAAGATTGAGAGATTTAAATTAGGTGTTTACATATCAAGAGTTGCTTACTTGATAGAGTCTGTAATCATCTTCTTATTAATGAAAAGCAAAGCATTAGGTTGTGGTTTAATTTACTTTGTGTAACACTTTACTTTGTGTATTCAACCCCCCCTTCTACACATTTGTTGCTTGTTGTTATTCTCACCAAGGGACCAACAACTGGTATCAGAGCAGGCTGAACGATTTCATAAGTTGAAAGTTCAAGATTCTGAGAAAGTGTACAATGTCTACAAGCAACAATTCTTCAAACTTTCCACAGATGTCTGCCAAAGGTTGTCCCGTATTTGATGGATCTAACTATCCTATGTGGAAATTTAGAGCCATGTTGTTCCTCAAGTCCATTGACAATCGTATGTCCGATGTCATTATCAAATGACCAATTATCCCCAAGATCTCTGCTATTGTCAGTGATACGTCCGTTGATAAAACAGACAAGAGTGAAAAAGAGGTAAGGAAGCCTGTTGCATCCTGGACAGATGAAGACTGGAAACTGTTCAATCTGGATGATAAGGCAAAGAGTACTCTGGCAAATGCCCTAACCAACGAGATATTGCATACTGTGACTAGGTGTCAGTCTGTAAAAGAGATCTGGGATACTCTGAGTGTTACATATGAGGGGACAGATCTGGTCAAACAGCAGAAGAAGAATCATTTAAACAGATCATATGAGAACTTCTTCTCAAAGAAGAATGAAACCCTGGCTGATGTGTTTACCAGGTTTCATTGCTTGATTAATGACCTGCTAAGTGTAGGTATTAAGAAAGAAGAGGCTGAACTCGTGCTGAAGTTTCTGGATGTGTTACCAGAAATGTTCAATGAAGTGACCACAGCACTGAGGGCTGGAGGAACATTGCATTTGTACAACCTACAGTCCATTTATGGATTCTTGCTAAATCATAAACAGATCACTAAACACTAAAGAACTTCTCAACAACAACTAAAGGAGTGTTTGAATAAAGCTGAAGTTGCATTAGTTGCACAGAAGAAAAAGAAAAGTTCCAAGGCATTAGTTGTTGAATCTGAGACTGAGTCAGAATATCAAGCTGACCACTCAGACTCAGACTCAGGTGATACTGATGATGTTCAGAATATCACTGAGCAGATGGCCATGCTAGCCAGACGTTTGAGAAGAGCTCAACCGGGAAGAGGAAGATCTAACAGGGGCAAAGGGAAGAGTTCCTTTGATTCCAAGAAGGTTGTGTGCTTCAACTGTCAGAAGAAGGGACACATTGCTGCTGAGTGCAGATTAAAGAAGGAAGAATAAACATCAGTTGCTGATAAGAATGCTTACAGAGTTGACAAATACAAGAAGAAATATACTCAGCTCAAGAAAGGAAAGCCAGAAGACAAACCCAGTGCGAAAATATTATATGCTGAAACTTGGGATACTGAATAATCTACCTCAGATGATGATGTATGTCTAATGTGTCAAGAAGATGAAGAGTTTGAAATTGACGAAGTTCATTATGGTTTGTCCGAGTCAACTTTTGATGCTGACATGAAGGAAGCTGAGGAAAATAGCAAGCTTAGTGATTGGGATCCTGCTTCCATGTATAAGGTTAGTAATTTCAACTCTTACACCGATGAAGAAAAGGGTCTTGCCTTCGACTATTTTTTAAATGATTTCAATACCATCCTTAAGTCTCAAAAGGACCTCAAAGCTGAGATAGCTAAACTGAAGAATGAAATTAAGGAAAATCAATCTCTCATTGATGTTGGTAAGAAAGCACAATGTGATCTTGAATGTCAAAGACACATTAATAAACTTCTAAGTGAAGAACTTCAGGAAGCTAAAGTCAAAGCTGACCAACTTCAAAAGGTCACTGAGTCTTGGTGTAAGTCATCAAAGCTTGCTGAAAAGTGCATAAACCAACAAATTCCTAAACAGGTACAAGCTGTACTTGGAGGTGACTATCAAATAGCAGCTTATGTAGCTGATGATGAGATAGCAAGTACAAACTCTGAGGAGGATAGACAACTGATTGAGTCTCAGAAGTCAGCCTCAGAGAAAAGACATGATCCAAACTTGAAATACAATATGTTTGTAAAAGCTAAAGATCATGGAAATGAGTGTTCAACATCCAAACAGCATAGTAAGTCTGTGCTGGACAGATTAGGCACTCAACCTATTCAAAGAACTTCAGTTGTGGAAAGGATTAAACCAAATCCTTTCAAAAGACAACATTCTCTATCTGGCTCAGAGAGAAGTTACAAGAATAGGAAGACCACTGTAAGTCAGAGGTTAAATCACAACAATGGTAAGTTCAAAGTTGTACACCTTGGTAAGTCCAAGGAGATCAACAGTGGTAAGTCCAAATATGTTGAAACTGGTAAGTCCAGTAAGCATGACAGAGGTAAGTCCAAGGTCATGGAAAAGAAGTTTGTTGGTCAAACTTCTAATCAAAAGGATAACAAACAAAGAACTGACAAAGGTAAGTCCAAAGTCAGTGAGCACCAAGTGAATCAACTTGCAAAGAAAGTTGAAAAGTTATCCACTACATATAATCCCAAGACTGAGAGCAAGTTCTCATAAGGATTATTAGAAACTCTACCTCCTGTAATCATTGGAAGAAGGAGATGCTACAAGTGCAGAAGTAGAGGTCATGAGGCTAAGGATTGTGACGTTGAAATCTCAAGGCCTGAACAAGAACAGTCTGATCGGCCTACACAGGACTCAGCTCCTGCTCAAGCTGAACAGTCAGTTCAACAAGATGGAGATGCTAAGTGCTCCTCATCTGAACCCACCAAGAAGTGGGTTCCCAAATAAAACTAATGTGTTTAGTTTTTATATCATGTGCAGGGTTTAAGTAAATGGTACTTAAATAGTGGATGCTCAAGGCACATGACCCGGTGGAAAGGACTTCTTAGTGATATCCAGGAAGATGAAGGTCCTAAAGTAACTTTTGGAGAGAACTCCCATGGAAGAACTAAAGGCTATGGGAAGATGCAAGCTGGCAATGTCACTTTCCAGAAGGTTGCTTATGTCAAGGGTCTCAAACACAATCTGATTAGTATCAGTCAATTGTGTGATGAAGACAATATTGTTACTTTTAGGAAGAAAGCAGGAACGATTTATAATGCTAAGGGAAAGCCTGTATTAATAGCTAAAATAGAAAGAGATGTGTATCTACTTGATCTTAATTCTACTGATCCTTATACTGGAACCTGCTTGTATTCCCAATTTGTTCTTAAGCTGAGTTGGTTGTGGCATAAACGATTATCACATTTGAATTTTAAAAATATAAATATGCTATCCAATAAAGAGTTAGTCTCTGGATTACCAAAGATCACATTTGTCAAGGACAAATTGTGTTCAGCTTGTGAACAAGGGAAACACCACAAAGGGTCCTTCAAATCAAAGCAAAATTTTTCAATAACAGACCCACTGCATATGTTGCATATGGATTTGTTTGGACCCATAAGTACTCCAAGCCTAAGTGGCAAGAAGTACACACTGGTGATAGTAGATGAGTTCTAACGATTCACCTGGGTAATATTCCTTAAAGCAAAAAGTGAGGTTGCCTTAGAGATAATAAGTTTAATCAAACATGAAGAGTTGCAGAAAGGTAAGTCTGTAAAGCAACTCAGAAGTGATCATGGGACTGAGTTCAGAAACTCTACCCTTGAAAGCTTCTGTAATCAAAAGGGAATATTACAAAATTTCTCATCTGTCAGAACTCCCCAACAAAATGGAGTTGCTAAAAGGAGAAATAGAACCCTAATTGAGGCTGCTAGAACAATGTTGTGTGAGGCAGGATTGAAACTCTATTTTTGGGATGAAGCTGTCAGTACAGCTTGTTATACTCAAAATAGATCAATCATTGTCAAAAGACATGGTAAAACATCATATGAGATGTATAAGTCTAGAAAGCCCAATATAGGTTATTTCCATGTCTTTAGTTCAAAATGCTATATGCTGAATCAAAGAGATCAGCTCCATAAGTTGGAACCCAAAGCTGATCCTGGAATATTCGTTGGTTATTCCTCAATCTCCAAATCATATAGAGTGTATAACACTAGGAGAAAGGCCATAGAAGAATCAATTCATGTCTCATTTGATGAAGACAGTCTTGATCAAGCAGAGAAAAGATAAAATGACTTGGTTAATCTGAGTGAGCTTGAAAAGCCAGAGGAAATCAATATGTCAAATCATATGTATGTCATGGGATATGATAGTGATGATGATGTGTATTCATCAAAGAAATCATCACAAGCTCCAAGGAATTCTCAAGCTGAGAAGGATGATGAGTTCATCAATCCCTTTGGAGCTGAAGTCACTCAGACTGAGGATCTCAGTGATCATCAGTTTGTTAACAATGCTGCTGTTGAGATTGAGGAGATAAGTTCACCTCATGACTCTCAACATCACTCAGATCCAGAACTAAATTCTCCAACTACAACATTCAAATTCCTCAAAGACCATCCTCAAGATCAGATCGTTGGAAATGTCCAAGAGAGGGTTATGACCAGATCAAAGGCTATAGCTAACTACACTGCTCACTTTTGGTTCCTATCTCAAATGGAACCAAAGAAGACTGAAGAAGCCTTAGAAGATGAGGATTGGATTGAAGCTATGCAAGAGGAATTAAATGAATTTGAGAGAAATAAGGTCTGGAACCTTGTCCCTGCCCCCAAAGATCATTCAATTATAGGCACTAAGTGGGTCTATAGAAATAAAATGGACAAGGATGGAGTGATAGTTAGGAACAAATCCAGGCTGGTAGCACAAGGGTATAAGCAAGAAGAAGGAATCAATTATGATGAGACCAGGCTGGTAGCACAAGGGTATAAGCAAGAAGAAGGAATCAATTATGATGAGACCTTTGCCGCTGTTGCTAGAATTGAAGCCATAAGGCTGTTCCTGGCTTATGCAGCATATAAAGACTTCAAAGTCTATCCTCTATGTCTATTATTTCTGAGTTTATTCTGAAACTATGATTCTTAGTTTATGAAGTTATGATTAATGATTCTGATTTCTAAAAGTTTATGATTCTTTCTTTCTTAGTTACTAAAATTACGATTAATGGTTTTGATTTCTGAGTTTAGAATTCTGATTAAAGGGTCAAATACTCAAATGTTAATAACAGTCTGTTTTTTACCTTCTTTGTTTATAATTCTTAATTTTGATTATGATTAAGGTTTCTTAGTTTATGGCATTACTTATGCTGGAATCAAGTAGTATGCCAAGTGGTCTCAAAATCCTGTTATAAAATGTGGTAATAGTCTCAACATAGAGTTATGTTATGGAAGAGACAGTCAATGGAAGAAGTCAATTTGACTCAAAACTTTGCAACTTAAACATAAACAAACTTTGCTTAGAAATACATTAGAAATCAGATATGGCCTATATGTTGTTCAATGGATTTATAAAGTTAATGGGAAACCAACACCTGATTTGGAAGCTTTTGTTAATTTAACAAAGGTACGTCTCATTGCTCAAGGTACATCCAAGTGTTTTTATTTATAATATCGAGACTAAATCCGCATTTCATGGTGTATACAGGAAATAGAAAATGGGGAATTTGTTCGTCTAAAAACTGTCCACCTCAATGGGAAGCCCCGAGTGCCGACACTGAAACAGGATTTGCACTACTGGCCTACTTGGGAATTGAGGTTTGATCCTGAAACTGCTATGTGGCAGTGAAAGACGATTAAATCATTATAAAGTTTTGGAGGAAGAGTGAGTTTTATACTTTTATATACAAAAATGATTAAGATTTGTATGGGTTTTAGATACAGAAATGATGAAGATTATTATATTAAATTATGAGCTGATACAAATTATACAAGAACCAATATTTGTTCCTCAAGTTTAGTGGTAGTACTAGCAGTTAAGTTATAACATAAGAGGTATTGAAGTTTTTAAAGGATTTTATTGTTGCATGACTTACATGTTTTCTGGTGGGTTTTCAGGGTCCAGCAAGGGTTTAGGGCTAATGCTGTCAAGCATTTAAAAAAGACCGGTGGGTTTTTAAGAACTTTGGCTAATTCAGCTACTGATTGATCTTTTTTTGTTACTGGAGTTGTTGTGTGGAGCAGCTCAAGCTGATTACTTTCAGGTACATCCCAATGATGTTTTAATTTTCTTATCTACAAAATATATAAGAAAACATGAGCTTATCACGCTACTACTTGACATGCTGCTTAGTGACACCATTATTGATCAATTGCTAAAGCCTAAAGTTCAAGTTCTGAAGTTGATGCAGAAAAATACTCTGTATGTGTTATGTCGAATTTAGTTCAAGTACTGATTAACGGACATTTCAAGCCCCTCTGACACTTGATATGAGCTATGTGTTATCTTTAGCGCGTCAAATGGGTTAAGTCAAAGGATCTAACTAAAAAGGAAATGGGTTGGAATTCACCCAAAGTGTATTCAAACGCTACAAAAAGTAAATAAATGTTTTTTATTTATCTAAATCCAAATGTCCTTCTTAACACAAAAAGAATTTAGCTTCTTGAGGCATTTTGTTCTGTTGGAATATAGTTTTAAGAGATGTGCTTTTTTTTATCTTTTTTGTCTGCAGCTGTAGTGGCAGGGCAAGAGACAGAGATTTTAATTGGAATGAAAAATGAAGGTAATATTCTGTTCTCTGAGTGGTGTTTGGATATGCCTTATAAAACTGAATTTTTGGTTACTGCGACATCAAATCGTAATTATCCTCTTATTTTCTGTTTGGGAAAAATGATTCTGATTAATATTATCATCTGATTGTTTACGGGTTAAAGTTTCTTAGCTGCTGTAGCAAAACAAATAAAATATAAATTACTAAACTTACTTATTGTTAATAATTTTATTGGCATGTATTCTTCTATAGTTGATTAGAAAGTAATTGATCTCTCTTGTGACTTCTACTTGATGATTAGGGGATCAAATTTTTGTTTATGTTATCTGGAAAGGTAAAGTTGTTTTTTTATTGAGTCCGTGTTTTTGATTCCATGGATTCCTACTATAAATCTAATCAACCCCTCATAATTGATTGCATTTTTATCAACTAAAGAATGCTGTAGGTTCGTTTAAGCCCTTGGTTGTGAATAAGACTGTATATGTATATATTTAAGTGTGTGTGTGTGTGTGTGTGTGTCTCAGGTTGTAATAGGCTAATAGCCGATTGTCATAAAGGGGGTTACATTCGATTAAGACTACATAACAATTCTCATGGGTTAACGTCATCATTCATGTCCTTCCTCCATGTGTACACCAACAAGAAAAAACAAAGCTTGGAGTCTCAACCTCACTCAACAATAAATCCCTAATGATTGATTACATTCTCTTTTTTCTTTTTTAGCAGTTTTGGTATGTGTTAACCAGAAAACATATAGTGCAACACTACAGGTATGTCTCATAAAACTTTCATTCATATTTAATTAAATATGTTGAGTGGGTCATATCTTGACCCATTTACAATTATTTGTCAAATGAGTTAAGCTAACAGAGATTTAACTAAATATGTCTATTGGGTCAAATCGGGTTGAAAGTCATCAAAGTATATTTAGCACACTACTTTAGATAGTTCAAAACAGAGATTAAAAACTGTGTTTTCGGGTCAGCCCTTTAACCCCTTACGTAGCTCATCCATTTTGCTACCTCTATTTGTAATAATTTAACTCAAGTACCTTACTATTAAGGTGTTCTCTACCCTTTTTAATACAGGCTGGTTAGTTTAAGTTCACCCAAGGTCTATTTTTCCTATACTTAATCACATTGGGTTTTTGTTTCCTTATCAATTTTGTTTTGTGATTATATACAGGTTTGAAAGAAACCGGTTTTATGTGTTACTCAGTTTTTCGACCTCTAGAATCCATTCTCTCTTCTGTGATTCAAGGATATGTAGATTGTTCGACTCTTCCGTCGATCCATCTCCATAAGAGTTTTTATGTAAGTATTCCTTGCGTTAATTCAATGATTTCAATTTCAAAATCAATGATCATGTTTTAGATTAAGATCATCAATCGGTCGTCTTCTTACAGCGATACTTGAATCTATGTTTTTAATTGTTACGAGAGATTTGGTGCAATTCATTACTAAAATCACCTTATTAAAAGATAAATTACTCACTCAAATGTTTGTTAAGAGGTTGTCTGAGCCACTTAACAATACAACCGAATTCTATACAGAAAGTCTTTCTACTCTTTGGTTGCCTTATGAGTGTCAAATTTTGTAGAGTTGTTTATATGCAAGCTGAAGATATCACTTTTGGAGTGGGTGAGAGAATATATTTAGTCTTAATATTTGTATCATACTATTATGTTATCTTTTTCAAGGTATTGATTGGATCTTAAAAACCTGTCTGCGCTGGACTAGCACTTATCTTGCTACAAATAATTGTAATGGGACAATCTCACTGACTTATTGAGCTTGCTGTAGAATCTATATTATGAAGGACATAAGCACCGTTAGTTATGCCTGCTGATATCTGTTAACTATTCCATTTGTGTCATTAAAGAGCCCCGTTTTGATTTTGGTTATTTAAATCTTGACAGAGAAAATAAGTTTGATGGATAATTAAAATTATACAGATAAATGAAAATGAAAGAGATAAAAATGAAAGAGATAAATAATTAGTATAAGATCTTTTGGGTGCTACTACTATCAAGTATTATGTGACTTGATATCAATCTTTAAGAATCATTATTTGTCGAAACAAAACAATTTTTGCTGAGCAACTAACAAATTTTTATTTAGAATGGTGAAGTTATAAATTCGAATCAGTAAAGAAATCGATGCAACTAATAAAGAAACATGAGGAATGAAATAGTTTTATGATTACGTACCTACCTCTGGGGAATTACATCAAGTTATTTTATTCGATGACCCTGTTGTTCTGATTTGAATTTATTATAGACTTCAAGTTAACTTTAAAGGTTGGTGTGACTGCAATGATGCTTCGTAATATTGAACAGTCTAGAGGCCTTTGCAACGGAACAAGATTACAAGTTACTCGACTTGGTGCACATGTGATTGAAGCAAAAATAACTGCAGGTAAGAATGTTCGTCACATTACTTATATTCCAAGATTGAAGATGATTTCATCAGAGCCTACAATACCATTCAAGTTCCAACAAAGGCAATTTTTTCTCTTGGTTTGTTTTGCAATGATGATAAATAAAAGCCTAGGTCAATCTTTAACAAATGTTGGATTAATTTTAGACAACCCGTTTTTACTCATGGAGAGTTATATGTGGCGGTTTCTCGAGTGAAGAGTAAGGAGGGATTAAAAATTATAATTTAAGGTGATGAAAGCAACCCTACTGATAAAAAAACCATGAATATTGTTTATAAAGAGGTTCTACAGAAAACCTAATGATAATCTTGTGTATGAATTTTAAAATTGTGTAATGTTTATTATTTCTTATGAGATTTTATATTTCTATTTGCAATGGAGAAAATGGACGCAGTTTCGACGCAAAAATGTATAAATGATAATAAAAGGTATATAATCAAACAGCCCGTCGAAATTCGTCGCAAATTTCACACTTTTGCGACGGATGTAATACCCGTTTTCAAAAAGAGATTTATATTATAAACGAGACCTAAGGTTGCATTTATACGATATTGAGGATCCAGAAGTTGTGAATGTTGAGCTTATTATTATTATGATATATATATATATATATATATATAGGTATGGAAAGATTGGACTTTAACAATTATTAATGGACTTCGAGAACTGAAAGTTGATGGGCTTAGAGAGTTCATATACGAAAGATGATTATCTAATATGATTCGGGCTTTAATAAGTGTGATTATTATATAAGGGTTAACGATACCTTGGGCTTGCACTTAAATTAGAAATGGATCACATATATCGACTTAAGAGATATTAGGTGTTAAGCTTGTAGGCAGAAATATATATAAATAAATGATTTGAAGTTGGGTTTTTATGAAAAATATATACTGTATGTTGCTAAGCTTAGAATTTTTAATGGACTTAGTGATTAGTTTTGGTGGACTCAATATTAAAGTATGGGCTTGGATGGATAAAATCTTGTTGGGCTTGGATTAAATTGGTTGTGGGCCTACTAGATAAGTTTTATTTAAGTGGGATTCATGGACGGATAATGTTGGGGAATAGAGTCTGGCAGGGTGCATGTGAGGAATTCATGGGTGGGCAATGACATTGAAGGAAGCGAAATTGGACCTCTGGGATTGAGTCTCCCATTCTAAAAAATATTTAGGTTCTCATTTGAACCTCCCACTATATATATATATATATATATATATATATATATATATATATATATATATATATATATTATTTTAATGTGTCAGGGTACGCAGATATAGGAGCACTGTAGCTCCATCAGGTGAGACCCCATCTCCGTTCACTGCTCCGGCTGCCGCCTACCATTTCCGTTTGTTGGAACCGTAGCTTAGATCTTGAAATCTAGGTCAGAGAGTTCGGGTGTGGGTGTAGGTGCGTAGCTGAGCTTCGCCGGAGAAGATTAGCTCCCGTGTGCGTGGGGTATCATCGGACACAGCTGAGGGGTGTGTGTGTGTATGTGTGTGTTTCGTCGGTAACAACCAGGAACTGTGTGTGCAAGTGTGTGTGTTTGGCCTCGTCGCAGAGTCAGCAGCAACTGTGTGTGTCTCACCGGAGAAGGCAAAGTTGTGTATGTGTCATCGGAGCAATGATGGTGTGTGTGTGTGTGTATGACTTCGGAGACGACAGTGGGTGTAAGGGTGTTAGTGTGTGTATATGTAATGACACCAAGCCTACCGGAGTTTTAGCCGCCAGCGAGTGTGATCGGTTCTCAGTCAAGCAATCGACGCCGGATTCAGGGGGCAGAGGTCTGGTCGACGCGGCCTCCATCTGAGATGAGAGAGAGCTGTCTTTTTCTTTTTAGAAACCCTAGAAGCCTTTGTGTGGTTTTTGACTAATCAGACTTAGGGCCGATGAAGTGTTATTATATTTTATTGGGAAAAGGATCTCATCAGTTTAGATTTGATGAGACAAAGTTAAGTTTGTAAGATGTGTTCTACATATAACTTAAACAGAATTATGAAGTTTAATCAGACTGAACACTCGCAGTGATTCAGACTGAGCATAAGCTGAATATAAGCCGAGCATATGTTCGATCAGCTTATACTATATCTTAGTAGGATTATTATTAAGTGTGATAAGCTTTGTATGTCACTTAAGATATATTGAGCTTTCAGCTTGATATGTTTCAAGCTGAGTGACTCAGCTCAAAAGCAGAGTCAGTTCAACAGAGTTGCTAAATAAGTTCTAGCTAACTCTTAGGACTTCTAAGGATGAGTTTATTAATATACATGTTAGTTCATGTTGGTTTTTCAGTGTGTTCTCAAAGAACTCAGCTTGATGAGTTTCAAGCTGAGTAACTCAGTCCAATCGAGAAGTCAGCTTAAAGATAATTTAAATATGTTTTAAATTTATCTTTTTAACTCTCTAAATTTATCTTTTTAATCAAGATTGAAGATTGAAGACTCAAGATAAGAAGATTCAAGATTCAAGATTCCGAGTTATCCTGTAGTTAGTTAGCAAATTTGGATTAGTCCTGTTTGTTAGGAACTGTAGGAACAGGATTATAAATACTTATCTCCTGATAAGTTTAGAGGTATGACTATGATTCAAAAACAACTAAGTGTTGCAGAGCCAAATACCTCACCTCAACCGTATGTGTTACGATTCTTGAATCACTGTTTGTCAGTTCAACGTGATCAAGATATCCAAGCTATTCGTGTGTTTGAATACTCACATTAGTTGTGAGATTGGTAAGTTTTCAATCTGTGATTAAATCTTATTTAGAGAGTCGTCAGTATCTATAATCATAAGTTGATTATAGATAGCTAAGTTTGAAAGATTGAGAGATTTAAATTAGGTGTTTACATATCAAGAGTTGCTTACTTGATAGAGTCTGTAATCATCTTCTTATTAATGAAAAGCAAAGCATTAGGTTGTGGTTTAATTTACTTTGTGTAACACTTTACTTTGTGTATTCAACCCCCCCTTCTACACATTTTTTGCTTGTTGTTATTCTCACCAAGGGACCAACAACTGGTATCAGAGCAGGCTGAACGATTTCATAAGTTGAAAGTTCAAGATTCTGAGAAAGTGTACAATGTCTACAAGCAACAATTCTTCAAACTTTCCACAGATGTCTGCCAAAGATTGTCCCGTATTTTATGGATCTAACTATCCTATGTGGAAATTTAGAGCCATGTTGTTCCTCAAGTCCATTGACAATCGTATGTCCGATGTCATTATCAAAGGACCAATTATCCCCAAGATCTCTGCTATTGTCAGTGATACGTCCGTTGATAAAACAGACAAGAGTGAAAAAGAGATAAGGAAGCCTGTTGCATCCTGGACAGATGAAGACTGGAAACTGTTCAATCTGGATGATAAGGCAAAGAGTACTCTGGCAAATGCCCTAACCAACGAGATATTGCATACTGTGACTGGGTGTCAGTCTGTAAAAGAGATCTGGGATACTCTGAGTGTTACATATGAGGGCACAGATCTGGTCAAACAGCAGAAGAAGAATCATTTAAACAGATCATATGAGAACTTCTTCTCAAAGAAGAATGAAACCCTGGCTTATGTGTTTACCAGGTTTCATTGCTTGATTAATGACCTGCTAAGTGTAGGTATTAAGAAAGAAGAGGCTGAACTCGTGCTGAAGTTTCTGGATGTGTTACCAGAAATGTTCAATGAAGTGACCACAGCACTGAGGGCTGGAGGAACATTGCATTTGTACAACCTACAGTCCATTTATGGATTCTTGCTAAATCATAAACAGATCACTGAACACTAAAGAACTTCTCAACAACAACTAAAGGAGTGTTTGAATAAAGCTGAAGTTGCATTAGTTGCATAGAAGAAAAAGAAAAGTTCCAAGGCATTAGTTGTTGAATCTGAGACTGAGTCAGAATATCAAGCTGACCACTCAGACTCAGACTCAGGTGATACTGATGATGTTCAGAATATCACTGAGCAGATGGCCATGCTAGCCAGACGTTTGAGAAGAGCTCAACCGGGAAGAGGAAGATCTAACAGGGGCAAAGGGAAGAGTTCCTTTGATTCCAAGAAGGCTGTGTGCTTCAACTGTCAGAAGAAGGGACACATTGCTGCTGAGTGCAGATTAAAGAAGGAAGAATAAACAGCAGTTGCTGATAAGAATGCTTACAGAGTTGACAAATACAAGAAGAAATATACTCAGCTCAAGAAAGGAAAGCCAGAAGACAAACCCAGTGCGAAAAGATTATATGCTGAAACTTGGGATACTGAATAATCTACCTCAGATGATGATGTATGTCTAATGTGTCAAGAAGATGAAGAGTTTGAAATTGACGAAGTTCATTATGGTTTGTCCGAGTCAACTTTTGATGCTGACATGAAGGAAGCTGAGGAAAATAGCAAGCTTAGTGATTGGGATCCTGCTTCCATGTATAAGGTTAGTAATTTCAACTCTTACACCGATGAAGAAAAGGGTCTTGCCTTCGACTATTTTTTAAATGATTTCAATACCATCCTTAAGTCTCAAAAGGACCTCAAAGCTGAGATAGCTAAACTGAAGAATGAAATTAAGGAAAATCAATCTCTCATTGATGTTGGTAAGAAAGCACAATGTGATCTTGAATGTCAAAGACACATTAATAAACTTCTAAGTGAAGAACTTCAGGAAGCTAAAGTCAAAGCTGACCAACTTCAAAAGGTCACTGAGTCTTGGTGTAAGTCATCAAAGCTTGCTGAAAAGTGCATAAACCAACAAATTCCTAAACAGGTACAAGCTGTACTTGGAGGTGACTATCAAATAGCAGCTTATGTAGCTGATGATGAGATAGCAAGTACAAACTCTGAGGAGGATAGACAACTGATTGAGTCTCAGAAGTCAGCCTCAGAGAAAAGACATGATCCAAACTTGAAATACAATATGTTTGTAAAAGCTAAAGATCATGGAAATGAGTGTTCAACATCCAAACAGCATAGTAAGTCTGTGCTGGACAGATTAGGCACTCAACCTATTCAAAGAACTTCAGTTGTGGAAAGGATTAAACCAAATCCTTTCAAAAGACAACATTCTCTATCTGGCTCAGAGAGAAGTTACAAGAATAGGAAGACCACTGTAAGTCAGAGGTTAAATCACAACAATGGTAAGTTCAAAGTTGTACACCTTGGTAAGTCCAAGGAGATCAACAGTGGTAAGTCCAAATATGTTGAAACTGGTAAGTCCAGTAAGCATGACAGAGGTAAGTCCAAGGTCATGGAAAAGAAGTTTGTTGGTCAAACTTCTAATCAAAAGGATAACAAACAAAGAACTGACAAAGGTAAGTCCAAAGTCAGTGAGCACCAAGTGAATCAACTTGCAAAGAAAGTTGAAAAGTTATCCACTACATATAATCCCAAGACTGAGAGCAAGTTCTCATAAGGATTATTAGAAACTCTACCTCCTGTAATCATTGGAAGAAGGAGATGCTACAAGTGCAGAAGTAGAGGTCATGAGGCTAAGGATTGTGACGTTGAAATCTCAAGGCCTGAACAAGAACAGTCTGATCGGCCTACACAGGACTCAGCTCCTGCTCAAGCTGAACAGTCAGTTCAACAAGATGGAGATGCTAAGTGCTCCTCATCTGAACCCACCAAGAAGTGGGTTCCCAAATAAAACTAATGTGTTTAGTTTTTATATCATGTGCAGGGTTTAAGTAAATGGTACTTAAATAGTGGATGCTCAAGGCACATGACCCGGTGGAAAGGACTTCTTAGTGATATCCAGGAAGATGAAGGTCCTAAAGTAACTTTTGGAGAGAACTCCCATGGAAGAACTAAAGGCTATGGGAAGATGCAAGCTGGCAATGTCACTTTCCAGAAGGTTGCTTATGTCAAGGGTCTCAAACACAATCTGATTAGTATCAGTCAATTGTGTGATGAAGACAATATTGTTACTTTTAGGAAGAAAGCAGGAACGATTTATAATGCTAAGGGAAAGCCTGTATTAATAGCTAAAAGAGAAAGAGATGTGTATCTACTTGATCTTAATTCTACTGATCCTTATACTGGAACCTGCTTGTATTCCCAATTTGTTCTTAAGCTGAGTTGGTTGTGGCATAAACGATTATCACATTTGAATTTTAAAAATATAAATATGCTATCCAATAAAGAGTTAGTCTCTGGATTACCAAAGATCACATTTGTCAAGGACAAATTGTGTTCAGCTTGTGAACAAGGGAAACACCACAAAGGGTCCTTCAAATCAAAGCAAAATTTTTCAATAACAGACCCACTGCATATGTTGCATATGGATTTGTTTGGACCCATAAGTACTCCAAGCCTAAGTGGCAAGAAGTACACACTGGTGATAGTAGATGAGTTCTAACGATTCACCTGGGTAATATTCCTTAAAGCAAAAAGTGAGGTTGCCTTAGAGATAATAAGTTTAATCAAACATGAAGAGTTGCAGAAAGGTAAGTCTGTAAAGCAACTCAGAAGTGATCATGGGACTGAGTTCAGAAACTCTACCCTTGAAAGGTTCTGTAATCAAAAGGGAATATTACAAAATTTCTCATCTGTCAGAACTCCCCAACAAAATGGAGTTGCTGAAAGGAGAAATAGAACCCTAATTGAGGCTGCTAGAACAATGTTGTGTGAGGCAGGATTGAAACTCTATTTTTGGGATGAAGCTGTCAGTACAGCTTGTTATACTCAAAATAGATCAATCATTGTCAAAAGACATGGTAAAACATCATATGAGATGTATAAGTCTAGAAAGCCCAATATAGGTTATTTCCATGTCTTTAGTTCAAAATGCTATATGCTGAATCAAAGAGATCAGCTCCATAAGTTGGAACCCAAAGCTGATCCTGGAATATTCGTTGGTTATTCCTCAATCTCCAAATCATATAGAGTGTACAACACTAGGAGAAAGGTCATAGAAGAATCAATTCATGTCTCATTTGATGAAGACAGTCTTGATCAAGCAGAGAAAAGATAAAATGACTTGGTTAATCTGAGTGAGCTTGAAAAGCCAGAGGAAATCAATATGTCAAATCATATGTATGTCATGGGATATGATAGTGATGATGATGTGTATTCATCAAAGAAATCATCACAAGCTCCAAGGAATTCTCAAGCTGAGAAGGATGATGAGTTCATCAATCCCTTTGGAGCTGAAGTCACTCAGACTGAGGATCTCAGTGATCATCAGTTTGTTAACAATGCTGCTGTTGAGATTGAGGAGATAAGTTCACCTCATGACTCTCAACATCACTCAGATCCAGAACTAAATTCTCCAACTACAACATTCAAATTCCTCAAAGACCATCCTCAAGATCAGATCATTGGAAATGTCCAAGAGAGGGTTATGACCAGATCAAAGGCTATAGCTAACTACACTGCTCACTTTTGGTTCCTATCTCAAATGGAACCAAAGAAGACTGAAGAAGCCTTAGAAGATGAGGATTGGATTGAAGCTATGCAAGAGGAATTAAATGAATTTGAGAGAAATAAGGTCTGGAACCTTGTCCCTGCCCCCAAAGATCATTCAATTATAGGCACTAAGTGGGTCTATAGAAATAAAATGGACAAGGATGGAGTGATAGTTAGGAACAAATCCAGGCTGGTAGCACAAGGGTATAAGCAAGAAGAAGGAATCAATTATGATGAGACCTTTGCCGCTGTTGCTAGAATTGAAGCCATAAGGCTGTTCCTGGCTTATGCAGCATATAAAGACTTCAAAGTCTATCAAATGGATGTGAAGAGTGCTTTCCTAAATGGAAAACTTCAGGATGAAGTCTATGTGAAACAACCTCCTGGCTTTGTTAGTTAAAAGTTTCCACATCATGTCTATAAGTTAGACAAGGCTTTGTATGGTCTTAAACAAGCTCCAAGAGCTTGGTATGATACACTGTCCAACTATCTACTATCAATGGATTTCAACAGAGGTAGTATAGATAAGACACTCTTTATCAAAATAAGTAAAGGACAAGTGATTCTTGTACAAATCTATGTGAATGACATTATTTTTGGTTCTACAAATGAATCTCTGTGTGAATGGTTCTCCAAAATAATGTCACGAAAGTACAAGATGAGCATGATGGGTGAGATGACATATTTCCTGGGTTTACAAATTCAACAAAAGCCAGATGGAATATTCATCAATCAAAGCAAATATGTTCTTGATTTGATTAAGAAATATGGTTTTGATTCTAGTTCAACCATGAAAACACCCATGTCACCAGCTGTCAAGCTGAGTAAAGACTCAGATGGTAAGTCTGTGTGTCAGTCTACCTATAGAGGAATGATAAGTTCATTACTCTATTTGACAGCTAGTAGACCTGATATCATGTTTGCTACATGTGTTTGTGCAAGATATCACGCAGATCCTAAAAAATCACATCTTCAAGCTGTGAAAAGGATCTTTAGGTACCTTAAAGGTACTCCAAATCTAGGCCTTTGGTATCCAAAGTACTCTGGATTTGAGTTAGTTGGTTTTTCAAATGCTGACTATGCTGGGTGCAAGTTAGATAGAAAATCAACAACAGGAGGATGTCAACTGCTTGGAGGGAAGTTAGTCAGTTGGACTAGTAAGAAATAGAACTCAATAGCTACTTCAACTGCTGAAGCTGAATATGTTGCAGCAGGAAGCTGTTGTGCTCAAATCCTATGGATGCAGCATCAGCTTCTTGACTTTGGTATGAGTTTCAAGAAAACTCCTATCTTCTGTGATAACCAAGTGCTATAGCCATAACTTACAATCCAATCTTCCACTCAAGAACCAAGCACATTGAAATTAGACATCACTTCATCAGGGACATCGTGGAAAAAGGTAAAGTTGACATCAAATTTATTTCCACTGATGACCAATTAGCAGATATCTTTACTAAATCACTTGATGAGAAGAGGTTTATGTATCTGCTAAGTGAATTAGGTATGCTCAACCCCTAGCTAAGTGTCTAGAATCTGAGTTTTCAGTTTGATAAAGA
Organism: Pulicaria dysenterica; assembly: GCA_947179395.2. Lineage (NCBI taxonomy): Eukaryota > Viridiplantae > Streptophyta > Magnoliopsida > Asterales > Asteraceae > Pulicaria > Pulicaria dysenterica. The sequence goes on along the minus strand of OX359294.1, from coordinate 49,866,165 downwards.
CTAAGTGTCTTAAGCTGAGTGCACAGTTTATAAATAAGTTTTCATAAACTGTATAACCTGTCAAGCTGAATGATGAGTTCACACGTTTGGTGAGTTCCAAACATATATTAACTGCTCAGTGTAGTTAAGATATATAGTTTGAGTCGGTCTCAAACATAAATGACTGAGTGTCATAGAGTCTGAGCTATGTGCTTAACTCATGCTGTGTGATTGGTTCACACGTTTGGTAAGTTCCAAACATACATTAACTACTTAGTTTATAGGTGTTAGTTTGAGTAAGTCTCAAACAATAATGACTAAGTGTCATTGAGCCTGAGCTGTGTGCTCCACTCAAGCTGAGTTTCAATCTCAAGTTGAGTTCTCATTTCAAGCTGAGTGCTTGACTTAGGCTGAGTGATTGGTTTACTTAGCTTGGTGTGTCAAAACTATGATTTAATTACTAAGTGTCATTACCTCATATGTCAATGTGTATTTGAGTTAGTCTCAAATCGCAGTATATCAATTGTGTATTGGTATAATTTAACAGTGTTTAAAATCTTATTATGAGTTAATAATATTATTTTACACTTGTATCCGTTGGAAGATGATGTGTTTTTACCCTCTCACTGTTACAACAAGCCGTAATTTTTACGGCGTAACGGATAAAAAGGGATTCCAACGGTAACTTTTCTCTCTCCTCACAAAGGTATATATACCGATCATAACTGGTTTAGAGAAGTTTACACTTACAAATCTGACTTCTCACCTTCTAAAATACCCTTCGCAAACAACCACAATTTGCTCAGTGCAATTCCTCGTTTCATCGATCACGAAACCCTAAATCGCTCGGTGCGAATCCAATATCGCTCAGTGCGACTAAAATTGCTCAGTGCGAATAGAACAGTTACTTCGTGTAATCTTCTAAATTCAACAATGAACGAAACCGTTTTGAATCTCAGTGACAGAATGGTAAGGGGTGTTGCGTTAAAGAACAACGGATTGCCGCTGATCAAAATCAACAATCAGCGTGCCTGCCTTGCAATCCCTCAACGCAAAATTAACAGAGGATACGAACCATGGGTAAACTATATTCGTAAATGTCCATTGGCTTTTTCTTTCACTGGAGCACCTTTACATGTGGTTCCTCAGCATCTGCTTGAGTTTTGGTATACTTGTGTCTACGACCAAAACAACGATGTAGTTCGGGGCACAGAGCTGAATGGAGAGAGGACGATTACTCTCACCGTAGACAGGCTAAGGGAGGTTCTTCAACTCCCTTAATCTGATGAGTTTGAGCCTGCGGTGATCAGGTAGGTGGCGAGGTCAGTCCTACCCAGAATGGGTCACCCGCAGATAGAGGGTGTGATAAAAAAGGCCACCTTTCCAATCAGTTGGGGTTTCATGGTGTCCACAGTGATCATTTCACTTGGTACCTATTAGAAATGTATTATTGTAATAGAATAGGAGTTCAACAATAGTTGAGGGTGCTTATTGTAAATATACCATATAGGTATATAACCCTTGTAATACACAAGGAAATGTAAGGATTGCCTCACAATGTAAGGCTTAACTACGTGTTTTGTATGGTGTAAAGAGATTCTCTCTCAACCTATCATAGTTATATATTGTAATCCTTCAATCTACCGCTTGTTTATCCCTAACAAGTGGTATCAGAGTCAAAGGAGTGAAGATCTATCGGTGTTATCATCAACAAATCGACATTTGAATATCAAAGGGGCTGAACATAAACCTCTCAGTTACGGTTTCATCAAAGAACAACAGAGTTATTCATTAACGAGGTGTTTTCTAAGTTGTTTTTGTGGTGTAGATTATCGATTATCTGATGTACAAGACAAACAAGGTATAATCCCAACACCATTTCACGGTTTTATCGAGTTCTTCAAGACATTCAACTTTTCTTGAATATATATTTACTATTGAAGTGAGCAAAAACAACCCGCCACCTTTCGATTTCGGGTTTATACGGTTTTGGGGTTATTGTGTTCGGTTTAATCACTTTAATGGAGAGTTGAAGCTTTCAAAAAAAAATTCAAGAAGAAGCAAGAACGTCATTTTTGCAGGTTTCAATCTCTTAAAATTAAAAACACCAAAAATTCGGTGTTTGTGTGTGAAATCAAGTGCTGGTATGGGTGTTTGAGTATGGAACCTGCACAAGTCAAGATCACATCAGGTATAAGTGGGTAGACACTATTCAGAGAAAGGTCAACAGATCTGAAAGTGACATCTCAGATCCTATCAGCCGCATCCATGAGCTATCAGCCGCACTTTAGGGCTATCGCATGCAATCGAGTTGAATTTGGCTAAGTACAAGTTCTCTATCAGCCGCAATGGATCCAATCGCATGCAATTCGAATCACACTATCAGCCACACTCTAGGGCTATTGCATGCGATCGAGTTGAATTTGGCCAAGTATAGGTTCTCTATCAGCCGGACTGATCCAATCGCATGGACCCCAATCGCATGCGATTCGATCCATATCCAATCGCACAGATCCTATCGCGTTAATCCAATCGCATGCGATTCGAATCACACTATCCAACAGGTTTCTCAGACTTGCAATTTCCACTCAAAATTTCAAATTTTTCATCCGAAATGCATTTTTTGCCCCTTGGACCCCGCCAGGGGTTGCCACCCCTTGGACCCCGCTATCAGGGGCGCTGCCCCCGAACCCCCGTCGTCGTTCTGACTGATTTATGTTGCCACTTCGATTTATAAGTCAAGTGTTTGGATTTTTTGACTGAGTCAGGAGTTCTCAAATTTTCAATTATCATTCTGATGTTTCTAGATTTGGGTTAGCTTTGGGTCATTACTACCATGTACTTAATTCATAATACCCTATGTCTAGTCATCCTGCCCTTTCCTAACTGTTTTTTGGTTCTTCTCTCTTAGTGTCACCAATATCAGGTCTCAAAACCAGATTTTGCCCATCCATTCCTTATTTCTTTAGAATCTTGGTAATCTTTTAGCAGTCAGTTCTGAATTCTCATTTTTCGTTCTTATCTTTCAGAATTCGTGTATCGTTTCTTGATTGTCTTAACCAACATCCGTTTACTTTATGTTTTCAAAGAGTTTGACAGATTCTTGTGTGCTTTTGAATGAGGATGTATCCGACTCCCTGTTCACGATATGTTTTCAAAGTCACCTTTTCTATAGTCGTACAGGTTGAAAAGGCTTGAATATGATTTCAGCTCCCTGTGTTCCTTAACGCTTATTTTTTACTATAGAATCCTTATCCGTCTCAAGTTCGTTTGCATCCACTTGTCTTTCGTTCTCTTTGTCACTTGTTGTGATCCGGACTAGGTTGATACTCTTGTACGAGACTTCTCAGATTTTTTATTTGGTTGATGTATTCACTTCTGATCTACATTCACTCCTCAACGATCCATTTTGGCTCACAAATGGTAGAAGTTAATAGACTGATACTTCACAACTGAACATTTTTCATGAAGACCAGTGAAGACTTTGGACATCATGAGGGGGAGATATAAAGATTTATTCAGTTGGTTACTGCATGAGACATATTGTACGAGGTATTCAGTCTAGGGGGAGAAGTAATTAGATGAAAGTATACTTAGATGAAAGTAAAAAAATTTATTCTCGCCCAAATTTTATCTTCAAGGATCAAGAGCAACATTGTAGGGGGAGGGTTTCCCCGTTCGTGATTCTAGGGGGAGTAAGCAACATATTCTCTCTTGTTGATGAATCCTTATATGCTTCCGCTGATGCTACCAATGCTCAAGGATCCAAATGCTGAAAACCTCTATAGGCTAAATTGATTATATAACCGAAGGCGATCAATGCCTAAGGTTACTGGAGCGCTACAAGACAATAAGCACAAGACCCTCAAGATGCTGAAGAGATCAAGACTCCTGTTCATTTTTATTCTACAACTCCTATTCCATTCCAAAGGGGGAGATTGTTAGAACTGTATTATTGTAATAGAATAGGAGTTCAACAATAGTTGAGGGTGCTTATTGTAAATATACCTTATAGGTATATAACTCTTGTAATACACAAGGAAATGTAGGGATTGCCTCACAATGTAAGGCTAAACTATTTGTTTTGTATGGTGCAAAGAGATTCTCTCTCAACCTATCATAGTTATATATTGCAATCCTTCAATCTACCGCTTCTTTATCCCTAACAGTACCAAGGTTGGAGGATTGGACCAGGTCAACGAGTTCGAGATGCAGCTGCTGTACAACATATACTTTGCACCCAATTTGGATTATGCTCAGCTCATCTTCAACGACCTCAGGGTCCAAGTGATGAAGACCACTAGGGATCTTCATGTACCTTTCATAAGGTACCTGTCCTTGGCATTTGAATCTGAGCTAGGGACAACACTATATGAAGCTGATCAGGATGTGTTCCTGTTTCCTACACTCAGCCCCAAGATATTCAACAACGACATATTCCTAGAGCAAGAGGGTCTGAGTGAGCCCATGTTACTGATAGCTGAGGCAGCTTTATCAGAAAGTGAACAAGAGGGATCCAATCAAGGGGAAGCTTCCTAAGCTGACACCGAGGTTCAAGCTGAGCACTCTGCTCAAGCTGAACCTGTAAACACTGAAGCTGCTTCTGGTAAGACCTCTCCACTTTCTCTTTCTTCTCATTTTTCTCCATCCACATTTGGAGATAAGGTTGTCGTAATCCCAACCCATTCTAACCCATCTCCTCCCACTTCATTCCATCTACAATCCCACTCTGAAGCCACCCCTAGTTTTCCCACTGCTGTTAGGGAGAATATCCGAACCTATACTAGAAAAACTGTCATAGGTGGTGCCACCCCTAAAGGCATCACTTAAGATGAGTTCACATTGATCCCTCCACCTGCAGGAGTTGAGGGGGAGACACCTACTCTTCAGGTGTCAACATCGAGGCTCATATATACCCTAAAGCCTAAATCTGGTGTGGTGTCTACTCAGCCCACACTCTCCAGTGCCATGGAAGAGCCCATTACTGTGCCTAAGCAGACACACTTAGGTAACATTGAAGAAATGACCAATCCCCATAGTCAATCACCCCCCTCTAAACCAATTAGCCAACCACCTACCCATACACTTCACGTTTTGAGCCCCATTACTTCTCTTCACTTCTCACACCCACAAGCACGAACTGTCAATGTTTCATCTTCATACCAAGGTGATTCATAGGGTCTAAAATTTGGTGAAAATGAGTTTGAGGGTATACACCAATCCTTGGATGATGCACCCAAGTTCCAACCCACTCAAGCTGACATGGATGATTTGCTCACATTCTTCAAAGATCAGTTTGATACATTGCACCTCAAAAGAAAGCAAACAAAGAAGGATATGCTGATGATTATCGATAATCTGGATGAGGAGGTGCTAAAATTGAAATCTGCAGTTGCTGCCCTACAAAAACAAAAGACTTCATCCCCTATTGATGATAACAAAAAGGGGGAGAAGGTTCAAGCTGAAGCTAAGTCATTTAAAGCTGAAGCTCTATTACTATTGGCAAAGGGAGAAGAACATATTGAGGGGGAGACAGATATAGAAAAACAAGCTGAGCTGACTGAAAAAGCAAAAGGCAAGAGACCAGCAGTGGTTAGCTCAGAAGAGTCAGAACCCCCTCAGCAGAAAAGAAGAACACTGATTCTCAGTGAATCATCAGCCTCAGATGAAGACTCTGCTGACATAACGACTTTACAAGAAAGAGCTTCACTGATGGCAGTGAGAAGAATGGAACAAGAAAATGTTGACCAGCTTGGGATTTCTATCGAAGAATTAAGAAGAAGACAATTGGATGCTCAAGCTGTGTTAGTGGATGAGAAACGAGCAAGAGAACAAGTATTGGCTGAGCATATCAGAAAGCAGAATGAGGATCTAGCTAAACTCAGACTGCCAATTATGCCCAAGCAGGAAGAAGTAGACGAACTTCCTATCCAGGATCAACCTGAAGGGGAAGATATAACTCAGTGCTATACAAGGACCGACTTCTCCTCTCAAGTAAATTCACTAACGTTGAGTTCAGCTCAAGGAATCATAATCATGGAGTTTGTCTTAAAAGATGGTGAAACATCTTCTTTGGAGCTGAATCAACTTCATAAACTGGGATATGAGGAATGGAAGCAAGTGGCCGTACTTATCAAGCAGATGGAAAAGTCCTCTGCCAGAAGTCAAGTTAAAGTTGAACTATTGAGGCTACTTGCAAGAGCTGATTCGATGAAACTCATACCCAGGTCTGAGATTGTAACTCTACTGACTTCCTTTCACAAAATGGGGAAGGGCAAGTTGAAAAAACCAGCTGGATTAGCAAAAGCAGATAAGTACACTCTGAATCTTCCTGAAGGCTTGGAGTTCAAAGAAAACACCTATGTGGAAAAGCCTGAGAAAGGATTCATGTACCTGGATAGAAATAGAGAACAATGCTTCCAGTCTGATGCAAACATATACACATGTGGGGTATCTCAAGTGTTTGCTCTGAGACAAATTGTGGAAAAGACTGAACAAACTGCAAGGTTCAGATATATAATAAACAGAGCAATCAGGTCTCAAAAGGATCGGCTTCAACACTTACCTAATCTGCAAGAAATCCTTGAAGAAATAAATAAGGAGATCAAGGAGTTTGAAGAGCTGCATCCTGAATAGATTAGTTCTATTGTAACAAATTAGATTAATTCTAATTTTATAAGCACTAAGTGTGCATGATCTATGTGATCAAAACTTTTGTATTATGATAGGTTCAATTAATACAAATATTTGTTTGATATGTTCAACTGTATTATGATATGTTCATAATTATTAGTCTGATAAGTTCAGCTTAATGAATAATTGATTAGTTCTTATTCATTAATGTATTTAGTTGGTGTGTTCAACTTAAAGTTGGTATGTTTCACTTATAATTGATAAGTTCAATTAAAATTGATAAGTTCAATTGATATTTGATTAGTTCATATATAAAATCTTGATAAGTTTAAGATTTAAAACATAATTCTGTTAAACAAACGTAATAACTGTTTGATGGTTTTGTCATCATCAAATAGGGGGAGTTTGTTGGGAAAATGATCTCATCAGTTTAGATTTGATGAGACAAAATTAAGTTTGTAAGATGTGTTCTACATATAACTTAAATAGAATTATGAAGTTTAATCAGACTGAACACTCGTAGTGATTCAGACTGAGCATAAGCTGAATATAAGCTGAGCATATGTTCGATCAGCTTATACTATATCTTAGTAGGATTATCACTAAGTGTGATAAGCTATGTATGTCACCTAAGATATATTGAGCTTTCAGCTTGATATGTTTCAAGCTGAGTGACTCAACTCAAAAGCAGAGTCAGTTCAACAGAGTTGTTAAATAAGTTCTAGCTAACTCTTAGGACTTCTAAGGATGAGTTTATTAATATACATGTTAGTTCATGTTGGTTTTCAAGTGTGTTCTCGAAGAACTCAGCTTGATGAGTTTCAAGCTGAGTAACTCAGTCCGAGCGAGAAGTCAGCTTAAAGATAATTTAAATATGTTTTAAATTTATCTTTTTAACTCTCTAAATCTACGGGAAGGATAAGAAGACTTTAGAATCAAGATTGAAGATTGAAGACTCAAGATAAGAAGATTTAAGATTCAAGATTCCGAGTTATCCGGTAGTTAGTTAGGAAATTAGGATTAGTCCTGTTTGTTATGAACCGTAGGAACAGGATTATAAATACATATCTCCTTATAAGTTTAGAGGTACGACTACAATTTAAAAACAACTAAGTGTTGCAGAGCCAAATACCACACCTCAACCGTTGTGTTACGATTCTTGAATCACTGTTTGTCAGTTCAACGTGATCAAGATATTCACAGATTGCCAAGCTATTCGTGTGTTCTTATACTCACATTAGTTGTGAGATTGGTAAGTTTTCAATCTGTGATTAAATCCTGTTTAGAGAGTCGTCAGTATTTATAATCATAAGTTGATTATAGATAGCTATGTTTGAAAGATTGAGAGATTTATATTAGGTGTTTACATATCAAGAGTTGCTTACTTGATAGAGTCTGTAATCATCTTCTTATTAATGAAAAGCAAAGTATTCGATTATGGTTTGATTTAGTTTGTGTAACACTTTATTTTGATTTGTTCAATTTTCCGCAGAAAATGTATTCAACCCCCCTTCTACACATTTGTTTCTTGTTGTTATTCTCACCAAGGGACCAACATATCTGGGCCATTGTATGTATCCTTATGATGTTGGGCCATGTGGGTGTGAGTTACATTTGGGCTGATGGAGTGGTGCCAATTTTAAAGAAAAATCTGTTGACTTTGGCCTCATAATTAAGTTAGTATTAATCCGATATGGGCTTCTAATTTATTTAAAGTGGGCTGAGTTCTAAATAAGCCCTGGACTATTTTCGCAAGAACAAAAGTGTGGTGTTTATATTAATTAAACGTGAACTTTCTTTGGTATGCATGTATATATATATATATATATAACTTATCTATATGTACGTATATAAACATATATTTAATTATATACATATATATATACACATTTATTATAAATGTGTATATACATACACGTAATTAAATATATAAATATATAAATATATAAATACATATACTTATTTTATATTTATGTATATATATAAGTATATATTGTGTGTGCGCGTGCAGTGGCGGAGCCACGTTCAACGGAAGGGGGGGAGTTGCCACCGTAACTTTGCAATTTAATAGGGAAAATAAGTTAATTTTCTTATAGGCCTCTTCACTTTTAACATACAGGCCCCCATATTTCTACATCTTGTCATCTTGGACCCCATAGTCTGTTGAAATGAAAGTCAACACCTCATGTTGTTGCACTATTACTACTTTGAGTTTAGATTTTTAATTACAGTTACTGTGTATGTTTTTAACATTTTTGTAGTATGTCAGTTTTCTCCCATCGTTTCATGTATGTAGTATGTAGTTACATTGCAGTTTTCCCTTGTTTTCGCGTAAGCCTCTATACACATTGTTACGGTTTTGTTTTTCTATTTTAATGAAACCACAAAAATTAGTGTAAAGTGTATGTTGTTCCCAGTTTTCTCCTTTAATTTAATTGCTTGTTTGTACAAGTTAAGTTTTTACTAGGTTAACTTAGCCTAGAGAACATAAAATTGGCTGTTCGTTCTTGTTTCTGGTTCTACCATATAAAAAGGCGACCAGGACTACCGTAACAAAATTGGCCGATCGTTTCTTGTTTCTTGTTTTCATGTAAGCAAATTTGGCCAATCATTTCTTTATTTCCCAACAATAAGAACTAAATGTTATAGGAACAAAGAGGATTAATTTGATTACCGAATAAATTTGATCCGACCCGTTTACACCCTAATATATTTTGATTTGTTATATTAGTCTTCTTGCAAGTATTTCATTAAAATTGCCCCCCGTTAAAAAAATCCTGGATCCGCCACTGTGCGCGTGTTGCTAAGATCTGACCCTAGGGGTAGGTGTGCGGATCCGACTTCGGGGTACTACTATCCAGATTCGACTTAGGTGTGTGTCGAGGATTTGACTTGGGTAATTAGAATCCGAATTGAGGATTTCAACGGGAATGCGTGGCGTTCGGCTGAAGGGTTGAGTTGTTGATTAATTACTATGTTCGGCCATAGGGTGGTTCGACCTAGGGGTTGTGAGTATCGTGTAATTTAACGATTTGAAACTCAGTATTGTTTACGATATGCGTGATGTAGGTTTTGCTTACAGGATTCGTTAAGCTAACACTCGAAAGTTATCATTGAACCAGTTGTGTCGATAGTCTGGTGAGTTACCCTAAATTACTCCCGTTTCCCGCAATGCGTAGGTGGTGTGCAATGTGAAGTTTTGTTATGTGCTATGTGTATTTAAATGTGATATACATTATGTGTTAAATATGATAACGTTATGTGTTAAACGTTGTGTTACGTGATTAGACGATCGTACTTGTTGGGCCGGTCGGGGTGATTAACGATATCTAAAGGTGAGACCCGTGATAATCGTAGTGGCGGGGCCCGGGTTAGGCATCAAATGGGTGTGTCCCGAGATTTGGTGATAAGCGAGGCTTGAGTTGATTTGCAGGGTGTGATACCTGCAAGAGGGCGAGGCCCGAGTTATGTGGTTTGTGGCCGATTGTGATTCCAGCAAGAAGGCGATACCCGAGCTATGTATTGTGTTGATGACAGGATGAGATCCTGTAAGGGGTAAGATAGTGTAATTCACTAAGATTTTAGCTTACCCATTGTTGTTGATATATTTGAGGTTCCTCTGGAATCGGGTGGGATGAGGCTCCTGCATAGCGGCAGTAGCAGCAGCGTACTAGTTTTGTTTGGAAACAGTTGCAGACGTCGTTTTTTTAAAATGTTTCCGCAACTCGATTTAGTTTTAAAGACTTGTTACATTAGTGTGTAATTATATTTTGAAATGCGTGATTGTTGTTTCTCTTATTTATTTATATTATTTTATATTCAAATTTTTTTTGGGGCGTTACAACTTGGTATTAGAGCCTTGGCTTGAGGGATTCGAACATGCAGGTGGTTTGTTTGGATTTAAACCGTAGTTCGAAGTTTTAAAACTGTCTGGTGTAGGATTATGATTAGGGTTCCTTGTTTGTTGTTGTTCAAAACCAAGCTGCATTTTCAAACGATTTCTAAAAATCTTTTTCAAACGCGCTGTTTGTTGGTGCCGGAGGTCCAGGTAAGCAATTGTTGACGAGATTATTTCCGAATTATGTGTATTATTCAGATAACTGTGAAGCAGATGATGTTGATACTTAGTATACTATGAATACTTCAATCTATTCATGAGAATGGACATATATGTTTAGAATACTTGAATTGGCCTTATTGCATGTTCTTGTTTGATTGTTGTGATAGGGTAGATTCAAGCTTTCAACTACTTATATGCCTAGGGTTATGCATTACACTGTATTCATACTATGCTAGACTGTTGAGAATGTGATAGCTGAATTGTGACTTGTTTTAAGTCAGAGAATGTGATAGTTGCATTGTGAATTATGTTCAGTCAGTGATGATATTGATGCGTAGTATACTGTGAATACGCCAATGCTATGCATAAAACTAGAAATATAAGTTTAGAGCACTTGAATTGGGCTTATTTCATGTTCTTGTTTGATTGTTGGGGTGGAGTAGATTCAAGTTTTCTACTACCTATATTACTAGGGTTATGCATAGCACCTTATTCACACTATGCTGGACTGTTAAGGATGATGTGTAGTGACCTTTACATGGTGCCTTATACACGAAGCTTTATATGCTTAGAACTTTAGTAATGCTTAACCTAAGCCCGTGAATCGAGAAACTTAGTGGTGATGCTAAGATAATGTATATATAGTGTGTTGGTAATAATATGAACGCCTGTATTATTACAAACACACGGTACACATTAGAACTTGACGGAATCATGAAGTATCTAGTGGATTCAGTGAAGGGTTACTCGTGTGATGTATTATGTGCTTAGCTAGGGTTGCCTTAGTGCACGTAGGGCTACTCGTAGATAAGCTAAATGTGCAAAAGGAAAGATTTATGGAATGAGACGTACATGCGGTAACTCCTACCTAATCTATAGTGCGTTATCTAGACTTCAAGATGGTTGATACTCGGAGAAACCGAGATTTGCTTTGTTATGAAAGCTGCAAATGCACAAGCCGCCTTCATGGATTTGAATAACATGGTGTGTTGACCCATGTTAGACCGAACAGTTATTATCTTCTGCGACGATATTTGATGTATTTTGAGACCGATCAGATATACTAGCTACTATGAAGTAGAAGAATCGGTACGTGGAATTTTTATAAATACGAATTTGGGGTTACAAGAGGTGTAGCTTTGGGTCATCTCGTGAACCAGTGTGGAATAAGATGTAGACCCCGCCAGGTTGGAAGCCGTGTTAGAGTGGGAACAGTCGAAAAGTTCCGCCGAGTTCAGGAGCTTTCTAGGATTGACTGGATATTACCGACATGTTGTCCATGATTTCGTGAAAATCGTCACTTCATTAACGAAACTAACCAAGAAAAGTGAAAAGTTTATCTAGAGAGGTGTACAACAGACGGGTTTGTGGAAGCCCTACGACCGAAATTGTACGGAACTTCGGTGTTAACTCCGCCAGTAGTTGTTGTGTTGCATCGCACTGCGATTTGGGATAAGTACTGACGCAGCTGAAGAAGGTAATTGCTTACGCATCACGGCAGCTTAAACCCCACGGGGCAAATTATCCAACACACGATTGAGAGGTTGCAGTCGTGGTTTTCGCGTTGAAGATTTAGAGGCGCTATCTCTATAGGGTTAAGTATTGTAACACCCTCTCAACTGGCCTAGTAGAATTGAGGTAATTAATTAAGTTAATATTTGAATTTAATTTAATTAAGTGAATTATTTGTCTAAATGTACTACTTGATAAATAATTGTATTGGAAAAATGATTTACTTTGTTATTAATAGATAAAAAGTTAATTATTGTTAGTGGAATGTGAGTTGGCCGATTTTGGTGAAGTGTAGTCACCAAAACACCACCTCATCTTCAATTTCATGCAAAACAAGGATTAAACCAAAAGTGTGTGTGTCTATTTTCGTTGGATGCTCTCGGCCTTGAATCGAAGAGAAGAAGAAATTATCAAAACAATTAGCCAACACTAAATTAATTGAAATTGGATCCTGTTTTAACTGTTGCACAAGGTTAGAATATTGAATTCAAAGTTGTTGATTGTTAATTTATTCGGTTTTGATATATATAGATGAATTCAGATTGAACCTTGATGATTTAGGAAAATTGAATGTTAGAATTGATTGTTAGGATATGATCTCTACATCTTTATATGAATTCTGGAAAATTATTTCGTCTTGTATGCTTAAATCAGTTTAGAATTTAAGTTAGAATTGAAGAGTGATCTGAGATATGAATCTATCGGAATTGAGGATATGAATTTGTCGGAATTGAGGTTTGAATATATTGGAATTGAGAATTCCGATTAAAAGATTATCGGAATACATGAATACCGATCAGTTTTCTCGGAATGTGATAGATTCCAACAACATGGACTTATGAAATGATAAAATGCCTTAACACTTTTATCGGATTTGATTTTATCGGATTTGATTTTATCGGAATTGGACATTTTATCGGAATTGAGATCTATCGGAATCTTATTTTATCGGAATCCTATTTACTCGGAATTGATATATGCCCTAACACTTTTGTCGGGTTTCTATTTTATCGGAATTGATGAAATCATCAGAATTGACAATTTCCTTTGCTCGGAATGTGCCTTTGCTCGGTATTGAACTATGATTTCATCGGAATTAATGTTAATTGGAATTCCCCAATCTCGGAATTTGATATTATCGGAAATGGCCTTTCACTCGATCGGAAATGGATTTAATCGGAATTTAAGAGTTAGGAGTTATTCCTAACAATCAAACTGTGACTTGGTATACATGATAGTTATATATGAATATTTAACATGTGATGTATGAATACATGTGTTATTTATTATGAATCAGTATTGTGAATTAAATACTAACTTGTGGTTACTTATTCTCAGGAACTGAGAAGACTCAGTGAATTAGTCTACTGAGTATGATCAAAAAGTGCTGACTGTGGTAAGTGGATTTATATCTACTGATATACAAGATATGATATCCTATTATTACTTGCTCATTGGACTGTATGTCTTGATTTTGAATATGTATACATGTTACATTTGGAGATCAGTGTGGGGGATTTTTGGCTGGGTTTGGTTTAGGGATATCTAGTATTAGCACACAGTTTGATTTGCATTTGTTGTATTCAATGGTGCTAATATTGTTGTCCATGTAACTGAGCCACCGGTAAACCTTGGTTTTGGCCGACCTTGGTTGTAGGTGGTTGCAACACCGCCGGTTCTCCTTGAGTTATGAGCCTTGTGTTTTGGGCATGTTTGCCTTATGTATGTTTAGATATTTGATCTCTCACTTAGCTTTGTGCTAATTCCCCACTAGATTGTTTTACAGATACTCCGTGGTGAGTTTTGGTGCTGAAGACTGGGAATATGGACAGACCAAGAACTCTGATTTGCAAATTTTTTTATAGAGACTGATTTTGTAAATTAACACTGTAGTGGGATTTTGTAAATGATAACCAGTCAAAGTTGTATTTAACTTTTTATTTTAATCTAATTATATTTAAATAGCTTCTGCACACAGTTTTATGATAATTTGAAAAGTACAGTGTTACAAATTGGTATCAGAGCCCTGGTTTGAGGATTTGCATGAATGATTTGTGCAATACTCGAACCGAGGCTCTGGTCAGTACAGTATTCCCAGGGTGGGTAATTAGTAGTGTAGCTTTGAGGGTAGTTAGTGTGTTTATACTAACAGATTATATCTAACAAGTGGTGAGATATTGTGTATAGAACAGAAATGGCTGATAACGTGAATCTGACAACTACCCCTACGTCCCCCAGAAGAAACAACTTGTACTCTACTGCAATGAATGAACAGCACAACCGAGCTGGAACCTCTCATAATGATGAATCTGATTAACAGGATTATTTCTTGCAATTGGAAGACACTCTGCAAACTTTGAGAGATCGAGTTCAGGAGTTGGAACAGCAGCAACATCATACTCAGTCTTCTCTGCTAACTCTGACTATTCACATGCCCCGAGAATCAGCTGTGTTTACCCAATCCATGCCACCTCCTATTTATTCAGTTGCACCCTTCAGTACAGTGTCAACACCATTTGGATCCTTACCATATATGTATTTTCCACCCGCATCACAACCCCAAAAACAGCAGCAACCCCAACAGCATAATTTCTTCATTCCTTGGTATACTAATCAAGGAAGTTTTAGACCGAGGTGTCAATACAAGGATTTCATGGATTTCCAACCGCCGGAGTACTCTGGGAGTTCTAATCTGAATGTTACTCTGAACTGGTTAAGGGAAACTATTAAGGCGTTGGATGCCTGCAATTGTGAAGAAGCAGATAGACTTAAGTTTGCAACTCGGAGGTTAAAGGGTCAAGCTGCAACTTGGTGGGATTCTTTGACTGCACATCTATCTAGAGAGGTTATGAATTCTGTTACTTGGGATCAATTTCAAACCAAGTTCTGTGAGCAATTCTGTAATACATATGATTTGGCCAAAGTTAAGCGGGAATTTATGGATCTGGCTCATGATGACAAAATGTCGGTTGATGAGTTGATTGCAAAGTTTAATGAAAAGCTAAGGTTTGCTAAGCAGTGGGTACCCGATGAACCATCACAGATAGATCATTTTGTTTAGGCACTGTTGCCTGAATATCGGGGTAACACCCGGATGGCAACGTATTTGGTGTAGGCGTTTACAATTGCTCGAGCTGCTGAGGGAGACGTGAGGGCTCGAGAAAGAATGAATCGTGAGAAGGGGTTATCTCACAAGTCTGGTGGAAATCAGAGTGGAAACAAAGGCAAGTGGCAGAACAATCAGAATCGGGGTGATAAAAAATCGAAAGGTTCGGGATCTTATCAGAACAAGCCATGGTGTAGACCTTGCAATTCTCATCCTACAGGTCCGTGCACACCACAGACTAGAAAGTGTTTGCGTTGTGGTGGAATGGGTCATGAGCCATCAGATTGTAAGTTTAAAACAAATGTTTGCTGGAACTGCCATGAGGAGGGTCATAGATCTAGAGCTTACACGAAACCGAGATCAACAGGGACGGGACAGGGGGTTGCGACTATCGGGGGATCGTCTTCTGCAGGTCAGAAGAGGAAGACTACACCTTCTACGGAAGGGAGAGCTTTCAAAATGAATGTTCCTGAGGCTGCGGAGAACAGTGATGTTATAACGGGTATGTTTATTGTAAATTATGTGCTTGCCCGTGTGTTATTTGATTCTGGTGCAAATAGATCCTTTATATCTGTATCCTTGTGTGACAAACTGAAACTGCCTGCTTCTGTGATTACTACTCCTTTAGAAGTAGAGATAGCAGATAGTAAGATAGTTCCTGTAACTTTTTATGTGACTGGGGTGTCGATAGACATTGATGGTACTAGTTTGCGTGTAGACTGTTTGCTGATGCCTATACCTGGGTTTGACTTAGTACTAGGCATGGATTGGTTAAGTCACCATAGAGCTAATATCCAGTGTGACAAGAAACTGATTACTGTTCCTTTGGCTGACGTGTCGCATGTCGTGGCTCGTGGGGATAGATCTCGATCTTCTTTTTCAATCATCTCGTTTATGAAGGCTAGAAAATCTCTAGCCAAAGGGTGTGCGTCTTTTCTGGCCTATGTCATCGATGTGAAGAAGGAGAAGCGACCTATACCGAGGTTCGTGTTGCCTCCGAATATCCAGAGGTATTTCCAGATGATCTGCCAGGGTTACCACCTGTACGGGATGTTGAGTATAAGATAGAGTTGGTACCGGGTACTACACCGATTGCTAAAGCTCCGTATCATTTTGCTCCTTCAGAGATCCGGGAGATGATGACTCAGATCCAAGAGTTGTTAGACAAGGGGTTTATCCGTCCGAGTTCTTCGCCGTGGGTGCACCTGTACTGTTTGTGAAAAAGAAAGACGGAACTCTCCGTATGTGCATTGATTATCGGGAATTGAACAAGAGAACCATCAAGAACAAATATCCGTTGCCCAGAATTGACGATTTGTTTGATCAGTTGCAAGGGGCT
Source organism: Pulicaria dysenterica (assembly GCA_947179395.2). Classification (NCBI taxonomy): domain Eukaryota; kingdom Viridiplantae; phylum Streptophyta; class Magnoliopsida; order Asterales; family Asteraceae; genus Pulicaria; species Pulicaria dysenterica. The sequence goes on along the minus strand of OX359294.1, from coordinate 49,849,536 downwards.
TCTTACTTTTCAAAGATTGATCTACGATCAGGTTATCATCAGGTCAGGGTAGCAGAGTAGGATATGCCTAAGACTGCTTTCCGTACTCAATATGGTCATTACGAATTTCTTGTGATGCCATTTGGTTTGACGAATACACCTGCTGTATTTATGGATCTAATGAATCGCGTGTGCAGACTATTCTTAGACAAGTTTGTCATTGTGTTTATTGATGATATATTGGTGTATTCAAAGACAGAGGATGAACATGATCTACATTTAAGACAGGTACTTGAAATTTTAAAGCAACACAGGTTATATGCCAAATTTTCGAAATGCGAATTCTGGTTGCGTGAGGTTCATTTTCTGGGTCATGTAATATGTCATGATGGTATCAAAGTAGATCCATCCAAGATTGAAGCAGTGATGAATTGGAACGCTCCGAAAACACCAACTGAGATAAAGAGTTTTCTTGGATTAGTGGGTTATTATCGCAGGTTTATTAAAGATTTTTCTAAGCTTGCCGGTCCATTGACTAAGTTGACAAGAAAAGATGTTCAATTTCAGTGGGTTTCAGCTCAGGAGAATGCTTTTCAGACTTTGAAACAGTTGTTATGTCAAGCTCCTGTTCTTTCATTACCAGAGGGTTCAGAAGATTTTGTTATTTACTGCGATGCTTCTCACGCCGGGCTGGGGTGTGTTTTGATGCAGAAGGGTAAAGTGATTGCGTATGCTTCGAGACAGTTGAAAGAAAATGAAAGAAATTACCCGACTCATGGTTTGGAGGTAGCAGCAGTAGTATTTGCTTTGAAACTGTGGAGACACTATTTATATGGAACCAAGTGCACGATTAACACTGATCATAAAAGCCTTTAATATGTGTTTACTCAGAAGGAATTGAATATGAGACAATGCCGTTGGTTAGAACTGATCAAGGATTACGATTGTGACATACAGTATCATCCGGGAAAAGCCAATGTTGTTGCAGATGCACTTAGTCGAAAGGGATCTTCAAATACTGTGAAATTTATGCGACTAGATATCAAGTCTGATTTGGTGGATCAACTTTTGGCTGCTCAACTTGAAGCTTTAAAGGATGAAAATCTGAAAGATGAATTGATGGTCAAATGACAACATGAGTTAACTAATGACTCGCGTGGTTTGAAGGTTTATCATACACGCGTCTGGGTACCGAAATTTGGAAACTTGAGGGAATTACTTCTAAATGAGGCTCATAAGTCTAGATTGTCGATACATCCAGGTAGTACGAGGATGTACCATGATTTGAAGACTCGTTATTGGTGGCCGACAATGAAAACAGATATTGCTAAATTTGTTGGGACATGCCACATTTGTGCGCAAGTTAAAGCAGAATATCAGAAACCGTACGGATCATTGAAACAATTAGATATACCTGAGTGGAAGTGGGATCACATTACGATGGATTTTGTAACTAAACTTCCACGAACTCAGATAGGTCATGATATGATTTGGGTTATTGTTGATAGATTAACCAAAAGTGTACACTTCCTTGCTACTGCTGAATCTGCTTCTTTGAGTAAACTGGCACAACTGTACATAGATGAAATAGTATCAAGACATGGAGTTCCGTTATCAATTGTTTCAGATCGGGATTCGTGGTTTGTGTCTAACTTCTAGAACAGACTACAACAGGAATTGAGGTCCAGGGTTAATTTGAGTACAGCTTATCATCCACAGACAGATGGTCAGTCAGAGAGAACCATTCAGACTTTAGAAGATATGCTGCGAGCATGTGTGTTAGAGTTTGGGGGTTCATGGGATTCACATTTGCCTTTGATTGAGTTTGCTTACAATAATTCCTATCATTCCAGCATTGGCATGCCACCGTATGAAATGTTGTATGGTCGTCCTTGTAGAAATCCAACTTGTTGGTTAGAGGTTGGTGAAAAGCAATTTGCAGGGCCTGATATTGTACAGATGACTGCTGATAAGGTAGCTATTGCTCGGGAAAAGTTAAAAGCTGCAAGGGATAGACAGAAAATGTATGTTGATCCGCGTCGTCGACCAGTATCGTTTGTTGAAGGGGAAACGGTTTATTTGAAAATATCTCCTTGGAAGGGTGTAATCAGATTTGGTAAACGCGGGAAGTTGGCTCCCCGGTACATTGGTCCTTTCAGAATCAGATGAGTCGTCAATGATCAGAAAGTTGTTTTGGATCTTCCTGATGAATTAGCGGGTATCCATGATACCTTCAATGTATGTTATCTGCGCAAGTGGAAGCACAGTCTAGGTTCAAACTTGACTTGGGAAACTGAAGCCGACATGAGGAGCCGGTATCCTTCTTTGTTTGAGCGCGAAGAGATTCCGAGGACGGAATCTCCTTAAGTGGGGTAGATTTGTAACACCCTCTCACCTAGCCTAGTAGAATTGAGGTAATTAATTAAGTAAATATTTGAATTTAATTTAATTAAGTGAATTATTTGTCTAAATGTACTAATTGATAAATAATTGTATTGGAAATATGATTTACTTTGTTATTAATAGATAAATAGTTGATTATTGTTAGTGGAATGTGAGTTGGCCGATTTTGGTGAAGTGTAGTCACCAAAACACCACCTCATGTTCACTTACATGCAAAACAAGGATTAAACCAAAAGTGTGTGTGTGTATTTTCGTTGGATGCTCTCGGCCTTGAATCGAAGAGAAGAAGAAATCATCAAAACAATTAGCCAACACTGAACTAATTTAAATTAGATCCTGTTTTAACAGTTGCACAAGGTTAGAATACTGAATTCAAAGTTGTTGATTGTTAATTTATTCGGTTTTGATATATATAGATGAATTCCGATTGAAACTTGATGATTTAGGAAAATTGCATGTTAGAATTGAATGTTAGGATATGATCTCTACTTGTTTATATGAATTCTGAAAAATTATTTCGTCTTGTATGCTTAAATCAGTTTAGAATTTAAGTTAGAATTGAAGAGTGATCTGAGATATGAATCTATCGGAATTGAGGATATGAATTTGTCGGAATTGAGGTTTGAATATATCAGAATTGAGAATTCTGATTAAAAGATTATCGGAATACATGAATCGATCAGTTTTCTCAGAATGTGATAGATTCCGACTATGAAATGATAAAATGCCTTAACACTTTTATCGGATTTGATTTTATCGGATTTGATTTTATCGGAATTTGACATTTTATCGGAATTGAGATCTATCAGAATCTTATTTTATCGGAATCCTATTTACTCGGAATTGATATATGCCCTAACACTTTTGTCGGATTTCTATTTTATCGGAATTGATGAAATCATCAGAATTGACAATTTCCTTTGCTCGGTATTGAACTATGATTTCATCAGAAATAATGTTAATCGGAATTCCCCATTCTTGGAATTTGAAATTATCGGAAATGGCCTTTCACTCGATCGGAAATGGATTTAATCGGAATTTGAGATTTAGGAGTTATTCCTAACAATCAAACTGTGACTTGGTATACATGATAGTTATATATGAATATTTAACATGTGATGTATGAATACATGTGTTATTTATTATGAATCAGTATTGTGAATTAAATACTGACTTGTGGTTACTTATTCTCAGGAACTGAGAAGACTCAGTGAATTAGTCTACTGAGTGTGATCCAACAGTGCTGATTGTGGTGAGTGGATTTATATCTATTGATATACAGGATATGATATCCTATTATTACTTGCTCATTGGACTGTATGTCTTGATTTTGAATATGTATACATGTTACCTTTGGAGATCGGCGTGGGGGATTTTCGGCTGGGTTTGGTTTAGGGATATATAGTATTAGTGCACGGTTTGATTTGCATTTGTTGTATTCAATGGTGCTAATATTGTTGTCCATGTAACTGAGCCATCGGTAAACCTTGGTTTTGGCCGACCTTGGTTGTAGCTGGTTGCAACACCGCCGGTTCTCCTTGAGTTATGAGCCTTGTGTTTTGGGCATGTTTGCCTTGTGTATGTTTAGATATTTGTTCTCTCACTTAGCTTTGTGCTAATTCCCCACTAGATTGTTTTGCAGATACTCTGTGGTGAGTTTTGGTGCTGAAGACTGGGAATATGGACAGACCAATAACTCTGATTTCCAAATTTTTTTATAGAGCCTGATTTTGTAAATTAACACTGTAGTGGGATTTTGTAAATGATAACCAGTCAAAGTTGTATTTAACTTTTGATTTTAATCTAATTATATTTAAATAGCTTCCGCACGCAGTTTTATGATAATTTGAAAAGTATAGTGTTACAAGTATACTATCTACACCGACCACGAGAGTATGAAATACTTCACACATCAGAAGAATTCGATTACGCGACAGCAGAGATGGCTAGATTTGACGAAATATTTACGGTTGCGAGATTTTACATCACTGGGGTATAAGCTAATGTCGTGGCTGACGCCTAGAATCGAACGTCAAGGTGTATGCTGTTGAGAGTGAAATGTTTGTGGATGACGGCGACCACTCTGTTAGTCAATTTGATTTGGACGGCTCATACCGATGAGGATAAATTAGAAGATCATGACAAGAAACTCAAATCATCAATGCCTACACTTGGAGGGAAGAGGGAACAGTCTATGTGCACAAAATGTGTAAGAATTTATACTAGAGAATGCAGACTAGAGTTTCAAGGTTGTTTCAAGTATAGCAAAACGGGTTACCTGAGCAGAGACTGTCGGGGAAAAGAGGTGAAAGTTTGTATTAACTGTTATAAATTCTTTTTGATTACTTCCGAAGCACGTAGATCCGTTTTGTCGTTAAGTTTGTTCTAAGCAAGCCCCAGTGAAATCAGAAACGCCTTAGGATAGAATTGGACGGTGACAAGACTATAAGTGTATCAATTGTGTAGAGATGTAACATGATTGATTTAAAGATGAGGAGTTATTATCAAATAGTTATCGACTGCTAGAGAATTTCAGGTCATCGTGAGAGCAGAATGGTTACATGAAACCGAGAAGAAATTAGGATCTAGACTCCTAGTGGGGGAGAAAATCGTCGTCACAAAGGGGAACTTCACACCAAGAATTCGTCTATGAGTAGGGATACTAGGAGTAACGTTCTTAGACCCTTTCGTGTACAAAGATGGTATAAGCAGTAAATCCGGCTAAGTTAGAAGCCGTTAGGAAGAGTGAGTTTCTTTAACTCTTATGTTATGATTGTGATTCGTGCTCTATGTGGTAGTGCGTTTTATGTGACGCGGATGTCATGTCTTGAGCAGCCGTGCTCGTTTGGCCGATGGCCACTACGTCGTGTGGTGTGTTTAAAATGTGTTGCTTTATGCGTTATGTCATGAGCCATTGTGCTCGTTTGGCCGGGGGCCACTCACCGAAGTGGCGTATTAGTTGTGTTGTACATTATTGTGTTTCGTCACAGTGGGTGGGACCCGAGACGTGACAGTTAGGGAGGGACCCGACAGCAGTTGTGTTCTTTTTTAGTCAATGTCGAGGCACGGGGTGCGTGTGTCATTGGTGTCTGGATGAGATACGAGATTCAGGACTAAATTTTGAAAAGTTTCATAGTTATTTGGTAACGAGGTTACACTTTAGTACTGTTTAACATTCGTGGGTGGATAGTCTGAGTGAGTGGACGATTCAGGTTTTAAAAGACATGCCGCGTGCATGGGTATTAGAGCTCGGGGCAACTGAGATGTTGCTTTCCATTAATAGAATACTTGTGATATGACCGTTTTCGCGTAAAAATTAGAATCACTCCGTACGAGATGTAGTACTGTAAGTGGTGTTAAACCCTAGTTTTTGGGGTAATGTGATGCAGTAAGAACTCAGAAGTACCGATGTAATGCAGAAAACGTTTGAAAACATTCAGAGAGTTCGTGAAAGGTTGCATACAACACAGAGTAAACAGAATGGTGACACTGTTAAATGATGTTCAGAATTAGAATTTTAAGTTGGTGACCGTGAGCCGCACCACTTTTTCCCTTGGGAATGAGTGATACGCTTCAAGAAGCGAGAAAGGTTGAGCCCTAGAAGAAGTGGACCCTTTGAAATTCATTGAGAATACTGTGAAAAATCAGAATAAACTCGGGAACCAGGGAGGGAGATTATTCAGAATTACAGCGAATGGCAAATGGAGTCTTCGAGGACGAAGTTGTGTCTTAGTGGGGCAGAGTTGTAATACCCGTTTTTGAAAAAGAGATTTATATTATAAATCGAGTCCTAAGGTTGCATTTATACGATATTGAGGATCCAGAAGTTGTGAATGTTGGGCTTATTATTATTACTATGATATATATATATATATATATATATATATATATATATGGAAGGATTGGACTTTAACAATTATTAATGAACTTCGAGAATTGAAAGTTGATGGACTTAGAGAGTTCATATACGAAAGATTATTATCTAATATGATTCGGGCTTTAATAACTGTGATTATTATACAAGGGCTAACGATACCTTAGGCTTGCACTTAAATTAGAAATAGATCACAGATATCGACTTACTAGGTATTAGGTGTTAAGCTTGTAGCCAAAAATATATATAATTAAATGATTTGGAGTAGTTTTTATGAAAAATATATAATGTATGTTGCTGGGCTTAGAACTTTTAATGGACTTAGTGATTAGTTTGGGTGAACTCAAGATTAAGATATGTGCTTGGATGGATAAAATCTTATTAGGCTTGGATTAAATTGGTTGTGGGCCTAGTAGAATTTTTTTTTTAAGTGGGATTAAAAAAAATAAAAATGAGTATATATATATATATATATATATATATATATATATAGGGGAAGGTTCATTCGAGAACCATTGTTAATGCGAGAACCGCGAGAACCAATTACAACCCTTGATCAAAAAAATGAAAAGTCGAGATTAAATAGTTGTTAGTAGATAACCTTAATTTTCTCAAATTAAATCCTATGTTTAAGGTAGTTAATGAGGGCAATTTAGACATTTGTCATATACCCCCACTTTTTTAAAATGAAAATATCTAACAAACGCAAAGGTATTAAAATACGAAAATTATAACAAATTAACGAGAAAAATACGCTCTTTAATATGAAATTCATATTGCTATACTTTTTCAAAGAAAAAAAATTCGTTTTTGCCGAGTTTGTTTTGTAGCACAGCAAAAGATATATGCACATGTGCATATAACCCTTGATTTTTTTCAAGCACATGTGCATATGTGCACCGCTTGTCCATATTGCATATGTGCGTCTGGGTGCATATATGCAACTTGCATCTCGTGCAGATATGCATATACGCATGTAGACATAACTCTCCATTTTTTTAGCACAGATACGGATTTTGCACATATGCACGTAAAACTGAAAATTTTGTACAAATTTCTGCATGTGTGCATCTTGTGCATATATGCATCATGCACGTGTGTATCTCGTGCATATATGCATGGTGCATAAAACAAATAATCGAAATCAAATAAATGCTAACTATTCTAATTATATTTTGTAAATCTTTTAAATATTAAAAAGTTTTACTTTTCATCGTTTATAATATATGAGAAATAAAGAACTTATTTTTTAAGAATCAATAATGAAAAAAATGAACTTATCTTCATTTCTTTAAATATAAAATTAAACACATCAACCAATAAAGCAAGGTGGAAGGTGTCAGCTACTTTATTACCAAACCCACTTTATTACCAAAACCATCATTTTCATAGTCTCTCTTCTCCATGGAAGTCTCTCTTCTCCATGGAAACCATAAATCAGAGCCACACGATCATCAATTTTGAGTTCTTTCATGAAAATCGGAGAACGGTTATGATGATGGAGGAGGCGTGTCGCGGTGGAGGAAGGGTGTTGCCAGTGGAGGTCAGCGAGAGTTACAGATCTATACGCAGATCTGAAGTTTCCTGATGCTTTCGTGGAGGAAGGTCTCGCCGGTGGAGGTCAACAAGCGCAAAAAATCGCGGCAACAGCAGATCTAAAATGGCAGAACTCACCGATATGAGATTTCTAGGTTCTTTCTGAAAAGCCTCTCGCTAATAAAGCCGCAAATAAGCAAAAAATGTAGTCGACGGTGACGGTAACCTCCACGGTATTCATCGCCGGTGATGATAGCCGGCGAGGTGAGAGAGACGGAGAGTAAAGAGAGGATCAATGTGTGTAGTGTGTGTTTATTTGGAAGCCAGATCTGAATATAGCTGGGTAATGTAATTATTTAATCTACCAAAAATACCATTTTGTATTAATTAAGGTTGTCTAATATCTAAATTAAAATAAATAGTCAGGATTGGTTCTCGCATGAACTATTTCCTATATATATATATATTATTTTAATAGGTTAGGGCACGCAGATACAGGAGCATTGTAGCTTCATCAGGTGAGACCCCATCTCCGTTTACTGCTCCGGCCGCCGCCTACCAATGTAACGCCACCGTAGAGCCGTCGCAGAGCCACCGTGGACTACCGTCGGACAGCCATTTCAAAAAGAAAAATGTAGCAGGTAACGTTTCCTTCATCCATTCCGAGTTTTAACTACATTTTATACCACTACGATCAGATTATGAGAGTTTTCATGAGTTGCCTATTAGTTAAAGAAATAGAATCGTGAAAACCCATTTCCGTTTGTTGGAACCGTAGCTTAGACCTCGAAATCTAGGTCAGAGAGTTCGGGTTTGGGTGTGGGTGTGTAGCTGAGCTTCGCCGGAGAAGAGCAGCTCCGGTGTGTGGGGGGTATCATCAGAGACAGCTGAGGGATGTGTGTGTGTGTTTCGTCGGTAAAAACCAAAAACTGTGCGTGCGAGTGTGTGTTTGGCCTCGTCGCAGAGACAACGGCGGCTCTGTGTGTGTCTCGCCGGAGAAGGCGGAGTTATGTATTTGTCGTCGGAGCAATGGCGGTGTGTGTGTGTGTATGTGTGTGACGTCTAAGACGACAGTGGGTGTAAGGGTGTTAGTGTGTGTATATGTACCGACACCAAGCCTACCAGAGTTTTAGCCACCGGCGAGTGTGAGCGGTTCTCAATCAAGCGATCGAAGCCGGAATTAGGGGGCGGGGGTCTGGTCGATGCGGCCACCATCTGAGGTGAGAGAGAGCTGTGTTTTTCTTTTTAGAAATCCTAGAAGCGTTTGTGTGGGCTTTGACTAATCAGACTTAGGGCCCATGAATTGTTATTATATTTGGGTCGTTGTATGTATCCTTATGCTACTGGGCCATGTCGGTGTGAGTCACATTTGGGCTGATGGAGTGGTGCCCATTTTAAAGAAAAATCTGTTGACTTTGGCCTCATAATTAAGTTAGTATTAATCAGATTTTGGGCTTCTAATTTATTTAAAGTGGGCTGAGTTTTAAATAAGCCTTGGACTATTATAGCGAGAACAAACATGTGGTGTGCATGTACATATACACACATATATATATATATATATATATATATATATATATATATATATAAATATAAATACATATAGTTATTTTATATTTATATTTATGTATATATATATATATATAAGTATATATTGTGTGTGCACGTGTTGCTAAGATCCGACCCTAGGGGTTAGGTGTGCGGATCCGACTTCGGGGTACTACTTGAATGGTTTTGTTACCTGACCAAAACACCATATGACTCAAACTGGTCAAACCTGGGTTTGATTCTACTGGTTCAATCCTAAAAGCGGAATTGGATTGAACACAACCCTCTAAACCCCAAAAGGGTTAGGATCTTTAAACTTACATGATCAACATAGTTTCTTAGAAAACAATCCATAGATAAGGTCATAAAGTATTATACCTGATCAAGCCTGGGATTGCTAAAGTAGTCCACCACTTCTGCACCTCCGATTGAACTGGCTGCTAGACCGCTCCTGGATCACCAAGCCTACAATTCTCGAAACCAAGAATGTGTGTGTGTTCTTGCCTTGCGTCGACTATCAATCAGGAACACCCCTCGGGTGTTTTCCTTCGACTTCGACGAGAGAGAGATAAGCCGAGAGAGATATAGAGTGCGACGAGAGAGAGAGACAGAAAACCGAGATCGAGAGTGAGAGAGAGTGTTGTGGTGGCTAGGTTAATCCTTGTCTCATATGTTTAATCCTTAAGGGTTAGGATATATATATATATATATATATATATATATATATATATATATATATATATATATATATATATATATATATATATATATATATATATAAATATAAGGATTACAATGGACCTAAGCCGTTTAATTAAAAGCCCACTGGTTTTAATTAAACTTTCAGTCTCTTTACTTTGACCCCTTGGACTTTACTAGTTAATTAATTAACTATTAATTAACTGGTCCTTTAAATATTAAACTTAATATTTAATTCCCTTTAAACAATAAATAACTATTTATTATTTATTCCTTTTTAATAATTAATACAAACTGATTAATTATTTATATCTCTTTTTTCAATAATTAATACTACTAATTAATTATTCGTTCATCTCTTTAATAATTAATCTAACTGATTAATTATTTCTTATTTCTCTTTAATAATTAATCTAACTGATTAATTATTTCCACACAGTTTAAAGGTGAAATCCAACTGTTCCGAATTGGGTGTGTAGCAGTGTGACCCTTTAGTCTCTTATAACATTGGATACAACGTGCCCGTTAATTATCACTGCACATAATCTAACAGACTCCACTTGTGCAAGATAAGTAACAGTTACTACACATTGTTAGCCTAAGGAGGTCCCTAGCAAGACACTTAGGGTAACCAGGTTATAAGAACTCTTATACCCCAAAGTAACTTGTGATAAAACTTCATAAGCAACCTGCTTAGAAGTGACCTGTTATAAACTAACTATTTATAAACTAAACTATCATAAACTCCCTGTTTATGAATGGGTACGTTTTTATATATACAAACTTGTATATATATAGGTTTGTCCCTTACAGCGCGATATTTCAATTTTGAGCATGAGCATGGAGGAAGTCAACTCAGAGACTGAAAAATTTGTTCTTGACATACTTGATTTCAAAACTGCGTGATAAACGACAAAGAACAGATCTGTTCGTTTGGGCACGGCCGTGCACTTACCAGTTTCTTTATTCAGTCAAGGGGCCCTGAAATATCTCTTCTAAAAAGAAGGTGCAATTACCATCTTGCATATTCGCATTTGGAAATACGGCTCCCACTGAATCTAGACACGCCCCTTATGACCACCCTGTTACGGCGTGGCGTTAAGACGCGCTAAGAAGACAACAGTTACCGCATCCCAAACCAAATACCTTAGGCTTAAGGATAACCTATGTGATAAATACTTTTGACATAAATCCACGAAGTATTTTTCACAGTGGGTCAATCCAATATTCGTAACTCTAACGAATATCCGTCAATTTTGGTCCGCAAAAACTTTTGCAGCTATATTCGACAAACTTTCGAATCTACCCCAAAATTACGATGACTTTATAGCCCTATCATAGTTCCCACCACGATAAGTAGTCACGGATAATATTTTGAATAAACCTAGTTTATTCCTGGATGAACCAAAACATACAAAATTGTGAAGAACAATGAAACTTATTTCTACACCCTTCCATATTCCACCCTGGAATAAAGGTGCATAATTTCTACCATTTCATTGACTCGATTCACGGCGTATATCTGAATTACTTATTATTTTGTATTGCAACTTATCACAGATTACAAAGAAAAATAATATGATCATAAACCTAAAACTCAAGACTAGTACCTAGAAGTACTCTTTCTTGGTTTTGCTAGAAATCGTTCTTGCAACCTAAGAACAATTCTAGACTTACTTATTTCATAAAATTCCTTAAACTTGGAGAAACTGGAAAACAACTCCTTAGTTTCTGATTTTATAAAATAACCTTCCTGTAATTAAAACTTTAATTACATTTGTAGATAAATTAAATCTTACTAGATTTATCCATTTGAAACGATAAAATTTTCTTACACCTACTTGTAAGAACCTTGAAGTTAGATTCCCTGTGTATGTCAACACTAATCTAATATCACTACTAAGAATGTTAAAGAACATCTTATTTTATCATTTCTAACGTTAACCAACCAACAATATTTAATTAAGCTGACTTACTTAACTTAATGAGTATAATTTTTGTTTAAGTCATAACTTGACTCAAAAACTTGCAATGATATCTTTATCGAGTACCTCTCAATAAATCATGCATTCCTCGGATTAATTTTCTCAAGAACTTACTGTTTTAGATAACTTCTAAAAACATCCGATAATTATATATACTCTAAAGGTTCGATCTTGTATTTATCACACTGGTTAACAACAACCTCTTATTAACTCCGATAAATACATTAGTCAGATGCTCCCACTATCTTTTATGAAAAGTGCATTACTTTAAAACATCTTTTTAGGCTTTAGTCAATCCTTGACCACCATGCCTAAAACTTGTGTTCCAAACACATGTTTTAAAACTTAGTTTTGTAAAAAATTTATTCTATGAAACCAAGATCTTGGATCTTCATATATCCATCTTTCTAGTTACAAAAAGTGGTTTCATTAACCTCGCCATGAGTGCAAAACACTTGTGACGGCATTTTAAATTTCTTTTCAAAACATTTAGTATAAAATTCCCTTGATTATAGTAACTACCATAATCTTTGTTATACTTTCTTAAATGTTTTATCAAAAACTATTTTTCTTAGAAATAATAACTATTATTTCATTTAGTTCAAAACTTTGAACTTTTTCTTTTCACAAAAGACCTAAACACTTGTTAATTAGAAAAACTATCTAATTCCATAAACATTACTAGTTTATTTAAGCGTTTGAAAAAGTGGAGCCAGCATTTATATAACTACAACAAATCATAGCATAAAGATTATAATGAATCACTGAACAAGTCAAGACTTCACTTATTGGTTCTCTTTTAGTCACAACTGGACTAATCCTGATTCATAAGAACACGTGCACGGATATATATAACTAAATAATTAAATTTCCATAAACTCAAAAGTATCCAAAAAAACCAACAATATAAAAATTGTTCAAAATAAACTTAAAGAGTTTGACAAACTAGGAAATATAAATATTAATAATATCCGCATGCTGCACGTGGGATCTTCTCATGCTGGGCAGCATCACTTTCCATCCCCACCTGCAATAAACGATTGCAAGATATTAGAATACTCGGGAAAAACTTTTACAAGTGGAAAGTGACAAAGAAGCTACACGATACCTGAGGTGCCAGCCTTGCCACCTGCCTCGTGACCCTTCAGGCAATCTCTTTTCCAGTGCCCGATATCGCCGCACTTGAAGCACCGATTCTCGATTCTTGCTTTGTTTGGCTTCGTCTTCATGCCCTTGTTGTCGTTATTAGCCCTGGGTGCACTCTGGCTGGGTTGGGCCTTGCCCTTTCCCTTTCCGTGGCGCCCCTTCCTCTTTTTATGCCCGGCATGACCCACCATGAGAACATCCTTAGACTTGGTCCCGATACTCTGCTCAGCAGTCTTGAGCGTGGAGTGCAACTCAGCCACGGATTTCTCCATGTTGTTCATGTTGTAGTTGAGTATAAAAGGCTTATAGTCATCCGACAACGAGTTGAGTATCGTATCCGTTGCTACCTGCAACGGAACTGGGTGCCCAAGTCTTTTTAGGTGGTCCATGTAACCTTTCATTTTCATGACGTGGTTACTGACTGAGGTCCCCTTAGCCATCTTGCACGAGTTAAATGCCCTGGTGGAATTATAACGCTCAGTGCGAGCTTGCTCCTGGAACATGTCCCTCAGCTGGTAGATCATGTCATAGGCAGGAGTCTCCATCATGCTCGACTGCAACTCTGGACTCATAGTTGCGAGCATGAGGCAGCTAACGTCCAGGGCGTCATTGGAGCGCTTCTGAAAAGCCTCCCTGACTTCTGCCCTAGCGTTGTTGGCACGATCCGGAGATTTCTCTCCCACGTGAGAAAGTTGGGACCGACAAGCTTGTCCTTCTCAAGAATGGAGCGGAGAGAGAGATTATTGGTACTAGTAACGTTGGTTTCCATCTAGAAATTAAAACCCGGTTTAATTAGTAATTGCAAATAAACTTTCTAATCATATATCATCAAACCCATAAATAATATATATTAGACCTAGGACCCATATTTCACGTACTTGATGCAAGGTTTGGGCACTTCCCGCCAAGTCATGCTATTTCTGGTAGGTAACACCCTGTACCAATCGTACCTAACTGATACGACTCCTAGAACCTCGTAGAGTACTTAGACCCAGTCTAGTATGTTTAACTCTACTCTAGTGCTTTTTGGGCCGGGACTCCCAATTATCACCAAAATAGATCGCACCACCTAAGACAGCATGAATTCTGGCTGGGACTCCCGATTATTGCAAAATCTTTCATGCCCCTTCCCGCAATGGTTTGAACCCGGATGCCCAAGGTTTGGGCAATTCCGACACCCGAGTACCGTTTAACAGCATGGGTGTACCATTAGGTGGGTAGCACACTGATCTAAGATTTTTCTTGGGTTTTATAATTAAGTTAAAAGCTTAATTTTCTAGTTTTTGAAAAACCATTTTAAAACTAACTGTTTTAAAAATACGATTTATATGTGTACCTAGACTAGGTTCACAAAACGGCCTTTATAAGTTCCAAACTTATAACCTTGACAAAACTTTAATTTTATAAAAATTAACTAACACGACTAGCAACCTGTAGTCGTATTCTAGTTTGTCATAAAGCGCGTCGTTTTTCACTGTTTAATAACAGCCTGTTATTAAATCCTTTTTTATTTAGCATCATATAAATGTCATAAATCTATATGAAAAGCAGTAAATAAAACAAACACAACCACGCAGATAAAAAAGTAAGCATATAAAGCCCTATAGTTTTGCCAACTAATCCTAAGGTCAAACCTAAGGACAAAGTGACTTGGAATCGCCTTTCTTGATATGTTGCTCCCACTAGCCTTGACACCTCCCCGAAGTGTCCGTGCCTCGCGTATAGAACACCATTTATGTTGTCATCTTCTTCGAGTCCATCTTGGTTGAGGGATTAAACTACTACTAATCTATTACAAATACAATATTGAATGGGGTTGTAAGTCGCACGCAGGACTCCCCGAACCAGTACAATATTACAAGTAAGAAAGGGATTGTAATTGGCACGCAGGCCTTCCCAAAACCAAATGAAAAAGAAGGAAAGAAAAAACGAGTCCTAAGTCGGCAAAAACTATAGCTATCACAACCACGCAATTATATATAAGCACTATATATATAAAATTCAACCACGCAGTTATAATATATATAAATAATAAACAGTGTTGTTAAGCACACAACCTGATTTGTTTAAACTTTCTCATTTACCCTTTGATTAATACCTATTAACCAAAAAAAGAGAATTATGATCTTCTATTTTAATTTGACCAAATTGGTTTTTCAACAAAAACCTGAAAAACTTGATCTTATTCAAAACTTGAATGAAAACCTCATGTCGAGTTTTATTACTAGTTTTCCAAAAACTTAAAACCGACAACCTTTGGTCATTTAAAATACTTTCTTATTTGTTTCTCCATGATATTATACATAAACTTTATTCCTTTTAGAATTTATTCAAAAATGACTAAACTAGTCATAATAAATAAAAGTCTAAAATATATATTTTAACTAAACTAGTCAAAATATATAACACTAGTTTATATAATACCTTATTAATTTTATAACTTAAAATTAACAATCCTTTTGTAGTAATCCGGAAAAACTATTTTTGGCCAATATCTCTCATTAACCCGAGAGACCCACTGGGCCAAGACACTCTTGGGCCGAGAACCTATTGGACCAAAAACACCTGGGTCGAAACCCTACTGGACCGCGATCCTTCTGGGGCCGAGACCCACCTAGATCGTGATCCTCCCTGGGCTGAGAAACACCATGGGCCGAAACCCTTTGGGCCGTGGCGTCCTGGGTCGAAAAACACTTGGGCCGAAGCCCACCCTGACCCTTAGCGCCGCTAACCAGCACCGCGAGGCCCATCTGGCCTTCGCGCCGCTAACGGTCACCCCCTTACATGGTGATGTTCTCAGTTCCCGTTTCCCGATTAATATTGTTGGTCCCTTGTATGAGAGAGTAACAACAAGCAACAGGTGTGTAGAAGGGGGGTTGAATACACTTTCTGCGGAAATTGAACAAATCAAATAAAAGTGTTACACACAGTAAATCAAACCACAATCAATCGAATGCTTTTATTAAGAAGATGATTACAATGCTTTGAATAAGAAGATGATTACAATAAATATCAAGTAAGCAACTCTTGATATATAACCACCTAATATAAATCTCTCAATCTCTCAAACTTAGCTATCTATAATCAACTTATGATTATAGATACTAACGACTCTCTAAACAGGATTTCACACAGATTGACAACTTACCAATATCACAACTAATGTGATAGTTCGACCACACGAACACTTGGGCAATCTGTGAGTTTTTCTTGATTACGTTGAACTGATAAACAGTAATCAAGATTCGTAACACATACGGTGAGGTGAGGTTTGGCTCTGTAACACTTAGTTGTTTTTGTATCAAAGTCGTACCTCTAAACTTATCAGAAGATAAGTATTTATAATCCTGTGCCTACGGTTCCTAACAAACTAAGACTCAACTTAATTCGCTAACTAACTCTCGGATAATCCAGAATCTTGAATCTTGAATCTTCTATCTTCAATCTTGATTCTGGAGTCTTCTTATCCGCGCCGTAGATATAGAGAGAGATAAAGATGAATTTAAAACATATTTAAATTATCTTTAAACTGACTTCTTTACTCGGACTGAGTTACTCAGCTTGAAACTCATCAAGCTGAGTTCATCGAGAACAAATCCGAATTCATACATAAACTAACACATACATTGATAAACTCATCCTTAGAAGTCTAACTTAGTTGACTAAAACATATTTAGCAACTCTGTCGAGCTGACTCTGCTTTTGAGCTGAGTCACTCAGCTTGAAACACATCAAGCTGATTACTCGATATATACCTTATGTGACATACACAGATTATTAAACATATTAATAAACAAACTAAGGTATAATATAAACTGATCAACATATGCTCAGCTTATATTCAGCTTATACTCAGTCTGAATCACTCTAAGTGTTCAGTCTGACTAAGCTTCATAATTCTGTTTAAGTTATATGTAGAACTCATCTTACAAACTTAACTTTGTCTCATCAAATTCAAACTAATGAGTTCATTTTCCCAACAAACTCCCCTATTTGATGATGAAAAATCCATCAAACAGTTCTTAAGTTTGTTTAACAGAATTATGTTTTAAATCTTAAACTTATTAAGATTTTATTATTTGAACTGATAAAATATTTATTGAACATATCAATATTAATTGAACTTATCAATTTAAATTGGAACACACCAATTTTTAGTTGAACACACCAACTTTTAGTTGAACACACCAACTAATTATATTAATGAATAAGAACTTATCATTTATTCATTAAGCTGAACTTATCAGACTTATAGCTATGAACACATCATAATACAGTTGAACATATCAAACTTTATATTTGTATTAATAGAACTGATCATAATACAAAAGTCGTTGATTACATAGATCATGCACACTAAGTGCTTACAAAATGAGAACTAATCTAATATTTACAAAAGTAGAACTAATCTATTTGATGAACTCAAGATGTAGAAGCTCCCAGATGATGATCTCTTTATTGATCTCATCTAACAGTCTTTCAGCTTCATCGTTTCCCTGAAGTTCCTTCTGTTGTACTCTAATGAGTTTATTCAGCTTATACTTTATTAACTGATTTGACTCCTCATTTCCACAACAGTTTCTTATTCTCAAGGCATCCTCAGCTTTTAGATAGCAAATCTCATTTAGCTTAATAAAACTGGGATTACCTGCCTGATCCTTAAACATGAAGCCTTGAATAGGAGTGTTGATGCTTTGATTTTCTCTGAATTCTACTCCTACAGGCATGTCGAACAAATTTTCCCACTGCAGACCAGGAACTGGGACATACCTCAGTTCTTCAGCTCTAGCAATCAACTTGGAGACCTCAGACTGAATTTCTTGTTTGATTTGACTCCGTTTGAACTTCCTGAGCAACATCATTATTCTTTGTCATTCAATGTAACCCATCATGTAAACATATCTCAGGTCCACTCCCACAGTTGATTTGTCACTTAGCTCAAAGTGAGAATGATGGCTCCATTTGCTCTGCTCAATGTCAATCCTCTGATCTCTTTGTTGAAGCTCCTTCGAAAGTAACATTCTTGCAATTCTGCATCTGAGTAGGAAATAGGATCAGGTCTTGGACCAGTGTTAGTAGCTTCAGCTTGTGCCAAAGCTTTTCTTTCTTTTTCTTTTTCTTGGTCTTTTACTTCCTTCTCTTTTCTCTTTCTCAGCTCTTCAAGTGAAATGCCCAACTCATTGGCTTCCTCATGTTCAAGCATTTCAATCATAAGCCTTGTGGCTTTATCCTCTTCTGTTTCTTCCTCAGTTTCAAAAACACTGTTAGCTTTAGATTCATATTCTATCACTTTTTGCTTATTAGCTGCAGGTTCCTCTTTGTTCATTTCTGACTCCCCCTCAGTCTGAGTCTTCCTATCTGCTCCTTTAGCTAGAACTAGAAGAGCTTCAGCTTCAGCTCGAACTAGCTCAGCTTCAGTATCAGCTTGAACCTTCTCCCTCTTTTTGTCATCATCAATAGGGTTTGAAGTCCTTTGTTGTTGGAGTGTAGCAACTGCAGAGACAATCTCTTTAACATCCTCTTTCAGCTTCGAAAGCCTCTAATAGATTTGACGTTTATGCTTCTTCTGCTTTAGGTGTAACAGACCAAATTGAGCAGCAATGTAGTCCTTCAGCTGCTGGATGCCTGAGGAGGCAGTTTCATTTGGAGAGTCTTTGGGTGCATCATCCAAAGGTTGGTGTTTACCTTCAAATTCATTTGCACCAGAGTCTTGACCCTGTGAATCACCCTGGTTTGAAGATGAAACATTGACAGGTTGTGCACTAGAGTGTGAGAAGTGAAGAGAAGTTATTGGGCTCGAGATGTGAAATGTATGGGTTGGTGGTTGGCTTTTGGGTATAGAGGGGGGTGATTGACCCTGGGGATTGGTCATATGTTCAATGTAACCTGAATGTGTCTGTTCAGGCACATAAGTAGGCTCTCCTATGGCACGAGTAAGTGTGGGCTGAGTAGACACCACACCCGGTTTAGGCTGTTGGGTTTTAAAGAGCCTTAAGGTTGACACCTTGAGAGTAGGCGTCTCCCCCTCAACTCCTGCCGGAGGGATCAATGTGATCTCAGCTCCAGTGATGCCTTTAGGAGTGGCACCACCTTTGGCAGTTTTTCTTTGGTATGTATGGATATTCTCCCTAGCAGCAGTGGGCATACTAGGGGTGGCTTCAGATTGGAATTGTAGATGGAATGAAGGTGGTGGAGATGGGTTAGACTGAGTTGGTTCCACTACAGTCTTATCTCCAAAGGTAGATGGAGAAAAGTGAGAAGAAAGAGAAAGTGGAGAGGTCTTACCAGAGTTTGCTTCAGTGTGGACTGGTTCAGCCTGAGCAGAGTGCTCAGCTTGAACTTCTGTGTCAGCTTGAGAAGCTCCCCCTTGATTTGATTCCTCTTCTTCACTTTCCGATGAAGCTCCCTCGGCAACCAAGAGCATTGGACCACTTAGACCCTCTTGCTCAGGAAAGATGTCATTGTTAGACATCTTAGAACTGAGAGTAGGAATAGGGAACAGATCCCATCCAGCCTCATATAAGTCCCCCAACTCAGCTTCAATCACCAGGGATAAGTACCTTATGAAAGGCACATGAAGATCCCTGGTGGTCTTCAGTACTTGGACCTTGAGCTCGTTGAAAATGAGCTGTGCATAGTCGATACGGAGATCAAAGAACATGTTATACAGCAACTGCATTTCGAACTCGTTTACCTGATCCAAGCCTCCAACCTTCGTTCCCAGTGAACGTACCACTATAGAAACCATAAAGCCCCAGCTGGGGGGAAAAGTGGCCTTCTTAATCACCCCTTCAGTTTGAGGGTGACCCATCTGAGGTAGAACTGACCTCGCCACTTGTCGAGTCACGGTAGGCTCGAACACATCTTGAACAGGGAGTCGAAGAACATCCCTTAGCCCTTGAACCGTGATGGCCACTGTTCTATAGCCATTAAGAACAGTGCCAATGATCTCTCCTCTGTTCTGGTTGAATGTGCACGTGTACCAGAACTCCAAATGGTGCTGTGGAACGATGTGAACAGGCGCTCCAATGAAAGCAAATGCCAAAGGGCATTTCTGAATATAAGTAACCCATGCTTCATATCCTCTCCCCTGTTTCCTCACAGGGATATCAAGACATGCACACTGATTATTGATTTTGATCAGTGGTAATCCGTTGTTTTTCAACGCAGCACCACGAACCATTCGATCACTGAGAATGAGAGTGGTTCCTTCCATCGATGAAATTGCATATTACACTGAGTAACTAATTTCGATGCACTGAGCAATGATCTTCGCACCGAGCGAGTTAGGGTTTCAAATCCGATGAAACTGGGAATTGCACGTAGCAAATTTGTTGAAAGGTATATAGGCAGATGAGAGGTTTAGAGATGAGAAGTTGAAGCGTAAACCTCTAAAATGCGGTTAAGGTCGTTATATATACCTTTTAGAGGAGAGAGAAAAATTACCGTTGGAATCCGTTTTTAATCTGTTACGCCGAAAAATTACGGCTTGATGTAACAGTTAGAGGGTAGAAACACATCATTCTCCAACGGATACAAGTGTAAAATAATAATATTAACAAATAATAAGATTATAAACACTTTGTAAATATATCAATACACAATTGATATACGATACGAATTGAAACTGATTCAAATACGTATGGACAGAAAAATTAATAACACTTAGTAATTAATTCATAGATTGGACACACCAAGCTGAGTAAACATATTACTCAGTCTAAGTCAAGCACTCAGCTTGATTCAAGCACTCAGCTTGAGTGGAGCACTCAGCTTGAGATTGATACTCAGCTTGAGTAGAGCACACAGCTCAAGCTCAATGACACTTAGTCATTTATGTTTAAGACTGACTTAAACATGTAATTTTAGCTACACTAAGTAGGTAAAATATGTTTGGAACTTACCAAACGTGTGAACCAATCACACAGTATGAGTTAAGCACATAGTTCAGACTCAATGACACTTAGTCATTTTGTTCGAGACTAACTCAAACTAACATTTCAACCACACTGAGTAGTTGAATTATGTTTGGAACTGACCAAACGTGTGAACTCATTATTCAGTTTGACATATAGATCAGTTTATGAAAACTTATTTATAAACTGTGCACCCAGCTTAAGACACTTAGTCTCTGTCAAACTGAGAACTCAAATTTTAGACACTTAGCTAGGGGTTGAGCATACCCAATTTACTTAGCAGATACATAAATCTCTTTTCATCAAGGGGCTTAGTAAAGATATCTGCTAATTGGTCATCAGTGGAGATAAATTTAATGTCAACTTTACCTTTTTCCACAATGTCCCTTATGAAGTGATGTCTAATTTCAATATGCTTGGTTCTTGAGTGAAATACTGGATTGTAAGTGATGGCTATTGCACTTTGGTTATCACAGAAGATAGGAGTTTTCTTGAAACTCATCCCAAAGTCCTGAAGCTGATGCTGCATCCACAAGATTTGAGCACAACAGCTCCCTGCTGCAACATACTCAGCTTCAGCAGTTGAAGTAGCCACTGAGTTCTGTTTCTTACTAGTCCATCTTACTAATTTACCTCTAAGCAATTGACATCCTCCAGTGGTTGATTTTTTATCTAACCTGCACCCAGCATAGTCAACATCAGAAAAACCAACTAACTTAAATCCAGAATCCTTTGGATACCAAAGACCTAGATTTGGTGTACCTTTAAGGTACTTAAAGATCCTTTTCACAGCTAAAAGATGTGATTCTTTAGGATCTGTCTGATATCTTTCACAAACACATGTAGCAAACATGATATCAGGTCTACTAGCTGTCAAATAGAGTAATGAACCTATCATTCCTCTATAGGTAGACTGACACACAGGCTTACCATCTGAGTCTTTACTCAGCTTGACAGCTGGTGTCATGGGTGTTCTCATGGTTGAACTTGAATCAAAACCATATTTTTTAATCAAATCCAAAACATATTTGCTTTGATTGATGAAAATTCCATCAGGCTTTTGTTGAATTTGTAGGCCTAGAAAATATGTCATCTCACCCATCATACTCATCTTGTACTTTTGTGACAGTATTTTGGAGAACCAATCACACAGAGACTCATTTGTAGAGTCAAAAATGATGTCATCCACATAGATTTGTACAAGAATTATCTGTCCTTTACTCTTTTTAATAAAGAGTGTCTTATCTATACTGCCTCTGGTGAAATTCATGGATTTTAGATAAGTGGACAGTGTATCATACCAAGCTCTTGGAGCTTGTTTAAGACCATACAAAGCCTTGTCCAACTTATAGACATGATGTAGAAACTTTGAACTTACAAAGCCAGGAGGTTGTTTCACATAGACTTCCTCCTTAAATTTTCCATTCAGGAAAGCACTTTTCACATCCATTTGATAGACTTTGAAGTCTTTATAAAGCCAGGAACAGCCTTATAGCTTCAATTCTAGCAACAGGGGCAAAGGTCTCATCATAATCAATTCCTTCTTCTTGCCTATACCCTTGTGCTACCAGCCTGGCTTTGTTCCGAACTATCACTTCATCCTTGTCCATTTTGTTTCTATAGACGCACTTAGTGCCTATAATTGTATGATCTTCAGGGGCAGGGACAAGGGTCCAGACTTTATTCCTCTCAAACTCATTTAATTCCTCTTGCATAGCATCAATCCAATCCTCATCTGCTAAGGCTTCCTCAGTCTTCTTTGGTTCCATCTGAGACAGAAAACCAAAGTGAGCAGCATAGTTAGTTGTAGCCTTAGATCTGGTCATGACTTTCTCTTGGACATTTCTAATGATTTGATCTTGAGGATGATCTTTGAGGAATTTAAATGTGGTAGTTGGAGAGTCTGGTTCTGAATCTTAGTGATGTTGAGAACCTCGAGGTGAACTTATCTCCTCAGTCTCAACAGCAGCATTGTCAACAAACTGATGATCACTAAGATTCTCAGTCTGAGTGACCTCAGCTCCAAAAGGATTGATGAACTCACCATCTCTCTCAGCTTGAGAGTTCCTTGGAGCTGGTGATGATTTCTTGGATGAACACACATCCTCATCACTATCATCTTCTATGACATACATAGGATTTGACATGTTGATTTCCCTTGGCCTTTCAAGCTCACTCAGACTAACGGAGTCAGCTTGACTTTTCTCAGCTTGATCAATACTGTCTTCATCAAATGAAACATGAATTGATTCTTCTATGGCCTTTCTCCTAGAGTTATATACTCTGTATGATTTGGAGATTGAGGAATAAACAACAAATATTCCAGGATTAGCTTTGGGTTCCAACTTATGGAGCTGATCTCTTTGATTCAGCACATAGCATTTTGAACCAAAGATATGGAAATAACCTATATTGGGCTTTCTAGACTTATACATTTCATATGAAGTCTTTCCATGTCTTTTGACAATGATTGACCTATTCTGAGTATAGCAGGCTGTACTAACAGCTTCATCCCAGAAATAGAGTTTCAATCCTGCCTCACATAGCATTGTCCTTGCTGCCTCAATTAAGGTTATATTTCTCCTTTCAGCAACTCCATTTTGTTGTGGAGTTCTGATAGATGAGAAATTTTGTAATATTCCTTTTTGTTCACAGAAGCTTTCAAGGGTTGAGTTCCTGAACTCAGTCCCGTGATCACTTCTGAGTTGCTTTACAGACAAACATTTCTGCAACTCTTCCCTTTTGATGAAACTTATTATCTCCAGGGCAGACTCACTTTTGGCTTTTAGGAATATTACCTAGGTGAATCGTGAGAACTCATCTACTATCACCAGAGTGTACTTCTTGCCACTTATGCTTGGAGTACTTATGGGTCCAAACAGATCCATATGCAACATATGCAATGGGTCTGTTATTGAAAATTTTTGTTTTGATTTAAAGGACCCTTTATGGTGTTTCCCTTGTTCACAAGCTGAACACAATTTGTCTTTGACAAATGTGATTTTTGGTAATCCAGAGACTAACTCTTTATTGGACAGCATATTTATATTTTTAAAGTTCAAATGAGACAAACGTTTATGCAATAACCAACTCAGCTCAGGAACAGAATGGGAATACAAGCAGGTTTCATTATTGGGATCAGCAGAATTAAGATCAAGTAGATACACATCTCTTTCTCTTTTAGCTATTAATACAGGCTTTCCCTTAGCATTATAAATTGTTCCTGCTTTCTTCCTAAAAGTAACCACATTGTCCTCATCACAAAATTGACTGATACTAATCAGGTTGTGTTTGAGGCCTTTGACATATGCAACTCTCTGGAAAGTGACTTTACCAGCTTGCATCATCCCATAGCATTTTGTTCTTCCATGGGAGTTGTCACCAAATGTTACTTTAGGACCTTCATCTTCCTGGAAATCACTGAGAAGTCCTTTCCATCCGGTCATGTTCCTTGAACATCCACTATCCAAGTACCATTTACTTGAACCCTGCACATGATATAAAAACTAAACACATTAGTTTTGCTTGGGAACCTACTTCTTGGTAGGTTCAGATGATGAGCACTTAGCAGCTTCATCTTGTTGAACTGACTGCTCAGCTTGAGCAGGAACTGAATCCTGTGTAGGCTGATCAGTTTGTTCTTGCTCAGGCCTTGAGATTTCACCATCACATTCCTTAGCCTCATGAACTCTACTTCTGCATTTGTAGCATCTCCTTCTTCTAATGATGACAGGAGGTAGAGTGTCTAACAATCCTTGTGAGAATGTACTCTCAGTTTTAGGATTGTATATGGTGGATAACTTCTCAACTTTATTTGCAAGTTGATTCACCTGGTGATCACTGACTTTGGACTTACCTTTGTCAGGTCTCTGTTTGTTATCCTGAAAAGATTGACTAACAACCTTCTTCTCCATGACTTTGGACTTACCTTTGTCATGCTTATTGGACTCACCAGTTTCAACAGGTTTGGACTTACCACTGTTGATCTTCTTGGACTTACCAAGATCAACAACTTTGGACTTACCATTGTTGTGATTTGACCTCTGACTTACAGTGGTCTCCCTATTCTTATAACTTCTCTCCGAGCCAGATAAAGAATTTTGTCTTTTGAAAGGATTTGGATTAAGCCTTTCTATGACTGAAGTTCTTTGAACAGGCTGAGTGCCTAATCTGTCCAACACAGACTTACCATGTTGTTTGGATTTTGAGCACTCATTACCATGATCTTTGGCCTTCACAAGCATATTGAATTTTAGGCTTGGATCATGTCTTTTCTCTGAGGCTGACTTTTGAGACTTAATCAGTTGTCTATCTTCCTCAGAATCTGTACTTGCTATCTCATCATCAGCTACATAAGCTGCTGTTTGATAGTCACCTCCAAGTACAGCCTTCACCTGTTTAGGTATCTGTTGGTTTATGCACTGTTCAGCAAGCTTTGATGACTTACACCAAGACTCAGTGATCTTTTGGAGTTGATCAGCTTTGTCTTTAGCTTCCTAAAGTTCTTCACTAAGAAGTTTGTTAATATGTCTTTGACATTCAAGGTCACACTGTGCTTTCTTACCAACATCAATGAGAGATTGATTTTCCTTAATCTCATCTTTAAGTTTAGCTATTTCAGCTTTGAGGTCAGTCTGAGACTTAAGGCTGGTCTTGAAATCATTTAGCATATAATTGAATGCAAGACCCTTTTCTTCATCAGTGTAAGAGTAGAAATTACTGACCTTATATATGGAAGCAGGATCCAATCACTGAGCTTGCTGTTTTCCTCAGCTTTCTTCATGTCAGCTTCAAAGATTGATTCGGACATACCATAATCAACCTCATCGATTTCTATCTCTTCATCTTCTTGAGCCATCAGACATACATCATCATCTGATGTACATGATTCTGTATCCCATGTTTCAGCAATTAATCCTTTTGCACTGGGTTTGTCTTCAGGCTTTCCTTTCTTGAGCTGAGTATATTTCTTCTTGTATTTATATTTTGAAACGTGTGATTGGTGTTTCTCTTATTTATTTATATTATTTTATATTCAAAATTTGTTTTTTTGGGGCGTTACAACGGATTTGCGACGGACTTTAAATTCGTATTTTTGCATCTTTACATAAAAAGTCGTAAAAAAAGGCATCGACAAACACGAGTCGTATAATTTGTTATATTTGTTGATGGTTTGGTCAAGTAAGAGGTTTTATATATTTTTATATACACGCACATGTGCATTTTCATTTATTTATATGAGATTTACTAATATTAAAATATAGTTTTTCATACAACGACATGTCTGACTCGGGGAAACAATTTTTTTAATTTTTTCTGTGTTTGTAAAGTCATATAATAGTGTATTAGAGGATATACGAGTTTGTTATATGGAAAAAACAATTAAAATTAAAAAAAAAACAAGTTAATGTCCGTCACAAATCCGTCACAAATTTCACAATTTTGTGACGGATTTGCGACGGACTTTGAATTCGTATTTTTTCATTCTTGGATAAAAACTTGTAAAAAGGCAACAACAAACACGAGTCATATAATTTGTTATATTTGTTGATGGTCTGGTCAACTAAGAGTTTTTATATGTTTTTCTATAGACTCGCTCGTGTGTATTTTTATATAGTTATATAAGATTTAGTAATGTTTAAATATCATTTTTCTTACAACGACAAGTCCGGGTGAGGTCATTCCTGTCAATAATGATGGTTCATAATTCTTTATACGCAATTCATTTATTTTATAATGCTTTTATATTGGTGTATGTTAATCCGATGTAGGTTTAATTGTTACTTGTGTAAAAAATGATTCTTACAAAGGACTCATTCTTTGTTGTAGATATCATAGCGGAATGATGTTAAGTTAGTAGGGATTCACCAGAATGAAACAAATAGCAAGTTGGCCTAGAGAAAAAAGGAGATCGAGAAAGAAGAAAGAGAGCGGGAAAGAGCAGCATATAAACAAGAAATTAAGGGAAAGACAAAGATTACAGAGAAAAAAGAGAAGAGAGGAAAGACTAGCAAAACAATTTAAGGACCACCGGAATGAAACAAATAGCAAATTGGCCGAGTTGTTTGCGCCAATCGCGAAAAAATCAAGAAAAACGTTAGGCGCTAGTTATTTTGGATTATAATGGAATTCTTATCGACTAATGAACTATGTTTGTCAGAATTTTGATGACGTTTTAATATTTATGCTATTTTTTGTATGTTTATGGTATTTGTATCTTTGAAATTCTTATATTTATTATAAAAGCAAATATAAAAAAAGGTTTTGCCATTTTTGTGACGGAATTACGACCAATTGGATTTTGTCCAAAATGTCAGACCCGACACAAAACCGTCACAAATCCGACGCAAAAACTTGCCGTCGCAACATATACTGTTGGGGAGATAGCAATATCAAACCTAAATCAAACATGTCTATTAAGTAAAATAGGATTTGATGTTAACAAAACCATATATTCAGTTTTGGACTTAGATTAATGAAAAACATGTGTTGTTTTTCATATTAGACTTAAAGAATTTCTAAGTAAGAAATGTCAGCTGACGAATCAAAGTGTCAGCTAAACACTGAGTATCAGCCAAAGGACCAGCTTCAGGAAGATCAGCTAATAAGAAAAGACAAGTTAACAAGCATCAGCTATGCATCTACAAAGCATCAGCTGATGGTACAAACCATCGGCTGAGGGCTCCTCATAGATCAGCTGAGCAGACAAAGATCAGCTGACAGTATCTCATTTATCAACTGAGCAGACAAAGATCAGCTGACAGTATCTCATTGATCAGCTGATGCCTCCCACATGTCAGATAAGGTATTCTATACTTATCCTTTCTTCTATCAATGAGCTGATCATACTCAAATGGTTAGCTGAGCCCTTGGGATTAGCTGATTGTTAAGGTTGACTAGTTCATTAGCTGTATTATGATTTGTGTTATTAGCTGAGCTATTCGATCAGCTGAGCAAATCTAGTCAGCTGAGTCTTTCACATTTTATCGTTAGCTGAGCAAAATTATGTTAGTTGTTCAGTGTCTGTTAGCTGAGTCTTTAATCAGCTAATAGCTTTTCAGGGTAATATTTTCTTAAGTCAAAGGCAGAACATGTGTTGTTCTATTATGTCTTAGATATTTCTTTGTAAAAGTACTTAGCACTTTTTGTATCTGCAAAGAAACAAAAAGGATAGATCTTTATCCTCTGGAAAAGGAGAAAGATACTTTAGAAAAGAAGATCTCGAAGATGTGCTTTGACAACTAAGTATGGCTGGCAACTCTATACTTGGTTAAGTCAAATCTTCAGAAAGCATGGTGTTGATTAAAGCACAAGCGTGAAAGGAGAAGTTTACTTTTCCAAGATATAAAGGTAGTATTTTAATAATATAATAATAGATAGTGGGTACACTCATTACTGAAAAGTATGTTCACTTTACACACTTTTGTGTATAAATTTAACTTACTTTTCACCCACTAACTTTATCTATTATAATATTATTAAACCAAGTACCTTTGTCTTCTTCTCCTCTTCATCAACCCGGACATCCTTGCTTATATATACTCATGCATGGAAACATGCTAAGTATGCGAATAGATAGAGTTGAATACTGAAAATCTCATTTGTTGAGAATTAGAAGAGTTAGTATTTTACTTTCAGTATTACAAACTTGTTCATGTGTTGAACATCTTAGACATAAGTTATTTAAGATTAGCTTAGTCTATGTGTTAGACAAATTTAGTTGCCACCTTTTATTGAACTTAGATTTTCCGCATCTAGTTCATGTAATTCTTGATTCACATCAATAAGAATTATATAAAAGTAAACCGTGTGTCTCTTAAATTTTAAATTGCTAAAGTTTGTATTCAATCCCCCCCTTCTACAAACATTTGTTGTTGTAGTATCCATTCGGGACCAACAACTGGTATTAGAGCAGGCTAGATAACTCATATCTAAGATATCATTTGCTTACTCTTCAACTGCTTCTACCCCACACTACTAAATGGCCACTCCAGTTGCTGCTTCAAATGGTTCTTCGAATAATGGCTCACTCACAAGGTGTCCAACGTTTGATGGAGAAAACTTTTCTCTCTGGAAGAGTAGAGTTCTTCTCTATATGTCAAGCCTAGATGATGTGATGCTCAAAACTGTAACTGAAGGTCCTTATGTTCCTTCCTCAACAATTCAAGTGACTGAAGCCACTGATGAAGTTACTGCTGTTGAAAGACTAATTATAAAGTCTATAAATCAATGGTCTGATGAAGACAAAAGGCTTGTTAATCTTGATGTTAAAGCAAGAACAGCCTTAGTCTCTGCACTACCAAATGATGTCTATCATCAAGTTCTTAACTGCAAATCTGCAAAAGAGATGCTAGACACCTTGACCATTGCATATGAAGGCACTGAAGAAGTGCAGGAAAACAAGAAACTCCTTCTGGTTAGAGAATATGAGTTCTTTTTTGCTCATAAAGGTGAAAGTCTTACTCAGACCTACACCAGGTTCAACTGCCTTATTAATGACTTAAGAAGGGCAGATGTTCCCAAGAGCAATAAGGAACTTGTAAACAAGTTTCTAGACTCTCTCCCAGAATCTTGGGATCATTTTATCACTATGCTTAAACATGGTGAGAAAATCAAGGGTCTTACAATGGTTGGTTTATATGGAAACCTTATGAATCATGAACAATCAGTGAAACAAAGGAAACTCTCTACCAAGGATATGAAGGAGGCTGCAAAAGCTCCAACTACTGCCCTTGTATCTAAGGATACAAGATCTAGGAGTTTTGCAGCAGTGGTGGATGAATCAAGTGATGAGGAAGAAGAAGAGGAAACTTCTGATGAAGAGCAGGTGGCTGATGGGGATGAAGATCTGGAGAACGTGGACAACATTGAAGCTACTGTTGAGCAGGCTGCCATGTTGGTAAAAAGGTTCAAACCTTTCTTGAAAAGAAAGGGTGTCAAGAGGTTTGAGAAGAAACCCTTCAAAGGAGAAAAATCCAAGTTTAAAACAAAGGCTTCTGAAGGATGCTTTTCCTATGGCAAGACTGGTCACTATGCCAGTGAATGTAAGTCCAGAGGAAGCACAGGCTTCAAGGGTTCCTCAAGCTCAGACAGCAAGATTGATTATGCAGGTAAGTATAAAAAGCTTCTTGCTGCTGTCCTTGACAAGAAGAAGAAGAAGGCCCGGAATAGTGTGTTGGTGGCTGAAGAAGAAGATTGCGCTGAGGAAGATCTTTCAAGTGATGAAGATAAGGTCCTCTCTGCTCAGCTCAGCTTGATGGCCAACACTGGGAGTACAAGTTTCTTTGATGAGGACATGAAGAAAGCTGCCAAGGCTTGTACTTCTCCTGACTGGGATCCCTCTTCTATGTATCAGGTTGGAAAATTTATTAACTATGAAGATAATGAAAAGAACACTATGTTTGATTATCTATGTGTTGAGTTTCAGTCAAATATTCAAAGAGAAAAGAAGCTAAAAATAGAAATAAAATCACTAAAAGAGATGTTAAGTCTTAAAGATGAGAAACTAAAACAAATGACAAAACTAGAAGATAATTTAGCTAATCAAAAGATACTTAATCAGATCTTGGTAAAAGAAATCAATGAAGCAACAATAAAGTTTAATGACCTACAAAAAGTAGTTAAATCTTGGTGTGTTTCTGCTGAAAAGACCACTCAGTGTGTCAATGAGCAGATTCCTAAACAAGTTCAAGCTATTATTGGTGGAAATTATTCCCAAGCTACTAATTGTGTTGATTTTAGTAAGAACATTGATATCTTAGAAAAGGCTGATATTTTACCTCTTACTTTTCAAAAGATAGTAAAAGGAAAAAGTATTATCACTAACAGATTTGTCAAAAGTAAATGTACTCAGCTAAAGGACTCAACAACTTCAAAAGTTATTGAAAATTCTATTGTTCTGTCAGATAGTAAAAGTACTAATAATTTAATGTTAAAGGAAGCTAGTAAAGGAATGGAATCATTTGTTGAAACCAAAGAGACATCATGTTGTCAAACCTTGAAAGCTTATACATTAAATATAAGTGCTCAGCTGACTGATATTTCATTAGCGGATGATCCTTCATCAGCTGATCAGAGAACATATGATAGTTGCTCAGCTGATAGCCTGTCAGCTGATCAAAGATCCTCTGTAATCTGCTTAGCTGATCCAGCATCACTTCAAACTCTTTCAATAAAAGAAACCAAGAGAAAAGGACTTAATGTTCACATGAAGTCCAAGTCTGCCACATCTAAGGTTGATCAAAAATTCTTTTTTACTAAGGATCAATCTAAGGTGTCTGTAAACAAAGACCTAATTAGTTTACAGAATCAGCTGCAACAGCTGAATGGTGAAATCTGTCAGCTGATGACCCATAGTCATCAAAAGATAGTTAAGACATCTCCTGGGCAATCAATAAAACATGTCAAAGGCTCCAAAAGTCAAAAATGTTATAAATGTGGGAGCAAAGGACATAAGGCAAGTGATTGTTCCCTTGAAGGTAACTCAAGACAGCGGACT
Organism: Pulicaria dysenterica; assembly: GCA_947179395.2. Classification (NCBI taxonomy): domain Eukaryota; kingdom Viridiplantae; phylum Streptophyta; class Magnoliopsida; order Asterales; family Asteraceae; genus Pulicaria; species Pulicaria dysenterica. The sequence goes on along the minus strand of OX359294.1, from coordinate 49,817,952 downwards.
GATATTGATAACACAGTTGTTCCTCTCATTTTTAAACAACCTAATATGAAGTGTATAGCTAAGTGCAATCCACAGGGGTCCACTTAGTTTTGGATACCCTAAGTGTCACTAACCTTCTTTAAATCTAATCTTTGCAGGGCATTAACACATGGTATCTTGATAGTGGATGTTCAAGGACCATGACAGGTTGTAAAGCTCTGTTAAGTAACTACAAGAAGGAAAAGGGTCCAAGAGTAACCTTTGGTGATAACAATTGTGGGAAAACAAAAGGCTATGGTGAATTTCATAATGGGAACTTAACCTTGTCTAAAGTATCATATGTTAAAGGACTTAAGTACAATCTCATCAGCATAAGTCAGTTATGTGATGGTGATCATAAGGTCCTCTTTACAAAGACAGGTGATTCCATTTTAGATCAAGAAGGTAAAACAATATTTTGTGCAAAGAGAACCAAGGATGTATATACTCTAGATATGTCCTCTGGTGATCCATCCAAGTTAACTTGTTTGTATACAAAATCAGTAACTGACACAAACTGGTTATGGCACAAAAGGCTTTCTTATTTAAACTTCAAAAATATAAACAAGCTGAGCAAGGGTAAACTAGTGTCAGGACTACCTTCACTGACTTATGTAAAGCCTAAACCTTGTTCTGCCTGTGAGAAGGGAAAGAAGCACAAGACTTCTTTTCCATCTAAGCAGTCCTTCTCCATTACTGAACCTTTCTACATGTTGCACATGGATCTATTTGGTCCAGTTGCTACTGCTAGCATTGGTGGAAGTAAGTATGCATTAGTGGTGGTTGATGAATTCTCAAGGTACACTTGGGTCATCTTCCTAAAAGCAAAGAGTGAGGCTGCTGAAAAGATAATAAGTTTCATAAAGAAGATGGAAGTGCTAAACGGAAATCTGGTAAGGATGCTCAGAAGTGATCATGGAACAGAGTTTAGAAATCAAACTCTAGAAGGATTTTGTGATGATAAAGGTATATCTCAAAACTTCTCTGCTCCAAGGACTCCACAACAGAATGGTGTAGCTGAAAGAAGAAACAGAACATTGATAGAAGCTGCAAAAACCATGTTGTGTGAGAGTGGGTTAGGATTTAATCTATGGGTTGAAGCTGTCAGCTGTGCATGTTTCACTCAGAACAGATCTCTTGTTATCAAGAGGCACAACAAGACGCCCTATGAAGTGCTCAAGGGAAGGAAGCCCAACATCAGCTTTCTGCATATCTTTGGGTGTCAGTGTTTCATCCTGAACCAGAGAGATCAGTTGTAGAAGTTTGCTCCAAAAGCTGATGAAGGTGTGTTTGTTGGATATTCTGTAATTTCCAAAGCCTACATAATCTACAACCTTAGAACAAAGGTCATAGAAGAATCAATAAATGTAAGTTTTAATGAAAATGACTTTGTTGATTCCTGTTCTACTAATCCATCTACAGGTGAGGAATTTAATGATCTGCTGAATACTGAAGACAACATTCCAGTGTCAGCTGATCCACTCCCATCAGCTGATATAGATGATTTAGATGAAACTGTTCCAAATGCACAACCAGCCAATGCTAAACCTACCTCAAACCAACCCACACTTTTACTGAATGATGGGAATCATGTTTCAACATCAATGCACTCTAATTCCATATCAAACATTCCTTCATCGGTAGAAGTTTCATCAGCTGACATTCCTGAAATTTTATCAGCTGACCAACCAGAAGTCTCATCAGCTGACCCAAACCAAATAATTTCAATTCCCTTAATCCAAACTGTTTCAAACTCTCCCAGAATCCAAAATTCCTATAAGGACCACAAGGATCATCCTAAAGATCAGGTCATAGGTAACATAGAAGCACCTGTACTAACAAGATCAAAAGCTTGTAATTTCTATTTATATACAGGTTTTGTTTCTATGATTGAACCAAAGAAGGTGGATGAAGCTCTAGATGATCCTAACTAGATTAATGCCATGCAAGAAGAATTGGCAGAATTCACAAGAAACAATGTATGGACTTTGGTGCCAAGACCAAAGGATAAATCCATCATTGGTACTAAGTGGATATTCAGAAACAAAATGGATGAACAAGGGCTGATCATCAGAAACAAAGCTAGACTAGTTGCACAGGGGTATTGTCAAGAAGAATGTATTGATTATGATGAAACATTTGCCCCTGTAGCAAGACTTGAAGCAATAAGACTGTTTCTAGCCTAAGCTGCCTTCAAAGACTTCAAAGTGTTTCAAATGGATGTTAAGAGTGCTTTCCTCAATGGTGAACTGAAGGAAGAGGTGTATGTTAAACAACCTCCAGGTTTTGAGGATGCAAGCAAACCTGACCATGTATACTTCTTAAACAAAGCTTTGTATTGTCTAAAGCAAGCACCAAGAGTCTGGTATGATACCCTCTCTTCTTTTCTAATTAACAAAGGTTTTATAAGAGGAAGCATAGATAGCACTTTGTTTATAAGGAAATTCAAAGGTGATGTGATACTTGTACAGATATATGTAGATGATATAATATTTGGTTCTACAAATTTGGATCTTTGCAAAAAGTTTTCTAAACTCATGTCTGATAACTATCAGATGAGCATAATGGGTGAACTAAATTATTTTCTTGGACTTCAAATCAGACAAGAGGTTGATGAAATTTTCATTCATCAAACAAAGTATGTAAATGACCTACTTAAGAAATTTGAGTTTGAAAATTGTTCTTCAATGAAAACACCCATGTCCACTGCATTAAAGCTTGGAAAGGACACTGATGGTAAATCAGTGAACATTACAGCTTATAGAGGCATGATAGGGTCTCTTTTGTATCTCACTGCAAGTAGACCAGATATTATGTTTTCAACATGTCTCTGTGCTAGATATCAAGCAGATCCCAAAGAATCTCACTTAGCTGCAGTTAAAAGGATTTCCAGGTATCTCAAAGGAACTCCTAATCTAGGTCTTTGGTATCCCAAAGATTCTGATTTTGAGTTAGTTGGATACACTGATTCTGATTTTGCAGGTTGCACACTAGACAGAAAGAGTACATCTGGTGGTTGTCAACTGTTAGGTGAAAGATTAGTCAGCTGGTCAAGCAAGAAACAGAACTCTGTTTCAACTTCAACAGCTGAGGTAGAATACATTGCTGCTAGAAACTGCTGTGTTCAACTTTTATGGCTGCAAAATCAACTACTTGATTATGACATACAGTTTGAAAACTCACCAATCCTGTGTGACAACACTAGTGTCATTTCTATTTCTAACAATCCTGTTTTGCATTCTAAGACCAAGCATATTGAAATCAGACATCATTTTCTTAGAGATAATGTGCAGAAAAAGAAAGTTTCAATGCATTATATAAGTACTGATTTTCAATTAGCTGATCTTTTTACAAAACCTTTGGATGAGTCTCGGTTCAACTTCCTAATATCCAAACTTGGCATGTTAAATTTGTAACATTCCCCTTTCTTAGGTAGTTAATTTTGTGTGAGAAAATAATTCAATTCGTGTGTAAAATGAAGTACTTATCTAAGCTTATTCATGTCTTATTAATGGAGAATCAGCTAATGATATTTTGTCAGCAGATAATCATCAGCTGATACTACACCTCAGCTGATCAACCATTAGCTAAGACTTAGACGCTCAGCTAATTGCATTCATTAGCTGACACTTATTTTTACTTAACAAGGATCAGCTGACACTTTATTCAGTCAACTGATGATTCTCAGAGTTAAAATTTTTGTGTCCCCACACTTATTTTATTAATTTATCATTTGTAGTTAATACATTAACTAGGTATTTAATTCCTTTTACATGTCCGTTAGTTGTCCGTGTATTTAATATTATCTGTGTATTAACCTTTTTGCAGATGTGACAGATACTTTATCAAAAAGATATTTCGGTAGCAGTTTAAGTTTCCAAAGAAGATATAAAGGTGTTTTTGAGCGGTTCCTCATTTCTTATGCTTTCAAAATTCCCAAACACACTTCTTCTCTTCAAGCTCAAACCCTAAGCTCTTGCTACTCAAAATCTCTTCACTCTTCACTCTGTAATCATGGTGTCCTTCAATCCTGCTTCTATCCCTAACACTGCTGCTGGTGAGAACATTACTGTTAACTCCGAAATCACCATTCGCCCAAACAACTTTCTGATAAACACTAAAATTCCCGCGAATAAAGCAAACCAGGGATACGAACCAATGGTAGCATTCATCACTGCTCATCCCCTGTTTCCCTGCCTCACTGCTCATCCTTTCTTCATCTTTCCAAACATTGTTGGTGAGATGTGGTACACTGCAAGGTACCATACGGATCAAGAACTCATCACCTGCACATGTCTTAATGGCACAATCAACATCAACATAATTGTCAATACTCTTCGTCAAGCCATCTCTCTGCCCAACTTGGCTCCATATCAACCATTTGCTCAAATGGATCAAGTCTTGGAGGTCCTACCCCTGATTGGCTACAATGAAGCTGTTACCCATGGTCAGTATAAGTTGTCTGTGCTGGGACACCCATGGAAGTACTTGGCAAGTGTAATCACTCGGTGCTTTTGTCATAAGTCTGGAAGTTTTGACCAAATGAATCAAACAGAACTGATGATTCTGCACGCCTTGGTCACAGGGAGGAATATTGACTTTGCTCAAGTCATATTCTCGGAGATGGTGGATAAGATCACTCTTGGCACTGCAAAGAAATCCACAAGGACTATTGTTCCCTATATCAGGTACCTAAGCTTACTTGTACTTCATCATCTTCAATGGGAACAATATACTGGGATTGCTGCTGTTTTGGACACAATGACCATACCACAAATGGGTCAAAAGATCTTTCATCTAATAAGGGAAGATCAGGGTCCTGCAATCACTGCACAGATGCAAGAATTAATTGATATTGCTAATGATGATGATGATGAGGAGGAGGATGTGCATGATGAAGAAGTGGCTCATGATTCTGAGTCCCCTGATGTTATAACTGAAGAAGTGGCTCAATCTGTTACTCATGATGAAGCCATGGTTGAAGGAGGAAATGATGATGAGGAGAATGTTGATGAACCTGTAAGAGGTAATAATTCAAGCGATGGTTCTGATGATGGTAATGGTAATGGTGATTGTGATGATGATAGTGATGGTGGTAATGGCCATGATGGTGATACTGGTGGATTTTACATGGAAGATGAGCCTTATCATTCTGGCTCTACTTCATCCAGCCAACATGGAATGCCATTACAAATGTTTCCCTCTAGTTCAACTACTTCAAGGAGGTCCGGGCATCTAAGCACTTATGAAAGTGAAGAAGAATCTGATGATGATTCTCCCAGTATGACTCTTGGAGGCACAATTGCATATTCCAACCCTGATCAACAACAAGGATCAAGTGACTCTGTTCATAGAGCACCAAGTGGTGGAGATGAAGAAGTCCCTGATGATGAAGAGGTCTCTGATAATTTGGAGGAGCTCATAGAGATCAGCAAAGCAAAACAAATCTCAGGTATACCTTTATCACTCCCTGAGGATACTCATTTGGTAATCCTAACCAGTGAGAACCCATCCTCAACTCCTGTTGAAACACTCCCAAAAATGCCAAGCTCTAGTGTACTCCCAACAGTCACTAGTTCTACTCCATTTGTAACCCAAACAGAATCAAGGTCATTAGAGATAGTGCACACTGCACTTATCTCGGAGGGATTGCACAATGCACCCTTGACCTCAACTCCTATAGTTTCCTCTTATGTTGAGGGGGAGCTTATGGAAGGTGCTTCAACCCTACAACCAGTGGGTGCATCTTCCCAACAAGGTGCACCTGTAAAAATGGGAATCCTACAATCTGGGTCACTCTCCCAACAGAGAGATACCATTGAAAGACAGACCTCGGCCCGGGGTCACACTGTGTCACTACCCATATTGAGTCTGCCTATACCCTCAACAAGCTCACAACAGCTTGTTGATGTAACAAGGGGAACCCAAGTGAGTTCAACCCCAACTCGCACACACATTGTTGTACCACCTATTTTTTCTATCCTTACACAAATCACTACACTACCTGTCAATGTCAGTGGTATAAACCAACCATTGGTACAGAGTACAATTTCTGCTCCCAGTGATCTTAGGCCTATATACCAAGGTTTAAGTGAGGGACCTCAATCAATACCTATTCCATCTACTTCCTCTGAACCCTCCCCTCAAATTCTTCAAAGCCTTCTGTCCATCTCTCAAAAGATGGATAGTCTTCAAACCTCCTTTACCAACTTCCAATCTAAAACAGAAACTCAACTTTCCCTTCTTACCAAAGAAGTTGAGTCACTTAAAGTCAATAAATCCCAACCCCAACCCACCCCTGCCCTAGTTGATCTATCCCCAATCCTTCATAAATTGGACCAACTCTTATCCCAATCTTCTCACCCTGCACCAACCCCTTCACCTACCATCTCAAACCAAACCATCACTTCCTTAAACCAAACCATATCTAACCTTCTTTCCCAATTCCAAACTTTAAGACCTTCCCCTCCTAATATTTCAGTGACCATCCCTGACTCTCTTCTTAGAGTCCCTTCTCTTCTTCAAACCATAACCACCGAAGTCACAACCTTAACCCACTCCTCTAGACAAAGGCACACTGCAACCCTTCAAGAATTCACCAACATCACTGATGCTATCTTAAGCCTAAGACAACCTATTCCTACTACCTCTCCTTCCTCCTTTATCCCACCTTCTGTTGCCAAGCCTTCTGACAACTTTCTTTTTTCTTTTGCTGATGACAAAAAGGGGGAGAAGTCACTCTCAACTTCTACTAAGTCAAGCTCTTCAACAGATTCTATTCAAGAAGTGGAAGCTGATAAGGCAGCAGCAGACCTCAATGAAGCAGAAACTCTAAACCAATCAACTGCTGAGAGGGTAACTCCATCTAAGGGGGAGCAACCTGCTCAAGATGAGCAGAGGCCAAAAAGAAGGCTTAAACAAGCTGCTAGAAGGAAGAATGCTAAAAGATCAAAGCAAGGTGAATCCTGTGCTCCCATCAAGATTCCTTCAAATAAATCAGATAATGATGAAGATGATGACGATGTGCCTCTGTCCTCTATATTCAACCTGCCCAAGCAGTCTACACCCTCTACTCCATAAGTCCAAACTTCCTCTCCAGCTAAACCAAGTCCTTCAACTCCTAGCAGCTCAAGAAGAAAAGGAAAGAAATAATGTCAGCTGAGAGGATTGAAGAGGAAGAAAATAGAGAGGAAGAGTTACAGAAAAATGAGGAAAACCTCAAAGAATTCAGTGATCCGGCTGCTACCCTGGGCACAACAATTGAAGAAGTTATAGAAGCCAGGAAAAGGCACCAGGAGGACTTCACTGCACCTGAGGATCTTGCTGCTGCGGTTGGTATTACAGATGATGAGATAAGGGAAATACAAGAAGAAGAAATGATCCTCCTGTCATCTCAAGCTCCTCAAGAACAACAAGCACCACTGCAGAGTGATCCCTCTACCAAGAAAGCTCCCAAAAGAGGAAGGACTCATAAAGAAGCCATTCAAGCACTGCAAAGTCTTGATTTTAGTTTGGATAGGCCTACTAAAAGGCAGTCCAAGGAGTTCCTGAGCTTCAAAGACAACTTACCTGGCTGCATATGAAAGTCTAAACACTACTGATCATCCTTACCTGGCTGCATATGAAAGTCTAAACAGATTATACTCAATCCTGATCATCCTTACCTGGCTGCATATGAAAGTCTAAACACTACTCTGCCCTCCAACATTGAACCAGAAATGTTTAAGTACATAACTGAACCTGAAAGAGGGATGATCTTCAAGAACAGAGCTGGTGTTTGGAGATTTCTAAGAGAATTTGACTTAGGAAGAGCCCCTAGAGAGCTGATATTCCAAGTTGCAACTTTAACAAGGGGACAGACAGGAAGTGATCACTTTGAAAGTCTGATTCAAGCAAGAGCTGAAGAGTTGTTGGCTGCTAATCCTCTGGACAGACTTCTGGATGTCAAAGAAGAGCCTTGGTGGGAAGAAACTTGAAAACTTCATAATTGTAATTTCAATTTCTTAGAATAGTTCTTCTTCTGTAACTTAGTTTAACTTTCAGTATTTGCAATTGTACAAACTCTGATGTATATACCTTGTTTTGTAATCTAGCTTGAAACTTTGATTATGGACTACTTAGCTAAAATGCTAGTATAGATGACTCTTAGTAAATAGCTCACCTAGTGTAAATAAAGAAAATATAAAAATCCTAAAAACAGAAAAAGGATGAAAGATACCACAAAAACAGAACTTGGTACTTCATAAATGAAAAGATTCCCAAAAACAGAATATCAGGGAACATACTTCAAAAGAGTTTCCAAAAACAGATAGCTAGGTAACCAAAATGCACTTAAAAGTTTTATCTTTACAAATCCGAGTCAAACTGATTCTTCTTAAACAGATAAGGTTTTGTCATCATCAAATAGGGGGAGATCATTGGGGAGATAGCAATATCAAACCTAAATCAAACATGTCTATTAAGTAAAATAGGATTTGATGTTAACAAAACCATATATTCAGTTTTGTACTTAGATTAATGAAAAACATGTGTTATTTTTCATATTAGACTTAAAGAATTTCTAAGTAAGAAATGTCAGCTGACGAATCAAAGTGTCAGCTGAACACTGAGTATCAGCCAAAGGACCAGCTTCAGGAAGATCAGCTAAGAAGAAAAGACAAGTTAAGAAACATCAGCTATGCATCTACAAAGCATCAGCTGATGGTACAAACCATCGGCTGAGGGCTCCTCATAGATCAGCTGAGCAGACAAAGATCAGCTGACAGTATCTCATTTATCAGCTGAGCAGACAAAGATCAGCTGACAGTATCTCATTGATCAGCTGATGCCTCCCACATGTCAGATAAGGTATTCTATACTTATCCTTTCTTCTATCAATGAGCTGATCATACTCAAATTGTTAGCTGAGCCCTTGGGATTAGCTGATTGTTAAGGTTGACTAGTTCATTAGCTGTATTATGATTTGTGTTATTAGTTGAGCTATTCGATCAGCTGAGCAAATCTAGTCAGCTGAGTCTTTCACATTTTATCCTTAGCTGAGCAAAATTATGTTAGCTGTTCAGTGTCTGTTAGCTGAGTATTTAATCAGCTAATAGCTTTTCAGTGTAATATTTTCTTAACATGTGTTGTTCTATTATGCCTTAGATCTTTCTTTGTAAAAGTACTAAGCACTTTTTATATATTGCAAAGAAACAAAAAGGATAGATCTTTATCCTCTGGAAAAGGAGAAAGATACTTTAGAAGAGAAGATCTTGAAGATGTGATTTGACAACTAAGTATAGCTGACAACTCTATACTTGGTTAAGTCAAATCTTCAGAAAGCATGGTGTTGATTAAAGCACAAGCGTGAAAGGAGAAGTTTACTTTTCCAAGATATAAAGGTAGTACTTTAATAATATAATAATAGATAGTGGGTACACACATTACTGAAAAGTATATTCACTTTACACACTTTTGTGTATAAAGTTAACTTACTTTTCACCCACTAACTTTATCTATTATAATATTTTATTAAACCAAGTACCTTTGTCTTCTTCTCCTCTTCATCAACCCGGACATCCTTGCTTATATATACTCATGCATGGAAACATGCTAAGTATGCGAATAGATAGAGTTGAATACTGAAAATCTCATTTGTTGAGAATTAGAAGAGTTAGCATTTTACTTTAAGTATTACAAACTTGTTCATGTGTTGAACATCTTAGACATAAGTTGTTTAAGATTAGCTTAGTCTATGTGTTAGACAAATTTAGTTGCCACCTTTTATTGAACTTAGATTTTTCGCATCTAGTTCATGTAATTCTTTATTCACATCAATAAGAATTATATAAAAGTAAATTGTGTGTCTCTCAAATTTTAAATTGCTAAAGTTTGTATTCAACCCCCCTTCTACAAACATTTGTTGTTGTAGTATCCATTCGGGACCAACATATACCTGTCACAAAACCGTCGCAACTAATATCCGTCACAAAACGGTCGCAAAATCACATCCGTCGCAAAAACGTCACCGAAATTTAAGTCGACGCAAATCCGACGCAAAAATTACCCGTCGCAAAGCCGTCGCAACTTTGGTTTCCGTCGAGGCTTTTTGGGAACGATGTGATTCGTCGCAAATCCGTCGTCAACATGTTTTTGCGACGAATTTGGCTGTAGCAAAAGCCTGTTGTGTTGTAGTGATATTTCCACCACACTTTCTTTGGTGTGGTACCACACTCACCACCCAAGTGATTTGCCCACCACACCCTCTATTGCCCTCCCACTACTTCCTATCTAAGGGGCTAAAAATACCCAAGGCCACGCCAGTGGTGGCACGGGACGCCAGTCAATTTTATCCTCGTAGTGTAAATTTTGATTTTTTCGAGACGATGCTTCCATTTCGTAGTGTAAATTTCGATATTTTCGAGTCAGTGCTACCACCCATTTCACCCATTTATACTGGTACCACCATCCATTCAAAATCCTAGGTCCGCCCCTAGATACAATGGTTGCATACATAGTTCAATATAATGTAAAAGCCGTCTTCTTTTAACTGAGACCCAAATGTACTATGCAACGTTTTTCTAATCGTAGAAATAATCTTGTAACCCTAGTTGAAGATACATATTTGACTTTTAAGTAAAGCAAAACAAAGTACGAAAAGTTAAATTAGAGTATACGAATAATATGTTTTATCAAAGCTAGATTGATTTTTTGGATTGTTATTGAATAATGAAAAATGATGAAATATTTTGTGTTAATGAGAAAAAATTTGGCTTCTCCAAATCGAGGACCTTACTTGACAATATATATAACTTAACATAATATATAGAGAAAAAATATGGAATGAATAGTCATTAAAGTGGTTAAAAATGAAGTTGAATGAATTTTGGTAGTCAATATACAACTTAGCTGAAATTAGAGAATTTTTTTATAATGAAATATTTTGCGATAATGAGCAAGAAATTGGTAATAGAATAATACAAAATAATTTATGGAAGATCAGGTACATTTCAAATCGAATTGATCTTGTATCATAAATAGAGATATGTGGAAAAAAGCAGGAGTTTAAAGAACGAATGTTGTATTTATACCCTATGAATGAAAAATCGGGTATGAGACTATTTCGGATCTCAAATACGGGTCAAATAGAAGAGAAAGTAAAAGTTGTAACTAATACATCAGATATATCATTTGGTTTTAAAATGATATAGTTTAACGATTTCCGTTTATGCGCTGGGTAACATATCTCCTCGTAAGATCCGTGTTCAAATCCCCTTTGATGGAATATGGCTTTTGACGTAAGACTGTTTATTTGTTAGCCATCTTAAGAAATACAGAGGATTATTAATTGATTTTTTTTAAATGAAATAATAACCATTTTCTTTTAATATTTTTAAAGATATTATAGATAAATTTGAAACTACGGAGAGAAATAGGGATAATTTAAAGAGAAAATTAAGTAATTCAATTTAATATGATTGTTAACTTGTAAAAAATCAAAACCAGATTAAATTTCATATGTAAATAAATGGTTTAAATTTATCTAAATTAACGGTTAAAGTTGTTTAATAGAATTAATCTATGTTGGTTTTTTATTTATATATTAAATAAACGATTAATTAAATAATTCTCCCTACTTATGAATATGTCATCTTAAACGTATATACCATTCTTAAAATAAAAATAATATTTGCCCAATTCAAATTGCAAATAAGACATATAACTAATACCCTTATCTTCTAATATTCTTATTCTAATTCTAATATATATAAAAGACTAATTTGAAAAAAGTTATTAGATGATCTAGACCATTCATTTAATAAAAGATTTAATCCTAGCCGTTTATTTCTTTAATTCTAAAATTTTGATTTTGACTTTTTCGAGTCAAACTAATCTTCTAATCTAATATATATAAAAGACTAATTAATTTGATAAAAATTATTAGACGATGTGAACCATTCATTTTAAAAAATTTGACTACTCATTCACTTAAAATTAAAAAATCAATTTTGACTTTTTAAAGTATTTGTCCACCTTAATTTACAAATCTCATATTTACCTTTTATAATATTTTAAAATATCATATTTAACCAAATTTTTAGTTTTATCATTCTATAATATTTTATTATCGTTTTAATTCATTTTTAATTATAACCAATAACATTTAACATTATACCCTTAATTGTAAAAATAATTATTGATGATTCATATAAGAAATATAATTACGTCTCTTCGTATCATGCTACCATGTTTCTGCCATCAAGTCTGCCCTCCCGCTTGCGTCGATGTTCTAACACTGGTTAGAGTTTTGAAGTTGTACGTCGTCATTTTTTTGAATTCTCATTTAGTTCATGTTTTATTATTATTTAATACGTTTTTATTAATGTTTAATATTTATTATTTTTTTAATCAAACCGTGTATCACATGGGTATATAGTCTAGTTAATTAATATTAACATAGTATCCACGTAATGGAGACTAGAAATAATTTTGCTCGATAATATATCCGTTTAACCCAAAACTATTATATGCACGCATTATGATGACATCGAATAATTTTCATTCACAATATGTCTATTTTCTTTCTCTTTTTTCCATTTCTTTTATATTTCTTTTTTTACAACTCTTTTAATAATTTTTAAAAACACTATAATAAGAAAAAAAATATTAAATATACTATAAAAAAAACTTTTTTTCTTTACTACACGAGTCATTTAAAAAATTCAGAAATGTTTATAAATTTAGTTTCTTGTTATTAGGTTTATGAGTTCTAGCTATTCGTATTTTCTAATACTTTAATTAAAAATATGTGTTATATGATAGAATATTTAAACTATTATTTTTATAAATATCCTTTTTATTTGTTTTTTAATCTGTATTTAATATCATATAGGTTGAAAATTAATTTGTATTGACTTGACTTTTTTAAATATTATTTTTATATGATGGAAGATTTAGATATAAAAATGGTATTTAAAAATTTAGTTAACCTCATATAATGGTTTCCTTATAGGTTTAAATTAGGGGAAAGTTAGTAATTTCAAATTACTTAAAATTAAAAGATTAAGACAATGATCTAAATTTTTTATAATATAGCATAGAACTATAGATAGTATATCTAAATTCTTTATATTTACACAAATGACTATTTATATCAATTTCAAATAATTTTTATTTCTTTATAATTTTAATATTTAATGCACCGACATAATTACCCTAGATAAATTAGGGTTTCATTAGTAAGATTTCTGAGAACATTAATTGTGGACGCTGCCATGCCACCTCCAATTTCATGTGTTGAAGATGAAAATAATGTCTTGGCAAATTCTATATCCATATGAGACCATAAAGATCATGGGTGTAAAAAAATCAAAACCAAATTTAATTTTATATATAAATAAGTAGTTCAGATTTAATTTTATATATCTAAATTAACGGTTAAAATAGAATTAATTCATGTTAGGGTATGTTCTGTATGAAGCATTTTGGAGCTTATTGAAGCTTGTAGCTTTTTGCTTTGAAAGAAAATGTTACATGTCATGTTCGGATGAAAACGCTTTAAAGTTTTTTTTTAACAAAAAAACACTAAATCAAAAAACTTTTTAAAGTTACTTTTAAAACTAGCTGAAAACTTAATTTTTATATAACAAATTACCTAAATACTCTATGTAATTGTTTTATAATTCCTATTATTTTTATAATTTGTCCCTATTTGTCATTTTAAACTATATATTAAGCTCCAGCTAATTTGTCAAACACATATATAACTAAAATATATAACTAACAACTTTTAACTATTTTCACCAAACATACATTTAGTCTTATTAATTAAATAACTCTCTCCCCTAGCTAATGGTCATAAAAATATATAATATATGCATGTCATCTTTAAAAAAAAAGTAAACATAATTAAAAAAAAAAGCAATAGATGGATCAATGGATCGAATATTTTACGTATGCATTATATTGGGTTTATTGTTTTCAACTTTAGATTCGGTATCAGCTGCATGGAATGCTGAATCAAGTATCCCTACTAGGGGTGAGCATGGTACCGGACCGGTACCGACCGGTACCGGTAACGGTTTTACCGAATACCGAATTTGATTTAAATATAGTACCGAATACCGTACCGAATTATTCATATACGGTACCGGTACCGGTACCGATTACCTATTTTAACTAGTTAGTTCGGTACTAGTACCGAATACCGAAAATACCGAGTCCCGAATACCGATTTAGCAATAATTTAAGTACCGAATACCGGACCGAAAACTCTAATTCGGTACCGGTACGGTTCGGTATTTCCGGTACACATGCTCACCCCTAATTCCTACGTACTATAACAATTTTTTCCTAATTAATTATTTAGTTAATTAAGGAACTGATTTAGGGTATATACATTAATGCATGGAAACAAATCAAAATTTAAATCTCTAGATGTTTTTAGTTTCATTATATAAATGGTACGCCCTCTTTCTTCTTTCTTTCAATTCCGCCGTAAGTACTTGTCTTTGTGTGTGTGTGCTTGTGCAGTGTCTGTTTTTTAATATTGTCTCTCCGATTCGGTGACGATGAGGCTGAGGCTAACGCTTTTCAAAGGTCATCTTTTATCTTATACTTCGACTGATCTCTCTCTCGATCTCTCTCTCTCTCTCTCTCTCTCTATATATATATATATATATATATTATTAATTAACTTTAAAGTTTTAAATTAATGTGTGATTAATCTTTAATGACAGATGGTATAAGGTTGGAGTACTCAAAGCAAGCAAAGAATAATAAAAAGCAAGAGAAACATACAAGTCCAGGTTGCTTTGGAAGAATGACTAGAGTTTTTAGATCAAACGGTATATATGCGATATATATATATATATATCTATATATACATGTGTATAATGTGCTTAATTAATGAATGAAAATGTAATGATTGATCAGGTTCTTCCTGTGGGAGGCAATCACATGTTGATGATCACCGGCTGGCAGTAATCCTAACCTGCTGCACTACAGCTTCTCAACCAGTTAGAAGAAGAATAACTCTACAGATGCTTTTTGATCAAGAAGATGATATGGAAATGAAGTCTAAGCAACTTCGTTAATTATATTAAGGAGCAAGATATATTATTATTATTATTATTATTATTATTATTATTATTATTATTATTATTATTATTATTATCATTGGAATTATTATGTACGTCAGTACGTGTCACCTTTATCGATGATGATTAATTATAAACTATGCGGGTTTCTAATTTTAATATATATATGATATTTATTTGAAGAGTGAATTAATGATTTGGTTTATGTGGTTTGTAAAAAATTATTGATTTAGTCATTTAAATTTTAGATGGTTTCTTAAATTGACAATTTGTTATAATCTCAGTCCTTTAGCCATTATAAGTAACAACATTGGTGTTAAAAAATTTAAAATAACTATTTTGCCCTTTTATAACATTGCAAACTTGGTGGTTTTCAAAACGTTTCGAATTTAATCCTTAACTTTCCCACTTTTACAAAAATCTTTAACAAACATCCCATCCGAAGACACAAACCTAAGTGAACCCTATCCCTAAGATCTAAAGATGGTGAGAAGAAAGGGAGAGAGAGGAGGTGACAACACCTCATGTTGTTGCACTATTACTACTTTGAGTTTAGAGTTTTAATTACAGATACTGTCTATGTTTCTAACATTTTTGTAGTATGTCAGTTTTCTCCCATCATTTCATGTATGTAGTATGTAGTTACATTGCAGTTTTCCCTTGTTTTCGCGTAAGCCTCTATACACATTGTTACGGTTTTGTTTTTCTATTTTAATGAAACCACACAAATTAGTGTAAAGTGTATGTTGTTCCCAGTTTTCCCCTTTCATTTAATTGCTTGTTTGTACAAGTTAAGTATTTACTAGGTTAACTTAGCCTAGAGAACATAAAATTGCCTGTTCGTTCTTGTTTCTGCTTCTACCATAAAAAAAGGCGACTAGGACTACCGTAACAAAATTGGCCGATCGTTTCTTGTTTCTTGTTTTCATGTAAGCAAATTTGGCCGATCATTTCTTTATTTCCCAACAATAAGAACTAAATGTTATAGGAACAAAGATGATTAATTTGATTACCGAATAAATTTGATCCGACCCGTTTACACCCTAATATATTTTGATTTGTTATATTAGTCTTCTTGCAAATATTTCATTAAAATTACCCCCCGTTAAAAAAATTCTGGATCCGCCACTAAACGGAAGGCTCATTAAATTTATTGATCCGATCGACCGCCTTCATCTCAATATTTTTCGGTGCTTCATTTTGATTCTACCTCTTTCTTACTTTGCGTCGTTTTCAATGGCTATTGTCGTTACTCCTAGATTCTGTCATTGAGATGATCAAAGGGATTCATACCATTCTTCCTCCTCCTAATCACCTTCAAGCCCTAACTGGTTCAAGCAAGGAGCACTTACTGATTAATCCATATATATATATATATATATATATATATATGAAGGTTTATGCGAGAAGTATAATTATTGCGAGAAGTGCGAGAAGCTATCTGGACCATTAGATGATTAAATCAATGACTAATATTGAACGTGGTATTTTGGTAAACAGTATAAAACGTAATGGTAGCAATTAAAGTTAGAGGACACAAAAGTCATTTTACAAAGGAAAAAAAGGAAACCCTATTTACATATATCCTCCACGCCTCCTTCAAGAATCCATCTCCACTCTCACTATCTCTCTTTCTATCAATATCCACCATTGCTTACAAATTTCCAGATCTAAGAATCAATGAAATAAAACAATCTACCCTCCATCTCTACTCATGAACGACGAACACAAAAACCATCTGATCTTTCTTTGTCGCCTCAATCACTCACCATTCTCATGCCCTAAACCGCCTCACTGACGCCCACAATTAGGATGTTTCTTTGTCGCATATATACATATACATATATATATATATATACATATACATATATATATATATATATATATATATATATATATATATATATATATATATTAGATTTCAAGCCCGTGTAAACACGGGCCAGCGTATATCAATTTGTTGATAGTGCGGCATGTGCAAATTATCTGATAAAAATGCATAAAAGAGAGAAAAAAAGGTTCCAAAAACTGCTGTTGCTTAAAATTCAATTATAAGCTTATAACATACTTATAAAGAAGTGTATATACAGTAAAAGAGTTTAGAACAATGATCAACTTGAGTTGATTCCGATATTAAGAGCATGACCAAATCGCTATCTGAAATGGTAGAGTAAATATCATTACAGCAATGCCAAACATGAAAATCAAATTTTGCAGCCACTTGTCGTCTCTCACCTGCATCTGTGTTACCCTCCAGAACCAACCGTCAAAAGCAACAGTTCAATATAATCTCAAAAAATAACTTCAAAACCCGAAAACAAATTAAAGTTAAGTTAACTACCATCACTATAAACATTTGTTGCACAAGTCCAGCCAGGCAGATGCATTCTAGCTTTTCCTTTCCAAGCCTCCTTTCAAGCCAAGAAGCTCATCTGATTACAAACTAACCAGCTATAATTACTCATCTTCTGAAATAATAATAACAATAATAGTAAACGTACCTTGGTTAATGTTGTGTAACGTTTGCATTGTATCTACATGACCATCTGAATTGAGATGCCTTAAAAGAGTGTGGGCCTATCCACACCAAAGTTTATTTCTTGTAGTAGATGGAAGTATAATATGCTCCATTAGAACCCCCATATGTAACACTCGAGCTCTGAAATGTAAAACTATGGTCTTGCGGATGTGAGTGTGTATGATGCATGACATTGAACTGATTCGCATACTGTGTCGGATTCAACTCCCTACCTGCCCAATTAAATTAATAATAATAAAAATGATAATAATTAAATTAATAACGTAACAAAATACAATGTGTATGGATTGGCCAAACCTGTCCAAATCGATTAATAAAAACGATCCTGAATATTGTCAAATGACAAATCTGTTCTCCTGAGTGCACATCATCCAACAAAAACTGCAGCAGGAAAAATCAGTTACTAAAATGCAGAGCATAAAAAATGAAAACCTTCACGAAAAAGAGCCATCATACAAAATTGTTTCCAAAAGCGAACGTGCAAGTAGCTTTTTAAAACAGATTCAAAATGGGCCCTGTACGGCTGCGATAAACTGCTAACATTTAAATTCTATTTAAAATTTTGAAAGCAATGTTATGACAAATGGATTCAGAAAGTTACATGCATTAAACATAAATATTGAGCTACTTTTAACTAATGTAACATGTTTCCCTTTTAGTTAAAAATATTGAAATGCAGAGGATAAAGGATGAAAACCATTAACATAACTTTAAAGAATGCCATCACAATATCATTGAGGTCAGCAAAAAATTCACTAACCTGGTTCATTTTTGAATCGGAATCTGCAAGAATATGAAATAATTTTGAACCATATAACGAATATTTGAGATGTTCCTCACATCGTTTAAATGATAAAGGTTGTGCAATTAGACTTTCCATCATTTTGACAAAGATCCCGGTGTAAGAACAGGGACCATGAATCCAAAAACATTGGCTCAAAAGGTTTGCTCCAAAGGCTATATCTCCATAAACCTCATCTGCTATAACGACAATCTTGTGCTTCTTGGCAGTTTCAGCAATCTAACATCCATTTGACCAACAAAATACAAATTACTACCTCAATTTGATGCCTTAATTACTCTAAATTTATACAATTGAAAGAAATGGATATTTAAGATGATAATCATCAAACCTAACTAAATGATGAAACAAATTGATCAAACATAATATTATCTCTTGATAAAAGCAGAGGTGATTATGACGGTAATTATCTATATATCATGAAGCACATTATAGTGTGTGTGCATGATCAAACATCTAACATTAGCATCAAATTATTGTATGTCATCAGCTTGTGCATGACATCAAATAACTAAAAAACAAAAGAACCATAAAAAGAATGATGGAATCAAAACAAAATGGCATGCATAAAAGAATAATTTGTGAAGCGTAATCAAAACCTCTAACTAATTTACAAAATTCATAACTTAGAAATATCTAAATAATTTATATTAGTTAATTTCTTCATTTAAGCATTTTATCGAACAGATGGCATGCATAAACTATATAAACAATCCATGAAATTGATAGACTGCATATATAAACCTAGCATCAACTGATATGTTAAAAAAAGGAACAGAGAAGAAACTTAACTTAAAACAAACGTTTCTTGTAGCAGATTCTTGATATACGGATTGTTGATCTTCTGTCATAAGAGAGGAAGACGATGGAGACAAAGATTAGAGCTTGCAATCATAAATTCACGTCATAAACATAAATTGCAAATCAAAACGCAAAATATACAAACACCACAATATCCTAAAACAAAATCCCTAAACACAAACACAAACCTCAATTAACGCTTCAGTTAACTGAGCACGTCGTCACAATCTTTACGTTAATCGAGGAAAAAAACTCTAAATCAATATTTAATATAAGCAAGTAAGAAAGCTGTACCATTTGCTCTTATATTTACATCCATTATAACCTTTAACCTATTTAATATTAACTACAATCTAACATCTTCATTTCATTGCCTTCTTACTACTGAATATGGTCTTTACTTCTGTCTAGATGAATGTTGAGTGATCAATAAAGAGAGGAGATCAAGTATGATGATACATGGTGGTTTTATAGGTGAACAAATAGTTATTTGTAACTTGTTTTGCTTGTAGGTCTACTCTTTTGATAATGCAGATAATGTAGAATTCATGATGTGAATGAGGATTGAACTTGTTATTCAAAGGGTTAGTCCCTATTACTTTTCAACAGTAACACACCTCAACATAATACTAAATAGAAAAGAAAGATGAAGATGCATACATCTGAAGGGGATATCATTTTGATATCACATCACCAGCTTTTAAATGAAGCTCCTTCCCCTTATAAGCCGAACTCCACTTAAAGAATTTTTCACCACTCTAGATAATCATTGCAATTGATGCATTGTTAGAATGGAAGGATACATTGTAAAGGGTAAAATTCTTGCATAAAACTAACAGATATTTTGACCATTACCACTCCGGATAACAAACAGATCGATTATTTTTTTCCTAAAACAGGTGAAAAATTCTTTAAGCGACATTGCATAAAACGGGCCGATTTTTGACTTTTCGGAATGAATTCGCAATACACTTACAAAATCATCGTAATCTAACTATTGACAAAAAAATCAAATCAAATATGGATATGAATTCAGAATGAAGTAACAATGCATTTGAAAAATCATCGTTAATTAAATCATGAACAATTGAACAAATAGTTTATGCAACCCACCTGTTGAAGTTCCAATCAATGGTAGCAACATTATGCTCTATTTTCCTAGAAGCTGGTTTTCCGTTGCTTACAACAAACTAAACAGTAAATGGATGAAAAAACAAAAATCATATAATAGGAAATGATGAACAAATTTCACCCAGGTTGGTGAAACAAAAGAAGGCTGAAATGAAAGAACTTTACGGTTGGACCAGTGTCACGAAACCAATAATCATTCATACTAATCTCTACGACCCTCACATTATGAGGCAATTGGCTGCGTGCTCCATTGAGACAGTGTGCATAGCACTTCCAAAATCATCTAAAAAAATCAAACAATTGATTGCAAAAATCAAAATCTACCTTGTAGCTGCAACTGATTGCGAAGGGGCCTCAGTTCTGAACGTTTTCGACTTGAGCTTCTATGACGGCGCTTCTAACTGATCCAAGTTTCTCTAAAATGATAAATCCGGAAAACAGGAAATTGTAAGAATACATCACAACGGACTTCAACTGGAAATCGAGGGTTTTTGATACCCTAGATGATGTTCTTGATGAAGTGAAGAATGGTTCCCATCAAATCAGGGTTTCGATGAGATTTTTTCGTGATTGAGAGCAAACGGAAGGAAGAGTATACGAGAAGTCGGAGCTCCAAATCTCAAATGGGTCCGCGTCTTTTTTTAAATCGGAGCTTTCCCAGAAGCCCAAGTGCATGAATTGAAGCCACGTCAGCATTATAAGGTTCTCCAATTGTTCAAGCTTTAATTATAGACACACAATAAACAATAACACATCGGATACAAAAGATCCTAAGTTATATATATATATATATGGGAAGGTTCATGCGAGAAGTTATATTGTTGCGAGAAGTGCGAGAAGCTATCCTAGCCCTTTATTTGTCTTTGATCTAACTAATTATATTAATCATTTTTTTTTATTTTTTTAAAACTAAAAAGGGCATAATAGTAAACTAATTTTTTCTCACTCCAATTTATTTGTGTCTCATATTTTTCTCCAATTTATTTATTCTCATATTTTTTTCTCTAACAGTTTTTAAATAAATAACAAATTGAACTAAAAATTATTTACTAGTATTCTTTTATTTTACCGTATTCAAATATTTATAGATTCATCATTAACACTGTGTTCACTACTGAACATAGTCAAAACATATTATGTTGCCATGACAATTTAAAAACCATACAGAAGAAACTTCGGTGCACCAATGAACATGCAATCGTTTACCAATTAAAAATCACATATGTAAGCAGACAGGACTAAGTAGTCTATGTTCATTAGTCAATATGTTAAACAATTTTTATTTAATGATTATACTTTACTCTACAAATTAATCTTGTGTTGTTCACAAATAAACATGTATAAAAATTCACTTTAACTACTAAAATAATTAAAGTATGTGTTCACTAGTAAAACATTCAATTGTATATATCAGTTTTTTATGTTATAACTGTTGGATATTATGCCCACTGACACACGTAGATTAGTAATACTACCGATGATACACGAGCCTATTGGGTCACACGCCAAGGATTGATCCCGACGACTCGCAATAGAAAGAGAGAGAGAAATAAAGATTCTGTAAACAGTGTTTACGCGCCGCGTAACCTTTTGGTTTACGCGACGCGTAAATCATCTGACAGAAACTTGACTTTTTGGTTGTTGCTTGGCTCAAGTTATTGACTTTGTGGTACATCATAATGATTACTCCGACTTTTGTGACCTTCTTTAGCTGCTGAAGTTAAGTAAGTAGCATGGTATGGAGGGATAACTTGACCAAGAAAAGAAGCAAAAACTCTCTTTTTCTCTCTTGAACTTGCATACTCTCTTCAAGAGAGTTCTTGGGTGTTCTTCTATTAGTCCAGAAATCATAAGTGTTCTTGATGAATTTCTGGAAGTTGTGAGTTGTACCAAGTGTGATTTCAAGGCTTTGAAGATCACAAGAAGGCATACTATCATTTGGGGATCGAACAAACTTGGTGTGGACTATCAATAGAGAGTTGCTCTCTTGTGACTTAGAGTTCATCCCAACATGAAGAAATCAGAAGCTGGAGCATGGTATATTTCCTATCCCATCTCTTTTATTTGGTTGCTTTATCTTTATGTAGAGTTCCACCATAAGTGGGTCTTGTTGGCATCATGTTTATTAACCCGGAAAATCTGTTTTTTACGCTTCCGCCGCGCGGGTAAGATGGCCAACGAAACCCAACAGTGGTATCAGAGCCATCTCTACATAGGTATTGCACCTAGGTGGCCTGAAAAACCGGAAATCGAAAAACTGGATCTGATGTCGGGTAAGTTACGCGGCGCGGAACCTCTTGGGTTACGCGGCGCGTACATTGATCTGACAGTTTTTTAAAAAAAAATTATAAAACAGTTTTTGCAGTCGGGTTTTTGGCATCTAAAAATGGTTTCTGTGATTTTTGTTCCAGAAATTATTTTTTGGTATATTAAGATGCCTTGTATCTTGGTTGGTGTATTTATATGTATATTATTATTTTTGGCATAAAAATAGTAATTGCATATACTTACATTATGTATATATGAATATGTTTCATCAAAAATGGTTTGTTGTTACTAATACATATATACATGAGATTATTTAGTGCCTTGGGTTTTTAGAAATAATCTTAATTAGGATACATAAGTTTACATGGTTTTGTGTGGCACACCATGTTGTTCATGTTGTTCATGTGGTTCATGTGATGTTGGTAACCATTTGATGCCCTAGACCTTGTGGATATTTGGTTGTGTTAAATTAGTTATTCATTCATTTGGTGACTATATGTCACATGGTATGTAATAATTAATTTATTTAATTTATTTGGTATGTAAATTATTTTGTGGCTTGCATGCCATTTAAATTCCATGTTATGTATTTTGTACTAGAAAATTGTTTTGTGGCTTGTATGTCATTTATTTCATTTTATATGTAAACTTAATATGGAGGCAACCAACGGGAGTCAAGAAGTGACGTCTTGGCAAACACGAAACAGAGAGGCCCAATGGAGGTAGCGGGTTTAGTGGGAGCACATCCAAGTCAAGGATATGTCCTTAGATGACTTCGTTTTTTCGTAATGGCTCACGGGAAAACGCATAGGTTTTAGGGGTATGGTTACCAATCTTTTTGTATGCGTGTGGTTGTTTTATTATTTATTGTTTATGCATGGATTATAGGATTATTGCATGCTAGACAATTTTTTGACAATAATAAAACTCAAGAGTTTTTAACATTGGTTTAACAAACTCGCGCGCGCATAAGATTAACAAATAGGATATAAAATTGGTTTATATTCCGAAGTGAAAACTTTAGGTTATTGTCACTTTTGTTAATCAAACTTAAAATGTTTTTTAAACCGGAAAACTAAATCCCGTTTTCTAAATGTAAATCACACACCACCCATAAGATGACACCGCCCGAATCTAGTTATACATGGGTTGATTGTCGAGCTCTAGCCGAGTTAATCTTTGTATAGACTGTGTGGAAGGCGCGTGTGGCAACTCGCAAGATTGATTGTCGAGCTCTAGCCGAGTCAATCGTTGGGCAAAAGTACCACCGTGTATCTTGATGGTTGATTTACGATTTCAAAATAATATTTTGAATAATTGTCGAGCTCTAGCCGAGTTATTTAAAATCTTAGTTTGAAGTTGGTGTGGAGGGATCAATCATGCCAAATTTGAAACCATGGTTGTCAAATTGGATCCCGCATGGTACTAAGAGTTGTAACAATGGATTACAATCGGTAAATTTTGTACCGGCCTAAATAGCTTTGCCACGTGATCCGCGGAAAACCCGTCACGGTGCAATGTGAAATATGGTTCTTAGCCCTTGTTAAAAAATTTTGATTTTATAAATCAAATGGGTAAAATATTTTAATAAGGATCATTTCAATATTAACTAAAACGTGTACTCTAATTTAAGATAACTTACACGTTAACAACACATCAAAATTAATACTCCGAAGGTTCCTAATAAAGGATAAACTCATGCATGTAAACTTAATTGTCTAACATTATTGGTTGAGACAAAGTTGTACATTATTGAGAAAAACCTTTTAAAGCCACTTGCTACCAATGCGAATTAGGTCCATAGATGCGCAAAATGCGTGTCATAGACACAAGAGAGGATTATGTGTCTAGACCTAAGTCGGTTGAAGGATGCAAGAAGGTGGGAATAAATATGTCTATGTCCTTATTATTAAGGCGAACATGGACTGAATGAAGAACTCTTTGATAGAGCTTCATGGTATGATTATAGACTACAAAGTCTAAACATGACCAATGAAGATTACTTCATATATTCCCAAATAAGGCTACTAAGGAACAAATAATCAATGAAATTGAAACTGACCTTTAATGGAATTTTTGATTTTTAATCAAGCCTTCCATTATATTGGAGTTAAAGGGCAATGTGATTGCGCCTATGGTGATTAGACTCCATAAGGGGTAGTTTGCTACTTCACGATAAGATTAGAAATTAGCGCCACCATTTTAATGCTACTTCTATAGGCTAGGTTTTTGAACGCTAGCTATAATATTTAAATTTGTTGCAAATTTATTTGCTGCAAAATATAAGTATTAAAATGGAAGTAGGCATATAAGGCATAGAGAGCTGGACTTCAAATAGAAAAACACGATAGTTGTTTCTATTGAAAGGATTGGAAGTATGACACTTGCCTATCCTTCTAGCTAATATATTACTTCAATAGATATTTGTTTTGCTTTTTCGTGGCAAGAAACATTATATCTATTATGCCCTTTGTTGGACGATGTATATTATTTTGAACCATGTATTTGTTTCAAAATTTATACATGTCAAGGCATTTATATTAAGCTTATGCTTAAGAAGTAATATCATGATCATGAATAATTTGGATAAGTTATCCTTATGACATAGTTGACTTAACCATATAAACAAGATTTGTATCACCAAACTCCGTGTGGTGAAGGAATTTGGAATCGTTTGATCATGGGTCAAATGTTGACTAACAAATCTTATTTATTAGGTTAATTTAATTATACAACCTTCACTTTTGTATGTGAGAGGATTGATAGCTTGTTGGATTACGTACACACTCTTGCGTGTAGACCGTTCAAGCAAATCATAAGGTATAAAATCCAAATACTTCGTTATCTTTACCGATGATGGTAGAAGAAATGGATATGTCTATTCATTGATAGACTATGTGTTTTGAAACCTTATAGGTGTTAGAGACACACCATAACGAAGTTCCTGATTAAAAATAGATATAGAAATTTGATACTCGATTCAAGTTACACAAAGGTTGATTGTCGAGCTTTAGCCGAGTTAATCCTTGTGTAGACTGTGTAGATTGAGTTAATATGTTCTAAAATTCTATTACCATCAATTGAATTATAGATTTGTCATATAATTCACTCCTTCTATGACATATTGTATAATTGGTCATATAATGGAGGAACTGGACATTCTTAATATGGTCTGGTAATTGATATGTTATACTTTAGTACTCATGGAGTATACTAAAGTAGTGGTGGGCTATGTTCTTAATCTTAAACCAACAAAGATGGTTAAAGACTACACCTTAGAAGATGAGACTAGAAAGAGTATCTTTGCTTGTCTATCTCAAAGTCTGGATTGACTAAACCTGCGTTTTGTACATGAGGTAAAGGAATCCGGAATCTAGAGGTGTTACTCCATTAGGTATTCTTCTAAGACCATGGGATATTTGTTTTTTAAAACTTTATAAAAACAAAGTGTTTTCTCGGGAAAAGTTTTTTTCTTCAAAACTAATATCCATGGATGTCTGTAGAAGTAAAAGTAAACCTTGAATGGAATAACCTGATGTTGGCACTAGTACATAATCAGAAATGATTAAAATTCAGCGAGAGAAGGCTGGAAAACCTGACATATAGTCATTCCTCTTAGACTGGTATATGTCGTCATAAGACCAGAAATATATAGTTTATTATATCTAAGGAAGATGACTTGATGATAACTCATCAATTACTGGAAGCGTAGTGGGCCTAGTGTCTGCTATAAGAAAAGAGATAATGAATATGAGATGTTATCCATGAAGGATATTCAAGTTTGAAACTTGTTTTTATCCTATACTGGGATGGAAACCCGTATAGTGTATATGGTTCTTTATTGAAAGAAACCAGCATGGATTTGTTTACAACTTTGAATACCGACTAATAGAAAGATTTTCTCGATGATTGACCATGATGGATGTATCATCTGGAAATTTTCTCTTAGTGGTAATGTCAAAGAGTAAATTTGTAGACCATTTTGAATACCGACTGATTGGAAAGATGTTCTTGATGATTGACCAAGTGGAAGGTATCATCTAGAGACTTTCTTTCAGTGGCTATGTCAAAAGTAGTTTTATAGATAACTTCAAATATCGCATGGATGAGAAGGTTGTTCTCGATGATTGACCGTAATGATGGTATCATCTTGAAACTTTATCCCGATGGTTATCTTGAAGTTTACATAGATACTTGTAAGATATCACTGCCCTTTTATGGCTATGATATATTGATATAAGGACTCCATTCCTTAACAGGAATTTTATGAGGTAGTGTTTAAAACACTATCCGGAGGTTGTTTACATCAAGAGTATCCTTGTATTGTCTACAAGCACAAGCATCCTTGTGAAGTCTAAGAGCACAAGTATACTTGTAGTGTCTGCAAATTATAGAAGTCTATTGATAGACTTAAATAAACATCTCAAGGTTGGAACCTTTGCTTTGTTATGAAAATCATGAGTATGAGTTTTCAAAAGCAAATATTAAACCTGTATGAATGTCAGGGCTAGTGGGAGAATTGTTATAATTATATTGGAGAAAATGTCCCGACTATGCTTGGTTCAAAATCTTAGTTCAGGAGTTATTCTTCCATAATGATTATTATATATTGATTATGGAGTACAAGAAATATTGAGATATGTTCTTGGTACATTTATGGAAAGATAAAGCCTAGAGTAAATTATTACTCTAGTGCTAATTTCTATATAGGATATCTGCCGATTTAGATCGGAGTACATGATCCTATTTTATGTGTAGTTGTTATTAAGTATGGTTGTTAAAGCATTAATGACCCTACTTGTATCTTGTGAGATAATGAGGGTATAATTTCTTTTGCCCAAAACCATAGTCCTTAGTGTCACTTACCTTATTTGAGTTCTTCTGAAGCAATGAAGGTAAGTGGACTTGGACAAAGGACCATAGTCTAGTCAACAAACACTTTATGAGTGGTTTGGTTGTGAGTCGAGGTATGGTCATTATAAGAGTACATACGGATAGCATTATGACTGATCCGTCTTATTAAGCTAGAGTCGTAGGCTGATGATGGTAGTCATACTAGCGCCTACATGCAAATTCGTTTGCAAAAGGACTTGGCTTAATTTTATTTTAGTTATATATATATTGATATACTAAAATTTTGTTTTGGGAACATTAAATAGTATTGTATATCATACTATATCGATTATTAAATGTGATTTAATAATGCGCCGAGGGCGGATATTTTCATGAATCCTTACTGTGTTCCATCTTTGCATGTTTAATCACTTCCCAAAATGATTTTGCATTCTAAATGTCCACAGTCGGTCATTCTTCATTGGGGAGGAAGTTTGAATTAAGACTGAGGGAAGTGGTTGGTCGCTATCCAACATTGGATTAGGTAAAGAGACGCAACACTTCGCCTGTACTTGCAATGGTCAAGTGATTGGACGACCCACACCTGATCTTACTTCATGGTTCATGTTATGAGTAACTCAGAAAGATAATATCATTTTGTCCTTACACTGGAGATACATGTGTTCCAAAGCATGAACCTACTTTGCTTTGATTGCTTTCAAACGCAGTTCGTGACTGGCTGTTATAAAGGGAGCTTTTAGGTAAAATATGGGGTAGGTGGCAGAGCAATGCAGTCTAAGGGATTTGTTCCTCTAGTATTAGAGAGATATCCATAGGCCACTCGATGATTGAGAGCTGACGTAAAATGCACGGCCGTGCTCGTGTTGCTATGATGTTTGATCGATTGCAACTAGATTTTGGGTCACCATCAATCGAGATCGAGAAACATAAGTGAACGATCGGAGATTGACATTTAACCATGTCTCGTGTTCACAAGGTTATCGCGAACAAAAGGATGATTGATCGCTTATCTATAGGGTCATATCAAACCTATAGGGTTGTGATTTGGTACTTGTCTTGGGATGACATAACTCGCGTTGACTTTGGGGCAGAGATGTCTTGCTAGAGGCCGCTCTCTGTCTGTGTTACCTCTTGATACGTTGTGTCATGTGCAAGTGGGAGTCTGTTGGATATTATGCCCACTGACACATGTAGATTAGTAATACTACCGATGATACACGAGCCTATTGGGTCACACGCCAAGGATTGATCCCGACGACTCGCAATAGAAAGAGAGAGAGAAATAAAGATTCTGTAAACAGTGTTTACGCGCCGCGTAACCTTTTGGTTTACGCGACGCGTAAATCATCTGACAGAAACTTGACTTTTTGGTTGTTGCTTGGCTCAAGTTATTGACTTTGTGGTACATCATAATGATTACTCCGACTTTTGTGACCTTCTTTAGCTGTTGAAGTTAAGTAAGTAGCATGGTATGGAGGGATAACTTGACCAAGAAAAGAAGCAAAAACTCTCTTTTTCTCTCTTGAACTTGCATACTCTCTTCAAGAGAGTTCTTGGGTGTTCTTCTATGAGTCCAGAAATCATAAGTGTTCTTGATGAATTTCTGGAAGTTGTGAGTTGTACCAAGTGTGATTTCAAGGCTTTGAAGATCACAAGAAGGCATACTAGCATTT
The DNA here is from genome assembly GCA_947179395.2 of Pulicaria dysenterica. Lineage (NCBI taxonomy): Eukaryota > Viridiplantae > Streptophyta > Magnoliopsida > Asterales > Asteraceae > Pulicaria > Pulicaria dysenterica. The sequence continues at coordinate 49,788,789 of OX359294.1, read as the reverse complement.
GGGGATCGAACAAACTTGGTGTGGACTATCAATAAAGAGTTGCTCTCTTGTGACTTAGAGTTCATCCCAACATGAAGAAATCAGAAGCTGGAGCATGGTATATTTCCTATCCCATCTCTTTTATTTGGTTGTTTTATCTTTATGTAGAGTTCCACCATAAGTGGGTCTTGTTGGCATCATGTTTATTTACTCGGAAAATCTGTTTTTTACGCTTCCGCCGCGCGGGTAAGATGGCCAACGAAACCCAACAATAACAATATTGTAAATAGATTCATAGATTAATAAATGCATTTTTGAAACATGTTAAGCGAATTAATATATGTTTTTCACTGCCTTATTTCTTCTATCAGCTAATTTGTAAGATATTCTTTATAGAAGATATATGTTCACTAATAAATGTCGTAGTAATATATATTTCCATAAAGTAGATGTATTTTTCATAAATTTCATTATTATAATAAACTTCGAACAAGAAGAAAAAAAATTCAAACACCATAAAATAAATATTTGACGGGAAGTAAACTGATGAAAAAGAAAAAGAAAGAAGCAATGATAAATATCAACACCTTCTAGAATATAAAGTATCTAGAATAAAATATAGGATTTAAAACACCTTCTTCCTCATTCAAAAAGTACCCAGATTTCCAAAAAATATCTAGTCATGTTCCCATCTTCCAGAAATCAAATTCACTAGTTTACTCTCATGAGGTGCTGTCATCGTCGTTTTCAGTTGTCATCGTTTATTTAAGAGGCGATCATGTCGTTGCCTGTAAATTTTCGGAGGTTGAAACTTTGATTGATGTCGATCTTGAACCAGCAATGCGGTGGTTGGATGGTTTTGACGGTGGACTACCAGCGAAAAACATTAGAAGTGGCAAGACTGGAGACAACATCGATAGATCTCGGCGAAATTTCAGTTGCTGATAGTGAGATCGGAGGGCGGAGTGCGGAGTGCGACGTCACCGTAGGTGGTTGGCGGCCGTGGGTCTTGATCGGCAGATGAATAAACTGAGAGAGAGTGAAGAGAAATTAAATGTAGGGTTAAGGGGAGAGAAATGTGGGGATGTAATGGTTATCACCGACGGAAATAATAATTATAGAAAGAGAATAGGAGATTAATTAGGAAAATGGTTATCTAATGATTTAAATTACATCTTTACCCTTTTAATTGTATTTTAAACCCTTTGTAATTAAGTTTAATTACCACAATGCCATGATTGATCTTCACCATTGAATAAATCATCTAACGGTTGATCTTCACCATTGAATAAATCATCTAACGGATAAAAATGATTCTCGCACTTCTCGCAATAAAAAAGCTTCTCGCATGAACCTTCATATATATATATATATATATATATATATATATATATATATATATATATATATATATATATATATATATATATATATACACACACACAAAAGTTCATGCGAGAACCGTTGTTAGCGCGAGAACCAATCTAAGCCGTCCAATTCCCCCTCCTTCTATGTCATTGCCCACCCATGAATTCCTCACATGCACCATGCCACACCCTATCCCATCACGCTCCCAATCCATGATATTTCCCATATCCAAGGAACAGCCAAGATTGGTTCTCGCGGTTCTCGCGCTAACAACGGTTCTCGCATGAACCCTCCCCTATATATATATATATATATATATATATATATGGACTAAAGTTCATGCGAGAACCGTTGTTAGCGCGAGAACCGCGAGAACCAATCTAAGCCGTCCAATTCCCCCTCCTTCAATGTCATTGCCCACCCATGAATTCCTCACATGCACCCTGCCACACCCTATCCATTCACGCTCTCCATCCATAATACTTCCCATATTCAAGGAACGGCTAAGATCGGTTCTCGCACTAACAACGGTTCTCGCATGAACTCTCCCCTATATATATATATATATATATATATATATATATATATATATATATATGGGACTGTTCAAACGAGAACTGTTTTTCGTACGAGAACTGCGAGAACCAATCTTAGCCGTTGATCTGATAAAGTGGAACTCATGGATGTGAAAAGTGGGGGGATCAAGTATGACAGGGTGCATGTGATGAATTCTTGAGTGAGCAATGACATTGAATGAGGGGAAATTAGACGGCTCAGATTAGTTCTCGCGGTTCTAGTATAAAAAACAGTTCTCGTTTGAACTTTTGTCTATATATATAATTTAAACTATGAAAAATTACGTATGTGGTATCATAGTACTATCATGGGTAAGATGATATGCACATGAATTTTATTAGAAAGTACGTCATAAAAGCTCTAACTTGAAAACACATGTGCTTGTGTATATAGAAAACTGAGTTGAGTGGATGGTTCAACGAGTTATAATCCGGTTAATCTGTGACCCGCTTGTTATACCGAGTCAACTAAAAACTTGGATTGATGATACTTTAATGTCATTTTACATATCATTTTTATAGTATAATATAATTATGAGTTTATAAGAACAGCTACCTAATTAGAGACGATAGATAATTTGTACACATCACTTTTTTATCATATACAATAATCATGACGTTTTTACATCTATAAACCCACTAACTATTTTTCTCAGCCACATATTTAAGGGTATCGTTAACCTTAATAAAATCTTACATAGTACCTCAAATTTGAAACAAGACAAATGAGCTTTACAAAATCAATTGGTAAATTATATATATATAAACAATTGTGGCCATTAAAAATACGCCTGTTTACTGTTCATATCTGAGATATGCTATCTTGCACCTCAGTCTTTAAACAAGAAAAGCAAGTGCAGCGCAGTGGTAAGACATGAGTTTTTATGTAAGAGGTCATGTGTTCAAATCTATGTTTATACTTTTATTATATCTTTTCTACTTTTTGCATGGGCTCATGGTTACTGCATTCACTGCCTTTTTTCTTGGCATAAAACTTGGCAAAAGTTGTCTTTTACTAATTTACTCACGTTCAGTCGTTCACATCTTATTATAAATTTTTGTTTACTTTAGTAATTTTCTTTTTTCATTTCATTGTTTCATAATTATTCAAAAACTATAATTACTTCTTTTATAATTTTATCGACTTTACTAATCCTATTTTTCTTGGGTAAACATAACATAAATTTTTTTGTATTATATATATGTAAAATATTACTACGTATTTTATAAAAGATCATGTAATTTAATAATTTTGTCATAATAGATTTGTAAAACGATGTAAAGTAAAGTATTTTTTAAAAATAAAACTTGATTGTTATATAAATTTTTATTTTACTACTACAAAATAAAACTAATTTAATATAATATATGTATTGATTTTATAAGATAATTATTAATTTTAAAACTTTTATCAAAAACAGAGTCATAAATTATGATACTACATCTAACTTTTGTGCCTTTAGTGATGTTTTTATTAATATTTGATTTTATAAGAAAATAATTAAGTTTAAATCTTTTGTCACTATACTACATCTAAATTTTGTGGATTTAGTACTTTTTATTAATATTTTGGTGGTTTATGTCTTACGCGTATTCATTATGTTGATAACACGCCTCATATATGGTGGTAATTAAAGTTGAATGTCGGTTACCGGGTTGAAATATATGAAACTCGTCTCTTAAAGACACTCTTGGTCATACTTTTTTATTGTATTAAAGTTATTGTTGCTACTATTACATTACGGCAAATTATATTAAAATACAATAAACTTTGTCTTAGTTACCATTGTATACAATCAACTTGAAATTTATAATAATAATAATATTAACTTTCATAATTCTCTCATTGTATGCAAACAACTTTTAATGTGTCTATTGTTTAGTTACTTTATACAATAAACTTTGTCATAACATCTATAGTATACAACAAGTTGCATACAACGTGAGAATTATGAAAGTTCGTTCTATTATTTTTTTTTTAAATAAAGTGGTTTATATATAATGATACCTAACACAAAAACATTGTATTTTAATGCAATTTTCTCTTATCATTATAGTTGTTATTTAAGTCTTCTTTAATTATTTTGTTTTAAGGATATTACTTAAAATTAAGATTTAATATATTTATTTAGATTATCCGCAGCAACGCGCGGACTCTTACACTCGTAAAGCTTGAGTGCTTAACTACTCGTATTTTTTGAAAATTTCAAACCAAAAGTCTGAACTCATTAAATTTCAAACTATTCAACTAAACCATACCAATAACTGAAAACAGTAAACCGATTCACCCGAACACATGTTTTCGGTCGGGCTATTTGGATATATTTGAATATTTTTAACAAACCTAATTTAAATTTTGTAAATAAATGAGTAAACACGAAACACAAGCTTAACGTGACACGATATTAAATTAGATTAGAAAATGGGTCGACACGAAAATACATAAAAATCGAGGATAACATGAACTACGTACGAACCTGACACACCAAGCCGGTAGTGATATTAATTTTTTACGATAGGTCAGGATATAATACATACTAGCTAATAATTACTTTATTCATATATCGGGTGTGTTATGCTAAATTAGCCGATAGCCGGTATCTATTTGGAAGTTGTATATTTTATTTATATATGTGTTTGGCAAATTAACTGGTAGCTCGAGCTGAATAATAAAATAATAAGAAAAGGACAAATCATAAAAGTATGAGTAATTATAAAACAAATAAAGATCGAGGGTATTTAGATAATTTGTTGTAGAAAAAAGGGTTTAAGTTACGTAAGGACATGAAATGTGTATCAATATTCCAATATGGTACTTAAAGTATTTTTTTTACTCATATTATCATTTAACTTGTTAAAAACGTATTACTATGCATGTAACACTGTACTATTATATTAATTTTAAAATGCGTGCAGAATCTTAATTAACATAATTATATCATTACTTAAGATAACTACATCGTTTGTATATTTTGAGTTTACAAAAATTCCACTACAGTGTTAATAACAAAACATGCTCTTATCCAAAATATCAGTCATCAGAGTATTGGTCTGTCCATATTCCCAGCCATCTTCACCAGAAAGCTTACCAAAAGTTATCTGCAAAAGATGATAGTGGGGAATTAGCACAAAACTAAGTGAGGGAATTAATATCTAAGCACATACAAGGCCAACAACCTAAACACATAGCTCATAACCCAAGGAGAACCGGCGGTCCTGTGTTAGATTATAAAAAGTGAGGGTGCAAATATGTAATTATTGTAACTTGGGCAAATGCTATAAAAGGCATTTGCCCCACTCATTCTAATCTAAGCTTTGCATTATTCAAGAGTTGTGTTTGTGTTCTCTCTACATTGCTCTCGGCTCTCTCTCTCTCTCTAAACCGAATACACACACAAACACACACTAGCAAGATTATCATCTAGCATTGCTTCATCCGTAGTATATACGGGACCATCATCCTGCAGAACCTACAACCAAATGCCGGCAAAAGCATAGGTTTACCGATAGCCCGGTTAACGTGGACAACGATACCAGCACCTCTTGAATACAACAAATGCATATCAAGAAAGAACTAATACTGTATATCCCTAAACCAGGCCCAGCCGAAACACCGCCACGCTGATCTCCAAAACATCATGTATACATATCAAATCAAGACATACAGTCCAAAGAGCATAGTTACAATTAGGATATCATATCCTGTATATCCGAGGATATAAATCCACTCACCTGCGTCCTCGACAATCAAAGCTCAGTGGTCTTATATTATTGAGTCTTCAGATCCCCTGACAACACAGCACAACCAAATCAGTAATTCAAATCATAATTAACCCCAAAAGTAAAATCAATTCGCAAATGGGTCAAAACATAACCGTTATACCTAACATGCATAACGAACAAGAAATACACTCAAAATCATTTAGAATATCATTATATATGATACTAAACATGTAGCAATCAACAACATATTCATAAGATTCATTAATATCCAATTAATTCGAAAATGGGTCAAAACCTAACCCTTTAAGCTTAATGCACCAAATCAACTTGAAACGAGTCAAACACCATTTAGGAATGCTTCATATATCATATGAAACATGTTTCAATTAGTGAAACACGATCACGAGTCATCTAAGTTCATATATCATAAATTAATTCGCTAACGGGTCAGAACCAACCCCTTAGATTTAATGCGCCAAACTAACATGAAATACATGTTCAAAACTTTAGGAACTCCTAATATATCATAGATTACATGTAGCAATCAAAAAACCACGCTCAATGCTCATCTAAGTCTATATCTCGAATTTAAAGTAGCCGTTTATCATTAACTAAGCATAATAAGTTCACGACCTTTCTAAGCATGATCCATCATAAAAAACCCTTCATAAATATCATACTAACATGAACCATCTGTGTTGTAGCAGGGGGATCTCGCCGCGATCTCATCACCTGATAGCTACTGGAATCCCTTGCTACAGGAACCTAAATAAAGTGGTCCTACTCAAATCATTAACAAGCACCGAAGTATTATTTGAGACCCTCGTGTAAAAACGAATCATATGGCGTCAATATTACATAAAATTATTAAAACTAATATTTTTACCATTTACCTCGTGGACCAATTAAATCATCAAACAATAATCATCAAATAAACATATGATGGCAATTAAATAATCAATTACCATAAACAATTAAATATAAATAATAAACAAATAGTTTACCATTTGCGCCTAAACTACCAAGCCCGTTAGGAGGATGTTATAAATCTCCCCCCCCCCCCAAGAGGAATCCGTCCCCGGAATTTCACCATGCTACTAACTCAACGGTTATTTACACAATCTCTCTTTCAAGTCAACCTGCCAACTCAGCATGAAGATCAAAAGTACCCATCTGGCCATTTACTACTCATCATATGTAAAACTGATCAAATATATAATGAATAGGCAACATTCCAGCGTGCAATTGATTCCCTTTCAGAGTAATGGATCTGCGTACAAAATCTATCTCTCACAAAATAGCAAATTCTCAGCTATTACTTGATCAATATCGGAAACCGCGTACTGTTTCTTGTCTGTCTCTAATCAACACGTAGGAGTACGACACTGATGATCGCATAGCATTTCGTAAGGTGTCACACCGACTCTCGAGTAATTAGAATTTCAAACGCAAATTTAATCAATGGTAAGTGCAAATCCCAAGATCTACCACACTCTACACACACGCATGTTACATATCCTCAAGTTTCTGAATGGTTCATCCAGTCTGACAGTCTGTCTGAAGCTGATAAACTGTACTCGGATTAATCCGCGTTCACAATTCACGTTATAAGCTCTTCTAGATGTTCGGAACAAATTTAGAATCTCTGTCAGAAACAATCAATACTTGAATATCATGTCAAGATACAATCTCATCACTATACAGCCAAACTAATCTGTTGAGGAAAATCATCTCACTGGTGGCAAGAAAATAAACATTATTCATCAAATAGTCAACAATCATCTAAATCATATCATGACTCTACTGAGTACTTGTGAACTTGGTTACAAAATCCATCATAATCTTCTCCCAATTCCATTCTGGTATTTCCAGCTATCTCAAAATTCACAAAATTTGTGGCGTTCTTCTATAACATGTGCATAAATATATCAAAATTCCACGAATTATGCAACATTTATCTTCATGGTGGACCACCAATTCAGCAATTTAAGATCATTATGTATTTAGTGTTATTTAATCGAATAGACAGTCTGAACTTGTTAATCACTTTCAAAATCAAATCTCAAAACTCTCTAAGCAAAGGCGCTCAAACATTCAATCTGGAAATCTTTAATCCTCGAGAATCATCAATTAAATCTTCTTATCCTTGATAAAACTTTTATCTTCTGATAATCGACATTCAAAACATTCACTTGAACAATTTCAGTCTATCCGATAAGTCAAATCAATCTCAATCTACACAAAACAATTATTACTGACTCCCTTTCAATTCCAAGCATAGGCTACTATATAAGCTTTCCAAAGTTGATATTGAAATTTCACAATCACAGGATTAAATCAATTCTATATATCATATTTATCACATATTTAACCCTTTTTGATAATATACACATGCCGTAAGCTCAAATAATCAGTACAAATTACACAATATTCAAGGTGTCGAGATCGGCACTTTTTACACCATGGTATTTTAGACTTACCTTTTCTAATTATTGGTTTAGTAACCCTCTGCTTCTCATTAATAAGCATTTAAAGCTTTAACAGCTCCCTTCAACTTATTCAAATTTACATTAGAACTCTCCCTATCATCGGACCCTGATGAGCTAGTATATGGAGTTGGTTTAAGGTTACTAAATCCATACATTCCTCTTAATTGTGGTAACATTAAACAAGTATATGGATAGGGATATGGGTACTGTCCTGCTGATCTTAATAATTCATGATATTGTTGCTCCTGCTGAGTGTTCGCTGGTCTAGGAGCATAGGGTATAGATATGTAAGGGAATGATACCGGAGAAGGCATGTTTGGGATAGTAATTATTCCAGGTAAACTCATGAACTGCACATGTTGAGTTTTTTTGTTGTTGTTGCATTTCCTGAATCGATCCTCTAAGTTCCTGCATTTGTCTCTGTAACTGTGAAATCCTCTCTTCTTCTTTATCCATACCAGAGGAACTAGCTGCCTGATCAACATCGCACCTCTGTTTCATTGTCTGTTCATCACTATCTTTTCGGGGGGTCAGTGGGGCTTTGGTCAAATCATCGTTCGCAGTCATTTGATACCTGTCTTAACACATGTAACACCGTGTTTCACGAGCTTAAAATTAGCGCCAATTAAAACTTTTTAAACTTATTTATCAAAGGCCTGCAGCGAATATAATCACCATTTACTAAAATATCAGATTGTTATCTGACTAGTTAACATTTCACAAAACAGGTGTTACCACGACTAACGACCGAACATCGGATCACATGCATATAAATAACAATTAGTGTTCCACAATATAAATACTACAATTACTCACGAGTAATCCCAGCTCACCAGGCCATCAGTCACTAACCTGCGAAAAAGGGAAATCTTGCACCGTTAGCTACAACTAGCTAGTGAGCACCAATTAACACATCAGCATCAATAAGCATGCTATCACATCACAATAAGGCACACAGAGCTAAGCTATCACATAGCGGTGTGCCGACATGTCAGCGGGATCATATCTTGCGAGGTAGCTAACCTGGCTCAACGATCCAAGCTGGGGAATCGGCCACAACCATCCGCATCGGTGGGGGAGCGAAAAGCAGCCCACCATCACGTTTGAGACACTAGGGATCCGTTCGGATCTGATCATAAACCAAGACCCTCACTGTATGTCGAGGAACGGCGGCCTGCAGAACCCTCTGGGAATTCGGAATTGGCCATCGAATCCCGTAAACCCGGAATTTACCGTCGAGTACCGTTGATCCCGAAAAACACTCAGGGATCCAGCTGCGTTAGCAAACTGACCTCAACCACTGCATCTGTCCGGACAGGAATCATAAACACGTTTGACCCATAGGGTCCATAGTACGCATGTGTATCACATATCACAATTTATATCACACAGTATCACATATATCACTGTATCACTATATCACTGTATTACCTTAGCTTCTGCTCATACTTGCTGAGCAGAATACAAATTACACTTTAAACATAGCACACAGTTGTCACCTAAGTCATAACCCTACTTGGGTCTATCTTGTATCACTTCACTTATCTATCGTCACTATCACAATCACATTACACGTGTTATAACATAACACGTCACTTCACTTATCTATCGTCACTATCATAATCACATTACACATGTTATAACACAACACGTCACTTCACAAAAGCACGTTTCAACGCACAACAGATAGCCCTACTTATTGAGTCTCATGGGAAAAACCGGTACTCACCTGGAGTCCTCACTAGGCAGATACGCCACTCGTGTCTTCTCGTTCCTCAGGTATACCTAATACATCATATACACGCTTGATTATCACTTACACATAGTACACTTAGATCAAAACACAAGTTACATGAACTGTCAGCACTGGACAGGCCACTACGGCCGTAGTGCGTATGTCCTACGGCCGCAGGACACTTAACAAAACCTTACTACGGCCGTAGGATCCAATTCCTACACCCGCAGAGTTCCTTTCCAATGAATCACATACTACGGCTGTAGAAACTTATTCCTACACCCGTAGTATCTGTTCTTTAGTGAACTACGGCCGTCGGTTTCGTACCTACGCTCGTAGTCCTTGTTCCATCGTCCATGGACGGTATTCCACACAAAACACATGCTACGGCCGCAAAAACCTATTTTTGCACAGCTGCTGTAAGTCACCATGGAATTATCTCCTACGCCCGTAGGAAGGTCACGAACAGCAGACCTTCGTCCCTGTTTTTGCACAGCTGCTGTAAGTCACCATTTTTAACACTTTTTCCGGCCAAAGCTCAATTTCAATCACTTATACATGTTGTTTAACATCTCTAGACACTTGTGAACACACTTGACACAATTTAAACCCAACAAAACATCATTTACACCATCAAAGTGGTGTTTCATCTCCATAAACACAAAACTAGGTTTCTTGATCAAAATTACTTACAAAGATGAAGAAGAACCGCAGATTAACAACTAAACAGCTACTGGAATCCCTTGCTACAGCTAGCTTCTTGATTTGCTTCTTCAAATCTCCAAGGTTTAAGTGTGTGTATGTGTACGCAAGTTTGTGTGTGTGTTTGGTGTGTGTATTGGTTGAATCAGGGGATAAGGGGAAGTAGAGAACCGCCTTTGGTTCTCCTAATTAAACAACGGGGTATTTTGTCCCCCTTTTCAACTTACAATTTGTCACCCGCTAATCCGTTTCAACTAACAGGGATATCTACGGAATCATTACACGAAACCGTTTAATATTATATCACTTTTAAATGCGCTTGACACTTTTCACATAATCACTCTAGTTAACGCATAACACGCGTTATTAACTTAAAACACACTAATTTAAATCATTAAAAGTCACAGTACAACTATTTAAGCACTAGGCCAAATTTCAGGATGTTACAACACATATTTCACTACTGGGTTAAACATAACCCGTTAGTTAAAATCAAATCAACTACCCACAAAGCTACACTACTAATTACCCATCCTGGGAATACTGGACTGACTAGAGCCTTGTTTCGAGTATTGCACAACAACACCAATGCAAATCCTCAAACCAGTGCTCCGATACCAATTTGTAACACTGTAATATTATATTAATTTTAAAATGCGAGCAGAAGCTTAATTAACATAATTATATCATTACTTAAGATAACTACATCGTTTGTATATTTTGAGTTTACAAAAATTCCACTACAGTGTTAATAACAAAACATGCTCTTATCCAAAATATCAGTCATCGGAGTATTGGTCTGTCCATATTCCCAGCCAACTTCACCAGAAAGCTTACCAAAATTTATCTGCAAAAGATGAAAGTGGGAAATTAGCACAAAGCTAAGTGAGGGAATTAATATCTAAGCACATACAAGGCAAACAACCTAAACACATAGCTCATAACCCAAGGAGAACTGGCGGTCCTGCAGAACATACACCCAAATGCCAGCTAAAACATAGGTTTACCGATAGCCCAGTTAGCGTGGGCAATGATACCAGCACCTCTTGAATACAACAAATGCATATCAAGAAAGAACTAATACTGTATATCCCTAAACCAGGCCCAGCCGAAACACCGCCACGCTGATCTCCAAAACATCATGTATACATATTAAATCAAGACATACAGTTCAAAGAGCATAGTTACAATCAGGATATCATATCCTATATATCCGAAGATATAAATCCACTCACCTGCGTCCTCGACAATCAAAGCTCAGTGGTCTTATATTACTGAGTCTTTAGATCCCCTGACAACACAGCACAACCAAATCAGTAATTCAAATCATAATTAACCCCAAAAGTCAAATCAATTCGCAAATGGGTCAAAACTTATCCGTTATACCTAACATGCATAACGAACAAGAAATACACTCAAAATCATTTAGAATATCATTATATATGATACTAAACATGTAGCAATCAACAAAGTATTCATAAGATTCATTAATATCCAATTAATTCAAAAATGGGTCAAAACCCAACCCGTTAAGATTAATGCACCAAATCAACTTAAAACGAGTCAAACACCATTTAGGAATACTTCACATATCATATGGAACATGTATCAATTAGTGAAACATGATCACGAGTCATCTAAGTTCATATATCAAAAATTAATTCGCTAACGGGTCAGAACCAACCCGTTAGATTTAAGGCGCCAAACTAACATGAAATACATGTTCAACACTTTAGGAACTCCTAATATATCATAGAGTACATGTAGAAATCAACAAACCACGCACAATGCTCATCTAAGTCCATATCTCGAATTTAAAGTAGTCGTTTATCAATAACTAAGCATAATAAGTTCACGACCTTTCTAAGCATGATCCATCATCAAAAACCCTTCATAAATATCATACTAACATGAACCATCTGTGTTGTAGCAGGGGGATCTCGCCGCGATCTCATCACCTGATAGCGCCGCGATCTGGGCTGGACAGAAGACTCTCACCTGTTGTTCTTCCTGTTCGCACCAGCAGTAAACACAACCCTCATCTATCGATTTGTAGCAGACTTAATCAACTAAAATCAGTTCCTAAACACATACATACTACTAAAAACATAACAACTAACATCTAAAATATTTTATAATCATCAAATTCATGAAAATCAATTCTCAAATTCATGCTAACCTCCATTAATGGTGGTTTGAAGCTCAAGTCAGTAAATACACAACAAATCACCATCAAGTTGATACTAATTTAGTAATAAACTCCAACTAAACATGTTAAAACATATTAATATCATCATCTTAACAAAACACCCAAAGTATCTCTAACCCTAGAAAATCAAGAATGATTTCAAGCTAAGATTGCTTCAAGAACTACAAGAACTCATGTTGGGAATCATAATTACCAACCTTTAATGGAGCAAATCAACATTAAACATGCTTAATCAAGGCTGGAGTAAGAGTTTATTTCAGGGGAAAGCACATACACACACTTCACGATCTTCACAATGAAGAAACATATAAATTGACTTCTAAAAGTCAAATAAATACATAAGGTCGGCTGGTGGAATCAATTAAATGACACACAGTACCAAATACAGATATCTGACATACAGGAACCTAAATAAAGTGGTCCTACTCAAATCATTAACAAGCACCGAGGTATTATTTGAGACCCTCGTGTAAAAACGAATCATATGGCGTCAATATTACATAAAAATATTAAAACTAATATTTTTACCATTTACCTCGTTGACCAATTAAATCATCAAACAATAATCATCAAATAAAAATATGATGGCAATTAAATAATCAATTACCATAAACAATTAAATATAAATAATAAACAAACAATTTACTATTTGTGTCTAAACTACCAGGCCCATTAGGAGGATTTTACAATGAACATTACATCCAATGTTACCTGTTCAACAGGTAAAATCCCTAACCCCTAATTTAAGGTCTTTCATAATTATTGGAAGTGTTCATTTTGCATCTCTTGAAGTGGCGATAATGTCTCCTTCTTCTTCATTCAATTCCAACACAGATTTAAAGCTTCCAATTGAATGTTTTTGCAAGAAACCAATAAAATGCCGAACATCTTGGACAAGAAACAACCCTGGTTGAAGATTCATAACATGCCATAATTCATTTGTATGGTTTTGTATGAAATTAGTCACTAAAATTTGTGAAAATTGCGTAATAAAAATTACAATTTTCGGATGACAATATGTAAAAGGCCAACATGGAGTTACTAAAGTCAAAAATGGAGGAAAAATGAAGTTTTTGAAATATGTTTATATCTGTACAAAAAAAATATCAAGTACCATATTGGAACATTGAGACACGTTTCATGTCATTACGTAACCTTAACCCTAGAAAAAACTTCCATCTAATTTTAAAATTTACTTCAAAAAGCTTTATGTTTTAGAAATTTTTTAAAATAGCTTCCAGTTTTTTCATCCAAACAAGATTTGTAGCTTTTTCATCCGAAAATTTATTTTGTTCAATTGTATTTCAAGTGTTATAGATTATTTTTACATATTTTTTGGTTGTTAACTACGTTGTTCAATAATAAACAAGATGGTTTTGTTTGTTGTTTATGGTTTGTTCATCATAATTAGAAATATAGCTCCTTTTTATTTTGTTTTTGAGTTGTTAACTAATGAAACAAACAATGGAGATAAATGTTGTTCAGTAATTAATGTATGTAATATAAGAAGAAGGGTTTTTTGGCGTTAACTACGTTGTTCAATAATAATTAATCACTAATGATACTAGGGAACAAATATTTAGATTAAACGAAAAAGAAGTACCGATTAAAAAGATAGAAAAGCATTTAGTGATGAAACTATACAAACCAATAGTTTATTAGTGAACAAAGTGTAATGAACATAACATTTAACGATTATAAATTCGTAAATATTTGACCCTGTTCATCGTTAAATACCGTAAAATTATTAATTTACTATTAATATTTATTTTGTTTCCAAATTTTATGAGAGAGAAAATTAAGAGAGAGAAATAGATTGGAGAGAGAAAAAAATGTTCTTTACTATTATACCCTTTTGAATAAAAAAAATAAAACAATAAGACTAATCTAAGTCATTAGATCAAATACAAATATGAGGCTAGGATTGTTTCTCTCATTTTTCGCAAATACGACACTTTACGCATGAACCCTCCCTTATACACACACACAATAAAAATGATTCTCGCATTTGTTCTCGCAATAAAAATGACGGCTCAAATACGCCACTACTTTAGAGTTGTATTAACCGTTCTTCTAAAAGTTTCATGGATACCTAATGTTGATATTAGTATATCATGATTCATAAGTGCTTCTTCTTTACTTTGCCTTTTTCTGATCATTAGTGATTTCTAAAAGTTTAATAGATTTATTACCTGATAGAAGTATATATAGTATATATAGTAGACATTAAAATGTCCGGCTTTGACTAAAGTTACGAATGGACACCAAGTATGGATAGCTGCAAAGAAATATAAAAGACATGTGTCACGATTAGTCAAAGAAGACTAAATACGATGCACAAGTTGTTGCAACAATAAAAAAGAGTGGTACGGAAACAAAAACTTTTTATAGTAAATAAACTCACTTAAAGCTTGTAAACCTTCAATACTACATGATAGAGCCATTTAATTTGTAGAAAGGCAGTAAACAACCGGTCAAAACGGGTTCAAACTCGACCAAAATATTCTTAATGCATAACCTCCTAACATTTTTTATTCATGATATATAAACATCTTAGGCGTATCCCATTCGAAGTTACCTTCATCATAAACTTCAAGAAAATGATAAAACATATTGATAGGCTGATAGGAATGCACATATCCAACGTTAGTATCATGTGGACGTAATCCATCTGGGTGTTACACAAGTTCTCACACCATGAGACCTAAGCCATTAAAAAATTAGTTGTGACATCTTGGTCATATTTTCCTAAGTGGAACCAAAGGGATAAAATGCTAGGTAAGACATTTGTTTACATATATTTCCTTTCATAATAACGATATTGTATTGAGGGGATGGGCCACTCGAAAATATGGGAATTGTGGTAAACTTTTTCTTTATTAGTTTTGCAAGTAACCTACAAAAACATAACCATCTCACTTTCTCATCCCCATTTCACAACCTTCTACATGTCTAACTAACATATACCTAAAAACGAGGTTTTTGAAATCATCATTGGTATAGTCAGAAGACTATAAGCAATGAATAAATTATGTCTGAATGTGTAATTGTGCATTTAACAATCTAAATAATTATTAGGGATGGCAACGGGGCCGGGGGTATCGGGGATCGCTTTTCCCATCCCCATCCCCGTTCCCCACCTCCAGTCCCCATCCCCGCCCCCATCCCCGCCGGGGAATTTATTTGCATCCCCATCCCCGTCCCTATCGGGTTTCGGAATCCCCGCGGGGAATCGGGGATTTTCTTTCTCTACAAAATCGATTTTTTAAATAGATATACATGAGAATTTTTATACAAAACTAGCATTATGAATCTAATTTAACATTTTCAATCGGTACACATCAAAATGTAATCAATCAAATGTTTTAATAGTTTCGTAAAACATATAATGTTTTTGATAAAAGACATAATATAATAATATATATTTACTAAGTCGTTCTATAATCCGCATAACATTATTCATCAAATAGATGGTTTCTCTAACATATGTTCATGAAAAACGATTATAATCCTTTCAAGATAACTCTACAAAAACTATGTTAGTAATTTCAATGTATTAGTTTGTTTTCATTCTATGTGTTTAATAAATCGTATGAAACGATCATGTATATTCGAAGTAAAAACAATCTTTATGATATGTATACTATGTAAGAAAGTTAAATTCAAATGCATATTTATATGAGAAATTTTACTTAAAAGTTATATATATATAGGGGAGGGTACAAACGAGAATTGTTTTTCGTACGAGAACTGAAAGAACCAATCTCGGCCGTTCCTTGGATATGGGAACTTCATGGATGGAGAACGTGTAGGTGATCAAGTGTGACAGGGTGCATGTGAGGAATTCATGGGTGGGCAATGACATTAAAGGAGGGGGAATTGGACGGCTCAGATTGGTTCTCGCAGTTCTCGTACGAAAAACAGTTCTCGTTTGAACTTTTGCCTATATATATATATATATATATATATATATATATATATATATATATATATATATATATATATATATATATATATATATAATGTGCGGGTTCGGGGTCGGGTACGGGGTCGGGGAACCGAAGGGTATCCCCATCGCCGTTTCTAAGTGCGGGGAATCCCCGTCCCCGTCCCCATCCCTGGTCAACTCAGGGATTCCCCGGTCAAATCGGGGTCGGAGAACGGGTTCCCCAACAGGTACGGGGTTTTTTTGCCATCCCTAAAATAATTATGTGAATTAAACCCATATCTAATAAGTAAAATGGCTGGATATATATATATATGAACTATTTTAATTAAAATGGACATACCTACAAGCTCAGTGTCGGTTGTGTGTCATTTTTAACTTAAGCAGTTCATCAAACACCTTGTGATCAATCAATTAACTAATCCATTTATAATTAACAGCGAGTTTCCCTACATGTAGAAATAAAAGATTCGCGTAATATAACTTTATATAAACATGTTTCCATATATATCATATTACATACCACAAGCGCACAACTCAAATTTGATCTTCCAGCCATCTCCGACAACATTCACTTGATTTAGTAGGTGATAATACAAATTTTAGGCCTCGCAATCCGGGTCGTGTTCGTGTTAAATGGTTCAGGTCGTGTTCGTGTCAACCGTTGTCGTGTTACTTTCGTGTCGACCCATTTTTAACCCAGTTTAGTTTCGTGACGTGTTCGGTTCGGGGCACTTAATTCGTGTTCGGTTTGAGTCATGTTTTCGTGTCGACCCATTTTTTGGAGAAAAAAATCAAATTATGTTTTCGGTCAAATAACTTGATTTTTATGTCGGATTTCATACCGAATTATTTTTTAGAAAAATGTTGCATGCATAACTTTCTTATATTAACTTTATTAAGTTTTTATTACGCATTTTAATTCTTTATTTGTTCAATTTAGCAAGCATCAAAAATCAAAATTATAAAACAAATATAATAGTTCTAAAACACAAATACAAATAAAATTCAGAACATAAGTTTGGGAATTCAAACATACAACTAAAAATCATTAAACATGTGATAACATTATCCTAGATTTGATCATCTTGTAAATCAACTCTAATCCATGAAAAGAAGAACCTCCTCTATTAGAAGTGAGATTACACCAGATTTAAAATCAAATTAAAATACCATGGTATAATAAGTTTATCGGGTCTTTTAAGAATAATAGACTGTTTAATGGTGAGTGGAAGAGGGACAACAAAGAAAACGTATTTCAATAAAATGGGAAAGAATTGATTATGGTGGGAATATTTGGGAGTGGAAATTGATGGAGGGAAGACTTTGCCTCCAATTCTGCGTCCAATTCATTTTAATCTCTTATGTATTTGTTTATGTAGATAAAATTAAAGTAAGTATATAAATTAATTTTAGTGGCATAATTCAATTCAATTTTTTTTGTGGCTAATTAAAATTTTATGTTAAATATTTTTTGGGTTTTTTTATTATTATAAAAAAATCGTGTTAAACAGGTTACTTTCGGGCTATCGTGTTCGTCTCAAAAAGTTTCGTGTCATTTTCGGATTGACCCATTTCTGATCCAATTCGATTTCATGTCGTGTTAGTGTCGACCCAAATCGTGTTAGGTTCGGGTTGGCTTTCGGGTCGTATCAGAATTTGTCTGCCCTAACTACAATGCCATAATAACACAATTAGTCGAATAACAAAATTGAACAATCTATATCCTATATAGCTTAGGGTTGTTTGTAACCCATGTGTCATTGCCTATTGAGTATGTAAAATTCAAGCATGTTCAATTAGATAGTGTAGAAATGATGACGTGGCACTCAATCTGTAATTTGGGTTTCTGATCTTGACTTATTGGGGTGTATAGCATTGTGGGCTCTGCCAATTAATGTCTTTCGTTGGCAATTTATGTCCGATAGTCCGATACGCTCCTTGGGCGTCTGTTACTGTGGTGTACCGATGATGGTCTAGGGCACTACATGGTGTCGGTGTAGAATCCCAACCGGTTAGCCTTCCATTTTCCGCACCAGCAAGTGAATCGCCGGTAAGATGCTTCTCCCTTCATCGTCATTAATTGTCCTTGGCGAACGAACACATCTAGTGAGATTTGCATTTAAAGAATCGATTAATTAGGATTGTTTGCATATTTTGTTTAATAAATGACGTTAAAAGTGACATATGACCGTTCTATGGAGCTGTATATATTCGACATCTTCATTATCCTTCCTATTTAACTCACCCTTACAGTAGCTCAAATCAACAGCGTCATTGAATAAATGTGTTATGATCATATGTTGCTTGAAACAAAATGAAAGGGGATATGGACGAATATAATCGAATAGATGTGCAAAGAAACTCAGGGAGACAATCATCACGCCCGGTTTTAAAGTCCGTATTATCTGGTAAGTCAACGCCTCAAGGTTCTCTGTCATTTAGAATTTGATTATATGACGTAATTGATGTTTTCTTCAACAACTTAGGCGTGTAATCGTGGGTTTCGACGCCCCATCCTTGTGAATTCGCCATCACATTATCAACCGATCGATATTTACTCTCACGGGATCGTCCATCAGGTATCCATATTACTATTCTTTATAAAGTGATCTTCATTCTGTGAAGTAAAAAACAAATCATGGCTAGAGGAGCTATGAGTGCTCTTTTCCATTAATTTTTGTCACTAAGCTAATATAAAGCTACTCAAAAGAATTTCTTCTTCACCATTGACTCTTAATGAAAACCAGTTTATGATTCGTAGAACTGAAGCTCAAATTCTTTTTGTAGGTATTTACCTTTTACCAATTGTGCTATTGAGAAAAGATAGTTGAGCAATGAGCAATTTTTGGGCACCTTTCATTAATGGCATAATTGGTTGGGTTAAGGTTGTACGGCCACCAATTAATAGAGATTCTTGGGTAAGATGAAAATATGCAGTTGAATTCTCAAAATATGCTACTAATCCACAAGCACTAATTGGTATTTTATAGATTCAATGGAACTGGCTCTGTCATCGTTGTCAAGCAGTTGAATTCTGAAAATATGCAAGGAATGGAAGAGTGGCAGGTAACTCGAAACGTGTACAATCTGTCATTGCATCTATGTACAAGCTCTTTATGCGATTTCTTGACATATATTGCTATTGAATGTTGGTTAAGCTGTCATTTTATAAATGCTAAAACACTTTGAATGAGCATATAAAAGATACAAAGTCAAGTAGAGTGGCTGCAAATACGGTGGATGAAGTTATTTTGAATGAAAAGCTCAAGGCAAAAGAAATCTCCTCTACCAGAATCGAGGAAGACTCTACACATGACAATACCTCCACCTTGCCATTTCCATTGCCACCTTCATATGTGTATATTTTTACTATTGTTCATTTGTATGTAACAGAAGTACTTATATATGACATGGGAAATGGTAATTCAAGTTTTATGGCTCTTGTGTATGTATATCTAGACATGTCTGCCTTAGTCCCACAGCAGATGCATGATTCAATCTACAGTTTTACATACTGTTAAACAAGTTTTTTGATTTGTAGAATATATAAAATATCAATCAGTGCTTGTGGAAGAGTAACGTATCATCTCTGTTGAACTTCAAAGAAGGGCCATAAATTTAGAGTAACAAAACAAATGATGAGAGCGAGAATAACGTTTCATAATCGGAAAATCAATTCCGATCATCAACAACGTCTACCCAAACTTTTATTGTAAGCAACTACGTTCTTGAATTAAGCAATCAACATACATTTCGCGTTTAATTACAAAAGTTTTGTACTCTATAAAGCAGAAGGGTGTGAGGAAGAAATGTATTTATTCTTTGCTGAAGAACGAGATGCAGTGAAGTTCCTAATTCTGTAAGTAATCTACTGTTTACTGATTTTTCAGATAAACAATCAAGCTATCTGTTTAGTTCCCATTTCTGTGATTCTCACTAGGTTTCTATTTCAAAATTTAATTATCAAAATGATCTCTTTTAGTGTTGATGGAGTGAAGTTCCATAATTCTGCCTTTGGGGTTGAGGTACAATTATTTATGCAATTTATGTATTTCATGGAATGTTTATACAATTTATGCATACAATCTGTTCGATGAAATGTCTAAATGAAAATTTGCCTAATATTATGTAAGAAAAATCATATTTTGTTGAACATTATGGACTCTTTAATACGTTCTTTGAAAGATTATACTTTTTGTCTTGTGGCTGTTAGATTATTTTTAATATAGTTTTTGGTTTGTGGTTTGATTGTATTAGAAAAATAACATTTTACGATGAATATTATGTTTGTCTAATGAATAAGATTGATTTGATAAAATCCCTAAATGAAAAGTTCTTAATATTATCTGAAGTAACCAGTGGGAGAGGCATGATTCGAACCTTTCAAGCCATTGATTTGATAAAATGTTAGAATATTAAAGTGAGGGTGTAATATGTAAATTACTCAAAGTTGGGGAAATGCTATTTAAAGGCATTTCCCCCACATTATCAACTAAGCTTTGCATATCTAAACTCTTGTGTTTGTGTTCTCTCTACTCTCTCTCTCGGCTCACACTCTCTAAACCGAACACATAATCACACACTAGAAGTCTAATCTTCTAAGCATTGCTTCATCCGTATCATTTACGGGACCATCAATTGGTATCAGAGCCAAACTTGTTTTTGGCTCGTGATTGTTTGAAAACAACAAAGGAAATCTCGAAAAGTTCAAGCTCAAAGTGAAGAAAAAGCATTCAACAACAAGGTTATTCAAAAAAGGTATAAGTTCAAACATTTCCGGAAGATTCGAACACTAACAAGGTATAAAACTCTACGGCTTTCATCTTCTTTCCGGGTCATGTTCGAAGCATTTTACTGTTTTATAAGGTTTTCTTGAATAACACTTCAAAACGGAGTGGTATTTTTAAAGGAAAAGGTTCAAAAGCTCATTTAATGCTCGATTTTATGGCATTAAAGTTTCTGGAAATCATGCATTTATGGTGTTCTTGAGGTTTAAATGCAGACTTGAAGAAGAAGAATACCGATTTTAATTAAAAATAATTATTTATTCTTCCAAGTTTAAGTATTAGTCAAGGTAACTCAAGTACTACCCATACAAATCAAGGTACAAGTGGGTAGGCATCATTAGAGGTAAGGCAATCAGATCTGATTGTGACTTTTCCTGATCTATAAGCCGGGCTATTGGTCAACGCGATTGACCTGTTACACGGCTTATAGAGTTCTACCAAAGTTGAATCACCAAGTGTTACTCTAACAGCTATAAGCCGGGTTCGGTGAATCGCACGCGATTGGGGTGATTCTAAAGTTTCTATCAGCTACACTAAACAAATCACTAAGTTGCTATTGTAGCTATCAGCCGGGTTCAGCGAATCGCATGCGATTGGGTACTTCTAAGGGTTCTATAAGCTATACTAAGAATTGCAAAATTCTAAGTGTTTTCATCAATCGCATTCCATTGTCTAGTGCGATTCAAGGGTTTTGTTCCTAAGCACTATTGATCATACACATCCAAGGCCATCGCACGCTATTCAGTGAAATTGAATAGCATTCTATTGTAATTAACAATTTCTGTTTGGTGTTACAGGATCCAATCGCACACTATTGGTTAACTTATTCAATCGCACGCCTTGAACTATTGGACAAGTGATAGAACCATCTGGACTTGACTTTAAACAAAGAGGACAATTGTACTTAAACTTAAAATTCTAATTCAAAATTGAATTTAATCAAACTCATATATAATTCAAAGGTTAATTAAAATTAATGCAATTCTATATAATTCAAAGCTGAATTTAATCTTTACAAGATCTAATTCAAAGTTGAATTAAAGAAAATTAGATCCTCATTTTATCAATCTGGTTTTCGAACAATCAAACCATACTACAAGTGAACGATCATTTCTTTCAAAAATCACGAATTATGTCAAGTACAAATGAAATGATGTCCATTGGTACCGACACAAAACCTCCTGTTTTTTTTCGAGGGGAATACAATGTCTGGAAAGGAAGGTTCATGGACTTCCTTGAGCACAATGAACTCTTCGGGGATAAGATGATGGAATGCATCCACAAAGGAAACACCAAATTTACGAGGATCATTGAAGCTGACCACACCAACAATCCCCCCATTCTCAGACATGAAAGAGAAAAAACCAATGACGAGCTGACTGCTGCTGAGAAGGAAACAAAGAAGGCTGAGAGACTGGCCAAGTACTAACTGAAACAAGGTCTCTCATCTGAGATCTATCTGAAGATAGACAGCTTAGGTACTGCCAAGGAAATCTGGGATGAAATCAAAAAGAAACTACAAGGCACTGAGCAGGGAGAGTGCATTAAGCGCACTCAACTAGTCAATAGTTACCATGATTTCAAGGCTCAAGAAAATGAGCTCCTATCTGAAACATATGGCAAATACTGCAAATTGCAGAATGAGATGAGGTCTAATCAAATTGTCAGAACTGACCTTGATTTGAACTGTGTTTTTCTGAATTCATTAGGTCCTGAGTGGAAGGATTATGCCAAGCTGTACAAACAGATCAACAAAGATCTTACATCTGTCACCTTTCACAACATCTTTGAAGACCTCAATCAGTATCAAGATGAAATCTTGCAATCTCACCCGAAACAACCAGTTGCTGACCCTCTTGCTTTGATTGTAGCTGACAGGACCCCCAGAGAATCTTCATCAAGGTCTGCCAAACTCAAACATGTGATGCTCAGTGAATCTGACCATGAGGATGATGATGATAACTCAATAGAAGCTGCATTTCAAGCACTCACAGGTTCCAGCAACAGCTTCAAGAACCGGTTCAACAAAACTAACAACAGACAACGGTTCACTTCCGGATCCAGAAGACCTGAAAGGTTTGCTCCTGTTGACAAGCCCAGGTTTCCAAAAGATGAGAGAAAGGAGGAAAAGAAGAATTATCTCAAATGCTACAACTGTAGGAGATCAGGACACATGATAAGAAACTGTCCACAGAAGAAGGTCAAAGATGCTGAGTATTACAAACAAAAGTACCGCCTGTCAAAGCAAAAACAGGCTGGGAATGCACTCATGGTGGAAGAAGACCAGTTCCTGGAGGACACAGACTCTGAGAGTGATCCAGATGGTGAAGATTAGGGGTGAGCATAAAAACCGAAAACCGAACCAAAACCGAAAAAACCGAAAAAACCAAACCGAAAAAACCGAATTAATGGTTTTGGTTTTGGTTTTGGTTTTCAAAATTTTAAAAACCGAAAATTTCGGTTTGGTTCGGTTTTTGGTTTCAAAACCGCCCAAAAAAACCGAACCGAACCGAGGGTATATTTGTAAATACATATTTAAAGAATTCTAATTAATTCTCCCCTCCCCTAAATATATAAAATTGGGGTTTTCCTTTAGTTCTCTTGTCTGCTTCCCCGCCTCCCCAATTTTTTAGGTTTTTTCTTAGTTTTGCCGTTCCCTACCTCCACCGGCCTCCAATCTCCAAGCTCCAAGTTCCGTCACTGCTCTCCAATCTTCGCCCGTCACTCCTCCGTTCTCCAAGCTCTCCAGGTCGCCGGTCACTGAGCCGTTCTCCTAGCTCTCCAAGGTCTCCAGGTCGCCGTTCTCCAAGCTCCGCCAGTCGTTCTCCAAGCTCTCCAGGACGCCGTTCTACACCATAGATACCATCGAGACTAGCAATGTGAGCGTCTATGCCGACACACCACTACCACCATAGCTACCAAAGACCATTTTCACCCATCGACAGGTTTGTTTTCTTCTTCATATTTAACACATACCACATAGATTTAGCTGTTATTTTACTTCGATTAGGATCCGATTTTCTTGTTATTTTGCCTCGATTTAGTTGTTATTCTGATTAAGATTTTAACAATAGCACAAATCGATTACTTCTTTTGGTTTGTTTTCCAAGTGAAACGAAACATACCCCAATACCCCAAAACCGAACCAAAAGCCGAAAACCGAACCAAAAACAGAAGTTAAAACCAAAAACCAAAAACCGAAAAACCGAATGGTTTTGGTTTTGGTTTTTCAAAAACCAAAAATTTCGGTTTGGTTTCGGTTTTACCCCAAAACTGAACCAAACCAAACCATGGTCACCCCTAGTGAAGATCATGCTCAGTTCTGTTTCATGGCAAATGGTGAAACAAGTGGTAGAGATGAAGATGATGGTGATTTCTCCGATACTGAGGAGGAGATCGTTGACAGTGGAAAGGTACCCTCTATTTCTAATTCTAACATGGGTTTTAACTTTGAACATATACAAACCATACTAAACCGCATGAAAAAGTTAGAACTTAAGGTGACCAAACTAACCAAGAAAAATCAAGTGTTAAAGGAGGTCATTCACACACAAGACAAAGAAGCACAAGCTACAATTGAACAGTTAGAGAAAAACATAGATGAATATAAATTTCAAATAGCTGTCAAAGAATATGAATTTCTTGAATTAACCAACACAACAAATGTCATCATATACGATCTCAAAGCAGAGCGTATTGGTGCTGAAAAGGATTCAGAAATTCTGAAAAATGATCAAAGCATTCTTTGTTTGAAAATTAAAGAATTGGAAGACCTTCTAATTAAAAGAGGGCAAAGTGAACAAACCATCTTTATGTACAAACAAAAGGAACGACCTTTTTCAAGATGGACATTCGCTGGACTTGGTTTTAAAAACCCAAATGTCCTGAGTAAGGTATCTGCCAAGCAATTATACAATGCAAATCTCTTTGGCGAATGACTAACTCAACGAATGGTATTTGTTGGTAAAGAGGAAGAACGAATTGAAGAGGATGTCAAACGAACCCTACATTTCAAAAATGAAACTCCCTTCAATTATTCCGATCTCAACGACTCATACTTCACTTACCCCATCCCAACACTTAACTCTGTTGTCACCACACCAGTCTATACAGATGAGGAACTCTACACTCCTGAAGTGCAAAAACCTCAATTTCTATACATTCCCTACAAGGAATTGCAGCAAAGTTTTCAAACCCTACAAGAGTTTTGTTCCACTCATCTAGTTCAAGGAGACCTTACCAAAGCCATCCTACCAGAAACCACATCTGAAGTCCTCTCAGTTTCTGACCAACTCCCTGAATCCTCACAACTGGTTCAAGAAAATGCCATCCTCCACAAGCGTCTCCAAACAGTTTTTAATCTTGATGGCAAAATCATTGACGACTTGTGCAAAGAAAACTTCGCATTGCTTGAACGAATCAAGGAGGTCGAAACTGCATTGGAACCACCTACTCCATTCACCTTCTCACCCCAGGGAACCACATCTGATGAACGAATTGAAAGTTCCAAACATGTGTCTACATCTTCTCAAGATGTAAAAACTGAGATAAAATCTGTTAATAAGTTATCCATGGTAAATCTAAAACTTAAACAGATTTTCAAACCAAAACAGACATCCACTTCCACTTCTAATCACATTTCTTGTAAGAACATTGACATACCTGAATCCTCAAAAGCAGCTGCTAGTCGACCACGACTCAATTCTAACGTTTTACATTTTGCTGCAGATGTGAAGAATCTCGGGAGTGTGGAGCGTAAAATAAACATAAACTGGAAGAGTGTCATTCCTAGGTCCAATAGAAAATGTTCAAACTTTAGCCAATCATGTGAACAAATTTTGATGTTTGATTCAGTCTGTAATCATTCAAGTTTGCATGATAATATTGCATTTTCCATGTTCTGTATTAGTGATGGTTGCCTCCATGGTCATTGTGAATTTAATTGTGAATATAATCAATTACGAAAACAAATTGGAATTAAACCATGTGAGGACTGGACAGACTTTTACGATAACCAAGTCTGTGTTCCATTCATAACCTCAAAAGGAATAATAATTCACCAATGGATCACCACTCGTCAGTCACATGCACTCAAACGTTTGCATAAATCAAGGCGATTACTGACGATCAAGGAACTTGACGTCTACAGACAGCAGGGCTACGACGCATTTAAAAGAGCTTGGATTGCACAGGATAAACACTTACATTCTCACAAGCAATCTCGCAATCCACCTTCAAAAATTTCCAAAACTTCTAAACCCAAGCCATCATCCAATCAACGAGTAGCAAAACATAGTACTCACAGTGTTCCAGTTAAGCAAAAGCAAGATGATGTTCCGAGGTCACAAAGAATTCTTAAGAACTCTTCGCCAACATGGATTCGCAAACATAACACTTCCGCATCTCTACCGAATCCAAAACCTTCGATTCCATCAATTGTCAAACCAACAGTTGTAACGAAACTTCCTTCTAATCCCTTTCAAATCTACTCCTTCTCGACAAAAGATTAAACCCACATGGGTACTCAAGGACAGATCATTAGAAGGTTCACCACCACAAGTAGATACAATCCCTACTCAACCACTTCTAAGAACTAACAATCAAGGACCCATTCATATGTGGGGACCTAAACGTGCTTTACTCTCTTTTTGCAGGCACCTCACTTGTGGTACCTGGACTCCGGTTGCACCAAACATATGACTGGCAACAAAAGTCTTCTCAAGAACTATGTTCCTAAGTACTCCGGGAATGTACGTTTTGGGAATGACAATGTTGCACCAATAATGGGGTACGGAGACATAGAGAAAAAGCACATCAAAATCAAGAGAGTCTCCTATGTTGAAAGGTTGGGTCATAATTTGTTCAGCATTAGACAGTTCTGTGATAAAGACCTAGAGGTAGTGTTCAAAAGGAACAAATGTTCTGTTTTAACTGAAAATGGAGATGAGTTGCTGGTAGGTTCAAGAAAATCTAACCTGTATTCCATTGATTTGGAAAAGTATGACTCCCCTACCTCTGTATGTCTACTGTCCGAAGCATCTACGGATCTAACTTGGCAATGGCACAGAAAACTCTCTCACCCGAACTTTCAAAATATCAACAAACTAGTCACGGGTGACTTGGTGAGAGGAATTCCCAAATTATGGTTCAAGAAGGATCATCTGTGTGCATACTGTGAGAAAGGAAAGCTGAAGAAGGCTTCACATAAATCTAAACAAGTATTTAGCACTACGAAGCCTTTGGAACTCCTGCACATGGATCTCTGTGGTCCTATGAGAATCCAGTCCAAAAGTGGGAAGAAGTATATTCTAGTCATGGTGGATGACTACTCTAGATATACTTGGGTCAAGTTTCTGCGCTCAAAAGATGAAGCCACTCCAACAATCATTTCCTTCATCTAGCAACAGCAGAACAAGCATAGTCAGAGTGTTGTCTCTGTCCGGACAGATAATGGAACTGAATTTAAGAACACTACTCTGAAGAACTTCTGTGAACTTGTAGGGATCAGCCATCAGTGCTCTGCTACATACACACCACAACAAAATGGTGTAGTGGAAAGAAGAAACAGAACTTTGGTTGAAGCTGTCCGAACCATGCTTTCATATTCAGGGCTCCCACGTTCCTTTTGGGCTGAAGTAATCAGCACCGCCTGCTATACGCAGAACCGCTCTTTCATTAATAAACGCTTTAATAAAACTCCATACGAACTGGCCAATGGCATAGTACCTAATATCAAATACTTCCATGTCTTTGGTAATAGGTGCTTTGTACTGAATGACAAGGATAATCTAGGAAAATTTGCTCCCAAAGTTGATAATGCTGTTTTCCTAGGCTATTCTACTGAGTCCAAAGCCTACAGAGTTTTTAACAAACGTACAAAGAGCATTGTTGAAAGTATCAATGTAACATTTGATGACACATTGAATGTTACTAATTTTCCACCCAAATCAACAGAAAACGCTTCTGAACATACCTGTTCAGGACCGACACTTCAAAATAAAGAATCAGACAATCCGTCCAGTTCAAATACTAATCTTGACTTTATGTTTGATTTCTTAAGATCTGAGTCCTCTCCTGTTTCAACTGACAACAGGAACAACACAGGAGTACAAACAAGTGTTACTATAACGGCTCCTACGGTCACTGAGACGAATCCATTTGCAGATCTCTATGCTGAGGATTCCTCTTCTGTTTCTGTCACTCGTCCCCCTGTGACTTCTCAGATTCCTGACCCTCCGAGTCCTCCTGTGTTTGATTCAGACCCACATTTCTCTCCTGAAGATGAAGAAGAAGCACAACAACTACAAGATCTCATTCCTTCATCTTCAACTTCACATGAAATTAAGTGGACCAGACATCACTCTGAAGAGAACATCATCGGCGATCCTTCAGTTGGCATTCAAAGAAGATCAACAACAGCAAACGAATGCCAATGTGTGGGTTTCTTAAGCATCATTGAACCCACCAAGACTTATGAAGCGTTACATGATCCAGATTGGGTAATTGCAATGCAGGAAGAATTACACCAATTTGATCGTCTCAAAGTCTGGCGGTTAGTTCCTCTTCCATATGGCAAATCTGTTGTCGGAACTAAATAGGTTTACAAGAACAAAAGGGATTCGGATGGAGTGGTTATTCGTAACATGGCTAGGTTGGTTGCTAAAGGCTACAATCAACAGGAGGGCATTGACTATGATGAAACTTTTGCCCCTGTTGCTCGTATTGAAGCTATACGGCTATTTCTTGCATATGCAGCCTCCCGAAGCTTCCGTGTCTTTCAAATGGACGTGCAAACAGCTTTTCTTAATGGTGTACTTAAAGAAGAAGTATATGTCTCACAGCCAGAGGGGTTTATCAATTCTAAACATCCAAATCATGTCTACATCTTAGATAAGGCCTTGTACGGGTTAAAGCAAGCTCCACGTGCATTGTATGATGTCTTATCTGAATATTTGATTGGTAAAGGCTACTCAAAAGGAAAGACTGATACCACTCTGTTCCCAAAGACCAAAGGTCGGGACAAGATTTTAGTTCAAATCTATGTGGACGATATCATTTTTGGGTCTACAAATCCAAAATAAAGTGAAGAATTTGCCAAGATCGTGGCAAACAGATTTCAAATGAGTATGATGGGGGAGATGTCATTCTTTCTCGGACTCCAGGTGAAGCAGTTAAGTCATGGCAGTTTTATTTGCCAATCCAAGTACATTAAAGATCTTCTAACGAAGTATGATATGATTAACTGCACACCCCTCTCCACACCCATGGCTGCTAAGACACAGCTATCAGCAGATCTTGATGGCTCTCCTGTCGATCTGAAAACTTACCGTGGGATGATTGGATCTTTATTGTATCTCACTGCTAGTCGTCCGGACATCATGTTCTCTACCTGTCTTTGTGCCAGATTCCAGGCGAATCCTAAGGAGTCACATCTTCTAGCAGTTAAGCGGATATTCAGATATCTAAAAGGTTCTATGGATCTAGGTCTGTGGTACCCCAAAGATTCAAATCTGGATCTTCATGCTTGCTCAGATGCTGACTATGCCGGTTGCAAGATAGATAGGAAAAACAACTATGGTAGTGCACACTTCCTGGGTGATCGTTTAGTCTATTGGGCCTCAAAGAAGCAAAACTGTGTATCCACTTCTACAGCTGAAGCTGAGTATGTTGTTGCTGCAATGTGCTGTTCACAAAGTCTTTGGATACGCACACAGTTATCAGACTTTGGCCTTAGTTATGACAACATTCCATTGCTATGCGATTCCCAGTCTGCCATAGCTATCTCTTGCAATCCGATACACCACTCTAAAATTAAACACATTGATATACGTTATCACTTCATAAAAGATAACGTAGAGAAAGGTCTTATTGAGCTCCAGTATGTTCCTACTGAAAATCAGCTTGCTGACTTGTTTACCAAACACGAAAGTCACTTCACTGAGTTGGTATCCAAGTTAGGCATACTAAACTTGAAAATATAACATAATGTTGCTCCATTTTTCCTTTCTTTCATTTTTGTTTAGAGTAGGTGTTACACTGTTTGTTCTTTGTGCAGCTTCATGATGCAACAATCAAGGGGGAGTGAGTTTCTGGTGATACACATGTATCATATGTATAGGGGGAGAAATTAATACACATACTGCACAGGTGTAGGGGGAGAAGAAAGATTGACACATTCCCTAAGTTTTATAAATTTACATTACCCAAATGCATGAGTCAAGGGGGAGTGTGTCATCCAGATACTCTGAAATTTTAGAAAATGTTGAGTTCAGTTCCAAACAATCACACACTATGCTTCAATCGCATGGACTTTCTTGGAACTCAACAGAATTTTCTAAGTCTTGGTTCAATCGCATGGGATTACAACAAGTGTAATCAAACCATCAATCGCATGCGATTGGAACCAATCAGTTAATCGCATGCTATTGTAACCAAAGCATCAATCGCATGCGATTGGAATCAAAGAGTTAATCGCATGCCATTGGAACCAAAGAGTCAATCGCATGCGATTAAAAATCAAAGGATGAATGTTCAAACCATCAATCGCACGCGATTCAACAACCAAAGGGTTAATCGCATGCGATTAACTCCCTAAAGAATGAATCGCATGCGATTCAGACCAATTGCATGGTTCTATCAGCCAGGCTTTTCTTACCATGTGATTGCCCCTATAAGCTGCGTTTTTACACGTCTGTGGTCCAATCAACGCATGACACGTGTCCTTTTTCATCTTATAACCGTCCCATCAGATAATCTATCTTCTTTCACACGATTCAAATTTCAAACTTTTTAACTCTCTCAAATTGGGTTACTTGATATTGAAAAATATCTAGTTACTCTGCCAAAATTAGCAATTTTAGTCTCAAAATACTCCTATTCACAAAGGTAACAACTTGTACGGTTTACATTAGCCTTAGAACATCCATATGCGATAGAGGGTTTCGCAACTATGAAGGGACTTTTGGGACACGAAACAAACTTGGTTGATCAATCCAAGTCTGCGATGGGCATTTTGAACACATGGGGAACACTTTGATGTAAAAATATTTCAAAAATCTCGAAAAGTGTTCTTCGTGTTCTTGGGGGGTATGAACATACACCAATAATTTGGTTTTTGGCTTAAAAAGGGGTGTTAGGATGATTTTTGGACTATGCTCCAGTACTACAAAGTTGTTCAGTGCGATCTAATTGACACTTTCAAAGTATCAAAACAACTTTTTTATACTGAAAATCATCTTGTACCCAATGAGGGTTCAACACTTGGGGTTTTTGAACATTGGTCAATATTGATCAACTTTGTCACACTCACTACAGAGTGACCAACATTCAAAGCTAAATGTTGTTTTCATGCATTTATCTTTATCTGAAACTTAAATGTTTTATCTGTTTGCACAGATAAGATGGCTCAAGCTGTCCACGACCCTGAGGAGATCATGCCCAGAGCTGAGTTCCTTAACACCAGGACTCATGCAAACAATCATTATGTTGACTTGGCCAAGCTTAAAAACCCTACTTACACCATTGTTACTGAGATACTAAAGATACACCCCCTGAACCACCTCCTTACATACAACCCATCCACCACTGGCACACATGTCCCCGAGCTTTATGTACAGCAATTCTGGAAAACCTGTGATGTCAGAACCAATGAAAGAGGGCATGAGGTCATTCATGCTGAGGTTGACGAATATACAACAGATATACCTTTAAATCGCCTCAGAACAATCTTTGGACTCCCAAGGGCAGATAGCAGACCTCCAGCAACACACTTTGAGGAAATTCCTACTGAGGAAGCTTGTCTTGCTGCTATTCGGGAGATGGGCTATGATGGTGAGCTCCTCCGAAAGAACCAGCTCAAACGCACAGGTCTACATCCAAAGTATAACACTCTCATGACCGTGCTTCAAAGATGTCACACCCCAAAGCATTCAGACTACGAATTCCCAACGGAGCATCAGCTCAAAATCTTTGTAGAAACGGAAACTCATATGCACGTGGATTATGCATTCCTTCTCTTCTAG
Source organism: Pulicaria dysenterica (assembly GCA_947179395.2). NCBI lineage: Eukaryota > Viridiplantae > Streptophyta > Magnoliopsida > Asterales > Asteraceae > Pulicaria > Pulicaria dysenterica. The sequence continues at coordinate 49,756,252 of OX359294.1, read as the reverse complement.
GACATCAAAGCAACTATGCTCAAGAAGAACTCCCAAAAGAAGAAGGATGCAAACATGTTGCCCTACCACCGCTTCTTGCCAATGATGATCCAATACCTGATGGATCAGAATGCTGACATTCCCCGCCGGCAGGTTTACCTTCTATAACTCCTCAGATTTTCATACATTTTAAACCTGCCATTCCGGCTAACCTACCTATTCCCAGACCATTCCCTGTATCTCTCTTAGACCTTTGTGAGCAGAATGATATTGTTAAGAGTTATAGGGAGAGTGTAGGAATACCTCCCATGGTTGTGCCAAAACCGGCCATACCTGACCAGGGAGGAGTAGCACCTGGTGAGGAATTAGAACATAGGCCTCATACACCTATGGGAGATGCTGAGAGGGAAGAGCAGAGAGAAAATGAAGAGAGGGGAGGAGAAGAGGGTGAAGGTGATGAGACTAGAGAGGGAGGGGATACATATGATCCCACCACTGTCCAAAACATTAGTCAATCTATTTCTCATATCACCCAAACCCAAGCTGTTCTAACTGAACTAGGATTTGACATTTCTGATTCATCCAGTTCCGAATCTTCACATGTCGAGTCAGCTTCTCACCGAGGAGGTGCCCCTGTTCTTGAACCTATCTTATCACCTTTGGGCACCCCCGAACACCCAATTACCAAACCTACAGAAAGCACCCCCTCGTTCATGAATCTAACCGAACCACCATCAACCTCACCTGAAGTGGCACCCACTGCTCAACCTGTCACTACAATTCCTCAAGCAGGTGGGCTTGTCATCACTTTGAATCCTCCCACCCACACTGCTGAAGTACTTCCAGCAAGAAGGGCCATAGTTGCCCCTGAACATGACATTCCAGTCACTTCGCCAAGTCATTCATTATCTGTTGAAACTGGTTCTGTCACCCCTGCCTCTCTAATTCAACCTGATCAATATGCGGGGTATGATGCTGGTAGCGGTGATGATGAAGATAGTTTTGTTGTTAGGAGTGCGAGTGATAGAGAGGAGGTGAGAAAAGAAAAAGTGAGTGCTGAGAGTTCCCCAAACCCAGAAAGACGGGAAGCCACATCTACTGTGGGGCCTAGCACTGCTGGGCCTCATATTGAAAAAGTCGCGGTGATCCCACCCGTGCAAGTTTCTGCCCCACAAAGCCACTACGGTGTCTCTCAACAGACACCGTCTTCATTGCACAGGGTTATAGCACATTCCCTAGGTCTTCCCCAATCGGGTGTTAGACCTATTTGATATACCGCTGATTTCCGCATATCTTGATCAACACCGTGTTACCATCGATGCACTGAGATTGTATGTTCAGCAAGTCTCCCAAACTTCTATAGGTGGTACCTCTCATGGTGCCATTCGAGGATTAGAAGGAAATCCTGCTGGAGCCAAAATTCCTGCTGCTCCAGTAGGTGGTACTGCCTCTGTGGTTGGTACCTCAACCGGAACTCTTCGTGATTCCGGGTTTGTTTCACGCGCAGAACTTCATGATCACATTCAACAAGCCGTGGCACCAATTCACCAACAACTACTAATGACAAATCAAAGGTTGGGTCGGATTGAAAAATCTTCCCAGCCTCAAGCACAACAACTAAAAAGAATAGAAGCTCTCCTTGCTGCTAGACCTGTAGTGCCAGAACCACAACCACAACCTGATCCATTATCTATGTCAGTTGATGCACTAAAGAGCTTGCTGTATGACAGACTTCTGGAACAACAGCCAGAATCAGCTCATGACCAAGACCTTCTGACAACTCTTCGCAATGAACAGCGTCCACAGGGAATCTCTATGGATGATTTTCAAGAGTTTCATGAAGATGTAAACAACAAGATAGATAGAATCACAAGAGGTTTCTATACTTCACTTTCAAAGGTTACTGACAGGTTGAAACTACTTGAACAAACCTGTCAGGCTCAGGCTCAGGGAAGCAAAAGGAGGCGGGATGATCAAGATCCTGAAGATCAACCCGAGGGGGAGAAAAGAAGAAGATTATATATGACTTCTCCCTCTGTGGCTGCAAATGTACCAATTGTACCTGTTCCCCGTTTTAGTTCATACTTATATGCAGGTACAAGTTCAGCTGAGTCTGGAAGTCAACAAAAACAACAACAAATGGCCGATGAAGTTCCTGAACAACAAACTGATGATGCAAACAAACAGATTGTACTCTATGAACCAAGGCCAATAGATCTGGAAGAAGGTGAGATACCTTACGAGCAGTCCCATGCCGAGATGTTTGAGGGATTCACGGACTCTGAAGAAGAAATGGAGGAATTATATGGATCTGTTCATACATCACCTGCAAGGCATGTAAGGGAAGGTAGTTCTGCTCAACCGGAGGAGGAGACTGAGGATTCTGAGATGGAAAGACTCTTCAAAGGCATTGATGAACATGTAGAGTTTACTACACGTCCAGATTCTCCTAGAATTGTCCACAGATTTGATGATAATCCCAGTGAAAGAGAACTTGCACTTAAAAGAAAAGAAAGGGAAGCAATTTCAAGAAGGAAAGCTAGGAGAAAGCCTAAACAAAAGAAACCAATCTTTGACATGTCCATGGTTCTCAGTGGGATTAATGTTAAAGTTCATGAAACTTTCCCTCCTCCTCCTGGTCAATTCCGTGAATCAGCTGCTGATATTTTAGAGAGTAACAAACAAAGAGAAGCAGCTGAGAAAGCCCGACAAGTATCAGAATGGCCCTTGCCAAGAAGCTTCATAGTGTCACCTGCTCCTCCAGTGTATCGTGGAGATCCAGGACTTGATGCAGGCAACATGTTCACAAGAAGTGCTGGCCAACAACCAATATGGAAACAGTATTTTGTCAATGCTGCTAATCTTGAAGAAAGAATACCAGACATATTCAGCAATGAGCTAATACAGGTTATTTCCCCTGAGTTGCAGAACATGAACGACAAACAGAGAAGAAGATATGAACACATCCTCTCTCAGTCCATGACAAAACCCGAAGAGATCAAATCAGAGTATCCAATAGTTGAACTTATCAATATCTATACTCAGACAACCTTTAAAATAAAGTATGCCATCTTTCATGTCAGAAGAGCAAACAACCTGTCATACTTCCTCAACGAAGCAGACTTAAGGTTTGTAAGTATTGAAGACATCAGCTTTATCTTTGACACCCTCTCTCAGAAAAGAGGAAAGTGGCCTGAAGAAGAGTTTGGAAGGGGTGCTCTGATGAAATACATGAGAAATTTAATGGAATACTTTGAGGAACATGATATGCAACTCCGAGCTGAAAACAACTATCTGAAAGTCAATCTCTTAAAGCCTAACCAGAGCCATCCAGATCTAGAAAAGGTTGAAGAATTGACAGTTATCTATGATGGGCATCCAAACTTCAAAGGTGATCGAGGTGTTGTCTCAAGGAATTCAAAAGGAGAAAAGATATTCATCAGACTTGATGAATTAATGTCATATTCAGACGGCACTTTGAAAATCCTTCATCATAAGATACATCAGAAAGTTTGGGATAACCGGGCAGCCTACACTGATGAAGAACATGCTGAAGCCTATCGTGCTATAGAAAGGACGAGAATGACACTGGCAAGCAGAAGGCAAATACGCAAGTGGCAAATGACATTCGGGATTCGCAACAAATCTGCTTATGAATAGTTTAATGTATTTATTTGTTGTGAATGATTACACACCTCACTTAGGGGGAGATTGTTAGAATATTAAAGTGAGGGTGTAATATGTGAATTACTCAAAGTTGGGGAAATGCTATTTAAAGGCATTTCCCCCACATTATCAACTAAGCTTTGCATATCTATACTCTTGTGTTTGTGTTCTCTCTACTCTCTCTCTCGGCTCACACTCTCTAAACCGAACACATAAACACACACTAGAAGTCTAATCTTCTAAGCATTGCTTCATCCGTATCATTTACGGGACCATCATAAAATGTCTTTGCCTAAAAACATACTATGATGACAAATTACAGAAGTTTTGTACTCTATAAAGCAGAAGGGCGTGAGGAATAGATGTATTTGTTCTTTGCTGAAGAACCAGATGCAGATTTATTGTTCATAAAGCTGGTGGAAGAGTTTGAAAGATGCATTCTTAGTTACTTTTCATTTCATTGGAGTAATGCTCATTTCATGATTAGTCAGGTATTTAGTTCTGTATTTATCATGTCATTATTTTTAGATCTATCTAAATCTGATTTATAGGGTGCTTGAAAGGAAGTGACAATTATGTGATATTTGGATTTACGTTTTTAAAGTGATTATCTGATGATTTTAACTTGAACGCGTAACAACAGGCTTTTAATGTTTGAATGATATTTTGCTTTTGATGATCTTATGCTCAATGATAATCGTTTTAGCATTTTTTCACATATATCTTTCTTGTCATTATATCCATCAATTCGTTATAGTTAGTTTTATGCCATTATAGCTTTATAAGCTTTAAATAAGTGAAAGAAAAAAAAGTATTTCAAATAGTGAATTGACATCAATCTATATATACATATGTTATGTTTGAAGATAAGTTCTTTTCGATATACTTTCACCCAAAAAGATCTCCCATTTTTGGGTTGCCTTGTATTCTTTATTAAAATCATGGTGACCAACTCGGTATTTCTCAAGTAAATTCTGTGTGACTTTATATTATATATAGTTTTTGCAAGTACTGTTAGTGTGATATAAATGTTATAATACTTCTATTTTCTTCAAAGCAAACAGGAGGATGGATTGATCAGGCTGCAAAACAAATTAGATATCACCTATGATACTTCATTTCTGAATAGCAGGTACATGTGTTGTATTTTAGTTATCTGCTGATGTCTAATACATGAATTTAGGAGAATTAGCACACATTCTTGGCATGTTTATCATTGTTAGCCTAAGTTAAAAAAATGGAAGGCTTCTTCTCTCATTATTTCTATTTTATTGTTATTTTGGAAGCATTGAAATGCAAGAACTTCAGTTAGACAAGAATAGTGAGTTACTGGATTGACGAAAATGGTATATTACTGGACTACCCTGGTGTTCTTATGCTTAAATATGGGGGGAGTGATGTATTGCATGAAGGAGTAAGTTAGTTTTATCAACGGTAACTTTCGGATACATGTATTCTTCATAGTGGAAGAGCTTCTAAACTTATGTACAACTAATTCAACTTTCTGTGTATAATAAGATCTTTATAGTATGTAAACACTAGCTTTATATTTAAGTAACTAAGTCCTTTAGTAAATACTTTATTTTTTCTTATCAAAAGTGTTTTTGAATTTCTCCATGATTTTAATTGACTATTCACACATTCATGCTTTCTTCTATTTTATTTAGTGCTTCTCAATTTCCTTTAGACCTGTTCTTATTGATTTTAGGATGGGGAGGTCATGATTTTAAGTCAGGAGAATTAAACTCATGCAAAAGATTAAGGTTTCTTAGATTTGAGACTTCATTTATGTGGTTCCACAACTCTTTTATCAAAGAGTAGCATAAGTGCATCCAAGGAGAATCTGTTCTATTGGTGTTGATTTTCTAATAATGTGATTATCCAATATTACATAAAAAAAACTCTCTTTTGCTTTATAATCAGGCATTAGCTGGTTCTGATGCTCAAGAGTCAAGAAAGAAGCTCAAGGGTGTAGTCATGCAAGCTACCAGGTTCGATATAATGATTCAAGTTCAAGCAAAGACAGGTAAAAAACATATAATATCTGTTCAAGATTTCAAAAACAATTCCAGATATAAAACAATTATGCAGTTCTTATGAGTGTTCCTCATAAAGAAGGTTTATCGGTGGCTGTTTTTGGTCTTGGAGCTGTGGGACTTGCTTTAACTTTTCAAAGAATATTTATTGTAGCTTTTCTTTAAACATTTTGACACCTATAAAATGTTAATGGTTTCTTCAATTCATGATCAGGTTGTTGAAGGTGTAAGAATTGCATGGGCTTCAAGGATAATTGGGATTGATCTTAATGCCAACAGATTTGAGCCTGGTAAGTGTGTAAAAAATCAAAAGATTTTGTAGTTTAATAATATGGATACAATTAACTAACCAGATGAGGTTATCATGGTTTCAACAACAAAGAAATTTGGGGTTACAGAGTTTGTGAAGTGTTTGTTTCTTTTTTAACAAAATAATTGGTTTGACCCATGTGACCCATTAGAGATAACATAATCATACGCTATACATGTTCTCACTTCATTCTGCAAAGCTTTTTAGACAATCATTTAAAGATTAATTATGTACTACTGTCAATTAAAGATTTACATGAACATATAACCACCTGTTATAATTAGCCCAAACTCACAAAGTATTGGTCAGCTGGATAAATGATTTCAAGTGAATTCCTTAGTTCTTACAATGATTGTAGGAATGTGATTATATAAAAGAATTAGCCAAATCTCACCTTCAGGTCTCATCTCTTGTGGATGCAAAAACAGGGAAGGTTTGTTAAAAGTAGGGATATGATTACTTTTGTATTGATCCTGAAATACTTAATTGTCACATCTATTTAATGTATTACCTTTTGATTTAAGATTTAGTAAAGTCTGTGGATAATTTGCATTTATCATCAAGTTTTTAAACAATTTTTTGCATTATAGTCAGTAATATTACTTCTTTTGAAAGTGTTTATAAATAGGAATTTTTTAAAATGAGATATTAATTTCAGTTATATGTGAATATGATTTGACAGATTAAATTTGTTGTTTACTCTTATTAGTATCAATGTTGAATACTACAACGCCGAACAAAAGAAACAACAATACTGAGAAAGTTAAGTACTATTTATATAATTTGGTCCTTCAAGTTCTCAAGTCTCAATAAATGGTGTAAATAATTGATGGTTGTAGATTTCTAATTTATGTACAGGGACTCCTAAAGACTTGAAGAATGCAATTTGTAAATATATAATTAGCTCATTACGAGTTTTAGATGTCAATTTGAATACTTATGTTGTTGGCTAAAATTTTTTGCAGACTAAAATTTAATAGTATGATATTAAGAGCATGAAGGTCGACTTATTAAGAAAATGAAACTTAAGTTGCTGGATTTAAAGTATTACCATTCTTTATTGTGTTAACCATGATAGTTCAGGATATATAATCTGGGCCATGCTTCAATAGAAGCAGATTTATATTACTTATTTTTGAAGTAGTATTTTACACTTTACAGTAGGTATTTTAATATGTTTTTAGTTGAGTTGTTACAGTTAACTGAACCCATTAATCTTTGTTAGGTTACGACCATGATAGTTACAAATATATAAACTGGATCATGCTTCAATTTATTCAGATTTATGTATGTTTGACTAATTTTTGAAGTAGTATTTACTGCAGATTATTTTGGAAGTAATATTTAAATGCAAGACCACATATTATACATTTAATGGAACATGACTCTTAACATGGTCGTTCCTTTTTTCAGTTTATTTGAATCCAATGAATTTAGATAAAAAGAAGTTTAATAGAAGTCTTGGCATACATGGTTGCCTAATGCCTAACCTTGCTTAGTCAAGTGCTATGCAACTCCTAATATTAGAAACATAAATGTTAATTTAAATAGTAGTTAATTGAAATCCTATTTCCTTAGTTCTTCTTCTCGGATCAGCCCACAGAACATTCTCCATCAACAACTTGCATGGTGAGGGAATAAGCATAGAAGTTTTCCTTCTCTTTGACAAATAATCTCCGACTTTCATCCTCTTCTTTGTTCTATATATTGATCTTAGTCTCTTAGGAGTTGATTTAATCTGTAGGGGTTTTATTCAAAACTTCCTTTTATTTGGGGTTTTGATCTTTTTTGTAAGCAATTATAAGGAAAATAAGCAATGATAAGGGAAATGAATATGTGGCAGATTTGGCTGGGATTGTAGATTTGAATGGGTAGGTTAATGATCTTTCACTTATAAAGGCCATAAATTATATATTATTATAGGTGGTTTTAATCCGAAGTTAATTTTTACTATGACATGCAATCCGTAATGATTTGGCTTTATCTTGGATCTTTTCACTCTTCTTTACTACAAAGCATTGTTGTAGCATAAAACAATTTCTTCACTTTCTTGGTTGTAAATCGTGTGCCCTAGCTTAATATAATTACTTTAGATGTCAAGAGTGTGTTATGGTTGTTTATATTATCATAAATATTAAATCTTATTGGTGGCATTGTTAAAGGACGTGTAAGCAACATATTACAAAACACCAACTCACACCTTAATGTGAATTGGTCTTAAGTTGTTTCCATCTTATGTTCAATTGTTTTCAGTGCCTATGACCTAAAATTCCATCTCATATTGTGTGTTCTGGGTATTTTGTGGCTATGAATTCTTAATTGGTGTAGAGCCTACTTATGCAGATGCAATGGTTGTGTCATTACATCATGATCAAAAAGTAATGTTTGATCAAGTGGGAGACTTTGTAGCGATAACCTAATCAAATATGGATGACTAACCACTAAATGAACTTACCAAAATGAGAGCATAGATATCAATCTCTTAACCGGGAAGATTTGATATCAACCACAAATGATTTATGCCTTGCGTTTGCCTTTACAAATAAGAAAATTTTAAAATGACAAAAAGAAAAATATGACATCAAAGTTCCATGAATACTAACGCAAAACTAAACTACTTAAATGTATTTTGTGAAGACAATTTTGGGATATATCTGATTAGCACAATAAAGTAGATATTGATATCCGATACTTTTGCCATAGATTCTTTAACAAAATATTTGATTGTGTAGTTTTATGGTATAAGGTTGTTATAAATTGATCTACTTGATATGATATTCCTAAAAAGTGGCACATGATAGTTTTGACATTGATTTACTAATAATGATATTGAGATGTACTGGAATGTTCATTCTATGGAGTAACAAATTTTTTACTTACCACTTGTATACTATTGCTGCTAATCAGAATACAAATTTTATCTAACTATACTCTCTAGCCAATGCCTAAATAGTTATTAAACAAAAGTATCCGACTCAAACAATATATAAAAACAATATATTAATAATATACACATGTTTGTATATAGAAAACACAAGTTGTCATCTTTACCTTCTTCCGTTTATACTCACTTGTAATTGTAAAATCTGAAGAAGACAAAATGTATAAACTATTGTGCTCCAAAATCTCTAATTTTGTAGGTCACCACCCCATTATTGAAGCTTATGGTTGAATTTGTATACAACAAGGCTCACCATTTAACTCCTTTTCCGAGAAGTTAGCTGTAGGACCGGCTGGGGGACGGGGTTCTAAACTAAACTAAAACACCCTAATGCTAGGACTGATCTAGGATGAGAAATAGCGCGGAATTCTATTTCCCAAACCTCCTAAGGATTCTAAGATCTTCTTAGGTGTCCGGCACACAGTAACACACAGCGAAACACACAGAGTAGAAACAAGAACACACTCTAAGAACTCACACAGAGATGCTTAAGGCTGCCCTTGGTTTTCGTATTTATCACTTAGATTTCGGTTTTTGAGGGCTAGTTTGCGTTAATCGAGGCTTAAGGTCGTAAAGGTCGAGTTTCGTGGCTAACTCTTCACGAATATGCGAATTAAGCACTATTTATAGGCCCAGACTAGTCACTACGTGCGAAGTGCCAGTCACTACGCACGTAGTGACCTCAATTCGCACGAAGTGGTATTGTTATTTAATCCATGTTGACCAACATCCTCACCACGTGCGAAGTGGTACTCACTACGTGCGTAGTGAGATCATTTCGTGCGTGGTGAACCTGATCACCAAAGTGGTGATTTTTCCACGCAGACTTAAACTTCCAAACTCACACCAACACATGGTTAAGTACTTGTAAGCTTAAGGTAACCACATAGACTCACTAAAAACATATAAACATGCAAATCATTAATCAAAACACATTTAATTAACACCACATGAATATACTTTATTGATACGAACTAGGGATTCACAAACATGCACCAACAAACTCCCCCTAAGACCTAGTTCTATCAATAACCATTGCACTAAGCAAAAATTCCACAAAGTAAAATGCACAAAGCAAAATGCACACAGCAGAATGCACTAAGCAAAAATTTGCACACAGCAAAATTCATACAGCAGAATTTTAAACGAATACCTTTCGTCATGCCCTTACCTGCACTACGCACGATGTGAGCTGTAACTCGTGCTTAGTGGGGTTCCATCTCGCATGTAATGAGTTTCTCATCTGTGAACCTTAATTACTGTTAGTACTGCACTCAGCAATAAACTGTCAGTAACTTCAAGATCACTTATAGACATTTAAGCAAAACACATCAAAGTAAGATGAAGGAAATGTAAACAGAACAAATCACACTAAGAGAAAATAGAACATACTAGAACTTTTTTTTTATTTTTGATTAAAGGAAAATAAATGCGAATGTAAACTATGACCTAATTAAAATCTAAAGAGCATAATAAAAATACTAAGAAAGTTGCAGGAATAAAATTACTGAAATTAAATCTTTTTTTGTGAGAAAGTTCCAAGATGGAATCAGTACCAGCTCGTCTATACTTAGTAGTCATTCATTTCAGAACTTTGGGCCTAAACATATTCTCTCAAACTCTGTCTGTCAACGTAACTTTCCTCAGATAATGACAGATTTTGTTTCAACATTTTCAGATTATCTAGATTGGATACACGGTTAAGGCTATCTCTTTCAAAGTCTCACAGTATATTGATTTACTTAGTAGTTTGCACAACTTGGTTACCTAGACTACCATGCTTGTGCGATTTTGTTAATTTGTCAACGCATTTTATGCTCTTTGACATGGAGGTCAATTTTTCACCTCACTTGACATTTTTCTTGCTGAGCTTGTGTCAATGCATTTTATGCTCTTTGACAATTTAACATTTAGATTGATAAGTCTAAATTCTTTTGACATAAACAAGGTTTGGGGTCAATTTTTCACCCTCTTTTAGCTCAATGTCATTTATCACATTTGGCTTACCCACATCCTCATGTAACGTTAAATCCTCATTTGAGGTTGATGCAGAAGATTCATCAACCTTTGTGAGTAGTGGGTCAGCTTCAGAATGGACATCATCGTTCACCAGTTGATTTAACACTGGTGGTGGACATTTTGAATATACGTTTTTGTCCTTTTCTGAATCGGTACCTTGACCTCTCTGATCGATTATGTACTCAAAAAGATAAGAAGACGTGGAATAGCTTTTGAGTTTTTGACTCAGAGTCTCATAATCGACCTTTGAGGTAGCAAGGTCCCGTTTCAGCTTATCGATTTCGTTTATGTAAAACACGATAGCATCTTGTTTATTTAACAGAGCCACACCTAGTTCATTAACCTGTTTACCTAAACTTTCATTCTTTTCTTTTAATTGATTTTCTCTTCCTTTGATCAACAGGTTATTATCTAACTTAGATGTGAGATCTGAAATAGTAGACTTTAAGAACACTATCTGTTTTACATATTCATCACACGAACCACAAGGTAATCCAAAGGTACATACCTGATCCGCAGACGGTTGACCACAGCTGCACACCTTTTGATTTGACTCTTTGGCACGGACATTCACTGGTGTCTCTTCTGCAGCTGGTGTCGAGGCTGGTTCATCATCATTGCTGGCACTTGATTCTTCTTCACTTGAATAGCTTTCGGTCTCGGATGAAGAATATTCGTTCAACACATGAACGTTCGCCAAGTTGATGTCAGCATCAGCATTCCCGAACTGTACAGACCAATCCACTCCCTCATCTCTTTGAACAACCGCCATAGCCTTAGTCGGTGTTGGAGTTGCTTCAGATTTTATGGTTGTGGAGGTAGATGATCTGCTGCCAGAACCAGTTTTGAATGGATACCTCGGTCCCGAATTCTTCGGCTTTTCACATTCACGCGCGAAGTGACCCTTTTCACCACAGTTATAGCAGGTCACAGCAGATTTATCAAAGCCGAGTTTGGTATCCTTGGTTGCTGATATTGACTTTCCCGTTCTTCGCTCATAAGCTTTTGCCCTTCTCACTAAGTTGGCATACGACCAGAGGATATCTTGTCTCTCCATCTCATCCTCGTCGATCTGGTCATAGTCCTCTTGAGTCATATGAGCATTACCAATCTTCCCCTTCAGTAGATCATCATAAGAGGAGACTAGTGCACTTAGCATGCTCATATGTGTCTTAACCTCATCTGTACTCCCATACTTGAAGTGTTCGACATTGAGTCCGGAGGAAGATGCAGTATAAGATGGTCCAGAGGATGAAGCATCAGAGGTAGATCTGCCCGATTCATTCACATTGGTCACATAGGCAGACTGTAGGGGGGCATGTGACGAGGTGGACGACGAAACAGGTGTTCCGGAGTAGTAGAGTGAGGGGTTCTGTTGATAACTAGACATAGAATCCAGATTTAGTTCCTCCTGCTCCTGCTCCTTCAACTTGGTGATGAAGTCATTAAGGTCCATCCCGTCAAAACCGTTACCATTCTTCAGAATCATGATGAATGGCCTCCAACTCTTTGGCAAAGCTTTCGCCAAGATCTCTACTTGCTGCTTTTCTGGAACAGTGACACCCAGACTGTCCTGTTCACTAAGAAGGTGGTTGTATCTTGTAATAAGGGAAAGAATCTTCTCATCTCTTGTAGCCATGAAATGGTCTAATTCCTTCCTTAATTGACTTGCTTTTAGTTCCTTCTGAGCAGCGTTTCCCTCGTTCCTCTTCTCAAGGGCTCTCCATAGACTGTAAGAAGTTCGATATCTTCTAAACTGGTGGAAGATCTCGTTGGGAATCGCCTGAATTAGTTGAGCATAGGCCTTCTTTTCGGCATTGTAACTGGTCTGCTGTTCGACAGTCATCTTATCGTAAGGGGTTTCAATGTTTCCCTCCCCTTTCGGAACCATATACTCAACGTTCATGGCTCGTCGCAATCTACAGTCAACCCCATCCAAAAATATCTCAAATCTGGGCTTCCACATAGGATAGTCCTCCATGATTAGCAGTTTCGGTACTTTGTTGGCGCTACCCATTTCAGTTTCAAGAAGAAGGTTGTTTAAAGCGGTTGTTTGTTTTGAGGCCATTTAGATTGATGCTAGGAACCAAGGCAGCAAGCACACAGAGTAAAGATTGAGTAGAGAAACCACACACAGAGGCACGGACGCACGGAACGAGGTATGAACAAACACAAAGATCACACAGTCCAGTACGTGCGGACTGGATTCACTTCGCACGTACTGGTGAACAACACGCACGGAGAGACACACGAAGGTTCTAGATGGGCAAAAAGGCACCACGCACGCACTAAAGGCAGTTCGCACGTACTGGATGCCCACTACGCACGCAGAGACAGACGAAGAATCTAGAACACACACAGGCACCTCATGCGTACTGGGTCCACTACGCACGAAGTGGGTATCCACTACGCACGGATGAAACTCAAAGAGCCTAAACGAAAAAAAATTGACCTTTTTAACGCAAAGAGGCCTATTTTCGACCTATTTTCGGTTAAAATCGACGCAAGAGGGCACACACAGGCCTAAAGGAACACCTAGATCGACAAATCCTAAGGAAAAGTGATCAATCAAAGCACAAGGCTCTGATACCACTTTGTAGGACCGGCTGGGGGACGGGGTTCTAAACTAAACTAAAACACCCTAATGCTAGGACTGATCTAGGATGAGAAATAGCGCGGAATTCTATTTCCCAAACCTCCTAAGGATTCTAAGATCTGCTTAGGTGTCCGGCACACAGTAACACACAGTGAAACACACAGAGTAGAAACAAGAACACACTCTAAGAACTCACACAGAGATGCTTAAGGCTGCCCTTGGTTTTCGTATTTATCACTTAGATTTCGGTTTTTGAGGGCTAGTTTGCGTTAATCGAGGCTTAAGGTCGTAAAGGTCGAGTTTCGTGGCTAACTCTTCACGAATATGCGAATTAAGCACTATTTATAGGCCCAGACTAGTCACTACGTGCGAAGTGCCGGTCACTATGCACGTAGTGACCTCAATTCGCACGAAGTGGTATTGTTATTTAATCCATGTTGACCAACATCCTCACCACGTGCGAAGTGGTACTCACTACGTGCGTAGTGAGATCATTTCGTGCGTGGTGAACCTGATCACCAAAGTGGTGATTTTTCCACGCAGACTTAAACTTCCAAACTCACACCAACACATGGTTAAGTACTTGTAAGCTTAAGGTAACCACATAGACTCACTAAAAACATATAAACATGCAAATCATTAATCAAAACACATTTAATTAACACCACATGAATATACTTTATTGATACGAACTAGGGATTCACAAACATGCACCAACATTAGCAAACTCCTTGTGGCATATAGCTCGTAACAATACCTAATGTTGCAGATATCTATGCCTTCAAATACAAGGGGATATGGATTGCATTGACTGTTCTTTCAAGGGGTAAATAACACATTATGTAGTTTACACATTCGACTTTTCTGTATTTTGCAAGGATTGTGTTCTTTTTAATGTTAACTAACAGCATTGTCTTTATGATAAAGACAGCCCTTGCTGGAAATTATGTAAATTTTGGTGTATTTGAATTGTATGGAGATAGAGCTCTTGCTGATGCACTTGACATTGCTCTAAAGGCGACCCTTTGAGTTCCTCTGAGAAATATTTTGGCGTACAGAAAGGTATTTTGATCTTTTTGGTGCACATGAATGAATCCTTAATCAACTAATCCACTGCTAATTTATATTGTTTACAAGTAGAACATGGATATGAACACTTTCATGCATATAGTTGGCTCGCTGGAATCTGGATTAAAAGGCCTCGATACAAGCATCTCAACTCAGGTATTTATAACAAAAATGTTAATTTGTTTTTAAGTTTTTGTTCACCGTATGTTATTATACATGATGTTGAGAGTGAGATATCAACCTACTTTGTTCCAACCTTTAAACCTTAAGGTAACAAACAACAATGTTTTTAAGCTTATAACCAAATGCAGGAAAACACATAACTAGCATATATAATGTATGTGTGTAAACCTTATTTTGCATTTAATTTTTAATTAATTTGTCAATAAGTGTTAAGGCTGTCAATGAGATAGTTTCTTTTCTAGACCCCCTTTTGCTTGCCTTATTTCTGTTCTAGGCTTCATACTTTCAATATGGGGGTCCTATACTTCAATTTTCGTTTCTGTCTCAGAAACCACAGTGGAACTGTTAATCAGTCAAATGGTCCCTTAATATAAGAGTTCGGATCATGAGCGGGGTTTGACTTAAGGAAATTACTTTTAGCTGTCATTTAATAAATGCTAAAACACTTTCAATGAGCATATAAAGGATACAATCAAGTGTCTTGTATAATAAATGACTGGGGGTAACCATGTAGTTTTCTACTTAGAAAATCCGGTAGGAAGCTGTAGTTTTTTCATTAGATTTAGGTAACTATGAAGAATTTACTGTAGATGGGTATATAACATGATGTTATTTAATGAGAATTAAATGACAACTAAGATAATTGGCCTGCTATTATTATTATTATTATTATTTTTTGGGATGGGGGTGGGGGGTCAAAAATTATTACTTGCTGATACAATCATTTATGTGTAGGGCTGAATGGATGAAAAATTCACCTAGTCAGAACTAACCTGAGGAGGAATTATTGTTGTTCCATCTCTGTGTTTTAATCATAATTACAAGATTTCTGATTATTGGTATTCTTGGCCTTACAGAAACTTTGCAAGTGGTTTACTCAGATATTATTGGCAGTTGAATATATGTTTTCGAATTATGTTCTACATAGGGACTTGAAAGTATGTAATAATATACTCTGGATGCTTAAATTTCTTTTACTTTTAATGCATTATACCGACTTACCTCATTGTATCTTCAGTGTTCTAAAATCTTTCTTACCAAAGATAAAGATGTTCGTCTTGGTGAGCTTGTAATTGTTATTTTATGTTATTTATTTCACCTTCTATTGTCAGAGGTTGATTTAACTATAATCTTTCGTTTTAGGTGACTTTGGACTTGCTAAGACTTTGAAGGCTGATGACCTGGCTTCTTCTATGTGTTATCTATATTCATATGTGTATGTTTTTACTATTGTTCATTTGTATGTAACAGAAGTACCTATATATGACATGGGAAATGGTAATTCAAGTTTTATGGCTCTTGTGTATGTATATCTAGACATGTCTGCCTTAGTCCCACAGCAGATGCATGATTCAATTTACAGCTTTACATACTGTTAAACAAGTTTTCTGATTTGTAGAATATATAAAATACCAATGTGGAAGTTGTTTAACTTCTTATTTGAATAATAATATGGCTGGAGTATGATTTATAGTTACTGATCTCAACTTCTTAGCTCATATACAATTGTTTCTTTCCTCCAGGTAATTTCACGTGTATTTTCTGTAATTGTATTTTTGTGCCCCATGTTTATTGTTTTATGTTCTGTACTTATTTATCTCCCATATTTTTTTTCTTTCTTAACTAGGTTGCTGTATGTATGAAATGGCTGCTCATCGTCCAACATTTAAAGCTTTTGTAAGTCCTCTAGAATCAGTTCTTTGTTTTCTTTTTTTTCCTTCTATCTATGCTTCCATTTTCAGAAGATTCACTATTGCTGGTTGTCTAAGGGGCTAAATACGATGGCTTTTTTTTAATTCTTTAACTAAAGTATTTTATTATCCCTTGAATTTGATTAATATACTGCATATAGGTAAGCAAATACGTGAACCTATTGAAGTTTGTCATTGTATTTTAGTGAAGATGAGATCATAGACAAGGTCTTTCAATGCTTTATTGATAATATTCATCAAGTCTTGCAGGAAATTAGGGTTTAAGTCTTGCCGGAAATTAGTTATAACTTATGTAGTGTCGTTTGTTCAGGGCATGTATATTGGCTCTATGTTGTAGG
The DNA here is from genome assembly GCA_947179395.2 of Pulicaria dysenterica. NCBI lineage: Eukaryota > Viridiplantae > Streptophyta > Magnoliopsida > Asterales > Asteraceae > Pulicaria > Pulicaria dysenterica. The sequence goes on along the minus strand of OX359294.1, from coordinate 49,739,404 downwards.
TATGTTATTACCTTAACATGGTATCGAGTAGAATATAAAGACCTGTATTGACGGTAGTCTAACACATTATGAGCGCCACAATAGTGATTAGAGGACCTTGTCAAACCTTTAGACCCTTACCCCTTTTAGCTAAATTTTTATTTGATCCATATGGGATAAAAACACTACCCAAATCTAACAGTTTACAAATATATGTTGGAAGTGTCAACTCTCTCCGTTACCCAGTACAAATAGAATATGTTATGATATTATCAACTTATAAGCAAAATTCCCATATTTTATAGCAACTTCCCAAATCAGTAGTGAACCTCTATTTCTTATATTCTATATAATCTGTTGGAAAAGCCTAAGAATGTAACCCAAACATAAAGTAAACCTCTAGGTTCATGTACTATTATGGCAACTGTAGTCTAAAAAAAATCCGTTAGAACAATTGCTATTTAATAAGACTCATGAACAATAGTGCACCAAGAACTGCTAAAAGTCTAAGCGTACTCAAAAGAAATATTAACCAATTGAATAATGCAATGGTGTTGAATTATTTTTTGCTGGAGTTGATCTTGAATAGATGTATTATTTGTTGTAGGTTGCTTGAAGGATTTGTGAATTGGTTTTTACATTCTATAGTCCATTAACTCTACTTGGTGCATTAGAAGTAAAAAAAATTGCAAAAGGATATTAAATACTAGGCAAAGCAAATAGAATTAAATAGAACAAGAAAGTTAACAGCGCTGCAAAAATAATACCTAATAGATCATGTATATATATATTATTGGTCGCGAATGGATACTATAACAACAAATGTTTGTAGAAGGGGGGTTGAATACAAACTTTAGCAAATAAAAATTTAAGAGACATACGGTTTACTTTTATATAATTCTTATTGATGTTAATCAAGAATTACATGAACTAGATGCGGAAAATCTAAGTTCAATAAAAGGTGGCAACTAGATTTGTCTAACACATAGACAATGCTAATCTTAAACAACTAATGTCTAAGATGTTCAACATATGAACAAGTTTGTTACACTGAAAGTAAAATGCTAACTCTTCTAATTCTCAACTTATGAGATTTCAGTGCTTTTCAACGCATACTTAGCATGTTTCCATGCATGAGTATATATAAGCAAAGTGTGTCCGGGTTGATGAAGAGAGAAGGAAACAAATGTACTTGGTTTAATAATATTATAATAGATAAAGTTAGTGTGTGAAAAGTAAGTTAACTTTATACACAAAGTGTGTAAAGTGAACATACTTTTCAGTAATTAGTATACCCACTATCTATTATTATATTATTAAAGTGCTACCTTTATATCTTGGAAAAGTAAACTTCTCCTTTCACGCTTGTGCTTTAATCAACACCATGCTTTCAGATGATTTGACTTAACCAAGTATAGAGTTGTCAGCCATACTTATTTGTCAAAGCATATCTTCGAGATCTTCTTTTCGAAAGTATCTTTTCTCCTTTTCCAGAGGATAAAGATCTATCCTTTTTGTTTCTTTACAGATACAAAAAGTGCTAAGTACTTTTACAAGAAAAAGATCTAAGGCATAATAGAACAACACATGTTCTGCCTTTGACTTAACAGAATATTACACTGAAAAACTATTAGCTGATTAACGACTCAGCTAACAGACACTGAACTGCAAATGTAATTTTGCTCAGCTAAGGATAATTGTGAAAGACTCAGCTAACTTGATTTGCTCAGCTGATCGAAATGCTCAGCTAATAATACAAATCAAAGAATAGCTAATAAACTGATCAAACTAAACTGTCAGCTGATCCCAAGGGCTCAGCTAATCATTTGAGTGTGATCAGCTTATGGAGAGGAGAAGGATAAGTATAGAATACCTTATCTGACATGTGTAAGGCATCAGCTGATCAAAGAGATACTGTCAGCTGATTGTTTGTTTGCTCAGCTGATAGAAGATATACTGTCAGCTGATCATTTGTCTTCTCAGCTGATCTTTTGAAGAGCCCTTAGCTGATGGTTAGCACCATCAGCTGATGCTTTGTAGATGCATAGCTGATGCTTCTTAACTTGTCACTTCTTCTTAGCTGATCTTTCTGAAGCTGGTCCTTTGGCTGATACTCAGTGTTCAGCTGACACTTTGATTCGTCAACTGACATTTCTTACTTAGAAATTCTTTAAGTCTAATATGAAAAACAACACATGTTTTTCATTGATCTAAGTCCAAAACTGAATATATAGTTTTGTTAACATCAAATCCTATTTTACTTAATAGATATGTTTGATTTAGGTTTGATATTGCTATCTCCCCAACAATCTCCCCCTATTTAATGATGACAAAACCTTATCTGTTTAAGAAGAATCAGTTTGATTCGGATTTGTAAAGATAAAACTTTTAAGTGCATTTTGGTTACCTAGCTATCTGTTTTTGGTAACTCTTTTAAAGTATGTTCCCTGATATTCTGTATTTGGGAATCTTTTCATTTATGAAGTACCATGTTCTGTTTTTTTGGTATCTTTCATCCTTTTTCTGTTTTTTTAGGATTTTTGAGTTTTCTAAATTTACATTAGGTGAGCTATCTACGAAGAGTCATCTATACTAGAATTTTAGCTAAGTAGTCCATGATCAAAGTTTCAAGCTTGATTACAAAACAAAGTATTTACATCAGAGTTCGTACAATGTAATCTAACTATGAGTTAAACTAAGTACAGAAGTTGAACTATTCTAGGAATTTGAAATTACATCTAATCTAGTTATGAAGTTTCAGTTTTCTTCCCACCAAGGTTCTTCTTTCACATTCAGAAGTCTGTCTAGTGGATTTGTAGCCAACAACTCTTCAGCTCTTGCTTGAATCAGACTTTCAAAATGTTCATTTCCTGTCTGTCCCCTTGTTGAAGTTGCAGCTTGAAAGATTAATTCTCCAGGGGCTCTTCCTAAGTCAGTTTCTCTTAGAAATCTCCAAACACCAGCTATGTTCTTGAAGAACATCCCTCTTTCAGGTTCAGTTATGTACTTAAACATTTCTGGTTCAATGTTGGAGAGCAAAGCAGTGTTGAGATTTTCATATGCAGACAGGTAAGGATGATCAGGATTGAGTATAATCTGTTCAGCAGGTACAAAAGCTTTGGAGGATTTCTTGAAGGCATCCTCAATCACATCAATGTGTTCCACAAATTGATCATGAGTGCATATCCTATGGTAAACAGACATTCTGATCCAGTATTCGAATTTGTTTATAAATCTTGTGGCAATTTCACTTTTGGATTTAAGGAGGTGGTACAGAGTCTCAATCATCTCAGTGAAGGAAAACAGTTTGCAGTGATGAATATAGGCATTCTCTTGTGTTTTTCTTTCATCTCTTCTTACTAATCTGAGATATGGCCCTTCATCTGTTCCCTTATATGGAGTGACTCTGGAGATGAGATTTGGATCCTTTCTTTCTACCAAGTTCTTCTTGTTTTCCGAGAGCTCTTTGATCTCCCTTTCAGATTGTTGAGTGGTAACTCCAAAGTTGAACTCATGCAATGCTTGAATGGCTTCTCTATGAGTTATTCCTCTTTTAGGAACTTTCTTGGCATTAGGATCATCTTGCTGTGGTACAGCTTGTGTTGGATGTGATTAAGAGGATAGCATGATGATTTCTTCTTCTTGTAATTCTCTCAACTCATCATCAGTGACACTAATGATTGTAGCAAGATCTTCAGGAGTAGTGAAATCCTGGTGTCTCTCCTTGGTTTTCAGAACTTCTTCAATGGTTGTACCAAGAGCAGCAGCCAGTTCACTTAGCTCTCTGAGATTCTCATCCTCTTGATTAAGTTGCTCTTCCTTCCTTTCTTATGCTTCAATCTCCTCAGCAGACATAATTTTCTTTCCTTTTCTCCTTGATGTGCTGCTGGGAGTTGGTTGACTTGGTTGAACTGGAGAGGAAACTTGGACTGTTGGAGTTGTTGTAGAGGGGCTCTGCTTCTTCAAGTTGAACAGAGAGGACAGACGATGATCATCTTCATCAACATCATCAGATTCATCTAATGGTATGGGGATTGGGGCATAGGATTCATCTTGCCTTGATTTCTTAGCACTCTTCCTTCTATCCATTGTCTTTAGCCTTCTTTTAGGCCTTTGCTGTTCTTGAGCAGGCTGCTCCCCCTCAGATTGATTCTCCTCCTCAACATCTAATTTTCTTTGTGTTTCTGTTTCATTGGGGGCAGATGCATCCTCCGCTTGCATAGCCTGAACCTCAGATGTATATGCATCAACAGCTGCTCTGATTGTATCTGGTGAAGGTTCTCTTCTAACTGACTTCTCCCCCTTTTTGTCATCATAAAATGTAAAAGGAAAGTTGTCAGAGGGCTTAGCAGCAGAAGGAGGCCTGAAAGAAGAAGTTGAAGGAGAGGTAGTGGGGATAGGAGGTGGGGTGAAGAATGGAGGTCTCCTCAGGCTTAGGATAGCATCAGTGATATTGGTGAATTCTTTGAGGGTTTCACTGTGCTTTTGGATGGAGTAGTTGTCTAGGTGTTGGAGGCCAGTAGTTATGGTTTGGAGAAGAGAAGGGACTCTAAGAAGAGAGTCAGGGATGGTGACAGAGATGTTTGGAGGTGAAGGTCTTAGGGTTGAAAGCTGGGTTAGAAGGTTGGAAATGGTGTGGTTGAGGCTGGTAAGGGTTTGGTTTGAGATGGTAGGAGATGGGGTAGGAGTAGGCTTAGAAGTTTGGGTAAGATGTTGATCTAATTTGGTCAGAATTGGGGATAGATCAATAGGAGCAGGGGTGGGTTGGATTTGGGATTGGGTTGATTTGAGTGACTCAATCTCTTGGGTTAGATGAGAGAGTTGAGTTTCTGTTTTAGTTTGGAAGGAGGTGAAGGAGGCTTGAAGACTATCCATCTTTTGAGAGATGGACAGTAGACTTTGAAGTATTCGGGGTGAGGGTTCAGAAGAAGTCGAGAGAATGGGTTGAGTAGGAATTGATTGAGTTGAGGTGCCAAGAACAGGAATAGATTGAGGTCCCTCACTTAGACCTTGGTTTATAGGCCTAAGATCACTGGGAACAGAGAGTATGCCCTGTACTAATGGCTGGTTTATGCCACTAGTATTGACAGGCAGTGCACTAGTATGTGTAAGGATTAAATCAAAAGTAGTTGCAAGTATGTGAGTGTGAGTGAGGGTTGCACTCAATGGGGTATCCCTTATTTCAGTAGCAAGTTGTTGTGAACTTACTAAGGGAAAGGCTTGACTCATAGAGGCTAAAGACACAGTGTGACCTTAGGAGGAGGTCTGTCTTTCAATGGTATCACCCTGTTAGGAGGGTGGCCCAGATTGCAACAATCCCATATTTACGAATGTGTCCTTTTGTGAGGGCACATCCACTGGCAGTTGGGTGAAAGCAACATCCATAAGCTCCCCCTCAACATAAGAGGTATCTATAGGAGTTGAGGTCAGAGGTGTGGATAACACTACCTCAGAGACTTGTGGAAAGTGCACAATCTCTTGTGACCTTAATTCAGTATAGGTGTAGGAGGGAGTAGAACTAGCAACTGTTGGGAGTTGACTAGAGCTTGGCAGTTGTGGAGGTGTTACAACTAGAGGTGAGGATGGGTTCTCATTGGTGGGGTCAACCAAATGAGTGTCCTCAGAGATTGAGAGTATAACTGTGATGTGTCTTGTTTTGCTGATCTCAATGAGCTACTCCAGCTTATCAGAGACCACTTCATCATCAGGGACATCTTCATCTCCACCATTAGTGCTCTATGAACAGAGTCACTTGATCCTTGTTGTTGATCAGGATTGGGATAAGCAATTGTACCTCCAAGAGTTCTACTGGGAGAATCATCATCAGATTCTTCATTACTATCATCATCACCAACATGACCTCTTTCATCATTACTATATACTGCAAACATCCTTTCAGCAGTGTCCATCAACTCTTCATCCATGGCTTCATCTTGAGCAGGAGTCACTGACTCTTCAGAATGCTCAGTGAGTCTATCAAGGGACTCAGAATCATCAGCCACATCTTCCAAAACAACATCTTCTGCATCATCAATTAACTCCTGCATCTCAGGAGTGATTGCAGGACCAGCATCATCTCTTATTAAGTGAAACACTTTTTGACCCATCTGTGGGATTGGCATTGTGTTATATGTAACATTCAGATGTGTATATGCCTCCCACTGCAAAGTTTGTAGAGCAATCAAACTAAGAAATCTGATATAGGGCACATGGATCCTTGTTGTCTTTTTGACAGTTCCCAAAGTTATCTTATCCACCATCTCAGTAAAGATAACTTGAGCAAAATCTACATTCCTTCCAGTCACCAGAGCATGAAGAACCATAAGCTCAGTCTGATTCAGTAGGTCATGGCTCCCCGATTTATGACCAAAACATCTAATGATGACACCAGCCAAGTACTTCCAGGGGTGACCTAAAACTGACAGCTTGTATCTACCATGAGAGATAGGTTCATTGTAGCCGATCAGTGGCAGAACCTCCAAGGTTTGTTCAACAGTAGCAAAGGGTTGGAATGGTGCAAAGTTGGGTATGGATAAAGCTTGTGTGAGGGTTTCAACTGAGATGACAATGGGTGTTTGGTTGTTTAAGATAGTGCAAGTAATGGTTTGATTGTTTGGATGGTATCTGGAAGTGTACCACATCTCCCCAATAATATTAGGGAAGATAAACAGAGGATGAGCTGAGAGGCATGGAAACAGGGGATGTGCTTTTATGAAGTTAACAAAAGGTTCAAATCCCTGATTTGCCTTTGATTGAGGTATGTCGGTGTTGATTATGATATTATTTGGAGTAATGGTGAAGAGAGAGTTAGGAGTAACATTCTCACCTGAAATAGCATTGGGAACCTCAGTAGGGTTGAACATCACCATTGTTGCAGAGCTTGAGAACATGACGATACAGTTACTTGAAAGTAGTGAAAGAGAAGGGTTTCGGAGAATTAGAGTTTTGAGAATGTTGGAAAGTGTAGAAATGAAAAACCGCTCAAAACGTCTTTATATCTTTCTTGGAAATCCAATCTGTCACAAAAATATCTTTTTGAAAAAGTAACTGTCACATCTGCAAAAAGGTGATACACGGAATTGTTAATAAATACACAGACAATTAACGGACAATTAAACGAAATTAAATACTACCTAGAATATAATAAATACAAATGAGAAATTAATAAAATAAGTGTGGGGACACATAATTTTCGACTTTTGAAAATCATCAGCTGATACAATTGAGTGTCAGCTGATCCATGTTGAGATAAATTAAGTGTCAGCTAATGAGTGCACTTAGCTGAGCTTCTAAGCCTTAGCTGATGGTTTATCAGCTGAGGTATAGTGTCAGCTGATGGGCGTCAGCTGATATAATTCCATTAGCTGATCTACCATAAGTAAAAGATATGTAGAAGCTTAGATAAATACATCATTTCACACACAAATAAAATTATTTTTTCCCACAAAATTAACTACCTAAGAACAGAATATATTACAAGTTTAACATGCCAAGTTTGGATATTAGAAAGTTGAACCGAGACTCATCCAAAGGTTTTGTAAAAATGTCAGCTAATTGAACATCAGTGTTTATTATAGTGCATTGAAACTTTCTTTTTCTGCACATTATCTCTAAGAAAATGATGTCTGATTTCAATATGCTTAGTTTTTGAATGCAAAACAGGATTGTTAGATATAGATATGGCACTGGTGTTGTCACACAGAATTGGTGAGTTTTCAAACTGTAAGTCATAATCAAGTAGTTGATTCTGCAGCCATAACAATTGAGCACAGCAGCTTCCAGCAGCAATGTATTCTGCCTCAGCTGTTGAAGTTGAAACAGAGTTTTGTTTTTTGCTTGACCAGCTGACTAATCTTCCACCTAATAGTTGACAACCACCAGATGTACTCTTTCTGTCTAGTGTGCAACCTGCAAAGTCAGAATCAGTGTATCCAACTAACTCAAAATTAGAATCTTTGGGATACCAAAGACCTAGATTAGGAGTTCCTTTGAGATACCTGAAAATTCTTTTAACAGCAGCTAAGTGAGATTCTTTGGGATCTGCTTGATATCGAGCACAAAGACATGTTGAAAACATAATATCTGGTCTACTTGCAGTGAGGTATAAAAGAGATCCAATCATACCTCTATAAGCTGTAATGTTCGCTGATTTACCATCAGTGTCCTTTCCAAGCTTTAAGGCAGTGGACATGGGTGTTTTCATTGAAGAACAATTTTCAAACTCAAATTTCTTAAATAAGTCATTTACATACTTTGTTTGATGAATGAAAATTCCATCAACCTCTTGTCTTATTTGAAGTCCAAGAAAATAGTTTAGTTCACCCATCATGCTCATCTGATAGTTATCAGACATGAGTTTTGAAAACTTTTTACAAAGATCCAAATTTGTAGACCCAAATATTATATCATCTACATATATTTGTACAAGAATCACATCACCCTTGATTTTCCTTATAAACAAAGTGCTATCTATGCTTCCTCTTATAAAACCTTTGTTAATTAGAAAAGAAGAGAGGGTATCATACCAGACTCTTGGTGCTTGCTTTAGACCATACAAAGCTTTGTTCAAGAAGTATACATGATCTGGTTTGCTTGCATCCTCAAAACCTGGAGGTTGTTTGACATACACCTCTTCCTTCAATTCTCCATTAAGGAAAGCACTCTTAACATCCATTTGGAAAACTTTAAAGTCTTTGAAGGCAGCATAAGCTAGAAACTGTCTTATGGCTTCAAGTCTTGCAACAGGGGCAAATATTTCATCATAATCAATACCTTCTTCTTGGCAATACCCCTGTGCAACTAACCTTGCTTTGTTTCTGATGATCAGCCCTTGTTCATCAATTTTGTTTCTTAAAACCCACTTAGTACCAATGATGGATTTGTTCTTTGGTCTTGGCACCAAAGTCATACATTGTTCCTAGTGAATTAACCCAATTATTCTTGCATGACATTAATCCAGTGAGGATCATTTTGGGCTTCATCTACCTTCTTTGGTTCAATCATAGAAACAAAACCTGTGTATAAACATAAATTACAAGCTTTTGATCTTGTTAGTACAGGTGCTTCTATGTTACCTATAACCTGATCTTTAAGATGATCCTTGTGGTCTTTATAGGCATTTTGGATTCTGGGAGAGTTTGAATTATTTTGGATTATGGGAGTCAAAATTCTTTGGTTTGGATCAGCTGATGAGACTTCTGGTTAATCAGCTGACAGAATTTCAGGAATGTCATTTGATGAAACTTCTACTGATGAAGGAATGTTTGATATGGAATTAGAGTCCATTGATGTTGAGTCATGATTCACATCATTCAATAAAAGTGTGGGTTGATTTAGGATAGGTTGTGCAGAGGTATTTTTTAAGTTTGGAACAGATTCATCTAAGTCATCTATGTCAGCTGATGGGAGTGAATCAGCTGATGGGAGTGGATCAGCTGATACTTGAATATTATTATCACAAGTAAGCAGCAGATCATTAAATTCCTCACCTGTAGATGGATTAGTATAACAGGAAGCAACAAAGTCATTTTCATTAAAACTTACATTGATTGATTCTTCTATGACCTTTGTTATGATGTTGTAGATTCTGTAAGCTTTGGAGAGCACAGAATATCTAACATAAACACCTTCATCAGCCTTGGGTGCAAACTTTTGCAGTTGATCTCTCTGGTTCAGTATGAAGCACTGACACCCAAAGATGTGAAAGAAACTGATGTTTGGCTTCCTTCCCTTAAGCACTTCATAGGGAGTTTTATTGTGCCTCTTTATCACAAGAGATCTGTTCTGTGTAAAACATGCACAGCTGACAGCTTCAGCCCAGAAGTTAAATCCTAACCCACTCTCACACAACATGGTTCTTGCAGCTTCAATCAAAGTTCTGTTTCTTCTTTCAGCTACACCATTCTGTTGTGGAGTCCTTGGAGTAGAGAAGTTTTGAGATATTCCTTTCTTATCACAGAAACTTTCAAGAGTTTGATTTCTAAACTCAGTTCCATGATCACTTCTAAGCATCCTCACCAGATTGCCATTGAGCACTTCCATCTTTCTAATAAAGCTCATTATCTCTTCAGCAGCCTCACTCTTAGCTTTGAGGAAGATGACCCAAGTGTATCTTGAGAATTCATCAACCATCACCAATGCATACTTACTTCCACCAATACTAGCAGTAGCAACAGGACCAAATAGATCCATGTGCAGCATGTAGAAAGGTTCAGTAATGGAGAAGGACTGCTTAGATGGAAAAGAAGTCTTGTGCTGCTTTCCCTTCTCACAGGCAGAACAAGGTTTAGGCTTTACATAAGTCGGTGAAGGTAGTCCTGACACTAGTTCACCCTTGCTCAGCTTGTTTATATTTTTGAAGTTTAAATGGGAAAGCCTTTTGTGCCATAACCAGTTTGTGTCAGTTACAGACTTGGTATACAAACAAGTTAACTTTGATGGATCACCAGAGGACATATCAAGAGTGTATACATCCTTGGTTCTTTTTGCACAAATTATTGTTTTACCTTCTTGATCTAAAATAGAACCACCTGTCTTTGTAAAGAGGACTTTATGATCACCATCACATAACTGACTTATGCTGATGAGATTGTACTTAAGCCCTTTAACATATGATACTTTGGACAAGGTTAGGTTCCCATTATGAAGTTCTCCGTAGCCTTTTGTTTGGCCACAATTGTTATCACCAAAGGTCACTCTTGGACCCTTTTCCTTCTTGTAGTAACTTAACAGAGCTTTACAACCAGTCATGGTCCTTGAACATCCACTGTCAAGATACCATGTGTTAATGCCCTGCAAAGATTAGATTTAAAGAAGGTTAGTGATACTTAGGGTATCCATAACTAAGTGGACCCCTGTGGATTGCACCTAGCTATCCACTTCATATTAGGTTGTTTAAAAATGATAGGAACAGCTGTGTTATCAATATCAGACCGCAGTCTTGAGTTACCTTCAAGGGAACAATCACTTGCCTTATGTCCTTTGCTCCCATATTTATAACATTTTTGACTTTTGGAGCCTTTGACATGTTTTAGAGATTGCCCAGGAGATGTCTTAACTATCTTCTGATGACTATGGGTCATCAGCTGACAGATTTCACCATTCAACTGTTGCAGCTGATTCTGTAAACTGATTAGGTCTTTGTTTACAGACACCTTAGATTGATCTTTAGGAAAAAGGAATTTTTTATCAACCTTAGATGTGGCAGATTTGGACTTCATGTGAACATTAAGTCCTTTTCTCTTGGTTTCTTTTATTGAAAGAGTTTGAAGTGATGCTGGATCAGCTAAGCAGATTTCAGAGGATCTTTGATCAGCTGACAGGCTATCAGCTGAGCAACTATCATCTGTTTTCTGATCAGCTGATGAAGGATCATCAGCTAATGAAATGCCAGTCAGCTGAGTACTTATATTTAATATATCAGCTTTCAAGGTTTGACAACATGATGTCTCTTTGGTTTCAACAAATGATTCAATTCCTTTACTTGCTTCCTTTAACACTAAATTATTTGTACTTTTACTATCTGACAGAACAATAGAATCTTCAATAACTTTTGAAGTTGTTGAGTCCTTTAGCTGAGGACATTTACTTTTGACAAATCTGTTAGTGATAATACTTTTTCCTTTTACTATCTTTTGAAAAGTAAGAGGTAAAATATCATCCTTTTCTAAGATATTAATGTTCTTACTAAAATCAACACAATTAGCATCTTGGGAATAATTTCCACCAATAATAGCTTGAACTTGTTTAGGAATCTGTTCATTGACACACTGAGTGGTCTTTTCAGCAGAAACACACCAAGATTTAACTACTTTTTGTAGGTCATTAAACTTTATTGTTGCTTCATTGGTTTCTTTTACCAAGATCTGATTAAGTATCTTTTGATTAGCTAAATTATCTTCTAGTTTTGTCATTAGTTTTAGTTTCTCATCTTTAAGAATTAACATATCTTTTAGTGATTTAATTTCTATTTTTAGCTTCTTTTCTCTTTGAATATTTAACTGAAACTCAACACACAGATAGTCAAACATAGTGTTCTTTTCATTATCTTCATAGTTAATAAATTTTCCAACCTGATACATAGAAGAGGGATCCCAGTCAGGAGAAATACAAGCTTTGGCAGCTTTCTTCATGTCCTCATCAAATGAACTTGTACTCCCAGTGTTGGCCATCAAACTGAGCTGAGCAGAGAGGACCTCATCTTCATCACTTGAGAGATCTTCCTCAGCCCAATCTTCTTCTTCAGCAACCAACACACTATTCTGGGCCTTCTTCTTCTTTTTGTCAAGGACAGCAGCAAGAAGCTTTTTGTACTTAGCTTCATAATCAATCTTGCTGTCTGAGCTTGAGGAACCCTTGAAGCCTATGCTTCCTCTTGACTTACATTCACTGGCATAGTGACCAGTCTTGCCACAGGAAAAGCAACCTTCAGAAGCCTTTGTTTTAAACTTGGCTTTTTCTCCATGGAAGGGTTTATTCTCAAACCTCTTGACACCCTTTCTTTTCTAGAAAGGTTTGAACCTTTTTACCAACATGGCAGCCTGCTCAACAGCAGCTTCAATGTTGTCCATGTTCTCCAGATCTTCATCCCCATCAGCCACCTGCTCTTCATCAGAAGTTTCCTCTTCTTCTACCTCATCACTTGATTCATCCACCACTACTGCAAAACTCCTAGATCTTGTATCCTTATATACAAGGGCAGTAGTTGGAGCTTTTGCAGCCTCCTTCATATCCTTGGTAGAGAGTTTCCTTTGTTTCACTGATTGTTCATGATTCATAAGGTTTCCATATAAACCAACCAGTGTAAGACCCTTGATTTTCTCACCATGTTTAAGCACAGTGATAAAATGATCCCAAGATTCTGGGAGAAAGTCTAGAAACTTGTTTACAAGTTCCTTATTGCTCTTGGGAACATCTGCCCTTCTTAAGTCATTAATAAGGCAGTTGAACCTTGTAGGTCTGAGTAAGACTTTCACCTTTATGAGCAAAAAAGAACTCATATTCTCTAACCAGAAGGAGTTTCTTGTTTTTCTGCACTTCTTCAGTGCCTTCATATGCAACGGTCAAGGTGTCTAGCATCTCTTTTGCATATTTGCAGTTAAGAACTTGATGATAGACATCATTTGGTAGTACATAGACTAAGGTTGTTCTTGCTTTAACATCAAGATTAACAAGTCTTTTGTCTTCATCCGACCATTGATTTATAGGCTTTATAATAAGTCTTTCAACAGCAGGAACTTCATCAGTGGCTTTAGTTACTTGAATAGTTGAGGAAGGAACATAAGGACCTTCAGTTACAATTTTGAGCATCACATCATCTAGGTTTGACTTATAAAGAAGAACTCTACTCTTCCAGAGAGAAAAGTTTTCTCCATCAAAAGTTGGACACCTAGTGAGTGAGCCATTATTTGAAGAACCATTTGAAGCAGCAACCGGAGTGGCCATTTTGTAGTGTGGGGTAGAAGCAGTTGAAGAGTAAAAAAAACAGATCTTAGATATGAGTTATCTAGCCTGCTCTGATACCAGTTGTTGGTCCCGAATTAATACTACAACAACAAATGTTTGTAGAAGGGGGGTTGAATACAAACTTTAGCAAATAAAAATTTAAGAGACACACGGTTTACTTTTATATAATTCTTATTGATGTTAATCAAGAATTACATGAACTAGATGCGGAAAATCTAAGTTCAATAAAAAGTGGCAACTAGATTTGTCTAACACATAGACAATGCTAATCTTAAACAACTAATGTCTAAGATGTTCAACACATGAACAAGTTTGTTACACTGAAAGTAAAATGCTAACTCTTCTAATTCTCAACTTATGAGATTTCAGTGCTTTTCAACGCATACTTAGCATGTTTCCATGCATGAGTATATATAAGCAAAGTGTGTCCGGGTTGATGAAGAGAGAAAGAGACAAAGGTACTTGGTTTAATAATATTATAATAGATAAAGTTAGTGGGTGAAAAGTAAGTTAACTTTATACACAAAGTGTGTAAAGTGAACATACTTTTCAGTAATGAGTATACCCACTATCTATTATTATATTATTAAAGTACTACCTTTATATCTTAGAAAAGTAAACTTCTCCTTTCACGCTTGTGCTTTAATCAACACCATGCTTTCAGATGATTTGACTTAACCAAGTATAGAGTTGCCAGCCATACTTATTTGTCAAAGCATATCTTCGAGATCTTCTTTTCGAAAGTATCTTTTCTCCTTTTCCAGAGGATAAAGATCTATCCTTTTTGTTTCTTTACAGATACAAAAAGTGCTAAGTACTTTTATAAGAAAAAGATCTAAGGCATAATAGAACAACACATGTTCTGCCTTTGACTTAACAGAATATTACACTGAAAAACTATTAGCTGATTAACGACTCAGCTAACAGACACTGAACTGCAAATGTAATTTTGCTCAGCTAAGGATAATTGTGAAAGACTCAGCTAACTTGATTTGCTCAGCTGATCGAAATGCTCAGCTAATAATACAAATCAAAGTATAGCTAATAAAATGATCAAACTAAACTGTCAGCTGATCCCAAGGGCTCAGCTAATCATTTGAGTGTGATCAGCTTATGGAGAGAAGAAGGATAAGTATAGAATACATTATCTGACATGTGTAAGGCATCAGCTGATCAAAGAGATATTGTCAGCTGATCGTTTGTTTGCTCAGCTGATAGAAGATATACTGTCAGCTGATCATTTGTCTTCTCAGCTGATCTTTTGAAGAGCCCTCAGCTGATGGTGCTATGCTTTGTAGATGCATAGCTGATGCTTCTTAACTTGTCACTTCTTCTTAGCTGATCTTTCTGAAGCTGGTCCTTTGGCTGATACTCAGTGTTCAGCTGACACTTTGATTCATCAGCTGACATTTCTTACTTAGAAATTCTTTAAGTCTAATATGAAAAACAACACATGTTTTTCATTGATCTAAGTCCAAAACTGAATATATGGTTTTGTTAACATCAAATCCTATTTTACTTAATAGATAGGTTTGATTTAGGTCTGATATTGTTATCTCCCCAACATATATATATATATATATATATATATATATATATATATATATATATATATATATATATATATATATATATTGCTTTATTATGGAGCTGTAGTAATATCGTCATCATTTTGCAGTACAAAAAAAAAGGAAAGACCCGGAGACTTGTAAGATATCTCACAAATAAGTATAATAAAGCAATAACAGCAATACAATGTTAGACAACATAATAAATGAAAATCGAGTCCTTGATCGAGAGTTAGGAGATTTTTGGTTGCATCTAATGTTTTTCTCTGAAGGTATGGCACACAACTACTATATGATTTCATTTCCTAATGATATTAAGGTTCAATCGGTAATTAAAACCATGACTTGCAAAACTTTCGCTCAGTTATCACTCAGTCAAGCATAGAGTGTTAAGTAAACTATGACGTTTGAAAACTGGTTTTGTTCACCTAATTCTACAAAATTAGTTACATAATTTTTTTGTACTACTATACCAGCTTCTAGGGAGGAGTTTTCGAAGAGGAAAGAATGGTGCATGTCAAATAGTTATTTGGTTAGTCAAGTTCCATTTTTATATCACTTGTGGTCAGCGATTTGACACTAGCTTTAATACCTACTAATTTTCAGTTACTATGCCCGATTTTACTATATTTTCTTTTAATGTAAGTGTTTTAATCGAAAAAGGGTGCTTGTGATTGCTTATTTTAAGTTGTTTAAATACACATGCTACTTTTGACATTTTTAGCTTATTTATTTATTTAAAAGAATAATTTTCTAAATACATATGCTAACATTTGATTAACAAACATTATTTTAGTCAAAATAGAGAAATACAAAATCAAATATCAAAAATCTTATATACTGGCCCGTGTTCACACGGACTTGATATCTAGTACTAAGATATAAAAGATTCGAGTAACATAACTTTATAACCGCTGGAAGCTTCAAATCGAACAATGAATGCACCAATTACCTAGCTAGATTAATTAAATTAATGACCGGCTACGTCTAACAACCGGTGGACGAACGAAGAAAATGAAACGGCGGTAACCGATGGGGGAACGGAGAAAATGAATCGGAGGAAGACCACAAAGAAGTAACGGTTGCCATCATGATGCATCATCCAAGCCTATCCTAATTACATGCCACGTAACCAAGCTTTACGGCATGTTCTCGAGTTATTTTAAAGAGGGAAGAGAAGGAGTGGAAAGGGAAGAGAGGAAAGGAAAGGATGGAAAAACTCCCCCTCCCAATCATTCCAAAAATGGGAGGAAAAATTTTACTCACAAAACTAGCAAAATTGTCCCTCCCAATCCCTCCCAACCCTTTCCTTTCCCCTCCTTAAAAACTTAAGAACACAATTTTCATCACATCCCTCCCACTCCTTCCCTTCCCCTCATTAAAAAAACTCGAGAACAGGATGTTAGCCTTTGATAATGCATGATTTTGGAATACTTAGAAGCAAGGCATGCCAACTCAGTAAATGAAGTGTTGAATTATAGTAGATATAGATAATATTGACATCAATAAAAATATATTAAATAATTATAAAACACATAAAAATAAGAATTTAGAAAATTGGTGATATAAGATGTTAACACCGACACTAACAGTGGAAGCGTCAACGCGAGAGGGTAGAGGACAGACTAGGCAGAACCGTGTATCATGAGACGAAAAGACATGATTTTGTTTTTTGGAAAAAGTTATCGATCAAAATAATTATAATTAGAGACAAAAAGGTCAAGTCTTTGTTGATTACAATTAAAAGGAATTTAATAAATTAAGAATTTTATTAATATGATATTTTAAATTATTATAAAAAATATGACATTCATAAATTAGTATGTACAAATACTATTTTTAATGTTTAAAAAGGAAATATATATAAAATTCTTTTATTTTTTTTTAAATTTAGAAAAATTAAATTTACTAAATTAAATTGAATTTTAATTTTGATAAAATAGATGTTTTAAATTTGATAATTAAAATTTTAATATAAATTCGTAGTTATGACTATTAAATACATTATATTCATGTTTATTTTCGCTTTTTTTAACTAGTTTATTGCCCCGTGTAAAAACACGGGGATGTTTAAAGAAAAGTATAAAATTTGATGGTATGAAATTATAAGAGGTATAGTAAAATAGGGTAAGGTTATATAAAGAACCTCCCTTAAACATAGAACCTATAGAACATTCTCTGGTAATTACACGTGACACATAGTTTATGGGCAAAAAAGGAAATAAAAAAAATGGCATCTTACAGCCCTCCCCCCCCCCCCCCCCTTTTAACAATTTTAATCAAAAAATTATACCGTTAGATTCAGTTTTTCGTTCTCTTTCAAACAAGACCGGTCTTGATATATTTCAGAATTTTTTTTTTGAAATGCAAATTTTGCATTTTGAGTTCTGTTCATACTAAATGCAAAATGCAAAAAATCAAAAAATGCAAAATATCATCATGCAGGTCATCCATATGTTTCCAAAATGCAAAATATGAAAATGCAAAATGCAAAATGCAAAATGCTTCCAAAATGCAAAATCAGACAAAAACACTACCCGATGCCCAAATGCAAACAAAAATTTCATGTTAAATTTTTTTTTAGAAAATATAGGAAGAGTGATCTTGTTTGAAAGAGGATTAAAAAACTAAAAGATTGGTATAATTTTTTTGTTTAAATTCACAAAACTTAAAAAGTTTGACAATTTAAAGTTTTTGGGTTTTTTTTAAATCCCTAGGTTGTTGGGAGGGGCATTTCCCATATTTACCATTTTCTTCATAATTTAATACATAATTATTACAGTTTTGTCATTGTTCAATCTCATCCATTGATTTATTACATAATTTAATACATATTAGTTCTTTAGGTTCTTTGTTTAACACATGGTTCTTTATTGATTCATTTTCTAGTAAAATAAGTGTAATAGTGTTTCAGAAGTATTTTGAGAAATTAAAATTTTGAGATAAAAATAATAAAATATCACCAAAAATTTACATATGTCAGAATTTGTAACAAAAACCATAACAAATTTTTTTGAAGTAATACTATTAATGGTAACAAAAAATAAATATTAATTTTTAAAAAGTGTCATATTACAATAATATTTATACCAAAACGTAGATGAAAATGAGACGATCGTAAATATATAATTATTTTTTCTCTAAACAACATGTATCACAAGTTACTGAACATAATTTATAAACACCATATAATTAATTACATTAATATACAATTTTTATAAGACCCCCTCACATTTTCTTAAAAACCCCTCACATGTTTTATAAAACCCCCTCATAATTTTCATTCAGGCCCCTCCCAATTAATTTAGATTTGGAATCCGATGCCTGATAATCTTTCTAAAATTGTTTTTGAAATTGAATAATTTTGAAATTGAAGATTGTGATTGGTTGATTGAGTTTCAATTTATGGTTATTTTAGGAATTTTGCATGTCTTTTAAATATACAGGTATAGATAGTTAATTAAAGACGGAGAGCAAGGAGCTTCGACATTACGATCACCTCTAAAATATCCGCGGCCTATATTTATTAATGAAACAACTAGCAAGGTGCTAGAATTACAATACAAACACCAAATAAGTCAAAAACAAGAATAAGGGGAACAACACTAACACCAATCCGTCAATTTATACTTAAAGTCAACAATATTCAATTATTTCTTTAATCAAAAGAAGGAAAGAAAGAGAATGAATTTCGCTAAATTCCAATACAACCAGATCATGCCTTGCTTTCGAGAACACTTTCATGTTTCTTGATCTCCAAACCACCCAAATGAAATGTATATCACTCCCATAAAAGCCATTTTCATTCCTCCATGAAAGGGTATATCTTCAAACCACCAAAATGAAAGTGTATATCACTCTAGGCCTGTCAATGGGGCAGATCCTACCCCAGATCCGATCCGATCTGCCCCATTTATATGATCCAACGGGTCTAAAAATTGGATCCATCGCCCCAATAAGAGATCCAATAGGTCGACCCATTTAATTGGATCACTACGTGAGTCGATCTAAGATCTATCTGGGTCGACCCATTCAATATTAAACTACAATTTAATTTTAACAACCACCAACTATCATCAATTTATTAATTAGTCACCACCCGCCGCCGCCACCACCGTCCCGACCACCATCGCCACCGTCTGTACCACCCCCCACCCGCCGTTACCACCACCACCATCTGTTACCATCTCCAACACTATCGGCCGGCGATGCCACTTCCGCCGCCGCCCGCTACCGCTCCCACTAACCCTCGCCGTCACCACCCCGCCACCGTTACCGCTGCCCGTTACCGCTCCCACCACCGTTACAACCGCCACCGTCACGACCGCTATCGCCGCTGCCACCACCGTCACCGCCGCCGGCAACCACCACCCACCGCCGCCGCCGACCACTACTCACCAGTGCGCCTGATGCATGTATATAATCCTCGTCCTGTAGTCGTGCTACGTATACATCGTAAATTCATGTATACTTTTTCATGAATGCCAACACATATATAAACTCATAAAATCAATCATAAAAATATATAAATCCATGCGGTGCATTCCTCGTAATTAAAATTGTTAACAGGGCACGTACGTATGTTCCAAACTTAACTCCATCTTTGAGTTTCTCGATCTATTTTAAGTAGGCAGTGCAGTTCGTTTTGACTTTGGAAATGAAAAATAACTAAGAAAAAACGATGTACCGATACCGACTACAGGAGTTCTAAGAGACAATGTTGAGTATCATCTAATGTGACTTTGTAATATGCTAAATGAGGATCTTGGATAAATTCACTCATTTCCATTTGATTTAAATTCTAGTTAAAACTTCACAAACTTATATAATATCATAGTTAATTCCAACCAATAAGTATATCCACGTGTTAAGTGAAAGTTATAGGTGAATGTACGTGTTGGGACGAGTTTGATTTTATAATGTGGTGGGTTAGGTAGGGGGTGGGGTGGGGTGGGGTGGGTGGGCGAGGTAGGGGGTGAGGGTGAGGGTGAGGGTGGGGTGGGATGGGGTAGGAGTAGGTTGGGGGTGGGGGTGGGAGTGTAAGGGTTGGAAAAAATACTTGATAGATTATTATATAATAATAATAAATACATAATATTAAATGGGTCGCTCTGGATCAAGATCCATTAGTATTAGATCCGATTCAAATCCAACTTAATGGATCTTAATGCTAATGGGTCAGATCCAGATCCAATTAAATGGATCTATGGGTCAGGTCAGATCTTTAAAAGATCTGATCCGATCTGCCCCATTGACAACCCTATATCACTCCCATAAAAGCCATTTTCATTCCTCCATGAAAGGGTATATCTTCAAAGTTCAAACCACCCAAATGAAAGTGTATAACACTTTACTTTTATTAATATCAGGAGATAGAATATGTGAATTTCTTTCTAAATATAATAAGAAAAGAAAAAGTTTATTCGTAATGTTGATTTTCTCTTAACAAGATAACAATATATATATATATATATATATATATATATATATATATATATATATATATATATATATATATATATATATATATATGGGAGGGTTCATGCGAGAACCGCGAGAACCAATCTCATCCGTTCCTTGGATATGGGAAGTATCATGGATGGAGAGCGTGGAGAGATAAGGTGTGGCAGGGTGCATATGAGGAATTCATGGGTGGGCAATGACATTGAAGGAGGGGGAATTGGACGGCTTAGATTGGTTCTCGCGGTTCTCGCGCTAACAACGGTTCTCGCATGAACTTTTGTCTATATATATATATTATTAAATAAAAGACTTACCTTTTTACTTCTTTTAAAAGGTTTTTGCATCAATAGAACCCTCCGCTTCATCAATTTTGCTTCCACATCAGCTCCACCTCACCACTTTACATAATTATTTATCCAAAAGAGGAAAGCCCCAATTTAAAAAAAAACGCGGATCTTGGCCTATTCGGATCCTCCGACCGGGTCAATAACAAAACTCCTCTCATCGATTCTTCTCGTTCATACGCATCATTCGAAACCCTTGCCGCTACTTCACTTCGGCGATCGTTCTTGTGCTTCAAGGTATCATCGATTCTTTTTTTTCTCTTCTAAATTGTTTGATTTGTTTGTGTTCTAACCTTTTGTTGTTCTTTCTTGAACGATTCTAATCGGGAAAATCCTAATCGTTTTCTCTCTTCAGATTTCGTCGGCTAAATCGTGCAATCAACCGCAATCTTTCTTCAGAATTCGTTACAAGGTAATCCGTCGCCTCAATCGTTCTTCCTGTTGCATTCATTCTCCATCTTTCGTTACAGGGTATTCTCTTAATCGATTGTGTTGTTTCTCTGCTTAATCGATTGTGAGGTAATTTATTAATGCTAAATCGTTACTTTGTTTCGATAATATTCATGGTTTCGTTGTTTTCGCTGCTATGATCGTTCCTATCGTTTTACTCACTGCGTTTATTTTGGTTTTATGTAATTTTTAGGGTTTTTCTAATCTTTCATTCAAATGGCGATGATTCATGGTTCAGTCATCATCCACTATAATCGATCAATTATGTTTAAAGGTTTTACAATTGTAGTTAAATGACTTATTTGTTTAATAATTAATATGTCTGGTTTTGGCTTTATAGAAAATGCAGTATGTGTTGTCAAACATGACAAAATAGAGTGTCTTCCAAATTACCTGTTGATAATCAAATATTTAGTACATTGTGTGGACCAATATCAATTGCTTCGATGAATCAAGGTCTTTAATACTTTATCTCTTTATGATTTTTAAGGTTTATGTAATTATTATAATGATTAGACGAAACCAAGATACGTGTTTGTGGCTAAATTCTTTTTTGCAATTTAATTTCTTGATTGCCCACAAGGTGTTTGAAGAAATGCCCCAAAGAAACTGAAGTACCTGATTGTGCCTAAACCTCTACGAAGCAGATAGAGAAATGATGTTGTTGATTTGGTAATTATGTGAACCTTTTTAACTAAAATTAGTTTTGAAATCAATAAATTTCTACTGTCGGTGGTTATAATTTTTCTTTTGATTTGAATATACCGGCTTATTTGAGCTTCTATTTGAATACATTAACACTTTTGTCTGAGGAAATGAACTTTGTGAATCCTTATGTTGCAGTTTGTTTGCCCCATGATCCGGTAACTTTCTTCGTGTAAACATCCATTTGTAGTGTACAGAATTTATTAAGGATGTGTAGCCTTAATTTGTCCCTTTCCTGTTCTTTTGTCTGAGTTCTCTTATACTCTGTCAAGACCATATGTATTAATCAACGTAATTGGTGTTATACTATACATTTTCCGTTGAAGTGTACAGAATTTATAGAACATTGCTAAAACCACAATTGGTCTTAAACCTCCAAAGGTATGTAGTATGGAAACTTATAATTCTATCATCATCTAGAGTCCACTTTATGATAGTTAAGAGTCTATCCGATTAGATATGAACTTTATTGTTGACAAGAATATTGGCTATTCAAAATAATTGACTACTGCATGTTCTTGAAGAATAGGTATAAGAAGAATAATTGAAACTAATACTTCGTGCAAAATATGTTTATAGGTCAAGTAGAAAACTTCTACTGGAGTTCTTTGTTGGTGGTTGTTCTCAATGACCAATATTAGAAGTAACCCTTCATGCATTCAGTAAAATTATGAGATATTTATTGTGCGTTATTCAATGTTTCATACAATAAAGTTTTATCATGTCTGTAACTATAACTATTCATTTATTTTTAATTTCATTTACATATATAACTATTTCATATTTTTATAGTGTTATACATATATAACTATTCATTCATATGAACTTTAGGTTGGCATATTTGCAGCATGTGATGCACGCCATATGTTCTATGCAAAGGGTGTATGAAGAAACCTGATTATGTGTGAAAAAGGAGATAGAGGCAATGATCACTTTTCATGTAGACATGATCTGATAGAAGAGAGTGTCCACATTTGTCTAAATTCACAGCCGAATATATTATTAAAGCACAAGGGTGTGAGGAAGAGATGTATTTGTTCTTTGCTGAAGAACCAGATGCAGATTCATTGTTCATAAAGCTGGTGGAAGAGTTTGAAAGATGCATCCTTAGTTACTTTGCATTTCATTGGAGTAATGCTCATTTCATGATTAGTCAGGTATTTAGTTCTTTATTTATTATGTATTTATTTTTATTTCAGGATTACGTTTATTTTTATCTTGTCATTATATCCATCAATTCTTTAAATAATCAGATTTGCTAACAACATAAAACCTATTATATGAGTATGACAACTCTAAGTAGCAGAAGTGCATCCAAACACAACCTGTTCTATAGGTGTTGATTTTCTAATAATGTGATTATCCAATATTATATTTTTTTCACAGATAATAAAAAAACTCTCTTTTGCTTTATAATCAGGCATTAGCCGGTTCTAATGCTCAAGAGCCAAAAAAGAAGCTCACGGACCTCATGCAAGCTACCAGGTTCGATATTATTATTCAAGTTCAAGTAAGACTGCTCAAAAACATATAATATCTGTTCAAGATAAAAAACAATTCTAGAGATTAAACAATTTATGGAGTTCTTATGGGTGTTCCTCATAAAGATGCGGTTTTTAAAACAAATCCTCTTAATCTATTAAACGAAAAAACACTAAAGAAGGTTCATCTGTGGCTGTTTTTTGTCTTGGAGTTGTAGGACTTGCTTTGACTTTTCAAAGAATATTTATTGTAGCTTTTCTTTAAAAATTTTATACACCTATAGAATGTTAATGGTTTTTTCATTTCATGATCAGGTTGCTGAAGGTGTAACTATTGCATGGGCTTCAAGGATCATAGTTGATCTTAATGCCAACAAATTTGAGCTTGGTAAGTTCGTAAAAAATCTAAAGATTTTGAAGTTTAATAATATGGATAAAATTAACTAATCAAATGATGCTATCATGGTTTCAACAACAAAGAGATTTGGGGTTACAGAGTTTGTGAAGTGACTGTTCCCTTTTTAACAAATAATTGATTTGACACATTTGACTCATTAGAGATAACATAATAATGAGCTATAGATGTTATCACTTCATCATGCAAAGCTTTTTAGACAATCATTGTCAATTGAAGATTACATGAACATATACCCTCCTGCTAAACTCACAAAGTATTGGTCAGCTGGATAAATGATTTTAAGTGAATTCCTTAGTTCTTTCAATGATTGTAGGAATGTGATTATATGAAAGAATTAGCCAAATCTCATATTCAGGTCTCGTCTAAAACAGGGAAGGTTTGTTAAAAGTAGGGATATGATTACTTTTGTATTGATCCTTAAGTACTCAATTCTCACATCTATTTAGTGTCTTACCTTTTGATTTAAAAATTTAGTAAAGTCTCTGGATAATTTGCAATTATCATAAAGTTTTTAAACAATTAAAGAAAATTATAGTCAGCAATATTACTGCTTTTGAAAGTGTTTATAAATAGGAGTTTTTTAAATTGAGATATTAATTTCAGTTATATGTCAATATGATTTGACAGATTAAAGTTTTTGGTAACTCTTATTAGTATCAATGTTGAATACTACAACGTCGAACGAAAGAAACAACAATAATGAGAAAGGTAAGTACTTTTTATAATAATTTGGTCCTTCAAGTTTTCAAGTCTCAATACTTGGTGTAAATAATTGATGATTGTATATTTCCAATTTATGTACAGGGACTCCTAAAGACTTTGAAGAATGCAATTTGTAAAGATATAATTAGCTCATCACGAGTTTTAGATGTCAATTTGAATACTTATGGTTGTTGGCCAAAAATTTATGCAGTAAAAGTATGATAGTAAGAGAGCATGAAGTTTGACTTATTAAGAGAATGAAACTTAAGTTGCTGGATTTAAAGTATTTCCCTTCTTTATTGTGTTAACCATTATAGTTAAGGATATATAGGGCCATGCTTTAATAGAAGAAAATTTATATTACTTATTTTTGAAGTAGTATTTTAAACTTTACAATAGGTATTTAGCTATAACTTTAGTTTAGTTACAATTAACTGTACACATTAATCTTTGTTAGGTTACGACCATGATAGTTACAAATATATATAGACTGGGTCATGCTTCAATTTAATCAGATCTGTGTATGTTTGACTAATTTTTGAAGTAATATTTACTGCAGATCATTTTGGAAGTAATATTCAAATGTAAGATCACAGAATATATATATAAGGGAACATGACTCTTCCCATGGTCATTATTTTTTATAGTTTATTTGGATGCAATGAATTTAGATAAAAGAACTTCAATAGAAGTCTTGGCATACATGGTCGCCAAATGCCTTACCTTGCTTAGTCAAGTGTTATGCAACTCCTAATATTAGAAACAGTTATTAGAAACATAGATAGTAGTTAATTGAAATCCTATTTTCTTAGTTCTTCGCGGATCAGCCCACAGAACATTCTCCATCAACAACTTGCATGGTGAGGGAATAGGCATACAAGTCTTCCTTCTATTTGACAATTAACAAAAGTCAAGGACAGTGTCTATTAATTGTTGGCTTATAATATCACGTGTAAAGAATAAGAAAGGGTTAAAAATTTTGATTTGTCACAACAACGACAATGTAACGGATACAACAACAAATGTCTTATACAAAGAAGTTATTCAAAAAATTTAGTGTTATTTGTTTGTAATTACCTCACATTCTATGTAACATTTTCTCTTTTTCCGTTTATCTACAATATTATATGTTTTTTACTTCATAATTATTCTGTATATAAGTTTATAATTCTTTTAGGTTTACTTGTAATACCCGGATTCAAACACCTTTTTACACCTAAGCTACGAGCCCTTCGTTCATAACGTTGACTACTTGACTTTTTTCAACATAATCTAATTTATCTGTATTTTCAAACAAACAAATACAACTCGAGTTTTCTCTCTCCATCCTTCGTCACCTCGTCAGCCGTAGTGACCCTGCCACTCTCCTTGCCCACCACCGTCTCTGCCGTGCAACCCCATCAACGCCCACGATTGCGGCTGCTTAAAACACACGCCAGTACAAAAGGAAACCATTTCAATTTCAAATTTCGATTTCAAACCACCTCTCTTCTAACCAATATCCGAATAACAAATGTTGATCAGCTTCCAACCACCGTGCAAAAATCCAACTCCGCCGTAAAAATCATGAACGACGACAGCTTCTGCTTTACTCGTTGCAGGAGAGACGCCAATTGCAACTGCAAAATCTGCCTCGCCAGCATCAATGCAACCCTGGATTTGATGCCAACAACCACTCAAAGAAGGCAATTTACAAAACCATCTCCACCTGAAACCCCTATTTTCTTCAATTCGTCAACCATCTCCACTCCTGAATCGGATACTTCTCGTCTTAAGGTATCTCAGTCCGTTAACTCAACTATTTCGCAGTTGAATATTAAGAGGACGAAGGCGGTAGAATTTAGATATGTGTTAAGGATGATGAAGAACTGCGTTCTGGTTCCGAGCTTAATTTTGTTAGGAAAACTAAGGTTTCTACTTGTCACTTCTAGATTCATGGAAACCAAATTGTCTCCAGAAATAGTCAGAAACTTAAGTGTGAGGTCATTAGAGTTCCAAGACGTGAAAAAGCGATTGGGGCTTTTGAATAACCAACTTCAAAACCTTGTTGGAGATGGTGTCGCGATGAATCCTATTTGGGAAGTAATTCAGGTACCATGTTGTTTGTATATACATGTTCTTTGTGTTTGTGTGAATCATTTGTGACTAATATGGACATAGATGATAAATTTATTGAGCCAAATGTGATAACTTGTTTTCTCCTAGAGTCAAGATCCTCTCATGTTTGAATTAGACATTACTCGTCAATAATAAGTCTCTTTGTAGGGCACACCCTTATGTCGAACAATCGAACATGATAGATTATGTTTGACTAATACATCATTGTACCTGTGAAAGTGTGAAGTATCATTCTTGTAACAATAATTCGATATGTGTTTGCCATGAGATCCAATATTTGTGCATATGCAAACCCAAATCCCGCTCAATATTGGCTGGCAAATGTCTTTTCTACATTTCATATTGAAGATATCTTTCTTATAAGGATTATTGAAATTGCCGAGTCAGTAAAAGGTCAAGATAGGGAAGGGCTAGGCCATAGTCGGCCAAGCTTTTAGATTTCAATTTGCCTTCCTTTTGCGCGACCATTTTGACTTTGTACATATGTTGACTATATATGTGGTAGTAGCTGCATTTCTGTACAGGTCTTGAATAATTAATGGTGTTAGAGGATGTTTGCTCATAATCTACAAGAGATCCAATATCTAGAAATTTCTGTGATTGTTATGATGCCTATTGATCCTTAATGCTGCTATTCATCTCCTTTTTCTTTGTTGCATTATACGCTCGATATTCATTTGTTTCCCCTTGTATCACCTCCTCCGTACCCTGCTCAGGTTGTTGTTTTTGTGACTGGTGTGATTTGTTTATCTGTGTAGGATGGTTTGATCTTAAGATCTCGTTGTCAACTTTACAAATCTGGAACCGAAGAAGTGAGTGTTTGGGGATGGCCTTTGCAGACTGCTGGATTGCTTACAACTGAATCAAATTCAAGATTTTTCACTATCTTGTCAGGAAGAGTCACAGAGGTTAATTTAATTAGTTTCAGTTTTTTTAACTCTTTTCAAGCGTCCAATATGAAGCTTATATAATATGGGCTTACTTGATTCTTCTTTATTATTATATATATGGCAGTGGTCAAATGGGGAGTTGAAATGTTTTATTCGAAAAGCAAATACTTCATGGGAACAAGGAAAGTGGAGTGCTTCTGTATTGCATTTGGATGAATATACCTGGATCCTCGAGTATAAACGAAGCTTTGTGTTTGAAAACACGAGACTCTTTTCATCAGCAATCGAGTTCTTGAAATTCAAGATGACGACAGCATTTCAATGGGTGAAGCCATTGTTGAATTCTCCTTATGGTAATCACGTAGTTCCTACTTGACAAGATTTAGTCTTATTGTGTAACTCATCTAGTCTATTCTTCATTAGAATCTAGAACCAACTGTTAGTCACCTGCTGCTCATGTGACACATGAATGATGATTTGGCAGCATTGTTTTGAAACTCTTGCGACTAAAGGAGAAAAAAGTAAATATCATCACTAAAACCTTTTTCAAACTTTGGAATTCTATGTAAAATGATGCACTGCTATGTTATACGTAGTACAAATATATTAGCCTAAATATATTTGAATTCAAACCAATGAGTTAACACACAAAGTCTATAAAATAAAATGCTATCATATATTCAATTCTAGTTATTAATTTGTTGTCTACTTTATTTCAAATATATGTGTTTGGATACTCGTTTTATATTAGAGTGTAATTCTAAATATAAAAACAAATATAATATAAAATTAATTATTAGTATGATAAAAATAAAAACAAAAGGTAATCGAATGGACACTTGGTTATGCACGTGGGCAAGGAGAAAAACCAAAAAGTAATGAACGTGGGCAACAGGAAAAAACCAAAAGAAAAAAAAAGGTAGGATCGAAGATTTGAAACCTTCACCATTGGTTTTACTTAAAAAGTACTCTGTCATTCCGTCAAGAAGGTTTAGCTTAAAATATTTGCAACATAATATATATAACATCTTATCAAAAAGTTATTGTTCATAACTTCCTGATAAATATTATTATATATAATTTGTTTGAAATAAAATTTAGTAGATTTTTAGATATTTTAATTATAGAAATAGGATGAAATTGTATTTTTCTTTAAAAGATAAAGGAAAAGTTCAATAGGAAATAGGAATGTGGATGAATGGCAGGTTGACATTCTATAATTTTAATTTTCAAGTTTATTCCTTATTTTTATATAAAGTTTATATAAAACAATGTTTTCTTAATGTTATACATATATTATTTTCTGAAATGTTTCATTATGTTCTTTCAATGTTTACAAAAGCGGTTCATTATATCCTTTGTATTTTTACATATACGAAACACTTTGGACCTTTGGTAAACATTAATGAGTATATGCTTAAAAAAATTCATGTACCATATTAAAATTTTGAGGAAACATTATTTGTCTACGGTAACTTTAGCACTTATTTTTTTTCTTAATCGCATCCATTACATTTTCTCCCCAGATTTAGCTAGTTTCACATTATTTAATTTATTTATATTATCCAAAACTAGTTTAAATACATGTGTAAACATTTAGATAGCCATAATTATTTATGTGAAAGTATTGTTTGATAATCGCTTAACTAGTTTTTTTTGTATGAACGAATAAAGAGTTCAATCTAAGACTGTTTTAAAAACTAAAATAATTTACATTAATTTAAGTCATAATAGAAAATTAAATGATGATCACTATACAAAGAATGTAAAATTTAATTACGGTAAGATTTATATTTAATAATATACATAGATAAGGACAAATAATTTGAATGTATATAATATTTTATTATTTATGTACTCTAAGATTTAATAGATCTACGCCTAATTAAATGTCAAACATGTTTTAAAATTATATATATATATATATATATATATATATATATATAGTATATTAGATGTTCATGTGATACACGGGTTAGATTAAAAAAATAATAAATATAACATTAATAAAAAAAAGTATTAAACAACTATAAAACACGAAAGAAATGACAACACATGATGTCATCACCCAGACCAGCGATGTATGTGTCGACACGACGTTGAAGGTAGACGTGATGGAAGAAAATGGTATCATGATGCGAATAATCATGAAAGTGTGGCGGTAGATGGTGCTGGTGGCAGTGGGCGGTGGTGGTGGTGGTAGATAGTGGTTGTAGGTAAGTGACCGAGAAAGTAAGAGAGGAGAGAGAGAGAGGGAGAGTGATAGACGGAGAGATGGAGAGAGAGTATGTTGTGTTTGTGGGTGTAGAGAGGGAATATATAGTGTTTATTTAAATATATATATTATTTTTTATATTTTAATTAATTCTTTAATTAATAAAAACTTAGAAAAGGTGTAAATGACAAAATTACCCTGATTTAATAAAGTTGACTAACGGTTAACGTTAGAAATGACCAAACTAGCCGTAAAATGATTCACAAAGGACCATCCACACCATTTTTAAACTTAAAAAAACCAAATCGACAGTTTTCACTAAATTAAAGGACGATTTAAACAATTAACTCTTGATTTAATTTTCTTCCCCTTACCAATTAATTGCTCCAAAGAGCGTAATGGATCAAAAAGGCTCGGGTATGATAGGTAATATGTTGCAGGTCTTATTAGGTCATAAACTTGGCAAAGTAAGTGTGCCGCAGTCATCTTTTAGTTTCTTTACGGCTCATAAATGTACTTCATTTTTTACTCGAACAAATGATTATAAGTTAACACCAAAGCACCCCTAAAAGCATTTATCACTAGATTACAACCCAAATGGCAGTCATTTTGTAGTGATCATTAATGTCCACTATCTATGTTGCTCAATTGGTGACCCTTTATTGGTTAGTAGGTTGAATGTTCACATGGGTTGATTTAAAAAATTATAAATTTTAAACACTAATAAAAAGGTTAATAATTATTAAACACCAACAAATAAGAATTAACAATGGCGACAGAAGGCGTCAACATCTAGACCAGTGTTGAAACCGTCAACGTGAGGAGGGTAGTCATGACGACAAAAACGTGAAATAATAATATGAAAAAATGTTATTGTGTTTTTTTACAAATTAATTATAATTTTAGACATTCAATTATTCTTTTTCTTAAAACAGTGTTTGTTTATTACAGGGCACCATTGTTTATTATGAGCTAACCCCCAATTAAAGGTGCACACAAAATTCGAATATCTGATTTTGCCCAAAAAGGATAAAAAACTGAATCGCATTTTATCTACTTGGAAACCAGTTTGGAATTATATGGGACAACCGGATTTATTTTACCGGATACAAAAACAGTTTTAATAAATCTAGCTAAAAAACCGGATAAAATCCGGAAAAAATATTTTGCCCATGGTATAAAAAAGTAGCAATTAATATAGCCGTTTGGGTTTTTTTTTTACCCTTTTATGCCACCATAAACACAAACAAATAGTTTGGAGATGTATTTGGTTGATTTACACCACATTCCAACTCTCTTAATGTTTCTAAATCCTTATATTAGTAATTTTTCTTAATGGCTACCACTAATACTGAACCTAACACGGTTGAATTTTTCATCGGAGGGAAACCTTGAAGTCGTAAGAGTGATCAAACATCGAATATTTATTTAAAATCAGTTTTTTCAAACCAAAATCGGTCGGCCCGGATGTCAAATTATCCCCTCCAAACCGTCTAAAATCAGATCCGGGTATTTGAAAATCCAGTTTTCCAGTATACATAACAAACTGGATCGGTTAAAAATCCGAATGTGTACACCTCTACCTCGGACTTCTTTTGACCCACCCACCAACCCGACGTATGCTTGGATCAAAATCTCAAATGATCATTCAAGTTAAAATTTATGTCATAGACGGGTATTAAATTACTAGATTAACTATTTGATACACGTGTTGGTTTAAAAATAATAAATATTAGGGAGAATTTCGTTTATATCCTTGCAAACTTCATAAATTACATATATATCCTTATACACTTTAAAACTACGTATATATCCTTACAAAGCCTACAAAATTACGTATATACCCAAACACTTAAACTTAGTTATAATTAATCATTTTAAAAACTAAAAATCATTATCTTAATTTCATTTGTTTTGTGTATTACAAAATTGCCCCTCTTTTAAATCAAAACAATCGAGGGTTTCCTTTCTAATAAATTAAATCCCCTTCCAATACAGATCCTTTCTATCTACATACAGTACATACGCTTTCCTTTTGAATACAGAGCCTCTTAGCTTTCATTTGAGCCCTTTCAATACAAACATATTGGGCACCACTTTGGCAAATTCTAATAATTTAATAATGCAAGTGTAAAATGAGTAAATGACCCATGTTTATAGATCTCTTAGCTGTCGTTTTTTGCTTCAAACTTATTTGGTTTAGGAATAAGAAGTTTATAATTACCAGCTTTAACTACAAACTGCTTGTTCTACTCATAAATGATGAGAATAACAGTTTAAAGTAGCAACCTCAAATACTCTCAAAGCTGCTCACTGTTGTACCTGAAAGCAATAGGGAGAGGTCTTATAAGCATTATCCCAAACCACCCCGTAACTCAGAATAGCTTCACTGTACCCAAACACTAAGCTGAAATAAGCAAATAATCACTTTCGAAATGTCATGCAGGAAACCCCTCTATTGAAAATCTCAGAAAATAAATTCTATAAAGTTGAATTGGATTATGGAATAGTCCTCCAATTGATACTACGAAGCTCAATTGCATCGGATTGTGTAGCAATCCTCTGCGCAAGGGCCTCCATTTCAGCAGCATAAAACAGGCAAACCTTCTTAGAGCTTTTCAATCCGGTATTCATCGGATTCGGAGATGCTGTAGCAGAAGGAGGCTTAAGGATAATGTGAATCGGATCACTTCTTGTGGTCGAAAGCATATGTATTGAAAGGGGCTAAATTCATCAGAAACCCTCATATTGTTTTGATTTAGAAGAGGGGCAATTTTGTAATATACAAAACAAATGAAATTAAGACAATAAATTTTAGTTTTCAAAAAGATAAATTATAATAAATTTAAGTGTGTGGGTATATATGTAATTTTGTAGGTTTTGTAAGGATATATACGTAGTTTCAAAGTTTACAAGGATATATACGTAATTTATGAAGTTTGGAAGGATATAAACGAAATTTTCCCTAAATATTAAACATTAATAAAAAATATTAAATAATTATAAAACGCAAAAGAATTGAGAATTTTAAAAAAATTATGACAAATAGCGTCAACACCAAGACCAATGGTGGAACGTCCATGCGATAGGAGAGCAGACGTGACGGTAGAAATGTAGTATCATGATACGTAAAGAAGTGATTGCATTTCTTTCACAGGTCATCGATCATTATCGTTCTAATTATAAGCAACAAGGTCAAATGTTTATTGGTTACACTTAAAAATAGTTTAAAATAACTATAAAATATTTTAAAATGATACATATAAGAATTTGGTTAAATATGATGTTCAAAAATGCTATAAGGGACAAATAAGATATTTATAGATTAAGTGGACAAATACAAGGTTTAAAATAACATATATGAAACTATCTATAAATTTTTTTATTAAACTTACAAAAAATTGACTTATAAAAGTCAAAATCAAATATAATTTTTAATTTAAATTAATGATTGAGATTTAATTTTATTGGTTAAAATTATCTATTATAAATTATCCAACTTAGTTCTTCATATATATATTTAGAGATTAGAGATAATAAAAGTTATAAAAACAACATTTGAAATTAAAACTCTTTCCTTTAATAATAAAGATCCAATCTAAATTTTGATGCTTTATATCTTTAACAATACGGTTGCACATAATAAACTAGTGTTATACCCGTGCGGTGTACGGGTACGTAAACATAACTTATTAAATACTTTGTATACATACTCTATTAAAAAATATAAAATTATATTTCACATCTAAAAGTTTTAGTGCAATATCAATGTGTTATATATATATATATATATATATATATATATATATATATATATATATATATAGGGTGAGGTTCAAGGGAGAACTCTTTTAAATAGAGAACAGAGAGAACACGTGTAAACTTATAATTTATTATTTCTTCTTTACGTTTATGTTCACCCATAGCTACCCAAAAGTCAACTTTACATCCTAAATCTTAAAATCAAAATTATTTCTATAATTATTAACAATTTAAAATTTTGGATGCATTGATGCATCAAATAACACTTTTGTATGCATCGATGCATCAGGATTATATTCGAACATATTATCAAAAAAGCGTGACATATTTTAAATCCAATGATCAATGTAATCAAATGCCTAAATAAATTGTGACAATTTTTGAACCATCTGATCAATAAAATCAAAGTTTCAAAAGTGTTCTCTCTGTTCTCTATTTAAGAGCGTTCCCCCTTGATCCTAACACTATATATATATATATATATATATATATATATATATATATATATATATATATATAAGAGTTCAAATAAGAACTGTTTTTCGTATGAGAACTACGTAACTGGACCCTTAGATTAAAATAATCAATGGCTAATAATCTGGTGGCTAATGACTGACTTATTAATGACAAAAGATCGCCTCATCAACGACGCATTAATGAGGGCTACTCTGGGCAAATCAAGTATCGCAAATGAATGACGGTCTACCCTGACGCAATTCACGGTTAGGAAATATATATGAATGACCAAAATACCTCTATTAATGAGTCATTAATGATGTTACAAACATATTCCCGCAGTTCTCGTATGAAAAACAAATCTCATTTAGTATAAAACCAAGAAGAATCTTGTCAGGGTAGAGCACATAATAAGAAATATCAGGGTAGTGAATTGTTGTTATTCCAAAGATGTCATTTTTATGTATACAAATGCTCGCCAATTATCAATTACAAATATATTTATTTCATTCTACTCTATCAACAATTGTTAATAAGTCAATGAAAACATTCATTACCCTAAAGGAAAAAAAATGTCAAATTATAATTCAAATGCAAGAAACGGCCAATATAACTAACAAATAAATACACTTTGACAAGCACTAATAATTCACAATGACGAGCACATAATAAAAAATATCTGCATAGTGGATTGTTGTTATTCCAAATATGTCATTTTTATGTATACAGATGCTCGCCTATTATCAATTACATATATATTTATTTTTTCTACTCTATCAACAATTGTTAATAAGTCAATGAAAACATTCATTACCCTAAAGGAATAAAATGTCAAATTATAATTCAAATGCAAGAAACGACCAATATAACTAACAAATAAATACACTTTGACG
The DNA here is from genome assembly GCA_947179395.2 of Pulicaria dysenterica. Classification (NCBI taxonomy): domain Eukaryota; kingdom Viridiplantae; phylum Streptophyta; class Magnoliopsida; order Asterales; family Asteraceae; genus Pulicaria; species Pulicaria dysenterica. The sequence goes on along the minus strand of OX359294.1, from coordinate 49,704,496 downwards.
AGCAGTAATAATTTACAATGATGGTTATAAAATTTGAGTTTTCTTATGAATTAATATTGATTGATTTTTCATTATTTGAATTGAATTTTATTATGATAATATTTTAATTTTAAATTGATACATGTATGTTTATCCATTACGCTTAATGATAAATCTTTGAATATTTTATAACATCGGGACAAATCAATATAATATAGTGAAGTGCATAAGTGCATTAACTATTTAACATACACATTATTTCATAATAAGTCTTGTCTACTTTTATAAACATTATCGTAATACGACAAAATTGTAAAAAGTAATATATTGTTAATTTTTTATCGAAAGATCAAGAAATTAGTGATTATATCGATTATGATACGTAAAGTGAATAAATATAAAAAACGAATAAAATGTCCATAAATTACCTATTCTCTTCTATTGATGGGTAACAACGTTTTGAAAATATACTAATTTTTAAGAAAATGTTATATTACGACAAAATTTATATCAAAACATAGACAAAAATGAGACGGTTACAAATATATAATTATTATTTCTCTAAACAAAATATATCACAAGTTATTAAATATAATTTATAAACAACCTATAATTAACTTTATCAATATACAATTTTTATAAAACCCCCTTAGATGTTTCATATAACCCCTCATAATTTTCATTCAACCCCTTCTAATTGATTCAAATTTGAATTAAATATACACCATTCTACACTTTCAACCAATTATACCACACTATTAGTCCACGTCACATTTACACGTCATCAATGACGTCATCATTTTTTTGCCACCTAATCATTTTCTCTCAGCTCCGTGAACAATATATATATTTAATTCACAATCTCCTTTTTAAATTTTAAATTTAATTAAGTTTTAAAGAAAACATTATGATTTTACAATTTTACACTAAACGAGCCATATAGTCACTTTTGGTTGTTGGGTTGACCTAAGCAGACATTACTTTTTCGTGTAAGCTCACTTTTTACATGTTTCAGGTTCGTGACACCTTTTTCATATCGGGTTTGAATTGAGTTTCGTATCTAGTAAAACATTGTCAGCCTAATTTTATGCATGGATAAGATGCATGACTTGTAAGGTGGTAAGTAAAGCAATGTGTTGTGTATACATATGTATATGTTATCTTCAGGCATTTAAAGCATTTAAGGGTTCACTCGTTAAACACCTTCATGCTCAAATATTAGAAATGCATACTATACTAAGATATAAATTTAATTGTCTCGACATTTTCATTTATACACGAGTTTAAATTTGTGTTTATTTATTCTATGGTTTTAGTGTTACACTAAAGTGATGAAGGTTGGTAGTTATATTAGTGGAATTCTAAAGGATTTGCAAATGAAAAAACAAGAACACATAATCACCAATTACCTAAAAGAACACATTTGCAACAAGTCAACTAAAACAAGAACACAAAATGTCAAAATAACAGTGTCGATAAAGGGCAGAGAATGAGAAAACAAGCTTGTCAAAAAGTATAATGTACCGTCATTGCTTTGGAAAAATTGACCGAGAAAAATTGAGTTGGGGCACGCATTACAATTCTCTTTTAGTGTAAAATCAAGGGAGGAGATGATCAAGACATGTGTATGTCACTAATTCTCTTTCCTCATCTCCTCACTTGATTTTGACGCATGTCTTGATCAAATGAGTAGGAGGATATATCATTTCTCTTCTCAAAAATTTTCCGTTATGTTCGCTAGGTTGATTGGCGGCCTTTGCCCCTACTCCTTACCGCCCTTGAGTAATGGATAGTGCTAACTTAAACAAAGTATGTTGGGTTGAGTGTTTACTTGGCTGATTGGTGCTTAACTAAGTGGCTCACCTAAGTTCGGTAGTTATTATCCTGTCTTATAACTGTTTCGAACTAACAATTATCTGTTACGTAACTAACTTTGACAGTTATTTTATAGAAATAATCGTTTTTAGGATGATTATAAATTGAGTAAACTAAATCTAGTTATACGAAACTGAATAGATTTCTATGACATCATCCCTAATTAATACTAGTGCTATATCCGTCCGTTGGCCGGGTCAGTTTTACTAATACATATATATGCATGTCTATGTGTGTTAGTTTTGCTAATACATACATATATATATATATATATATATATATATATATATATATATATATATATATATATATATATATATATATATATATATATATGTACGTGTGTAAATTTTTCATACCTATTTTACAAATTTAAAAGATGAGTAAAAAGGTCATTAAGCTGAGTTATACCCGTTCGTAAAATAGAAATATTTAAAGTTTACATATCACATAATGGTGCATAAAGAACATAAAATCCATAAGTTCTTTATCCAAATACATAAAATTGTACACCAGTGTTATATACTCGTTCGTCGTCTGGGACAGTTTTTCTAATGTATATATACTTGTGTCGATATCAATGATCAAAGTCATTATAAATCTACAGTATTAAGTACATGTTTTATACATAATTTTAAATCCGATACATATATAGAAAAAACCTCTATAACTAATCATTTTTAACACTTAGATATTCAATATATAATTTAGTAGATATTACGTATAGTAATTATACAATGTATATACATGATTAATATTTATAAAATATATATAAAGAGATTTCTATAATTAAAATTTATATTTTTGTTATAAGCTATACAATGTCTACAAGCTTGCATAATTATCATTATATAAAATTAACTAAAAGGGAAATTAGTTACTGGGCTAGTACGGGCCTAGAAAAATCAAAACGCATTTAGGCCCTTTTTCCAATTGGAGAAAATAGTCTAGACAGATTATGAGAGCTGCAAGTTGATATTTCTTATATCTTATAATCTTATAAGGTATCATCGTAACAGTATATTCAAGATAAGAGTTGGAGGGCGTCAAATATTTTTATAGAGTTCAAATGGAGGACTTTCTTATGGATTAAATCCAAATTCATAAATGGTAATCTAGAATGGAATACGTGGTGTTTGGACCGAAGATCGATTTTAAAAAGAAGTAAATAAAGGTTTAAATTGTTTGTGTTTGAGTGTGGTGTCAATTTTATATTTCCTATTCTATGTCTTGCAGAATAGGTGTATAGATGTAAGTTTGAATAGTATAGTGAAAATTGGGTCTCCTGTATTATTATCGTTGTAATATGGTATTTGAATAGTAATAAAAACTAAATATTCAACAATTATCTATCTGTTGCTCTCAATTGATAAAACAATTATAATATTCTATTTTTTTTTAAGTCATATTACGATAAAATTTATATCAAAATGTAGATAATAATTAAATGATTACAAATATAATAATTATTTTTTCTCTAAATAAAATATATCACAAGTTATTAAATATAATTTACAAACAACCTATAATTAATTACACTAATATACAATTTTCATAAAACTCCTCCCATATTACATACAACCTCCTCACAATTTACATCTGAACCATCTAGTTATATTGAATTTAAATGTAATGTAACTGTTTTCCCATTATATACCAATCAATGCAATTCACGCAATTGATGTACACAAAAACTAAGAATATACTAATTATTAAAAATATGTCATAATAAGATAAAATTTATACCAAAATGTAGATAAAAATGAGACGGTCGCAAATATATAATTATTTTTTCTCTAAACAAAATATATCACAAGTTATTAAACATAATTTCTAAACAACTTATAATTAATTATATTAAAATACAAATTTCATAAAAATCCCCTAAAATGTTTCATTAAACACCCTCAGAATTTTCATTCAACACCCTCCTAATTCAAATTGAATTTGACGGTTTCTCACAATCCATCCCACATCCCACATCCCACATCCCACCAATCATGTTTCATTATTTTGCCATGTCACATTTACATGTCATCATTGACATGACATTTATTGTGACACATCAGATTTTCTCTCTGCTCTGTGCACAATATATATATATATATATATATATATATATATATATATATATATATATATATATATATATATATATATATATATATTAAATTGCATATTTCACACTATAGTAGCCAACATTTTTTTAATGCGCTTATATGATTGATGCTTACATGATTGTTACGTTATACTACTTTAAAAATGTTTATTGTTTTTATACATAAATAGTCTTATATACCTTGCTACATTAATGAGAGAGGATTTGTTATAGATTCGTAATAATAATAATAATACACAACTCCGATTTACTAACAAAGTATGAAAGATGTAAGATATATATTTGTAAATGTAGACAGAGAGATCGCTTACTTTGGGTAATAAAAGAAAGGAAAAATAAAGTAAAGATGAAATGAATTATAATAAAAATAAAGTAAAATAATTATAATAAAAATAATTTTAAATGATCAACAAAAGAAGGTGTGCGTGAGTATACGTGTGGTATGGGACCTCGACGTGGAGCAGATGTTGCATGGAGTGGGGTTGGTCTCCACGCTGTGGAGTCTTTATTAAAAATTTAAGCAAAAGAGTTTTGACATAGACACAAACACTATATTTTAGTGACAATTTCTTTTGTTTATATCCGATTTCATACAACACGGTTAAAATGGACACAATCTTCACATTATTTCAAACTGAATCAAAACCTTAAAAATTACATATTGATGCCTGCTTCACAAAATTGCAATAATCACTTTGAAAACACATAATCAACACCCTTGAAGATTAATATAAGAGTGTGTTTGGTAGAGAAATAGAAATGAGAAGATAATCTCTTGTTTGGTTAGTTGTGAGAATTATAGAAAGAGAAATGAATCATTTTCTATTCTCTACTTTCTTTTCTCCAAGATTAAAAGGGAAATGGGGAGAAATGTAATCCCATTTCTCGGGGGATTAAAAAAAACACGGAGAATAGGCAAATAGTTGGGCGGACATCTATCGACCCCTCCTCCTATCGTCTGCTCCACGCCTCCTTCTTCTTCCTATCGTCACCGACTCCTCTTCTTCCCGCCGTCGCCGACTTCCATCCTTCTTCCCGTCGTCGCCTTCCCTTCCCCGGCCGAGCCTCCAGCGGCGAACTCCAGCGCAGCGACGGCCTCTGGCGCCGAGCCTGCGACCTCCGGCGGCTGCCTCCATCGGCGACTCCAACTTCCAGCGGCGACCTCCGACTTCCAGTGACGACTCCGACATCCGTATTTCTCTATCACTCATCCTTCCAGCTGCCATCTTTCAAATTTTTGTTTAATTTGATACCATTAATTTGACATATTTTGTTAGTCTGTTTAATTTGATACTTAATTTGTTAGATGGTTTAGATGGCAAATCGATAGAAGATTGTTATATTTTGGTTCTCCAATTTTTATGGAAAATCAATAGATGATTCCGAACTTGTTATCGTGAGCATTACTTTGATTCTTGATTTGTTTCTCAAATTGGTGAAGTGAATATAGATGATTCTCAAATTGTTATGGTCAAGTGAATAATAGATGATTCTCAATTTGTTATAGTCAAGTGAATAATGGAGCACGTTAAAAAAAAGTGAATAATAGAGCATCACTTGAATAATAGAGCAACTATGACTGTTTTGGTGCGTGATCTATGGTTTGTGGCTGCCCGGTTCTGTGACTAACTTGCTGCAGCAATATAAAGACAACAAAGGAGGTAGAATAGCGAATATTCAGCAGGTGATGTCCATCTTTTATGAAGGAAATAAATTGGTGCTGTTCAGAAAAAAAATAGAGCATTACACGGATGCAAACGTTAAATTTGGTATCATACTCTGCTAAAATCTTTGTGCTACCAAACAAGAGAAATAATTCTCTGTTATATTTCTCTACTGAAATCTTTATGTTACCAAACAGAAGATTCAATTCTCATTCTCCAGATTAATTCTCTTTCTCTGCAATTCCATTCTCTGCAATCATTTCTTTGCAATTCAATTCTTTGTACCAAACGCACCCTAAGGGAATTCTCATACTATCAATTGGCAATGAATCGTCATTTTATCGCGATAATTCCAAGGGTAATTTCGTAATTTTAGCTTTATTTCGTGACATTATGAACCTGCGATATTTTGCTTTTTTGACGAGATTCTCTTCTGGTGAGAGGTTTCATTTTTGTTTTTTTGTCCTTTCTCTTTGCTTTACGTAGGGAACAATCTTACGTTTTTAATTTTACTTTCTCCTCTCAGAATCTGATACACGGCCTGAATTCGAACAGCAAGTTTGAAAACCTTTTGTGAACACAAAACCAAAACCAGAAACAATGTCTCTAATCACAGGAAATTTTAAAACCCATAAAGGAAAAGAAGTCTCATTTGATGTAGTATCAAGAAGAGTTACACTTCTTATAAACCCTAAATCTTTAGACACCCAATTTCCCCCCAAATTGAATGCTGAATCATGAAGAACCAAATCAACATGAGCTAAACCCATTGTGTCAATAACTTGCCTCGAAACCCTACCCATCTCTTCAGGACCTAACTGGATTGCTTTCAAGCTCTTAACTTTCGAGACTCGAATCTCATTTTCTTGATAATCATTTTCCTTGATTTCATTATAATACATTTCAAACAGCCTTCCAAAACCCTCAATCACTTTCTCTTCCGTGACCGTTTCGAATCTATCAGAAAACCCAGAACCAGGCAAGTCTATTGCAACAGCTCGGACGCCATTTTCTCCTAAAAATTTGACAACTTTACTGAAAACGTATGAGCTACAGCCTAACCCGTGTACAAAAAGCACAGTTTCCGATGAATCTGTTGGGCCATTTTGAATAGTGAAGACTTCAACTGATTCGCCATGAGGAGTGGGTTGAACTTTTATGGTTCTGCCATTAGAGTAATGGTTCTCCCATGTTTTGGGGTCTTGATGGGAGGAGAGCGAAGAAATTGTGACGAATATTATGGTTAAACAAGAGACTGAGATAGTGAAGTAGAACCAGAAAGTGAAAGGGCTTGGATTTGATGATATGGGTGATTGGGAAGATAGTTTGATTTTGGGTTTGTTTTGATGAGAGTTTGATGAGTCTAACATACTTATATACGGATATTTGTATAACGAAAGTAGTACGATAGATTGCAAGTGGGTTTCAAATAAAAGTGTGATATCAAATGTTGAAATGCTTACAGTGTGTGTGTTTCAGAGTTATACGAGAAAAGAAAATGGAAGGATAAAAAATTAACGAGAGAAAATAAAAGAAGAGAAAGGAATATGTTTTTGTCATTTGTATTCCCGAGTTCGAAGGAAAATGAGAGGAGATGTGAAGCTTGAAGTGTTTTTTTGGTTTCCTTTCAAAATCTTTCCTACTTTGGGAGGAAAATCAGAAAAGAAAATGAGGGATAATTTTCCTCCCAAAATATTTTCTTTTCTCTCTTAAAAATCTTCGGAACACAACTAAAGACTTCCTAAATCATTTCTTTTCTCCCCTATTTTTAACTCGGGAACACAACGTTAAAATTAAAATTGGTAGTGGATATTTGGAGAGGGAGGGGGGGAAGGAGAGAGAGGGAGAGAGGGAGAAAGAGAGAGGAGAGAGAGATGAGGGAGGATGCCCCATTGAAGTTAGGATGGAGGTGTGTATGTGTGTGATGAAAGACCAAGTGGGGACGGAGTAAAATAAGTTGATGAATTTACTAAAAATCTCAATGTCCTATGTGTAATGTAAAATGCATTAGGAAAAGAGAATAAAGAAACAATTTTGGAGCCTTTGAATAGGGTTTCCTAACGAAGTGTGACCCAAAATAGAGAATCATCTACAAATGAACACATCAGTTCAGTGAAAATCAATCTATTAATCGACCGACTATACTCATGACTGATTTGAAACCTATATAAAAGATGATAACTTGAAGTTGAAATCGAAAAGAATAGATGAAATAAGGTTGATGGTATTGAGAAATTAGGGTTGACGAAATGATGGGAAATTGAGGAACGTAGATGAAAAGAGGGAGTTCTAGGGTTTTTGGGATGAATCAGTGAGTAGTCTATATCCTATATATCTTAGGGTTGAATGTATCTCATGTGTCCATTCTACGTGGCACTAATCCTTGAATTGCTAACCTTGATTTAAACTAAATTAGCTGTGCTCAAGGAGACGATATGTCTGGCAGAGAATAAGTAACAGTTCCCTCAAGAAGTCGATTCGCTGCTCTTAAATCTCCTAAACCAACAACTGCGTCGAATTCTTCAAATGAGCACCACATGAAGATTGCGAAAGATGAAAGTTGCAGCGTCGTTGATGTCGAAGACGAAGAAGATGAGGTTCAGAGGATAAAAACTATCTGAACAGCGACGCCAATTGGTTAGTCAATTCAGTTGAAATCTAAATGTTTGTTTTTATTTTTTGACGTTTCCTCAAGTTTTAATTAATTTCTTTATCTCTTCTTGCCTATTCCTACAAAATTTGGTGATTATGATGCCTAATATACGTGAAAAGTGACGTGAATTTAACTGGGTGGGCGCTTAACTTCTTACTTTTTATACTTTCGTTGATGGCAATGTGTGTTTTTAGTAGCTTGATTTAAAAGACTTCAGCATCTTATGATGGTTTTAAAGTGTGCTTTTTATTATCTTTTATACAAATCTATGTTTTATTTCAGTTGTCATATATTTACCATGGGTATTAGACAAAGTGCACGACAAGTGTTCGACGAAATGCCTTAGTGAATTCACTAAGTTGCTCTTGCCATATGTGCTTATTACACAACAGTGAGTAATCTTTATTGATGGTTTAGTATCAATTCGGTCAATTTCAAACATGTCTATATGAACACAATAAATAAAACTTTAAGTTACATACATTAACATTTATGCTCATCACAAATGATAGATATATATTCTTCTATTATGTTACCATCTCTAGGCAAGATTCACAATATGTTTTAGCCATGGAAGCTTCTCCAATAATGCAAAACTTAACAGTGTAGCTGCTCATCTTCTTCATTCTTCAATTCTTGTACCCTAAGACATACATATATAGTACACAAAATAGTCCATTGACATCTGTTTTACTAATTTCCAATTATAAAGGAATGGACAAATGGAGAAAAAAGCACGTGTTTGAGTTTGCTGACAAGTACAGAGGTAGTTACAGCGACGGGTTCGAGAGTTATATATGTTTGCCCATTTTTTTGTTCTTATTCCGGATATCAGGTAGTTTTAGTGGATTTATTTTCTTACCTTATTTTTCATAAACCTATTTTTCCGGTTTATTTTAAGTTTAACTTATTTTCTTAATTAAGTTTAGAAAAATAAGCCGGAGAAATAAGCTTGTAATAAGCTTAGCCAAACACATACTCATTGTTCTTATTCTGGATAGCCAAACACCCTTAAAAACACATTAAGCAAATACTCTTTTAAATGACAAGCCCCAAATTGTCAAATTGTCATTTACTGTATCAGGGGAAAGTGGAAACAAATGTTGAAGGGAATTTTGTATATGTTGATGCTGAGACATAACAACCCAGTTTTGGGATTAATTGTGCAAAAAGTAATATGACTTCTTCTTAATTTGTAGAAGTGAGCATGTTCCATTGATAGATGGTCCGAAGAAAGTTCAGTTTAAGTTGCAAAACTTTGCAAGACTTCAAGGTAATCTTTTGATAGCCTTTGTTCAATTTGTTGGTTCTAATTCTTTTTCCTTATTTTATTATCAAAATCGTGTGATGATTGTGTTTGACTGTTAGATATATCCTTTGTTATGTATTTCTTCTAAGGTTATGAAACTTTAAGGTAAATTGTTTGTAATGTGATGTAGTACATGAAAACATGAATTCCTCTTCACCTTATGAACCTTAGCAATAGCAAATAGTATCACTTACCATACAAACTACACAATGTTCATGCAGGGTCTGATGATCAGATGAAAACTGTTTTTCCTGAAGAAAGAAGATCAAAAACTCCATCAGAGTATTCAATCTCTATTTCTATTTTTGCATCATTTGGGGATTCGAGCTCTCCGTCCATTTGAAAGTAAACTCTCTTCCTACTCAAACTCTCTTCTTTTGATTCTTCCCTAATTTGATACTTCTATTTTGATTCTCAACCCTTAGTTCTTGAAACAAACCCTAGAATCTTTTGAGTTTTGTTGGTTTCACTGTTGGATTTAGTGGAATCTTGTGATGACTCATCTTGGTTAGTCTTCTTTTTACTGATTGAGAGGATTCTTCTTGCTAACTGATCCAGGTTTTGTTCCTAATTAGTTATTAAGATTTGGATCCTATATACTAGATGCTCCAATTGATATTGGTAGTGGTGTTCAAAGTCATCCAAATCCGAACATCCGAATCAAATATACGAAAATCCGATCCGAAATTATCCGAAAATTCGGATATCCGAAATTTCGGATACCCGAAATTCGGATATCCAAATTTTCGGATTCGGATAGTGAATTTTGGAAATTTCGGATATCCGATATCCGGAAATATTTTATTTTTTTTTATTTTTATATTGCTTATTTATTTAGGTTTTCTTAACATATATAGTTTTATATTCATGTTTTCTTTCATTTTGAAACATACGTGAGCTATTTTTGGTGATTAAAGTTTAAAATATGATTATTTAGTAATTATATATTTTTTAAAAATTATATAAAAAATATATTTTTTGAAATTTTCGGATATTTCGGATATCCGTTATCCGAATCCGAAATTTCGGATTCGGATACTGAAATCAACTATCCGAAATTTTCGGATATCCGAAATTCTGATATCCGAAAATCCGGATATCCGAAAATGAACACCCCTAGATATTGGGATCTATAATTTCCATGATATTCTGGAATCAATTGGGGTTTAGTGTGTGTAATTTTCTCCCAAGATTAATTAGGAAAAAAGCGAAATATGAAGTGTAAATTGAAACATAGGTTGGTAGCTGGATTATAGATGTGACCTCCCATTGTAATTTATTTTCAGACACTTTAGGTGGTCTACCGTATTCTTCTCGCTTCATCCTTTTCAATTGCAGGTAGATTCAAATGCTGATTATGAGATCAAACTTCATATTACTCATCCTAATTGCGAAGTATCGCACTAGAAATCCTTCATTACGTTACGTTACAATTAACCATTAAATGTACATCCGTTTCTACTCTTCTCTTAATGGCAATAGAAATCCTTCATTGCTGCAGGTACAACCACACATTCGCTTTCATCGTTTTTCCTACGTAAGCTAGGATTTTTTTCTTTCGGTCTGTGATCTGCTGCTTAGCTATCATCGTGTAAGTTCTCGTATTACCATTTTGAATTCGTTAATTTCTAAGTTTGCTCTGTTTTAGAATTAAGCTAATTCATCACCTTCATAGTTTTTAAATCGTTCGTTTACAAGGGAGTCATCCTGCTCGATTTTGGTTAAAAACTAAAATCCATTATTCTTAATTTTCAATTAGGGTTAGATTCTTAATATGATGATGAATGACGCTTGAACTTGGACACAACTATTGATGCAGTGAAGATTGTGAACTGATAATGTAATTTGTTATGAATTATCTACAGATCATACGTAACTCAACACACCATGCCTCGGTGAGTTTTTGGAATTATGATATTTATTTTTTCTTTTTTTGTAACTTTAATTTGATTTCTGTTGAGGCTTCTGAATGCTATAAATTGGTTAAATCTGCAGGTATTATTGTGATTACTGTGACACTTACTTAATGCATGATTCATATCAAATGAACTCGGGTTTTGCCGGTCGGGTTGGCTTGTGGTCTTTTGTTATGCTGTAGTTTGACTTTTTGTTAGTTGTTATTACTTATTAGTAATATTTATATACATTATATATAAAATAAAACTTTTACAAAACCGTCATTGTGATTATTATAAGTTAAGTGATTATTATATCTCCTTTATAGTATAACTTAATTATATATGTGTCATTGACAAAATATGTACAATGGATGCTATGTTTTACCGATATTTTCTAGCAAGTTGCTAATGAAAACGACATAGTGTAGAATAAGTATGTATGTATGAATCGAAGATCTTCCGTGTTGGAAATCTCTAATCTTCAGATTAGAGATCTTTTGCTTGAAGAAGGTGCTCCTATTAATGCAGCTGATATTTATGGATATCAGGTTGGTAATTAATTTATTCAAAATTCTATCAAACTTTACTAAACGGGCAAACAATTAATTATACCCTTTGCTTGTATCATATCCATGCTGCGTTATTAAAGGTTGTTTGTGTTTGGGATTAATTTTGGAGACTTTTTTCATAGAAAGTTTTCCTTGTGTGTTTGTGCTTACCGGTAGTCATATGAAATTAAAGAATTTACTATGAAGTAAACTTTCTTACACATACCATCATGTAGTTATTTCAGTTTTTTTATTCAAGTTGTTTCAATTACTTTGATGTTGGGGTTTTTTTTTAACTTTTGTTTTTGAAGAATGTGCTTCTGAAAAGTGCTGCTCTTTTTATGCTCTTATTTGATTGCTGTTATTTGTGATATATAAGATCAATGTAGATAATGTAATTCATAAAATCGATGGTATCTTTCAAATTGTATTTCAATCTTGTAAATTACAAAGAGGAGGAACCGAATATAAAAACAAAGCAATAGGCTACTGGAAAGGAAATAAGAATCAATAAAATATGGAAGGGATTAGATAGAAGAAAAAGAAATCAATTCCAATACTCCTCCTCAAGACGGAGCATGAAGATCACAAATGCCCAGCTTGTCTAGGAGGAATCGAAGATGTTGTGCACCCAAACCCTTAGTGAACAGATCAGTGAGCTGCAACTTTGTATCAATGTGCATAGGCTGAATTTCCTTAGACTCAACTCTTTCGCGAACAAAGTAACAATCCATCTCCACGATTCGTTCGTGAAAGACAGGGTTGTTCGCAATGTGACGAGCAGCTTAGTTGTCGCAGAAGAGAGTAGTAGGCCCATGTTGTTCAACATCTAATTCTTTCAGCAAACAGCGCATCCAGATGACTTCGCTAACAGTAGAGGTCATGGCACGATATTCGGCTTCAGCGGAAGATCGCGATACAACAGATTGCTTTTTGGTCTTCCAAGAGATCGGGGCTCCTCCAAAGAGAAGTAAATAACCTGTTCTTGATTGCCTAGTGAGGGGACAACCAAGCCAGTCAGAGTCTGAATATGCCATTAAATTCATCCTTCCCGCACATGGCAAAATTATTCCTTGACCGGGAGTGGCTTTAAGGTACCTAAGAACCCTGTTGAGAGCATCAAGATGGTGTTGTCGAGGGTCAGCAACAAATTGACTAAGAACATTGACGGAATAGGAAATATCAGGTCTAGTTGCTTGTAAATAGAGAAGACGTCCAATCAAACGCCGATATTGATTAGCATCCACCTTTGGCTGACACTCATCTTTGTCGATTTTCAAGTTTTGTTCGATAAGAAAAGCACTGGGTTGTGATCCTAACATGCCACTGTCCTTCAGGATGTCGAGAGTGAACTTTCGTTGACTTAATACCAACCCATCAGAAGTTCTAGCTACCTCAATGCCAAGAAAGTATTTCAAAACACCAAGATCTTTGATGCTAAACTTTTCATGTAGGTGTTTCTTTATTTCTTGAATTTTGCATTTGTCATTTCCCACAATCAAGACATCATCCACATAAATAAGAATAACGATGAAGGTGGTATCACTTTTGTAGATGAAAAGGGAGTGATCAGACTTAGATTGGTTGAATCCAAGATCGAGGAGGGCTGCAGTGAACTTCTTATACCAATTCCTAGAAGCTTGCTTCAAGCCATATAAAGATTTTCTCAACCGACAAACTCTATTATCATTTTTTGTGGAGAAGCCTTGAGGAACCTTCATGTATACTTCCTCATCCAAGCCACCATGCAAAAAGGCGTTGTTGACGTCAAGTTGGTGAATCATCCAATCTTTCTTGGTAGCGATGGCTAATAGAGTTCTAACGGTAACGATCTTGGCTACCGGAGCAAATGTCTCGTGGAAATCAACTCCTTCTGTCTGGGTAAAGCCTATGGCCACAAGTCTCGCTTTATATCTTTCGACTTCTCCATTTGGTTTATATTTTATTTTATTAACCCATTTCGAATCAATGGCCTTCTTGCCTTCCGGGAGGGTCTCTAGAGTCCAAGTTTCGTTTTGCTCGAGAGCTTGTATTTCTTTCTTCATGGCTTCAACCCATCTAGGATCCTGCATCGCTTGTTTAAAACACGTTGGCTCATCATTGGAAGTGATGGCCGCCAAAAACATTTTGTGTGAGTTAGAGAACTTATCATAAGAGAGATAATTGGCTATAGGGTGTACCGTCGAGGGTTCATGTCTTGGTGCGGTTTGAGTGTGATCGACCGAAGGGGGTAACTTCACAATATAGTCGTTAAAGCGCTTTGGAAGAGCTCGATTTCTTTGTGGTCTGCTTGTTTCGATATCGTCTTCCTGATTGGCAGTTTGAGATGCGTGACCTGTGTTTTGTGAGCTAGTGTTATCACTTACATCTTGTGGCTCTTGAGGAAGTGGGTCATGTGGTGGTTGTTCCTCTTCTTGTAGGTCATCAAGTCTCACATTGTTTTCTTCTTCAATAAAATGGGATGACCCAGTGTCAAACATGTCATCTAGATCTTCACTGTTTTGGATGGGAATGGTAGAAAAAGGAAAACTTTCTTCATGAAACTTAACATCTCTTGACACAATAATTTTTCCTTTTTCCATGTCAAAAATTTTGTACCCTTTTGTTCCCCGAGGATACCCCAAAAAAACCCCGGGCCTCCCCCTCACTTCGAACTTATCACCTTTCGTTTCGTTGCTCCTATAGTAAGTTAGACAACCGAAAACCCTTATGTGATTATAGTCGGGTTTTTGATTGAATAATACTTCATAAGGAGTTTTGTTCATAAGAGTTTTGGATGGCAAACGATTGATGATGTAAGCAGCTGTTAAAACACACTCTCCCCAAAATCTTTTTGGTAATTTAGCTTCAAATCTAAGGGCACGGGCCGTTTCAAGAAGATGTCTATGCTTCCGCTCAACAACCCCATTTTGTTGGGGTGTGTGAGGACATGTTGTTTCCAACAAAATCCCATGTTGATTATAAAAATCACTCATAAAATGAGATGTGAATTCCCCACCGTTATCACTCCTTATTCTTTTAATATGTTTTCCAAATTGATTCTCCACCATAGTATAGAAATCAATTAAGCATTTACTAACATCATTCTTATGCTTAACCAAGAAAATCAAAACACATCTACTAAAATCATCAACAATGGTCAAGAAATAATTTGCCCCCGAAATTGAAGGCATACGATACTTTCCCCAAACATCACAATGTATCAATTCAAAACATTCTTTTGATTTAATTTGACTTAAAGGAAAAGGAGACCCGGTATGTTTGGCCTTGGAACAAGAATCACACACTTTATTTTTGAGACTAGAAGAAAAGTTCTTGAGAAAATCTACTTTAGCAAGCTTTCATTCGGAGGCATGACCCAATCTCTTGTGCCATCTCTCGACCGTGACATACATGGCTTTCCTCTCATCTTCAAATATTTTCATTCGGTATAGACCCCTTCCACAATCACCCGCACCAATCAAGTCACTCGACCGAAGACCCTGCATGACACATAAATCAGGAAAAAAAGTCACTGCACATTGTAAACTTTTGGTTAAACGACTTACAGATAAAAGATTGCAATTAAACTGAGGAACATGCAAGATTCCTTCGATCTTGGTACCACCCGGTAGGGTATAATCGCCTCTCCCCTCAACGGGTATGGCATCACCATTGGGAATCGTAATAGGTCTTTCAAAGTTATTTTTTCTTTTATTAATCATGATATCAGATCTAAAAGTTGTGTGTTCAGTCGCCCCGGAATCCACAACCCAATCATCATCACCATTGAATCTACCTGCCATGTTAGCAACAGGTGTGTTTTCTTTATTTTCAAGATTAGTTCCTTCTCCAAAATGTTTTAAGAAAGCTTTGTATTGATCCACTGTGAGTCCTGGGATTGGACTTGTCTCGATCTCAACACAAGCAACTGTCGGTTTGTCTTTGTCTGTCTTCCCTTTGCCCGGCCACCAATCTGGATATCCGATTCGTTTGAAACAACCGTCTCGAGTATGCCCATCTTTGTTGCAAAATGTACAATGTTGTGTCTCTCCTTCTCGCTTCACAGGTCTTTGGTTTTGGTTCGATCTACCTTTTTGATATCCTGAGTTCCCATCCTGTTTGTTAGGTACAAAGACCTTAAACGCAGCTGTCTCTATTGAAGACCTTTTATCACCAGCAATGGCCCTTTGGCGTTCATCTTCAGCAACAAGGTGGTAAGCGGATCCCAAAACCGGTGTGGGTGATGTTGCAAGAATTTGAGTTTTTATTACAGCAAAGTCATTATCGAGACCCATAAGAAATTCATAAAGTCTCTCTTTTTCTTGATGTTCAACAACCGCTTACCGATATTGCAGATGCATCCGTTACAGGTGCATTGGGGTGTAGGAAACACCGATTGGATTTCGTCCCATAAGGAACGAAGCTTAGTGTAATAGGCAGAGACGGAGCTTCCATCTTGATGAGTGGCAGCACGTTGATTCTTCAATTCATACGCTCTAGGAGCGCTTTCCTTCCCGAATCTTTCACGAAGATCAAGCCAAATCTCCGAGGCTGTGCTGGAATACTTGACGCTACTCCTTATTTCCTTTTCCATGGCAGTAGTAAGCCATCCTTTTATCATGGCATCGCATCTCATCCATGCCATGTAGTCTTTCGATATTTTTTCGGGTTTCTTGATAGAGCCATCTATGAAACCAATTTTGTTTTTAGCAAATAAAAAATTCTCCATCTCTTGAACCCAATCAGCATAGTTTTTATCGGACAGAACGTCGTTGACATGCATTTGTCTTGGGTAATCGGAAGGATGAAGATAATAGGGTGAGTTGTGATCAGGCGTATTGCCATCGGTTTTGTTAGAGATGTCTTCGTCGCCGGGCATGGCGATAGAAAGTAAGGATTAAGGCAGCGAAGAAGAACAGTTAGGGAGCCTGCTCTGATACCATCATAAAATCGATGGTATCTTTCAAATTGTATTTCAATCTTGTAAATTACAAAGAGGAGGAACCGAATATAAAAACAAAGCAATAGGCTACTGGAAAGGAAATAAGAATCAATAAAATATGGAAGGGATAAGATAGAAGAAAAAGAAATCAATTCCAATAGTTATATACGACTTACTACTCAACCTTCTTTTGCCAAATCATATTGATTAAATTGCAGTTTTATTCCCTCCGTCCCCCTTCATGTTTAGAACATTGGATATTTAATTTAAATACATTGCAGACCAGTCATGTTCTTGCACAGTATGGCGAGACAAGTTTTCTTTTTTGAGGGTTTACTTCTTTTTTGAAACCTCTAGAAGATACATATTTGAAGTAAGTAACATGATGCTTCTTCTACAACTAATATATGTTTATTCTAAATATGGTTTACTATTTTGACATATATTTTGTACATGATTTATACTAGAATGAACAATTATATTGTAATATATAACCGGTCTTCCTTGTGTGTTGCACGGTTTATCATTTTCCATTTTACTACAGGAAAAGTTGGAAGAACAGGAGAGGTAACTCCACCATGATCAGTTCATTGTTTAGGATGGCCAATTGCTAGAATATTGAAGAATTTTGACTGATAATTTCAGTATCTAAAGTAATTGAAGGGATTGCCCTAAAGTTCTTGGTATTAGACCACAATCACCCATTCGTTTTGCAGGTATGCTTTATCATGGTGTTATATACGATACACTATCTATTCAAATATGTTGTGTTTGGTTACTAAGTTTTATATGATGTTTCATGATGCTACATGTAGATCGACTAGAATTGAAAGGTATGCAACTTTGTTAAGCACAATTTAAATTATTCATTTAGGTAGGGGTATCTCTCTTACCATAGAGAATATTTAAGCCATGAGTTAACACATGCCAATGGATCTAACAATCATATCCTAAACACGCAACCAAATGAATTGAAATAGGTGCAGTGGATGAAGTTAGTTACTACTACTCGATCATAGTTAGCGCATCTTTTACATTGTGTCGACTTATAGTAAATTAAGTTACGGTGTGGGCTTCCCTTCAAATGATTTAGTGTAAGGATAAATAGGCACTCACTATGCCCAACAAGATAGGACTATATCAATTCACTTATTTTTCGAGCATTATATTTTGCAAATTTGCATCCTTTGAAGTGCGTTTAAGGTTTGTGTGTTATTATTAGATCTATCACATAAATTAAATTTTCATTCTAATTGCATCGTTACAAAAAAAAATGGTTAGGTAATGACTCTTAGGGTTTCTTGAGTAATGAAGAATTTTTGTTAAAAAGATGTTAGGTAGGGGCATCCTCATTGAGACACTTCAAAGCCAAATGCAAAATGATGGAGTCTTTCCCTTTTCTTTAATTTGATGTACATGATATCAAAATTAATACATGTTTATTCTCAGGGTGCTATGAAACATTACTAGCCATCAAACAACAAGCTCCAAAAATTAAATGGCTATCTTGGAACTAAATTCTTGAGATGTATGGTTAGTTCTTTTTGTTGCTCTCCACTTTTGCATTTTTTATGTTTGATTAATCTGATTAATGTAAATAAATGGATTAGGGCGATGGTGCATGTCACAAACACCAAAATTAAAGATCTCTCTATTATAATATACCTGCAAGTTAGCACAAAACACATATACTTACCTTATTGTCTTTGCTTTTTGTAGCTTCTCCCACCTACATGGTTTAAAAAGTTGGATTGATGCATTAAATCGTCTCATAAACTGCATGTATATGGTCGTACCTCGACGTTGATGTGTTATCGAATGGTGCCATATGTGGAGATTAATCATCATCCTAGAATTTACTTTCAGGAAGATGAATGTTACATTATTGATTATTTTACCTTTTAACATTGTAATTTATTAGGTTCTTAAGTTAATATTTTTATTTATTTATCAAGTTGACTACTTCCTGCATCATTCCTCAAAGTTGCTTCATTTTCAGCAGCTCTAATCAACATCATTTTAAGCAAACACTCGGTTGAATGTTGATGGGAGGATTATCTTCAAATTCAAGTGATAGGCACATATGATAAACTTAGTTTGTTAAATGGGTATACTTAAGTGCATAAGAAGGTAGTTTCTGGGATACTTCCGCCAAGTATAATGATCCCAGATTTTAGATGTGAACTACTTAAGTGTATTGGTGAAGGTAGTTTTTCGGATATATTTGCTTAGCACAATCAATCTAGATATTGATATATGGTATTTCGGACATGAATTCTCTAACAAGATATTTGATTGTGCAATTTAATAGTATATGGTTGCTTATCAATTGATTTACTTAATACAATATTAGTAAAAAATGATATGGTAGTATTGATATTGATTTAGAAATAATAATATTGATGATGCATTGGAATGTTCTTTGGTTGGAGTAACATCAGAATATTCTAACCATATTGAAACTATTGTTGTCAGCACGTAAATAGTTATTAAACAAAAATTTGTTTTTGAGTCATTACATCATCTTATCTATGGATAGAAACCGAAATCTTAATGCTTCCCGTATCCCTCAACGTTACAATTATACAAGACAAAAAACAAATAACAGTGTATTTTTGCGAACCATGTGTCGAAGATTTTTAATGCTAGCTCGTGTTTACACGGGCTTGAAACCTAGTTGCATTCAAGCCCCGGTTGCTTCCTCTGAGAATAGAATGAACAAAGCTAGGCGCCTAGGCAGGAAGGAAATTGTAAGGTCGACAGTGAAGTAAAGGAACAAAGCTGGCCAGATTCTGAATTTTTGGTTTACCAAATCAGAAATGTTGGCGTGTTTTATATGAATATTTTTAATTATACGGTCAACAAAGTCCAAAATTTGACAAATAATGGGTTTTGATTGATAGATTGAAGCATTTTAGAAAATTGGTAAGCTATTTAATAATAGATAGATATATAGATTCTAGTTAATTATTAGAATCTTGAATCAAATGTAGATTTAGTTATTCATTTATTTAGTTAGATGATTATTAATTAAAGCTATACACATATAATAACACTAGTTTAATTGCCCGTGTAAATACGAGATGATTTAGAAAAGTAATAAATATTAAAAATTAATAAATTGTATTAAATAATTATAAAAGCTGGAAAAAAATGAGAGTTGAAAAAACTGATGATAAACGATATCAATTTCAAGACTAACAATGAAAGCACCGCAAAAGAAGTAATACTTAAAATAGTAAATTATTTATTTAACATATAATTCTAATATATGAAAGAAATGTGAATTTAAAAAGATGATGAATTTAAAAATAATATATTCAAAAGTAAAAAAATACTTATATACTACACAACTATAAGTTATTTGATATTAGTATTATTATTAGTTTATTATTAAGACAATATTTATATTAGAATAATTAGCAGAAATTTACGTAGATTTGATAAGAGTTTTCAAAAACAATTATTATTGGTTTTAATATCTATTTAATCCTATTAGGATAAGAACTTTCAAAATTATGAAAACAATTATCAAAACTCATAGTAAATTTGATTTATAATTTGAAATTGGGTTTTAATAACATTTTTACTATTGTTTAATTGTTTAAATGTTTGTAATTTTTTGATATTTATCATTTTTGATTAAGAGTTATCTTTATTTAATTCATATTAGTTTGACTCTAAAAAGTCAAAATCAAAGTTTTAGAATTAAAGAAATTAACGGTTAAGATTAAATCTTTAATTACATTAATGGTCCAGATCATCTAATAATCTTTTTTAAATTAGTCTTTAATATATATTAGAAGATATTTATTAGGGCTGACAAATCCTGACACGACCTGAAACCCAACCCGAACCTAACACGAATCGGGTCGATCCGAACACGACACGAAACTGAACTAGGTCAGAAATGGGTCGACCCGAAAATGACACGAAACTTTTTGACACAAACACGACACGAACACGATAACCCGAAGGTAACCTGTTTAACACGATCTTTTTATAATAAAATTTTTAAAAAACCCTATAAATATTTAACTTAAAAATATTTAGTAATTTTAAATTATAAATATGAACTAAGTAACTAACTAAGTAACTAGTATATGAAATATCAAAATGGGGACTCATTTTCAGTATTTTCATTTTACCTCTCTAAAAGGACCAAAATTGTGCCAAATAGTCAAATACCGCCAAGCAAGGCATATATATGTACTATGTATACATTTGTAAAGATATATGTTGCTGACCTGCTTTTTCTGCACCTTGTTATTATTATTTCGTATGTAAATTTCATTACAGTGTACTGTATTATATATATACAATATTATATGTTTGTGTATGCATCTTAGAGACTAGCGGAGGTGACAAGGTGTTTGGACTTTGAATGTGCAAAACTTATTGTCATTGTGACAAATATTAGGATGATGTATTCGTGTGTTTGATGATTTTTAGTCATATGTTTGAATTCCGAAACTTATGTTATGAATTCTATTTGTATTTGTGTTTTGAATTCCCAAACTTATGTTGTGAATTTTATTTGTATTTGTGTTTTAGAAGTTGGAACCGTTACATTGGTTTTATATTTTTGATTTTTGATGCTTGTGAAGTTCAACAAATAAAAAATTAAAATGCGTAATAAAAGCTTAGTAAAGTTGATATAAGAAAGTTATACATGCAACATTTTTCTGTAAAATATTTCGATATGAAAACCCGACATGAAAGTCAAGTTATTTGACCGAAAACACAACTTGATTTTTTTCTCCAAAAAATTGGATCGACACGAAACACGACCCGAACCGAACACGAATTAAGTGACACGAACCGAACACGACACGAAACTAAACCGGATCAAAAATGGGTCGATACGGAAGCGACACGAAAATGGTTGACAAGAACACGACCCGAACCATTTAACACGAATACAACCCGAATTGTCAGGCAGTGATATATTTTTAAAGCGTAGCCATCTAAATAAACACATAGACAGTGCCCTTGAATGAATATATCGGGAAGAATTTGACATGCAAATTGATATAGTACGACGTCGTAAATGGGTAACATTATATACTATAAACATTTACCAGGAGTACCTCCTTTATAATTAAAAGTTAAAATATTTACATTCTCATACTATATCAATTGACATAATGAATCGTTATTTTCTCGCGATAATTCGAAGGGTAATTTCGTAATTTTAGCTTTATTTCGTGACATTATGAACCTGCGATATTTTACTTTTTTGACTAGATTCTCTTCTGGTGAGGTTTCGGGTATGTTTAGCGGAAGTAGCTAGTAGCTATAGCTGGAAGCTGTTTATTTTATTTATATGTGTTCGGCAAATTAGCTGGTAGCTGGAGCTTAATAGTGTAAAATGACAAAATAGGACAAATTACAAAAATAGGAGGATTTATAAAATAATTAAAGAGGGTATTTAGGTAATTTGGTATATAAAAAGCTCCCACTAGTTTTAAAAGCTACTTCAAGAAGCTTTTTGTTTTAGAGCTTTTTTATATAAAAATAGCTTCCAGCTTTTTCATCCGAACATTATTTGTAGCCTTTTCTTTCAAAACAAAAAGCTACCAGCTCCAATAAGCTTTAAAAAGCTCTATACAGAACATACCCGAAACTCTCTTTGCTTTACCTAGGAAACAATCTTACTTTTTAATTTTTCTCGTGATAAACTCTCTTTGAAATAGAGTTAAAGTTGTATAGGTGCTATACAAAAAAAAAAAATCTTTTTGAAATTTATAATAAAGAAACAAAAATAGAATTGTTTTAAAGTTAATCTAGTATCATTAAATGAATATTTTAGTGATTTGTGAAAATAAAAATAGAAATAAAATTAAAATTTTATATTATATATATATATATATATATATATATATATATATATATATATATATATATATATTAAAATACTCATGTAATGTATAAATGTGCCATTTGTCAATATATACATAAGCCAACTAATGTTGCAACTTTATCATTTGTTACTTGGTTGGAGTGGTTTGTGCATTGGTATACAAGCAATTGGTTACATGTTCGACTCTTCTCATAGAGATTTTAACTTTTGCTATTTCTTTCTTTTCTTTTGCACCTAATTGAGAGATTTGGCTTCATTTTTTTTCTTTTGGGCCTCGCAATATTTATTATTATTATATCGTTATATTACCGCTATAGTTTTTCTAAGTTTTTTTTTTCTTTTGTGCCTCTCGGCCTATAGTTTATTATTATTATTATATCAGTTTAGTCAATTTTATATAATGTTTATTTTCTTTCTTATACGTTTTGATATATAACTTCAAATTTATATATAATTTTATATTTGTGATCCTTTATTTTTCTTGATATAAAATTTATCGTACTACCACATTTATCTAAAAAGTATATATTTCGAAATGGTAAAACTAAAAAGTATATTTCATTTGATAACACCATAATTGTGTATGTTAACATTAGTGATAAAAGTTACCACTAAACCATTTTTAGTAAAAAACTAAAGTAAGAAATTTAAAGTCAAAGCAATCAAAATATGAAGAAACTAGGAGAAAGAAATTGGAAGCTTAAAAGCTGTAAAAATGTATTATTAAACATCTGAAGTACACGACTTATATATATAGCCTCTGAATACGTAAAAGAGGAAGCAACTAAATAACTAACTGGTTAATATCCTAACTGAATTTGTTACATGCTCCCACACTGTCTATAACACTTGTAATGCATCATATGCCTTGAAGAGTGGACTGAATTTATTTTGCTGCTGCTTCTTTTCTCTTGTATATTATTACTCCCCCCGCAAGTTGGCAATGTATAAGGATCACATATGCCTAACTTGGATAAGCAGTTAAGATGTAGAGCTTTGTTTAGTGGTTTTGTAAACACATCAGCTGCTTGTAGCTTTGAGGGAGTAAAGACAGGCTTGATGAAACCATCTTTAATTTTATCTCTCACAAAGTGACAATCTATTTCTATGTGCTTTGTTCTTGCATGTTGCACAGGATTGGAAGCTAAGGCTATTGTGGAGGCATTGTCACATAGAACAAGTAAAGGAGTGGGAATTCGTATCTGGAAGTCTTTAAGAAGACAAGTTAACCATGTAAGCTCACAAGTACAATCTGCCATGGCACGATATTCAGATTCTGTAGAAGATCTGGAAACCACGGTTTGCTTTTTAGAAAGCCATGATATTAAGGATGAGCCAAAAAAGATACAATAGCCTGTAACAGATCTCCTTGATTCTGTGCAGTTTGCCCAATCAGAGTCACAATATGCAGAAAGTTGTAGTTGATTGTGAGCAGGAAAGAAGAGACCTTGACCTGGGCTAAGCTTGATATATCGAAGTACTCTCAACAAAGCTTTCATATGTGGAGCTCTTGGAGTTTGTGAGAATTGACTCAAGACTTGTGCAGCAAAGGAAATATCAGGTCTTGTGATAGTGAGATAGAGAAGTTTACCCACTAATGCACGATACAAAGAAGGATCTTCAAGGAGTTCACCATCATCTTTGTGTAAAGAGTGATTTGTTTCAATAGGAGTAGCTGTTGGCTTTTCATCCAGTATATTTGCATGTTTAAGAAGCTCCAAAGCATACTTGCGTTGAGACATGGTGAGGCCATTTTTGTTTCTTAAAAATTCAATACCCAGATAATAGTTGAGAGATCCAAGATCCTTGATGCTGAATTTTTGATCCAACTGCTGTTTGATTGTTTGTAGTAACTGGGTGTTGTTGCCAGAGATGAGTATGTCATCTACATAAATGAGAATGACCATAGAAATAGTACCTCTGTGTAAGGTGAATAATGATGTATCAGCATAGCTTTGTGTAAAGCCAAGTTCTTGAAGAAATGAACTGAGTTTGGTAAACCAATTTCGATTAGCTTGTTTAAGTCCATAGAGTGATTTCTTGAGTTTACAAACTGTGTTAGGAGGTAATGACTCTTTGTAGCCTTGAGGAGGTATCATGTAGACTTCTTCATTTAAGTCACCATGAAGAAATGCGTTGTTTACATCGAGCTGTTCAATGAACCAATTGTTGTAGACAGCCACAGTTAATAAAGTTCTAACCGTAACCATTTTTGCAACCGGCGCAAAAGTTTCATTGTAGTCTATACCCTCCTTTTGAGTAAACCCTTTTGCTACAAGTCTAGCTTTAAATCTTTCTATTGAACCATCAGATTTGTATTTTATTCTGTACACCCATTTACAACCAATTGGGTGTTTACCTTGTGGTAAAGTTGTGAGTTCCCAAGTTCGATTAGATTCTAAAGCAAATATTTCTTTTTCCATAGCTTCAATCCATTTTAAATCTTTTGATGCTTGGTTGTATGTGTGTGGTTCTACATGACTCTCAAGAGAATTAATGAAATGTTTGGTAGAAGGAGAATGAATATTGAAATGATTTATGAAATGTGAATGATGATTTTTGTGATGAATTGAGTGGACAGAAGATTGAGGTAGAGAATGAAAATAATCTTTAAACTTGGAAGGAATAGTTTTTGGCCTGGAAGAAGTTCTTTTGGGTGGAGAAGTGGATAACTCATCAACTTGTGATGAGTCACGTGAAGGTGAAGGTGCAGATGATATATCATTTTCAATTGTGTCATGTGAGGATATGTCATTAGCATTAGGTGGTAGAGTAGATGATGTGTCATGTAGATATGTATTGGTGGAAGTATGTTGTGGGACCATGTTTGGGGACAAAGAATTTATTTCTTGTGTAGGAGTAGGAGCAGAGGAAGTAGGAAGGACAGTACTATATGAAATGGGGGTGGGTGTCGATGTGGTGGTGTTAGATGGAGGAAAGAAAACAGGTGTAGATATAGAGGTAGGAGTAGAGGATGTGGTGTAAGAGATGGGATTTTCTGAAGATTGTCTAGCAAAAGGAAAAATATTTTCATTGAATTGGACATTTCTGCTGACAATAATCTTTTGTGTGTCTAAGTTATAAAGAAGATATCCCTTTTGATTTGGTGGATATCCAAGAAGTACACCATGAATTGATCGTGATTTGAGTTTGTCTAATGTGTGGTTGTGAATGAAAGCTTCACAACCAATGGTTCTTAGATAGGATATATCCACAGGCTTTTGGAAAAGGACTTCTTGAGGACTTTTGTCATTTAGTACATGAGATGGTAATCTATTTATTAGATGTGTAGCAGCTAACAGAGAGTAGCCCCAAAAGGGAAGTGGGAAATGTGATTGGAATTGTATGGCTCTTGTAACCTCAAGAAGGTGTTTGTGTTTTCTTTCAACCCTTCCATTTTGTTGGGGTGTGTAAGGACAGGAGGTTTGATGAATAATTCCATGATCAGAAAGAAAATTACTCATGTTGGAGTTTACAAATTCCAAACCATTGTCACTTCTTATTGTTTTGATTTTGGTTTGAAAGTGAGTTGTGACATAAGAATGAAATCTTTTGAAGGTTGTGTACACGTGATGTTTGCTTGGTAATAAGTAGACCCACGTATTTCTCGAATAATCATCAACTAAGGTTAAAAAATATCTGCACTGATTGATGGTGGGCTGTTTGTAAGGTCCCCAAACATCCATGTGAATTAATTGAAAAGCAGATTGAGCATGAGAATCACTTAGTTGAAATGGTAAAGCATGTTGTTTGGACATGAAACATATAGAACAATTGTTTATTGAATTACAAGAAACAACAGAAGTAAGACACTTTATTTTTCTAAGAGTATGAGAAGATGTGTGGCCAAATCTGAGATGCCATAGGTATGAGTGAGTGGAATTTGATAGAACAGTGGATGGTTGTTTCATAGTTGATGGAGCTGTGGATTCAGGATAGAAGATGTACAGTCCATCGTTAAGTTTGCCAAGAGAAATCTTCTTGTTGTGATCCTGAAAGGTGCATAAAGAATTTGTGAAAAGAATCGAACATTGAGTAGCTTTGGTAAGTTTACTTACAGAAATAAGGTTGTAAGTAAATGTGGGAATGTAGAAAACATTATGAATTGTGAAGCAGTGATTAAAAGTTACTGATCCAGTAACTGTAACAGAAACAGATTGACCATTAGGTAGAGTGACAAGAATGGGTGTATGGCAGTTTCTAAGATTGTGCATGTGAGAAAGAGATGTAGATATATGATCAGTAGCACCACTATCAACAATCCATGCATCTTTAAGATTTGAAATAAATGAAGCTAGGTGAGAAAGTATACCAGCTTTAGAATCTGTTGAATCTTGTTTGTGGTTGTGTTGCATCATCATCATCACTTGATTTAATTGATTTTGCAGAAAGTCCATTTTAGCAAATACAGCAGCATCTGTCCTTGTGTTGTAATTGTCAATAGGTGAAATAGGCTCATCTTTCCCAAGGACCAGATTTACAACCTTGTTTGTCTTATTCTCATTTCCTTTAGGTAGTATTTTCCCATGTAAAGGATGTCCTATTGGATAACCCACTATCTTATAGCACTCTTCTTTATGGTGTCCCTCCTTCTTGCAATAATTGCAAAATACACCCTTCTTGAAACTGTTTTTCTTTGCATTGTTTGTGAAAGTTTTATTGTTAAATTGTTTATGACTTGTGTTGGACGAGAAAGACATGGCAATAGGATTGAGAGGTTTTGGCAGTATACCTTCCCTTTGCTTCTCCTCTTGCTTGATCATCCCATACGCTTTGGCAGCTGTAGGAAGTGGTTGCATGAGTAGAATTTGGCCTCTCACATTTGAATAGCTGTCATCCAATCCCATGAGAAACTGAAGTAGCCTTTTCCTCTGTTCTCTTTCACCATTAAATTTGCCATTTTCACAATTACAAATGCATGTACACAAGTGAGGTGCTTCTAAGGCGTCAAACTCATCCCAGAGTCCTTTAAGCTTGTGATAATACATCTCAATTGTACAATCTTGTTGTTTGAGTTGTGCTATCTCATTTGCTAACTGATAAATGCGGTGTCCATCAATTTGAGAGTAGTGTTCTTGGAGTTCTAACCACAGATCTGAAGCAGAGTTGATGTAGGTGAGGCTGTTACTAATTTGATCTGTGACAGTGTTGAGAATCCATGATATTATCATATCGTTATTCCTTTCCCATAAGGCTCTTGTTTCAGATCCAACTTCAGGTTCTTTGAGTTCTCGAGTTACTATCTTCAACTTGTTTTTAGCATTGAGTGCTATCATTATAGACCTCTTCCAAGTATTGTAGTTTTCAGATCCAGTAAGTTTCTTTGAGATTAGGATCAAACCTGGATGGTCATTTTGATGTAGATATAGTGGATGATTCACTGAGTTTGTGTCTTCTTCTGTCATAATTGTTTGATGATTGATGATCTTCGTGATGTCAAGATTGTTTAGATATGAGGTTGAATCTGTAGTCTGAAGAACTTCTGAATGAAGAAGAAGTAATCAATCGTATAGGTGATTGATCAATTCATCAGAAAATGTTGTAGAAATCTGGAGGAGAAAGTAATGGATCGAGCCTGTGTGCTCTGATACCATGAAGAAACTAGGAGAAAGAAATTGGAAGCTTAAAAGCTGTAAAAATGTATTATTAAACATCTGAAGTACACGACTTATATATATAGCCTCTGAATACGTAAAAGAGGAAGCAACTAAATAACTAACTGGTTAATATCCTAACTGAATTTGTTACATGCTCCCACACTGTCTATAACACTTGTAATGCATCATATGCCTTGAAGAGTGGACTGAATTTATTTTGCTGCTGCTTCTTTTCTCTTGTATATTATTAAAATAGCAACTCGTTAATAAGTAAATAACAAGAACCAATTAAGACTAGTTTTACGTCTTTTCTTAAGGCATGCAAACCATCTGAAAGTTACCAAAATTGGATCATCATGGCTTCAGAGAGCCATGATAAAAAGCACTGCCTCATTTGTATCATTTATATGCTTACTTCTATAAAAACTATTATATATATATATATATATGTATGTATATCTATTTATCTTGAAGAAAGGCACCTCATCTCATTCATAACCAGCAGCTTTGCCTTTCCCTTTCCATTTAGTATCCTTTTCAGCTGAAGCCAAATTTGTTGTTAATTCCTGAATCTCATCACTCACAGTGTCATCATTAACAGTATTGAAACTTTCATCTCTGTTTTGTATATTTCCAGCTGCATCTAGTAAGAACTCAAAATAGTCCAAATCTTCTTCAACCATCTGGCTACATACAGCAGGAGGCTTAACTGGAAAACCGGTCTCTCCAAGTAGTTTGTATGCATCGCGCATTGCTAATGCAAAACTATCGCATGATTCAAATTCAGAGCCATCTTTATCAGGTAACTTGACAGTGGGTGGTGACTTGCTGGATGAACCAGTTTCGTACTGTGATAATGGTAGACTTTCATTCTTCTTCTCTTGGTCCAGAAACATTCTTAAACTTTGTCTTGTTTGTGTTTCAGATTGAGGTAAAGGAAATTCAAAACCTTCGAAAGTTGGTAGACGGTTTGAATCCTCTAGCTCAAAATGCCCACTTAAAGTATGCGTTTCTCTTGATTCATACTTTGGATGAACGTTTCCCGTAAAAAATAAGACAAAAAAACACATTAGTGTAAGCTTCATATATATTGGGTTAATTTAATTGTTACCTGTTCATCTATTATCTGCCCATAGGTTTTCAAACTGATCTCAGAAGGTGATTCTGATGAAGAACTAGCTGCAAGATATCAATTAATGAAATTAAAAAGGGCTAGCTAACTAATTAGTATCCAAAAGTACATCGAGTGTAATTATATATTTCGTGTAAAATGTTACCAACGGACACATTCTTGAAGCATTTGCTCATTCCAACTACCTGAAAATGAAGGTTTGAAATTAGTACAAGTAATAAAATATATAAGTGACCCAAACAACAACAGTAATTAGCATACTATATTGTGTTAAAACTAAGTAACTAAGCCACTAACTAGATGAGGGCTAGATATATCAAGGTATTCAAAGAATATATATATATATATATATATATATCAAACAAATGAAGCAAGCATATATGTTGGTTGGTTTCGATCGATGGATGAAAACGAACCAAACCATTGTAAATTTGAGACTAAATCGAACCCAAGACTGACCGAAACAAAGTATGTATACATATTTCATCGGTTCGGTTCGTTTCATCGGATCTATCTTCGGTTTTTTGGTAAAATTTCAAACCCAACATTGAAAACCAGTAGTTAATGTTGAACATAAATCGATGGTGTTGATGTATTGTGTGTGTGTGTGTCTGTGTGTGTTGAGTTGAGATGATCAAAGGATTGATTTTCGTTTTTAAGTAATGATGCAGTGAATTGAAGTCATATATCGATTGTGTTGATGTATTGAATGCTGTTTTTATCACACACAAACAGAACCGATAATCGAGAGCACATTTTGTAATTTAATCCACAGACAAAGAATCATGAATTGAAGTCATGTAGAAAACTAACAACGATAAAATCAAAGCCTCAAATTAAACCCCCTGTTCGTTCCTCCAGAAACTGAAATTAAGAGCAGTGAGCACACACACTCTGTGAATCGAGAAATTGAAATTCGGAATGCAGGTACGATGAAAGTGAGATAAGAACAGAGCACACAATATCATCACGTATTATCCACAAATAAACACTGAAATCTGCTCTAAATTAGAGAAGAAGAAGAAGAATAAAAAAAGTGATTTAAAATGCAGGTACGAAAGAGCATATACACATACATGATATCATCAACTATCATGAACAAAACACTAAAGTCAACTCAACTCATGAAATTATAGAAGAAGAAGAATCAAAAAGAGATTTAGAATGAAGAAATGGAAGAATCTGAGATAAGAACAGAGCATATATACATACATGATATAATAACTATCATCTAGAACAAATAAACATTGAAATTAATTCCTTAAATTAGAGAAGAAGAAGAGAAAGGTAATTTACCTTTGAAGATGGCATACATTGTACGAACTATACTAGCAGAAGAATGAACAATACAGTGCTTATAGTGTCGTTAAGGAGAATGTCAGAGGATCAGGAAAGAATTACAGATTTGCCCATGATTATTATTTGATGTGGTACGTGAGAATTTATACTATGTCGCACGTATGTATATTTCAATCTATTATATACTATCATTATATATATGGACTAAAATATATAAAATAAAAGAGAAAATGATTTTATATATCAGGCACGGATACATGATTATTATATAGCGGGGGTCCTACTTATAATAACGTAAACTCAAAAATCTAAAGTTGAAGAATAGAGAGTATTAATCTGGAAACACTTAATAAAAGAATGAAGCATAGAATCAACAAACGACTAGCCAAGAACAAATCCAAAAAACTAAAATTGCTACAACTTAATCTCAAATAGTTTACTAATTTGACAGATTTGGAGGCTTTATTATTTGAAATCGATCATAGTTTATAAGCATAAAATCAAGAAACCGTCAAATTATGTCTCGCATATCGCACAACATAACCGGCTAGGTCCTATACGTCACATGTTGTATAACACCTCGATCTTCAACATTCATCATTTATCATTCATTATACAGGGCGTTTACTTTGATTGAGGTGAATTGATTACAAATCAATGTTGAAAAAGTTTTCTTAAATAAAATTCTAGTTGACCAATAAAAGCTTTTTGTTTTTCTAATTTTGAAAAAAAAACTCAATTTTAACCACCTAATTAGAAAGATCCAATTTCTTTGATTTGATTGGATCTTTTAACCCATTTACATAATATACGGATCTTTTTAACCCGTATACAATTTGGTCACTAATTTAATACTTTTTAATTATTATTTAACCACCTAGTTATGTTTTTATTATATCATAATACGTTTACATAACATGAATATTTTTCATATTTATTATCATTCAAAAAACACTTTAATAAAACATAGTTAACATATTTTATACATTTTCATAATAAAAAGTCACTAACCTTTTATTGTGTAATATATTATAACTAATTAATAATAGAAAACACGTTTTTTTATAAAAAATTATTATTTTTACTACAATATATATGAATTCATTTTTAAACTATAATACCAAAACATTATATTCTAACATATTATAAGATCCTACTATATATCCATTATAATAAAAATGACTATTATTAATTATATCATCTTCTAATATAAATATACACTATTTAATTCAATTAAATAATCCTAACTTTTTATTTATTTAAAATAAAATCTTAACCCATTAATTTGGTCTAAAATTAAACCCTTATGACTTTAAATAGTCAAAATTGAAGCTAAATCAAAGTTAAAACTTAAATTTAAAT
Organism: Pulicaria dysenterica; assembly: GCA_947179395.2. Classification (NCBI taxonomy): domain Eukaryota; kingdom Viridiplantae; phylum Streptophyta; class Magnoliopsida; order Asterales; family Asteraceae; genus Pulicaria; species Pulicaria dysenterica. The sequence continues at coordinate 49,672,274 of OX359294.1, read as the reverse complement.
GAAAGATATAATTCAAATCCAATATTTGATAAAATAGAAGGTAGAAGAAATATTATTTAAATTCAAAGTTAATATTCATATTAATTCATCTCACTTAAAGTTAATTAAGTTTTTAATTCATCTATTAATACCACGTAAAAGTAGTTTATAAAAAACCAAACACTACTTAATTTTAAAGGACTAAAATTAAAGGAGGTTAAAAAACCAAATACTACATAAAGTTAAAGAAATAATTTGCCAAAGTAAGCACTAATTCATGTGCAAAACTCAACAAAGCAACAAAAATGCCGAATTTACGTATTTAAGCATCTTCGTCGCCGATGCTTGTCGCCGATACTTTTCTCTTCGACATGAACATCTTTTATCAGCGACATGGGAAATGAATAGCGGCGCCAGCGACTAGCTACCTTTCTTCGGTGACATGGCTTCTTTCCTCGGCGACATGAGTTTTTATTTATTTTAAAAATGACACGTATCACGGGTTTATTCTTTATTGGTTGGTGACATGGGTACCCATCGGCGACATGAATGCTTATTTCGGAATCTCAGTCATTTTACTGGTTTTCGTAATGCTACTTATTTTCGTAATACTAAAGTTAATTCATCTCTTCCTTATCTCTTGTATTTTCTTTTATTTATATATAATATTAATAAAACACTAACCTTTATCAATTTAATTAAAGAATCATAATTTTTTAATCACAATTAACGTCATTAGTTAAATGAGAAATTATAACTATTAATTTAGTCAAAATAAAACTCAATTTTAACTTTAGATCAATTTAATTTGCATTACTTCCAAGTTAATGTAAGAAATTTTTGAACTGGGTTTATCTCACAGAATAGTAACAAAGTTTGAAAAGTATTCCACCAATATCACTTATGGGTTATTTCACAATGTGAAATAAAGAGGTGAGTGACATTGGTGGAATACTTTTCAGACTTGGTTATTATTATGTAAATTTTCCCATATTCAAATTTAATAAGTTGTAATTATCCACCACTAAGGTCGAAGATTTTCTCCAATGCTTACAAAATATATTTACAAAAAAGTGACGAAATAAATTCAAGAACTTCTCTATTTTACTAATTTAATCCGGCAAATACTAAAAATATAGTTTAATATTAACTAATAAAAGCTAACGTTAATTAATTTATCTAGAGAAATTTATACTTTTATTTAGTTAAAATTAATATTATTTTTTAATTGGTTACCAAGTGTGCTATACAGATATTTAAACTAGTAAATGATTATTAGTTGTAGGTATGTATTATACATCGGTCTGTCATAAAAAAAATATCAATATTACTAGCTACCGGGTTGGTGATCCGGGTCATGTTAATACGTGTTATCCAGCTTATTGTTTGTGTATTTTCGTGGCAATCCGTTATTTAATTTCGTCACATCAGGATTATATTTCGTCTTTAATCATTTATTCACAAAATTCACACAAATGGCCTCTGGGTCAATCGGTTTTCTGGTTTTCGGTTATAGGTATAAGGTATGGTTTAGTCGAATAGTTTGAAGTTTAAGGAGTTTGGACTTTTGGTTCAAAAATACGAGTAATTAATTACTGCTTTGTTATTAATTTACCAATTAAATTTGTAAAGTTTAATTGTCTTATTTTAAATTTGAGGGACTACGTAAGGTTTTATTGACGTTAATAGATATCATATCTCTCAAAGGAATCTAAACATTATTAAATACACTTATATCAAGGGGTAAATCCATTAAATAGCTGTCAACTTTTTCCCATTTATTCATTATGGCACGTCTATTTTTTCTACGCATGTGGTCAACTAACTTATGAAAACGTGTTTATGTGTTTATTCTATTTATTTTAACCTGCTATAGCAGGTCACCTTCCCCTTTCTCTTCTTCACCTTAAGATCGAAACTTTAAATCCCAAATTCTCCATTTATACTTGATAAATTAATGATTCTTGAGTCTATGGAAATATAATCAAGTTTTCTATAATACAATACAAAAAAACTCGACTAAAAACGAGTCTAATATGAGTCAAATAATCAAAAAACCGTAAGGGTACTTAACGGGTCATACCCGACTTTAATTAACAATTTCTTGGCCTATACTTGATGAAGATTCATGACTTTGATGTCCTTTGAAAGGTAAAAAGATTATCTGTAATAATCTATAAAAAGAGTTAGGTAAAACGAGTAAGAGTTGAGCGAAAAATGGGTTTTTATTCTGCTCTGTTTTTAATTGAAATTGAAGAACAATCCGACACTTTAATCTCGAAAAATTTCCATTAATACATTACGAAAATTTATGAATCCTGATCCTATAGAAAGGGAATCGAGTTATCTATAAAGTAGTACAAATAAAGGGCAAAAACGAGTTTAAAATGAATCAATTCTTTGAAAAACAGTAAGATGGTTTTGAATGATACATAACCAACTTTAAATAGCAAATTTTTGGCCTACATTTGATGAAAATTCATGAATTTGGTGTTCTTTGAAATATAAAATTATTATTTACAAGGTTCTGCAAAAAGAATTAGCGAAAATGATAAAAAATCGATCGAGAAACCTGCTGGACAAGTTGCAGGTCGAATTTTGGCATATTGACACGATTTTAATGACTTGACTGGCCACACGTGTAAAAAATAGTTGACGTGCAACAATAAAAAATAGGGAAAGTTGACAGCTATTTAATGGTTTTACCCCGTATATCAATGGAATGGAAAGATGATTTATATCCTCCTATCTTCTAATATATATAAAAGATTAAATTGATAAAATTTATTAAATGATTTTAGTTATTTATTTAAAAAATTATTTAATCTTAAACATTCATTCACTTAAAATCAAAAAATTAATTTTGACTTTTTAGAGTCAAATTTAATATAGATAATGTCATATATGCCCTAAATAAATTATATAAAAACGTATTTGCCCACCTTAATTTACAAATATCATATTTACCCTTTATTATATTTCAAAATATCATATTTAACTAAATTCTTAGCTTTATAATTCTAAAGTATTTTATTATCATTTTAATTCCTTTTTAATTATAACCAATAACGTTTAAATTAATTACTCTTAATTGTAAAAATAAAGATTGATTATTTATATACGAAATACATTCACGTCTCTTCATATCATACTACCATGTTTCTGTCGTCAAGTTTGCACTCCCGCTCACTTCGATGTTTCCACCGTTGGTTAGAGTGTTGATACCGTACGTAGTCATTTTTTTAATTCTCATTTAATTCTTGTTTTTTTATTATTTAATATGTTTTCATTAATGTTTAATATTTATTATTTTTTTAAACCAACCGTCATAATTATTTACGTCAAAGTATTATTTTACATTCGTATAGCTAAATTTATATTTGGATAAAATAAATAGTTTTAATACAAATTATATAGATTTAAAATTTTGACTAAAATAAATAATTAGGATTTAGTTTTAACTAAATAAAAGGTTAGAATTCTCAAACTAAATTGGTTAAGGATAGTTTTTTTATTTATATTTAAGAGTTTATAAATATAAATTCTCAAAAAATAAAGATGCATTTTAAAGTTTATAATATTCCATTGTTATAAAAAATAGACTATTTATAATATTTACTATAAAAAAAACTAAAAATATAATAATGAGATTTAAAAGAAGTTTGTAAGGCTTAACTAATTAAAAAATTCTATTTTTTTGAAATAAAATTTAATTATTTTAATTTTTAAATTCTAGTAATCAAAATTACCTACCATGAAACTCCTATGTGATTACCTTATTTATCTTAATTTGATATTGTTGACTCGTTAATTTTTATCAAAATAAAGGGTTTTGATTTGATAATAAAAACTTTTTATTAAAATCAATGGCTAAGATTGTCTGATAGAATGTATTTAAATACTTATTTAAAATAAATGGCTAAGATGGGTAGTGATCCATACACCATACTTCAAAGATTTTGGATACTTTCTCAAAGGATTTTGACATTATTAAATTATAAAATAAGTGTTTAAAATCATATACTATGTTGCATGTTTAAGCACCATTGTATATTCCTACTTTCTTTTCTACTCGAATCAAAACAAATGTCAAAATTAAGGAATAATATGATGAAAAAGAATTATAACACTCAAAGGTGTGACCCTTAAAGTATGAAATGACATCGGTTGTGGCATCTAGTAGCTGCAATGCAAATAATCTCGAACACCTGGAATTTCAGTTAGCTTTATTAGGGTTAGGTTTATTAGCAGCTAGCATACTTAACGGGGTTGACCCGAGAAACCTATATATATATATATATATATATATATATATATATATATATATATATATATATATATATATATATATATATATATAGAGAGAGAGAGAGAGAGAGAGAGAGAGAGGACGATTCAACCGATAACTGTTTATCATATGAGAACTGCGAGAACCAATCTTAGCTGTTGATTTGATAAAGTGGAACTCATGGATGTGGAGCGTGAGGGGATCAAGTGTGGCAGGGTAAATGTGATGAATTCATGGGTGTGCAATGACATTGAAAGAGAAGGAATTGGATGACTCAGATTGGTTCTCGCGGTTCTCGTACAAAAAACAGTTCTCGTTTGAACTTTTGCATACATACATATATATATATATATATATATATATATATATATATATATATATATATATATATATATATATATATATATATATATATATATATATATATTATAAAGCATTTAGACATATTGCTTAAACTCTTAAATTTTAAGAAATTTAAAGTTACTAAATTACCAATCATATAAACTAAATGAAAACTATTAAATAAAGTAACTTTTTTAATTCAAGAAATTTTTATTACTTTAAAAGAGAAGATTTACAACATCGAACATCATTCAATTTTCTATACATGCCTAACAATTCTGCAAGCTGAAGAATACTAATACTTACATATAGGAGTGTCTATCCCTTTAAACATAAGACCGGATCCACAATCCATGAAATCCAATCTAACGTTTGTGTAACACCCTCTCTACCGACCTAGAATAATAAGGTAATTAAAATCTTGATCTTGGAATTTATATTTTAATTATGTGAATTAGTTATTAATATGTGTTATATTTGCATTATGTCTTAATGTAAAATGTTGTTAATTAATTAAGAAATTATTAATTAAAATAATTAAATTATGATAATGGGTAATAGGTGTCACATTCTTGATGACACTTAGTCACCCTAACACCACCAACACATCTCATTTGAATGCAATTGAATTGAAGTGTATGTGTGTGTGCTTGGTGAGCTACAGCCGAAGAAAGAAAAGAAACAAGAACAAGAATTAAAATTCATCTTTGTTTCTGGTTCAATTAGATTGAATTCTGCTATAACTGATATCAAGGTTAGTTTAATTGTTTAATTTGTTGTTTAAATTCGGTAATATATATATATATATATATATATATATATATATATATATATATATATATATATATATATATATATATATATATATATATATATATATATAACCGCATGCTTTTTGATTAATTGATGTTAGGATGATTGTATGTTAGAGATTTATGTGAATTCATGCTTAGTATATGTTTATAATGAGTTCTGGAAATATATATCATCAAACATGTACATGAACTGGATCAGAATTGAAGAAATTGTGTATTTGGTTATAAACTCTGAATCATCCGGAATTTAAGACTTGAATGATCCGGGATTGGGAATACCGAATAGAAGCATCCGGATTGTGAAGAAACCGAATACCTTATACGGGAATTAGACCAAAACCGGATGTTTATTTGGAATTGCCATAAAACCGAATGAAATGGGATTATTGTCTAACACATTAGATATGCGGGATTTTTGGAAACCGCATGTGATGCGGGATTCATGAAAACCGAATGACCTTGCCTTAACTTATCCGGAATTGCCTTAACATCCAGAATTATGAACTTATACGGAATTAGGGACTTATGACCTATCCGGTTTTTGAGAAATCGCATGACATCGGGGATTTGTACAATACCGCATGGAAATTCCTTTTCTTACTCGGAATTGATGATTTGATCCGGGATTTGACTAAAACAGTATATATATATATATATATATATATATATATATATATATATATATATACACACACACATATTGCCTTTGCTTATCCGAAATTATGATAATTCCGCATGTTTCATCCGGGAATTGAGATTTCAACATATTTCCCTAACACTTTATTCGGATTTGGATTTATGATGATAAAACCGCATGTAGCAGCAGGCGAGGCAAGAGAGGTACGAGTGCCTCAAGACAACCCTTGCTTGCAAGATGCAAGAGGGTGGGAACGTGAGCGCGCATGTGTTGCGTATGAAAGCAAACATCGAGCGCATGGAGAAGTTAGGTTTTACCATCGGGAGGGAGATGGCGGTTGATTTAATCCTCCAGTCCCTGCCCGGTGCATACGATCAATCGTTATGAGTTATCATATGCACAGCATGGATAAAACCTTGATGGAACTTCATGGTATGTTGAAGACCGCTGAGTCTAGCATGACCAAGAACAAGCCATCCTCCTCCACCTCTCATGTTCTCGCCATCCGGGAAGGCCGCATCACGAAGAAGAAGGCCGCATCTTCCTCTAAAAGGAAGGGTAAGGGAAAGGTTGGCGGGGCCAAGCCTAACCCGGCCTCCGAGGGCAAGGGCAAAGGGAAGCTTCCCCAAGCCAAGGCTCCGGAGGATGCGGAGTGCTTTTTCTGCGGGGGCAAGGGCCATTACCGCCGTAGCTGCCCAAAGTACCTGGAGGGACTCAACAAGCTCAAGGCAATGAGCATATCGGGTCCGGATACGTCAGGTACGTTCATGATAGAACTCCACCATACTTCTACTTCTAAAGGCTGGGTATTGGATACTGGCTGTGGCACTCACATATGTAATATGGTGCAGGTGCTAAGGGAAAGTAGGAGCTTGGAGCGGGGAGAACTGGATCTTGTCATGGGAAACTCGGAGGTTGTCCCTGTGGAAGCTAAAGGTGACTTGGAGCTTTCATTCAAGACCGGTTTTTCTATTTTGTTAAAGGATGTATGCTATTCGCCCAATGTGGCTAGAAACATTATTTCTTTTCACAAGTTGTATGACGATGGTTTTGATTTTAAATTTGTAAGTGGTACAATCATTTGCTTTAAAAATGAAATTGTTTATTTTAAAGCTATACCATGTCATGGCATATATGAGGCAAATGCATACATTGAATCAAGAAAATCTATCATGAATATTGATTCTGTCTCCAAAAATGGTTTGGATAAATATTCCATGTGGCATAGTCGTCTTGGCCATATAAACAAGACTCGTATCACCAAGCTCCAAGTGGATGGGATCTTGGAATCATTTGATCAAGGATCAAATGAAGTATGTGAATCTTGCTTATTGGGCAAAATGACAAAAGCACCCTTCACGGGAACAAGTGAGAGGGGAAAGGACCTTTTAGACATAATCCATACGGATGTATGTGGACCTTTCAAGCATGTCACAAGGAATAATTCAAGATACTTCGTAACCTTTATAGATGATTATAGTAGGTACGGGTATGTCTATCTTGTTAAACACAAAAATGAAACCTTTGAGGTGTTCAAGACATTCCAAAACGAAGTTCAGAATCAGTTGGGCAAGACTATAAAGATACTCCGGTCTGATAGAGGTGGAGAGTATCTTAGTACCGAATTCGTCGATCATCTTAAAAATTGTGGAATTGTTTCACAATTAACATCTCCGAGGACTCCACAATTAAATGGGGTCGCTGAGAGGAGGAACCGGACTTTGCTTGATATGGTAAGGTCTATGATGTGTCGAGCGGAGGTACCTATTAGTTTCTGGGGATATGCCTTAGAAACTGCGGTAAGAATCCTTAACCTCGCACCAACCAAGAAAGTCGATAAAACACCTTATGAAATGTGGCATGGTAAGAAGCCGACACTTTCATATTTACGAGTTTGGGGTTGTCAAGCCTACGTGAGACGTGAGGCTGAAGACAAACTTGAACCTCGTTCGGAGAGGTGTTATTTTATCGGTTATCCTCCTAACGGTGTTGGATATTTATTTTATAAACCTTCAGAGAACAAGGTATTTGTTGCTCGAAGGGCATTCTTCCTTGAAAGAGAGTTGCTATCCAAACATGGCAGTAAGGAAGTTGACCTTGAGGAAGATCAAGGGCCGGCCGATAAGGGACTTGAGGTTGGCACTAGCCTAAATACCGAGCAAGATGATGCTGCGGTACCTGACACTCTTGCAACGTCTACTCCTAGGCGTTCCAGTAGGACTCGTTTTGAGCCAGAGAGATATGGGTTTCTCATATCTGAGGGCGATGAGTTATTGGTGGATCATGATGATCCCACCAGCTACAAGGAAGCCATGGCAGACCCTGAGTCTGCTCAATGGAGGAAGGCAATGGAGAGCGAGATGCAATCTATGTCGGATAACCAGGTTTGGGAACTGGTTGATCCTACACCAGGTATAAAACCCGTCGGGTGTAAATGGGTTTTTAAGAAGAAACCCGACATAGATGGAACCTTGGATATCTTCAAAGCCCGACTGGTGGCAAAGGGTTTCACTCAGACTCAAGGGATTAATTATGATGAAACTTTCTCCCCAGTGGCCATGTTGAAGTCAATCCGGATACTACTTGCCATAGCTGCGTTTCATGATTATGAAATTTGGCAAATGGATGTAAAGACCGCCTTCCTTAACGGGAAGCTTAATGAAGAGGTGTATATGAGACAGCCTGACGGTTTTGAACATCCAAAGTATCCGAACAAGGTTTGTAAGCTAATGAAGTCCATTTATGGACTTAAGCAAGCATCTCGAAGCTGGAATCTTTGCTTTGATGAGAAAATCAAAGAGTTTGGTTTTTCGAAGAGTAAAGATGAACCTTGCGTATATGTCAGGGCTAGTGCGAGCACCATGGTCTTCTTGGTTCTATATGTAGATGATATTCTACTTATTGGAAATCATATCCCAAGCTTAAGAAGTGTCAAAGCTTGGCTAGGGAATTGCTTTTCAATGAAGGACCTAGGCGATGCGAGCTGTATTCTGGGTATAAAGATCTATAGAGATAGATCAAGAAGGCTATTAGGGCTTTCTCAAAGTGCATACATAGAAAAAGTCGTGAGACGCTTTAAGATGGAGGAATCCAAGAAAGGAAACCTCCCTATGTTGCATGGTTTGACTTTGAGTAAAACTCAATGTCCTACCTCCAAGGAGGAGATAGAAGTAATGAAGCGAGTACCATATGCTTCGGCTGTGGGCTCGATCATGTACGCCATGCTATGCACTCGTCCTGATGTGTCATGTGCTTTAAGCATGACTAGTAGATATCAGGCGAACCCAGGAGAACCTCATTGGAGGGCAGTAAAGAACATTCTTAAGTACTTGAGACGTACGAAAGAGATGTTCTTGGTATATGGTGGGGAAGAAGAGCTGAGAGTAAAGGGTTACTCGGACGCTAGCTTCCAAACTGACAGGGATGACTGCCGATCTCAATCGGGGTTTGTGTTCCTGTTAAATGGTGGTGCTGTCAGCTGGAGGAGCTCAAAACAAGACACGGTGGCTGATTCGACTACCGAATCGGAGTACATTGCGGCTAGTGAAGCAGCAAAAGAAGCCGTGTGGATGAAGAAATTCATCCAAGATCTACAAGTGGTTCCAAGCATCGCTGACCCTATTGAGATCTTTTGTGACAATGAGGGTGCGGTAACTTTGGCAAAGGAACCAAGAGCTCACAAGAGGACAAGACACATTTCGCGCAAATACCACTTTATTCGGGATGTAATTGAAAGTGGTGAAGTCATCATTAGCAGAGTAGCATCGAATGGAAACTTGGCAGATCCATTCACTAAGCCATTACCGCAAGCAGCTCATGAATCTCACACTAGAGGGATAGGTGTAAGATTTGCTAGCGATTTGGCTTGAGTTGTATATATATTAGTTTATTTGGTATGTATTAATTTATTTTGGGAACGATACAGACAGTATTGTAATTATGCTTGTTTCGATATGCGAGTGATTCGGTTACATTCATAAGACTTTACTGTGTTCCATCTTAGCATGTTTAACCACTTCCCAGAATGTTTATACATTCTAAATTTCCACAGTCAGTCATTCTTCAAGGGAAGGAAGTTTGAAATAAGGCTGAGGTTAGGTGTTGGTTATGCATTAATCAAGGATTGAATGCATGAAACGCAACAGTAACATGTGCTTGAAAGGAGTTTCAAGTGACTGGAAGACCCACACCCAAGTATACTTCATGGATTATAGTCACGAGTAACTTGGGATGATAAAATCTTACATCCTCAGACCCGAGATGTATGAATCGCTATATCATAGTTCTTACTTGCTTTAGCCATTTTCAAAAGCAGTTCGTAAATGGTTGTGATAAAGGGAATGACTAGGTAAGTCAAGAGGTATGGTATGGGATTATGCAGTCAAAGGGATTTGTTCCTCCTGTATGAGAGATATCCCTGGGCCCCTCGATGATTGGGAGCTGACGCCAAAATATTGCATGGCCATGCACAAGGACTATTGATTGAGAATCAGATATGTCCTTACCTTTTGGTCACCACCAATCAAGATCGAGAAACATAATCGTGAACGATCTGGAGATTGACATTTACTAATCCATCTCTCGTGTTCACAAGGATATCGCGAACAAAAGGATGTCTAAGATCACTTATCTAGGACCACTACTTTAGTATGATGGTTTTCTGCAGGTATTCAGAACTCATACAGACTTGGGGGCATTGATGCTTTGCTAGAGGCCTCTCTTTGTCTGTGCTTGCCTGGGTACAGTATATTATGTGCAAGTGGGAGTTTGTTAGAATCTGCCCGATAATATATGTACGCCTTAAAGCACTGCCGATGATGTATGAGCCTATAAGGGTCACAAACCGGGGTCTAACATGACAGCAAATAAGGTTGAGGGACCAAAGATGGCAAAAGTGGAAGTTGGCAATGCAGGCCACGTTAGCGCCGCTAACTGTTAGAGGTTAGCGCCGCTAAGGCTGCATGTGCTTTATGTCATATCGAAGTCAGGCCGCGTTAGCGTCGCTAGCGGGTTAAGGTTAGCGCCGCTAACTCTTGGTTAGCGCCGCTAACCCTGCATGGGTTTTATGTCATATCGGTCTCCACTAACAGCCAATTGGGGAGAGTATCTAGAATCATCTTGGCCGGCTTTGGGAAGCTTAAGTGACATTCCTAAGGTCTTTATAAAGAGTTGTTCCTGGAACATTACCACCTCTTGGCCAAACTCTCTCTCTAGCATACAAACTCACATATATCTCTCTCTCACTTGGATACCTTGGGTTGGTGATTTCGTGAGCCAGAGATCTCGTGGTCCAGAGACTATTTTGCTGTTCTTGAGTAAGGTTTCCAGTGAAGATCTTGCTCAAGCTTGCTAGCACTCGGTGTTGGACTTTGTTCCCGGTTTGAGATTTCGTGAGAAGGCCAAGGACAAGAAGAAGGAGACCCTTGCTTCAACCTCCAAGATCAGCCACCAACAAGGACTTTACTGGAGCTTAGGAGCACGGTATAACCTTCTTACCTTGTGGTTTTGTTGCTATTTTGTACATAGAGAAGATCCATGCTTGGGATTTCATTGTTTTGAACACTTGTATGCATGTTTTATGTTGTTCTCGCTTCCGTTGCGTGTTCTTGAAATCCCAACAGAAAGCTCAGAACAGGGTGCTGGTAACTGAAGAAGAAGATTGGGCTGAGGAAGATCTCTCAAGTGATGAAGATGAGGTCCTCACAGCTCAGTTCAGTTTGATGGCTAGCACAACAAGTACAAGTTCCTTTGATGAGGACATGAAGAAAGCTGCCAAGGCTTGTACTTCTCCTGACTGGGATCCCTCTTCTATGTATCAGGTTGGAAAATTTATTAACTATGAAGATAATGAAAAGAACACTATGTTTGATTATCTGTGTGTTGAGTTTCAGTCAAATATTCAAAGAGAAAAGAAGCTAAAATTAGAAATAGAATCACTAAAAGAGAAATTAAGTCTTAAAGATGAGAAACTTAAACAAATGACAAAACTGGAAGATGATTTAGCTAATCAAAAGATATTTAATCAGATCTTGGTAAAAGAAACCAATGAAGCAACAATAAAGTTTAATGACCTTCAAAAAGTAGTTAGATCTGGGTGTGTTTCTGCTGAGAAGACCACCCAGTGTGTCAATGAGCAGATTCCAAAACAAGTTCAAGCTATTATTGGTGTAAATTACTCCCAAGCTGCTAACTGTATTGATTTTAGCAAGAACATAAATATCTTAGAAAAAGCTGATATTTTACCTCTTACTTTTCAAAAGATCGTAAAAGGAAAAAGTATTATCACTAACAGATTTGTCAAAAGTAAAAGTACTCTGCTGAAAGACTCAACCTCTTCAAAAGTTGGTTCAAGTTCTATTGTCTTAACAGAAAGCAAAAGCACTGAAAATTTAAGTGTAAAAGAAGTAAGTAAAGGAATGGAATCATTTGTTGATACCAAAGAGACATTCTGTTGTCAAACCTTGAAAACTGATACATTAAATTTAGGAACTCAGCTGACTGAAAATTCTTTAGCTAATGATGTTACATCAGCTGATCGAAAAGTAGATGATAACTGCTCAGCTGATAGCCTGTCAGCTGATCATGGATCCTCTTCTGTTTGTTCATCTGATCAAACATCACTTCAAACTCTTTTAATAGGAGAAACTAAGAGAAAAGGACATTTTGTTTACAAAGAGTCTAAGTCTGCCACACCTAAAGTTGATCAAAAACTCATTTTAACTAAGGGTCAACCTAAGGTGACTGTAAACAAAGACCTTATTAGTTTACAGAATCAGCTGCAACAGCTGAATGGTGAAATCTGTCAGCTGATGACCCATAGTCATCAGAAAACAGTTAAGACATCTCTTAGTCAATTACCAAAACATGTTAAAAGCTCCAAAAATCAAAAATGTTATAAATGTGGGAGCAAAGAACATAAGGCAGGTAATTGTTCTCTAGAAGGTAACTCAAGACAGCGGACTGATTATGATAACACAGCTGTTTCTATCATTCATAAACAACCTTATATAAAGTGGATGGCTAGGTGCAATCCACAGGGGTCCACTTAAATGTGGATGCCCAAATGTCACTAACCTTCTTTCAATCACATCTATGCAGGGTCTGAACACATGGTATCTTGACAGTGGATGTTCAAGAACCATGACAGGTTGTAAAGCTTTGCTTAGTAACTACAAGAAGGAAAAAGGTCCAAGAGTAACCTTTGGTGATAATAATTGTGGGCAAACAAAAGGCTACGGAGAACTTCATAATGGGAACCTAACCTTTTCTAAGGTATCATATGTTAAAGGGATTAAGTACAATCTCATCAGCATAAGTCAGTTATGTGATGGTGATCATAAAGTCCTCTTTACAAAGACAGATGGTTCCATTTTAGATTAAGAAGGTAAAACAATAATTTGTGCAAAGAGAACCAAGGATGTATATACTCTTGATATGTCCTCTAGTGATCCATCCAAGTTAACCTGTTTGTATACCAAGTCTGTAACTGACACAAACTGGTTATGGCACAAAAGGCTTTCCCATTTAAACTTCAAAAACATTAACAAGTTGAGCAAGGGTGAACTAGTGTCAGGACTACCTTCACTGACGTATGTTAAGCCTAAACCTTGTTCTGCTTGTGAGAAGGGAAAGTAGCACAAGACTTCGTTTCCATCTAAGCAAGCCTTCTCCATTACTGAACCTTTCTACATGTTGCACATGGATCTATTTGGTCCTGTTGCTACTGCTAGTATTGGTGGAAGTAAGTATGCAATGGTAATGGTTGATGAATTCTCAAGATACACCTGGGTCATCTTCCTAAAAGCAAAGAGTGAGGCTGCTGAAGAGATTATTAGCTTCATTAGAAAGATGGAAGTGCTTAATGGTAATCTGGTAAGGATGCTTAGAAGTGATCATGGAACTGAATTTAGAAATCAAACTCTTGAAGGTTTCTGTGATGAGAAAGGTATATCTCAAAACTTCTCTGCTCCAAGGACTCCACAACAGAATGGTGTAGCTAAAAGAAGAAACAGAACTTTGATTGAAGCTGCAAGAACCATGCTGTGTGAGAGTGGGCTAGGATTCAACTTCTGGGCTGAAGCTGTCAGCTGTGCATGTTTTACTCAGAATAGATCCCTTATAATAAAGAGGCACAACAAGACTCCTTATGAAGTGCTCAGGGGAAGGAAGCCCAACATCAGCTTTCTACACATCTTTGGGTGTCAGTGTTTCATTCTGAACTAGAAAGATCAATTGCAGAAATTTGCACCAAAAGCTGATGAAGGTGTGTTTGTTGGATATTCTGTGATCTCCAAAGCTTACAGAATTTACAACATCAAAACAAAGGTCATAGAAGAATCAATCAATGTAAGTTTTAATGAAAATGACTTTGTTGCTTCCAGTTCTACTAATCCATCTACAGGTGAGGAATTTAATGATCTGCTAAATACTGAAGACAACATTCCAGTGTCAGCTGATCCACTCCCATCAGCTGATCCAATCTCATCAGCTGACATAGATGACTTAGATGAACCTGTTCCAAACTTACAAAATACCTCTACACATCCTATCCTAAACCAACCCACACTTTTACTGAATGATGAGAATCATGATTCAACATCAATGGACTCTAACTCCATATCAAACATTCCCTCATCAGTAGAAGTCTCGTCAAATTGTAATCAAGAAATTCTGTCAGCTGATCAACCAGAAGTCTCATCAACTGATCCAAACCAAAGAATTTCAATTCCCAGAATCCAAAATGCCTACAAGGACCTCAGAAATCATCCAATTGATCAGGTCATAGGTAACATAGAAGCACCTGTACTAACAAGATCAAAAGCTTGCAATATTTGTTTTTACACAGGTTTTGTTTCTATGATTGAACCAAAGAAGGTAGATGAAGCTCTAAATGATCCTCACTGGATAAATGCCATGCAAGAGGAATTGGCTGAATTCACTAGGAAAAATGTATGGACTTTGGTGCCAAGACCAAAGGACAAATCCATCATTGGTACTAAGTGGGTGTTCAGAAACAAAATGGATGAACAAGGGCTGATCATCAGAAACAAAGCAAGGCTAGTTGCACAGGGGTATTGCCAAGAAGAAGGTATTGATTATGATGACACCTTTGCTCCTGTTGCAAGACTTGAAGCCATAAGACTGTTTCTAGCTTATGCTGCCTTCAAAGACTTCAAAGTATTCCAAATGGATGTTAAGAGTGCTTTCCTCAATGGAGAATTGAAGGAAGAGGTGTATGTCAAACAACCTCCAGGTTTTGAGGATGCAAGCAAACCAGATCATGTATACTTCTTGAACAAAGCTTTGTATGGTCTGAAACAAGCTCCAAGAGCCTGGTATGACACCCTCTCTTCTTTTCTGACCAATAAAAGATTTATAAGAGGAAGCATTGATAGTACTTTGTTTATAAGAAAATTCAAGGGTGATGTGATTCTTGTACAAATATATGTAGATGATATAATATTTGGGTCTACAAATTTGGATCTTTGTAAAAAGTTTTCAAAACTCATGTCTGATAACTATCAGATGAGCATGATGGGTGAACTAAACTATTTTCTAGGTCTTCAAATTAAACAAGAGGTTGATGGAATTTTCATTCATCAAACAAAGTATGTAAATGACTTACTTAATAAATTTGAGTTTGAAAATTGTTCTTCAATGAAAACACCCATGTCCACTACATTAAAGCTTGGAAAGGACACTGATGGTAAGTCAGTGAACATTACAGCTTATAGAGGTATGATAGGGTCTCTTTTATACCTAACCGCTAGTAGACCAGATATCATGTTTTCAACATGTCTTTGTGCTAGATACCAAGCAGATCCCAAAGAATCTCACTTAGCTGCAGTTAAAAGAATTTTCAGGTATTTCAAAGGAACTCCTAATCTAGGTCTTTGGTACCACAAAGACTCTGATTTTGAGTTAGTTGGATACACTGATTCTGATTTTGCAGGTTGCACACTAGACATAAAGAGTACATCTGGTGGCTGTCAACTATTAGGTGGAAGATTAGTTAGCTGGTCAAGCAAGAAACAAAACTCTGTTTCAACTTCTACAGCTGAAGCAGAATACATTGCTGCTGGAAGCTGCTGTGCTCAATTGCTATGGCTGCAAAATCAACTACTGGATTATGACTTATAGTTTAAAAACTCTCCAATTCTGTGTGACAGCACAAGTGCCATATCTATCTCTAACAATCCTGTTTTGCATTAAAAAACTAAGCATATTGAAATCAGACATCATTTTCTTAGAGATAATGTGCAGAAAAAGAAAGTTTCAATGCACTATATAAACACTGATGTTCAATTAGCTGACATTTTTACAAAACCTTTGGATGAATCTTGGTTCAACTTCCTAATATCCAAACTTGGCATGTTAAATTTGTAATATATTCTCTTCTTAGGTAGTTAATATTGTGTGAGAAAATAATTTTATTTGTGTGTGAAATGGAGTACTTATCTAAGCTTCTACATGTTTTACTTATGGTAGATCAGCTAATGGAATTATGTCAGCTGACGACCATCAGCTGACACTATACCTCCGCTGATAAACCATCAGCTAAGACTTAGAAGCTCAGCTAAGTGCCTTCATTAGCTGACACTTATTTTAACTCAACATGAATCAGCTGACACTCTCTTTTGTCAGCTGATGATCTTCAAAAGTCAAAAATATTGTGTCCCCACACTTATTTTATTAATTTCTCATTTGTAATTTATTATGTTAACTAAGTATTTAATTTCTTTTATATTGTCCGTTTGTTGTCTGTGTATTTAATATCTATTCCGTCTATTACCTTTTTGCAGAAGTGACAGTTACATTTTGGAAAATATTTGAGAAACAGTTTAGGTTTTCAAGGAAGATATAAAGTATTTTGAGCGGTTCTTCATTTCTTACGCTTTTAAAATTCCCAAACACTCTTTCTCTCTCAAACTTTCAAACCCTAAACTCTCGTTACTCAAACTTCATTCACTCTGTAATCATGGTAACTTTCAACTCTACTTCCACTCCTCTTGCCATTGCAGGTGAGAACGTTGCTCCAAACTCAGAAATCACCATTCGCCCAAACAACTTCATAATCAACACTGACATTCCCACAAATAAATCAAACCAGGGATACGAACAAATGGTAGCATTCATAAATGCTCATCCCCTGTTTCCATGTCTCTCTGCCCATCCTTTCTTCATCTTTCCAAACATTGTCGGTGAAATGTGGTACACTGCAAGGTACCATACGGATCAAAAACTCATTACTTGTACCTGTCTAAAAGGCACAATCAACATCAACATCAATGTCAATACTCTTCGTCAAGCCATCTCTCTGCCCAACTTAGCTCCATATCAACCTTTTGCTCAAATGGATCAAATCTTGGAGGTCTTACCCCTGATTGGCTACAATTAAGCTGTCACCCATGGTCAATATAAGTTGTCTGTGCTGGGACACCCATGGAAGTACCTGGCAAGTGTAATCACTCGGTGCTTTGACCATAAGTCTGGAAGCTTTGACCAAATTAATCAAACTGAACTGATGATTCTGCACGCCTTGGTCACAGGGAGGAATATTGACTTTGCCCAAGTCATATTCTCGGAGATGGTGGACAAGATCACTCTTGGCACTGCAAAGAAATCCACCAGAACTATTGTTCCCTATATCAGGTACCTAAGCTTACTTGTACTTCATCATCTTCAATGGGAACAATACACTGGGATTGCTGCTGTTTTGGACACAATGACCATACCACAAATGGGTCAAAAGATCTTTCATCTGATAAGGGAAGATCAGGGTCCAGCAATCACTGCATAGATGCAAGAGCTCATTGATATTGCTAATGATAATGATGAGGAGGAAGTGCATGAAGAAGAAGTGGCTCATGATTCTGAGTCCCCTGATGTTATAACTGAGGAAGTGGCTTAATCTGTTACTCATGATGAAGCCACATTTGAAGGAGAAAATTTAGATGACAGTGATGGTGGTAATGGCCATAATGATGATGCTGGTGGATTTTACATGAGATATGAGCCTTATCAATCTGGTTCTACTTCATCCAGTCAACATGGAATGCCATTACAAATGTTTCCCTCTAGTTCCTCTACTTCAAAGAGGTCCGGACACCTAAGCACCGATTAAAGTGATGAAGAATCTGATGATAATTCTCCAAGTAGAACTCTTGGAGGTACTATTGCATATCCCAACCCTGATCAACAACAAGGATCAAGTGACTCTGTTCATAGAGCACCAAGTAGTGGAAATGAAGATGTCCCTGATGATGAGAGGTCTCTGATAAGCTGGAGGAGCTCATTGAGATCAGCAAAACAAGACACATCACAGGTACACTCTCAATCTCTGAGGACACTCATTTGGTTGACCCCACCAATGAGAACACATCCTCACCTCTAGTTGTAACACCCCTACAACAGCCAAGCTCTAGTGTACTCCCAACAGTCACTAGTTCTACTCCCTTAGTAACCCACATAGAAACAAGGTCATTAGAGATGGTGCACACTGCACTTATCTCAGAGGGATTGCACACTGCACCTCTGACCTCAACTCCTATAGCTACCTCTTATTTTGAGGGGGAGCTCATGGAAGTTGACATAACCTTTCAACCAGTGGATGTGTCCTCACAACAGGACACATCTGTAAATATGGGATTGCTGCAATCTGGGTCACCCTCCCAACAGGGTGATGCCATTGAAAGACAGACCTTCTCCCAAGGTCATACTGTGTCTACACCCCAATTGAGTCAAGTCTTTCCCTTAGTAAGTTCACAACAACTTGCTACTGTAATAAGGGATACCCCTTTGAGTGCAACCCTCACTCACACTCACGTACTTGCACATGTTTTTGATTCAATTCTTACACATACTAGTGCACTACCTGTCAATACTAGTGGCATAAACCAGCTATTGGTACAGGGTACCATTTCTGCTCCCAGTGATCTTAGGCCTATAAACCAAGGTCTAAGTGAGGGACCACAATCCATTCCAGTTCGTGGCACCATATCTCAATCAATTACCACTCAACCCATTCCCTCTACTATTTCTGAACCCTCACCTCAAATCCTTCAAACCTTACTATCTATCTCTCAAAATATGGATAGTCTTCAAGCCTCCTTTACTTCTTTCAAAACTCAAACAGAAACTCAAATCTCTCACCTAACCAATGAGATTGCGTCACTTAAAGCCAACCAACCCAAACCCCAACCCACCCCTGCCCCTGTTGATCTTTCCCCTATTCTTACCAAACTAGATCAACTTCTAAACCAAACCTCTACTCCTATTCCTACATCCTCCCCTCCTATACCTGCCCAAACCATTTCTACCTTAAACCATACCATTTCCAATCTCCTTTCCCAACTTCAAACCCTTCGACCCTCACCCCCTGATATCTTCATTACTATTCCTGAATCTCTTCTAACTATCCCCACTCTCTTAAAAGACATTGATACTGAGGTCAATAGGTCCAGCTTTTCTAGCTAAGATAAGGCACAGTGATATTCTGAGAGAATTCTCCAATCTCACTAACGCTATCAATAGCCTAAAACCTCTTATCTCACATTCATCCTCAACCATACCACCCTTTACCTCTACACCTACCCCAACTCCTTATTCTTTCACCACTCCTGATGCCTCTGCAAAGCCTGCTGTTTTTCCCTCCTCTGATGATGACAAAAAGGGGGAGAAGTCAATTAGGACAAAGTCAGTTTTACAAACAGAGGATGCATCAACCCCTGATGAAATAGGATCAGCTGTTGAGGGGGAGAATAAATCTGAGGGGGAGCAACTTGCTCAAGAAGAGCAGAGGCAAAAGAGAAGGCTAAAACAAATGGCTAGAAGGACAAAGAAATCAAAGCAAGGTGAATCCTGTGCTCCAATTAAACTACCATCTGATGATTCTGATGATGATGATGAAGATGAAATTCCTCTATCCTCTCTGTTAAACTTAAAGAAGCAGAGCCCCTCCACTACAGCTCCAACAGTCCAAGCTTCCTCTCCAGTTCAATCAAGTCAACCAACTCCCAGCAGTTCATCAAGGAGAAAAGGAAAGAAGATAATGTCAGCTGAGGAGATTGAAGAAGAAGAAAAGAGAGAGGAAGAATTACAGAAAAATGAGGAAGATCTCAAAGAGTTCAGTGATCTGGCTGCTGCCCTGGGTACAACAATTGAAGAAGTCATAGAATCTAGGAAAAGGCACCAGGAAGACTTCGCTGCAACTGAGGATCTTGCTGCTGCAGTTGGTGTTACAGATGTTGATGAGATAAGAGAAATACAAGAAGAAGAAATGATCTTACTATCATCTCAAGCTCCTCAAGAACAAGAAGCACCACTACAAAGTGACCCTTCTACCAAGAAAGCTCTTAAGAGAGGAAAGACTCACAGGGAAGCCATTCAAACTCTGCTGAACTTAAACTTTGGAGGATTAGCTCAGCAAACTGAAAGGCAATCCAAGGAGTTCAGAGACAACAAAGAAAACTTGGTCAATAGAAGATGTGCAGACATCATCTCAAGGGTTACTCCATACAAAGGTACTAATGAGGGTCCTTATCTCAGAGTTGTGAGAAGAGATGAAAGAAAGACTTATTAAGATACCTATCTTCAACACTGCAAACTACTCTCCTTCTTTGAAATGATAGAGATCATGTACCATCTCCTCAAGTCCAAAAGTGAAATTGTTCAAAGGTTCATGCCAAAATTTGAATACTGGATTCGGATGTCAATCTGCAAAAGGCTCTTCACACATGATCAATTCATTGAACACATCAATCTGATTGAAGATGCTTTCAAAAAGAATTCAAAAGCTTTTGTCACCAATGAACAGATCATTGTCAATCCTGACTATCCTTTTCTTTCTGCTTATGAAAGTCTCAACACTACTCTGCCCTCCAATATTGAGCTAGAAATGTTTAAGTACATAACTGAACGTGAAAGAGGGATGTTCTTCAAAAACAGAGCTGGTGATTAGAGATTCCTAAGAGAAGCTGACATAGGAAGAGCGCCAAGAGCTTTAATTTTTCAAGCTATAAGACTGGCAAGAGGACAGACAGGAAGTCAACACTTTGAAAGTTTGATGGAGACTAGAGCTGATGGACTAGTTGCTACCATTCCAGTTGAACATCGTCCAGACATCAAAGAAGAACCTTGGTGGGAATGAAGACAACTTCATAACTAGATTAGATGTAATTTCAAATTTCTAGAATAGTTCAACTTCTGTACTTAGTTTAACTCATAGTTAGATTACATTGTACAAACTCTGATGTAAATACTTTGTTCTGTAATCTAGCTTGAAACTTTGATCATGGACTACTTAGCTAAAATGCTAGTATAGATGACTCTTAGTAGATAGCTCACATAGTGTAGATATAGAAAAGATCAAAAATCCTAAAAACAGAAAAAGGATAGAAAAGATACCACAAAAACAGAACTATGGTACTTCATAAATGAAAAGATTCCCAAAAACAGAATACCAGGGAACATATATTAAAGGGTTACCAAAAACAGATAGCTAGGTAACCAAAATGCACTTAAAAGTTTTATCTTTACAAATTCGAGTCAAACTGATTCTTCTTAAACAAGATAAAGTTTTGTCATCATCAAATAGGGGGAGATTGTTGGGGAGATAGCAATATCAAACCTAAATCAAACCTGTCTATTAAGTAAAATAGGATTTGATGTTAACAAAATCATATATTCAGTTTTGGACTTAGATCAATGAAAAACATGTGTTGTTTTTCATATTTAGACTTAAAGAATTTCTAAGTAAGAAATGTCAGCTGACGAATCCAAGTGTCAGCTAAACACTAAGTATCAGCCAAAGGACTAGCTTCAGAGAGATCAGCTGAGAAGAAAAGATCAGTCAAAGAGCATCAGCTGAGGAATCACATTGGATCAGCTGATAGCCTAGAACCATCAGCTGATGAAGATTTCAAGATCAGCTGAGCAGTCAAGGATCAGCTGACACAATCACAGTTATCAGCTGATGCCTTCCATCTGTCAGATAAGGTATTTCCTACTTATCCAATCTTCTCTTTATAAGCTGACTATACTCAAATGATTAGCTGAGCCCTTAGGAACAGCTGACAGTTGAGTTAATCAGTTTATTAGCTGCTGCTATGATTTGTATTATCATCTAAGCAATTTGATCAGCTGAGCAAGTCTAGTCAGCTGAGTCTTTCACCTTTATCCTTAGCTGAGCAAAATTATATTTGCAGTTCAGTGTCCGTTAACTGAATCTTTATTGTATATCTCAGTTAATAACTTTTCTATGTAATATTTTCTTTAGTCAAAGGCAGAACATGTGTTGTTCTTATTTTGCCTTAGATCTTTCTTTTGTAAAAGTACTTAGCACTTTTTAGATCTGCAAATATACAAAAAGGATAGATCTTTATCCCCTGGAAAAAAAGAAAGATACTCTTGAAAAGAAGATCTCGGAGATATGATGATTAAGTATGGCTGGCAACTCCATACTTGGTAAAGTCAAATCTTCAGAAAGCATGGTGTTGGTTAAAGCACAAGCATGGAAGGATAAGGTTACCGTCTCAAGACATAAAGGTAGTAATTTAATAATATAATAATAGATAGTGGGTATACTCATTACTGAAAAGTACTTTCACTTTACACACTTTGTGTATAAAGTTAAATTACTTTTCACCCACTAACTTTATCTATTATAATATTATTAAACCAAGTACCTTTATCTCCTTCTCTCTTCATCAACTCGGACACACCTTGCTTATATATACTAATGCATGGAAACATGCTAAGTATGCGTTGAAGAAGCACTGAAATCTCATAAGTTGAGAATTAGAAGAGTTAGCATTTTACTTTCAGTGTAACAAACTTGTTCATGTGTTGAACGTCTTAGACATTAGTTGTTTAAGATTAGCATTGTCTATGTGTTAGACAAAATGAGTTGCCACCTTTTATTGAACTTAGATTTTCCGCATCTAGTTCATGTAATTCTTGATTAACATCAATAAGAATTATATAAAAGTAAACCGTGTGTCTCTTAAATTTTAATTTGCTAAAGTTTGTATTCAACCCCCCCTTCTACAAACATTTGTTGTTGTAGTATCCATTCGGGACCAACAAAGTGAATCCGTCCAAGATTGAAGCCGTGATGAACTAGAGTGCTCCGAAAACACTGACAGAGATCAAGAGTTTTCTGGGATTAGCGGGTTACTATCGACGGTTGATCAAAGATTTCTCTAAGATTGCCGGTCTGTTAACAAAGTTAACTCGAAAAGATGTTCAGTTCAACTAGGGTACAACTCAAGAGAATGCTTTCCAGACTCTGAAACAGCTTTTGTGTCAAGCTCCTGTTGTTTCATTGCCTGAGGGTTCAGAAGACTTTGTGGTTTACTGTGATGTTTCTCACGCCGGGTTGGGCTGTGTTCTGATGCAGAGGGGTAAGGTAATTGCTTACGCTTCAAGATAATTGAAACCTAATGAATAAAATTACCCGACTCATGATTTAGAGTTAGCAGCTGTGGTATTTGCGTTGAAATTGTGGAGACATTATCTATACGGAACCAAGTGTACGATTTGCACAGATCATAAAAGTTTATAGTATGTTTTCACTCAGAAAGAATTGAACATGAGACAACGCCGTTGGTTAGAATTGATCAAAGACTATGATTGCGATATTCAGTATCATCCGGGTAAAGCTAACGTAGTTGGTGATGCACTCAGTCGAAATGGATCATCGGATACAGTGAAATTTATGCGATTGGAGATTAAGTCTGATTTAGTGGATCAACTTTTGGTTGCTCAACTTAAAGCTTTGAAGTATGAAAACTTGAAGGATGAATTGATGGTTAAACTACAACACGAATTAACTACTAACTCACGTGGTTTGAAAGTATATCATACACGTGTTTGGGTGCCCAAGCTTGGAAACCTGAGGGAGTTAATTTTAAATGAAGCTCGTAAGTCCAGATTGTCAATACATCCGGGTAGTACAAAGATGTATCACGATTTGAAAACTCTTTATTGGTGGCCGACAATGAAAATGGATATTGCCCGTTTTGTTGAGACATGTCACATATGTGCACAAGTTAAAGCCGAACATCAGAAACTGTACGGATCTTTAAAACAGTTAGAAATACCCTAGTGGAAGTGGGATCATATTACGATGGATTTTGTAACAAAACTTCCACGAACTCAGAGGGGGCACGACATGATTTGGGTTATAATAGACAGATTAACCAAGAGTGCTCATTTCCTTGCTATAGCCGAAACTACATCGTTGAGTAAGTTAACACAACTATATATTGATGAGATAGTGTCCAGACATGGGGTTCCTCTTTCCATTGCCTCATATCGGGATTCGAGATTTGTGTCTAACTTCTGGAATAGATTACAACAAGAGTTGGGATCTAGAGTTAATTTTAGTACATCTTATCATCCACAGACAGATGGTCAATCAGAAAGAGCAATTCAGACTTTAGAAGATATGCTTCGTGCATGTGTGTTAGAGTTTGGTGGTTCTTGGGATTTGCACCTGCCTTTAGTTGAGTTTGCCTATAATAACTCCTATCACTCCAGCATCGGCATGCCGCCGTATGAAATGTTATATGGCCGTCCTTGTATAACTCCGACTTGTTGGTTAGAAGCTGGGAAAAAGAAATTTGTAGGGTACAGATGACAGCTGATAATGTAGCAATTGCTAGAGAAAAATTAAAAGCTGCCAGAGATCGACAGAAAATGTACGCTGATCCACGTCGTCAACCAGTATCGTTTGTCGAGGGAGAGAAAGTTTATCTAAAAGTGTCACCGTGGAAAGGCGTTATTCGTTTTGGGAAACGCGGGAAGTTGGCTCCCTGTTACATTGGTCCTTTCAGAATAAAACGAGTGGTTAACGATCAGACAGTTTATAATGATTGTGTATGTTAGAATTTATATATATATAACCGCATTCTTTTTGATTGATTGATGTTAGGATGATTGTATGTTAGAGATTTATGTGAATTCATGCTTAGAATATGTTTATAATGAGTTCTGGAAATATATATCATCAAACATGTACATGAACTGGATCAGAATTGAAGAAATTGTGTATTTGGTTATAAACTCTGAATCATCCGGAATTTAAGAATTGAATGATCCGGGATTGGGAATACCGCATAGAAGCATCCGGATTGTGAAGAAACCGAATACCTTATACGGGAATTAGACCAAAACCGGATGTTTATTTGGAATTGCCATATAACCGAATGAAATGGGATTATTTACTAAACACATTATATATCCGGGATTTGAGGAAACCGCATGTGATGCGGGATTCATGAAAACCGAATGACCTTGCCTTAACTTATTCGGAATTGCCTTAACATCCGGAATTATGAACTTATACGGAATTAGGGACATATGACCTATCCGGTTTTTGAGAAACCGCATGACATTCGGGATTTGTACAATACCGCATGGAAATTCCTTTGCTTACTCGGAATTGATTATTTGATCCGGGATTTGACTAAAACCGTGTATATATATATATATATACACACACATATTGCCTTTGCTTATCCGGAATGATGATAATTCCGCATGTTTCATCCGGGAATTGAGATTTAAACATATTTCCCTAACACTTTATTCGGATTTGGATTTATGATGATAAAACTGCATGATCAGGAAACCGAATGAAGCCTTATACGGTTTTGGAAGATGACTTGGGATTTCCTCAACAAATCAGATTATGATATATGGACATTTTTATATATCTGTGATATATGTGATATGTATGTATATATGTGATGTATGATAAAGTGTATTACTTATTATGAATCAGTATTATAAATTATATACTGACTGGTGTTTACATCTTCTTAGGAACTAAGAAGACTCAGTGATATAGTCACTTGAGTGTACTGCAACTGTGCATATTGTGGTAAGTGGGTTTATATCTTGGATATACGGGATGCGATATCCTGATTGTAACTATGCTCTTGTTTAATATGTATACATGTTGTTTCGGAGATCAGCGTCGTGAGATTTTGGCTAGGCCTGTTGCTTAGGGATTTACAGTATTTGATCTTGATATGCATTTTTGTATTCAAGGGTGCTATTATTGTTGTCCATGTTAGGTGGTTACAACACCGCCGGTTCTCCTGGGGATTTTGAGCTATGTGTTTGGGCATGTTTGCCGTGTATATGTTTAGATATATGTTCCCTCACTTAGCTTTGTGCTAATTCCCTACTATCATCTTTTGCAGATTTCTTTTGGTAAGCTTTCAGGAGATGTAGGACTGGGAAAATGGACTGACCACTTACTCTAATGTCAAATATTTTGTTTAGAGCATGTTTAGTTTATTAACACTGTAGTGAAATTTTATAATAACAAATGGACAAATGTTGTATTTTCTTTATGATATAATGTAATTATGTTAATTAAGTTTCCGCACACAGTTTTATATTAATGTAAAATGTACAGTGTTACAGTGTGGCCTTTGCATCTCCATTTAATCCAATAAAACAGTCGCCATTTAGCGTCTAGCACAAAATCCGACACAATAAATAAAGTAAATAATAAATAGACTTGATCATATTCTAATATTCCTTTTGAATTACTAAACCTTCCATATTTAAAAAGAATAAAGTCACTATAGATTTTAATTATTAAAAATATTTAAGAACCAAAACATTAATTTTAAATATTCTATCATATAATAACTATTGTAACTTAATTATCAAAAAATGGGTATACGTAAAAACGTAAACTTGAATAACATATACCAGAATTTACAAAACATTTTTGATTTTTAATTAGCTTATATGATTAAACAAATTAGAAAAATATCTACTATTTTACTCTATTTTCTTAATCTTTTACTTTAAAATAGTTTCAAATTAGTAATTACATTCTATATATTTATACAATTTACCCTACATATATAAGTAGAATTTTTTTTTTATTTTGTTGTTCTCAAAATTTAAAACGAGTTGACGGAGAAAAAAACAAGAGAAATGGGAAAAAGGTAGAGAAAATAAATATGTTACAAACAAAAAATTAGATGTAGCCACTATATTACGTGATCATCGAAAAATACACATTAAGTTTTGTTATCGCTGCATTGCGCGGGTACAATGTTAGTGTATATATATACACACACACACATTATATTATAACGCATTTTAGTATTTTGCTAAACTCTTAAATTTTAAGTAATTTGAAATTACTAAATTACCCCTTATATAAACTAAATGGAAATTATTAAATAAAGTAAATATTAAATAGAGACAATAAAATTTTTATATTTTATTTTAATAATTAAACCATTCATATTTAAAAAATCAAGTCAATGCAAATTTACTTAATTATTAAAAATATGTTCATAACCAAACCTTTCATTTATGATATAATAAATATTAAAACTTAATTATTAAAAAATGGGTATAAGTAAAACTTACAAACATTTTTTATTTTTTAATTAGTTGTATTGTCAAAACAAAATAGAAAATTATCTACTATTTACTCTATTATCTTAATCTTTAAATCTTAAATAGTTTCAAGTTAGCAATTTACCCTATTTTATAAGTAAAGATTTTTTTCTTATTTTATTGTTCTTAAAATTTATTTTAGAAATTACAAAAGAGTTTATAGTAAACAGAAAAATAAGGGAAATGGGAAACAGGTAAAGAAAACAAACATGTTACCAAACAAAAACTAATCGTTGTCACCGTATTAAGTCACTATCGAAAACAAGAAACTTAAGTGAAATATTTCGTTGTCGTTGCAATGCGCAGGTACAATGCTAGTATATATATATGTGTGTGTGTGTATATATATATATATATAGGGGAGAGTTCATTCGAGAACCGTTGTTAGTGCGAGAACTGCGAGAACCAATCTCAGCCGTTCTTTGAATATGGGAAGTTCATGGATGTAGAGCGTGGAGGGATCGGGTGTGGCAGGATGCATGTGAGGAATTCATGGGTGGGCAATGACATTGAAAGAGGGGGAATTGGACGGCTCAGATTGGTTCTCGCGGTTCTCGCACTAAGAATGGTTCTCGCATGAACTTTATATATATATATATATATATATATATATATATAGGGGAAGGTCCAAACGAGAACTGTTTTTCGTATGAGAACTGCGAGAACCAATCTCAACCGTTCCTTTGATATAGGATGTTAATGGATGGAGAGCATGGAGGGGATCAAGTGTGGCAGGGTGCATGTGAGGAATTCATGGGTGGGCAATGAAATTAAAGGAGAGGGAATTGGACGGCTCAGATTGGTTCGCAGTTCTCGTACGAAAAACAGTTTCGTTTGAACTTTTGCCTATATATATATATATATATATATATATATATATATATATATATATATATATATATATATATATATATAGACAAAAGTTCATGCGAGAACCGTTGTTAGCGCGAGAACCGCGAGAACCAATCTAAGCCGTCCAATTCTCCCTCCTTCAATGTCATTGCCCACCCATGAATTCCTCACATGCAACCCTGCCACACCCTATCCCTCCACGCTCTCCATCCATGATACTTCTCATATCCAAGGAACGGCTGAGATTGGTTCTCGCGGTTCTCGCACTAACAACGGTTCTCGCATGAACACTCCCATATATATATATATATATATATATATGTGTGTGTGTGTGTGTGTGTGTGTGTGTGTGTGTGTGTATGGGATGGTTATTTAAAGAATAGGAAATTGGATTAGAAAGGAAGATCAAATCTAAACCATTGATTTAAAGGATTAAAGGCTAAAATTAAATCATATTTGTCGTTTTCTATATTTGATGAAACCGGGTTATACAATTAAACTTTCGGATAAGTTAAAAAGGCACATGCGGGAGAAATGGTAGGGGCTTTCAACGTGGCACAGGAGGGTAAGGTTCGATCTTGCCGTTCTTCAATTTTATTTTTTAACCTTATGGCGAACATTGTCTAATTTGTTTTTTTTATATTTTGTTTTTTAATTTGTTGTTTTTATATTTTATTCTATTATTACTATTAGTATACAATATTTTTTTGTTACGTATCGACTTAACTGTATATTGTTAAATAAAGAGTAAATTACACCGTTGGTCCCTGTGGTTTGTTTCAAATTGCACCGTTGGTCCCTGAACTTTATTAATTACACCAGGCGTCCCCATGGTTTGAGTTTTGTAACGTCCGTAGTCCCTGGCCCAAATGAAATGACTAAATTACCCTTGACCTCCTATTTTAATTATTTTTCTTAATTTTAAATTTATTTTATATACTTTTATAATATAAAAACAAATATATTAATAATAAAAACTAAGAAAAACCCCACCCCCATTTGAACCCTTCTCCCCCCGTCGAACCCTTCCCCCCTGCAACCATGGAACCACCACCACCACCATGGCACCGCCGCCGCCTGCAAACCCTAATATAAACCACATCATCGGCCACTCTTCTCTTTTTCACAGTCCACAGCCACCATGTTCAACGCTGTCATTCCGTCTCCCTTACTCGGTCATCATCAGCAACACCACCGTCGCCATCATCATCTGAAAACAACATCACAAGAACAAGACCTGATTTGTGTGTGGGTGTGGTGGTTTTTTGGTTTGTTCTTGATTAGCGGTTAGGGTTTTTTGGTGTGTTCTTGATTAGCGATTAGGGTTTTTTGGTTGACAGATCTGATTAGCTATTAGGGTTTCTTAGTTTGTTCTTGTTCAGATCTGATTAGCGATGGTTTTTTGGTGGTTTGTTCCTGATCTTTTGTGGGTTGCAGCCGGCGGCGGTGGTGACCTACGTAATTAATGCCCCAGATCTAGTTTGTGTTTGGCAAGGTGGTGACCGGCGCTGGAGGTGGTTGCGACTTAGGCAGCGGTGTGCAAGCAGTGGTGGTGACCTATGGTGGAGTTGCAGCGGCGGTGCCACGGTGGTAGTGGTGGTTCCATGGTTGCAGGGGGGAAGGGTTCGACGGGGGGAGAAGGGTTCAAATGGGGGTGGGGTTTTTCTTAGTTTTTATTATTAATATATTTGTTTTTATATTATAAAAGTATATAAAATAAATTTAAAATTAAGAAAAATAATTAAAATAGGAGGTCAAGGGTAATTTAGTCATTTTATTTGGGCCAGGAACCACAGACGTTACAAAACTCAAACCATGTGGACGTCTGGTGTAATTAATGAAGTTCAGTGAGCAACGGTGCAATTTGAGACAAACCACAGGGACCAACGGTGTAATTTACTCTTAAATAAATTATACCCTTAGTATTATTTTTATAATAATATTGCTTAGTATTTTGTCACACTTTTTATATTCCAGCTCGCACTATTTTATTTGTTTTATTTTTTATTATTCTAAAACAAGATTAAAAATTATTTTGTAAATAACTCTTTTTATATGACTTTTCTATATTATTTGTAATTCTTTAAACAATAAAATCTGTATTATAAATTTAAGTCAATGATTTTTACTGTTGACGTTTTTATAAAAACTAAAAAGGATAAAATTAGAACGCTTTTATAATATATTTTTTCTAAATTGTTTTAAATATAGAAACATATAGTTATATATATATATATATATATATATATATATATATATATATATATATATATATATATATATATATATATATAGGGGAGGGTTCAAACGAGAACTGTTTTTCGTACGAGTACTACGAGAACCAATCTCAGCCGTTCCTTGGATATGGGAAGTTCATGGATGGAGAGCGTGGAGGGGATCAAGTATGGCAGGATGCATGTGAGGAATTCATGGGTGGGCAATGATATTAAAGGAGGGGGAATTGGACGGCTCAGATTGGTTCTCGCAGTTCTCGTACGAAAAACAGTTCTCGTTTGAACTTTTGCCTATATATATATATATCAAAGGACAAAAGTTTATATAATTACACAAACAACTACATTACATATGTTTTATGTTTTATATTTTCTTATCAACTAAATTAATACGCGAAAAAAAATCATGAATAATTATATTTTTTTTTCTTTTATTAGTTTACCAATTTGAAAAACCATGTTTATAAATATAGGTTTTTAAACCCCACTAAACGTGAGCTATAATATCTCGTTAAATAACAAGGGTAAAACAGGAAATTGAATATAACCACTGAAGTCGCCGTATTTCACTTTCCTCACTGTCTATGTGACTATGTTTGCTTTCTTTTAATATAGGCAGAATTTTACTTTATGTATTTTTCTATTTAATTAGATAACATATTTAATGTTTCTTATAACTAATTAATTTTATATGTAAATTCATATTTGAAATAAAACGTTAAAACATAACTCAGCTTTTCTAAACATAAATATATGATTAATTAAATTTAAAATACTGTTAGTTCATATCTGAAATACTGAAAAATGAAATATCCAAAAAATAAACGCAATAAATACGTACACTTGTATTCTAAATTATTGTAACCTAACCATCCAAAACCAATAAAATAAACACACAACTCCTTTTTTCTTCAAGCCACAAACATTGAAAATGAGTACCAAAACACAGACATGTGTAGATTTCTTTTTAGTTCTTCAACTTCCAAATCCGTAAAATATCGTAAATAATAACAAGGCAACATTTCAGATCTGATTTCAGAACTGAAAAATTACTAACGTTTCAGATCTGAAATGTTATTATCGTTTCCGACCATTCTCGTTTCAGATTTGAAATGTTACTATCTTTTCATATCCGAAAAGTTACTATTGTTTCATATCTGAAATGGTAATTTGATAGTCGCCGCCCAACAACGTAAATCTGTTCATCGAATCTGATGAGTGAAAGTGAGGATGAGTTGCGGTGGTGGTTGTTTCAGGCGGCAGGTTGGTCAGTGGCTACGAGAGGACTAGCAAAGATAGATGGCGAACTCAAAGGTCGGTGGTGGTGCTAACGGACCTGGGGGAGCTTTAACGAAGGATTATGTTTCCGGCTAAATTCGCCGGCTACAAGGTCGACAGTTGTAGTAAAGCTAAAGGTCGACCGGCGGCGAGATTCACCGGCTACAAGGTCGAACATCGGCGACATGGAATCTAATGGTTGTACCGACTTAGGGAAAGCAGCAAGAGGGAAGTAGATCGTCGGAATCAACAAGCACCAGTGGAGATTGATCATTGATCAGTGGTGTGGTAAGCTGGCGACGGTGGTGGTTATGGAAGCTTGACGCGTCAGTTGAGAAAGCTTCGACGGCGGCGGTTGAGGAACTTGCGACGGAGTCGATTGAGGGAGCTTCGAAGGTGACGGTTGAGGAAGCCTGGAACGGCGGCGGTTAAAGGAGCTGGATGACAGCGATTGTAACACTGCCAATTTTTTTTTTAAAATAAAGTTTCACTGCGGAAGCGAAAATACATACAAACATAAACCTATACACATAGGTATATAAAATAATAAAAGACTGACACAAAAGATCAGTATCTCAAAAGCTAGTGTTACATAATTTACAAAAAGGATCTTCGATCACAAATATATCAGAGTATTGTCAGACATTCCCAAAAGAACAACCACCACTTCAAGCAACCAGCAGGACTTACCACAACCTGCAAAATGGAGTTTAATATGGGAGAATTAGCTCAAAGCTAAGTGAATGAAATTTTAACAAACGAAAAGCATCAGAACAACAAGTAATGATATAACAACATCAGATAAGCAAACAACACAGAGGATCGGCGGTTCGGCCGAACCTACAACCAAATGTTGGCCTAGCATAGGTTTACCGATAGCCTACTTGTCATTCTCACACAGTAAAATCCCTTAAGTTGCAACAAATGCCTCAAAAGATCTAGTACTGATTAGCCAATGACAAAATAAGCCCAGCCTACCCATCAAGGCCGACCCCATCAAAACAACCCAATTCCATTGTAAAATTGTTCTCAAATACAAAGTATACACGTAACATATTATAGAACCAACAAATCAATTATTAGACTACATAGTCTATCAAAGCATAAAACAAAATAAACCGTTGCAACCAAAACTGTTACAATTAATACAGTCCATGAGTTAAAAGTCCACTCACCTGTATCCTTCAAACACCGCGCTCAGTTGTCTTATATCACCGAGTCTTCGGATTCCCTGAGAACACAGTACAAACAGATTAGTAAATCAAATCTCAATTAACTCCAAAAGTCAAGTTACTACACAAACAGGTCAAAACTAACCCGTTACCCAAAACACATATACTTAACATGAAAAACATTCAAAATCATTATCTATAGGTGTTATAAGTAACACGTAACAATCAACAAAACGCATTCAAAGTATATATATATATAACACTCTACTCGCAAACGGGTCAAAACCAACCCGTTAAGTTAAATACACTAATCTAACTTGAAATACATGTCCGACAATTTAGGAACTCTCAATATATACTGGAAAACATGTATCAACCAATGAAACGCGTAAACATTGCATCTAAGTCCGTTTCATAAATTAAAGTTGGTAATTAGCGTTAATAAATCAATGATTAAATCAAACCTTTCCTACACATGATTCAACATCAAAAACACCTTATAAATATCATATTAACACACATATAGCCAGTACTAACACTAAACAACAGCATACGAGAGAGCACAAAGAAAAATGGACCGAAAAACGAAAGTTCATGGCTGCTGCAGGGGTTTCGCTTTCGCGCAGTGAACCCCCTGCCTTGAGCCGCGAAGCCTGCTGGGCAACAGATCAGGGGTGTTTGTTTCTGTTCGATCCAGCAGCAACAACACATATACAAAGTCAATTTCCTGGTTCAATTAATGACCAAAAACAGCTCCAAAACACTTCTATACTTCATATAACATACTGATAACAACAAGACATGCTTCTAATCAATAAAACATGAATTCTAATCTTCAAGTTTAACTCAATACCTCAATTAATGGTGTTCTTGAGTTTATTTCATTCAAACATAGAATTTATCATAAATTCTACTCTAAATCAGTGAATAACATCCATTAATCATAATAGAACATGAACAAAACTCGGATTAGGCATAAACCCATTTGAACATCAACCCTAAGAATGTCAAATAAGAAGTTTTAGGCAAGAACTCTTCAAAGCAAGTCAAGAACTAATTAAAATTAGAATTACTGATCATAAACTAACCTTAATTTAAGAACAAGAAAACAATAAATCAAGTAGATGAATGCTGGAGCAATTGTTCTTGGGTTTTATTTACTTCCATGAAAGCACACAACACAAAAACACATGAAATTGACTTTTCAAGTCAAATAAGGCTAAGGTCGGCTGATGTAGGTTTAAAACACACACAGAGTACAATATATTGTTATCTGACATACAGGAACCTTAATAAAGCGGTCATATACAAATAATTTTCAAGCAACGAGGTATTATTTGAGGCCCTCGTATAAAAACGAATCACATGATACAACTAACATATAAAAATATTTAACTAACATTTTCACCTTTTACCTCGCGGTCCATTTAATTACTATTCAAATAATCATATAATTAAATAGTAAATAAATAAACAAATATCAAACAATTAGATATAACGAATAAAAATAAATATAAATAACTTACCACCGTCACGAAACGACTGGGCCCTAAACCCGGGTGTTACAGCGATGGTCCGATGGAGGGATCTGTAACGACAGTTTGGGGAGCAGGGATATAAAAAATTGTAGTGAAGTTGGGGATGTAATTTGCTAGACTTAGTTACCCTTTGTGTTTAAAGTTAACTTCTTTTGTGGACCGTAGATCGAAACTAAATCGAGGAACAAGATTTAGTCTCCCATTTTAATATTATATTATATATATATATATATATATATATATATATATATATATACGAGATCAAATAAGAGGGAAAATACTGTAAGATAGGTAAAGAGGTAATATAATGATAGGGGAGGGTTCAAACGAGAACTGTTTTTCGTACGAGAACTGTGAGAACCAATCTTAGCCGTTGATTTGATTAGTGGAATTCATGGATGTAGAGCGTGGTGGGGATCAAGTGTGGCAGGGTGCATGTGGGAAATTAATGGGTGGGTAATAACATTAAAAGAGTGGGAATTAGAGGGCTCAGATTGGTTCTCGCAATTTTCATACGAAAAACAGTTCTCGTTTATACTTTTATCTATAATGATAATTTTGGCAATTTTAATTAATGGGTACTATTGACATTCTAATTATTTATTTATCTCTCTTCCTTGATAATCGACTCCCCTCATCAATTCACCTTAAAATTTTGAGACGTGAGTTGTAAACCTAAGTCACCACCTTCCTAAACTAGACTCCACAACTACCGCCTCATCTGCTTAAGACAGCCGTCAGCCGCTGGTGACTTCATTGGCAAAAAATGGAGAATCAAAACCATTTCAAGATTAATTTGACAATTTGATTTACATTGGTGAAGGTGTATGTGCTAGTTGATTTTGAATTTCTTGTTTATCATTTTTTTTATATCTATTTTGCATTCTCACTGTACAAGATTAATTTGATGCAAGTTATGTTTTTTTTTTTCGTTCAGCAATTGGTTTAAAGTTTATTATAATTATTATAATTGATCTATCATCAATATCACATTCATAGTAATATGAATCAAAAGTATTTCGTTACTTTATTTTTTTATTCATCAGTGTAGTTTAATTTGTTCATCATGTTTGTTTATTAGTGTGATCAAGTTTTTATTGAACCATAATCATTTGTATATAAATGATTCAATCGGTTTGTGTTATTGTGTATTGAATTGAAATATGTATTTCATCATATTTTTGTGTTCATCATGTTTTCTGCAAAAATTATACTTGGTCATCCTATCTGGACGACGTGACGTACTTTTAAAGCTATTATTTTCAAGTTTCTAATTTGCCTTTAACTCCCATTTTAAGCTATTATATTTTTTGTTGTCTTTCTATAAAATTTTATGGCTCACAATCCTTTTTACTCATTTTACTTTTAATATAATATATATGTATATATAGAGAGACAAAAGTTAATTCGAGAACCATTGTTAATACGGGAATCGCGAAAACTAATCTGAGCCGTCCAATTCCTCCTACTTCAATGTCATTGCCCACCCATAAATTCCTCACATGCACCCTGACACACTCTATCCCTCCACGCTCTCCATCCATGAAACTTCTCATATCTAAGGAACGGCTGAGATTGGTTCTTGCGGTTCTCACACTAACAACGATTCTCGCATGAACCCTCACACACACACACACACACACACACACACACACACATATATATATATATATATACATATATAGGGGAGGGTTCATGCGAGAACCGTTGTTAGTGCGAGAACCGCGAGAACCAATCTAAGCCGTTCCTTGGATATGGGAAATATCATGGATGAAGAGCGTGGAGGGATAGAGTGTGGCAGGGTGCATGTGAGGAATTCATGGGTGGGCAATGACATTAAATGAGGGAGAATTGGACGGCTTAGATTGGTTCTCGCGGTTCTCGCGCTAACAACGGTTCTCGCATGAACTTTTGTCTACATATATATATATATATATATATATATATATATATATATATATATATATATATATATATATATGGGAAGGTTCATGCGAGAACCGTTGTTAGTGCGAGAACCGCGAGAACCGCGAGAACCAATCTCGTCCGTTCCTTAGATATGGGAAGTTTCATGGATGGTGAGCGTGGAGGGATAGAGTGTGGCAGGATGCATGTGAAGAATTCATGGGTGGGCAATGACATTGAAGGAGGAGGAATTGGACGGCTCAGATTGGTTCTCGCGGTTCTCGCACTAAGAATGGTTTTCGCATGAACTTTTTCCTATATATATATATATATATATATATATATATGTGGGAGGGTTCATGTGAGAATCGTTAGTGCGAAAACCGCGAGAACTAATCTGAGCCTTCCAATTCCTCTATCATTCAATGTCATTGCTCAACCATGAATTCCTTACATGCACACTGCCATACTCTATCCATCCACGCTCTCCATTCATATACTTCTCATTCTTAAAGGACGACGGATGCCTACGTTGTAATTCATGGGATGTCTTGACCCCATTTAAGATTCTCTTTTTCTTATCAATTTTTTATTAGATCTCACTGAAATAATAGAATTAACCCCTTTAGTATTTTGGGTTTAAGAAATAGGGTGCTGCTATTTGTTGATTTCCACCCTCTCTAGAATAGTCCCCACCTATGTGAACAATCGCCCCCAGCCCTTCCCATTAAGGAAGTTTTAGTTTTACTTTTGAAGCCATATCATAAAAAACAAAGATCGAGTCTTTAAAGTGTAAACCATTATCTACTTTTTGCTTTTCTTAGTATAAGTTAGAAGAATTCTTATTTGTAATTTTGTAATAACTTTATTACTATACATCATTTTTATTTTTGTTTCTTGGTGATTGTTTATCCATTTAAATTGATTATATTTACTTAAGTTTCCATTGTTTATCCGTTTTTTTTCAATTCATTTAATTAATTATTACTTTATATTAAATTAAATTAAATCATATTTTGTATTATGTATATACAAAATTAGGTTATGTATATGTTTAGGTTCTTAAAAAAGATTGGTAAAGTTAAGCCTATATCCTCAAGACAACGGGATGATATAGTTTTAGAGAATGATGTGTTCGATAGTATTAGTTTCACATGTTAGGACAATTTTTATGGTATGAAGTATCATTGGGATCAATTATAAGAACTTTATGCTATTTAATACTAATATATTTTTTATTATCCGTCGGTATTTATAACGCTCTTGATTTTTATCGTCGACCCTAACCCATAACTAAATAACTATTTTGGCCCATTATCTAATTATTTTGACAGATTCATCTTAGCATAAAAATTATATCGAACCCAGTATCTTTAAATCCTAGATTCGCCATGGGGATTAATGCGAGAATCATCATTTTTGCGAGAAGTGCAAGAAGCGATCCTAGCCTTTTATTTGTGTTTTGATCTTGTGGCTTATCATTTTCTAAAATTTAATCGGTTAAATGGTCCTTTAACTTAGGGTTTTTTTGTCATTTAAGTTCTTTAACTTCAAAAGTGGTAAAGACGGTCATTTATGATCCATTTCGTGGCTGGTTTGGTCCTTTCTAACAGTAGCCGTTAGTTAACTCTGCTAAAACAAGGTAAAATGACAATTTTACGCTTATTTTTATTATTTATTGATTTTATTATTATTAATTTAATTTAATTTATTAATATCTATTATTTATATATTAATCACCATTTTTAAACTGAACACTGCACATTCTCTCCAAGATCACCACCACCACCTATCACCGCTCTATCGTCGGCAACCACCACCCACCACCACCTCCGGCCAACCTCCATTTTTATTTCTTATACCTTACACATACATTCAAACAAACACACAAAATCTCAATCTTTCAAAGCTCAAGAAAAAGAAAAAGAACAATTGTGTGGGTATTCAGATGATTAGGGTTTTCAAAGTGAGCCACACACACAATCTTTCGATCTCGATTTCTTGGTGGCAACAGCGATGTTGCAAATGAGGGACGGAGCGCGGCGCTTTCGATCTCGATCTTGATTTCTTAATCCTTTATAAAAATGTTTGGTTTTTAGGGATGAAAATGTTTTGTTTTAGGGTTTTGTCCCATTTTCATATTTGTTTTCAGACTGGTTCTTGAAGACGGAGGTTACGGTGGTAACAAGGGTTACGGTGGTTACGAGTGATGAAGAACTGCCTATCTCAGCGTTTGTGGTTACGCTGGTAACATGGGTTTTGATTATGGAGGCGGCAGTGCTTAGATTTGGTGGCGGCGGTAGCGGTGAAAGGGAGAGAATGAGCTGAGAGATCGGTGGCAGTGGTTAGTAGTGGTGGCGATAGTAGTGGATGGTGGTAGGTGGTGGCAATTGCAGAGAGAGCAGGGAGTGGTAGGTGGTGGCGATAGTAATGGATGGTGGTAATAGGTGGTGGCGATGGAGGCATGAGAGTGATGGGTGGTGCAACAAA
Source organism: Pulicaria dysenterica (assembly GCA_947179395.2). Classification (NCBI taxonomy): domain Eukaryota; kingdom Viridiplantae; phylum Streptophyta; class Magnoliopsida; order Asterales; family Asteraceae; genus Pulicaria; species Pulicaria dysenterica. The sequence goes on along the minus strand of OX359294.1, from coordinate 49,633,309 downwards.
GAGAGTCAGAGAGAAAGTGGGTAGGGATTAGAGAGGGAGATATATAAAAGATTATACATTATTTTACTCAACTCTATCATATATACAAGATTATATAGTAATTTAATTAATAAAAAGTTAGAAAAACTAGTAAAACGACTAAACTACCCCGGATTTAACGGAGATCACTAACGGCTAACGTTAAAAAGGACCAAACTCGCCATGAAATGAACCATAAAGGAATGTCTTTACCACTTTTAAAGTTAAAGGACTAAAACAGTAGAAATAGCTAAGTTAAATGACCATTTGACCAATTAACTTTTTTTTAAATTTTTTATAATTCAAAAAGGTATAATAGTAAACCAATTTATTTCTCTTTTCAATCTATTTCTCTCTCATAATTTTCTTACAGTTAAATTATTAAAAGAAACAAAACAAATTTAAAATGTTCACTTATTTTTCGATTTTATAGTGTTCACTAATAAACACAATAAAAAATTTATAAGTTTATAAAAGCCAAAAAAATAACTTTTAGTTCATCAATGAATATAATTATTTATCAATAAAAAACTAACTATAAACAACACATATGTCATATGTTCACCAGTGAATGTCTTGCATATCTAATGCATAAGTTAGTATAATTTATTTAATTTTACATGTTCAATAGTGATGCATCTGTTTGGGTTTCTCCTATTTTCATACTCAATATTTGATCACGTTAATAAAAACAAAGAATAAAACAATTAATGATAACCCACCATTCATTGATGAACAATAAAAGAAACTGAAAAATTTCATCACATATAAACAAACGAAAAAAGCAACAAATCAAACCTTATGTGGTCTCGTTTGAACAACTAATTTATTTACTCAAAACCAAATCTGAATTTAAATGGTAATATACCCAATTTTGATTAATTGTATGTTTATAAGAAAGCCATAGCATCACCATAACAACCAAAACAATAAATTTTCAAAGAAAATCATAAGTATACACGAAAGAGAATACCTCAAAAATCAACAAACAGATCTCCTTCATTTTTATAGATTTGTATGTTAGGAAACACAATTTTTTATCACATAAAAAGAACATCCACATCTATGTTTATTAGTGAACACATATACGAAATCAAATATTACGTAAGACCTATAAAAAGTGAATAAAAACCTATGATCACCAATGAGCACATTAAAACTATATTTTCAGTTGCAAAAAAAGAGAAGAGAGATTCAAACAAAAAAAGCAAAAAAAGTTATAACAAAAAGCACAGAGATTAAAACAAAAGACATACAATTAATTGATTTCTATAAAACTAGAGAGGATCGAGGCATCTCTTTCTTTATCTTGTCGGTCACCAAAAAGGAAAGACAGAATTTGGTGCTTGGGAGATGATTTACACCAGTGAAGAGAGTTGTTTGATAGCATCGAGAGGCACACGAAAGATGATTGGTCTCCGATTGAGAAAAGATAATAGAGACAGACCTGATGGGGAGGTGATTGCTTGTTTCTCGAATTTATAGGGCGGCAAAATTTTCTTCTCCATTCTGTATTTCTGGTTCTCAACGTTTGATGGCTGATTGACGGAGAACGAATGTTATTGGTGGGAGGCGGTAACGGTAACATGTAGAGATCTTTGATGTACACCATTACCACCACCATCTCTTCATCTTAAGTCGTAATAGATAGATCGAGAATAAAAATGATGGTGTAGGTGGTCGGTGGTTGATGGTTTCACCGGCGATGATGGTTTACTTTGGTGGTTGTAAGTTTGGCTGGCAACTTTAATACCAAGGGGAGGGGCGATGATGCATATCTGTAGAAAGGAAGATGATGAAAATTTAAAAGCCAAAGGAGTCAATATGCACATCATCATCAAATGTTGGAATATATTCACCGAGGTCGCAAAGTCAGGTTGAGTTTTAAATATGAAATAAAAAAGATAATTACTTTTGGGTTTCAATATTAGAGATATATAAAACTACCACAAGAGACGTCAATAATTAGAAAAATAAATTAATTTGAGGATTTCCACACAACTCTCCCAACTTATAATATTCTACTAGGTTAAATTTCCGTGTGATACACGAGTTGGTTTAAAACATAATAAATATTAAATATGAATACAAACGTATTAAATGATTATAAAACGCGAATTAAATAAAAATTTAAAAACTGGCGATATATAACATCAACACTCTAACTAGTGATGGAAACATCGACGCGAGCTGGATGACAGACTTAACGGCAGAAACATAGTAGCATGATACGAAAAGACGTGTTTGTTTTTCTTATATAAATCACCAATAATTATTTTTACAATTAAGAGTAATAAAATTAATCGTTATTGTTTAGTTAAAAAGGAACTAAAATGATTATAAAATATTTTAGAATGATTAAACTAAGAATTTGGTTAAATATGATACTTTGAAATATTATAAAAGGGTGAATATGATATTTGTAAATTAAGGTGGGCAAATACGATTTATATTGATTTAATAAGGGCATATATGAAATTGTTACTAATAAATTTAGGGTTTAGTTCACGAAAATGTATCCAAATTGTCACATTTTGCTATTGTATATACCGAACTTCTAAACTTACCATTTAATGTATTAGACTCGCGAAAGTTACCATTTAATGTACCCGGTTACCTTTAAAAGGTAACCGGTAATTTTGCTCATTTTCTATTTTTCATAATATGCCACATCATTATTTAATTTCCACATAAGACCATTTTCAAAAAAAATCCAAATAAACATGAAGAACTTGAAGAACACTTGAAGAATATGGAAGAACATGAAGAACACTTAACAAGTTACAGATCTGGAAATAAACATATTAATGTAAAATCAAAATAAAATATGTGAGCTAAAGAACACGATCAGCAAGTTCTCGGATCTGAAATGAACTCAATCAAAACTTACAAATGAAATTTTAAGAACCTCCATTAAAGATAACTTGATGAAGATGAAGATAAACCCAATAAACCCTAAATCGATACACCCTAAATCGTAAGAACAATACACCCAAAATATCGAGAAACCTAGAATCAATACACCCACCAAATCAATAAACCCTAAATCGATACACCCTAAATCGTAAGAACAGTAGAATGAACTAGACTCACAGATCTGGTGGGATGAACTCAATGAACAGAATTAAGCATACCTGAGCCCTAAATTGCAGATCTGAAAGGCAGCCGAAGATTTATGAAGGCAGCCGGCGATCAATGAACAAGTTACAAATCGTAACCCACGGATCTGAACAACCAACAACCCACAGATCCTAACCCACATACAAGAATCGATGGTGGTGGAAATCGATGGCGGTGTTGGTACGGACCGAAGATGAAGATTATCAAGAACAAGAAATCGATGGCGGTGGTGGAAGCGACCGAAATCGATGGCAGTGGTGGTACTGACCTAAACTCGAAACTCGAACCCCAGATTTGATGATACCGTCGATAGAGATGAAGAAACACAAGCCCAGATACCAAAATCTCAAACAATTAAATAATAATAATTAAAATAAAATTTCTTTATTTTTGAATTATTTTTAAAAATGAAATTACATGCTAGCCTCCACATTACCGCCATGTCATTGCCAGGTCAATCAAACCGGTGACATGGCATCATATGACCTGCCATAGGAGGTTTAATACACAAAATGGTAAATTTGGAAAATCCAGTATATTAAATGGTAAGTTTAGAAGTTCAGTACATACAATAGCAAAAGGTGATAACTTGGATACATTTTCATGAACTAAACCCATAAATTTACTCTAAAAAAGTCAAAATTGATTTTTTGATTTTAAGTTAATGAATGGTCAAGATTAAACATTGTTCAAAATTAATGGTTTAGATCGTTTAGTAAATTTTATTAAATCAGTCTTTTATATATATTAGAAGATATTTCATATTATAGTTTATTTATTATTTTAAAAAAGAAGTGTAAGAAAAATAATGAAAATCTAATTTTCTATTATTTATAGTGTGCAAGTAAAAAAGGAGGATTATCTATATATTATCTAACTTAAAACCTAAGAAATCCTATGTGGCAGTGGCATGCATGGTTGTTCTCTAAAATTGAAATCAAAGATAATTAGCTGTGCTTGGAATCTTATGTGGCATTCATTTGGAATTTGGGCTTATTTGGCCTTTGTGAATAGGTTGTACTAATCTGAATATCCGATGCCCCATGTTTCTTGAACCCGGCCGTTGATGGGTAAATAAATGAAATCGCGTTTAATGTAGGCGGAACGGATTAGCCTTCCGCTTCATGACGGTTTGGATTTCGGTAGTTTATACCCTTAGACCATCAGCAACCAACCCAATTTACCCAACCAAAAGCAATACACATCATCCTCCACATCATTCTCCACCTCCAACCTTTTCTAACTCTACAACCCATCGGATCCTTCCCAACTCCAAGCGATGGTGTTCCCATCGGCTCCTTCCCTCCACCTCAGCATAACCCGACGGGCTTCCTCCTCCGATGCGGATAGTCTTAGACCATCCGCATCCAACCCAAGTTACCCAAACAAAAACACTGCCACATCATCCTCCACCTCCAATCCTTTCCAACCCTATAACCCCACATCCAACCCAATTCAACCCTATACCAAATAAAAATAAAAAAGTATTAAAATAATATATAAATATATATAGTAGAGAGAGAAGTGAGAGGGAAAAAAGAAAAAAAAGGAAAGAGGGAAGAAGTTGTTGGCTTTGTGGTCTTGATGGCTTGGTAACCCATCTCAACCCAACGGGGTGTTTTGGTGTACCCAATGCCTGCCTCCACATCAGCCCACCTAATGGCTTCCTCCATGGATGCGGATGGTCTTATGGTTTCTGGATTTCAAAGAGTTGATGCCTTGCGTTACAGACGATGGAAATCCGGCGAAATCCGAGCGTTTTTGGTCGGGCATTTACCTAGGGTTAGTTTTCCCACAATTGTTGATGGTGAAGAAGATGGATAATGATTTCAGTGTAATGGCTTCCTCTCGCTTCTCCTCCATACAATTGCTCCATGACTTGGTAAATTTGATTTCTTCTTTTTCTTCAATTTGAGGTTCCCCAAGTGTTATCTTCATTTTCGAGTTCATTTTGTTTAATTTAGTTCCTTCTTTTTCTTTCGTTGTTTGATCTGAATACAGTTAATCTTGCTTACTCTTTTTCAATTTTTATTTTTGTTCTGAAAAGTACGATCTTTTTCTAAGCTTTAAAATTTTCAGTATGTTAATTTGTTGTATTTAAGTGCATCGATGTTCTCCACATTAATCAATTGAACGTAGTTCAAGTTCAGAACATTTGTATTATTGAGAAAGAGATGGATTAATGCTAGACTACAAGGTAGCATTACAATTAGCTTTCATCTTTAAAGCTATTGCAGGTAAGGAGAGAAAGGGGTGTATTTGTTATTATGATTGAGTGATTCAAATACATCTATATCTACATTGCTACCTGAAAAGGTAAAAACATTTTGATCTGCATATAGGCTTTCAATTTATTTCTTTATTGATCTGAATCTCATGTTGTGATTTTATATAGTTGTCAACTAAACTACGCTTTTCCGTGGGTTCAAGGACGGCCCAAGGAGTGGGCGACCTGGGCGTCGGCACAGGGCATCACAAAATAGGGGGCATAATGTTTATAGTTCAAGCTGTAATATACTAGGTCCATTTTAGGAGATTTAAAGATTTGAAAGTGAAGACTGAAGAGGGATCTTCAAGGAAGATGATTAGGCAGTTACATACAAATCAATAATCAAAATTTGATTAACTCATCGACACACTACATTTGTCCATTAATGTTCCTACTTTGAATTGCGATCAGGGTTCACCAATTGAAAAACGCATCGGCAACTGCAAGTGAGAGTGCAAGGGCGGAGGCTACATAGTGACAGAACTCGAATTATGAGACGGAGAGGCCAAAGACGAGCTGATGGCTGAGGAAGCGAGGACCGACACTTATAGTTACCATCAACACATGGCATCTCCAGGTATGTATGAAGTATGATTTGTATGTAGAATGTGAATTTCTGTTTACATTGTGTTAGAGATTATGGACGGTATTTTAGCAAAACGGAATCATTTCGAATAATATGTCCAAGTCTTTGTTGGATTGTTGAAGAGGATGAAGATAAACCATCACTTAAAGGTGAGTATCAGGTAGTGGTTGTTTAGCAATTTGGTGGTAGAATTAGTCAACAAAATCATGTGAAATTTACAATAGAAAATTGAATAATTTTTGCTTTTGAAGCATCAGGTAGTGACTGTTTAGTAACTTGAATAATGGAATTAGTTATAAATTTCAATCCTATGATTGTTCTTTGCAGAAAACATAATACTATATGGTTGCATTATAATTCAAGTAAAGATCTTTTCTTGAAAGTCATGTCATATAGGGTGAATGAAGGAAAGTCTAAATCAATGTGAGATCACTGATGGTCCTAGGTCGTAAATACATAATGAGTTGTAATGCTTCTGTGAAGAGGGGAGTTGTTAATGAAAGTGAAGTGAAGGTTGTTAGTCTTTGTCTCTATGGTTCTCAAGTAAGGCTTTTATTTGTGAAATGCCGAATGAAAGTTGAAGATATGCTTTTATTTGTTAAGAGATGGAGTCTTCTTCCATAACTATAGTGCTTTTCTAAATTATATCAAAAACAAGAAATTTTTGAAGCAAATGTATAATACTTTGGCTATTTTATGATTGTTATCATGCTACTTATAAATTTTAGTTCCATAAACCATATTTTGACTTAGATTTTTGTTTTGCAGTTTCAAGGATAGAGTAAATATATAAGTTTCATCTCTTCTTTTGGGCTAACCAGTTGATTAGTGAACCAGGGGAAGGGTTTGCATGAGAACTTCACTTAATGCTCCGCCTCAGCAGAAGTTGTTTAGTGAGTCATTGAGAAGTTAATAAAGATTTAGATTAGAAGTTGAAATTTTATATAAATTTAGACAAGAAAAAATGACATATTTACCATTAATTGTAATCATTTTCTTATACTCTATTTCTATTATTAGAGCAACTAAATTGAATAGCAACTAATTTATTGGTATCAAAAGTCAAAATGAATCTGTCTATCCGTTTCTATTTTGGAAACACACACACACAGAGCACATATAAGACTTCAGAACGATTTGATTAGCAAAAATCTTTTCTTTGATGTCACTACTACGATGGACATGGTATCTCGAGTTGTTAAGAGCAATATGGAAGCCATTTGCTTAAAGGGGAGAGTAACACACTACAACAAACAACACCCTTTGCGACGGCAAAATCCGTCGCAAAACCTTGTTTGCGACGGATAACAGCGGTCCCAAAAAGCCTCGTCGGAAAACCAAGTTGCGACGGCTTTGCGACGGAAATGCGTCGGTCATTTTGCGTCGGATCTGCGACGACCTAAATCTCGGTGACGTTTTTGCGACAAAAATTAGTTGCGACGGTTTTGTGACGGGCATGTGTTGCGACAGTTTTGCGACGGCTAACTTTTGCGTCGAATTTGCGACGGATTTGCGACGGATATGACATTTTTGACAAAATCTCTTCCGTTGCAATTCCGTCGCAAAATTGACAAAATATTTTTTTTTATATTTGTTTTTATTATTTTCTATTTTTTCCTGTTAATACAAATATGCAAATACCATAAACATACAAAATAACATAAATATTAAAAAGTGATCCAAATCCTAACAAACATAATTCATTTGGTCGATTAATACTTCATAATAATCCAACATAATAGTTCAAAATAAACTAGTTCTTAACGTTTTTCTTGATATTTTGCGATTTGCGCAAATAACTCAGCCAACGGGCTCTTTGTTTCAATTCGGTGGTCCTCGAATTGTTTGGCTAGTCTTTCCCACTCTCTCTTTCGTTTTCTCTTTTTTGTCCATAAGCGGCTCTTACCCGCTCCTTTTCTTATTTTTCAATCTCCTTTTCTTTTTCCATATCTTCGACCTCTTTTGTCAATTTTTCGATCTATAAATTATAAATCTTGTATTAAACACATGAATATATACTCCAATACTCTTTATTAAACTAAACAAATAAAATATACAAATAAGAGTAATATATTAAACCTCTAATATCTTAAATAGATATTCATATCCGTACACATGAGTGGTATATAATATATAGAACTAGAATATATCTATACTGTACCAAGCGTAAAAATTCTCGAGGTTGTGCTTACTTTTTGGTTCCTTAAGTTTATCCAACCCAATCCATATCATTAGAGCCTAGAGGTGGCCATTTTGACTCTATTACACATAAGAAAAAAGTCTATTTCCGCTATGTTTATTTACAAAGGGTAGAAAAGCCATAGAATGTAAGTTCAAAGGCATAAAACCTCCTAGAGTGCTCTAGTAAAAACAATCAGATTGTATCCGTAGTAATGCAATAATTTTATGTACATATTACAAGTTTCTTTTTCACTTCTATAATAAATGATTTAAGTGCTATGTTACTGATCCTTAGCTTTCTCATTTTCATGTAGAAACAAAAGATGATTTAGATAATGGTATTCTTGTTCCTGATTCCGATTCGATTATATCAAGCATCAAATATCATGCAAAGTTCACACTATAACATCTCGAAATAGGGTCTAGTTGTACCATGTTAGTACTATATGCTTATATACTTGTACATTGATTTAATCAATGTATTTTGTTGCTAAATGTGTTATTTGTTAATTATACGTGATAAAAAGGTGTTATGAGAAATAATTATAATAATAGATAAAATTGGTACGTTAGTAACTGGTTTTAGATAATGGTTCCGAAAATATCCTCGTTAGTTGAAACGGGTAAACGGGTGATTAGTTGTAAGTTGAAAAGGGGAACAAAATACCCGTGATCTAAATAATTAACCAACCTAAGTCGGTCTTCTTTTCTCCCTTATCCCCTGGAGAAAAACAAAAACACACACCAACACACACATAAGCTCTCGTATACACACACACACCTCAAATTCTTTCAAGTTCAAAGCAGAAATCAAGAGAGAAGTGTTTTGTTTCTGAAATCAATCATGAATTCGGGTATCAATCAGCTGTAATCATCCTTAATTTGTAAGTATTCTGTTTTGATTTCTTGTTCTTGAGTCAAGTGTAATGGTGATCCAATTTAAAGGTTTAAGGTGGGTTGTAATGGTTATTTGTAGTGTCAAATGATTGGGTAAGTTCAAAGGGATGTTAAATGACATGTATGAACTGTTGAAACGCGATTTTCAGTTGCTATCCAAGGACAAGGACGAAGTCTGCTGTAACAGGGGTTACTACGGGCGCAGGAAGTATTCCCTGCGGCCGTAGTGGGTTGTTATTGTCACTACGGCCGTAGGCAGGGTTCTCTGCGGCCGTAGTAATTCGTTTTGTGTGGTTTACCACCTACGGGTGATGGAAAGAAGACTACGGGTGTAGGTACATAACCTACGGCCGTAGCTTACCATAGAACAACTCATTTGGGCGTAGGGAAAAGTTCCTATGGCCAAAGGGCTTGGTTTTGTGAAAGGAAACAATACGGGCGTAGTGGGATGCCACTACGGCCGTAGTAGGCTTGGTTGGTCTTCTGCGGCCGTAGGACCTAACCACTGCGGCCGTAGGACCCCTGTCCAGTGTGAATGACTTGTAATTCGAGTTATGTGATAAGTGTTAAGGTGTTAACAGGCTTGTGTATGATATGTTAGGCACTTCTGAGGAACCAGAAGATACTGAGCACTACGTTTGCCTACTGTAGCTATTAAGGTGAGTACCAGTTAACCCTAGGTTTCGTGATAAACATGTTATAACCATATTTAAGGTAAGTTATGGTTTATATGTTGTTAATTTGCTATGGTATGAATCGCTATGCGATGATGTTAGGCTTGAGTAGGCCAATCATGTTATAACTTGTTATATGTTGATACTATGGCTTTTTGTAGGCCAATATGTTATGTTATGGCTTTTTGTAGGCCAATGTGATATGTTATGGCTTGAGTAGGCCAATATGATATGTTATGGCTTGAGTAGGCCAATATGATATGTTATGGCTTGAGTAGGTCAATTATGTTATGATGCGGCCAGAGTCGGCCAATACGTGTTCGTGCCGGCACTTTGATGCTGTCTGAGGTACGGTGATTTGCGGCCGCAAATCTGGGTTCTGCAGAACCTACGTGCCTCCGCTAGGGGCTCTCAGTTTACTGACTTCCCCGCTCGTTAAAGGGGCTCTCATCAGACTTCCCCGCTCGTTAATGCAAAGGTGGGCTGCTACCCGCCACCTACGCGATATGATAGATGTGTTCGGTTTCCCCCAGTTTGGATCATTGAGCCGGGCTTACAACCCTGCAAGACGTGACTCCTCCTGGGCACCGGAACATCGCTAGCTGTTTGGATAGACTTGTTTGCTTTCTGTGATACCTTCTGCATGCTATAACATCTTTGTTACGGTGCTTATGTTTTATCGTTACTCACTAGCTATTTATAGCTAACCCCTCCTTCCATGTAAACCACTCATGTGCAAGTATATAGTTGATCGTGAGGAAGGGTGCCATGCTATGGTTATTTCATTGGTAATTTTTGGGAACACTTCTTGCTCTCGCTTTTGTTTACTCTGATGTTTATTAATGGTCGGCCGATATTCGGTAACACCGTTGGTTATATTGTTAAAACCTTGATACAGTTTGAGTAAATAACAAAATTTTAGCTTCCGCTGTGTTTTGTAAATATATCTTTGGTTAAACGCTTAATTATATTTTATAAATTAAGCTTCTGAAAACGGCGGCGTTACAAGTTGGTATCAGAGCCTTGGTTTGAGGGAATTGGGTACTTTGAGGAGTATTCAATCTCAAACCCAGGCCCAACCATTATTAGGTGTTCCCTGGGTGGTGTTGGGGTGTGATGAGCGTTATATGTTAATTGTTATGTGTTAAAATAGTACTGGTATGTAATAACTGCTAGATTACTAAAGTTATAGCTAGTGTTCTTATTTTGGTATAGAAACTGAATCAAATGGCTAGTTCCTCTGGTAACGAAGACAGGGATGCTTACATTCGTCAGTTAGAGACTCAACTGAAACAAGCAAACGATAGGGAATCGCTACGAATCGCTCACGAAGTTTCTAAATCCGCTGGTTATAAGAATTTCATGAGCTGTAAGCCTCCGGCTTTCAATGGTGTAAGCGATCCTTTTGTTGTGGAAACCTGGATTCGGAACATGCGAAATGCTTTCGATTCCAGCGAGTGTGAAGAAAAGAAGAAAGTTACTTTTGCTAGACAGATGTTACGAGATCGTGCACTTACCTGGTGGGATACGGTTGTGAGTGTCACACCGCCAGAGGTTTTGGATGCCTTAACCTGGGAAGATTTCCTGATAAAGCTTCGGAAGAAGTACTGCTCAGATTATGATATGCAAAGGATTGAGGATGAATTTCGAGCTCTTCAAAAAGGCGATAAACCTGTGGAGGATCTGATATCAAAGTTTTCGGATAAGATGAAATTTGTTTCTCATCTGCTACCATACGAGAGAACTAAGATCAACAAGTTTGCCAATGCTTTTCCGGTTGAGTACCGCTCTGCTGTGAGGTCTGCAGCAACACTAGATGCAGCTTTCGATATAGCTCGGCAGACCGAGGACGATTATAGACAAAAGCCGAAGGCAGAACTACAACAACAAGGAGGAGAGAACAAGAGAAAGTTTGAACAGTCATCTGGTAATAGGAGAGGTGATAGTGGATCTGGATATAGGCCAAGTGGTGATTCGTTTCAGAGATTTGGGAGCTGGGATGTGATTAAATGTGGCAGGTGTGGAATAAAGGGTCATCAGACGCGTGACTGTAGATTCAGAGATAACGTCTGTTTTAAGTGTCATAAGTCTGGACACAGAATAATTGATTGCCCTGAGTGGCAAAGTTTGGGTACTGGTGGTTCGTCTGGAGCAGCGGGTTAGAAAAAGGAAGGTGCCCTACGTGCTCAGGGGAGGGCCTTTTAGATGACTGCAAACGAGGCAAGGAATGCTGGTGAACAGAGCGATTCTGACGAACGAGACGATCATGATATCTGTTTACTGTAGCCTTTAGCCTCTCAGATGATGCTTAGGCGCGTGAGCTTGGGTGACAGCTGGTTTTAAGTATGCTTTTGGAGGAACACTTATCCTTATACTTACGTCTGTATATATTTGTTTATGTAGTCGATGGACAATGTCAGTAACACCAACAGTATTTTAAGTATCGTGGCTAATTTTGCTTATAGTTAATAGCCACTTTTAGATATTCCGCTGTTTAAGTAAGTTTTGAAAACACGTTCGGTTTAAGCTAAGTTTATAAGCGGATCCATGCAGTTTGGATTCTTGAATTACTATCTTAAAATGAAATAGTAACTTTTGAACTTCCACCTGAGTTGTCTAGTATTCATAACATATTCGATGTGTGTTGTTTAAGAAACGGTAAGGACGATGATGAACAAATTGATCTTAGTTAAGTGGAAACACAATTTAGGTCCTAACTTGTCTTGGGAGGCAAAGAATGAGATGAAAGCTCGATACCCTCATTTGTTCGCGGTAGAACAGATTCCGAGGACGGAATCTTTTTAAGGAGGGTAGATTTGTAACATCCCGAAATAGGGTCTAGTTGTACCATGTTAGTACTATATGCTTATATACTTGTACATTGATTTAATCAATGTATTTTGTTGCTAAATGTGTTATTTGTTAATTATACGTGATAAAAAGGTGTTATGAGAAATAATTATAATAATAGATAAAATTGGTACGTTAGTAACTGGTTTTAGATAATGGTTCCGAAAATATCCTCGTTAGTTGAAACGGGTAAACGGGTGATTAGTTGTAAGTTGAAAAGGGGAACAAAATACCCGTGATCTAAATAATTAACCAACCTAAGTCGGTCTTCTTTTCTCCCTTATCCCCTGGAGAAAAACAAAAACACACACCAACACACACATAAGCTCTCGTATACACACACACACCTCAAATTCTTTCAAGTTCAAAGCAGAAATCAAGAGAGAAGTGTTTTGTTTCTGAAATCAATCACGAATTCGGGTATCAATCACCTGTAATCATCCTTAATTTGTAAGTATTCTGTTTTGATTTCTTGTTCTTGAGTCAAGTGTAATGGTGATCCAATTTAAAGGTTTAAGGTGGGTTGTAATGATTATTTGTAGTGTCAAATGATTGGGTAAGTTCAAAGGGATGTTAAATGACATGTATGAACTGTTGAAACTGAGTTTTGGTCGGATTGTGAGGCCGAAACGCGATTTTCAGTCGCTGTCCAAGGACAGGGACGAAGTCTGCTGTAACAGGGGTTACTACGGGCGCAGGAAGTATTCCCTGCGGCCGTAGTGGGTTGTTATTGTCACTACGGCCGTAGGCATGGTTCTCTGCGGCCGTAGTAATTCGTTTTGTGTGGTTTACCACCTACGGGTGATGGAAAGAAGACTACGGGTGTAGGTATATAACCTACGGCCGTAGCTTACCATAGAACAACTCATTTGGGCGTAGGGATAAGTTCCTACGGCCAAAGGGCTTGGTTTTGTGAAAGGAAACAATACGGGCGTAGTGGGATGCCACTACGGCCGTAGTAGGCTTGGTTGGTCTTCTGCGGCCGTAGGACCTAACCACTGCGGCCGTAGGACCCCTGTCTAGTGTGAATAACTTGTAATTCGAGTTATGTGATAAGTATTAAGGTGTTAACAGGCTTGTGTATGATATGTTAGGCACTTCTGAGTAACCAGAAGATACTGAGCACTACGTTTGCCTACTGTAGCTATTAAGGTGAGTACCGGTTAACCCTAGGTTTCGTGATAAACATGTTATAACCATATTTAAGGTAAGTTACGGTTTATATGTTGTTAATTTGCTATGGTATGAATTGCTATGCGATGATGTTAGGCTTGAGTAGGCCAATCATGTTATAACTTGTTATATGTTGATACTATGGCTTTTTGTAGGCCAATATGTTATGTTATGGCTTTTTGTAGGCCAATGTGATATGTTATGGCTTGAGTAGGCCAATATGATATGTTATGGCTTGAGTAGGCCAATTATGTTATGATGCGGCCAGAGTCGGCCAATACGTGTTCATGCCGGCACTTTGATGCTGTCTGAGGTACGGTGATTTGCGGCCGCAAATCTGGGTTCTGCAGAACCTACGTGCCTCAGCTAGGGGCTCTCAGTTTACTGACTTCCCCGCTCGTTAATGCAAAGGTGGGCTGCTACCCGCTCCCCCACCTACGCGATATGATAGATGTGTTCGGTTTCCCCCAGTTTGGATCATTGAGCCGGGCTTACAACCCTGCAAGACGTGACTCCTCCTGGGCACCGGAACATCGCTAGCTGTTTGGATAGACTTGTTTGCTTTCTGTGATACCTTCTGCATGCTATAACATCTTTGTTACGATGCTTATGTTTAATCGTTACTCACTAGCTATTTATAGCTAACCCCTCCTTCCATGTAAACCACCCATGTGCAGGTATATAGTTGATCGTGAGGAAGGGTGTCATGCTATGGTTATTTCATTGGTAATTTTTGGGAACACTTCTTGCTCTCGCTTTTGTTTACTCTGATGTTTATTAATGGCCGGCCGATATTCGGTAACACCGTTGGTTATATTGTTAAAACCTTGATACAGTTTGAGTAAATAACATAATTTTAGCTTCCGCTGTGTTTTGTAAATATATCTTTGGTTAAACGCTTAATTATATTTTATAAATTAAGCTTCTGAAAACGGCGGCGTTACACACACCGATATTCTCTCCAGAAAAATTTGAGCTTCCAAAGGCATTCTATGCTACTACTGAAAGTGTTCGTGATATGCTTATCACTAATCGGAATGCCACGTATAATTTTCATGAAAAAATGAACGTGAAATAGGCATATTACTTATCTATGGAGTTCCTTCAGGTTTGTTGTATGTAGCATTTCACTGTGTTATTATGTTGATTTCACAGTTAATGGGTGTTTTGTCGTAATATTGTTATTTCTTAATTGTTCTAGGGTAGAGCATTGCTAAATGCCATTGGCAACTTAGAGCTTTTAGGGGCTTATGCTGATGCTCTAAGGAAACTAGGCCATGATCTAGAGGATGTTGTTAGGCAGGTGAGCTCATCAGAGTTCATGCATTTTTTAATAGTGTTGGTTTATATTTTATGAATCCCTAGTTCGTATCAATAAAGTATATACATGAAATATTAATTTAAATGTGTTTTGATTAATGGTTTGCATGTTTATACATTCTAAGTGATACTATGTGTTTATGAAAAGCTTACAAGTATTTAATCATGGTTTGGTTTGTATTTGGAAGTTTAGTCATAAGGAAATTCACTTCGCAAGAAGTGAAATTCACTTCGCAAGAAGTGAAAGTCACTTCGCAAGAAGTGGATGTCACTTCGCACGAAGTGAATGTCAGTTCGCGCGAAGTGAACTGTGTCATTCGAAAACGCGTAAAACTCACTATAAATAGTGATTAACCCCTCATTAACGAAAAACAATCGTCCAGGACACTTCGTGAGCCTTCGTAATCGTACATATACCCTTGAAACTCGCGAACTAAGTGATAATTCTCGAATTCCAAGGCAGCCAAAGCATCTCTGTGTGGTACTGTGTGTTTGTTCTTCTACCTTTCTGTGTGAGTCACTGTGTGCCGGACACCTAAGCAGATCTTAGAATCCTTAGGAGGTTTGGGAAATAGAATTCCGCGCTATTTCTCATCCTAGATCAGTCCTAGCATTAGGGTGTTTTAGTTTAGTTTAGAACCCCGTCCCCCAGCCGGTCCTACAAAGTGGTATCAGAGCCTTGTGCTTTGATTGATCACTTTTCCTTAGGATTAAGTCGATCTAGGTGTTCCTTTAGGCCTGTGTGTGCCCCCTTGCGTCACTTTTTACCGAAAATAGGTCGGAAAATAGGTCCTTTTGCGTTAAAAAGGTCATGTTTTTACGTTTAGGCTCTTTGAGTTTCGACCGTGCGTAGTGAAACCCCACCTCGTGCGTACTGACCTCAGTTCGCACGAACTGTGCCTGTGTGTTCTAGATCCTTCGTTTGTTAGTTTCTGCCTCGCGCGTAGTGGTCCGTCAGTTCGCGCGTGGTGAATCAGTCCGCGCGTAGTGAGTCAGTCCGCGCGTAGTTTGTCAGTCCGTCTGTCCGTGCGTGGTGTGTTCTCCAGTACGTGCGTGGTAAAGCCAGTTCGCACGTACTGTACTGTGAGTCAGTCCGTCTGTCAGTCCGTCTGTCCGTGCGTGGTGTTTTCCGTCTTCGTGCGCTGTGCTTTTCTGTGCAGTTCTTTGTGACCTTTTTCTATCAAATTGTACTCCGTGTTTTCCTGTGTGCTTTTCAAATCCAATCCGAATCTGTGTGCTTGCTGCCTTGGTTCATTACATCAATTCAAATGGCCTCTAAACAAACCACTGCCTTAAACAACCTTCTACTAGAAACAGAAATGGGCAGTATCAACAAAGTGCCGAAATTGCTAACCATGGTGGACTATCCTATGTGGAAGCCCAGATTCGAAATTTTTCTAGATGGGGTCGATTGTAGATTGCGGAGAGCCATGAATGTTGAGTATATGGTTCCAAAAGGGGAGGGAAATATCGAAACCCCTTACGATAAAATGACGGTCGAACAGCAGACCAGTTACAATGCTGAAAAGAAGGCCTATGCTCAACTGATTCAGGCCATCCCCAACGACATCTTCCACCAGTTTAGGAGGTATCGAACTTCCTACAGTCTATGGAGAGCTCTTGAGAAGAGTAATGAGGGAAACGCTGCTCTGAAAGAACTTAAAGCAAGTCAATTAAGGAAGGAATTAGACCATTTCACGGCTACAAGAGATGAGAAGATTCCTTCCCTTATTACAAGATACAACCACCTTCTAAGTGAACTGGACAGTCTGGGTGTTACTGTTCCAGAGAAGCAGCAAGTAGAGATCTTGGCGAATGCTTTGCCCAAGAGCTGGCGGCCATTCATCATGATACTCAAGAATGGTAACGGTTTTGACGGGATGGACCTTAATGATTTCATCACCAAGTTAAAGGAGCAGGAGCAGGAGGAACTAAACCTGGATTCAATGTCTAGTTATCAACAGAACCCCTCACTCTACTACTCCGGAACACCTGTCTCGTCATCCACCTCTTCACATGCCCCCCTACAGTCTGCCTATGTGACCAACGTGAATGAATCGGGCAGATCTACCTCTGATGCTTCATCCTCTGGGTCATCTTATACTACATCTTCCTCCGGACTTAATGTCGAACACTTCAAGTATGGGAATACAGATGAGGTTAAGACACATATGGGCATGCTAAGTGCACTAGTCTCCTCTTATGATGATCTACTGAAGGGGAAGATTGGTAATGCTCATATGACTCAAGAGGACTATGACCAGATCAACGAGGATGAGATGGAGAGACAAGATATCCTCTGGTCGTATGCCAACTTAGTGAGAAGGGCAAAAGCTTATGAGCGAAGAACGGGAAAGTCAATATCAGCAACCAAGGATACCAAACTCGGCTTTGATAAATCTGCTGTGACCTGCTATAACTGTGGTGAAAAGGGTCACTTCGCGCGTGAATGTGAAAAGCCGAAGAATTCGGGACCGAGGTATCCATTCAAAACTGGTTCTGGCAGCAGATCATCTACCTCCACAACCATAAAATCTGAAGCAACTCCAACACCGACTAAGGCTATGGCAGTTATTCAAAGAGATGAGGGAGTGGATTGGTCTGTACAGTTCGGGAATGCTGATGCTGACATCAACTTGGCGAACGTTCATGTGTTGAACGAAGATTCTTCATCCGAGACCGAAAGCTATTCAAGTGAAGAAGAATCAGGTGCCAGCAATGATGATGAACCAGCCTCGACACCAGCTGCAGAAGAGACACCAGTGAATGTCCGTGCCAAAGAGTCAAATCAAAAGGTGTGCAGCTGTGGTCAACCTTCTGCGGATCAGGTATGTACCTTTGGATTACCTTGTGGTTCGTGTGATGAATATGTAAAACAGATAGTGTTCTTAAAGTCTACTATTTCAGATCTCATATCTAAGTTAGATAATAACCTGTTGATCAAAGGAAGAGAAAATCAATTAAAAGAAAAGAATGAAAGTCTAGGTAAACAGGTTAATGAACTAGGTGTGGCTCTGTTAAATAAACAAGATGCTATCGTGTTTTACATAAACGAAATCGATAAGCTGAAACGGGACCTTGCTACCTCAAAGGTCGATTATGAGACTCTGAGTCAAAAACTCAAAAGCTATTCCACGTCTTCATATCTTTTTGAGTACATAATCGATCAGAGAGGTCAAGGTACCGATTCAGAAAAGGACAAAAACGTATATTCAAAATGTCCACCACCAGTGTTAAATCAACTGGTGAACGATGATGTCCATTCTGAAGCTGACCCACTACTCACAAAGGTTGATGAATCTTCTGCATCAACCTCAAATGAGGACTTAACGTTACATGAGGATGTGGGTAAGCCTCAGAAGAATGAGGTTCAGCAAGAGGTTACCAAAAAGGCTGAACCAGGCATTAGAGAACTGTTGGACAGTTCCTATGTGCAAGGACCGTTGATGCATCGTATCCATAATGCACTTCGGAAATTTGAAAATGAGGGTGTAAAGTCTCCTGATATCCGTCCATACCAAGAGGTCAAACAACTACCCAAACATCAAGGGTTAGGGTATCGGCCTCAAAAGGTAACGAAAGGCTCTGTGAAGCAATACCCAGAAAGGGTCTGCTATGTGTGCAGGAGACCTGGTCACCTCAGTTACAAGTGTGATCAGAAGACACATCAAAGCTGTAACAAGAAAGTTGAGATTTTGCAAGAAAATATAACGTTTCTTAAAAACCATCAAAACTCAACTCTTCCTGTTCAGCATCAAAGGATTCCTAAGTGGAGTAACAAACTGTGTGTTCAAATGTCCAAGGAATCAAGTGACAGGATCATCAAGACTGGAACATGGATGAAACTTCCAGTGGTTGGAGAAGACGGGAAACCCATGACCATTCGGGCTTGGGTTCCTAATGTTGTCTAACTCATTCTTCTAAGTGAAGGGTGTCAACCGAAATAGTCCAGGTTAAGGTTTCTATGACTGTGTGTCTTTATCATTTTATTTTCTTTGTGCTTATTTTCTGTGTCGTTGCATTTCTATTTTCTTAGTTTCTAGTTTGTTTAGTATTTTAGGGGGAGATAGTTAGTTTTAGTTCAGAAAACTTAAAAAAAAAATCAGAAAACTTAGAAAATACAAAAAAATCAGAAAACTTAGAAAATACAAAAAAAAAATCAGAAAACTTAGAAAATACAAAAAAATCAGAAAAACAAAAATGAGAAGTTGATCCAACTCAAATGGAAAATGATGGTACACTGGCTTTCAATACAAAGTACGTCTAGTAAAATTAGGACTGAAGGCATGTACATATTCTTGAGAAAACTGTCTGAAAATCTAATTGAATCAGATAAGAAACAGATAGTGTGTAAGACATATAAGGAAAGTCTAGACTGATAAATGGTTATGCATGTGAAAATCAATCATAGATTTAAGCTATCGAGATATTCCAAGTCTATAAGTCAATAACAGTTGAGAATGACTTAGTTTGTTGCACACACCTGTTACCATGCCAAATGTGCTTAGATGACAATGAGCAAAATGTAAAAGAGGGTGAAAAATTGACCCCAATCTGAGATGTCAAGGATCTATCAATGTTGAATTGTCAAAGAGCATAAAATGCAGTGACAAAAGCTATATTGATCTATTAGTGTTGAATTGTCAAAGAGCATAAAATGCAGTGACAAAAGCTCAACAAAATTATCAGAAGAGGTGAAAAATTGACCTCCATGTCAAAAGAGCATAAAATGCGTTGACAAAATCACAAAGCACATAAGCATGGTGGTTGGGTAATCAAGTTGTGCACCTACTGAGTGAATCAAAATACTGTGAGACTTTGAAAGAGATAGTCTTAACCGTGTAACCAGTCTAGATAATCTGAAAATGTTGAAACAAAATCTGTCATTATCTGAGGAAAGTTAGGTTGACAGACAGAGTTTGAGAGAATATGTTTATGTCCAAGGTTATGAAATAAATGACTACTAAGTATAGATGTGCTAGTACTGATTCCATCTTGGAACCTTCTCACAAAAAGATTTAATGTCAGTAATTTTATTCCTGCAATTTTCTTAGTATTTTAAATTCTGTTCTTTAGGATTTAATTCGTTAATAGTTTATTTCTGCATTTTCTTTTTTCCTTTTTAATCAAAAAAATACAAAAAGAGTTCTAGTATGTTATTAATCATTCTTAGTGTTTTGATTAGGGGGAGTTTGTTCTGTTTACATTTCCTTCATCTTACTTTGATGTGTTTTGCTTAAATGTTTATAAGTGATCTTGAAGTTACTGACCGTTTATTGCTGAGTGCAGTACTAACAGTAATTAAGGTTCACAGATGAGAAACTCATTACATGCGAGATGGAACCCCACTAAGCACGAGTTACAGCTCACATCGTGCGTAGTGCAGGTAAGGGCATGACGAAAGGTATTCGTTATGAATTTTGCTTTGTGCAAATTTTTGCTGTGTGCATTTTGCTTTGTGCATTTTACTTTGTGGAATTTTTGCTTAGTGCAATGGTTATTGATAGAACTAGGTCTTAGGGGGAGTATGTTGGTGCATATTTTATGAATCCCTAGTTCGTATCAATAAAGTATATACATGAAATATTAATTTAAATGTGTTTTGATTAATGGTTTGCATGTTTATACATTCTAAGTGATACTATGTGTTTATGAAAAGCTTACAAGTATTTAATCATGGTTTGGTTTGTATTTGGAAGTTTAGTCATAAGGAAATTCACTTCGCAAGAAGTGAAATTCACTTCGCAAGAAGTGAAAGTCACTTCGCAAGAAGTGGATGTCACTTCGCACGAAGTGAATGTCAGTTCGCGCGAAGTGAACTGTGTCATTCGAAAACGCGTAAAACTCACTATAAATAGTGATTAACCCCTCATTAACGAAAAACAATCGTCCAGGACACTTCGTGAGCCTTCGTAATCGTACATATACCCTTGAAACTCGCGAACTAAGTGATAATTCTCGAATTCCAAGGCAGCCAAAGCATCTCTGTGTGGTACTGTGTGTTTGTTCTTCTACCTTTCTGTGTGAGTCACTGTGTGCCGGACACCTAAGCAGATCTTAGAATCCTTAGGAGGTTTGGGAAATAGAATTCCGCGCTATTTCTCATCCTAGATCAGTCCTAGCATTAGGGTGTTTTAGTTTAGTTTAGAACCCCGTCCCCCAGCCGGTCCTACAAATAGGAAATTAATAACTCAATTCTTAATTTCGATATTATTCCCAAACTGATGTTCGATTATAATATATGGATTTTTTTTCCTTAATTTTTTGATATATTTGGTTTAGAGTTTGTATAATACATGCTAACTTCTAATTCAAATACTCACATTTATTTGTATGCTTTCACAAGCCCCTACAGAGTTTAAGGTGTTTTGGTAATGACTTAGACTTTTGGAAATTGAAACGTGAAATCAAGGTATTTAGTTAACCATTATATAGTCATATGTCTATGATTGGAATCGAGGTCCAATTTTTGTTAATAAACACTTTAAGTCTTACTTTTTTTCCAGTTTTTTATGAGATCGGTTGTCTCATGGGTTTGGCATTGATCTTCGCTACCATCACAACCAAATTTCAGAAAAAGGGTGGCTACTTTTTCTATTTGAGACCTTGCACAGTTGTATGTTATTTATATCCTATTATTTTCGCTTTTAGATGGTAAGTAATTTGACATTAACTTTATTTGCTACTACTTATTCAGTTACTTTGTCCGACTCATGTTACTTTTTAATATAAATGTTTTAATCTAAAAAGATGCTTGTGATTGCTTATTTTAAGTTTGAATACATAAACTACATTTTCCTTTTTTAAGCTTATTTAAATAAAAGACTAATTTTGTAAACCTATATGTTAACATTCGATTACCATTATGTTACTCAAAAAACAGAAATATAAAATCATAGCCGAAGATCTTACATGTTGGCCCGTGTATGGGCGTGTTTACACGGGCTTAAAACCTAGTGTTTTTTAAATACTTTATCCCGGATTCTTCCATCTTTTGTTGGTAATCTTGTTGAGTTACAAGAATTCATGTTCAGTAACAACATCACTAATTCAATCCTTATTGTTCTTGTATCTATAGCTGATTAAGTATTAAATGAAAATAGTAACAAAAAAAGCTTAAAGGACCAAACTAGAAAAGATAAAGAAAGTAAAAAGATCAAAATATCTCTGCACAAAAAGACAACTAACAATCATTTTAGACGTCTGTTAGCACAAAGGACAATTTCAGTAACAAACTGTCAACCTAAGGGACTTGTAGAGTAATTTTCGATTTTAAAGAACTAAACTAGAAGGTTGGACCAAACCACATGGACCATTTGAGTAATTTACTCTAAAAAAACAAAACGATAACGGGTGTGTTAGGTACATACTTTTTTGAAGGCTTTTGTAGATCGTAGCATTATGTTTTGAAAGAAAAAGATACAAGTCTTGTCGGATGAAAAAACTAGAAACTATTTTCTTAGAAAAAACTCTAAAAACAAGAAGCTTTTTGAAGTAGATTTTAAAACTAGATGAAAGTTTTTTTATAAAAAATTACCTAAATATCATCTTTATAATTTATTTTATAATTACTCATACTTTTATTATATGTCCTTTTCTTTATCATTTTAGTATACAGCTCTAGCTACCTGCTAATTTTTCAAACACATATATAAATGAAATATACAACTTCCAGCTATGGATACTGTCTATCGGCTAATTTAGTAAAACACATCCAATATCTTGACCTATCGTAAAAAAAGATTAATATTACTACCGGCTTGGTGATCTGGGTCGGGTTCTTACGTAGTTAACCTATTTTTATATCGTGTCACGTCGAGATTGTGTTTTGTGTTTACTCATTTATTTATAAAATTAAAATTAGGTTTGTTAAAAAATTTCAAATCCAAATAGGCAACTGAAAACATGAGTTCGGGTCAATCGGTTTCCTGTTTTCGGTTATTGGTATGGTTTAATCGAATAGTTTGAAATTTAATGAGTTCAGACTTTTGGTTTCAAATTTTTAAAAAATACGAGTGGTTAAGATTTTATTGTTTCAAATTTGAGGGACTACGTAAGATTTTATTGTCGTTAAGGATACCCTTGAATATGTGGTTGAGAAAAGTATTTAGTGGGTTTGTATGGTAAAAAACATTATGATTATTATGTATGACAAAAAAAAGTGTTTTGTACAAATCATCTCTGTCTCTAATTAGGTAGTTGTTCTTATAAACTCATAATTATATTATATTATAAAAATGATATGTAAAATGACATTAAAGTATCATCAATCCAAGTTTTTAGTTGACTCAGTGTAACAAGCGGATCACAGATTAACCGGTTTAACTCGTTGAACCACCCGGCCACTCAACTCGGTTTTCTATATACACAAGCACACATGTTTTCAAGTTAGAGTTTTTATGACTTTTTCTGATAAAATTCATTTGCATAATATCTCAACGTACCATAATACTATGATACCACTTACATAATATTTCATAGTTTTAATTGTAGGTTATATATATATATATATATATATATATATATATATATATATATATATATATATATATATATATATATATATATATATATATATATCATGGAGCAATTAGTAAGTGCTCCTTGCTTGAATCAGTTAGGGCTTGAAGGTGATTAGGAGGAGAAAGAATGGTATGAATCCCTTTGATCATCTCAATGACCGAATCTAGGAGTAACGACAATAGCCATTGAAAAAGACAGAAAGTAAGGAAGAGGTAGAATCAAAATGAAGCACCGAAAAATATTGATTTGCAATATACTTAAAAATGGATTTCAAGTACTCTATGAGTAAACATAAAAACACAATCATTTATGTTCGTAAGTGTTCAAATCTCAAATACTTAAAATCTATATGTACAACCACAAAAATGTTCAAAATCGACTAGCAATTGTCATTGCATAAACAGTCCGGCCACCGTCTTCAGGTTTCGAGCATCAATACACATGTCAACTCCTCTCTCTCCCTTTCTTCTCCTCTCACCATGCATCTTTAGATCTATCTACACGATGTGTGGTTGTGTGATTCCCATTTAGGGATAGGGTTCAATTAGGTTTGTGCCAATTCGGGATGTTTGTCAAAGATTTTTTGCAAAAATAAGGAGGTTAAATGACTAAATGTGAAATTATTTAAAAACCATAAGGACTGAGTTTATAATGTTATTAAAGGGTAGTACTTGAAATTTTCAACACCAACACTGTTACTTTTAATGACTAAAGGAATGAGATTGTAACAAATTGCTAATTTGAGGGACCATCTAAGTAACTTTTAAATTTAAATAACTAGATCAGTAATTTCTAACAAACCACACGAAATCATTAATTCACTCTTCAAATAAATATCATATATATTATAATTAGAAACCCCGAGCGTTTATAATTAACCATCAACGATAAAGGTGACACGTACTGATGTACATAATGATTGCAATAATAATAATAATAATAATAATAATAATAATAATAATAATAATAATAATAATAATAATAATAATAAAGATATATCTTGCTCCTTAATTAACCATGCTTAGACTTCATTTCCATGGCATCTTCTTGATCAAAAAGCATCTGTAAAGTTATTCTTCTTCTAACTGGTTGAGAAGCTGTAGTAGTACAGGTTACGCGGATTACTCCCTGCAGATCATATATATGCATGATACACAACATATATTAATATATTACTCTTGTTAAATAAATTAATAAATGGAATCTATTATATTGTATTATATTATGATATATTTAATTAGTTAATTACCGGTTTATTCTTGAGCCGGTGATCATCGACATGTGATTGCCTCCAACAGGAAGAACCTGATTAATCATTACATTTTCATTCATTAATTAAGCACATTTATACACAGACATGTATATAAATATAAGAAACATATATATAATCACATATTATATATATATATATATATATATATATATATATATATATATATATATATATATATATATATATATATATATATAGATTAATTAATTAATTAATAAATGTTGTTTAAGTTTAAAAAAAAACATGTTTTTGCATCATATATATATATATGGTTTATGGAATTAATCGCATATATACCGTTTGATCTAAAAACTCCAGTCATTCTTCCAAAGCAACCTAGACTTGTATGTTTCTCTTGCTTTTTATTATTCTTTGCTTTCTTTGAGTACTCCAACCTTATACCATCTGTCATTAATGATTAGTCACACATCAATTTCAAACTTCAAACTTAAGTAGTAATATATATATATATATATATATATATATATATATATATATATATATATATATATATATATAGAGAGAGAGAGAGAGAGAGATCAATCGAACTATAAGATTAAAAATGACCTTTGAAGAGCGTTAGCCTCAGCCTCATCGTCTCCACAATTGAAAAACACACACTGCACACACACACACGAACACACGTACGGCGGAATAGTAAGAAAGAAGAAAGAGGGCGTACCATTTATATAATGAAACTAAAAACATCTAGAGATTTAAATTTTGATTTGTTTCCATGCATTAATGTATATATACCCTAAATCAGTTCCTTAATTAATTAATTAAATAAGGTAAATTTGTTATAGTACGTAGGAACACTTGATTCAGCATTCCATGCAGCCATGGTACCGAATCTAAAGTTAAAAACAATAAACCAATTCTAATGCATACGTAAAATATTCCATCGATCTTTTGGTTTGTCTTAATTCTCCTCCTCCTTTCCGTCGACTCTGCCGCCGGTCTCCGCCTCCCTGCCTCCGTGAGCCATTCAAGGTTATGTTTTTTCTTTCAGGTTGATTGTAATTAATTTGGTTTTAATAATTTTAGTTAACTTAATATTATATTATATTTGTTTTTATTAGTTTTAATATTAATTTGTGCTAATTGATTATGTTAGATTATAATTTTAGTTAATTTAATGTGGGAATTTGTATATATAGATATAATGGTCATTTGAAGCAATTAAGTAGAAAACCATAATTGGATTTAGCATAATGTACATGTATTTTCAAGAGCAAGTTGCTGGAAAATGTTTACAAAACCAAGTGAATTATAGAAATAGACATGTATGTGTATTTCTTGAAATGATACCCGTTTTGTAAAAAGAGTTTAGTTTATAAAAGTGTATCCAACTATACATCTTTTGCTATTGTATGTACTAGATTTTCAAACTTATCATTTGATGTATTGAACTTTTATATTTTTAACTTTCTATTCCTTTTTTACCTATTGAACAAGTTACTGGTAATTCTCTCATTTTTTGTTTTTTATTTATTTCCACATCATTAATTCATTTTCCACGACATTAAATTCATAGCCAAGAACAAGAACACCAAGAAGAAACCCAGATGTGTAAACCCGAATCTGAACTGAAGATGAAACATCAAATCTCAAATCCGAACCCTAACTTAGATCCGAAACAAAACTGAACCCAGAATCGTTCCATATAATCGATTGAATCGAAAACTTACAGGTAAAACAGAACTGAATATGGAAGATGAATATGGAAGATTGAATCGTTCCATATAATCGGAAACAAAACTAAACCCAGATCGGAAACAAAAATCAAGATAAAACTAGCATATCTGAAACAAAAATCCGGATCTTAAACTAACCTTGAAGCAAAATTGAAAGATATATGGTATTTTGAACAACATTTGAACTCATAATCTAAACTCTAATTGATGGCTTGAAGATCTGAACTCGAACCCTAATCTTCATCATTTGAACTCATCGAATCCCAAACAAGATGAACCATATGTGTTACCCTAATCTTCACATCTGAACCATATGTGTTACCCTAATCTTCAAGATCTGAACTCATCGAATCATATGAACTCATCGATGGCTTGAAGATTTGAACCCATCTTCATCATCTGAACCGAAGAAGACGAAGCCCAAATCGTGAGATCTGAATAGCAGATGAAGATCTAGATCGCAGTACCCAAATCGTGAGATAGATGAAGACGAAGACCCAAACAGCAGATGAAATCGGGTACCTTCAAGAAGCCCGAAATTAGTGAAGTCGCACACCCTAACTGAAGATCAATCTTACCCTTGAAACAGAGAAATCGCAACAAAACCTTCACAGCAGATGGAATGCAGCAGGGATTGAAGGTACTTTGAAAGTTCAGATCTTGAAACGTAGCAGATGGAACCAAGAAGAACACTCGATGAAGATGATGGTGGATGAAGATGATGGTTGAAGATCTGAAAGTATATTATTATTATTATTATTATTATTATTATTATTATTATTAATATTGTTGTTGTTGTTGTTGATGCTGCTGCTGCTGTTGCTGTTGTTGTTGTTGTGCCAAGTCACCATCCACATAAGCAAAACTAGTGACACATCAGCTTGTAACCTGCTATAGCAGGTTAGATACACAAAATAGTAAATGTTTAAAAGTTCAATACATCAAATGGTAAGTTTGAAAGTGCAATACATACAATAGCAAAATGTGTATAGTTAGATACACTTTTATGAACTAAACCCTTGTAAAAATGTAAAAGAAAGCTAAAAATTAATAGATGAATAGCCATTTCGGTTAATAGATGACTAAGAATGTTTATAAGCTAAAATTATAAGTGGAATATGCAAGTCAAGCTAAATATTGATTAATATATATATTTATATATAAGTGAGTATGTCAAAATTCACAGTAATATTTGATTAACTACTCTGCCACGACAACTCCGCCGCCGGTGCTCTTCGCCGCCGCTTAAGGTATGGTTTATTGTGTATATTTCTTTTTATTTTCTTCCTATTTGTTGAGTTTTTTTGGTTTTTTGGTTTTTTCTTGACAAGAAGATCTCCTCCGCTACCTGATGCATTTTCCGGTGACCTCCGCCCCTTTGCCGGCGACCTCATCTCCATGTGTTTATCTCCAGGCAAGTTTTCTTCTTTTTATTTATTTATTATTGTTAGATTATAATTAATTTGTTTCTAATAATATTAGCAAATTCAATGTTCTATTATATTTGTTCTTATTAGTTTTAATATTAATTTGTGTTATTTGATTATGTTAGATTATACTTTTATATAATTTAATGTTAGATTATATTAGTTTTATTATTAATTTGTTTAACTTGATAATGTTAGATTAATTTGTTTAACTTGATAATATTCAACTTTTGCTTTTTGAATACTTTATCTCATTTGTTACATGGTTGTGTGTTTAAGAAAGATTCGGTTGTCATTTACTCTATGCTTTCTTGGTATATATTTCTTTATATACTTGGGAGCTAAGGGTAAATTTTTTCATATTTTTCTTAAACAACCGATCATGTAATATGTATTCACAGAAGTTGAACATGTTTATTTCCCCGAACATACTAATAATGTTGATGATAGTGATGATGATATTGATGATTATGATAATAAAGATTCCGATTCTGAACAAGAATGTGAACCACACAATTGTAGCAGTGATGAATTTGATCGATCTAAAATTGTAATTGTTATTTGTAAAAAGATACTACTTTGAATCGTTATGTTTACCGAGTTATTTGATTTATATAATTGTTATTTGTAAACTAATATTAATGTTTGTTTCATGGGTTTGTTCGAATATTTGTATTTTTTTTACAGAGGCAGCTGTAGCACATGATCATAGTGGAGATTGTGGTGGTAATCCTCCAGGTGGTAATTGGCAACCACCTTCTAGTGGTTGTGGCGGTGATGCATGGTATTATACAACTTTGAAATGTTTTTTATAGTTTAATTAAATTACGTGTATTTTTAATTTGTTCGCTTAAAATTGTAGGCTGCAAGAAAGGGCGTGGGGAATCTCGAAATGCATATTTGAGAAAGACATGGAAAAATAATGGAAAGCAACCCCTGCCGATTGAGTTTGATGATACTAGATGTAACGGCACGTGGAGACCGGTTAGGGATAATGCCGATAACTTCACGAGCTACGTTGGGACCTTGGTGAGAGACATCCCATATCGATTCTCGAGATGGGATAAATTTCCCGAAGAAATGAAGCTCCCTATATATTTCCGTCTCTTGAGGTTTCACTCAACTTTTTTTATATATTGTAAATTTGTAAAAACTATACAATAAACTAACTTTTTCTTATAATGTACAGACCTATTATGATATGAGGTCCCACTATGAGGGGCCAGACAATGCGTCGATCATGGCGGGAATTGATAAAATGTGTGATGACCGGTACAGAGACCAAAAATATAAATTTAAAAATAAATAGTTTGACAGAAGGTGGGGAGGTCTCGGAAGCTGACCGACGGCGTCAAAATCTTCCGCCTAACATCAAACAGGATGAGTGGTCTATGTATGTAGACTACTTTGTGTGATATAATGATCGACCCGTTTGTGTGTGTTGGTCAAATGATCTCATCAGTTGAGATTTGATGAGACAAAGTTAAGTTTGTAAGATATGTTCTAAATACAACTTAAACAGAATTATGAATTATGATCAGACTGAGCACTTAAAGTGTTTCAGACTGAGCATAAGCTGAGTATAAGCTAAACATATATATAGTTTATCAGCTTAGACTATATCTTAGTCAGCTTATAACTATGTTTGATAAGCTGTGTGTGTCACCTAAGGTATAGGTTGAGTATTCAGCTTGATGTGTTTCGAGCTAAGTGACTCAGCTTATAGACTGAGTCAGCTCAACAGAGTTGCTAAGTAAGTTTTAGCTAACTCTTATGACTTCTAAGGATGAGTTAGTCATTATACATGCTAGTACATGTTTGATTTCGAGTTTGTTCTCGAAGAACTCAGCTTGATGAGTTTCAAGCTGAGTAACTCAGCCCGACTAAAGAAGTCAGTTTAAGAGAATTTAAATATGTTTTAAATTCCTTTTACTCTCTATATCTACGACATGGATAAGAAGACGTCAGAATCAAGATTGAAGATAGAAGACTCATGATAGAAGATTCAAGATTCAAGATTCAAGATTCAAGATTCCGGGTTATCCGTTAGTTTGTTAGCAGATTAGGATAAGTTCTAGTTTGTTAGGATCCGTAGGAACAAGATTATAAATACTTATCTCCTGATAAGTTTAGAGGTACGGAGCCAGACTCTAATATCACCTCAATCTATTCATCATATGTGTTACGAATCTTGATACACAGTTTGTAAGTTCAACGTGATCAAGAAATTCACAGATTGCCAACATTGTTTGTGTGTTCGATCTTCATGTCTATTGTGAAGTTGGTAAGTATTCAATCTGTGAATAAATCCTGTTTAGAGAGTCAGTTTGTATCTATAATCATAAGTTGATTATAGATAGCAAAGTTAGAGAGATTGAGAGATTTAATTTACATTAGGTATTTACATATCAAGTGTTGCTTACTTGATAGTCTCTGTAATCATCTTCTTATTAATGAAAGCATTAGATTTCATGTGGTTTGATGTGTGTTAACACTTTTTATTGATTTGTTTAATTTTCCGCATAAAATGTATTCAACCCCCCTTTTACACATTACTTGCTTGTTGATACTCTCACCAAGGGACCAACAACTGGTATCAAAGTAGGCTAAACTATTCATAAGTTGAAGTTCAAGATTATGAGAAAGTATAATATGTCGACAAGCAACAATTTATCAAACTTTCCTCAGATGGCTGCTAAAGGATGTCTCATATTTGATGGATCTGACTATCCTATGTGGAAGTTCAGAGCCATACTCTTCCTTAAGTCCATTGACATCAGAATGTATGATGTCATAACTCGTGGACCTATCATCCCCAAGATTCCTGCTGCTGCCAGTGATAAGTCTCCTGACAAGACTGAAAAGGAAGTCAAGAAGCCTTTGGCATCCTGGACTGAAGAGGATTGGAAATTGCATTCTCTGGATGACAAAGCAAAGAGTGTTCTGGCAAATTCCCTGACCAATGAGATCTTGCATACTGTGACTGGGTGTCAAACTGCAAAAGAGATCTGGGATACTTTGAGTATTACATATGAGGGCACAGATCTGGTCAAGCAGCAAAAGAAGAATTATCTCAACAGATCCTATGAAAATTTCTTTTCCAAGAAGAATGAAACTTGCCTGATCTGTTTACAAGGTTTCACTGTTTGGTTAATGCCCTGCTAAGTGTAGGCATTAAAAAGGATGAAGCTGACCTAGTACTGAAATTTATGGATGTGTTACCAGAGAAATTCAATGAAGTGACTGTAGCACTAAGGGTTGGAGGTACATTGCACATGTATAACCTACAGTCCATATATGGGTTCTTGCTTAATCATGAACAGATCACAGAACAAAAGAAATATTCTCAACAACAAATGAAGGACTCCTTTGATAAACATGAAACTGCATTAGTTGCAGAAAGGAAGAAAAAGAATTCAAAAGCCTTCATTGCTGAATCTGAGATTGAGTCAGACTCTCAAGCTGACTACTTAGACTCAGACTCAAGTGATACTAATGATGTTTAGACTATCACCGAACAAATGGCAATGCTTGCCAGAAGACTGAGAAGAATTTAGAGGGGAAAAGGAAGATCTGACAGGGGCAAAGGAAAGAGTTCTTTTGATCCCAATAAAGCTGTGTGCAACAACTGTCAGAAGAAGGGACATATTGCTGCTGAGTGCAGATTAAAGAATGATGAAACAACTTCAGTAGCTGACAAGAATGCTTATAGACCTGATAAGTATAAGAAGAAATATACTCAGCTCAAGAAAGGAAAGCCTGAAGACAAGCCCAATGCAAAAGGACTTTATGCTGAAACTTGGGATACATAATCATCCACCTCAGATGATGATGACAAGTGTCTGATGGCTCAAGAAGATGAAAAGTTTGAATTAGATGAAGTTGATTATGGGCTGTCTGAATCAACTTTTGAAGCTGACATGAAGGAAGCTGAGGAAAACAGCAAACTGAGTGACTGGGATCCTTCCTCCATGTACAAGGTTAGTAATTTCAACTCTTACACCGATGAAGAAAAAGGTCTTACATTTGGTTACTTGTTAGATGACTTTAAGACCAGCCTTAAGTCTCAAGCTGACCTCAAAGCTGAAATCACTAAGCTCTAGAATGAGATTAAGGAAAATCAAACTCTTATTACTGTTGGAAAGAAAGCACAATGTGATCTTGAATGTTAAAGACACATTAATAAACTTCTAAGTGAAGAACTTCAGGATGCCAATGATAAAGCTGACCAACTGCAAAAGGTCACTGAATCTTGGTGTAAGTCATCAAGGCTTGCTGAACAGTGCATCAACAAGCAGATCCCTAAACAGGTAAAGGCTGTACTTGGAGGTGACTATCAATCCATAGTTTATGCAGTTGATGATGATGAGATAGCAAGTACAGATTCTGAGGAAGATAGACAACTGATTGAGTCTCAGAAGTCAGCCTCAGAAAAGAGACATGATCCAAGACTTAAATACAATAAGTTTGTAAAGGCAAAGGATCATGGAAATGAGTGTTCAACATCTAAACAGCATGGTAAGTCTGTGCATGAGAGATTAGGCACTCAGCCTATTCAAAGAACATATGTTATTGAGAGGTTGAATCCAAATCCTTTCAAAAGACAGCACTCTTTATCTGGCTCAGAGAGAAGTTTCAAGAATAGGAAGACAACTGTAAGTCAGAGGTCATATCACAACAATGGTAAGTCCAAAGTTGTTGAAATTGGTAAGTCCAAAGAACTCAACAGTGGTAAGTCCAAAGCTGTTGAAACTGGTAAGTCCAGAAAATATGACAATGGTAAGTCCAAAGTCAGTGAAAAGAAGTTTGTTGGTCAAACTTCTGATCAAAAGGATTTTAAACCTAGATCTGACAAAGGTAAGTCCAAAATCAATGAGCATCAGGTGAATCAGCTTGCAAAGATAGTTGAGAAATTATCCACATCCTATAATCCCATAACTGAGAGTAAGTTTTCAAAAGGATTATCGGATAACCTACCCCCTGTAGTCATTGGTAGAAGGAAATGCTACAAATGTGGAGGTAGAGTACATGAGGCCAAGGACGGTGAAAGTGAAATCTTAAGGCCTGAGAAGGAACAAGATGATCAACCTACGCAGGACTCAACACCTGCTCAAACTGACCAGTCAGTTCCACAAGATGAAACTGCTAAGTGCTCATCATCTGAACCTACTACAAAGTGGGTTCCCAAACAAATCTAATATGTTTAGCTTTCTTTTCATGTGTAGGGTTTAAGTAAATGGTACTTGGACAGTGGATGCTCGAGGCACATGACAGGGTGGAAAGGACATCTAAGTGAATTCCAGGAAGATGAAGGTCCTAAAGTAACATTTGCTGATAACTCCCATGGAAGAACTAAAGGATATGGGAAGATGCATGTTGGCAAGGTGACTTTCCAGAAAGTTGCATATGTCAAAGGTCTTAAACACAATCTAATAAGTATCAGTCAATTGTTTGATGAAGACAATGTTGTTACTTTTAGGAAGAAAGCAGGAACAAGATACAATGCAAAGGGTAAGCCTGTGCTAATAGCAAAGAGGGAAAGAGATGTGTATCTACTTGATCTCAATTCTGCTGATCCCAATACTGAAACCGGCTTATATTCCCAATATGTTCCTAAGCTGAGTTGGCTGTGGCATAAAAGGTTGTCACATTTAAATTTCAAGAATATAAATATGCTATCCAACAAAGTGTTAGTCTCTGGATTGCCAAAGATCACATTTGTCAAAGACAAATTGTGCTCAGCTTGTGAACAAGGGAAACATCACAAAGGGTCTTTCAAGTCAAAGCAAAAGTTTTCAATAACAGACCCATTGCATATGTTGCACATGGATCTGTTTGGACCCATAAGTACTCCAAGCCTAAGTGGCAAGAAGTACACCGTGGTTATAGTAGATGAGTTCTCTAGATTCACCTGGGTAATATTCCTTAAAGCCAAAAGCGAAGCTGCCCTGGAGATAATAAGTTTTATCAAACAGGAAGAGTTGCACAAAGGTAAGTCTGTCAAACAACTCAGAAGTGATCATGGGACTGAGTTCAGAAACTCAACCCTAGAAGGCTTTTGTGAACAAAAAGGAATATTACAAAATTTCTCCTCAGTAAGAACTCTTCAACAAAATGGAGTTGTTGAAAGGAGAAATAGAACCTTAATGGAGACTGCTAGAACAATGATGTATAAGGTAGGATTGAAACTCTATTTCTAGGATGAAGCTGTAAGTACAACATGTTATACCCAAAATAGATCAATCATAGTCGAAAGACATGGCAAAACTGCATATGAAATGTATAAATCAAGAAAGCCCAATATAGGTTACTTCCATGTCTTTGGTTCAAAATGTTATGTGCTGAATCAAAGAGATGAGCTCCATAAGTTGGAACCTAAAACTGATCCTGGAATTTTTGTTGGTTATTCATCAATCTCCAAATCTTACAAAGTGTATAACTCAAGGAGAAAGGCAATAAAAGAATCAATTCATGTCTCCTTTGATGAAGACAGTGTTGATTAAGCTGACAGAAGTCAAGCTGACTTAGTCAGTCTGAGTGAGCTCGAAAAGCCGGAGGAAACCAAAATGTCAAAATCCTATGTATGTCATGGATGATGACAGTGATGATGATGTGTGTCCATCTAAGAGATCATCACAAGCTCAAAAGGACTCTCATTCTGAGAAAGATGATGAGTTCATTAATCCATTTGGCACTGATACTACTCAGACTGAAGATCTTGGTGATCAACAGTTTGATGACAATGCTACAATTGAGACTGAGGATGTAAGTTCACCTCAGAGCCCTCAATATCACTCAACTCCAGAACCACAATCTCCTACTACAACACTTAAATTCCTCAAACATCATCCTCAAGATCAAGTAATTGGTAATGTTCAAGAAAGACTATTTACCAGATCTAAGGCAACAGTAAATTATGCTACTTACTTTGGTTTTCTATCTCAAATGGAACCAAAGAAGACTGAAGAAGCCTTTATGGATGAGGACTGGATTGAAGCTATGCAAGAGGAATTAAATGAGTTTGAAAGAAACAAGGTATGGAGTCTTGTCCCAGCCCCCAAAGATCATACAATTATAGGAACTAAGTGGGTCTATAGAAACAAAATGGACAAGGATGGAGTGATTGTTAGGAACAAAGCCAGGCTAGTAGCACAAGGGTATAGACAAGAAGAAGGAATCGATTATGTTGAGACATTTGCCCCTGTTGCTAGAATTAAAGCCATTAGGTTGTTCTTAGCTTATGCAGCATATAAAGATTTCAAAGTCTATCAAATGGATGTGAAAAGTGCTTTCCTAAATGGAAAACTTCAGGAGGAAGTCTATGTGAAACAACCTCCTGGCTTTGTCAGTTCAAAGTATCCACATCATGTCTATAAGTTAGACAAGGTTTTGTATGGTCTTAAACAAGCTCCAAGAGCTTGGTATGATACCTTATCCAAATATCTACTATCAATGGACTTTACCAGAGGTAGTATTGATAAGACACTCTTTATTAAAAAGAGTAAAGGACAGGTGATTCTTGTACAAATCTATGTGGATGACATTATCTTTGGTTCTACAAATGAATCTCTGTGTGAATGGTTCTCCAAAGTTATGTCAAAAAGGTACAAGATGAGTATGATGGGTGAAATGACATATTTTCTAGGCTTGCAGATTCAACAAAAGCCTGATGGAATATTCATTAATCAAAGCAAGTACGTTCTTGATTTGATAAAGAAATATGGTTTTGATTCTAGTTCAAACATGAAAACACCCATGTCACCAGCTGTCAAGTTGAGCAAGGACTCAGATGGAAAGTTTGTATGTCAGTCAACTTATAGAGGAATGATAGGTTCATTACTTTACTTGACAGCTAGTAGACCTGATATCATGTTTGCTACATGTGTTTGTGCAAGATATCAGGCAGATCCTAAGAAATCACATCTTCAAGCTGTGAAAATGATCTTTAGGTACCTTAAAGGTACACCAAATCTAGGTCTTTGGTATCCAAAGGACTCTAGATTTGAGTTAGTTGGTTTCTCATATGCTGACTATGCTGGGTGCAAGTTAGACAGAAAATCAACAACAAGAGGATGTCAAATGCTTGTAGGTAAGTTAGTAAGCTGGACTAGTAAGAAACAGAACTCAGTGGCTACTTCAACTGCTGAAGCTGAGTATGTTGCTGCAGGAAGCTGTTGTGCTCAAATTCTGTGAATGCAACATC
Source organism: Pulicaria dysenterica (assembly GCA_947179395.2). NCBI lineage: Eukaryota > Viridiplantae > Streptophyta > Magnoliopsida > Asterales > Asteraceae > Pulicaria > Pulicaria dysenterica. Next base: position 49,597,098 of record OX359294.1, on the reverse strand, counting down.
AGCTTCAAGACTTTGGTATGAATTTTAGGAAAACTCCTATCTTCTGTGATAACCAAAGTGCAATAGTCATCACATTTAATCTAGTCTTCCACTCAAGAACCAAGCATATAGAAATTAGACAACACTTCATCAGAGACATCGTGGAAAAAGGTAAAGTTGAGATAAATTTTATATCCACAGATGATCAATTAGCATATATCTTCACCAAACCTCTTGATGAGAAAAGGTTTTCATATCTGCTAAGTAAATTGGGTATGCTCAACCCCTAGATAAGTTTCTAAAAATGAGTTTCAGCTTGACAAAGACTATGTGTCTTAAGCTGAGCCTACAGTTTATCTATATGTACTCATAAACTTTTCTTGGTTAAGCTGAGTGATAAGTTCACACGTTTGGTCTGTTCCACATATGTTTTAACTGCTAAGTGTGGTTAAAATATCATTTTGAGTTAGTCTCAAATAAAAATGACTTTGTGTCATTGATTCTGAGCTATGTGCTCCACTCAAGCTGAGTGTCAATCTCAAGCTGAGTGCTTGACTCACGCTGAGTGATACGTTTACTCAGCTTGGTATGTCCAAACCATGTTTTAGTTACTATGTGTTATTAATTCATGAGTCATTATATTTGAGTCTGTCTCAAATCACGTTTTATACCGATTACGTATTGGTGTAATACAACAGTGTAAATAATATTATTGTAAGTCAAGAATGTTATTTTACAAACTTATCCGTTGGGATATGATGTGTTTCCTCTCAATTACTGTTACATCTATCTGTAAGTTCGTTAGAGTAACGGATAAATAGGGACTTACAACGGTAACTTTTTTCTCTCCTCAAAAAGGTATATATATATCGGTTGTAACCGCAATTCAGACGTTTATGCTTACTAGACTTCTAATATACTCACTATACCTTCTAAAACCACCTATTTCCTAAGTGCATTTCACCGTTCAATCGATTTTGAAACCCTAAATCACTCAGTACGAATTGCGTATTTACTCAGTGTGAATCAAAAACATTCTACGATAAACAGAACCATTCTAAATCTGAGTGATCGAATGGTAAGGGGTGCTGCCTTTAAGAACAACGGATTGTCATTGATTAAAATCAACATTTAACGTGCTTGTCTAGCAATCCCTGAACGCAAGAGAAACAGGGGCTACAAAGCGTGGGTGGATTATATCCGTAAATGCCCACTGGCATTCGTTTTTACTGGAGCACCAATCCATGTGGTTCCTCAGCACTTATTGGAGTTCTGGTACACATGTGTTTTCGACCAGAACAATGGGGAAATTCGACGCACAGTGCTGAATGGGGAGAGAACCATCGTTCTCACAGTTCAACGGCTAAGGGAAGTTCTTTAACTCCCCTAAAACGATGTGTTCGAGCCTGCTGTGACGAGGCAGGTGGCAAGATCAGTCCTACCCCGAATGGGTCACAACAAACAAAGGGTGTAATTAAAAAGGCCACCTTTCCAACCGGATGTGGATTTATGGTGTCAACAGTGATTCGTTCACTTGGTACCAAGGTTGGAGGACTGGACCATGTTAATGAGTTTGAGAGGCAGCTGCTATACAACATCTACTTTGCACGTAATCTGGATTATGCACTGCTCATCTTCAACGAACTCAAGGTCCAAGTGATGAAGACCACAAGGGATCTTCATGTACCATTTATAAGGTACATGTCATTGGCATTTGAAGCTGAGCTAGGGACATCACTGTATGAAGCTGGTCAGGATTTGTTCCTCACACCAGCACTCGGCTCCAAGATGTTCAACAATGACATCTTTCCAGAGCAGGAAGGCCTAAGTAAGCCTATGCAATATATAGCTGAGAGGGCTTCTTCTGAAAGTGAATCTGAGGGGTCTACTCAAGGGGGAGCAGCTCAAGCTGACCCAGAGGTTCAAGCTGAGCACTCTGCTCACGCTGAGCTAGCAACCATTCAAGCTGCACCTGGTAAGACTTCTCCACTTTCTTCTTCTTCTTACTTTTCTCTATCTTCATTTGGAGATAAGACTGTGGTAAGCCCAACCCAGTCTAACCTATCTCCTCCACCGTCTTTTCATCATAAAATCCACTCTGAAGCCAACCTTGGTATGCCCATCCAAACCTATATAAGAAAGATTGCCAAAGGTGGTGCCACCACTAAAGGTACCACTGGAGCTGAACTCACATTGATTCCTTCACCGGCAGGAGTTAAGGGGGAGACACCTACTCTTCATGTGACAACCTCAAGGCTCATTCAAACCCAACAGCCTAAACTGGGTGTGGTGACTACTCAGCCCACACTTACACGAGCCATGAGAAAGCCTACTACTGTGCCTGAGCAGCCACACTCAGGTAACATTGATTATATGACCAATCCCCAGGGTCAATTACCCCCCACTCACCACATAAGCCAACCACCAACCCCACTCTCATCACGTTTTGAGCCCAATTACTTCTCTTCACTTCTCACACTCTCCAGCACGACCTGTCAATGATTCATATCAATACCAAGGTGAATTACAGGGTCCAACTTCTGGTGCACATGACTTTGAGGGTATACACCAACCCTTAAATGATACACCCAAAAACTCTCCTAAGAACCTTGACTCTTTTACTATAGATGAACAACAATATGAGTTCAAGGGCAGGAGTCAGTCTTCTCAAGGTGAAGCTGCCTCCTCAAGCATTCAAGAGCTCAAGACATACATTGCAGCTCAGTTTGGCTTGTTCCACCTCAAACAAAAGAAGCACAAACGCCAAATCTATCAGAGGCTTGACAAGATGACCAAGGATGTCAAGGAAATTGCCTCTGCAGTTGCTGCACTACAACAAAAACCGACTTCGAACCCTGTTGATGATGACAAAAAGGGGGAGAAGGTTCAAGCTGAAAATGATGCTGAGTTGGTTCAAGCTGAGGCTGAGGCTCTACTTGTGCTAGCAAAAGGAGCTGAGAGACAAGCTCAAATTAAGGGGGAGCTAGAAAAAGAGGAACCTGCAGATAAAAGACGAAAAATGGTAGTATTTGAATCAGAAGCTGACAGTGTATCCGAAACTGAGGAGGAGAAAGCTACGAGATTAATGATTGAGATGCTCGAGCAAGAGGAAGCTGATGAGCTTGGGATATTTGTAGCTGAACTGAAAAAGAGGAAAGAAAAGGAAGTGAGGGACCAAGAGAGGGAAAAAGAGAGAAAGGCTTTAGCTCAACTGCTCAAGTTGTAGCTGATTATTCTGATCCAAGGCCTGATCCGAATACAGATGCAGATATTCAGGAGTGCTAGTTTAGTCGAAGCACCAGCAAGGAAATCAAGAGCATGACTCTGAGCAGAGTAAATGGAGCCATCATTCTCACATTCCTATTTGATGACAAATCAACAGTGGGAATGAACCTGAGATATGTCCACAGGATGGGCTATATTGAATGGAAAAGAATAATTATGATGCTCAAGAATTTCAAAAAGAGTCAGATCAAGCAAGAGATTACAACTGAAGTCTCTAAGCTGATTTCTCGAGCTGAGGAGCTGAGATGTGTTCCAGTTCCTGGTCTGCAATAGGAGAGCTTATTTAAGATACCTGAAGGTGTTGCATTCAAAGATAATCAAGCTATTGACACACCAATTCAGGGGTTCATGTTTAAGGATCAGGCAGGCAATCCTAGCTTCATTAAGCTTTCAGAGGTATGTTATCTAAAGGCTAAGGATGCCTTACAAATAAGGAGTTGTTGTGGTGATGAAAGTGCAAATCATTTTGTGAGATACAAGCTGAACAAAATCATCCACATGCAACAAAAGGAACTCAAGGGAAATGCAGAAGCTGAGACGTTATTAGAAGAAATCAACAGAGAAATTATACTCTGGGAAGTTCTGCATCCAGAGTTCAAGAGATGATCTTTTGTAATAGATTAGTTCTATCTGTAATTATTAGATTAGTTCTAATAATATGTAAGCACTAAGTGTGCATGATCTAAGTGATCAAAATTTTGTATTCTGATATGTTCAATTCAATGAATACAAGTATTGGTTTGATACGTTCAACTATTTATGATATGTTCATATTCTTAGTCTGATTAGTTCAGCTTAAATGAATAATTTGATTAGTTCTTGTTCATTAATATGATTGGTTGGTATGTTCAACTTATAATTGATAAGTTCAATTAAAATTGATAAGTTTAATTAATATTTGATTAGTTCAAAAATAAAATCTTAGTAAGTTTAAGATTTGAAACATAATTATGTTCAACAAACTTAAGAACTGTTTGATGGGTTTTGTCATAATCAAATAGGGGGAGTTTGTTGGTCAAATGATCTCATCAGTTGAGATTTGATGAGACAAACTTAAGTTTGTTAGATATGTTCTAAATACAACTTAAACAGAATTATGAAGCTTGATCAGACTGAGCACTTAAAGTGTTTCAGACTGAGCAAAAGCAGAGTATAAGCTGAGCATATAGTTGATCAGCTTAGACTATATCTTAGTCAGCATATAACTATGTTTGATAAGCTGTGTGTGTCACCTAAGGTATAGGTTGAGTATTCAGCTTGATGCGTTTCGAGCTGAGTGACTCGACTTATATCGAGTCAGCTCAACAGAGTTGCTAAGTAAGTTCTAGTTAACTCTTATGAATTCTAAGGATGAGTTAGTCATTATACATGTTAGTACATGTTTGATTTCGAGTTTGTTCTCGAAGAACTCAGCTTGATGAGTTTCAAGCTGAGTAACTCAGCCCGACTAAAGAAGTCAGTTTAAGAGAATTTAAATATGTTTTAAATTCCTTTTACTCTCTATATCTACGACATGGATAAGAAGACGTCAAAATCAAGATTGAAGATTGAAGACTCAAGATAGAAGATTCAAGATTCAAGATTCTGGTTTATCCGTTAGTTTGTTAGCAGATTAGAATAAATTCTAGTTTGTTAGGATCCGTAGGAACAGGATTATAAATACTTATCTCCTGATAAGTTTAGAGGTACGGAGCCAGACTCTAATATCACCTCAATCTATTCATCGTATGTGTTACGAATCTTGATACACAGTTTGTAAGTTCAACATGAACAAGAAATTCACAGATTGCCAACATTGTTTGTGTGTTCGATCTTCACGTCTGTTGTGAAGTTGGTAAGTATTCAATCTGTGAATAAATCCTGTTTAGAGAGTCAGTTTGTATCTATAATCATAAGTTGATTATAGATAGCAAAGTTAGAGAGATTGAGAGATTTGATTTACATTAGGTGTTTACATATCAAGTGTTGCTTACTTGATAGTCTCTGTAATCATCTTCTTATTAATGAAAGCATTCGATTTTATGTGGTTTGATGTGTGTTAACACTTTTTATTGATTTGTTCAATTTTTCGCAGAAAGTGTATTCAACCCCCCCCCCCCCCCCCCCCTTCTACACATTACTTGCTTGTTGATACTCTTACCAAGGGACCAACAGTGTGATATAACGGTTGACCCGTTTGTTTGATTTAATTGTCGACTCACTTGTGTGATATATTGTTGACCCGTTTTGTTTGATATAATAGGTAAATGTCGACCCGTTTTGCCACAAGATTAGATAATTAGTTTGTTAAAAAAACATGTGATTGTGTAAAAACGTTTATGTTAACTTTGGAGATATCATTTGTTATGTATAAAAGTGTTGTTTAATATCGTTTCATATGTCGTGTTGTTATATGTTTGTTGTTGAGGTCTAGAACAGCAGGTTTTGTATATATATTACCAGGAAAAACCGGGTAGAATACGCGAAATACAACAGTTTGCCGTGAATTTTTTTTAGGTATTTGCGACGGCATTACGCCCCTAAAAGTCAATATTGTCGCCGCTAAAAGACCTAACCTGTCGCCGCAAAAGGTCCAACTTGTCGCTGCAAAAGATTATTTATATTTTATTTTTTATTTTTTAGTTAGGACATAAATGTCGCCGCAAAAGGTTGTACGTCGCCGCAAAAGGTTGTACCTCTCCGCAAATAGTTTACACGTGGCAAAATTTGGGTCTGTTTGGATTCGCCGCTAAAATTCAAAATGTTAACCGCAAAAACTTTTTTCGCACGAATTTTTTGCGACGTTCTTTTTGCGACAAAGTGTCACCGCAAATAATTTTTTGAGGCGACAATTTGGCTTGTAGCGACGTTTTTTGTCGCCGCAAAAAAAGCTATTTTTTTGTAGTGTATCTGATGTATATATTAGTTACAGCTTTTACATTCTCTTCTATTTAACGCGAATTTGAGATCCGAAATAGTCGTCGTTCTTTAAACTCTCGCTTTCTTCCACATATCTCCATCCATAATACAAGATCAATTCACGATTTTGAAGGTACCTGATCTTCCATAAACTATTTTATACTATTCTATTATCAATTTCTTCCTCATTACCGCAAATTATTTCATTATTAAAAATTCTCTAATTTCAGCTAAGTTGTACATTGACTACCAAAATCGTTCAACTTCATTTTTAACCACTTTAATGACTATTCATTCCATCTTTTTTCTCTATAAATTATGTTAAGTTATACATATTGTCAACTAAAGGTCCTCGATTTGAAGAAGCCAAATTTTTTCTCATTAACACAAAATATTTCATCGTTTTTCAATAACAATCCCCTTTCCACGATTTTAACGAAACAAAAGGTAATTTTAATAACATATCATTTGTATACTCTCATTTAACTTTTTCATACTTTGTATTGCTTTACTTAAATGTCATATATGTATGATTTATAATTATCTGCAACTAGGGTTACAAGATTATTTCTATGATTAGAAAAACGTTACATAGTACATTTGAGTCTAAGTTAAAAGAAGATGACATTTATATAATTTTAAACTATGTATGCAAGCATTATAATTAACCTCATGTATGATTTATAATTATTTTACTATACATGATATTACTTTTTAACACCATAAACATTTATAAATTAAATTAATTATCCCTATACTTATACACGGGACTTAAGCTAGTAAAAATTAAAATAAAACTTAATCAAGCGACTAATAAACACGCAAATCCATATATCTCAATTCTCATTTATCTATTTCTTTTAATTTAATCAGCATACGCAATAAACACAAAAGGTAATAAAAGTAACAATATTTGGAAGGGCAATTTATTGCCCGTTAGCTCATATTGGGTACAACAATCACCCATGTTTTCTTTTCTTCTTCCTTTTCTTTTTTTTAGATTTGAGAATTATATTTAATTTTCCTTACTTAATATCTATTAAACATCTTAATATTAAATTTATCATATATGTAATCTCTATTAAATTCAATTACTTAACATCCTTTTTTATTTTAATTTTTGTTTTATAAAATACATAATATCTATTAAATCCAATTATACTATATATCAATTGGAGCAATATGATAATTTATCATGAGATTTTAAAAGGACATTTTGGTAAATTTTACAATAAAATCATGAGATATCTATATCTCATGAAATTTGATACTACCCTTTTTGTTATTCTAATTTACCCCTTTTCTTTCTTTCTCATTTTTCTTCCAAGTGATTCTTTTTAAAACTACTCTTTACTTTTTAACCTTTTATATCTTTTTTAACCTTTTAGATATTCTTATATATATATATATATATATATATATATAGAAATTGGATCAATAAAGAACCATGTGTTAAACAAAGAACCTAAAGAACCAATCTGGACCTTTGGATCATCAAAATCAATGGATGAGATTGATCGGTGGCAAAACTGTAATTATTATGTATTAATTTAGGAATGATATGACAAAAATGTAATTATCCACACCCAAACCCACGATTTTTTTTAAAAAAAAACTACCAAAAACTTTAAATTGCCATAACTTTTTAAGTTTTGTGAATTTAATCAAAAAAATTATACCATTCTTTTAGTTTTTTAATCCTCTTTCAAACAAGATCACTCTTCCTATACTTTTTTAAATTTTTTTTGAAAATGATTTGTTTTTTTTTTGCATTTTGGCAGCTGCGCAGAAAAAACATCTTTTTTTTTTGCATTTTGGCAGCACGTCGCTAATGAGCTGAATGTCGTCACTAATGAGCTGAATGTCATCGCAAAATGTTCGTCTCAGATCAGAAATTAGCGACGATCAAGTTTTTTTTTGCGTTTTTCGTTTTTGCATTTTGTATGTTTATACGGATTTATGTTCTACATTCTGCTTGTTTTTTGCATTCTGCATTTTGCATGTTTTTTGCATTTTGCATTCTTCCATTCTGCATGTTTTTTGCATTTTGCATGTTTTTTGCATTTTGCATTCTGCATGTTTTTGCATTCTGCATTCTTCATTCTGCATGATTTTTTGCATTTTGCATTCTTCATTCTTCATTCTGCATGTTTTTTGCATTTTGCATTCTGCATGATTTTTTGCATTCTGTATTTAATATGAACACAACTCTAAATGCAAATTTTGCATTTTGAAAAAAAAAGTTTCTGAAATATATCAAGCCCGGTCTTGTTTGAAAGAGGACGAAAAACTGAATCTAACGGTATAATTTTTTTGTTAAAATTCTTAAAAACGAACGAGTTATGATCATTTAAAGTAATTTTGGTTTTTTTTAAAGTTTGTTGGGGGTTTTGGGTGCTGTAGGCGCCGATTTTTTTTTAATTTTTTTTCCTTTTTTGCCCTTAAAGATTGTGCCACATGTCATCACAAGGAAGGTTCTTTAGGTTCTATGTTTAAGAGAGGTTCTTTGTTTAACCACACCCTATATATATATATATATATATATATATATATATATATATATATATATATATATATATATATGTATGTATATTATGAGAATATATATTTAGATGAGAACAAGAGAACAAATTTTAGCATATATATATATATATATATATATATATATATATATATATATATATATATATATATATATATATTCTCTCTCTCTCTATATATATATATATATATATATATATATACAGCTAAAATGGTAAGGAGAGACGAACGTAAATTAGTTAATGTGTTTTTGTTTTAATATTTTATTTATTTTTACTTTTATATTATTTCAAAGTTTTTAAATTAGAATAGATAGAAGTGATGATGGTATGGTAGTAGATTCATTATGAAGATAAACTTATTAGGAAAAGAATGATGATGAGAAAGAGGTGTTTATTTGAAGGAATACTTGGAGATATTTGATGTAATTAGTTTATTTAAGAAAAATTAGATTCTGGATTAATGAAAAGCAAATTTGGTGTAATATTTTTTTCATAGTAATCATTATCATTAACATCGAATGTATACAATTTATCATTTATGTTTCATATTTCTTCATCAAAAGAGGTAGGTGGTTTTTGAGTTTTTCTTTTTCATACTTTTATATGCTATTAAATTAAAAAAGAAACGCTGCTATCTAAATCTGTAAGTGTAATTGTCAAACTTTATTGTAGCTATGTAAGTAGTAATTACCTTTTATTTTAAAATACTAGCATGTTACCCGCGCAATGCGGCGACGATAAATAATCCATACTCGATAACATGTCCGTTCTCGATAACGTATGGCATGGTATTCACGTACTATGATGACATTGAATAATTTCCATTCGCAACATGTCCATTTTCTTTCCCTCTTTTCCATTTTATTTATTTCTCTATTATCTATCAACTCTTTTGTTATTTTCTAAAATAACTTTTGAAAACAATAAAATAAGAAAAATAATTTCTACTTATAAACTAAGATGATGAAAACATATTAATGACTTTGGAAATTCTGTTTTGAATGAGAAATTGTGTATGTATGAGATAATGTATTGGTGGCCGACTTAGTGTCTTTTAAAAAGTGTAAGAGAACCAAAGAATTCGACATTGACGTGTTTCAAGCAAGGAGCGATGACCATTCCCGTGGCAAGGAGAGGAGGGGAGAGAGATGAATGTACTCGAGGTAGAAGACCAGGGTGTGATGTGGAGATGGAGAGTGTGATCTAGTTTCGTATGGACTATTTTGCCCTTTCTAATGTAATATATGCATTCAATTATATCCGTGGATTAACATGAGATGAAGGGCGACGATTTACCCTCGCATTCTCATCAATTTTGCTCTCTCTCATCGATTAAAGTTAAAAATTGATCCATTATGAATGAGAGAATTTACATTAGAAGAATGATATATTCTCCTGCTATTTCTTCCTACTATTTACATTAGAAGAATGATATATTCTCGTACTATTTCTTCCTACTTCATCCGACAAGCTGACAAGTGGAATCCACAAATTCTCTTTTCTTACCTCCATTGATTTCGACACTTGTATTGATCTTGTAAGTAGAATAATAAGTAGGACGACAAGCTGACAAGTGAAATCCACAAATTCTCTTTTCTCACCTCTATTGATTTTGACACTTGTATTGATCTTGTAAGTAGAATAATAAGTAAGATGAAATCATAGGAGGATATATCACTTCTCTTTATATTATTGAGTGCGATTTGTACATCTTTTGTTAACCAGGCATACACATACCATCTGGTTACCAATTTTTGACATAAACCGACCAATCTGAACGGAGAACACCCCTAAAGTCACTCCTCAAGAAATCAAATTCGTATTATCCGATCATGGCTTTATGGGTTTAAACAGAGGCTAGTTTACTCTTGTTTCTAGCCTAATGACTAAACCCTAAACCCTAAACCCTTATTGACACGATCCGAGCAACGATTTACCGATTTTTGTTGGGATTATAGGCATATAGCAGTGCATCATTTTACATAGAATTCCAAAGTTTGAAAAAGGTTTTAGTGTTTTTTTCTCCTTTAGTCGCAAGAGTTTCAAAACAATGCTGCCAAATCATCATTCATGTGTCACATGAGCAGCAGGTGACTAACAGTTGGTTCTAGATTCTAATGAAGAATAGACTAGATGAGTTACACAATAAGACTAAATCTTGTCAAGTAGGAACTACGTGATTACCATAAGGAGAATTCAACAATGGCTTCACCCATTGAAATGCTGTCGTCATCTTGAATTTCAAGAACTCGATTGCTGATGAAAAGAGTCTCGTGTTTTCAAACACAAAGCTTCGTTTATACTCGAGGATCCAGGTATATTCATCCAAATGCAATACAGAAGCACTCCACTTTCCTTGTTCCCATGAAGTATTTGCTTTTCGAATAAAACATTTCAACTCCCCATTTGACCACTGCCATATATAATAAAGAAGAATCAAGTAAGCCCATATTATATAAGCTTCATATTGGACGCTTGAAAAGAGTTCAAAAAACTGAAACTAATTAAATTAACCTCTGTGACTCTTCCTGACAAGATAGTGAAAAATCTTGAATTTGATTCAGTTGTAAGCAATCCAGCAGTCTGCAAAGGCCATCCCCAAACACTCACTTCTTCGGTTCCAGATTTGTAAAGTTGACAACGAGATCTTAAGATCAAACCATCCTACACAGATAAACAAATCACACCAGTCACAAAAACAACAACCTGAGCAGGGTACGGAGGAGGTAAGTTGTAGAATAGGTGATACAAGGGGAAACAAATGAGCCGTAATCAGATAAATTGCACCCATAGAAAAGTGAATATCGAGCATCTAATGCAATGAGGAAAAGGGAGATGAATAGCATACTGATAGAGATGCTATAGGCCATTTTTATTAATCCAACAGCCCATTGGGCCTGGGCCTATGCAGTCCTAGAAATAATATATATAGTTGACTGAAGGGAAAAGAAGGCATCCGGAGTTTCTGGTTTGGGTATCGGCTGTGAAGCTTGGGCAGGAAGAACGTAGTAGTTCTTCTCTGATTGTGGCAGGGGAGCATCTGATTGATCTCCTTCTGATTGTATTTGCTTTGGTTCTTGTAATCCAACCTGTATCTTAATTACCTATCGATCTTCTATTCATCGTTCTCTGTTCTATTTCTTCTATTTTTCTAAGTTGATTCCTATTACATACTCCATGTTTCTCTTCTAAGTTCTAACCTGCCTCTCCAGTTCCCATCCCAACTATATTTGGAGTCTCAAATGTGTAACAGGTGTATAAAGTGCATGGTTAATATATACATCATCAACACCTTTCTTTTTACAAAAACCTCCACACAATAAAGTGTATCTGTAGGCTGTAGCTCAACATCTGCAAGAGCAAGAAAACCTCATACATCATTTTGTTGCTTTGATATCCTTTAGAAACTGTCAAATGAAACCAATTTGACAATTTGTTATCATGTTCCAATCTAGATTGATTATTTTGGATTATAGTTACGAACCACATCCTTTCACGTCTACTCATAACAGAACAAAACCAATAAAAATATTGACCGAAAAAGAAAATTTTCGTTATTTTCCAAATTGATTATAATTCACTGAACCATCTTTTAATCAGAAAGTAAAAAATGTACACTTGCACATGAAGTACACATATCCAAAACGTGTTTATGTTCCGTTGAACATGATAGCAATCAAAAGGCATCATAACAATCACAGAAATCTTTAGAAATTAAATCTCTTGTAGATTATGAGCAAACAATCCTCTAACACCATTAAGGATCTTATTCAAGACCTATACAGAAAAGCAGTTACTACCACATATATAGTCAACATATTTACAAGGTCAAAATGGTCAGGCAAAAGTAAGGCAAAATGAAATCTAAAAGCTTGGCCCACTATGGCCTAGCCCTTCCTTATCTTGACCTTTTGGTGACTCTGCAATTTCAATACTCCTTAACAGAAAGACATCTTCAATACGAAATGAAGCAATATGAAATGTAGAAAAGACATTTGCCAGCCAAGATTGAGGGGATTTGGGTTTCCATAAACACAAAGTTTGGATCTCATGGCAAACGCATATCGAATTATTGTTACAAGAATGATACTTCACACTTTCACAAGTACAATGATATATTAGTCTCTTTGTAGATAGTAATAAAGTTCTAATACATGGTTTCGATATGCGATTACTAGTACCATCTCATGTTTAGTCAAACATAATCTATCATGTTCGATTGTTCTCTCACACACATAAGAGTGTGCCCTACAAGGGACTCATTATCGACTTAAAAGAAGAGACTCGTTCTAATGTTTTTAAGACGACATGACGAGTTATGTTTGACCCAAATCTTACCTTTGAGAAAACAAGTTCTCACATTTGGCAATAAATTTATCATCTATATCCATATTAGTCATAAATGATTCACACAAACACAAAGAACATGTATATACATACAACATGGTACCTGAATTACTTCCCAAACAGGATTCATCGCGACACCATCTCCAACAAGGTTTTGAAGTTGGTTATTCAAAAACCCCAATCGTTCTTCCACGTCTTGGAACTCTAATGATCTCTCACTTAAGTTTCTGATTATTTCTGGAGACAATTTGGTTTTCATGAATCTAGAAGTGAGAAGTGAAAACCCCAATTTTCCTAACAAAATTAAGCTCAGAACCAGAAGGCAGTTCTTCATCATCGTTGACGCATATTTAAATTCTACCGCCTTCGTCCTCTTAATCTTCAACTGCGAAATCGTTGAATTAACGGACTGAGATACCTTAAGACGAGAAGTATCGGATTCAGGAGTGGAGATGGTTGACGAATCGAAGAAAATAGGAGTTTCAGGTGGAGATGGTTTTGTAAATGGCCTTCTTTGAGTGGTTGTTGGCATCAAATCCAGGGTTGCATTGATGCTGGCGAGGCATATTTTGCAGTTACAATTGGCGTCTCTCCTGCAACGAGTAAAGCAAAAGCTGTCGTCGTTCATGATTTTACGGCGGAGTTGGATGTTTGCACGGTGGTTGGAAGCTGATCAACATTTGTTATTCGGATATTGGTTAGGAGAGACGTGGTTTGAAATCGAAAATTGAGCTTGATATGGTTTCCTCTTGAAGTGGCGTGTGTTTTAAGCAGCCGCAATGTGGGACGTTGATGGGGTTGCACGGCGGAGACGGTGGTGGGCAAGGAGAGTGGCAGGGTCACTACTGCTGACGAAGGATGGAGAGAGAAAACTCGAGTTGTTAGTATTTGTTTGTTTGAAAATACAAATAAATTAGATTATGTTGAAAAAGTCAAGTAGTTAACATTATGGATAATTTTCTATTTTTTATAATATTTAGAAGAAAAAATCACATCTTATTAAAGATGAGCCATTTTTTCTTTTTTACCAAACCTTTCTTTTTTAAATCCTCAAATTGAACACTAAATTTAGACTCTCATTAAACGGAAAAAAGTACAATACAAGCTTTACCGACATTTTTACATAGTTAACGCATACGCAATACTAATAACTCTAGTGATAGATTTACCAACGCCGTTGTTACTATCAACACCATCACCATCGTTTCCTCTACCTAAACGCATTGGACAATCTATTACCTCTTTTTCCATTCGGAAAACGGGGGTGGCAATTAAAAGGAAAGCAAACCCATCAAAGATTCAAAACGGTGATGGCAGTTAAAAGGAAAGCAAAACCTACCAACCACCACCGCTGCCAATCGCCACTAACAACCACCATCCCTAATGAAGATCTCTAGAAAATGAAGGAAATAGCTTACAGACCACCACTAACAACCACCACACCCACCTCTGCTACCAACCACCAACGCCGCTATTGCCACCACCACCTTCACATTTAGCACTAGAATCAAATCTCTCAATTGACTAGAAATAGTTAAAAGGATTTGGTGTGTGTGTGTGTAAGAGAGAGAGAGAGAGAGAGAGAGTAGAGAGATAAATAAGAGATGAACAATGGTGAAGATTTGAACTTTAAGAGGAGAGAGAGTTGTTTAGGGTTTCTTGGTAAGGGGTGGATAAGATAAGATTTAATAATTTATTATTTTAAAAAATATATAATGTTAAAAAGACAAAAATGCCCCTCTTTAAAAAGTGACTAACGGCCAATTTAGACGGAAGTTAACTTTAGGGACTGTCTATGGGACTTATGTACAGTAGTAGGGACTGCCCTAGTAATTTTTAAAGTTAAAGGACTAAATAAGTGACTTTTGCAAATTACGGTGACGATTTTAGTAATTAACTCTAACTTTTATGAGCTTATTTTTAGAGAAAAAAGTGTTTGATTAACTTATACTCTACAAATTAACAAGTTCTTTTTTAAAAAAGTGTTTGCCTTAATTTATTATTGTAAATAACTACAAAAATAAATGACTACTATATGTAAATGTACAAAGATAAGTCTATGTAAGAGAAAAAAAAGTTGTTTTCACTTGGCTTATTAAAATTGACTTATTTTTACTAAAGATAAGCTTATAAGTTTGAGCTGATAAGCTAAGTCAAATACCAAATTTTCTATAAGCTCAAAAAATAAGCTCAAGTTAAAAAGCGAATAAAATAAGCTAAAACAAACACCCCCTTATTCTATTTGGTTAATAAAAATAGAAATTGGATTTGGAATCTATAACGTAATCAAACCAAAAAACATATCACTTTATTCAACAATCGACTCACCAAATCGGAGGTGTTGTAGCAAAGAACACAATAACCTAGATGATGGACCGGTGTGCAGACATTGTTGTAAGAAGAATCGATTTCTTAACGATTGTTTTTTATGGAGTGGCCCAAGTCAGACGAGCGTAGCAACCCATATCGATGGGGTCAACAATAGAGAACGAGATGGAGGACAGCAATGGTCCAGGATGTCAACAGAGAATATAAATGGGATACCCGATACTCGCAGATATGTATACCCTCGGCCCCGATAATTATTTGACATATATATATGAATTTTGAACGTCTTTTGGTTGTTATTGTGTTTTTATATATTGAATTTGCCTTTAAAAAGAGTTGTGGTAAAAAAAAATTAAATACTGTGAATCAAAAACAAGATTAAACCACACTTTACAAAATTACATAATTAATTTTGTACAAATTCATTTCATCAACTTCTCCGGCGAGTGAGCTATAAATATCCCGGTGTTCACTCAGATTTTAAATATGACCGTTGGAGTTTAAATTCCAAACCAGATCGGATAAACGAAATTTGTGAAGACAGCCGCCGTGCAACCACCCAACTCCTCCGTCAAATCATCTTCCACCATGGAAGACGACAGCTTCTGCTTTACCCGCTGCCGTAGAGACGCCAACTGCAACTGCAAAATCTGCCTCGCCAGCATCAAAGCTACCCTTGATTTGTTGCCAATGAGTGCTCAAAGAAGCTCTCTCTCATCTTCAAAACCATCTTATCCTAAAACCCCTGTTTTCTTCGACACTTCCACAATCTCCACTCCTAAGTCGGATACTTCTCGTCTAAAGGTGTCTCGGTTGAAATTGGGTTATGGATCTATGATTACGAAATGGGTTTTGGTTCTATGCTTGATTTTCATTGCAAAATTAGGGTTTTCGTATGTCAAATTTACAGTCACGAAAACCAAATTCTCCCCAGAAATATTGAGAAACATAAGTTCGAGATCGTTTGGGTTTCATGATGTGAAAGAACAATTATGGTTCTTGAAGAATGAAATACAATATCTGGTTGAAGATAGTGTTTCAGAAGCTTGTTCTGCATATCCCACCTGGGAAATAGTTCAGGTACCTTATTATGTATCTCTGTGTTCATGTATATCAGTATATGTGTTCTCATGTTGTGTAAAACATTTCTGATTAATAAGATTTGTTGATTTGTTTAGGATGGTTTGATCTTGAGATCTTATTATCAGCTCTACAAATCTGGAATTGAAGAAGTGAGTATTTGGGGATGGCCATTGCAGACTTCTGGATTGCTTACATCTGAATTTTCTTCAAGATCATTCACAATCTTGTCAGGAAGACTCACAGAGGTAAACTAGTCTCACTTGTTATTTAATAAAAAACAAAGAATCTCTGTTCATATAACATGGGATTACTTATACTTCTTAACATATGGCAGTGGTTGAATGGGGAGTTAAGTGGTTTGATTCGAGAAGCGAATTCTTCATGGGAACAAGCAAAGTGGAGTTCTTCTGTCGTGCGTTTAGATGAAAACACTTGGATTCTCGAGTATAAACGAAGCTTTATGTTTGACAACACAAGACCATTTTCATCAGCAATGGAGTTCTTGAAATTCGATATGGTGAGATCATTTCAATGGATGAAGCGGTTGTCGAAATTTTGTTATGACAGTCGATAAGCTTGTAGGTTTAAACTTCAAATACATCATCATTCTTCATTAGTAAGTTACAACTAACTGTTTTGTATGTATGTTAATGTTCCTTATGACATGTTAAGTTGTTTTTTGGTTTATGTTTGGTTACTTGGATAATATATAACAAACTAAGTATATCATGTTGTTTTTTGGTTTATGTTTGGTTACTTGGATTATATATAACAAACTAAGGGCCTGTTTGTTTACTACTTGATGAAACCATTCAGCGCTAAATGCTGAACGGTTTCAGTATTCAGCGTCTTTAATTGTTGCCTATGAATAAAGACGGTGCTAAATGAAACAGAAGAATGTTGGTGAATCATTCTATTGTAAAGTAGCTAAATCATTAAACACTAAGTATTTTACCCTAATAATCTTTGTTTCACATGTTGTTTTGTTAAACAATCATATCATTAAAATGGTAAATTACATAATTCGGGTTGTTCTTGGTTCATTCAGAACATGTTTCATTCTGTTTTAACAAAAAGCCCCTAACAGTACTAATATTCATGTTTGTAATAAGCAAATACCAACTAAGAACATCATATTATTATTTTACAAGGAGTTATGAGCTGAATAAAAACCTTACAACTAAAACATAAAAAATGAAAAAATAAAAAGAGGAAAAGAAGGAAGAAGCAAAAAGACTACACAGTAAACTAAAGGAAGATAAGCCATTCATTCATTCATATTGAAAAAGAGCCAAGTGCAAGCTTGATCTGCATCATTGCTCAGGGTTGGGGGTGAGACATGGAAATGAAGGAATGGATTGCAAAATCAACTTCCTGCTGCTTCTTTGCCCCATGCTCGAGTGTGGAGGCGACACTCTCTTGCTATTCGGTGAACACGATTTCACACCACTGATTGGGGAACCGTTATTCCCTTCCAAAACATCGGGTATCTCATCTTCACATACTGTCTGTAGTTGCTTATTGTTCCCAACTCCTTTAAAAGGATTCAGCTTTCCAAATCTTTGGCTAGAAGATCCAATCGTAAGAAAAGATCGTGGTGGTTTGCCCTTTGAGGAGCTTAGCAACGAAAGAGATTGCCTGGTTTTGTGAAAGTGAATATCTCATTAGATATCTTTCCGGTATCAAAATCATGAACACGGTTGAAGTAAACATTGATTATGGATAACAGGATAAACAGATAAACGGAGAGGTTTTGACTCAGATATACAGATAAACGGATATTTTTTCCCTGTTCAGGTTACCAGGAGGAGGGCAAGTCTTTGACTCAGATGTACATGGCCTAACCAGGGTATGATTGTTCCCTTACCCTTCCCTGGTCACCCTCAAGATATTTACCTAGTGAGGTTTGAACCCGTGACCTCTTTGAGGACTGGACGCCTTATCACAAGTATGTTTAAAATCGTAAAAATTACTTTATTGGAAAAGAAATTATTGTTTTTTTACCTGCCAAAACGTGAAGGTGTTGCAGGAGTAGCAGACACATGCTCAGTTTCAAGAGGCATTGCCATCTTTCGTGCGCTTCCATCACTCACATTCCCTTCACACTCATCAACAACATTGACTTCTAGATCCATTTCAGAACCTATAAAAGTAGCATAGCATGATTTAAACCCACCAAGAAACGACATTTAAACTAGTAATAAAACGCATCAAATTCATTAATACCACAATAAATGAAGTCTATAGGCTTTAAAACGAAAAGGGTTAGCCCCTTTTTATAATTTTAAAGAATGCACGCTTACCATCCTTGCGACCAAATGTATTCTTACACCCTTCACATCTGCAATTGATGGAGCATCCAACGCCACCCTTGAAAAACAAACCATCAACCAAAATTACACGATTTCACATTTGAAACTATTCAGTTACGTTTTATTAACTAAACGCCAAATGGGTAAAAAAAAGAAAAGATTTACACATGACAACGCCACTCTTCACACTAATTATTTGCAAAAAGATTTACAAGATTTGTACAAAACATTCAAGAAGGTAAGTTAAAACTCTTTTCTGAGTTCCTATCTACAAAGTTAAAAAATGTCTATACACTGTAACAAAGTGAGGTAAAATCATTAGTTAGGCTAGTGGTTGTTTTCGTTCAACCCACACCAAAATTTCAGATTTTGACGTGAACCCGTTTACCCATTACCCAACGGCCCAACCTGCTGACTCGCCCATTACTTCTACACAACAATTACACAAGTACAGCAAGAGATAACAACCTGATAGCATTCACAATATTTCTTCAGGCAACCAGATTTTTTGCAGTTGCATCCTCTCTTGTGTCGAGCTGAAGCTGGAGTGTTGCTAGATTCATCCTGTGTGAAGAAGAATGGTCATGATATAGACATGTATTTAATATTAAAATAAAAGAAGAAAACTTTATTAAAGGAAGGGAAAAAATAGCAGCTCTTAGTGTGTGATGCTGACCTCTTGCATAGAATCAGAGGTTTTGATCACTTTGGGAGCAAATGCAAGAGGGTTGCGTGATTCAATCTGCTTGCGAGTTGCAAGCACCGTATCTTCATGTATCGGTTTGTTGAAACATTCTTGACATGAACATGGTTCCACACAGTAGACACCAGCAGCAAAGCATTCACAATAACTGAAATTCATAGTAAATATCAAAATAATAAAAAATGCATAGTATATAAACTAAAAGGTAGCCTTCCAATATATATATATATATATATACACACACACACACACACACACATAAATATATATAGTCTAAAAGGTAGCACGACTTTTTCAAATGAACCTTTAAAAAATTTATAGAACTTACAGCTTCAAGCACTTGGATTTTTTACAGTTGCAACGCTTGCAAGACTCGGCATCTCCAGCTTGTTCCGCTCTACGCCTGTAAGTTCAATGAAAACGTCAAACATATGACAATTAACAAACTCAATATAAGAAATACTTGGTTGGGCCTTTTGAGGTGGTTATGTAATGTTGGATATCAGAATTTAGATGTGATTCTTCCACTTGAAGTTGGAATAATCACTTTTCAAAAGGTATTGAATATTCGCCAAATTCCAAGTATTTTAGTATGAGTAACATTATCATGCCTTTGGTAATTCATTTTGTGACAACTAATATTAAAATGATTATTAAAAACTAATTATTTAACGACCCAATGATCACATAATTACAAGCAAATCCAAATGACCCCATAATCTTCGCCTTTTTAATAAAATTGAAATGTTAACAGCAACAACACAATGCTGATTCAAGTAACTTACCTCTTCTTTCTCGGGCTAGTTTGACTTTGACTTAACTCATCATTAATTACAAACCCGAGTGCTGTAGAAGCTTCTTCTGCACCAGACCCTGTCTCGTTCTCAAAAGCAGGTGTTATCAATTCTTGACCAGAACCCATGGAATGATAAGCAGCAGAAGAAGTAGGCGCAATTATAAGTTGTCTACCAGAACCCAAGCATTCACGTTTAACAACTTTATGATCCACTAAATTTGAAGCAATAGCATTTAAATGCAAACCAATTCCGGGCAAAATACATCTAGAGGAATCATTTCCACTCCTCAATGTTGGTAAACGGTTATCAACACTTTCATTGGCCTCTGATACGTTTAGAGCACCGCCATCCTCTAAGTGTTTCCTCCGAGACCCCGTCATCTCAAACACTAAGCAACGTCTTCTCATGCCCCGGTATAAATTTGAACCACCCTATACATTTACAAAATATTCAATATGCAAATTACTACAATCTTTTTTTAATAATGAGTTTACTTTTTGAGAGGTTTTCCCTGTTCAGGTTACCTGGGGTGGGCAAGTCTTTGACTCAAATGTACGCGGCCTAACCCGGGGTATTCCTGTGACCATTTCCTGACCCTTCCCTGGCCACCCTCAAGATTTTTACCTATGGAGGTTCGAACCCGTGACCTCTTTGAGGACGGGACGCCTTACCACTAGACCACAACTGTGGATCAGGATCTTTTGTCCACGATCATGGATTTCTTGTTTATGAAAGATAGTTAAATATGATAATCTAATTGTGGTGACTTAAATAACTTAAGGCATTTAAGGCTGCGTTTAGCTGGAGAAAAATTTTCTGTTTTTCGTTTTCTGTTTTTTCTCTGAAAAATGCTAGAGTTTTCATTTTCTGAGGAAAAATATAAGACGTATTTAGATGAAGGGGTGGAGTTTTCCTTTTTCAGAATAAAATGGAAAACATGTGTAGTTTGAGTGTTTTCTTGAAAATGTTGTTTGAAAACGTATGAAAGTTTGAAAAGATTGAGAAGTTTGGGAAAGTAAATAAGTTTTATGATTTCTTGGAAAACTGTGTAAGTGAACATGTTTTCTAATTTTCTTTTTTCTTAGAAAAAGCTTCTGGAAAAATGGAGGATTTTTCTGAAAGTGAACGCAGCCTTAATGTTTTAGCACACATTGCAGGCGGCTTTCCACCTGTTTGACCCATTCCTAAAGAAGCTACTATCTTTTTACTCGTTTGACAGGTAGAAATAGAACTTAACCCCAAACCGACACATTTAAAAAGTAAAAGGGTCGAATTTGTCACCACTACAATGTGAAAAACATGAGTCTTCCATATACACGAACACATGAATAATAAATAAAAACTTTTACCCATGAATTCTCACCTCATTATCTGTGTCCTCCACTGGTTCTCCAACCTCAAAATTATTTAAAGTAGTACTATCAATCGTTATACGGTTTTCAGCTTCACTATTCTCTGAAGGATTATCACCATTCGTTTCTGGTTTCGTGTTCATATTATTAAAACTTGTAGGATCTAAAGTGCTTTGAACAGGGCCCTTGTAGGGCACTGTCTCACTAGGCGAATCAAAATTAAGCAACTCAGAAGCATCAGATATCAAACTGTCCCAATCACATGTTGATACTTCTTTACCATGATGGAGTTGATTTATTTCCTCCATTTCTGCTTCAACTCTCAATGGACCGTTTTCAGAACCATTGTTAATGAACGGAACAGATGATGATGATGATAATGGACCCGCCACTTTTAATGTGTTCATTGTGTTGGGGCTAACAGCTTCATAACTTAGTTTTCTTGATTCAAGACCCGAGCACCCTTTAGCAGAAGTTTCAGTACTGGAATTGAAATCCTTAGACTGCTGCTTCAATGTATCTTGAGTAGTGTTTGAATTTCCTACATGGGTTTCGGCTTTCTTTGCATCCTCAGATGTAAGTTCAGGTTTTAATGGATCAGAAAACTGCTGCCTGAAAAGCCAAATTTAACAAAGTAAAGACATTTAGCAAGAATAAACTACATGAGATAAGTTTTCAGTACCCGTTGAAACAGTAGTCGAATATGATTACAAAAACTACATTATTTCAATGATTAACTAAACATTGAATTAAATGACATAAGTTTTTATAGATCAAAAATACACTTTAGGCCTCTCTCATTAAAATCAAACACAACCCGAGTTAACAGATTCATAGTGAATGATTCAAAGCCTCCACCTATAGTCGAATTAGGCTCGTTCATTACCTTCTAAGGAACTTCGAATCTTTGAGGGAGCTGACATGAGGCGAAGTGAAAACAGATGGAAGCGATGCAAAACTTAGAGTGCTGAATGTCTGAGTAAAGTGCACAGATTTAACCGGCTTGATTGGTGAAAGACTGTTGATGTAATTGAACACAGGGGAGTCCTGCAAACAGACAACAAAAATATAAATTCAATTGGGCATTAAAAATCTAGAATCTTTATAATGTTTAGCAGAAACTGATTGTGATTCAATTGGGTCAAATTTGAAAAAGAAAACTTGTTCAGATAAATGTAACTATCCCTGAATCTAAGCACAATAATCAATTTCCTTGTGATTTTTTTGTTTCATGGGTCTCCAAATCTGATTAATTGACACTAAATATCATAACTGAGATCTGCTTTTGCCAAACACTCTTAATTGATCATCAATTGAAACCCACATCCAAACACTCCCATAGTCAACAACAGAAATGGTCAATTCTTGAATTCATAACCCTAAAACAAAATCACAGAAATCAAGCACACAATTGGAAGAACACAATCCAGAAACTGCTTATATCTCTATAGATCTTGGGAGATAAAACGAAATTAAAACCCTAATCCTCAAGAACAAGTAGATGCCTCAAAAGTGACAGTAAATCGGCCATAAAACCCTAAAAAGAAACTCAATTAAATAACAGCCAAAGGAAAATCAAATTGGTCAAATTGAACTGAACAACGGCGGCCGAAATTCCCTCAAAACAACAAGAAATCAAAAATCAAACTTGATCTCAAACCAGCGTATCAGAAAGACACGAAATTGAAACGAAGAAATCGAAAGAAACCCATCAAAATCGACAGTCAAAACCTACATTCAAACCGAAATCGCGACACCAGATAACGAAAAACAAACAAAAAAACTTCGATTTACACACAAATCGCGTAAACATTAAACATAAGAAAACCCCAATTCACCTCGAATTTAGAAAGCGGAGTAGCAATCTGGGTTCGTTCCGGTGTATCCATTACAATACCCTTTTCTTTCTCTTGATCTTTCTCATCACCCATCTTCAACATCTGTCGGCTGCTTCCCTTTTCCCCCTTTTTTCTTTTTCTTTTTCTTTATTTTAATGGTGGAAGAAGAAATAGTAGAAGAAGAAGATGAGATGAGATTCAAGAAGAAGCGGGAAGGGCGGGAAGCAAGTTTTTATTTTTCATGGATGCTGATGAAACCCCAAATGAACCCCACAAACACACTCTCACTCACACACACACAGTAAGTAAGTAAACAAACAAGCAAGCAAGAAGGCCCACGCCAGGCAGATAAAGATTGGTTATAAAACAAATGGGAAATGTGAATACGGAGGTAAAGTAAAAGGTAACGTAAACTAATGATGATTTGCAATTAAGGGTGTCAGGATTCATTGTTTAACATTAATCTTCCAACTTAATGTTCTTTTTTTTGTCTTTATTTTTTTGTTTATTTTGATTCTTGTTTTTTTACACGTATAAATCCACTTGGTTTCTTGTGCCTGTCCTCTATTGCATTGACTATAACACAATATTCTAAGTAGTACTAGCACTATTAATATTACCTTGCTTCAACTTTCATGGTTGAAATTGATTGTTCACAATTTTTTTTACTATCTTTGATTTGTTGTGCTATGGGTAGTAATGGGTACACAATAAAATTGTTTATACATATGTAAACTGTCTATGTTTATTAAAGAGTTTATAGTATAGCGGTATCGATGTTTATATATCCTATAAGATTGTAGGCTTAGGGGTGGGTGTGTGTGCTTAGTTGTTTAAAAAAATGTATGCTTGTTGTGTATGGACAAATTTTATTATGTACAAATCAGCTTTCATTTATGCGAAAAGGATGTGTGTTGATGCATCTAAATTACGGGTTGTCACACTTAGATACTTCTTTAATACATATAAATTAGTAATTTCAGTATTTGTTCATTAAAGATGTATGTGAGTGTGACAACACTTAACTTAAAATATTGCTAGCAACTTATATCATTTCCTCTCTATTTATTATAGTTAATAGTTTTAGTTTAAATATAGGAAATAATAAAGTTGTGTTAATATTTTTTTTTTATTTGGTCGAATAGATGTAAATAAAATGAAAAACCCTGTTGAAACTAGAATCAAATGTTCACAAAATTTTGTAATAGTTTTGTATTGTTTCTGTAATTGCTAGTGTAATCATATTTAACCCGTATAATTTGTTAAAAGAGTTAGCGATAGTCCATGTTTGCCCATGTTACATTTTTATATATGTTTTCATTTTGAGAAAATATATGATTTTTAGTCTTTGGTTTTCAATAACATATAAATTTATTTGAATAAAGCCCCGTCTTCAAAGTCATGTGTTCTATAATAGAAAAGGACGTATTTGAGAATAATTTTTAGTGTGATGGAGAGGGGAAAGAAGCACTATGGCGTGATGCTCACTATGGAGCATGTATGAGCTCTCGCACACTAAAAATGAAAAATAAATTTGGTGCAATGTGTAAATGTGGTTATAAAATGCACACGAATCAAGTAAATAACCATTAATGGTCAATTGTTCTACGACTACGAACGGGAGTTGGGGGGTTCATGATGATCCTTGGATTAAACAAGGTTGTATATTGAGTAATAGGTATATGATGGAACACCCATATAACACTTTGTTTAGTGTCAATGAACATAGGGTAAGTATTAATGAATGGTATAAAGATTATACATAAGACTAAGTGTTGTGGTAAATGTAATGGTTAGATTACCTTAGCATGGTGCTGGTTGAGTGTGACACTTGGTTATGGGTACTTGGATGAGTACGATTGTGTTACATTTGGTTTAGTGTCACATTTAAGGGTACTTTGTTGTGTAGCATAGTTAAGTACTTAGAGGGTGATGTTGGTTATGTAATTAAATAAACCCATAACCTTGGTACTTGATTAAGTACTTTGAAATGGTACAAGGTTTTTTTTTTGAAATGGTACAAGGTTATACCTCAGTCTTTGTAAAATTAGTTGGTCCTTTAAATGGTACCAGGTTATGTGCTATGTGTTATGTCCTTGAGACGAATAATATGAAGAATATTGTGGTTGAATATGCTAGATAGAGTATCTTAGTTGGTTTAACTATTCATGAGATCGAATTGTGTTCCATTATTACGTATTTATCCCAAATGACTGTGTTAATTGGGTATGCCGTATGGGTTCGGTATTGATTGGAGTTATTGTCATGATTATGTTGAATAAATGAGATTCAATGTATGTATTGTACTCCAGTGGGAGAACTTAGCTACTTTGTGCTCGGTGCTCACTAGCTTGTCAGTTGTTTTAGGCTAACTTGTTTGTTTCGTGGCAGTGTCCATGCACTGCATTAGGACATATATAAGGTGGGTCTTATAGCGAAAGGTTCAAATGAGAATCTTAAATTAAATGAGAATGAGAGACTCAATCCTAGCCGTCCAATTCCTCATCTTTCAATGTCATTGCTCATCCATAAATTTATCACACGCGCCCTGCCACACTCTATCCCCCACGTTCTCCATCTATGAATCTCACTTACAAAATGAACGACTGAGATTGAGTCTCTCATTCTTATTAAATTCTTGTTTTCATTTGAACCTTCCCCGAGCCTTATAATATTATACGAGTACAAGCCAATAACAATGATATTATAAGTCATAAGACGTAACAAGATCTAGCTTGTTGCCTAATAGCTTGAAAGATCAAATCTTATAGTGTTACTTATATAATAAAAAGTCAAAGGTATGAATTTACTGTTTTACAATAAAGTGTGATTACGAACATAATGAATATTGTCGACAAGAAGTACATAACAATAACAACATTTAACTGCATATCATAAAAGTGTAACATTCTACTTTATTGAGAATCGATCGTATTAATATATTCATATTTGACCTTTACAATGATTTATTAAATACTATATTTAAATTAACTTTAATTATTTGCATTCACGAGATTTTATAAGTTTTGAGAATGGCTATGTTTTTAGATTTATTTATTCATCATTTGTATTTCTTCTTATTTTGTCATAGGGATGTTTTGCATTTGTTGGATTCTAATTATAATGGTTTTATATTGTTAAAAAGGTTTAGTGTCACATTTAAGGGTACTTTGTTGTGTAGCATAGTTAAGTACTTAGAGGTTGGATGTTGGTTATATAATTAAATAAACCCATAACCTTGGTACTTTGTTAAGTACTTTGAAATGGTACAAGGTTGTGTACCTTAGCTTTGGTAAAATTAGTTGGTTTTTTAAATGGTACTAGGTTGTGACATTGTGTGTCTTGTGTTAAAATATACAAAGGAATTAAATGTCCTTTAGACGAATAGTCTGATGAATATTGTGATTGAATATACTAGTTAGAGTATTTTAGTTAGTTTAACTATTTATAGAATTGAATTTTGTTCCATTGTTACATATGTATTCCTTATGACTTTGTTAATTGGGTACCATTCCAGTACTCAATGGATTTAGTGTCATGGTTATGTTAAAAAATTGAGATGCAACTTATGTATTATACACTAATGGTACAGGGGGTGTAAATGAGTCGAGATTTATCGAGTAACTCGAGCTCGAACTCACTTTATCGATCTCGAGTTCGAGCCTAAAAAACGAGCTCAAATTATTTAATGAGTCGAGCTCGAGCTTCTAAGAGCTCGGCTCGGGTCCATATCGAGTTTTTCGAGCCTCGTGTAGTATGTGTATATTTATACATGTAATATGTATATATGATTGGCTAATATTAAAACATATTTAAAATGAGTACTTATTGAAACAAATTTACTTTATATACGTACTATTTATAATAATTAATTACTAAAAAATCATTAATTTTAGATTTTATCTGTATTTTAAATAATTTGGTTTTTGAATTTAATTTTTTTATATTATTTCGAGCTTTACGAGCCGAACTCGAGTTAATAATGTACTCTCTCGAGCTTCAAGTATAAAAGCTCGAGCTTAACATAAAAATTTGAGCCGAGCTCGGGCTCGAGCTTGATTCGACTCGTTTACACCCCTAAATAGTACCGTATAACTTAGTTGCTTTGTTCTCACTAGTTTAATTGGAGCTAACTTGTTTGTTTTATGACAGTCTTCACGTACTATGTTAAGACATATATAAGGTGGGTCTTATAATATTATACGAGCACATGATAATAACAATGACGATAAACCCGCGGTACAATTATTAACACTCTTCTTTTCATACTTACAAGATCTACAACAAACAGCTTGAAAGGCCAATCTTGTAGAGTGTAACTTTCTATAAGAAAAAGTCAAAGTTATGATTTTATTGTTTCACAAAAAAATCTGATTACGAACATGATTAATCTTGTCGACAAGAAGTACATAACAAAAACAACATTTAACTTCATATCATAAAAGTGTGACAATCTACTTTATTGAGAATCGATCGTATTACTATTTTTATATTTGACCTTTACAATTATTAGTTATTATATTTAAATTAACTTTAATTATTTACATTCACGAGATTTTATAAGTTTCGAGAATGGTTATGTTTTTAAATTTAATTATTTATTCATCATTTGTATTTCTATATATATACATGTTGATGGCAACAACAAAGATACAAAACACAATCACAATCTTTTAACATTTTCTTCTTGAATTTATTTATTATTATTTTTTTGACATTTTCTTCTTGAACCTTTTAGCACTCTTCTTGAACTTCTTAACTTCTTTTTGTTGTTCTTGATTCTTGAATTACTAACATGTTATAATCACTATTCACTTTGATCTTAAGCGTTTTGAAAGCCTAAAACAAACTTATGAACGTGGCATTTTTTTATGAATGAAATCTATGTGTTACTATTTATTTTTCAATCAACTTTACTTCTTTAGTTTTTTTATAATTAGCATAGAAAAATGGAAAAGTAGAAAATAAAGCATCAAATATCTTGTTATGTTATGTAAAATGATTTTTTAATTTCATTCACACTAACATGAAGAATTTTTTTACAAGGTGTACCATTTTTTTTCTCTCTTTCTCTCCCCCTCATATATATATATGGGAGGGTTCATTCGAGAACTGTTAGTGCGAGCACAACGAGAACCAATCTCATCAGCCGTTTGATGGATATAGGAAGTTCATTGATGGAGAGTGTGGAGAGATAGAGTGTGGCATGGTGTATGTAAGGAATTCATGGGTGGGCAATGACATTGAAGGAGGGGGAATTGGACGGCTCAGATTGGTTCTCGCGGTTCTCGCCTAAGAATGATTCTCGTTTGAACTTTTGCATATATATATATATATATATATATATATATATATATATATATATATATATATATATATATATATATATATGGAGGGTTCAAACGGGAATTGTTTTACGTACAAGAACTGCGAGAACCAATCTTAGCCGTTAACTTGATAAGTGAATTCATGGATGTAGAGCGTGGGGGATCAAGTGTGACATGGTGCATGTGATAAATTCATGGGTGGGTGATGACATTAAAGGAGGGGGAATTGGGCGTCTCAGATTGGTTCTCGCAGTTCTCGTACGAAAAATAGTTCTCGTTTGAACTTTTGCTTATATATATATATATATATATATATATAGAGAGAGAGAGAGAGAGAGAGAGAGAGAGAGTAGGGTTATTGAGATATGTGAATTATCCTAAGATGTGAAAGATGCGATCTGAACCGTACATTTTTTATCAGATCAACAATTTATGGAAAGTTTCTTTTTATTAAAATAATTTAATAAAAATGGTAATTAAGGGTATTTTTGACCTTTTCACAATTCAATCTTCCCTACAAACATGCTAGCGTGGATTCATCAAATCATTACACATCAGATTCATCAAACAAAACTTAAAAAAAAAAAAAAACATTACAACATTACAGATGTTATGAACAATTAGATGCATCAAAACATTACACATCAGATTCATCAATAACTAGAATTATACATGAGATTAGAACAAATATGATGTTACAAATAATGAACCCAATTCATCTTGATTTAATAATTTAATGAACCCAGAAACTGATTAAGGAGATGAATATCATGATTCATGAGATAAAAATTATGATGAAAAATGATGAATATTAAAATTCATGAATATTAAAGTAAAGTGCTACCATCTCTGCACTAAAATGATGAACATAAAATTGATGAAAAACACTCACAAAAGAACACTCACAAAGATGAACATAAAATTGATGAAAAACCCATCGGGATAACACTCACAAAGAACAAATCTTCTTCCAGATCTGGTGATAAGGAAGAACAGATCTTCGAAAATAACTAGAGGTGTTCGAAAATTGATGAAAAACACTCACAAAGAATAAATCTTCTTCCAAATCTGGTGATAATCGTTCTTCCAAACGACTTTTATACATGACCCATGGCTGCGGGTTAGGGTTACAGAGCTTATGCGGCGGCGGGTTAGGGTTACAGAGCGGTGGTGCCATCAGGTTAGGGTTACAGAGCGGCGGTGGTTTGCGATGTCCATGGTTGACGAATCATACCCTGATCTGAGTGCGGTGGCTACTAAACCCCCATCCATGGCGGATGGCGGTACAGGCAAACACTCGACGACGGCGGCGGCGGTTTGCGATGTCCAGGGTCATCGGAGAGAAAGGATGTAGCGGCGGCTGCGGTGATGGTGGTTGATACCCTCGACGAAGGCTCTTTCCGGCGGCAAACATCTGCGACTATTCATCTCCGGCATCTCTAAAATCGTGAGAGCCAAATTCCAGATCTAATATAATAGTGTATAAAAGAGAGAGAAAGAAGTACAGAGAGATATAAAGAGAGAGATTGACTGATTCATATATTAATTGATCAGCGTGATTTAAGGAATAGATATTTAAAAATGAATAAAATACCCAAAACACCCTTATTTATAAATGGACACATGTCACTCCCATATTGCATCTTTCACATCTCACTTTAATTCACATCTTTTTTTATCTTATACCTATATATATATATATATATATATATATATATATATATATATACTAGCATCATACCCGCGCAATGCAGCGGCGGCGACTATTTTTTCGATAACTTGTCTGTTTTTATAATAGAGGTAGTATGTTTCTTTTTTAAATAATAATTGGTCAATAAAATTTCATATGGATGATAAAATCTAACAAGTGTGTTAGCATTATAACTATATACCATTTTAATACCCATAAAAAATCTAGAAATTTTATAAATTTAGGTTATATGACTATACGTAATTTTTATTAATTAAGTTAAAATATTATTAAATAATAGAATATTTACTATGAAAACTATAATTATTAATTCTTTTAATTATTATGTTAATTTGCTTAATTTGATTTTTTAGATATTCTTTTTTTGGAAGGTTTAGTTATGAAAATAATATATTAAATTATCATTAACTTCACTAAATAATTACTTTAATTAGTTCATAGGGGTATTTTAGTATTTTCAACTTACTTAAAAATTAAGAGTTTTTAAGGATAAATGCATTATAAAGGAGTAAGATATATATGTGTGTGTGTGTGTGTGTGTTTAAAAGGTATTATAAGAATATGTGACATTAAAATAAATACAAGGACTAAGGCTGTAATGAGACTCATTATATATATATATATATATATATATATCACAACATCATGACCACAATTGAACTACAACAAATCATCACCTGTATACCACTACCCTCCCTTAAAATTCACATAGTCGACCAAAGTTTACTCTAAACTTCAACTAACTTTGCATAACTAATGGGGTTTAGTCTATTTGGTAAGGCGCCTTCCTTCCTTGTAAGAGGTTAAGGGATCAAATCCTACTACATGCAGTGGGTTGGAGGTATCTCCTTAGGGGTTTCCTTCATAGAGTGAATGTGTGGTATTCGAACATTGGTTAAAGTGAAATAACGAGGGACGGTTGAAAACCTACCACCAAGCAATTCGAATCCACACTGAAGAGGTGGGAACATTTTCCCATTTGCCAGTAAAAAAACTAACTTTGCATAACTCAATTAAAATGTTTTTTTGTAAATAAAACCATTTTATAAGATAAAACTTGAGAGATAGAAAAGCATGCCATTTCTTTGTTCACTTAAAAGGTGTACACATCTACTTTATAGCCATGAATCTTTTAAATTAATATTATAAATATTTGACCTTTATTATCACTCTTATTACTGTTACTTTTATCAAAGATAAGCATGTGAACTATATTAAATATTGATGTTTGTTTAAGACTTGTTTGTTTTATTTATATTCATCAATAGTTTTAAGTGTAAATTGTACGAAAATATAATAAATTTTGTCTTAGTTCATCAAATAAAAGGTTGTTTACGTCGGGATAAATTCACGCCCTGGATCCTATGGATTCAAACCTACCATTTCCCAAGGACGGGTCGCAGACATTGATCACCTGACTTGGCTGCCCAAGTAAAAGGTCTGAATTAAACCCGAGACCATTTCATCAAAGTCTCCCCTTACCAGACACACTAAAGATTTGTGGTGGAGAAATATATCAACCCAAGGTGTTTACCTAAAGTAGGGATCGAACCCATGACCTCTAGGAGGACAATGGGTCACCTTAGCACTAAAAATTATAGAAGTGAATTATATTATTTTCTAAAAACAAAAGGTTTGTTGTATATAATAGTAACTAAAATAAAGTTCATTACATTTGTATACGAAGTATCCATAAAATATCATCATTTGTATATATTCTTTATTAGTCATATCGACAATTTGTTTTTTTACACAATAATGGTGATATAAAAAGAACTACTGTCTTCTTAACTCATATAGCATCCATCGTTATAATTTTAACTTTTACAAAAAAAAATTATTAAAAAAATATAAAAAAATCTTTGACTCTTAAACACACTATCGTTTAATTACTAAAAAGCTACAATTTGAAATTAATTTAGTTCATTCTAGAGACCCAAAATAATACATATAGATGAAACAATAAATTTGTTACCGAAAAACATTAAAAAAAAGAGAACACACTTTTAAATATCTTTTTTTGCCATGTAAGTGAAACATGGGTGAAATTGTGGAAATATATGACAAACAATAAAACATAGTAGTAGGTGTATGTACTATTGTACTGGCGTACATACATAAAAAGTCAATATTTGGTGAGGAAAAGATCAAGGTTGTTACAATAAACAAACTACCATTGGTGATAATGTTGACAAGATCAACACTAACTAATTATTTTGAAATGCAATAAAGATATTATATAAGCAAGTGATCTAAGATGGGGTACACACTATACCTCAATTAATCCAAACATGTTTGAACCATACAAATATAGATCACTCTAATTACATAAGATAATAAGTAGATAATATGATTTTTCTAAAAGCATTTGGTATAGAACACTAGATAAGAAGCATAAAGAAATTTGTTCCTCTTCCAATAAACACCGGATAAGAATCAAATAAACTCGATGTGTGAACTTACTTCATCGACGAACAAGTCTTATATATCAAGTGATCAAGGTAGACAATTTGATTCTAGATTCCACAGTTGTTTATTTTCTCCAATTCGAGTTGACATATGGGCATAGAAATAAATAATGGTTTATTGTATGTGTTTCCCACGAAGTGACAATTTTTCCGTGTTGGAAGTTTACCTAAGGAAGCCCTACAAAAGCATAGATCGTCTTCCTAAGAAACCCACGAGTTCCACATAAGATTTGAACGTGACGAGTTTACTGATGAAATTTTTTCTTGCATAAGAAGACAAATATGTTACTGTATAAGAACCAGCTCCAATAGTCTTTTTTTTTTTAAAAATTTAATAAAATCTCGAAGGTTGAGACACTAAAATACAACTTCAAATCAGCTCCAATAATCTTTATTATATGCACAAAAGATATAAAAAAAATTATTTAAGGTTAGTAAACTTTCCTAACACCTCCTCCCCTCCAAAGACTCTCAGGTCTCAATCTTTCATTCACATCTTGTTTTTTTAACACTCATTTCTCACCCAAAAAAACAGGTCTTGTTTGTTTGTATATAAAGCATATAAGTGAGGAAAAAGGCCCCTTGGCTGCTTCCCATTTGCACACAAGACATCCACCCAAGTTAAATCCTCAACATATCGAGTCAATACAAGGAGTCAGATCTTTAATCTAATTAAAATGTAAGTTGTTGATTTGATATAGTATGTAATGGACTAATACAACAAAGACCTTGAATTTCCCATTTTATGTAACTTGACCTGGAACCACGAGTTAAGTAGGTCACCTTTATTTTCCTTATTAGATTTTTTATTTTCTATTACCATTTTATTATAATTATTAATTAATTAATTAATTAATTAATTAATTGTTGTTGTTGGTGCTATTATTATCGATCTTCAAGATGAAGCCCACCACCAAATTTAGAACAAAATTCCAAGAACAAAAGTCGGTTTGTATTTGGTAATTTATGTTCTTCGATTTAGTTTAAATCCGATTGCCCCGTTCTCGAGTTTTTTAACCAAAGAAAGGTATGTGTTCTTCGATTTTATGGTTCATTGATTTGGTTTTAAGGTTTATCTTAACCAACAAGAATCCCAGATTTCACAAATTTAAATATCAAGCAAATAAGGGTTTGCGTGTGTTCATCTTGATTTGATTCTTCATCTTCATCTCATACTCACTGAAAACACACCAATCACCACTAATAACGCGTGCGTGCACACACACAAACCCAAAAACAACCACCAACCTCCCCAAATCGTCCCCCGCACAATCCCGCTAATTTGAACAAATTTAACAACTCCACGAAAAGAAAAGAAAAGAAAAGAGGAGACGAAGTATGAAGGTGGTGATTGTGGCCAATGGTGGTTGTCGGTAGAAAAACACGCACATATAGACATTCCCCTGAATCTGTTGTTGTCGACGATGAGGTTGTCGCCCGTTGAAGATGAAGGAGAGGTGAGAGAGGACCAAGTGACGGTGATGGTTCTCTACCGATGGTGTTAACCGGTGTGGAAATGGAGGTAGAGAGAATGGTTGTGATGGAAAATAGAGATTGAGAGAGACTGTAAGATGAAAGAGGGTTTGGCTTTTAATAATAATAATAATAATAATAATAATAATAAAGATAGTAAAAAAATAATAAAAAAATCAAATGTAACTTGATTAACTTGTTGTTATAGATCACTTTATACAAACTTGTTGTATAATATAATTTAAATGTAATTAGTTATGCGGGCTAACAAAACCTTAATGCCCTGTTCTCGAGTTTTTTTTACAAAGAAAAGGGAAGGATTTGGAAGGAATCTAATAAAGATGTGTTCTTAAGTTTCATTTACAAGGAGGAAAAGGAAAGGAAAGGAAAGGAAGGGATTAGGGTTACGACCTTACGACCTTCGACTGCGATTAGGGCTTCGACCAGTGACCTTCGACTGCAGTGACGACCTGGATTTGATTAGGGTTATGACTTGCGGCGGTGGTAGAGGTGGCGATGGTGGTGGCAGCTTCGACAACCTCGTGACCTACGACCTTGCGACCTTTAACTACGATTAGGGTTCACTCTGATTAGTTGTGGTGTGGAAGGTGTGAATTCTAATTCCTTATGTATAGATAACCAGACACAATGAGTGATGATTTAAATTCCAAATCCAAATCCTTCAAATTCTAATTCCTTCAAAGAACAGTCTGTAAACCAACACCACCTTAGAGAATCTGAAAGGAATACGAATCCCAGCTAGCAACGGAACAAACCACAACCTGCAAAGAAGGAGTTTAATGTGGGGGATTAGCTCAAAAGTAAGTGAATGAAAGTTTAACAAACGAAAAGCATCAGAAACAACAATCAATGCTACAACAACATCAGCTAAGCAAATATCTTAGAGGGCCGGCGGTTCGGCCGAAGCTACAACCAAATGACGGTCTAGCATAGGTTTACCGATAGCCTACTTGTCATTTTCACACAGTAAAATCCCTTAAGTTGCAACAAATGCATCAAAAGGTCTAGTACTGATTAGCCGATGACAAATAAGCCCAGCCTAATATGGCTGACCCCATCAAAACAACCCAATGTCAACGAACAGCTGTTACAATTCCAAAGTATATGCAAGCATATCATAGCACCAGCAGATCAATTACTAGACTATACAGTCTATGATTGCATAAAACAGTATAACCCATTGCAACCAAAACCGTTATAGCTAATATAGTTCGTGAGTTAAAAGTCCACTCGCCTGTGTCCTCCAAACACCAAGTTCAGTTGTCTAATGTCACTGAGGTTTTGGATTCCCTGAGTACACAATACAAATAGACCAGTAATTTAAATCTCAATTAATCCCAAGAATCAAGTTAAATAGCAAACGGGTCAAAACTTAACCGTTGCGCAAAACACATATAATCAATATGGAAAGCATCTAATACCATCTAGAATATCCATATATGTTATAAACAATGTGTAGCAATCAACAAATCACATTTAAAGTTCATATATAACAACTTATCTTGCAAACGGGTCAAAACCAATCCGTTTGGTTTAATACACCAAATCGATTTGAAATACATGTTCAACACTTTAAGATCATTATATATAATATATAAAACATATAGGAAATAGTAGAACACAAACAACACTCATCTAAGATCATTACAAACAATTAAAGTCGCCATTATCAATTATAACTACATAAATAATTCAAGGCATTCTTAGCATGATTCACCCTCAAAACCACTCATATATATCATATAAATACATATAAATCATGTACTAACATCAAACAGCAGCATATGAGATGATACGACACGAAACAGATCAGAAGAAAACGCGAATTGGCTGGACAGCGAAGATCGCGCCGCAATCCACCCTCCTGGTCGCGCCGCGACGAGGGCTGGACAGCAGCAGATCTGCTTGCTTCGTCCCTGTTCAGTCCAACAACCCCATATATCAATTAAACTCGATTTCCAGGATATCAAAACAACTAAAATCGGTTCTAAACTTTCTACAACTTCAAGAAACATACTAGGAACATATATCAAACATCAAAACACATTAAATAACATCAATTTATGAATCTTTAATTCTAAAATTCATCAAACTCCACCATTAATGGTGTTCTTCATGCTTTTAACCATAAACACAAATTTTAATCATGTATTCAACTCGAAATGAGAACACAAATCTTCAAAAACTTGCAGGAACATGAACCAAGTTCGGATTAAACAAAACCCACTTTATTTTGAACCCTAAAATCAAGAATAAACATGTTTTTGACAAGAACAAGTAGAGATATCATGAAGAACAATCTAAGAAACATGAACTTACTTTGAACAAACAAATTCCTCACAAAATCAGTAAAGAAGTGGCTGGAGTATGTGAGTTCTTGGGGTTAACTTCCTCACAAAGCAAAGAAACAAGTGCAGGAACAAAATACACACAACTTTGACTTCTGAAGAGTCAATAAAGCCTCTAAGTCGGCTAGGAATATAATTAAACAACCAACAGTATCAAATACCGTTATATAGCATACATGAACCTAATTAAAGCGGTCATATTCAATTCATAAACACGCAACGAGGTATTATTCGGGACCCTCGTGTAAAAACGAATCATGAGGTATAACTAACATATAAAAATATTAAACTAATATTTTTACCTCTTACCTCGCGGTCCAATTAAATACCAAGTATCATCAAATAATAATATAATAAATAGTAATTAAATAAACAATTAAATATAAACAACTAATAAATAAATAATAAGATAACTTACCACCACTTCGAACCTATACGCGGGTGTTACAATCAGTGATAGACATATTATTACTTTTTATTATAAACAGTTTGATTTATGTCAAAAGAATTATCAACCTCCAAATTACCGATTATTACTCTCCCTCCCTTTCTCTATTCATTTTAGAAAAAAAAATTATATTCTTTTCAATTATCTTCATGCTCATTATATAGTAATTATCTTCATGCTCATTATATAATAACACATGAAATTCACTAGTTAATTCTACATCATTATCTGCTCCCTTGATTTTAAGGTATGTCTTGATTCAATCATGAGCAAGCAAAAGATTGTTTATTTGTTTATACTGGACCAACCCCGCACCCAGGATCTTAAGGATCTGAACCAACCCTTCCCAAGGATCGCTTTGCTAGCAATGATCACGTGTCTTAGCTGCCTGAGCAAGGGGCTCAGAATTAAACCCTAGATCATTTCACCAAAGTCTGCCTTTATCGGACCCATCAAACATTTGCGGTGGAGGAATATACTACCCCCAAGGTGTTTATCTAGAGGATGATCGAATTCATAGAAGCCTCTAGAAGGATATAGAACCGCGTCACAACTAGACTACCTTTTCTGAAGTTGTCTTTATCTATTCATTTTTATATGTGTAGTGTATGTGTGTATGGATCCATATTTGAGATTAGGGGTGTGTGTTAGAATCGATCAGGTTTAAGATTGGCGATTGTTTGTGTATGAGTGTGTTCCGGATGTGTACATGTTCATGTTTATGATTTTAAATATAATATAATATAATATATTTTAATATTTCTAAGAAAGTGTCTTAGAATATAGGTTTATAAACATTCCTAACATATCAATTGTTATAAAAATAAAAAATTGTCAAATGTATTAATTCAATCCAATTCAAAACAACCGCTTAATCTTCTACAATAAATTAATTAGGTTAAATATTTGAGTGTTATACAAGTTGATTTAAAAAAATAATATAATATAATATATGAAGAAAAGTTATTAAATAATTATAAAATAAGAAACAAATGAAAATTAGAAAGAAACTATATTTAAGATTTAAGTAAATATTTGGTAAATATGATATTTTGAAATGTGTAAATTTGATATTCGTAAATTAAGATAGCAAATAAAATATTTAAAGGTTTAAGAATGTCATATATATAATGTAACATCCCAAAATAGGACCTAGTTGTACCATGTTGTACTATGTGCTTGTATACTTGTACATTGATTTTAATCAATGTATTTTGTTGCTAAATGTGTTATTTGTTAATTATACGTGATAAAAAGGTGATATGTAAAATAGTTATGATAATAGATAAAATTGGTAAGTTAGTAACCGGTTTTAGGTAATGGTTCCAAATATATCCTCGTTAGTTGAAACGGGTAAACGAGGGATAAGTTGTAAGTTGAAAAGGGGAACAAAATACCGCGTGTTAAATAAATAAACTCACAGGGTCGGTTTTGTGTTTTCTTATCTTCCTGGAAGAAAACAATACACATACTAAAACACACACAATTGTGGGATTTCAGTGACTAATATACGAATCTACAGCTCTCAATCACCTCTTTCAGTAAGTATTCCTTTAAAAACCTAGTAATGGTGTTTTGAGAGAATCATACCAAGTGATGGTGTAAAGTAGTGTTATTATGGTTTCTTTTTGTGTCAAATGATTTGGTAAACTACTAAGGTTGTTAAACAATGTCTATGAACAATTGGAATTGAGTTTTGGTCTAATTCCATGCCAAAAACGCGAGTTACAGCCGTTGTGTTTGAACAGGGAAGAAGGTCTACTGTGCAGACCCTTCCTGCGGCTGTAGGGAAAAGTTCCTGCGGCCGTAGGAGCAGTTTCTTTCTGCGGCCGTAGAGAAAAGTTCCTGCGGCCGTAGGGAGGTGGTTTTCAGAATTATTGAAATTAGGCCTTCGGTGGCCGTAGGAAAAGGTTTCTGTGGCCATAGGAGGGTATTTTGTGTGGTTTACCGTCTACGGATGAAGGTACATAACCTACAGCCGTAGCTCACCATAGAACAGCTCCTGTGGGCGTAGGGATAAGTTTCTACGGCCGTAGGGCTCGGTTTAATGGAAAGAAACTCTGCGGGCGTAGGGGGTTGCCTCTACGACCGTAGGAGGAGTTTGTTATGCCTTCGGCGGCCGTAGGACATGACCTCTGCGGCCGTAGGACCCTCTCCAGTATGAATAACTTGTAATTCGTATTATGTGATAAGTGTTAAGGTGTTAACAAGCTTGTAAATGATGTGTTAGGCACTTCTGAAGAGCTAGAGGATACCGAACACTACATTTTCCTGCTGTAGCTGTTAAGGTGAGTACCGGTTAACCCTAGGTTTCATGATAAACATGTTATAACAAGCTTAAGGTAAGTTACGGTTGATATGTTGTTAATTTGCTATGGTATGAATTGCTATGTGATGATGTTAGGCTTGAGTAGGCCAATCATGTTATAAATTTGTTATATGCTGGTATTATGGCTTCTGTAGGCCAACCTTGTTATGATATGCGCTTTTGTAGGCCACCTTGTTATGCTATGGCTTTTTGTAGGCCAACTATGTTATGATGAGGCCAGAGTCAGCCAATACGTGTTCGTGCCGGCACTTTGATGTTGTTTGGGGTACGGTGATTCGCGGCCGCGAATCTGGGTTCTTGCAAAACCTCCGTACTTCAACTAGGGGCTCTCAGTTTTACTGATCTCCCCGCTCGTTAGGGGCTCTCACTGATTTCCCCGCTTGTTAATGCAATGGTGGGCTGCTACCCGCTCCCCCACCGGCGCGATATGATAGATGTGTTCGGTTTCCCCCAGTTTGGATCATTGAGCCGGGCTTACAACCCTGCAAGACGTGACTCCTCCTGGGCACGGGAACATCGCTAGATGTTTGGATAGACTTGTTTGTTATTGTGTGATGTCTTCTGCACACTATAACATCTTTGTTACGATGCTTATGCTTAATTGTTACTCACTAGCTATTTATAGCTAACCCCTCCATGTGTATTTCCTAATTGCAGGTAATTAGTTGCTGGTGAGGATGGGTGTTATGTTTTGGGTATACTGCCGAGTTGGAAATTTTTGGGGAACACTTCTGTATATTGTTTTTGTTAACTCTGACATACTTGTTAATGGTCGGCAGATATTTGGTAACCTCGTCGGGTTCTTTTGTTAAACTTATGATGTAAATAACTATCTTTTAGTTTCCGCTGTATTTGTTAAACGTTATCTTTTGATAAACAATTGATGTCTTAATTATATTTTATTAATTAAGCTTCTGAAAACCTAGCGGCGTCACATATAATTTTCTTTAAAAATAATTATTCAAATTAAAGTCAAAATTTGAATCTAATTTTGATTAAAAAAGTCAAAATTGGATTTTGATTTCAACTAAATAGATGGTCAAGATTATACCATTATAGTTATTCTGTTTTTTAAAGAGCTAAGATCGTATAATAAATTTAATGTAAAACAATGTTTTGTTTATATTTGAAAATAAAAGACTAACATGAATAAAATTTATTAGAGAATCGTGACTATTAATTTTGATAATAATTAAAATCATCAAATCCGAACCATTCATTTTGATAAAGATTGAAATCCAATTGTGACTTCTTTTAGTCAAAAGTGAAGATTCAATTTTGACTTTAGTTTTAATCAAAATTATTAGTGAATTTCATATATGTCTTTTTAAAACGTAAAATATCGTATGTATCCGTCGAAATTCTTAGTGTTATCATTTTAATATATAATATAATTATTTTAATTTCTAATTAATTATAGTCAGTAAAAACTTGATCTTATCACCCTTATTTATAACAATAATGATGACGTGTACAAGAAATACAATTGCATATCTTTTGTATTATGATACCACATTGATGTCGTAACGTCTGCATTCCTCTTCGTGTCTATGCTTTCACTGTTTGGTTGGGTGTTGGCAGCGTTTATCGTCATTTTCATAATTCTCATCTTTATTGTGTTTTACAATTATTTTAAGGGTAAATTGCATGAAAATACAATAAATTATGTCTTAGTTATCATTGTATACAATCAACTTTATTTTTTTAAACACTACAATCAACTATTATAATTGTCCCTTGTATGCAAGTTGTTATATACTATAGAAATTTTGAAAAAATTTATTGTATACAATGGTAGCTAAATATTAAACACAGAAAAAAGTTGTTTGCATACAATAAGAGGATTATAAAAGTTGGTTGTATTATTTTTAAGGATTTAAAATTTATTGTTAACAATGATAAAAAAAGACAAAATTAATTGTATTTTGATACATTTTATCCTTATTTTAATATTTTTTATTAATGTTTAAAATTTATTAATTTTAAAACTATTCCCATATCATAGGAATATTTAATCTAGTATATCATTATTAGTTACTCTATTTTGATCTAAATCCAAAATTATGTATAAAACCATATGTTTTGCCACCTCACTCTATTAATATCTCATCTTCATCTTCAAAAGTTGTTTTATACAAACTACAAAGTACAGAGAGACCATCTTACTATTCTTTCATATTTTTACCTCTAAACTTTTAAAGCACATAAAAAAATATAATATTTTTTTTACCCAAATAAAATGTAAAAGTGGGAAGACTTGTGGTAGAGTGTAACATCCTAAAATGGAGCCTAGTTGTAATGAGTTGTACATGTAGCTTTGTTAGTTATACTTTGACTTTAATTGGTGTTTTGTTGTTAAATGTAGTATATTTGTTGTTAAATGGTGTTTTGTGTGTTAATTGGTGTTAATTGTGGATAAAATGTGGTTTCGTGTAAAGTGTCATAAGTTAACCGTGTTGATATTTTATTGAACGGTTTTAGATAATGATTCCGAAAATATCTCCGTTAGTTGAAACGGATAAACCTAAGTTGACTTTTAAGTTGAATAGGGGAACAAAATACCCGCGTGGGGTATTAGACTCACTTAAGTCGGTCTTGTGGTCCTTATCTCTGGAAACACACACCAACACACATACAAACATACATACGTGCAAAAATAACACACATGTACACACACTAGGACTCTTGGAGATTTGAAGGTGAAATCAAAGGGTGTTGCTTGTTAGCTGATTTCAGTAGAAATTCATGTTCTTGTAGCTGGTGTTATCTTCTTGTTGTAAGTATTTCTTGTTCAAAACCTAGTTCTTGAGTCAAAGTAATGAAAGAACTCATTTTGGTGGATTCAAGTGGGTTTTGGTGTTTGATTTTTGTTAAACACATGTTAGTAAGTTCATATGTATGTTAGAAATGAAGTATAAACACTTGAATACGGGTACAAGTCGATTTTGATGTCAAAAATGCGTAAAACGGCGGCTGTGCTCGAACAGAGCAAGAACCTGCTGTAAAAAGGGTGATTGCGGTCGCAAGTAAAAGCCTTGTGGTCGCAAGGGTCCTTGCTTCCGTAAGGAAATCCCTTGCTGCCGCAAGGGGTATTATTGAGAAAAGCCCTTAATGCCGCAAGGGGGTGTTTTTAAGAAAAGTTACCAGTTTTGTTGTAAATTGTGTGTTGAGGTTTGGGATGTTTCGTGCGGCTGTAAACTAAGGTGTTTGCGGGCGCAAGGCGTGTACCTTTGTTGGGGAGATAGCTATATCAAACCTAAATCAAACCTGTCTATTAAGTAAAATAGGATTTGATGTTAACAAAACCATATATTCAGTTTTGGACTTAGATTGATGAAAAACATGTGTTGTTTTTCATATTAGACTTAAAGAATTTCTAAGTAAGAAATGTAAGCTAACAAATCAAAGTGTCAGCTAAACACTGAGTATCAGCCAAAGGACCAGCCTCAGGAAGATCAACTAAGAAGAAAAGACAAGTCAAGAAGCATCAGCTATGCATCCACAAAGCATCAGCTGATAGTACAAACCATCAGCTGAGGTT
This sequence comes from Pulicaria dysenterica, assembly GCA_947179395.2. Classification (NCBI taxonomy): domain Eukaryota; kingdom Viridiplantae; phylum Streptophyta; class Magnoliopsida; order Asterales; family Asteraceae; genus Pulicaria; species Pulicaria dysenterica. The sequence goes on along the minus strand of OX359294.1, from coordinate 49,553,967 downwards.
TCCTCAAGGACTAACTGAGCAGTCAAGGATCAGCTGACAGTATCTCTTTTGTCAGCTGATGCGTCCCACATGTCAGATAAGGTATTCTACACTTATTCGTTCTTGTCTCAATAAGCTGATCATACTCAAATGATTAGTTGAGCCCTTGGGATCAACTGAGAGTTTGTTTTGATTAGCTTATTAGCTGTAACCTAATTATATTGATTAGCTGATCAGTCTGATCAGCTGAGCAAATCTAGTCAGCTGAGTCTTTCACATTTTATCCTTAGCTGGGCAAAATTATGTTAGCTATTCAGTGTCTGTTAGCTGAGTCTTTAATCAGCTAATAGCTTTTCAGTGTAATTTTTTCTTTAGTCAAAGGCAGAACATGTGTTGTTCTATTATGCCTTAGATCTTTCTTTGTAAAAGTACTTAGCACTTTTTGTATCTGCAAAGAAACAAAAAGGATAGATCTTTATCCTCTGGAAAAGGAGAAAGATACTTTAGAAGAGAAGATCTCGAAGATATGCTTCAACAACTAAGTATGGCTGGCAACTCTATAATTGATAAAGTCAAATCTTCAGAAAGCATGGTGTTGATTAAAGCACAAGCATGGAAGGAAAAGTTTACTTTCTCAAGACATAAAGGTAGTACTTTAATAATATAATAATAGATAGTGGGTACACTCATTACTGAAAAGTATTTTCACTTTACAAGCTTTGTGTATAAAGTTAACTTACTTTTTACCCATTAACTTTATCTATTATAATATTATTAAACCAAGTACCTTTATCTCTCTCTTTCTCCTCTTCATCAACCCGGACACCCTTGCTTATAAATACTCATGAATGGAAACATGCTAAGTATGCGAATAGATAGTTGAATACTGAAATCTCATTTGTTGAGAATTAGAAGAGTTAGCATTTTACTTTCAGTATTACAAACTTGTTCATGTGTTGAACATCTTAGACATAAGTTGTTTAAGATTAGCTCAGTCTATGTGTTAGACAAATTTAGTTGCCACCTTTTATTGAACTTAGATTTTCCGCATCTAGTTCATGTAATTCTTGATTCACATCAATAAGAATTATATAAAAGTAAACCGTGTGTCTCTTAAATTTTAAATTGCTAAAGTTTGTATTCAAGCCCCCTTCTACAAACATTCGTTGTTGTAGTATCCATTCGGGACCAACAACTGGTATCAGAGCAGGCTAGATAACTCATATCTAAGATCTGTTTTGCTTACTCTTCAACTGCTTCTACCCCACACTACCAAATGGCCACTCCGGTTGCTGCTTCAAATGGTTCTTCAAATAATGACTCACTCACTAGGTGTCCATCTTTTGATGGAGAAAACTTTTCTCTCTGGAAGAGTAGAGTTCTTCTCTATATGTCAAGCCTAGATGATGTGATGCTCAAAACTGTAACTGAAGGTCCTTATGTTCCTTCCTCAACTATTCAAGTAACTGAAGCCACTTATGAAGTTCCTGCTGTTGAAAGACTAATTATAAAGCCTATAAATCAATGGTCTGATGAAGACAAAAGGCTTGTTAATCTTGATGTTAAAGCAAGAACAGCCTTAGTCTCTGCACTACCAAATGATGTCTATCATCAAGTTTTCAACTGCAAATCTGCAAAGGAGATGTTATACACTTTGACTGTTGCTTATGAAGGCACTGAAAAGTGCAGGAAAATAAGAAACTCCTTGTGGTAAGAGAATATGAGTTCTTTTTTGCTCAGAAAGGTGAAAGTCTAACTCAGACCTACACCAGGTTCAACTGCCTTATTAATGACTTAAGAAGGGCAGATGTTCCCAAGAGCAATAAGGAGCTTGTAAACAAGTTTCTAGACTCTCTCCCAGAATATTGGGATCATTTCATCACTGTGCTTAAACATGGTGAGAAAATCAAAGGTCTCAGACTGGTTGGTTTATATGGAAACCTCATGAATCATGACCAATCAGTGAAACAAAGGAAACTCTCTACCAAGGATATGAAGAAGGCTGCAAAAGCTCCATCCACAGCCCTTGTGTCCAAAGATACAAGATCCAGGGGTTTTGCAGCAGTGGTGGATGAATCAAGTGATGAGGAGGAAGAAGAGGAAACTTCTGATGAAGAACAGGTGGCTGATGGGGATGAAGTTCTGGAGAACATGGACAGCATTGAAGCTGCTGTTGAGCAGGCTGCCATGTTGGTAAAAAGGTTCAAACCTTTCTTGAAAAGAAAGGGTGTCAAGAGGTTTGAGAGGAAACCTTTCAAAGGAGAAAAAGCCAAGTTTAAATCAAAAGCTTCTGAAGGTTGCTTTTCCTGTGGCAAGACTGGTCACTATGCCAGTGAATGTAAGTCCAGAGGAAGCACAAGCTTCAAGGGTTCCTCAAGCTCAGACAACAAGATTGATTATGAAGCCAAATACAAAAAGCTTCTTGCTGTTGTCCTTGAAAAGAAGAAGAAGAAGGCCCAGAGTAGTGTGTTGGTGGCTGAAGAAGAAGATTGGGCTGAGGAAGATCTCTCAAGTGATGAAGATGAGGTCCTCTCTGCTCAACTCAGCTTGATGGCCAACACTGGGAGTACAAGTTCCTTTAATGAGGACATGAAGAAAGCTGCCAAAGCTTGTACTTCTCCTGACTGGGATCCCTCTTCTATGTATCAGGTTGGAAAATTTATTAACTATGAAGATAATGAAAAGAACACTATGTTTGATTATCTGTGTGTTGAGTTTCAGTCAAATATTCAAAGAGAAAAGAAGCTAAAAATAGAAATAAAATCACTAAAAGAGATGTTAAGTCTTAAAGATGAGAAACTGAAACTAATGACAAAACAAGAAGATAATTTAGCTAATCAAAAGATACTTAATCAGATCTTGGTAAAAGAAACCAATGAAGCAACCATAAAGTTTAATGACCTACAAAAAGTAGTTAAATCTTGGTGTGGTTCTGCTGAAAAGACCACTCAGTGTGTCAATGAGCAGATTCCTAAACAAGTTCAAGCTATTATTGGTGGAAATTATTCTTAAGCTGCTAATTGTGTTGATTTTAGTAAGAACATTAATATCTTAGAAAAAGCTGATATTTTACCTCTTACGTTTCAAAAGATAGTAAAAGGAAAAAGTATTATCACTAACAGATTTGTCAAAAGTAAATGTACTCAGCTAAAGGACTCAACAACTTCAAAAGTTATTGAAAATTCTATTGTTCTGCCAGATAGTAAAAGTACTAATAATTTAATGTTAAAGGAAGCCAGTAAAGGAATGGAATAATTTGTTGAAACCAAAGAGACATCATGTTGTCAAACCTTGAAAGCTGATACATTAAATATAAGTGCTCAGCTTACTGACATTTTGTTAGCTAATGATCCTTCATCAGCTGATCAGAGAACATATGGTAGTTGCTTAGCTGATAGCCTGTCAGCTGATCAAAGATCCTCTGTAATCAGCTTATTTGATCCAGCTTCACTTCAAACTCTTTCAATAAAAGAAACCAAGAGAAAATGACTTAATGTTTACATGAAGTCCAAGTCTGCCACGTCTAAGGTTGATCAAAAATTCCTTTTTCCTAAGGATCAATCTAAGGTGTCTGTAAACAAAGACCTAATTAGTTTACAGAATCAGCTGCAACAGCTGTATGGTGAAATCTGTCAGCTGATGACCCATAGTCATCTGAAGATAGTTAAGACATCTCCTGGGCAATCACTAAAACATGTCAAAGGCTCCAAAAACCAAAAATGCTATAAATGTGGGAGCAAAGTACATAAGGCAAGTGATTGTTCCCTTGAAGGTAACTCAAGACAGCGGACTGATATTGATAACACAGTTGTTTCTCTCATTTTTAAACAACCTAATATGAAGTGGATAGCTAGGTGCAATCCACAGGGGTCCACTTAGTTGTGGATACCCTAAGTTTCACTAACCTTTTTTAAATCTAATCTTTTCAGGGCATTAACACATGGTATCTTGACAGTGGATGTTCAAGAACCATGACAGGTTGTAAAGCTCTGTTAAGTAACTACAAGAAGGAAAAGGGTCCAAGAGTGACATTTGGTGATAACAACTGCGGGCAAACAAAAGGATATGGTGAACTTCATAATGGGAACTTAACCTTGTCCAAAGTATCATATGTTAAAGGGCTTATGTATAATCTCATCAACATAAGTCAGTTATGTGATGGTGATAATAAAGTCCTCTTTACAAAGACAGGTGGTTCCATTTTAGATCAAGAAGGTAAAACAATAATTCGTGCAAAAAGAACCAAGGATGTATATACTCTAGATATGTCCTCTGGTGATCCATCCAAGTTAACTTGTTTGTATACAAAATCTGTAACTGACACAAACTGGTTATGGCACAAAAAGCTTTCTCACTTAAACTTCAAAAATATAAACAAGCTGAGCAAGGGTGAACTAGTGTCAGGACTACCTTCACTGACTTATGTAAAGCCTAAACCTTGTCCTGTCTGTGAGAAGGGAAAGCAGCACAAGACTTCTTTTCCATCTAAGCAAGCCTTCTCTATTACTGAACCTTTCTACATGTTGCACATGGATCTATTTGGTCCTGTTGCTACTGCTAGCATTGGTGGAAGTAAGTATGCTTTAGTGATGGTTGATGAATTCTTAAGGTACACTTGGGTCATCTTCCTAAAAGCAAAGAGTGAGGCTGCCGAAGAAATAATAAGCTTCATAAAGAAGATGGAAGTGCTAAACGGAAATCTGGTAAGGATGCTTAGAAGTGATCATGGAACAGAGTTTAGAAATCAAACTCTAGAAGGATTCTGTGATGATAAAGGTATATCTCAAAACTTCTCTGCTCCAAGGACTCCACAACAGAATGGTGTAGCTGAAAGAAGAAACATAACATTAATAGAAGCTGCAAGAACCATGTTATGTGAGAGTGGGTTAGGATTTAATCTGTGGGCTGAAGCTGTCAGCTGTGCATGTTTCACTCAGAACAGATCCCTTGTTATCAAGAGGCACAACAAGACACCCTATGAAGTGCTTAAGGGAAGGAAGCCCAACATTAGCTTTCTGCATATTTTTGGGTGTCAGTGTTTTATCCTGAACCAGAGAGATCAGTTGCAGAATTTTGCTCCAAAAGCTGATGAAGGTGTGTTTGTGGGATATTCTATAATTTCCAAAGCCTACAGAATCTACAACCTTAGAACAAAGGTCATAGAAGAATCAATCAATGTAAGTTTTAATGAAAATGACTTTGTTGCTTCCTGCTCTACTAATCCATCTACAGGTGAGGAATTTAATGATCTGCTGTGTACTGAAGACAACATTCCAGTGTCAGTTGATCCACTCCCATCAGCTGATATAGAGGATTTAGATGAAACTGTTCCAAATGCACAACCAGCCAATGCTCAACCTACCTCAAACCAACCCACACTTTTACTGAATGATGGAAATTATGTTTTAACATCAATGGACTCTATTTCCATATCAAGCATTCCTTCATCAGTAGAAGTTTCATCAGATAACATTCCTGAAATTCTGTCAGCTGATCAACCAGAAGTCTCATCAGCAGACCCAAACCAAAGAATTCCAACTCCCTTAATCCAAACTATTTCAAACACTCCCAGAATCCAAAGTGCCTATAAAGACCACAGGGATCATCCTAAAGATCAGGTCATAGGTAACATAGAAGCACCTGTACTAACAAGATCAAAAGCTTGTAATTTCTGTTTATACACGGGTTTTGTTTCTATGATTGAACCAAAGAAGGTGTATAAAGCTCTAAATGATCCTCACTAGATTAATGCCATGCAAGAAGAATTGGCAGAATTCACAAGAAACAATGTATGGACTTTGGTGCCAAGACCAAAGGATAAATCCATCATTGGTACTAAGTGGGTATTCAGAAACAAAATGGATAAACAAGGGTTGATCATAAAAACAAAGCTAGGCTAGTTGCACAGGGGTATTGTCAAGAAGAAGGTATTTATTATGATGAAACATTTGCCCCTGTTGCAAGACTTGAAGCCATAAGACTGTTTTTAGCTTATGCTGCCTTCAAAGACTTTAAAGTTTTCCAAATGGATGTTAAGAGTGCTTTCCTCAATGGTGAACTGAAGGAAGAGATGTATGTCAAACAACCTCCAGGTTTTGAGGATGTCAGCAAACCTGACCATGTATACTTCTTAAACAAAGCTTTGTATGGTATAAAGCAAGCACCAAGAGCCTGGTATGATACCCTCTCTTCTTTTTTAATTAACAAAGGCTTTATAAGAGGAATCATAGATAGCTCTTTGTTTATAAGGAAATTCAAAGGTGATGTGATACTTGTACATATATATGTAGATGTTATAATATTTGGGTCTACAAATTTGGATCTTTGCAAAAAGTTTTCTAAACTCATGTCTGATAACTATCAGATGAGCATGATGGGTGAACTAAACTATTTTCTTGAACTTCAAATCAGACAAGAGGTTGATGGAATTTTCATTCATCAAACAAAGTATGTAAATGATCTACTTAAGAAATTTGAGTTTGAAAATTGTTCTTCAATGAAAACACCCATGTCCACTGCCTTAAAGCTTGGAAAGGACACTGATGGTAAATCAGTGAACATTATAGCTTATAGAGGCATGATAGGGTCTCTTTTATATCTCACTGCAAGTAGACCAGATATTATGTTTTCAACATGTCTCTGTGCTAGATATCAAGCAAATCCCAAAGAATCTCACTTAGTTGCAGTTAAAAGGATTTTCAGGTATCTCAAAGGAACTCCTAATCTAGGTCTTTGGTATCCCAATGATTCTGATTTTGAGTTAGTTGGATACACTGATTCTGATTTTGCAGGTTGCACACTAGACAGAAAGAGTACATCTGGTGGTTGTCAATTGTTAGGTGGAAGATTAGTCAGCTGGTCAAGCAAGAAACAGAACTCTGTTTCAACTTCAACAGCTGAGGCAGAATACATTGCTGCTGGAAGCTGCTATGCTTAACTTTTATGGCTGTAGAATCAACTACTTGATTATGACATACAGTTTGAAAATTCACCAATCTTGTGTGACAACACTAGTGTCATTTCTATCTCTAACAATCCTGTTTTGCATTCTAAGACCAAGCATATTGAAATCAGACATAATTTTCTTAGAGATAATGTGCAGAAAAAGAAAGTTTCAATGCATTATGTTAGTACTAATTTTCAATTAGCTGATCTTTTTACAAAACCTTTGGATGAGTCTCGGTTCAACTTCCTAATATCCAAACTTGGCATGTTAAATTTGTAACATTTCCCTTTCTTAGGTAGTTAATTTTGTGTGAGAAAATAATTCAATTCGTGTGTAAAATGAAGTACTCATCTAAGCTTCTTCATGTCTTATTAATGGAAAATCAGCTAATGATATTTTGTCAGCTGACAATCATCAGCTGATACTATACCTCAGCTGATCAATCATCAGTTAAGACTTAGACGCTCAGCTGATTGCATTCATTACCTGACCCTTATTTTTTACTCAACAAGGATCAGCTGACACCTTATTTAGTTAGCTGATGATTCTCAGAGTTAAAATTCTTGTGTCCCAACACTTATTTTATTAATTTATCATTTGTAGTTAATATGTTAACTAGGTATTTAATTTCTTTTAAATTGTCCGTTAGTTGTCTGTGTATTTATTAACAATTCCGTTTATCACCTTTTTGCAGATGTGACAGTTACTTTTTCAAAAAGATATTTCAATAGCAGTTTAAGTTTCCAAAGAAGATTTAAAGGTGTTTTTGAGCGGTTCCACTTTTCTTATGCTTTCATATTTCCCAAACACACTTCTTCTCTTCAAGCTGAAACCCTAAACTCTTGCTACTCAAAATCTCTTCACTCTGTAATCATGGTGTCCTTCAATCCTGCTTCTACCCTTAACGCTGTTGTTGGTGAAAACATTACTGTTAACTCCGAAATCACCATTCTCCCAAACAACTTTCTAATCAACACTGAAATTCCCACGAAGAAATCAAACCAGGGATACGAACAAATGGTAGCATTCATCATTGCTCATCCCCTGTTTCCCTGTCTCTCTGCCCATCCTTTCTTCATATTTTCAAACATTATCGGTGAGATGTGGTACACTGCAAGGTACCATACGGATCAAGAACTCATAACCTGCACCTGTCTAAATGGCACAATCAACATCAACATCAATGTCAATACTCTTCGTCAAGCCATCTCTCTGCCCAACTTGGCTCCATATCAACCTTTTGCTCAAATGGATCAAGTCTTGGAGGTCTTACCCCTGATTGGCTACAATGAAGTTGTCACCCATGGTCAGTATAAGTTGTCTGTGCTGGGACACCCATTGAAGTACTTGGCAAGTGTAATCACTCGGTGCTTTGGTCATAAGTCTGGAAGTTTTGACCAAATGAAACAAACAGAACTAATGATTCTGCACGCCTTGGTCACAGGGAGGAATATTGACTTTGCTCAAGTCATATTCTCGGAGATGGTGGATAAGATCACTCTTGGCACTGCAAAGAAATCCACAAGAACTATTGTTCCCTATATCAGGTACCTAAGCTTACTTGTACTTCATCATCTCCAATGGGAACAATACACTGGGATTGCTGCTGTTTTGGACACAATGACCATACCTCAAATGGGACAAAAGATCTTTCATCTGATAAGGGAAGATCAGGGTCCTGCAATCACTGTACAGATGCAAGAGTTAATTGATATTGCTAATGATGATGATGAGGAGGAGGAGGTGCATGATGAAGAAGTGGCTCATGATTCTGAGTCCCCTGATGTTATAACTGAGGAAGTGGCTCAATCTGTTACTCATGATGAAGCCATGTTTGAAGGAGGAAATTTAGATGAGGTGAATGTTGATGAACCTGTAAGAGGTAATGATTCAAGTGATAGTACTGATGCTGATGATGGTAATGGTGATAATGATGATGATAGTGATGGTGGTAATGGCCATGATGGTGATACTGGTAGATTTTACATGGGAGATGAGCCTTATCATTCTGGTTCTACTTCATCCAGTCAACATGGAATACCATTACAAGTGTTTCCCTCTAGTTCAATTACTTCAAGGAGGTCCGGGCACCTAAGCACTCATGAAAGTGAAGAAGAATCTGATGATGATTCTCCCAGTAGGACTCTTGGAGGCACAATTGCATATCCCAACCCTGATTAACAACAAGGATCAAGTGACTATGTTCATAGAGCACCAAGTGGTGAAGATGAAGAAGTCCCTGATGCTGAAGAAGTCTCTGATAAGCTGGTGGAGCTCATAGAGATCAGCAAAGCAAAACACATCTCAGGTATACCTTTATCACTCCCTGAGGACACTCATTTGGTAATCCCAACCTGTGAGAACCAATCCTCAACTCCTGTTGAAACACTCCCACAAATGCCAAGCTCTAGTGAACTCCCAACAGTCACTAGTTTTACTCCACTTGTAACCCAAACAGAAACAAGGTCATTAGAGATAGTGCACACTGCACTTATCTCAGAGGGATTGCATAATGCACCCTTGACCTCAACTCCTATAATTTCATCTTATGTTGAGGGAAGCTTATGGAAGTTGATATAACCCTACAACCAGTGGGTGCATCTTCCCAACAAGGTGCACCTGTAACAATGGGAATCCTGCAATCTGGGTCACTCTCCCAACAGAGTGATACCATTGAAAGACAGACCTCAACCCAGGGTCACACTGTGTCACTACCCATAGTCAGTCTGCCTATACCCTCAACAAGCTCACAACAGCTTGTTGATGTAACAAAGGGAACCCAAGTGAGTTCAACCCCACCTCACACTCACATTGTTATACCACCTATTTTTTCTATTCTTACACAAACCACCACACTGCTTGTCAATGTCAGTGGCATAAACCAACCATTGGTACAGGGTACAATTTCTGCTCCCAGTGATCTTAGGCCTATACACCAAGGTCTAAGTGAGGGACCTCAATCTATTCCTGTTCTAAGCACAATCTCTCAATCAACTCCCATTAAACCCCTTCCCTCTGTCTCTTCTGAACCCTCCCCTTAAATACTTCAAAGCCTTCTGTCCATCTCTCAAAAGATGGATAGTCTTCAAACCTCCTTTACCAACTTCCAATCCAAAACAAAAACTCAACTTTCCCTTCTTACCCAAGAAGTTGAGTCACTTAAAGCTAACCAATCCCAACCCCAACCCACCCCTGCCCTAGTTGATCTATCACCAATTCTTCTAAAATTGGATCAACTCTTATCCCAAACTTCTCACCCTACACCCACTCCTTCCCCTCCCATTTCAAATCATATAATTTCTTCCTTAAACCAAACCATTTCTAATCTTCTTTCCCAACTCCACACCTTAAGACCTTCCACTCCCAATATTTCTGTAACCATCCCTGACTCTCTTCTTAGAGTCCCTTCTCTTCTCCAAACCATAACTACTGATCTCAACCACTTAAGCAACTACTCAATCCAAAAGCACAGTGAAACACTTAAGGAATTCACCAATATCACTGATGCTATCCTAGGCCTGAGAAAACCTCCACCCTTCACCTAACCTCCTATCCCTACTGCCTCTCCTTCACCTTCAAGTATCCCTCCATCTACCTCCACTCCTTCTCCATCTCCTTTTTCCTTTTTCCCACCTTCTGCACCTGCTGAGCCTGCCAAGCCTTCTGATAACTTTCCTTTCTCATTTGCTGATGACAAAAAGGGGGAGACGTCAGACTCAGATTCTACTACTAGTTCAAGCTTATCACCAGATCATACTCAAGCAGTAGAAGCTGATAAGGCAACAGTAGATCAAGCAGCCCCCAGTGAAACATAAACTTAAAGGAAATCAAATGTTGAGGGGGAGAATTTATCTGAGAGGGAGCAACCTGCTCAAGATAAGTAGAGGCCAAAAAGAAGATTTAAACAAATGGCTAGAAGGAAGAGTGCTAAAAAGCCCAGACAAGATGAATCTTGTGCACCAATCAATGTGCCATCAGAAGATTCTGATAATGATGATGATGAAGATAGGGTGCCTCTGTCCTCTCTGCTCAACTTGAAAAAGCAGAGTCTCTCCACTCAAGCTCCACCAGTCCAAGCTTCCTCTCCAATACAATCAAGTCAACCAATTCCTAGCAGCTCAAGAAGAAAAGGAAAGAAGATAATGTCAGCTGAGGAGATTGAAGAGGAAGAAAAGAAAGAGGAAGAAGTACAGAAAAATGAGGAAAACCCTCAAAGAGTTCAGTGATCTGGCTGCTGCCCTGGGCACAACAATTGAAGAAGTTATAGAAGCCAGGAAAATGCACCAGGAGGACTTCACTGCTACTGAGGATCTTGCTGCTGCAGTTGGTGTTACAGATGATGAGATAAGGGAAATACAAAAAGAAGAAATGATCTTATGGATAGGCCTACTGAAAGGCAGTTCAAGGAGTTCCTGAGCTTCAAAGACAACTTGGTAGGAAGAAAAATTGAATACATCATTTCAAGGGTCACTCCCTACAAGGGCACGGATGAAGGTCCCTATCTAAGAGTAGTAAGGAGAGATGAAAGAAAAACTTTTGAAGATGCTCATCTTCACCATTGTAAGCTCTTCTCCTTCTACGAAATGATAGAAATCTTGTACCACCTCTTCATTGCCAAATTCGAATACTTGATCAAAATGTCAGTTTACACAAGACTATTCACTCATGATCAATTAATGGAACACATTGATGTGATTGAGGATGCCTTCAAGAAATCCTCCAAAGCTTTTTTACCTGCTGAACAGATTATACTCAATTCTGATCATCCTTACCTGGCTGCATATGAAAGTCTAAACACTGCTCTACCCTCCAACATTGAACCAGAAATGTTTAAGTATATAACTGAACCTGAAATAGGGATGTTCTTCAAGAATAGAGCTGGTGTTTGGAGATTCCTAAGAGAATCTGACTTAGGAAGAGCCCCTAGAGAGCTGATATTTCAAGCTGCAATGTCAACAAGGGGACAGACAGGAAGTGATCATTTTGAAAGTCTAATTCAAGCAAGAGCTGAAGAGTTGTTGGCTGAAAATCCTATGGACAAACTTCTTAATGTGAAAGAAGAACCTTGGTGGGAAGAAACCTGAAAAACTTCATAACTAGATTAGTTGTACTTCCTATTTCTTAGAATAGTTCTTCTTCTGTAACTTAGTACTAACAATTGTACAAACTCTGATGTAAATACTTTGTTCTGTAATCAAGCTTGAAACTTTGATCATGGACTACTTAGCTAAAATGCTAGTATACATGACTCTTAGTAAATAGCTCACATAGTGTAAATAAAGAAAATATAAAAATCCTAAAAACTGAAAAAGAATGAAAGATACCACAAAAACAGAACATGGTACTTCATAAATGAAAAGATTCCCAAAAACAGAATATCAGGGAACAAATATTAAAGAGTTACCAAAAACAGATAGCTAGGTAACCAAAAATGCACTTAAAAGTTTTATCTTTACAAATCCGAGTCAAACTGATTCTTCTTAAACATATAAGGTTTTGTCATCATCAAATAGGGGGAGATTGTTGGGGAGATAGCTATATCAAACCTAAATCAAACCTGTCTATTAAGTAAAATAGGATTTGATGTTAACAAAACCATATATTCAGTTTTGGACTTAGATTGATGAAAAACATGTGTTGTTTTTCATATTAGACTTAAAGAATTTCTAAGTAAGAAATGTCAGCTGACAAATCAAAGTGTCAGCTAAACACTAAGTATCAGCCAAAGGACCAGCCTCAGGAAGATCAGCTGAGAAGAAAAGACAAGTCAAGAAGCATCAGCTATGCATCCACAAAGCATCAGTTGATAGTACAAACCATCAGCTGAGGTTTCTTCAAGGATTAGCTGAGCAGTCAAGGATCAGCTGACAATATCTCTTTTGTCAGCTGATGCCTCCCACATGTCAGATAAGGTATTCTACACTTATTTGTTCTTGTCTCAATAAGCTGATCATACTCAAATGATTAGCTGAGCCCTTGGGATCAGCTGAGAGTTTGTTTTGATTAGCTTATTAGCTGTAACCTAATTATATTGATTAGCTGATCAGTCTGATCAGCTGAGCAAATCTAGTCAGCTGAGTCTTTCACATTTTATCCTTAGCTGGGCAAAATTATGTTAGTTGTTCAGTGTCTGTTAGCTGAGTCTTTAATCAGCTATTAGCTTTTCAGTATAATATTTTCTTTAGTCAAAGGCAGAACATGTGTTGTTCTATTATGCCTTAGATCTTTCTTTGTAAAAGTATTTAACACTTTTTGTATCTGCAAAGAAACAAAAAGGATAGATCTTTATCCTCTGGAAAAGGAGAAAGATACTTTAGAAGAGAAGATCTCGAAGATATGCTTCAACAACTAAGTATGGCTGGCAACTCTATACTTGGTTAAGTCAAATCTTCAGAAAGCATGGTGTTGATTACAGCACAAACATGGAAGGAAAAGTTTACTTTCTCAAGACATAAAGGTAGTACTTTAATAATATAATAATAGATAGTGGGTACACTCATTACTGAAAAGTATGTTCACTTTACACGCTTTGTTTATAAAGTTAACTTACTTTTCACCCACTAACTTTATCTATTATAATATTATTAAACCAAGTACCTTTATCTCTCTCTTTCTCCTCTTCGTCAACCCGGACACCCTTGCTTATAAATACTCATGCATGGAAACATGCTAAGTATGCGAATAGATAGTTGAATACTGAAATCTCATTTGTTGAGAATTAGAAGAGTTAGCAATTTACTTTCAGTATTACAAACTTGTTCATGTGTTGAACATCTTAGACATAAGTTTTTTAAGATTAACTCAGTCTATGTGTTAGACAAATTTAGTTGCCACCTTTTATTGAACTTAGATTTTCCGCATCTAGTTCATGTAATTCTTGATTCACATCAATAAGAATTATATAAAAGTAAACCGTGTGTCTCTTAAATTTTAAATTGCTAAAGTTTGTATTCAACCCCCCTTCTACAAACATTCGTTGTTGTAGTTTCCATTCGGGACCAACAATACTTTACCGTCTACGGACGATGGAAATAGCTATTTGGGCATAAGCACATAGCTTATGGCAAAAAACACTAGAAGTACCACTCTTGCGGTCGTATGGTTAATCCCTTGCGGTCGTAAGGGGGGGTCTTGAGATGGCTTTGCGGCCGTAAGGCAACCCCTTGCCGTCGCAAGTAGAGATCTTTTGCGGACGGTTTCGTTGACATGTGTTTTAAGCTGCGTTAGTTGTTGTTAATTGGGGATTAAGCATGAACCTATTATGTTAGGTATATCTGAGGACTCCGGACATTAAATCTGTCTCATTTGACATCCAGGTGAGTACAGGTTTTCCCATGAGACTCAGTAAGTAGAGTTGTTTGTGGTTAGTTGAAATATGTCGTTGATGTTGTACACATGCGTATATGAGGTATGATAAGTTGTTAATGTTGTTCACGTGCATATATGAGGTACGATATCCTATGTTTCCATGTGCTATGCCATGTTAAGTTGCTTTACTCGTTTATTGTAAATCGCATGCGTAGTGTTGGACCCGATACTGGTAAGTTGTTGCTTGATGTATTTGTCCGGACAGTAGCTGGCATGGTTAAGGTCAGCCGCAAGGCTGGATCCCTTGAGATGGATAATTCGGGATCAACGGTGGCTCGGTGGTGCACACCGTGTCTCAGGTTCTGCAGGACCGCCGTTCTCTCCCCCACCAATGCGGTTGGTTATAGCTGATACCCCCAGTTGGAGTTGTTGAGCGGGGTTTCCCACCTTGCGAGATGTTACTCTTACTGACACGTTGGCACGCCGCGTTGTGATAGGATAGCTTTGTGTGCTGTTCCTGTGTTGTGATAACCTGCTTGTTGATACTTATGTGTAAATCTGTGCTCACTAGCTAGTGTAGCTAACGGTGCAGGGTTTTTCCTTTTTGTAGGTGCTGAGTAGTTAGCCTTGTGAAGCGGGAACTTGATGGTAGTCGTTGTAAATTTCTTTTGGGAACATTGTTTGTTGTTTATGTAATCCGGTGGTCGGTTGTCACTAGTTGGTAACACCTATTAGATATGAACTTGGCATATTCTTTTGATGTAAATTAATAGCCAAGTCAGATGAACTTTACTAATCTTTTGTAAATGTTGTTTATTCCTCTGCAAGCTTTTGATTAAAAAGTTTAAATTGTCGCTAATTTTAAGCTCGTGAAAGACGGTGTTACATAGAGAATGGAGAGTTGTGTTCAATAAAGTTTATATAAAAAAATATAGTCCTAAAATTTTAATATGCAATCACAAGTGATTCAGTATACAGTTTAATGTGATTTGTAAAAGTAACACATGTGAATTACGAAAATGTCTCTCCGCTCAAAAGTTTAAAATATGATCTGGACCATTGATGTCATTGACTCAAAGACTAAAATTAGTCCATTGAGGCTATAAATTAAATATGGACTATATTGAACATTTTGTCAGAGAATAGATACTCTTTAATAAAGACAAGTGATCATTACACAACAAAAGTAACTATACATTACAAATTTATGTATTATCGACTTTTATCATATACATTAACTAGTAATTTATTATGTATGGTTTAAAAATGTTATATACCGATCAATTTTCTTAAAACAAATCTATGAAGGTAAATGCATTCATTGAAGATCACGAGGCACGTGCTATTGGCATTCAATTATATAATACAACTTTAGATGGTTAAATTAAATTAAATACCGCAGTAGAGCGGAATTTATTAAATGAAACCCCGAATACGACAACTCTTGAATATGGTTGGTTTGCTATAATTGAATTCCATTGTGAGGTTTGGTTTTTAATTTGTGTTTTTTTTATTTCAGAGAAAGAATTGTGATTAATAATAAAAAATGAAATCAGTTAGTGTTTATTTTTAGAAAAAAAAATTATTTTTTTAAAAAACTTAAAATTAAAAAACATGTTTACTTATATATTTTTCTAAGAAAACAGAAAATTCTTACTTTTTCACATTTTCCCAAAGTTCTCAATTTTTTCAAACTATCATACTTTTTCAAGATAACACTTAAACCAAACATGTTTTTCACTTTTTCATGAAAAAGGAAACTCCACTCCTTCCTAAACATATTTTCTACTTTTATTTTTTTTATAAAATGAAACTCCACCATCTATTACAGAAAAATAGAAAATGAAAAACAAATGTTTTCTCATGTTAGAGGCGGTCTTAGTTTTTAAAGATGACAATTACAACTTATATTTTTTTATAAATTTTATACTTATCATTTAATTGTGTTTTTAACTTTCTATATAGGTTACAGTTTTTTAAAACTAAAATTACATATATTTATTTTGCATTCACAACCTTAAAATTTGTGTGTCATTCTCAATTCATTTTTTATTTTTTATTTTTTATTTTCTACTCCAAACGTTACTTGCAACTTCTTTTATGTTGTATAGTTCAAGGTTGTCTACCATCACTTAATCAAATGTAACATAAACAAAGTGTACTTAAGTGTCATTCATACAACCATTAATTATACATAATCGATCCTTATAAAACATGTGTACCAAAACATGTTTTTGACACGTGCCAACCTTTTACTAAGTTTTTCATACAGACTACAAAGTTGCTACTCATACTCTTAATAAATAGTGTTACCCATGCTGATTATAAGTAGTGTCACTCGTCTAAAAAGCAGAAAATTACATCTATAATTTTGGTTGTACCATTACTATGCATAACCTGTCGGACCTTGTTGAACTCTCAGAACACGAATCATGTAATTGGTTTCATGGTTTGTGATTGATACTTTCTTTTTTGTTAGCACTATCAATCACTTTATTTGATAATAAGGTATAGTAAGAATGTCTCTCTATACGGTAAATTATGACTACACTATATGTTGCTTGATGAGCTCTTTGATGAAAATATAATGCTACATTAGAGTGTAGTGACATATTTAATTAGGTGATCATACTACACATTCTAAGGCTAAAAGAATGTTAACCGGTTCTACAAGTAA
The DNA here is from genome assembly GCA_947179395.2 of Pulicaria dysenterica. Taxonomy (NCBI): domain Eukaryota; kingdom Viridiplantae; phylum Streptophyta; class Magnoliopsida; order Asterales; family Asteraceae; genus Pulicaria; species Pulicaria dysenterica. The sequence continues at coordinate 49,537,057 of OX359294.1, read as the reverse complement.
TAGTTGTATTTAAATAGTAAGTAAAAATATAAAGAGAAATTAAAAATCCTCCTACTTTTTGTTCCTACTTCATTCTCCTACTCATCTCAAGATGACATGTTTACTCCACTAATTATCTTTCCTCACATCCTCTCTTGATTTTGACACATGTCTTGATCAAATGAGTAGGATGATAAGTAGGAACAAAAATTAGGAGGATATATCATTTCTCAAATATAAAATATGATGTTATAAGAGAATGGGGTGTACCTCATGTGAAGCATCCACCACGTCAGCGTCACATCACTCATGTTTCAGTCATGCTTAAACACTCGTACTAATTATGCTTCGCACGGTTCAAAAATATTTTATTAAAAAAAATACTATTTATCATCTCTCCTCTCTCCTCTTTTTCTCTCTTTCTCTCTCCTCTCTCTCTCTCTCCTCTCTCCATCGGTGTTCAAGTGCTGAGAATTGATGCCATGCTTGGGTACCCCAACTTGAGGTGTGGTGTTTGCTTTGGTACCGTTGCTCCACATGTGCATGCGGAAGAGATCCCGAGACCACACCCAATACTCTAATGAATAAAAAGTATGAAAGCATGATGACTTTTTATACCATTTAAAAAAAGACCAAAAACCTTCCATACCTTAATATCATTAAAAAAAGATATTTTAATAGTAAACTTTAGTATCTCAAGATTTACTGTTATAATTATAGAATATAATCATCGAGACATATCATATCACGATCATACATATATAATATCGTAATACGTGTAGGTTATGGAATGTATCTTTTATGTTGGATGAAGATGTCCAAACTAAGCTTCTTTGATGAAATGAGTGGTGAAAGTTTCGAAAGCTTAATATCTAGAAATAACTTATTGTTAATGAAACCTAATCTTATATATTAACCTCATCAAATTATATTCTTTAATTGAACTAGTAAAATTATTGTCGCGAATTCTCAAATGTCTCTCACGTATAAACAATTTAAAGCGTGTGAACATATAGTATAAGACATAAATAACAAAAACTCAAAGAAAATGGATCTCGTATGTTTAGATTTAGTTGTTTTCTAAGGTTCTATCTTCAAGACTAAAATCGGTCATCAATAAATTATTCAGTAATGTTAATATTGCCGGTTTTATACATATAAATATACGCGATTTACGGCAATATTTGGTTTAATAAATGTTAAATATGGTTAAAAATTATAAAATATATACCATATAATGAATTCCCATGATTTACAGGTAACTTGGACAAGAAATTAGAGAAAATGCGGAAAAACACGCGCAAAACAAGAACAAAATGGAAAAGTCAACAAAAGTCAAAAGAAATCTCGCCGAGATGGACTAGATCTCGCCGAGATGTGACCAAGAAATCTCGCCGAGATCTAATCGGACCTAACCATTTCGCCGAGATTATTAAATAATCATTTCCGGGAGTGGGATAACCTAACAATCTCGCCGAGATCCCTTCAATCTCGCCGAGATTGCCCTGTTTTTCAGCCTATAAATAGAAGTCATTCTCTTCTCATTTCAACACACCAATTCCTCTCATCAATCTCCGAATTTATGAGATCTCTCTTCTATATTTCTGCATCATATTAGTAGTTTTAATATATTCCCAGTATTAGATTAGTTTGCTTCATTACTCGTTGATGAGTTCGGGAATCGGAAGGATTCTAACTCACGGGAAAGCGGAAAAGGAGGAACAATCGCCTATCAATCTTCAAGGAACCTCTCTTGAACCGCCATCATCATCACGATCTACTCGGTTTGTTAATCTATACTTTTGTATATTTATCATTATGAGTATATCTATGTTGATGATCATACATAGCATGTCTATGTGCTAGTTTTATTGTATTCGTTATGGTGTAATGAACTTGAAAACAGATTTGGTTTATATTATGGATTATGTTATTATCTTGAACATTTATCGTGTTTTATCAAAGATCCTTTAAAATCTTTAGCTTAAACTTTCGATTGTTTGATTTGCTGATTTACATGTATCTATTGGACCGGACCATGGCCGTAGTTGTGTAATCTTTTCTACTTTTCACGCAAGTGACGTAGTAGTCAATTACCCGAACATAAGGAATTGAAATCAGGCATCGATAATCTAGTTGATAATGTAAAGGTCTAATTCTTGAGATGACCGTGTCCTTGGATTAGAGGGCGACGAGACCTCTTAGCCCACGATTACATGATAAACAGGCGAGTATTATTTGCATGTTTTTTATTTATATCTTAAAACTGCAGGTTCAATATTGTGGTAGGAGTGACAAAAGTCAACCAATCAATCTCCTAGAGATTTTACCATTTTCGAGTTTAACCATATCAAATCTGTTAGTAAAGGAATTGAAACCATAATGAATACATCTTTTCTCGTTGAATTTATTTCCAACTTACTTTTGATCATCATCTTTTATTTTTATTTTCTGTAGCTTTATCTGTGTTATTTACACTTCTTGTTATTTGTAAAATCTTTGGTTTCGACCATACCAAAAATAAGCTTTCCTTTATTAAATAGTCATTATTACATACATTTCTGTTTTTAATTCTTACGTAATATCAATTTTCCCTGTGGATCGATACCCATTACTTATCATTACTCTATATTACTATCCGATTGGGTCATACTTGCCTGTATCACATGTGATATTTTTAGATTATGGTAAATTATAGGTTTTATAAATTTAAAACTTGAGCGAATAAATATGTATGTATTACCACACGTCAAATGTTCAATCAGCCTTTATAAAAAATAGACAAATGATGGATAGCATTTTGATAGCAGGCAAAGTGTTAAAGTTCTTGAAGTAAAAGAAAAAGAAAAAAGGGTTAGCGGTTAAATTGGACTTTAAGAAGACATATGATAGTATCGACTAGGATTTTCTATTTGATGTGATGGCTCAGATGGAATTTGGAAAGAGGTGGATTACTTGGATTCAATTATGTCTCAACTCTGCCTCCATATCAGTTCTTATTAACGGTTTTCCTTCGGAAGAATTCAACGTTCATAAAGGGGTTCGTGAAGGGATCCATTAGCACCTTACTTATTTTTAATCGTTGCGGAGGGGTTCAATGTAATGATGGACATGTCACTCTAAGTTCTTCAATGGTATTATGATGGGTAAAGATGATGTTATTGGCAAGAGGCCTCGGGGTTAAAGATTAATTTCACATTAACCGGTTTGTGGGGTTTTGGTGTATCAAAGCTTGAACAGAGCATCATGGCCGAGTATTTTAGGTTCAAGGTTGGTGACGGTATGTTCAAATACTTGGGAGTTCTTATTAATGTTAGCATGAAAATTGCGTGATCGAGAAATTCAAAAAAGGTTGGCAAATTAGAAGATGCGTCTTTTATCTAGTGGAGGAACATTTACGTTGATAACATTTGTTTTAACCAGCTTGCCTGCTTATTTCTTTTCGGTGTACCGTGCCCCCAGCCAGTATCCTTTCTCTTGTTGATAGATTTAGAAGAAATTTCTTTTGGGGTGGGAGGGGGACTTGAATGGGAAAAAGAAAATTGATTGGATCAAATGGTCGGAAATTTTATTAAAAAAAGAAAAAGGGGTCCAGATATTACGGATTTAATCTTAGCTTACTTGGGAAATGGTGGTGCGGTTTTGGTCGGATAGTAAACTGTGTTGGGTTAAACTGGTAAAAAGTTTATATGGGCCGGATGGGGGTTTGGATCTAACCAGAAAAAATTGGAATCAGGAAGTTGGCCGGATGGGGGTTTGGATCTAGGAATAAACTTGTACAATTTTGTAGAGTTAAAAATTGGAAACGGCTTAGATATTAGCTTTTGGCCCGACAGGTGTGTTGGAGTTTCATGAATCACACAACAGAAGCAAGACAACAAGAATCCAAGAAATACAAGAAAAACAAGATCATAAAACCCCAATAATGGACCAAACTCTAATACTATGATAAGCAACATCCAAGAACTATAAGAAAGAGGATTATACCATTCTCTTGTAGCTGGAGAAAATCACACTCTTAGTGGATGATCAAGAAAGCCACAAAACCGAGCTCTCCTCTATTGCTAGTCCACACCGAGTTAGTTCAACCTTCAAGTACTAGCTTGCCATTGATTATCTTCAACTTATGAAACCATCTCTGGAACAATCAACCAAGTTTTCTCCCTAGCAAACCTCTTCCTTGAATACACAAGAACACTCTATTATTTGGCACCTCACAAGAGAGAGTTTAAGTGTCTAAGTGTAAGTAGTGACAAGAGAATGCATGGAATAGCATATCATGTCCATATAAAATCATAAAGGTGCCTACTTAGTGCCCCAAGGCCGGCCATACCTTGATCATGGAGCTAGACATGCATTGGAGGAAAATGGAGGTGAAAAGCAAAAAGTTGCATGCTGTCTGACACGAGATCGCGCCGCGATCCACTAAGGGATCGCGTCGTGATCGGCTCCTGCCGCCAAACTTTTGCAATTTAACTCTTTTAGTCCCTCCACTTTGGGTGTTGTCAAGATTGATCCCTGGTGTGTGACCCAATAGGCCTATACTTCATCGGCAGTGATTATTTGGCGTACGTGCGTTAATGAGCATACTCCAACAAGGTGGATTAACCACTGTCCCTTGAAGCTTGATTTTCCAAGACTTTACAACAAGCCCGGGAGGAAAAGAAAACTACTATGCAAGATGGGTCATTGGTTAAAGAATTGATGAGTGTGGAATATTGGAGACGTATCAACTCTAAGAGGGAAATCACAGAGGAATATAGCCAGTTATTCGTTATGATTCATCCAGTAGAGCTGATCAAAAGACAAGCCTCATGCGTGGAGCTGGAACCTTACTTATTCAGTAAAAATGATGAGGGATTTGATTGAGGAGTTATGTTCGTGTGACTACGACTACACAACAAAAACTTTCTAGTTAGCTATTCTGCCAAAGAAGATATGTACTTTTAGCTGGACGGTTGATCGCCAACGACTCCTGGTGCGGGTGAATCTAGACCAAAGAGGTATAGATGTTCCTTTTTTATTATGTCCCAGATGTAATGAAAATTGTGAAAACACTAGCCATGCGATTTTTTGTTGTCCCTCGTCACATAATCCGTGGTCAGATGTACATCTTTGGTGGGGGATTCATTTCGGAGGGGGGAGTTCCTTTGAAGACTTAAGTACGATGGCAACATCTTTATTGTCTGGTCCCACATTAAAGATTTAGAAGTTGATCTTCAAAGGGAGTCTCGCAATGAGTTGATCTTCAAAGGGAGATCGAAAAATCCAACTTTTTGGTGTTCGGCATTAAGTTATCTTCGTTTCAATGGGTAAAGTTAAGATCCAAAGCAGGGGCTCATCTTTCTTGGAGTCATTGGTTATCTTATCCGGCTAATTTGCAATTTCTTAAATTGTAATTGTTTTAAGGTTGTGTTTTGGTAATATGGGTCGGGTAGAATAGGTGCTCAACGTAGAGCTATTGATTTGTTTCGACAAAAGTTACTATAACCTTTAAAATTATATCAATCAAATATTGATGGCCATTATAAAAAAAGATTTAGTTGTTTAATTCGTGTTTCAGTTCCCAACCTCTAATATTTGCTTTATTTAAACCAAGCTCCTTTACATACCAAGACATATAAAAGTCTAAAACACACCTATAATCTATCTATACTATATTTAAACCAAGCTCCTTTATATAGTGTTTACACATTTGTGCTTAAACTCTTAAATTTTAAGTGTTTTGAAGTTACCAAACTACCCTTCACCCATATCCATATCTATTGTAATCCTTTCATTTGTAGCGGTATAAGAATCACAATAAAAGGAAACTGAACATTTCCACTCATATTAGTGTGACAAATTAATTCTTCTTAGGAAAAAGTCAATATTTACACTCATATACATATACATAATTACAAAGTCAAAACTATATTTTACATAGTTTAAATTACATGTAAATACGTGTTAATAACAAAATGAATTCAAGCTACAATCTTATAAAGAATAGGAGAATTTTTAATTGTTTTAACATTTATTTTTATGAGTTTTCTAATTAAAATCTCATGTTAGACCAATATATTTTTCTCATATAAAGTAAAAATAAGGATATTACATTTCCTTTCTCACTTTCAAACTTGTTGAATATTTTAATATTTCATACTATTTTTAAAATATACAAATTTTATGGATAAGATATTTTAGCTTTCTTAAGTGATAATTATTATAAGATTTATGAACATTTGTAAATTCTATAAGAGAAAGCAACAACAATTAATGATGAAAAATTCACCGTAAACCCCATAAAAGCACACCATAATGTTTGAATATTCTAAATAATTATTAGAAAATATGTACAACTATCATTCATAAAGTAAATAACTTATAGCTCAAATTAGTTAACATTTCTAGATTTTTTTTACGAGGCTCATAAATAAAATAAAAGTGTGATGCTCTAGTTTACTTTGTTGTTTTGATTTCTTAATTTTAAGTAGGATAATATTACTATTTTACCTCTCATAAATTAAAATGAATCTACTAAATAGAAATATATAATTAATTAGATCCTTATTTACCATTTTAATAATTAAACCTTCCACAACAATGAGTATATAAAGAAATTAGATTAAATTTTAACTTATCTTGGCTATAAGCATGTTAACATTCTCTTTACTTAACTTTTTAATACTACATATTTTGAAGTAATTAAAATTGATTGAGAAATGACATATAACATCAATATTCTATTAAAAATTGACATATATAGTCCTCACACGAGCATACTTCTCGACTACACCAACATAAACCCTCACATCAACAAAATTACTAAATTTTTTTACCAATCCACATTGAATTTTATTCCCCGACGATAATTTTAGGAAAACGTCACACCCTTTATTTAGATCATACACATCCAACCAGTAGGTGGGAGTTAGTACCCATGGGAACACCATCACCCCCACCCCCTAGAGTGAGAGTGATAGCTCCCGGCTGTGTAACACCCCAAATGGGGCCTAGTTGTAAAAATGTAGTACATGTAGCTTTACTTGTAGTACGTTGACTTTAACTGGTGTTTTGTGGTTAATTGTAGTATACATGTTGCTAATTGGTGTTTTATATGTTAATTGGTGTTTTAATTGTGATTGGTGCTAATTTGTGTTAATTGTGGATAAAAATGTAGTATTATAAAAAGTGTCGTAAGTTGACCATGTTGACAAATAGTTGAACGGTTTTGGATAAGGGTTCCAAAAAATATCTCCGTTAATTGAAACGGATAAACCTAAGTTGTGTTTTAAGTTGAATAGGAGAACGAAATACCCGAGGAGGGGTATTAGTTTGTTAAGTCGGCCTTTGGCTTCTTTCTTATCCCCTGGGATAAGTCAAAACACACACACACATTACAAACACATACCTACGTACGTACCACCACCCACACACCCAATTGCTTTAAGTTTTGTTGAAAGAAAATCAAGAAGAGGATTGAGCTACAAGAGATTCCAGCCTTTTGATTTTGTGTTTCCATCTTCAAATCATCTTGTAAATATGTTTGATTCAATAAACTTAGTTCTTGAAGCTTTGATGTGGGTGTGGCAAATTAAAGGATTAGATGGTGATTTGTTGTAGTTTTGATGTCCAAAACATGTTAGTAGACTTGTTTGTATATATGTTAGAAATGTTGTGTAAACGCTTGGATATGGATTCAAGTATAATCTTGTGTCAAAAACTCGTGAAACAGCGGCTGGGCTCGAACAGAGCAAAAACACGCTGTAAATGTAGTTCCTACGGGCGTAGTATAATGTTACTACGGCCGTAGGGTGTTGTTGTTATTACTACGGTCGCAGTAAATGGTTGCTACGGCCGTAGGATTGAATTCAAGAGGATTACCACCCACGGGTGATGGAAACAAGACTACGGGCGTGGGTATGTAACCTACGACTGTAGTTACCCAAAGGATACCTACTACGGGCGTAGGATATGGTTACTACGGCCGTAGGTCATGGTTCTTTGGCAAGAATTGCTACGGGCGTAGTGTATGAATACTACGGCCGTAGTACGTGTTGGATGGGTGTCCTGCGGGCGTAGGAACATGTTCCTGCGGCCGTAGGAGGTTGTCAGAATCCATGTTGACCTTTTGTTGAGACAGTTGTTAGTGCAGACTAATATAATGTATACTAAGGGGTGTTTATCTATGTTTATTGGTGTTAGGTGACTCAGACGATTCTGTGTGCTCTTGGGATTCCCGATTGCATATCTGTCTCTTGTAGTTTCGAGGTGAGTACCGGTTTCCCATGAGTCTCAGTAGGTAAATTATCTGTGGTACTTGTTGACATGTGACTGGTGTGTTGATACGTGAAAATGGAGGTATGTTATGACAGAGTTGTACAAGCATGCTTATTATTGATATGAAAGATATTGTTGTGATTATATGCGCGCATGAACTGGATCCTTATTGGATCAGCTATTTGTTTATGAAGTTATGTCCGGACACTGAATTGGTGAAAAACGGAGGTCAGTCAGGTAGACGGGTGTTAGTATCTGGCTGGGTTCCCAGGGTCCTTAGGGACTACGAATTGGGGAACTAACGGTACTCAAGTAGTATACACTTGGGTGGGGCTCTGCAGGCCGCCGTTCCTCTATGGGACTGGGTTCCTTGATAGATTGGAACCAGCATGAAAGACATGGTGTACCACGTGGACTGCTGTTGGGTTGTTGAGCAGGGTTGGCTCCCCTGCAACATACGACTACTGCTGACACGTTTGGCTCGCCTCAATATGATAAGATAGCCCTGTGTGCTGTTCTGATACATGATAGCCTGCTTATTGTTGCTTATGTGTAATTGGTGCTCACTAGCTAGATGTAGCTAACGGTGCAAGATTTACCTTTTTCGCAGGTTGATGCTAGAGGCCTGGTGAGGCGGGTACTGATGGTAGCTTGTGTTGTATATACTTTTTGGGGAACATGTTGTTTTATGTATGGATCCGATGGTCGGAAACTTGTAGGTAACGCTTGTAGAAACGAACTTGGCTTAACTTTTGATGTAATTAATTAGCCGAGTTAATCAACGTTGCTTTTGTAATTGGTGTTTATTTCCGCTGCAACGCTTGTGATAATCGTTGTTTAAAAAGTTTAAATTAACTCTAATTTTATGCTCGTTAGGGGTGGCGTTACAAGTAGGTATCAGAGCCTAAGTTTGAGGAATTGGGTACTCGTTGAAGTATTCAATCTCAAACTCGGGTTCGACCATCGTTAAGTGTTCCTATCGGGTAATTGGGGTTGAGTTGAGCGTTATGTGGCTGTTCTACGTGAATGATAAATTGTAGTATTAGTAAATGGTGAATAAATGGTGTACTAACTGTGGTCTTCGTGTAAATAGTTAGTTGAGTAGAAATGGCCGAACGTAGAGCTACGACAGAAGAGGCTCTCAAACGAATGGAGGACGAGGCCTCCAGTGAACGAAGGGAAGCTGAAGACGAAGCTTCTCAGCATAATGTGGAGCCGCCAAGGCATGATCAAGAGCAGGCGGCATATGTGAGATTGTTAGAGGAGGAGCTCCGATTGACGAGGGAGCTGTTGCAGAAACTCACGTTCACCTTCCAGCCCTCAAAACCCACATTTTTTTATTTTTTTTACCCCTCAAATCTTTAAATGACCATAACTATTTCAATTTTTTTAATTTGAGCAAAAAAATTATACCAATCTTCTCATTTTTTAATCCTATTTCAAACGAGACCACTCTTCTTATATTTCTGGAAAAAAAATTTTACAAAAATGACGAAAATGATAAAAAAAATTATCATTTTCGTGCCCTCTTGTATATATATAAGAGCAGGTGACGAAAATGATAAAAATTTTGTCATTTTTATCATTTTCGGACCTGCTGTTTAAGTGTATATAAGGGGATATGAAAATGATAAAAATGATGAATTTTTTATCATTTTCGTACCCCCTTGTATACATATAAGAGCAGGTGACGAAAATGATAAAAATTTCGTCATTTTTATCATTTTCGGACCTGCTGTTTAAGTGGTATATAAGGGGATACGAAAATGATGAAAATTATGAAATTTTTATCATTTTCGTGCCCCCTTGTATAACATATAAGAGCAGGTGACGAAAATGATAAAAATTTCGTCATTTTCATATCCCTTTATATAACACTTAAAAAGCAGGTCCGAAAATGATAAAAATTTTGTCATTTTTATCATTTTCATATCCATTATATACCACTTAAACAGCAGGTCCAAAAATGATAAAAATTTTGTCATTTTTATCATTTTCGGACCTCCTGTTTTCGTGGTATATAAGGGATACGAAAATGATAAAAATGACAAAATTTTTATCATTTTCGTCACCTGCTCTTAGATGTTATACAAGGGGCACGAAAATGATAAAATTTTTGTTATTTTAATCATTTTCGTGTCCTCTTATATATCATGTAACAACAGGTGACGAAAATGATAAAAATGACAAAATTTATCATTTTCGGGACCTGCTATTACATGATATAACAGCAGGTGACGAAAATGATAAATTTCGTCATTTTCATCATTTTCGTCATTTCGTCGAATTTTTTTTTCAGAAATATAGGAAGAGTGGTCTCGTTTGAAAGAGGATTAAAAAATAAGAAGATTGGTATAATTTTTTTACTCAAATTCAAAAAAATGAAATAGTTATGGTCATTTAAAGATCAAAGTGGTAAAAAAAAATAAAAAAAATGGGGCTTTGACCATTATACCCCTCTTTCTCTAATTAAATCTTATAATTATTTAGTTATTTACAATAATGCCATTGTAGATCTTTACCATTGATTTGATCGATCTAATAGGCAGGAATTGGCCTTTGGGGTTTTTGTTTAAGGAGGGGTTTCTATTTATCCAAATTATATATATAAATATATATACTAATTAACAACTATAAATACTTTTCTCCTCCGCATTCTTCACACAATCATTTCATTTTCTCCCATTATGCTCTTCAAAATAATTTATACTTTTAAAAGTTTTGTTTCTTTTATATAGAATAAATAGAGAAATATTCAATGTAGTTCATATTTTTTTCATAGTCATAAGGGACTAAGTTTAGCCTTTGGGTAAGCCCCCATCAATGGTCCATATTGGAATTTTAAAAATTTGGGCAGAGTGACATTTTCGTAATTAACATGTGATGCTTTTACAATCACACCTGAATCACAATGATTGAATATTAAAATTTCAGTACTATATTTTTTATATGAACTCTATTGAACACAACTCAGAATAAATAATGTCATCTTCATCATCGGATGAGTTGTCTTCATGGTTGGAATCTTTATCAAAGGGATTAAATCTCGCCGCATATCGACAAATGATGGCTGTATTTTTTTGTATTACAATTTAATGTTAAAATATTAGTTTACTTTTATGAATAATAATATTTTATATTATTTCTTGTAAATTATTAAAAAAAATTAATTTTTTAGAGTGATAAGAGCTTGAACTTGTAGGTTCGATGGTAAAAATAGTATAACGCTGATATAACAATAAAAAGATATGGATGTTTGTGAGTTGGATGCATGTGATCTTAGAGCATCCACAATGTGTGTGTTATGGAGGTTGTATGGGGGTTGTATGGGGGTTGTATATGGGTTGTATGGATTGTAGGGGAAGTTGTATGAAAATGGAGTTGAATGAGTATTCAACGGTGATATAAAGAATTGATGGGTCTCACTATTTTTTTTCTTTTTAATAATGATTGACCCCACATGTTATATATATTTGTTATTTATTTTTATTTTCTTTTTTAATATTATATAAAATTTAATATAATATATTTTTAAGTTAATTAATTTACTTATATTTTTAAAAAATTTCTTAATAAATATACATAAAATATATGTATATATACACTTAAATATATAATGAACGTAATTTTTATAAATATGTATATACACATAAATATATTTTCTAAATTTTGTAATTTAATCAATATATTATTATTCTCGTACTTTTTATATAATATAAGGTTTAATTTCGCATTTTTATTTATGTATTTTGTAGCTCTATAAATATTTTTATTAAATTATATATATATGTGTGTATATATATATATATATATATATATATATATATATATAATGTTGATGTGGATGTTAAAGGATGGAGTTGTATAGATAGTGGAATGATGATGTGACAATCCATTAAGAGCATCCACAATCCATACTACTCTCTAAGAGTTTAATGGATTGTCACATCAGCATTCCACTATCTATACAACTCCATCATTTAACCTTCACACTCCATTAAACTCCACATAATTTAATATATTTCCACATCAACATTATATTTATATATATATATATATACACACACACACATACACACAAAATTTCATAGAGCTACAAAATATATAAAATAAAATTGCTAAATTAAACATTCATTTAGTAGAAAGTACGAGAATAAAAATACATTGATTAAAATTTAAAAGGTTTAATTATACATATTTGTGTGTGTGTGTGTGTATATATATATATATATATATATATATATATATATATATAAAGTTTTTAAAAACATAAGTATATTAAAATTAATTAACTTAAAAAAAAGTGTTTAAACTCTACATAATAATTAAAAAGTAAATAAAAAGGAAATATATATATATATATATATATATATATATATATATATATATATATATATATATATATATATATATATATGGGAGGGTTCATGTGAGAACCGTTGTTAGTGCGAGAACCGCGAGAACCAATCTCAGCCGTTCCTTAGATATGGGAAGTATCATGGATGGAGAGCGTGGAGGGATGTGGTGTGGCAGGGTGCATGTGAGGAATTCATGGGTGGGCAATGACATTGAAGGAGGGGGAATTGGACGGCTTAGATTGGTTCTCGCGATTCTCGCGTTAACAACGGTTCTCGCATGAACTTTTGTCTATATATATAAATGCGAGAACTGCGAGAACCGATCTAAACCGTAAAATATCTATCAAACGCCAAGATATTAAATAATGAAAATTATACCAAATATGCTCTTTAATATGACATCCATATTGCTATATTTTTTTCAACAAAAAAAAATTTTATTTTTGCCGTGGTTTTTCTAGCACTATAAGGTATGTTACATATATGTAATCAGTACTAACATATATGTAATCAGTACTATAAGGTATGTTACATATATGTAACGAATTTTTTTTTGTTGAAAAAAATATAGCAATATGAATGTCATATTAAAGAGCATATTTTTGTCGTTAATTTGGTATAATTTTCATAATTTAATATCTTGGCGTTTGGTAGATATTTTAGTTTTAAAAAAATGGGGATCGGTTCTCGTAGTTCTCACATTTTTTTTGGTTCTCGATGGAACCCTCCCCTATATATATATATATATATATATATATATATATATATATATATATATATATATATATATATATATATATATATATATGTGTGTGTGTGTGTGTGTGTGTGTGTGTGTGTGTGTGTGTGTGTGTGTGTGTGTGGTTCACAATTATTAAAATATAAAAAAAATTCGGACCCACAATCTCTCCATGATACCGATCAATGAGGATACAACTCCATTTTCATGTAACCCCCTAAAATCCATACAACCCCCATACAATCCTTATTACACTTGCATTGTGGATGCTCTAAACTCTTTTAGGGGATGTTTGGTTGGCTGATTTTTTTTAAGGGAGTTGGATTCATTCAAGGAATTGGAATGTGAAGGATTTGGAATTTGAATCTAAATCCTTTCTTGTTGTGTTTGGTAGTTCCTGGAATTGGAATTTACTTATCCACCACAAAACCCTAAACTAGACCTGCCACCACCATCCCACCACCATCACCGCCTTCACCACCACCTCACTGCCGTCACCGCCGCCCCACTGTCGCCCAACAGCTAGCCACCGTCGAAGGAAGGAAACGCCACTATCGTCGAAGCAAGGAAACGCCACCACCGCCACTGTCTAAACCCGAAATCGCAGCCGTCGAAACCCTAGAAGATCAAAGCAGTCGAAGCCGCCACGATCGAAACCCTAGACGTTAAACGTCGAACGTTAACCCTAGCTTCCATCGTCGAAACCCTAGAACGTGAAAATAAGAAGGAACGTCGAACATCGCCGTCGCCATCACCGTGAAGAGAAGATCGCCGTCGCCATCGCCATCGCCGTGAAGTGAAGAGAAGAAGGAACTCGTCGCCGGAACCCGTCGCTGCCGGTGGTGTTTATGGTCAGATGTTAAGCCAGTGAAGAGAAGAAGGAAGGATTTCAAAATCCATAGGGTAGTGGAAGGATTTCAAAATCCATCAGCTATGGGAATTAAAATCCATTTTCTAAAATCCATTTCCCTTCCTTTGTTAAACCAAACACATGATTTGGTGGAATTAAAATCCAATTCACACCAATTCCCATGGAATCCATCCAACCAAACAGGCCCTTAGAGTTGTATGGATTGAAGATGCTCTTATTGAAAACATATATATTATTGATAAAAATTTATTTAACTACCGCTACATTACTCGGTTACCATACTCAAATTAACTAACTACATGCTTACAATAACATTTTTTCTTTCCTTCATCTTAAACTTGAAAATACAAACTTATATCTTTTTTTCTCTCATTTTATTTCTTTTCTTTATAACGTAAAATTAAAATTATTATATTTTCTTTTCTCGCCATAATTTATGTTTAATAACTGGAGCACAGCGTTACAGCGCTCACATACATCACTGTCAGTCTGTCACTTGTAAGCCGTGTCATGTTTACCACAGCAGCATCGTGTGATAGGTGTTCTCGATGATCGGAGGAAAATCGGCCGCCACAAAAATCCCATGGAAGCTGATGACCACAGGCGGTGATCGGACAAAATAACAATACAAACAAATAAATTTCGAAACCTCTAGAACCCAATTACCTAACTATATACGTGAATTTGATTTCAGACGACTGTAGCTAGCCTAGCAATCGTACGTGATACACTTTCCAATGGCGATTCTTCAGGTGATTTAATCATTTTACTTCTATCAATTAACGACTTGAGTTTCAGTATTAGGTTTATTGATTGTTGATTTGGCTTTTGTTCTTCGTTGCAGGCATGGTTCATGGATGATATTCGCGAGCATCCACAGCTTCCTCATCACCGCAATCCGTGTGAATTTGTTTCCCCTGACTATTTGGCAGGTAGGTTTTAATATATTGATGATTTTCGACTTTAAAGGCTTCGATTGTTGGTTAAGCAAGTAGTTAGAAATTAATCTGGACTGCCGTCCTGCGAAATCTGAATTCAATTCGTTTGAATTTGTGTAGAACTTGGTGTTTTGCACTGGAAGCTGAATCCAGAAAAGTATGAGGAGGATGAGGAATTAGAGGAGATTAGGGCTACCAGAGGCTACAATTACATGGTATATAATTCTTACACTTTTAATCTCCTTAAACCACAAGCATGTCTTAGGCTTTGCTATGTTACTTTACAATTGTGCATTCATCTTATTACACTACACCAAGAAATCAATAAACTTGAAATTCATAACATTGGAGAAGAGTCTCCTCTGAAAACCTAGCCTTCTTCACCGTCGCTTAACACTAATCACTGCTGCAATTGTATTGCATTTTTTGTAGGATTTTACTTAATTTTCTTGTATAAACTCCTTCCATTTATACAAAGAAAACGATAAATTCTCTATTTGTGAAATAACTTTTTCTTTAATTAATTTGGTTATTTGTACAAGACTGGTGTATATATAAATATTACATATATAAATGCATCTCTTAATCCATGATCTTTTGGAGTATTCAAATCCCTGTATCTATGTATCATGCACTTGTATCTTCATCACAAACTCTTATTCTTTCAATACGAGGCTACTTATAGCCTTAGAGCAATCCAAAATTTCCAAAATTAAAGGAAGTTAATGTTTGCTCTCCGTTTTAAGCTCCTCTTTCATATACAAAACTTATTATAATCATAACCCCCTCCCTTTTTTTCCCTACCATGTTATCTTAAAATTTCCGTTTCTGAACTTCTTGTAGAGCTAGGACATAACCAAATCGCTATGTTCACGGAGGCTCAACGTAGGGGTATCTTTCATCTTTTCTGGAATTTGGATATACAAAAACTCTTTTTGCTACTTGTTTTGTCATTGAACAACTTGGTAGTTCCATCTTTATGTTGATCGACTGCGATTGATTCAGATTAGCAAGTTTGGTGTGTTAAAAAGATAGACCGTTACAGTTAATAGAAGTATTTTTTTTTCTTGTTCGTGTCCATGATTTTATGGTTCTTTAAACCTGTATGCCTTGCAACTAGTGTTTTTGGTGCTTCAAAATTTTCCGTAACATGTACTCTTGAACTCCACATTTGAAAAAGAAAGAAAGAAAGTTATCCCCTTTTGGACATTACTGTAAGTTTGTGGGGTTCTAACTCAAAACTAGTTGGTTATTAGTGGAGTGACCCAAGACCCTCATTAAGCACATTACATAGTCATACTCGTCCGATGTGGGACGCTACTCAACACCCCCCCTCAAGTGTGGGGTTCTTTGCGCCTAACACGTGGATATGTATGGGTTACTTGAAGTTTGTGTGTCCTTTTGGACATGAGTGGAGTGAGCCAGGATTCTTATTAAACACATTAAAAAGTCACTCAAGTGTGGGGTTCTTTGTGCCTAACACGTGGATATGTATGGGTTACTTGAAGTATGTGTGTCCTTTTGGACATGAGTGGAGTGAGCCAGGATTCTTATTAAACACATTAAAAAGTCACACTCGTCCGATGTGGGACAATACTCAACATGCCCCCTCACGTGTGGGATTCTTTGCGCCTAACACGTGGATAGGTATGGGTTACGGTCCGTTTGGACAACCACGGGTGGACCTGCATTAGTACCATGTATGTTTTTGGGGTTCCAACCCAAAACCAATTGGTTATGAGTGTAGTATCCCATGACCCTTATTAAGTGTATTACAAAGTCACACTCGGCCAATGTGGGAAAATACTCTACAACTTCATCATGTTTAATTCAAGTCTTCTGGGATTAAACTTGTACAAAAATTAACATATGAAAAGTCCACACACCGAAAATTCAGGTGTTAAAAGTATGAAAATTTGTACACGCAGTCCCCAAAATTCCTTTTATAATCTAGAAGGGAGTCAAAGACCTTTCTACACTTGATCAAATTCAAAAGCAACAAAAGGATAATTCACTTTCTAAAAGGGTAAGATGTCAAAATGGTCAAACAGGAAAAGTTGACCAAAATGTATTTATGATTCATACAACCTCCTAACTTGTTTATGCTAAAATTATACTCTTATTGCAAATACAGTTTCTGTAATCAAATATAGCACTTCATATAAATATTTTTAAAATATTGAACAAAAAGTGTTTCGGGCGAACCTAACAAGACCTGTTTTGTTCTCTACCAATATTCCATAGAGGATGCCTATTATTAATTGAGGCAGTTGGGTATGTTTTAAAATATACGAGTACTTATGTAGCTTTGGTAACTTCATCTTGTAGGATCTGCTGGATTTATGCCCTGAGAAATTGGTGGATTATGAACAGAAGCTAAAGAACTTCTATACAGAGCACATTCATGCTGACGAAGAGATACGTTACTGCCTGGAAGGGAGTGGGTATTTTGATATCCGTGATAAAAATGACCAGTGGATTCGCATTTGGATCAAGGCTGGTGATCTCATTATCTTGCCAGCTGGAATATACCACCGCTTCACCCTTGACACCTCCAACTATATCAAGGTAAAAAGACTTGAGGTGGCAAAATGGATGGGTCAGATGACGAGTCAAAGTGGGTACGAGTCACTATGGGTTGAAACATGTCAGGTTTTGTTAAGTTGACCTAAACACTTCGTGTCAACCTTTTAACTTCTTTTATAGATAATTTGTATGTCAAATATAATCACAAAAATTATATAATTTCACCAGCAATCTTTTTTTAATAAAATGGTGTATGAGCTTTATATGCTTTAAAAATGTACTTTGCACGACTTTCTAAAGTTCGACCCATTTGACATTTTCCCTTTTAGCTTTGTTTTTTTCTTCCCACATGGCTCGTTAGAGAGAAAATTCGACCGGAATTGACCCATCTGTAAGATCTAACTATTTGTTATGATTATGTCTTGAAACTTACATGTACGTAATTGTCGCATGTTGATATCTATTAACTAATTGCGACAGAGTTTAACAGATTACGTTTAGGTTATGTTTAGTATTCTTAATATGTTTCCATGAAAATCTTGTACAATCAAAACTTTAGTAACAATCTTAACAATAACGAAATTTAAGATACAAAATGTAAGATAAAAATTATAGTAGACAACCACTTCATCTTCATTTCATTATAAATTAAAAATATTATAAACTAAAGAATGAAAGCTCCTGGGGCCTCTGTGCTTAAACATCAAAGACCTTACCACTATCTTGATGGAATTCCTGAACCTAAATCACTAGAGCTACGTGACTCTCTATTATTGAATTCACATGACACGACATTATCTGTTTGTTTGACAATTAAAGTCAAACAAACTACTTTCCAACTTCAAGAACTTCACAGGAGTGTTTTATAATTTCAAGAGAACACTGATTATCTAACTTGTTTAAGTAACCAGCAAGTAGGAAAGTTAATGTAACCTGTTTGAACTTAAAAAGTCAAAACTGTATGTTGACTAAAAGTTAGACCTTGTTGACCAGAGTTGTTTACTGGTTTATTATGCAGTTGATGAGGCTGTTTGTTGGAGAGCCAGTATGGACTGCTTTCAATAGGCCACAAGAGGAGCATCCAGCCAGGAGAAGTTACATGATTAACTTTGGTAAAAACATTGGGACGCCCGTCAAAGCTCATTGAACACTGATAGTTGATATATCGCTGCAACGGCTCTATGCCCGTATACATGTATTTGAAGGTCAAGAATCTTGATTCTGAGATAATGTTATGTTATATATATATTTCTAATATGTTATAAAAGGTCCCCATGTATTTGTGTGTGTGTGTGTGTAATATTCATCTTCCCCCGACATTAGTCTTGATCATTGCTAGGGAATCGTAATTATCGATAACCACAAGTAAATACTAAATAGCTGCTACTGTAGATCTAGATTATGTCTGTGTTCTTAAATCTTAAAAAGTAATTTATAGGATCAACTAGCGTGTTTCATATGAATAGTTGCCATCTTCGTATTTCCACTTATGCAACTGATTCATTCAAGTAGAATATATGTTACACTAACTTATAACATTGCTTCAGTGGTTTTATACTTTCCGTGGATGAATCAATTTCATATGTGAAAATATCGTATGCATGAACTTTGGCTTTCAAGCCTTCTTGTCACCTAACATACGTGATACACTCATGTACCTCATCTTTACCTTTGCTTTATGTGTTCGGCTTCGTTTTGATATATATTGTAAAATGTTGATGATTAGTACGTTAAAGTTCTTGGGTTTTACGAGCCACTCGGTTTGATTTTATTTCTATCAAAATTAAAATAAACAAATACGGAACAGATGATTTTCAAAACTTGTTTAGATGATTACTTGGGTGATCTTTAAAATTCCTTGAACATCGAGGTTGCTCAAGCATGATCCACCAATGATAATGTTTGCGCAATCCTAACGCTAAGTCTAGATCATCAATCTTATGACCACCACACATTTAAGGATATGCATATTATGATGCCCTAAATAACCTCGTTAATTCCTTGTAAAATCTTATCAATCACTAAGAAAGACTTGAAATTGGTTAAATAATAATTGCCAACTAGAAACTAATTAATCAAACAAGCAAACCTAAAGGTTTGTAGCCCAACAATATCTAGTGTTTTAGAGTGGTGCATCCTAAGAGTTGCGGATTCAAGCCTCTGAACAATAAAGGATATTTAGAAGTAGGTTTAATGAGCGTATGTTTGCCGTTAGAAAAAGCAAACTATGTCTCACAAGTCCCACCGGGGCCATCAACCTACGTGCTTAGCCGTCTATTTTGTGGTTCGATGATCAAAATGAAGATGAAAGCATTGTTGACCTTCAAGCAAAATGGCAATGTGCAATAGGCTCAATGCCAAGCTGAACATCTCTTGACATTTTTTTTTTGTTTTACCTTTTGTCATATATAAAACATAACTCAACATGACGTCAAGCCTTTGGCTCAGATGTACGCAGTCTAACCAGCTTTACCCATAGCCCTTTTCGTAACATCCCCATGGACTTGAACTCTTAACCTCCCCTATGAGGGGCAAATGGCTTACCTACTAGGCCATTAGGAGATGGTTTACCAACATGAGTTGAAATTACCAATTCAAAAAAATTATCAAGAAACAATTTCTTATAGAGAAATAAAAGGGATTCATAAAAGACTTCACCTGGGCTCTAATACCCAAGGAAGAAATAACAACATACGCTCTAACACATTACAAACAGCTATTACTCATACAATGAATAACTACTAATTAAGTAGCTCGGATAAATATTAAGCAATAAAACACTTTATAGAGTTATGCACTAGTCGAATTTGAAAAATCATCGAGCGTATGGTAAAGTTTCTCTGCTGTAGGTCGATCACTTGGATCGTCCTTGGTACACTGCCGATAAATATCAATTAAAAATCTCAACGTTTTTTGTTTTTTGCGTTCTGCAGTCTCGGATTGAGTAAGTTCAGCATCTTTATCTTCCACCGGACCCATGGCCTCTAGTTCCTCTGTCAACAGTGGTCGTTTGCCCATCTGTTTACAAATTTCAGATAACCAAATCGGTTAATACCACATACTTTGGTAAAATCAGATCAAATGAGTAAGTTTGGCATATTTGAAAGTATCTTGACCTAGAAAAACAGGCAACAAGTCTGACTCGTTATAAACGGGTTGAACTGAGTTTCATTTTATCTCTAACAGATCAAATGGGTAAAATCAAAATGATTTAGCTAAAGAGAAAACAGGTCAACCAGGTCGAAAATAGCTCAAAGTGTAATTTATAAGGCGTAAACACTAAAACTAACTAAATGGCTTTATACACCAAGTTAGATTGTAATCATATATTCAATATCTAATGAGAACGTATATTCTTACTGTATAAAAATCCCCAACCCATGGGTCAACCTAGAAGTTATATATTTATGAACATAGAAGAATGTTCAATATAGTCCATAATTCATAGTCCTAAGAGATTAATTTTAACCTTTAGATCAATGGTATCAATGGTCCAGATAGCATTTTAAAATTTTGGGCAAAGGGGCATTTTCGTAATTCACGTGTGATTGTATACTGAATCACCTGTGATTGAATATTAATATTTTAGGACTATATTTTTTACATGGACTTTATTGAACACAACTCTACGAACATTTATTGATAAAAAAGTGAATTCATTCCAGGAGCAGAGTATAGATGAGCTTAAATCACAGAAGATTCCTATTGCAAGTGAGGGAATGAGGGAAAATATTCATAACTAAAATGGAGGGTTGTACTTGTACATACCAAAAGAAGCTCATGAATTTCGGATTCCCGCAACCCCGCATAAGGCACTTGCAACGTTAATAATTCCAATAGTAGGCATCCAAAAGACCATAAATCCACTTCCTACAGTAAATAACAGCAACAAGTCAGAATGAGAAAAATCAAGACCATAACAATTCATTTCCTACACTAATAACAGCAAATTAAGTAGATACTTGAAACCATTGTCACACCAGCATAAAAGTAGTCATACTAACTTTTTTTTAAAATTATATCAAAATGATGAAAAAAGAATAAAAAAAACTATACCAGTCCGTATGAACAGTGATCACAAAGTGTCCGGTAGACCTCAGGGGCCATCCAACGAGGTGTTCCAACACAGACATCAGGTGGTGGTATCCCAAAATGGCCAATACAGCAGGTATGCAAAGGAGAATGTAGAGGAACTGCTCTATCAAAATCACAGAGCTTAACAACAGGCTTCTTATCAGAATTTTCGTCCACCTCAATCAACACATTTTCACTCTTCAAATCCCGATGAATTATATCTTTCGAATGTATCTCAGATAACGCCCAAGCAACATCTCTAGCAATTTGCAAACACAACTCCACAGGAACATGCTTCTCACCAGATCTTGCAAGCTTTTCCACATAGTTCTATTATTCAGAGGATCAAAAAATGATGTAAGATAAGAAATGATGCGATTGGAGATGGCAAAACAGGCAGCTTCACCAGAAACAATTTGTTTATTTGATTTAAAAATATACATTTGGGCCGGTTAGAGATAAGATATGTCATATAACCCATAACTTATGACCTAAGAACTTGTTAAGCAAGCTGTATTAGAAAATTGATGACGGTCACCTTCAATGATCCTCCTTTTAAATGCTCCATAAAAATGGCCGACTGCAACAGGCGATGCTCTGATGTTCCATCTTGTGATGGTAACCACTTGGTAGATATCCGATGGCCCAAAATTTTTACAATACACGGGTGCTTCAAAACACTTAACAGTCTCACCTCCCCTAAGCAGTTAAATTCAAAATTCCTAATTTCCTCTGCAGACCTCCCACTCACTTCCAAGGTACGCACCTGCGGATATATGAGCAGCAGGTGAATATGAGATAACATACACACATATAGATATTATATGTGTGTATTTCATTTACAAGTTTGCAATAAGCATAATACAAAAAAGAATCTAGTTTGTACATTCATGCTGGTATGAATCTAAAGTAAAGCTGGCAGAACAGGCGGGTCGAGAGCAGAATTTTGGTACTGATGTAAGAGTACCCAGAACACTTCTTCTCCATTTTATTCATCTTTTCTTAATAACTAATTTGTGTTTCAAATACGATTACAAAGGTTAATCTTATTTGAATAACCATATAATCTGATCTAAATGATTATGAGGTTTTATGCATATTATGACACTTTGGGGGACACTGGACCATTCCTTTTAAGCTACTATTTTATTTTACATGTTTGACACCTTGAAGATTGAAAAAAAAACATAACTTGAATCTACCAAAATGTGAATTAAAGGTGTAAATTGCACCTCTACTCTAAAGTGTCTATGATCTCCCATAATATGATTCTAAATTCTAATGCAGTAAACATAAGAATTACAGGTCTCCCCCTATTACTAACAGTCAACAAAATCAAGCATAGAAACAAACATGAAGAAGTATAGAAGGTATTAAGACCTTAGCAGCAGCTTCAACTGATCCAAGCTTACACTGGATAAGGGTTGAAGAACCTCCTTCCTCAAGTTCCTCACATGCAGAAAGGGAAGGAAAAGTACAGTCCACAGTAGCACTTGCGTCACTATTTATCCGGCTGAGTGGAACGTACCTAGAAAAAAAGTATAAATATGCAACCATAAACCACCATGTACATCATCATGTATAAACAAAAAATTTAGTTTGACTTTTTTCTTTATTGTTATTTTGCAGTAGTGGTTAATGGTCACCACCTGTCATATTAACTATCATATAATGGGGAAACGCTCATAACTTAAACAAAACTACCACCAGTGTCTACCCTAATAAGGAAAAATTGTTTAAGTGGCCCGCATTGATAGTCCTTAATTATAGTACATCCGAACAACTGCAGAGACTCATTGTGTTATCTATAATTTATTAGCGAACCAACAAAATGGAATTTTACATTTCACTATTTGGTTACTATTTTTCCTAAGGTAATCAACACATTTCAGTAGATAGTTAAATGCAACATCATGAGAGAGATTGGTGTCCATCACCCACAGGCCACATCTTCTTGACCGCATTTGTCCAGAAAGTTCTTAAGCAATTGACTCATTCGATTTACAGGTTTGTCTTTTCTTTTCTTTTCTTTTTGAAGGGGATTAAAACTTTAGTCTTAGCTTAGTCCAAGGTAATCAATATTCAAATACATGATTAATATTTCAGTTACTAGTTTCACCAGGTAGTGGTGTTAGTAATAAAATCTCTACAGATGAGAAGATTGTAACAAGGTCCTCTCCGAAATGTGTTATTTAAAAAAAAACAAAGGAACAGGCAGAAAATACAATAAGTTGATTTTTGCACAGCTTTCAAACCAGAAGTGATGGTTCTACCCATTTGTATGTCTATATGAGCAGAACAGGTCAATTCACATCGTATTTCGTTGATGAGTCAAATAAGGAAAAGTGGGTAAAAAAGAATAGCTATGAAGAAAATGGTCAACTAGATCAAAAGTTACCTTAAAGGAATTCAGATGCTTATAACCTCCTAAATTATTTTTATTTATCAAAAGTGAACTATTAATTGAATAAGTTAATTTTGTTCAGTATTGTAAAAATCGGCCTAGGCAGCCACCTAGTCGGTCATAAACCTTGGGGAATAATGGCTACTCCGACTTATTCCTCGGTTTAGGTCAAAGTCAGGCTAGACAGCAAAACAAAATAATAATCTTTTTCATTAACCAAACAGAGAAACTTCATATTTCATTATGTATTGACTATTGAGTATTATTTTAATATTTTCAAATTTGGAATTGAATAATTCATAGTTCACACTTTGATTTTTTATGAGTGTTGGATACTTCAAAGTTAAAAAATGTTTTGAGCTAGTATTTGATGTTTTGAACAATTATATTAGTGTTTCTACACATATGTTTTAAATATGAACATTATTATTATATTTGAGTATTTATGAACATGTAGTATATATAATTTTGAAATTTATATGTAGAAAATTCCAATCCGTGTACTCCCCCCGCCTAGGCCGAGTACTCGCTACTCCTCGCCAACCGCCCAGCTCCCGCCTAGCAAGTTTTGCAACATTGATTTTGTTATCATATTAATTAAAGGGATGTTTACAATTGCTTAAAAGAAATGTCTAATCTGCTTATTGTTTTCTGAAACATGCAGCTTAGCAACTTCAAACTGCTCATTTAAACTAGTTTATTCACTCACAAGAATCGGATGAGCATTTAGATAAGCAATCCCCAAACACCCTCAAAATAGCTTATTCTTATGTCAAATGGAATAAGCAGTTATGCAGTTTTAACAAGCAATCCCGGACACCTGATAATTATTTATCAGATTCAAAAGAAATAGCATCGCAACTGAACCCAACGACAGCAACTTTTGACCTGTACTTAAACTCCCTTGTTTTGACCTGTCACAACCCGCTCCTTTTGCCACCTCAAACTAATAAAGAATCTACTTTGTACTACACCAGACTACATTAGTAGTATAACTTGCTCCTCGCTTAGTATATTAGGTTGTATATTGACGCGTTGGCATACATCACTAGTAAATTGACATGATATAAACTAAAGGATCAGCAACAAGACGGGGGCAAGTTTATAAGGGAACTCAACGTGTCTGAATGGAATTTTCGAATAACTTGGGAGGCAAGCTTCTTATTGATATCACTTACTTTATATAAATAATTACCAAATAATGTTAGTGTAAAGAAAAAGAAAAAATAGAGATAAATAGCTGCTGGGGGAAAAAAGGGAGGGCATCAAGAGTTTTAGAACAACCCAGGGAGTACTCACGGCTCTAATCATGAACGATTTTCTTTTTCTTTGTTTCTTTCACATTTGATTCTAGATTTCTAGTTCCAATCTAATTTCTATCAGTTCGATTCTCATCATAAATATGGTGCTTCCTAGTAAGAGCATTCATCTTGGACATTCATACGAAAACATACTTTTTAAATTTGCAACTTACCCAACATTAAACTAGAAAACTTGACTTTTCATTAAAAACATGTATTCTTTTAGGTAGACATGCAGTCTTATTATAGCTTAGGAGAATATACCTGTAGATATATTCTGGGTCAGTTTCTTCCCTAATATCATGAGGACGGCATGCATCCACTACCATTCGAACCTCTGAATCACCCTTCTTAACAACAATCACATTCCACGCATGAGGTGCGAAATCCAAATATCCTCTCACAAGTTCACATGGTACTCGAGGCTTCACTCGATCACAAAGGTACTGATTAAATGCAAATTGATAAAGCAAAATTAATTCATATTTAGAATCAAGGCGCACGCAAGCACCAAAAGCAAAAAAAAAAAAACATCACAAGTCTAGTAAATTTTAGTCACCTACTCACCTTCATGAGCAATGCCCTATGTCTACAAACACCAAATTGTAGACTCCCTAGAGGGACAAGAATTGATTTTCTACTTGATTTTACCAACTGTAAAGATTTTTCACATAGGCCGAGAAGAACAGCATCCTCAGCATTCTGTTTTGGTGATCTCATTATATTACTGCTGCTGTTCCCAGTTGGACAAGTGCAGACAAAAGGCTTGTTATAGTTTGATCCAGATACCACCTTTCGTGCCCTCTCAACGATTCCACTTCTGTCACTCCCTCCAAAGTGATCCGACACCAATAGAGCAAGCAACGATGCTGCGATCTGTAACTTAACGTCTCCCCCGTCATTAGAGGAACCAGAAATTTGATTTAAAAAATGATACAATAAACCTTGAGCACAAAGTGTCAAAGCATCCAACTCTTCATCCCTTTCCCTGAATGATAACATTTTGTATTGATGAAATTTCAACATGAGACTTGCAATAATATGAATTGTTATTTATATCATTTCAATGTCAATATTAGAAATAAACTACCTGTCGATGACAATAACTTCACGTGAGCCAAGATGAAAGTTTTTCTCGTAACTAGTGAGAGGCAAGAAAGGACGATCACGTCCTGCATCATAAAACCCATCTGGCAAATGATCTTCTATGCTACAGAATGACATTGTACTATATTTACAAGACATATCTAAACATCTGTCATCGATTGATCTCATCGACTTGCTAGGTTTGGGATTATCGAGATTCTCTTCACAATGTCTTTTTGATATTGTATAACCACAACAAGACAAGTGTTGGTCCTCTGTTCGATCAGCCTCTGAAAGTGAATCCAATGAATCATTATTTTCGGTACAATCGTCTTTAACCTCCTCAACACGCTCATGTCGACGGCCAAGTGAATCAACCTGTTGACAACTGTCAGTATCTGAGGCAAGCTCTTTGCTATCGAAATCACCACCAACATTGACTGATGAACCTTCTAGAAGGGATTCAGGTGCGACATCGTTGTCAGCAGCATCACTAGAAGACCCACAACTTTTGGTTGCATGTGGAGTTGAAACGTGAACAGAATCATCACCTTTCCACTTCCTACTGCAATTTAATCGTTCTTGGCGAGCTCTCTGCTGCAAATCGTAACGCCTTCTCCACACTTTTCTAGGTTTTCTTGCTGAGAAACATCTATTTGATGAGGAGGATCCAGTTATATGAATTGATGACAACGATGTAGTTGTATTAATGGAATCATCATGAAGGTCGGTGACACTACTTTCAAATACATCCATCTCTACAGATGAACTGAGTAATTCACCATTTGTCATGTCTTCATCATTTCCCTCTAAATCACATTTTATCCACTCAGGTACTACTTGAGAAAAACTAGAAAGCCTATTGCACTGATAAACAAGAAATATTACAACAGCATCAGTCATGCCGGAATGACATTCAAATACTAATACATGTATAATACGTAAAATGTAACAGAAACAGCTTATATCATCTTCAGACACAGCTGATGTCTTAAGCTGAAAAAGGAAAAAAATGCCAGAATGGGTATGCATGTCTTTCATTCCTTAGTGATATTTCATTCCATTCCCACAACACATCCATACAACATACCAAACACATCAAATGGAGTCCCTATACTGTTGAAACAACAAGAAGCAGCTTAAACCAGCTTCGTATGAATAATGAGCATCAGTATTTAAGCAATTTGGAGAACTATAGAACAATGCTGAGCATGTAATTCATAGAACTTCACTAGAGTAAAATATTTAGCGCTACAATAAAGGAATAATATATTTCTTTTGTTAAGATTGAATCACGCAAAGCATTTATTAGCGGTCAAGAAACAGTTGTACGCAATTACAAATTGTTAATGTACTTCAGGAGTAATATAATCCTATACATAGAAGCATATAGCAATGCTCATAGGTTTCAAGCATTCATACTATAATAGTTTCTTCTAGTAATAGATGAAATTGACATGAAAAGGGATTAGGTTGATTATATATACCTGAAGATTTAGTCTCTGGAGGTTATACATCGTGTCCAGTTCAAGAGACCCCAAGGATGTCAATCTGTTGTTTGAAAGGTCCAAGTGTTCCAATCTTTGTAGAGAAGACAAGGTCGAAGGTATTTGGACCAACTTATTGTTAGCAACTTTCAATGTTATTAGGGCACTCAAACTAGTGATTTCTGCCGGTAAATTTTTCATTTTATTGTGTGAGAGATCTAGATACTCCAAACAACTAAGACAGCCAATTTCTGGAGGCAGATATCTGCAAAATATTAAAAACAACTTTCATCAGTTTCTTTGTGTTAAAAAAGATGGTCATCATCATAAACAAGCAAGAAAAGCAACTGAGAAATTTCCCATTGCTTCGTGTGTCTGGAGCATGAGCATCATAAGAAAAGTAAACAAGTGATAAAAGTGGAGATACTAGAGTAACATAAAGGAGCTAATAATGTTAGAATATCAGTACAGGACTACATGTTACGTAATCACCACCATCAATGCCAAGCAGAATATAAGACATCAACTTAAGTTCTACCTCCAATCACTAAAGCCCTTAGCCCCTTACAATTCAAATCAGGATCTGTACTCACAGACTCCAGAGAAAAAGGTTTTCTAGATAAAATGCTCTAACCTTGAAAAATCTAATCCCCTTATTGTCACACAGAGCAAATATCAGATACGGTAAAAAAAAGGGGATACAATCAACATAAAGCGAAGAGCAACGTGATTAAAAAGTGGTTGCCAAAAAGCCTAGTTTCCAGGAACTTGGTAATAGTTGAACGTTCAAAAACACAATTACACAACTAACATTCTGTGATGCATTATGTGTCATTGCCATTCCAACAATGGATTATTACATGAATCAGTAGCTTGATTAAACTTTTTCTAAATTAAAATGTGGCAACTTTTTTTACACCAAGCAAGATTTGTAACAAAAATTAAAGCAGGAAAAAAACTATGTTTACCTGATAGAAAAATGACAGACAGATAGCTTGGTCAAGCGTTCAAGCCCCATGATATCGGCGAGTAAGGGAAATGCTGAAGGCCTGTGAGGCGCCTTGCTAAGCTCTAGCTCCTTCAAAGCCTTCAATTTTTGAAGAGGTAATCCAGTCAAGCCAGGCAGAGAAATCTTCACTTGCAATCTTTCGAGGTTAACCAAGTTCCCAAACTCCGAAGGAAACAAATTAACTTCGTTTCCAAAGAATTTAAGGGTTTTTAACTTACTCAAACCTCCAATTGATCGAGGAATCAAATTGAATGTATTCTTGTATACATACAAACCGGCAATTGATGCATTATCATCATCACTAATCCTCTTCTCATCCAAAACCTGAAGATCCAAAGTCTTTCCTGAAGCATCTATAGCGGATTCAACATTTGAGTTCTCATCCAATTCTTCTTCGATGTTTTCGGCTGATGTAGTGCTGCAACCGTGCTTATTAGTTGGAACAACAACTTCTTCGTCTGAATTCAATATCTGCATCGTGAGATTTTGCTAGGGTTTGGAATTTGAATTGAAGAAGCATGTGAAAGGAGAAAAATTATGGATTCGGATGACACATTACGTTAGTCAACAACGATTATGCCCAAATTGGTAAGCTTTGGAGGCGAAGAAGAGTAAGAAAGAAGGTTTGAGGGGATTCGGCTTTCAGAGCAAGAACCCTAAAAACTACAGAAGACGAGGGTATATGTACGGTGGAATGGGTATTTTAGTAATTTTAAACGATGGTAGGCATCCGACATCCGTTTAGCGGTGGTTTGTATACTTCGATCTTTTTATTATTGTGAACACCAGCTTAACATCCCGTTTTCTATTAATATTAATATTAACTAGATAATTATCTCGTGTACTATCTATATATATATAGGGTAGAAATAACTAATGTTAAATAATAATAAATAATGTTATTAAATTATTTTCTAATCTTCTAATATATGTAAAAGATTAATTTGAAAAAAATTATTATATAATCTGAACCCTTCATTTATTAAAAAGATATATTTATAGTCGTTAATTCTTTTAATTCTACAATTTTAATTTTGACTTTTTAAAGTCAAATTAATATGAATTAGATAAAGATAATCTTTAATTAAATCAATGATAAATATAAAAAAAGTTATTTTCTTTAATCTTCTAATCTTCTAATATATATAAAAGACTAATTTGAAAAAAATTATTAGATGATCAGGACCTTTTATTTAATAAAAGATTTAATCTTGACCGTTAATTACTTTAATTCTAAAATTTTGATTTTGACTTTTTAGAGTCAAACTAATGTGAATTAGATGAAAAATAAACTTTAAATAAATTACATTTAAAATTAATTTGTAGATAGGTTTAGAAGGTGATAAAGATGATTATACATATATGTAAATCTTCTAATATATATATATATATATATATATATATATATATATATATATATATATATATATAAAGAGCTAATTTGATAAAAAAAAAATTAATGATCTAAACTATTCATTTTTTAAAAATTTAATCTTTACCATTCATTCACTTAAAATCAAAATCAATTTTGACTTTTAAATTCAAATGTATTAGAGGTAATTTCATATATGCCTTTATTAAATCATATAAAATCGTATTATATTTATCCTTTATAATATTCTAAAATTTCATATTTAACCAAATTTTTAGTTCTATCATTTAAAATATTTTACAATCATTTTAATTCCTTTTTAAATATAACCAACATTGTAAGACATAGTTTCATAAACTCACCCACTTAGATTCCTTTTCGCCATTTACCTGGGAAGAGTTCTTACATTTCCTCTATTTCTATTTTATACTTTCTCTCTATCTATATTTGATTCTTTTTCATCTTTCTCGATCTGCACTCTCTATAGTAGTTTTGCTCTCTCGCTGGTGAAGTCACCATAGAATCACCACCACCATAGTGAAGACCACCATCGAGTGTCCCACTCGCCACTACTAGCGCCGGATTTTCTTCCCTAGCATTGATTAGGGTTCGCTTCCCAACATTGACAATTTGTTAGGCATCACCACAATATATAGTCGTTTGTGCTTGTTTAGACATTGCATGGGTTTGAAGACCACCATGTTTGTCCTTGTTTGTGTTTGCAACAGGTTTAGTTTGTCTTCATTGATTGATTTTAGTTCTATTATTATTTTTAGTTTGTTTGTTCAAATATTTTATTTTAGTTTGTATGTTTCTTACGTTATATATTAAAATGCTTCGTTGTAGTCTGGATTTATGGTTTTTTTTTAGTTTATTTTTATGTGGTTGATTTTAGTATGGATCCAGGGTTTCAAATCTTTGTAATTGATTTCATATCATCGATCGATGTTAGTCTGCTTGTTTGTTCAAATAATCTATTAATTAGGGCTTTTAGGTTTTAATTTTTGTTTACTATAAAATTGTTCACTATATGTTCTAAGAGTCAGCTTCAATGGATGTTGTAATTAGGGTTCTAAGAATCAACTTCTTTCCATATTACTTCTCTAATGTCAGGTTCGGGGTATCGGGTTTGGATACTGTAGGTCACAATTGTATCAAGTATTTGTCAAACAAATGAAGCAATACCACAATAATCTATGTATGAACTTGAACATGAATGATGAATATGGAGAGAAACGGTCAAACTTCACATAAAACCGTAAATTTGAATTGTACTGCCTATTTAATTCAGGAACAAAATGTGAGTTTTAATACCCCTTTTGAGGTATTTACATTTGTACCATAAACTACTAGAAAATATAAAAATTAACACTAAACTCACTAGAATGTATTTGAACATAATTTAGGACCTAACAATCTCCCATTTGT
This sequence comes from Pulicaria dysenterica, assembly GCA_947179395.2. Classification (NCBI taxonomy): domain Eukaryota; kingdom Viridiplantae; phylum Streptophyta; class Magnoliopsida; order Asterales; family Asteraceae; genus Pulicaria; species Pulicaria dysenterica. Next base: position 49,505,223 of record OX359294.1, on the reverse strand, counting down.
GTTCAATTTACAATTAAGCATAGAAATGATAATACTCTATTCAAGCACCGAACATTCTCCCTATTTAGAATATACAAAGATTCTTTTTCTTTCTGCAATAAACTTTAGGAGATCGTTCTTTGAAACTTTGAGTCTTCACGAGATTTCAAAGACTCGACCTTGGTGATCAGGTTGCCTATCAAAGATTGCAGTAGAAGTTTCGGGCTTATCAGAATTTCCAACCATGATCATCTCTTTTGTCTTCTCACGAACGATCTTGAGTTTTACACGAAAGTAATCTTTGTTGATTATGCACTAATGTTGTTCGAGGGTTGAATTGGCTGTTTCAGCACATTTGAAATTTCCTTTGAACAAAATTTGCTCCCCCTTCTAAATTAGCTCAAGATATTTAAAATCTGAATTTTTTTCAGAACCTTGCTCTCTTTCAAATTTGTAAACAGTTGTCTTCTTCTCTTTGAAATTTGTCAGCTGTCCTTGATTCGTCTTCTTTGGAAATAAAGATCTCATCTACTCAAAATGTAAGAAACAGTTGAAATTTTAAGACACACTGCACTTGATATATCAACTCCCCCTTGACATGTGAATTATGTTCCTTAGACTTGAATCTCCCATTCATGATGGTCAGGATCCATCATGATCAACATGCTTTTGTAAACTAGCTTCAATTTGATACTGGCATGACTCTATCAGAATGATATGACAATTAACGCATCCATTGTAACATCGGGAGCACATAGATTTCCCGTTAACACCTCAGTTTAAATAAACTGAGTGACCTACATTCAGCGTTGGCTTGATGTTAGCACTGGTATAATTTCCATCTATCATTGTATATATATCATAAAGATATTACTCAAGATGTTCTGTCACTGTCACACAAACATGCCATGAGATATTACTCAAGATGTTCTGTCACTGTCACACAAACATGCCATGATTCCACCGAATGTCCTAGAAGAAAATAATATTGCAATTGGCTCTAGACTCAATAAGTGCAAGAAAGAAGTCGGGGACCGGAATAGTTGTCCTCCTATTTTCAATATCAACAATCACAAATGAGATGTCAATAGTGTATGTGAAAAATCTCCGTGTGAAGTTGAAACAATTATCCTTTAAGAGAGAATCGAGTAGCTAGGTAGGGTTAGTGCATTGCATCACTGGATCCATGATATCTACTTCAATACCAGTATGAAACTAGTAGTAGATGTGGCTACCCAAATATTTGGTAAGGTTTGGTAAGAATCTTTTTTTTTCTTTTGATCCTATCTCACACCCTCGGCTCTTGCATATTTTTCAACTTCTCCCACAAACTTTATTTCCAAAATGAATGTATCTTTGTTTGGATACTTTCTATCAGCAATGAATATGAACAAACAGAAAAATATTCAGGAAGATATATTGTTCATAAGAATCAAGAAGAATGATTTTTAGAAGATATCATGTTGATATGGATTGTCAAAAATGATTTGAACAATCAAAGGAAACGAACAATCAAAGATTTATAAAATAACAGAATGATTTGTCAAAATTGAGCTCAAATCAATTCGTTGATCATAAGCACCCACATCTCCTGTTCCACTCTTCTCGATTTCATTTAATCTCTGCACACCAAACAATATCTCATGATAACGGATTATGCTCACCTATTTGACCTAATAAACCTGTAACACCCTATAAATGGGTCTAGCAGTGTAGTGTTGTACTTTGTGCTTTGTTACTTGTAAAGTGACTTTAAGTGAAATAATAAAGTGTTATGTGTGATATTTGTGTCTTGTGTTTATTATGTGATTATGTGAATAGTGTAAATCGTGTTTTAATAGTGATAAAGTGTTATACGGTTTCGTGTTATGATTCCGTAGATATCCCCGTTAGTTGAAACGGGATGGCGTGTGACAAGTTATAAGTTGGAAAGGGGAACAAAATACCCCGTGTTTAATTATTGACCCCAAGGTCGGTTTATATGTCTGCCTTATCCCCTGGAGTCAATCAAACACACACACTAAAACACATACAAACATACGAGAGCTCACACACATATTTCTCTCAAGATTGAAGTAGAAATCAAGATCCAATCTGTTGCAAGGAGTTCTCTAGCTGATTCATGTACTAAATCAGTTGCTTCTTCTTCTATTTGTAAGTGTTCTTTGAAGCTCAAGTTCTTGTTTTGGTTCTTGAAAGGGTTACACCACTTTAATGGTGTAGATCACGTTTTTTATGGTGGGTTTTGGTGTCAAGTATGTTTGTTAGTGTCTTTGGGTGTCTAATGAAGTATACAAATGATTAAAAACTGAGTTTTGGTCGAAAAAGGGGTAAAAATCGGGATTTGCAGGTCTGATTGACGAACAAGGACGAAGTCTGCTGTGCAGACCCTTCCTACCCCCGTAGGGATAATTTCCTACCCCCGTAGGGATAATTTCCTACCCCCGTAGGGAAAAGTTCCTACCCCCGTAGGGGGGTGTTTTTCAGAGTTTTTGAAATTAAGCCCCGTAGGGAAGAGATTCTAAGGCTTATATTTTGTTACTTGAGTAGGAGCTTCGCTCGACTAGGGAGCTACTGAGGGAAGCTATTAAGGGCAAGCAACGTGAGCAGTGATCTTTCAAGAAATTCAAGTCTTGCGGGCCTAAGGTGTATGAGGGTAGTGATAATCCCTCAGAGACTATCCGCTGGCTGCGTGAGACTGATCAAGTGTTCGAGTCCTGTGATTGTGAAGATGAGAACCGTGTCAAGTATGCGGTTCGTATGTTGAAAGGTAAAGCTTTAGATTGGTGGGACACCGTGAAAGATACAGTGAGCAAAGAGGTGATCGCTGCTCTGACTTGGGAGCAGTTTGCTGAGAAAGTGAAGAGGAAGTACTGTACCGATTATGATTTGGAGAGGATGGAGAACGAGTTCAATGCTCTCCGTAAGGGAGACAAACCGGTGGAGGACCTTATCCATGCCTTTACTGATAAGGTAAGGTTTATACCACACCTTGTGACTGATGAGAGGGCAAAAATGCGGAAGTTTGTGAATATGCTGCCGCTAGAGGATCGAGCTCATGTGAGAGCTGCAGTTTCTTTGGATCGGGCGTTTGAGATAGCCCGACAGATTGATGGTGATCGTCGCCAGTGCAAGGGTGATCAGACTGTGGAGGGCCAGAAGAGGAAGTTTCAGCAGTATTCAAAGGCTGGTACTTCAAAAGGGAAATCTGCTGCTGGTGGGAAAGTGGATTCGAGTAAGAAACCGAGGTTTGATAATCCTTGGTGTTCTTTATGTCGTACTTACCATTCTGGTGACTGCTCGAAGGCTACTACCAGATGTATGAGATGTGGTGAGAAGGGGCACGCAGCTACAGAGTGCTCGTTCAAAGAGAATGTTTGTTTCAAGTGTCAAAAGCCGGGGCACAGGATTACAGAGTGCCCTAAGAGACAGAGGGGTGATACGGGAGCTGGAGCTGGTGGGTCCTCTGCTCAACCTAAGAAAGATGGCGCTCCTCGTGCCAAGAGTCGGGCTTTTAAGATGACAACTGAAGAAGCTAAAGCTGCTGGAGACGTGATCACTGGTACTTTTCTTGTAAATTCTTTTCCAGCATGTGTGTTATTTGATTCTGGAGCTACCCATTCTTTTATATCTGTGGCTTTTCTTGATAAACTGCAATTGCCTATATATGTGTTACCTGAGCCGATTAAAGTTGAAATTGCTAGTGGTAAGGTAGTTTCGGTTACGGATAGTGTTCCCTGTGTTAACCTTGACGTGGACGGGAATAGTTTCCCTATTTCTTTTCTTCTTATGCCAATTGCGGGCTTTGATGCGGTCGTTGGCATGGATTGGCTCAGTAGTCTGAACGCGGAGATTCTGTGTTCGAAAAAGATGGTGAAGATTCCTTTACCTGATGGGTCTTGTGCTGTAGCTCGAGGGGAACGTCGAGAGTCTGATATTCCTCTTATTTCGGTGATGAAAGCTCAGAAATCGATTTCTAAAGGCTGCGAGTTTTATCTAGCTCACGTAATTGATGCAAAGCTAGAAAAGCAAGTGGTCAAAGATATTCCGGTAGTGTCAGATTATCCGGAGGTGTTTCCAGACGAATTGCCGGGTTTGCCGCCGGTAAGAGATGTAGAGTATAAGATTGACCTTGTTCCAGGGGCAACGCCTGTAGCTAAAGCTCCATACCGTCTTGCTTCTTCAGAGGTGCGAGAGATGATGACTCAGTTACAGGAGTTACTTGACAAAGGCTTTATTCGCCCAAGTTCATCCCCGTGGGGAGCTCCTGTGTTATTTGTGAAGAAGAAGGATGTAACTATGCGTATGTTTATCGATTACCGGGAGCTGAATAAGTGAACGGTAAAGAATAAATACCCTCTTCTGCGTATTGATGATTTGTTCGATCAGTTACAGGGAGCGACTTGCTTCTCTAAGATTGATCTTCGTTCTGGCTACCACCAGGTGCGGGTTAGTGAAGATGATATTCCTAAAACTGCTTTCCGCACTCGATATGGCCACTATGAGTTTTTGGTTATGCCGTTCGGCTTAACCAATGCGCCTGCTGTGTTTATGGATATGATGAATCGGATTTGTCGTTCTTTCTTGGATAAATCCGTAATTGTGTTTATCGATGATATTCTTGTGTATTCTCGAAGTGAAGCCGAGCACGAGTTGCATTTACAACAAGTTCTTGAAACTCTCAAGCGAGAGAAGCTTTATGCAAAGTTTTCAAAGTGCGAGTTCTGGCTTCGTGAAGTGCATTTCCTTGGTCATGTGATCTGCAGAGATGGTGTTAAAGTGGATCCGACGAAAGTCGATGCAGTGATGAACTGGGGAGTTCCCCGAACTCCTTCTGAAGTTCGTAGTTTTCTCGGTCTAGCTGGATATTATAGGCGGTTTATCCGTGATTTTTCTAAACTTGCAGGTCCCTTGACTAAGCTTACTCGGAAAGACGTTGCTTTTGTGTGGTCGGAGGCGCAAGAACAAGCGTTTCAATCTTTGAAACAGCTATTGTGTGAGGCTCCGATTCTTTCTTTGCCCGATGGGTCTGATGACTTCGTCGTTTATTGTGATGCTTCTTATTCGGGGCTTGGCTGCGTGTTAATGCAGCGTGATAAAGTGATAGCATATGCGTCTCGACAGTTAAAGCCACATGAAGGTAACTATCCGACCCATGATCTTGAGCTAGCTGTTGTTGTGTTTGCTCTGAAGCTGTGGCGGATTATCTGTACGGTACCAAGTGTGTGGTCTGTACGGATCATAAGAGTCTGCAATACGTGTTTACACAGAAAGAGCTCAATATGAGACAGCGGCGTTGGCTCGAATTGATCAAAGATTACGACTGTGAGATCCGTTATCATCCTGGTAAATCCAATGTAGTGGCGGATGCTCTTAGTCGCAAAAGCTCGTCGGCTGAGGCGAAATTCATGAAACTTGTGGTGGTTCCTGATATTCTGGCGAGATTGAAGGAAGCACAGTCTGTTGCCTTGCGTGACGAGAATCTTGCTGTTGAAGTGATGCGGAAGCAAAAGGATCTGCTTGCAGATGATAGCCGGGGGCTAAAGACTTTTCAGTATCGTGTTTGGGTGCCTCTGTATGGGGGAAATCGTGAATTGATTCTGCAAGAGGCTCACCAGTCTCGACTGTCTGTTCATCCGGGCAGCACCAAAATGTACTATGATCTGAAATATTTGTACCGGTGGTCTACTTTAAAGCGAGACATTGCTTCCTACGTGGAAAAGTGTCAAATATGTGCACAAGTGAAGACTGAGCACCAGAAGCCATACGGTAATCTTCAGCAACTCGAAATTCCTGAGTGGAAGTAGGATAATATTACGATGGATTTCGTGACAAAGTTGCCAAAAACGCTCAGAGGGCACGATGCGGTTTGGGTCATAGTTGACCGTTTGACTAAAAGTGCTCATTTTCTGGCTATCAGCGAGTCTACCTCGTTGGATAAATTAGCAAAGTTGTAAATTGCTGAAGTGGTGTCGCGCCATGGACTGCCGTGTTCTATTGTGTCAGATCGCGATCCGCGGTTTACTTCGAATTTTTGGCAGAGTTTACAGCGTGAGCTTGGCACTCGTGTTCACTTAAGCACGGCGTACCATCCTCAGACAGACGGCCAGTCAGAGAGGACTATCCAAACCCTGGAGGACATGCTTCACGCATGTGTACTTGAGTTCGGTGGAGCGTGGGATTCACATCTGCCGTTGATTGAGTTTGCTTATAACAACTCATACCATTCCAGTATTGGGATGCCTCCATTCGAGATGTTATACGGGAGACGTTGTCGCACTCCCACGTGTTGGCTAGAGCCTGGCGAGAAGCAGTTCGCCGAACCTGAGATAGTGCAAATTACAGCTGATAAAGTGAGAGTGGCGCGTGAAAAGCTGAAAGCCGCTCGTGATCAACAGAAAGTGTACGCTGACCCGAGACGTCGGCCGGTGGTGTTTAATGAGGGCGATCGGGTTTTCCTGAAAGTCTCTCCGTGGAAGGGTGTTATCTGATTTGGCCGTAAAGGCAAATTGAGTCCGCGTTTCATAGGACCGTTTAAGATCCTACGCAAAGTCAATGAGCAAACTGTGTCTCTGGAGTTACCTCCAGAACTTGAGGGTATTCATAATACCTTCAACATGTGTTAACTGCGCAAGTGTAAATTGGATGAGAGTCAGATTCTACCGTTGCAAGAGCTGAGAATTGATGCTTCAAAGCGTCTTGTTGAGGAACCTGTTGAGATTCTCGGCTCAAAGACTAAAAAGCTGCGTAAGAAAGTGATCAAGCTCGTTCTCGTGAAGTGGAAATATAACCTAGGTTTGAATATGACCTGGGAAACTGAAGATGACATGCGAGTTCGATATCCCCACCTGTTCGTGAGTGATCAGATTCCGAGGACGGAATCTTCTTAAGGGGGGTAGATTTGTAACACCCTGTAAATGGGTCTAGCAGTGTAGTGTTGTACTTTGTGCTTTGTTACTTGTAAAGTGACTTTGAGTGAAATAATAAAGTGTTATGTGTGATATTTGTGTCTTGTGTTTATTATGTGATTATGTGAATAGTGTAAATCGTGTTTTAATAGTGATAAAGTGTTATACGGTTTCGTGTTATGATTCCGTAGATATCCCCGTTAGTTGAAACGGGATGGCGTGTGACAAGTTATAAGTTGGAAAGGGGAACAAAATACCCCGTGTTTAATTATTGACCCCAAGGTCGGTTTATATGGCTGCCTTATCCCCTGGAGTCAATCAAACACACACACTAAAACACATATAAACATACGAGAGCTCACACACATATTTCTCTCAAGATTAAAGTAGAAATCAAGATCCAATCTGTTGCAAGGAGTTCTCTAGCTGATTCATGTACTAAATCAGTTGCTTCTTCTTCTATTTGTAAGTGATCTTTGAAGCTCAAGTTCTTGTTTTGGTTCTTGAAAGGGTTACACCACTTTAATGGTGTAGATCACGTTTTTGATGGTGGGTTTTGGTGTAAAGTATGTTTGTTAGTGTCTTTGGGTGTCTAATGAAGTATACAAATGATTAAAAACTGAGTTTTGGTCGAAAAAGGGGTAAAAATCGGGATTTGCAGGTCTGATTGACGAACAAGGAGGAAGTCTGCTGTGCAGACCCTTCCTACCCCCGTAGGGATAATTTCTTACCCCCGTAGGGATAATTTCCTACCCCGTAGGGAAAAGTTCCTACCCCCGTAGGGGGGTGTTTTTCAGAGTTTTTGAAATTAAGCCTTATGTGGCCGTAGTAAGATGTTTCTGCGGCCGTAGGAGGGGTTTGCTGATGTCCTGCGGCCGTAGGACATGTTTACTGCGGCCGTAGGAGGCTGTTCAGTGTTGACAGCTTATGTAACTTGTGTTCTAACCTGTGTGTGTTACGTGTAAGTGATAACCAAGCCTGAACCTTATGTGTTAGGTGATTCGGACGACTCAGTGTGTTCTTGGGATTCTCGGGTTCATATCTGCCTCTTGTGATATCGAGGTGAGTACCGGTTTCCCATAAGACTCAGTAAGTAGGGCTATTGTGTGCCTGTATTGTGTGCTATGTGATATAGTGATACAGTGTTATAAGTGATACCATGTGATATAAATTGTGATATGTGATACGCATGCGTACTGTGGACCCTATGGGTCAAACGTGTTTATGATTCCTGTCCGGACAGACGCAGGGGTTGAGGTCAGTCGCCGATGCGGCTGGGTCCCTTGAGTGTTATTCAGGGATTAGCGGTTCCTATGAGTGATTTTCTGGGATAAAGGTTCTGCAGGCCGCCGTTCCTCGACAAACAGTGGGGTCTTGGTTTGTAACTAAGGCCTAATTTGAGCCCAGGTGGCTCCGCAACGTGCTCAGGGGGTTGCTCTTCGCTTCCCCTCCAGCATGGATTGGTGTTGCTGATTTTCTCAGTTGGATTCGTTGAGCGAGATTTGCAACCCCGCGAGATATGATCTGACCTGTCGGCACACCGCTATGTGATAACTTAGCATTGTGTGTCGTATTGTGACGTGATAGCATGCTTATTGGTGCTTATGTGATACTTGTACTCACTAGCTAGTGTAGCTAATGTTTCGTGATATTTCCCTTTTCGCAGGTTAGTGATCAGATGGCCTGGCGAGGCGGGTTGCTGTGGGTAGTGTTATTGTATATATCTTTTGGAACACTAGTAGTTTATTAACTCTGATACTGGATAACGATGGTCGGTGCGTAATGGTAACAATGACTTAGTTTTGGTACTTGGCTTGATTCGTTGTTTGTGATCGCCAAGTTGATAAGCAGTACTTAATATGTAATCAGTGGTTTATTCCGCTGCAAACTTTTGGTGTAATTAAAGTTTTAATTTACTCTAATTATAAGCTCGTGAAACCGGTGTTACAAAACCGTTACTAATTTGTTATGATAAAGGTGAACTCCAGGGGCAGGTCCTTCCGGCTCTAGATTGACCATAGGAGTAAGTAAATTTTTACACTCCTCACTTATGGTGCAATTCGATCAACAGAATACAATCAATCAATCATAGATGTAAGATTGATTACCACAAATTGGCATAGGATGAATACTTTCCAGAATGAATAAAACGAGGAAGAATTTCATAATGATACAAGATGGATTTCAAAAAATAAAATATGATCATGCGAATGATCAACAAGGAAACAAGCAAGGTATCAAAATGAAGCAAAAAATGAATACCTTCTTGAGCTAGAAAAAAATTTAAATGTTTTTGTATTTTTAACATTTGTATTGTTTTTGGATTTTCACTTTTCAATGTTTTTGGATTTTCTATAATGAAACAAGAAAAAAATATTTTTGTGAAACATTTTCTGATTTACTCCCCCTACAAGCATGCATAGAAAAAATATATTAGTAAGAAAATATGTGCACACTGCCATACTTGAGGATCCTGAAGAGTTGTGTTTCCCCTGCAAGTAATAATCATCAACACATAAGTTATATCAAATAATGATAACTCACAAAAAGTAAGCTTCTCATATCATCAGTCTCGGGCCGAGCTAATCAGAATGATGTGTAAGATTAATTGCATTGAACACTCTTCTTTATTCTAGCCATGAGATTTGAACTTCTTCGCGTATTGAACACACAGTTGTTTTGACTTCACAGTATTCTCGAGAGTGTAAATGTGGTGTTCCAGAATGTCTCAAGGCTTCTCTGCAAAAAAAATTATGCAGATTTTGGTATCCGTTTGTGTTTGGGTCTAGCTGGATTAAGAGAACTAACTACATATTCGTTTTTAGACATCCACTTGTAGTTAGAATTCAATTTCTCTTTTTGAATATTCTGAATTACCAAGAATGTGTTCACTCTTTAAGAGAAGTACAAATTTTCTCTTTTGATAAACTTATCAGATGCTTAATAGAATCTACCTTAAACTGATATTTCACATCACATTTATCTAAAGCACCCCAACAAGAGTTAATGAAAGTAGAACATTCATACTTCCTATCATTAGCATGTGAATGAACGTTAAAATTACAATGTAACTCTTTTGGGACACGAGCTTTATCAATAGGAGAATTGTATACAAATTGTTTGTTTTCTTGGAAAAGCTTCTTTTTAACCTCAAGCAAACTCTTCCTTTTCTTAAGCCACAAAGCTCTTTTGTTTTGCCTTTTACATAGCAACTTATCAGTTATCACATCCATACCAGAGTTAGCAGATTTAGAAATTGGTATATGGTGTATTGATTCTAGCTTCGAAGACTTACCCTGGTAAATCTTAGCTTTGAGAGTTGGTTTCACAAAATGAGAAGAGTTGTCAAATGAACCGAAATTATTTGAATTCTTCTTGTCATTCTGAGAATTGGTGAAGACCAATTGCAGGAAGATTAGTAACCTCTGAAAAACAAGAGTCGGGAGTATTAGAACATCATTGATGATATTGGAACACATTTCTAGTCATAGCATGATTCTGAGAATTATGTTTTGTGTTAACAGATTTTGTGTCCTTAGAATGCTTGAAAGTTGGTTTTGAAGATTCAACTGGATAAATCTTGACTAGGATTTGTCTTCTCTTCTCTTTGTTGGTTGAGAAAGTTTGTAAATCATGTTCCAATTTCTGAACTCTATGTACAAACTTGTTTCTTTCAATCTCAAAATGCTCTATTTCATCCAAAAATTGTTGCTCAAGATTTCTTATCTTAGCACTCTTTTCAATTTCAAGATCATGATACTTGTTTTATGATATCTTGACTTTTTCAGTCAATTCGGAGATTTGTAGAACTAACTTGGTATTTTCTTCTTCGAAATTATCTGCTATCTTTTTCTCAGTTTCAATATTTTTCCGACTGAGTTTCTCCTTTTCAGGTCCATCACTTTAACTCTTTCACTTTCAACCTTTGGAGTATCATGAAGAACATTTGAATCGTTAGGAACACAAGTTTTTTTTCCTAATTTCTTCTTCCCTTTTCAGATCTAAATGACGTTTAATGGTACGAAATTGTTCAACCAAAGTGGTATCACAATATATGTAACAATACTCATCACCATCTCGAGACATGCATGTTTTTGTAGTGATATTTTTATCAACTATGAGATTGTATGTAACATCCTAATTTAGGGCCTGGTTGTACATAGTTGTACCTTAAGTTTGTTAAGTTGTACGTTGGTTTTAACCAAGTTGTTTAAGTTGTTTTGTTGCTTAATTGTTGTTATTTGTTGGTACACGTGGCTATGTGGCTAAAATTAGAAGTGTTTCATAAATAGAAAATGTTGGTAAATAGTTGAACGGTTTCAAATAATGATTCCGAAAATATCTCCGTTAGTTAAAACGGATAAACCTAAGTTGCTTTAGAAGTTGAATAGGAGAACAAAATACCCACACGGGGTATTAAACCCCTTTGGGTCGGTTTAAAGGGGATGTTTATCCCCTGGTTACACCCTAGAACACACAAAAAAACACAACAACATACACACATACGTACGGGACCATCTATACACACACATATTTGGAGTTTTGGAAGGGAAATCAAGGATTGTTGATTTGCAGCGGTAGATACAAGCTAAATCTGTTCTCGTTGTGATTATTGCTGGTTTTGTAAGTGTTCTTCTTCAAGTACTTAGTTTTTCGATTTTGAGTGTGATAATCCAATTTAAGGGTTTAAATTGGATTCTATGGGTTGTGATATGTTAAGAATCGTGTAGGAAGCTTGTAGTGATGTCAAGTAACATGTATAAATGTTTAAAGTTGAGTTTAGGTCGATTAAATGGGTAAAAAAACCCGAAGAACAGTCGCTGTGCTCGAACAGAGCAAGAACACTCTGTAACGAGTGTCCTTGCGGTCGCAAGGGTATTGCCTTGCGGTCGCAAGCATGTCAAGAGGTCACTTGCGGTCGCAAGCAATGGGTCTTGCGATCGTAAGCTTGTTGCGTTATGGTTTACCGTCTAAGGACGAAGGAAACATAACTTGCGATCGTAGGTACATAACTTGCGATCGTAAGCCCCAAGATACCACCTTTGCGGTCGCATGGAGATGTCTTTGCGGTCGCAAGTTGGGGTGGTTTGGGTAGGACCCTTGCGGGCGCAAGGTAAACCCTTGCGGTCGCAAGTGGGGTGTTGAAATGACCCTTGCGGTCGCATGTGAAACCTTTGCGGTCGCAAGCAGGGGTTGATGTTGGCAGTTTTGTGGTATTGTTGTTTAATTCTCGTTGGTTGTCGTTGTTTGGTGTCTAAGCTTGACCCTAATGTGTTAGGTGATTCGGACGATTCCGTGTGCTCCTGGGATTCCCGAATTCATATCTGCCTCTTATAATCTCGAGGTGAGTACCGGTTTTCCCATGAGTCTCGGTAAGTAGCGTTGTCTATTGTTTATTGAGATATGTGGTTTATGTCGCACACGTGCGTATATGAGGTATGTTGTACCATGTTATTGTACATTGTTGCCATGTTAAGTTGCTTTACAAGTTGGTTATGAATCACATGCGTATAGTTGAACCCATTACGGGTAGTAGTTGTATATGTGGTACTAGTCCGGACTGATGATGGCATGGTTAAGGTCAGCTTTCTTCCCGAAGGCTGGATCCCTTTGATGGAATAATGGGGATCAACGGTACCCGGTGTGCAGCACGCCGGGGTGGTCTTGCAAACCGCCGCTCCTTAACGTGAGTTGGGATCTTAACTTCAGTTGAGATCCAAGATGTTGAGCTTCGAGCTTCGTAACGCGTTTGGTGGACTGCTCTTCGCTCCCCCACCATTGCGGATAGTTGTAGCTGATGGTCCCCAGTTTGAATCGTTGAGTGGGGTTCCCTTCCCTGCGAGATATGATTCCTACTGACTCGTTGGCGCGACACTATATGTTAGGATAGCCTTATGTGCTGTCCCGTAGTTGGGATAACTTGCTTATTGATGCTTATGTGTTAATCTGTACTCACTAGCTAGTTGTAGCTAACGGTGCCTAAATTTACCTTTTTGCAGATGCGCAGTAGTTGGCCTGGTGAGGCGGGACCGTTGGTAGTTGTTGTACATACCTTTTGCGGAACACTGCTCGTTGTAAATATTGTGATCCGATGGTCGGTAGTGTCGTTTAGTTGGTAACACCTGACAGTTGAACTTGGCGTATTTTTGATGTATTTTTAACTGCCGAGTCAGTTAACACTTATAATACTTTATAATGACGTTTACTTCCGCTGCTGGCTTTTATTATATAAGTTTAAAAAGCCTAAATTTTCCCTAATTTTAAGCGCGTGAAAACCGGTGTTACATTGTATAAGTCAACCTCACCACGTATGCAGTTTGTGTCTTTAATAAAACTCAAATTTTCCATTTTTCTTTACAAAATCTTGATACTTGAAACTCGAATCTTTAAATCCATTCCTACTCTGATACCAATTGTAGGTCACAATTGTATCAAGTATTTGTAAAACAAATGAAGCAATACCACATAATCTATGTATGACCTTGAACGTGAATGATGAATATCGAGAGAAACTGTCAAACTTCATACAGAACCGTAAATTTTGAATTGTACTGCTTATTTGATTCAGGAACAAAACATGAGTTTTAATACCCCTTTAAGGTATTTATATTTTGTACCCTAAACTACTAGAAAATATAAAAACTAACAATAAACTCACTAGAATGTATTTGAACACAATTTAGGACCTAACAAATACGAGTTTATTAATTGCCCAGACTTGTTGCCTATGATAGGTGATGTTAACATCATGTATCATTTCCCCAAAACTCAAACATAGTGAACTATTAAACATATGAAAATCAAAATCAATTCATTGAACACACATATCTCACATTCATCCCTCACTACCTTCTCTATTTAGATAGAGAGAACGAGGAGAGAGAAAGAGGAGAGAAAGGGTTATATGTGGGTGTAACCCCCCGAAATAGTAAGTTTGTAGTTTAAATTAATTGACAGAGTTTTATATTTATGCATGTGTTTATGAAATAATTAAAGTGCTAAATAGGTATGGGTTCAATATGGTTAAGTAAGCCGGGGATTGAAATTGTGATTATACTATTCTATTATACGCGTATTTGTTTAGTGTTTGTGATAATTTTATGATAAAGAAAATGCATGGGACTAGTTTTGTCAAAGAGCCAAAGATGTGTATCTATATAAGAACTCCAAGACTCTTAAAAATATAAAAACTTATGTTGTTGCTGGGAAAGTTCGAGAAAGGAAAAGCTGAGGAGAATTTTTGCTTTTGGTAAAAATCAAAGGTAATTTGAAGAGCTATTTGTTAATCAAGAGAAAGGTATGTATGTAGCATAAGTTAAATTACTGTTAATCTTGGATTTTAGTTAACTTTTGGAAGGATGAATATTCTTGGTGTAATTTTAGTAAGTATGTAATGATTTTGAGACTAAATTTCATAGCTAACATGTATTATAATGAATGCTAGAGTAGTAAAGGGTTGAATCGTTTTTAATGGGATCAAATGACCCATAAATGGTTAATTTGATGTTCGTAAGTGTTTTAAGTTGCAAATTGGTATATAAAAAGTGTTGGAAACTACTAGTTTGTGTCGAGTTTGTATTTTTGGCTGGATTTATAGTTGTTTCCGTGAAACAATCTGATGGTAAATGGTCAACACGGGTCGTGTCGATGGCGGTAAGCCGTATAGAATGACTTTGTAGGGTACATGGGTCGCATCATATGGTATACGGACCATGTTATACCCTTGATGACATAGGCCATGTAGCAGAAGCCTAGCCGTGTACCACTAAGGTGACACCCGAGCCTTGTTAATAAACACGAGCAATGTAGGGTTAGGGTTAGTCATCAGTATGGCATAACTAGTGGAGTGGTCTAAGGTGGCCATGTATACTGACATGAGCGGTGTCTGAGGTTATGTCCTTTGTTGACTAAAGAGATTTTTAGTTGTTTAAAAAAATTAATTAGATGATAATTCTCTGTAGGTGATCATTGAACAACTTTTTTGTAACTTTGTGGTTTCGGAAATGTTCAAATCTTTTTTATAAACATCGCAGTGAAAATAGTATTTATTGTCATTAAATGTCAACAAAGCATCATTATTAAAACACTACATTACCATGCAGTCAAACTATCTTTAATATAGTTCTTACAATCGTTTAAGTAAACAACCACAGGGCGGCACTAAATTAAATCAAACATCAAGCTTGGCTACCCATTGTGCCCACTCTCACGAGTACTAGACGCATTTCAAGAAACAAAGAAACAAGTGTTAGCTTACACCTCGTGAGTCAACAATACGTAAAAAAATCTTTCTTTTAAGTCAATCACTAAATAGGTTTAGGTCCAATCCGTAGTTTGACCCACCCACATATCATCATAATCTCCGCGTGGTCAAGTTTCATGTTTTAAGGTCTTTAGGTACATCGTTTATCATTTTTATCATTATTAAACGTCGTAAACATCTTTTACATCATATAATTCATCACGACACATCATTAGCATCACAAAGCATATTTTCATCTCTAAACATAGTTAATCAACATCGTATCCGACGTTCTTAGTTGGGGTCTATCATCATAATCGCTATCATCACTACCCCAAACACCATATCGTGCCTGACAACTATGTGTGCCTAGCGAGAATGGCACCAATCGGGGCGTTAATCCTCTCGTACTCAAACCTCCTAGGTCCATCCACTATAGCTACTCGGACATAAGTCGTTCAGGTGAAAGTAATTGGTGCCCTCGTCGATAGGCCCTCCTTTCACCAACGTGGTATCATGCGCGTTGACCTAATCATTGTCGGTCAAACACCACTCCAGTGTACGTATACACCATGAGTTGCCAGGGTTTTCCAGAAAACTCGACAACTAATCATCGCTCCGCTAGCAAATCCTAGAAGGAACACTCTTCCCCTTAGACATCATCTCTACATCTTAAAGGTATTTATTTATACATGTTTTTACATCCATTTAACTTGCATTTTCACCCCAATGGATAGTGAATTGTACTCATAATGATGAAAAATCGTTAGTATTCAATAAACAGGTGTGAAATGATCGGTCTGAGACAAAATGAAGCAATATATGCGAAATTTGAATAAATGTGCTCAAAACAGGATAACAACTAGGGATGTAAATGAGCCTAACTACTCGCGAGCTATTCGAGCTTGAATCGTTATAAGCTCGAAACGAGCCGAGCCTTAATGAGCTCGAGCCTAGAATAAAGCTCATTTAATAAACGAGCCGAGCTCGAGCTCTAAAGAGTGGGCTCACGAGCTTAAACGAGCCTAAACGAGCTCCACATATAATATAATTTATATTTATAAGTTTAATTTTAATAATTATATATATCATTTTAATAAAAATATTAAAATAATACCGAGGCTAGCTTAAACGGGCCTAAACGAGCCGAGCCCGAGCTTCATAAATATTAAACGAGCTGAGCTCGAGCTCAATATCATAAGCTCTAAACGAGCCGAGCTTGAGCTCGAGCCTAAAGAGGCCTAAACGAGCCCGGCTCGATAAGTGTCTGGATCGGCTCGTTTACATCCCTAATAACAACCGTCATCCAACATTACAGCCGTAATCCCAAGATAACGGCCGTAACCCTTTACAGGTTGTTAATCCATTACGGTGGAGAATGATTCACATAATTCAAACTTTTCCAGAGACCCATACCATGTTGGATCTAAGTGTCTGCCACCCCATAAAGTATTACGGCCGTAATGCCTACATTAGGGCTGTAATCCTCCTTGCAGACTTCCAGTAATTATACAACACTTGGCAATAGGTGCAAGGGTCGGCTCTCTCATTAATTTCACTCATATTTTCAACCAAAAACAGTTCTAAACTCCACTAGAATACCTCTAGAATCTGGGAAGACGCAAGGAAGCAAGGTCTTCATCAAGTAGAAGCTTAGCATCATCACATTAATCATTATTCATCACCTGTTCTTCATTTTGGTATACTCTTTCCATAATTTCCAGCATGCATGATTCGATTTCAGTAGCTTGTTATGTTATTTTTGATATGTTTGTAGGCTAGTATCCTTGATTCATATAGATATAGATGGATCCTTTTCATTAATGGTTGTAATTGATACATTGATCATGTCTTGATATCAATTAATGATATGAGTATTCTTGTTTTAAAGTTGTAGTATGTTTCACTAATTTGGTTTCACAATTAAATCATATGGTTGTTTGTCATCGTAAATGGTGAAATCCCTCATGTTATGACTTTCATATTTGGTTGTATGTATACTTTAAACATGTGTGTTCATATGGATTTCACACTAGAAATGGTGGTTATGTTTGTGTATATATATGGTATGTGCAATCAAGACATGTTTTTAGAAATGAAAGATGTGGATTTTGCTGTGTTAAAACTTTGGTTAAATATATGTCCACATGCTAACCCCTAGTTTTCGATTCACACATTACCATTAAAAAATTTCGATTCCTATGTAAACATTCAAGGTTTTCGATTCCCATGTAAACATTCAAGGTTTCCGATTCGGTTTAGTACGCCTAGTTTTCGATCCGTTTAACACACCTACAAGTTTTCGATCCACGATCTTATACCAGTCCATTTGCATTTTAGATTTGCGATTTGGGTATAACTCAATTCGTGATTTCAGGTTTCCGATTCTCAATTTCGATCCTAAGTTTTTGATTGTGAAATTATAATTTGCGATCCAGGGAATCTCACGAAGAAACTCAACGATTGCTTCCATCTAAGTGATTTTGATTCAAGCTTAACTCGGTTTTCGCTCCTGGCTGCTCAAGAACTTTCTCGATTGGGACAGAAATGCAATCGACCCATTAACAATCCAAATCATTCAATTGTTAACCTTTTCATTTATTTTTTGATTCATATAGACAAACCCTTAGGGTTTAATTGCATATCTATAACATTTTTGTGTATCTACAATCTAGTTTTGTTTTCGGTTTCAGACTCGGTTTTGATAGCAAGAACAAACTCCACAACTCAATGATTAGGTGTCAAATGCAACCCTTAATTAGCTAAGAAGAGTTCAGATTACTAACCAAATTATTCCTTGTCAAATTCCACACAGTAAGGCGATGATTCGATCATGTCTTCCTTCTCTTCTTGGCAGGTTCACACACGTACGCACAAAGTTTTAATGGCACAATAGTAGCGGCTGCAAAGGATTTGTGCCCTAAAAATGTTTAAATACCATTCCTAATTCCCTCCTTTTCATTAATGATCCCTTAACATTCTAAATAAATAAAGACGAACTCAAATAAAACAACTGATTATTCACATGTTATAAACATTCAAATTCTAAAATGAAATTACAATTTGAGAACTGGTGTTACATAGTTGAATCCAAAGCATTTAAAAGATCCAAATATTAAATTAGGGAAAATGATCCGTAATGTTAACATCACCTAACTTAGGTGATGTTACACTCACAAATCATTTAAATGAGTATATACTGAAATGACTAAACTACCCTTCATTAAAATAGATTGTGAGTGTAACATCACCTAAGTTGCGTAATGTTAACATTACGGATGATTTCACCATAAAATTAACTTTTAAAGGAGAAGTACTTAGCAAAATGATTTACTTTGGAGTGTGGGCATTTTGCTGACCGGAAATTGCTGTGGGTTCACTACAAGTAAACGACTCGAAGCAGAAAAGAACGATGGGGTCTTCGTTGCGGCATTTCATCAAACAACCGCCGTGCGACAAGGCACACCTTCGTTCTCTTCTCCATTATCCCATGTCAGCTAGGACTATATCATCTTCCTCACTACCTAATAAACCTCGTGGACTGTATGCTTCCTTTTTCTGCACACTGATCCACCTGTTCCTCTCCCGTAACCGGCTTTCTAAAGCCGCAGACGCCTTCACTGCCATGCGAAATTACAATTTTTTCCCTGAAAATTTACCTTCCTGGAACCGTCTGCTTCGAGAATTCAACAATTCCGGGATGGTTTCTCAGGTATGGATTGTATATTCAGAGATGATCTCTTGTGGTGTTAATCCTAATGTAACAACTCGTAATATAGTACTTCATTCTTTATGTAAAGTGGGTAGGATCGATTTAGCGTTAGATTTACTACGGGATACTAGTTTTGGTGGATGCGATGTTGTTAGTTACAATACTGTCATATGGGGGTTCTGTAAATATGGGCTTGTTGAACAGGGGTTTGGATTATGTTCTGAGATGCTTAAAAAGGGATTTACTTTTGATCATTTTACTTGTAATATCTTGGTTAAGGGTTTTATGGATACAGGTTTGTTGGGATACCTGGAATGGATCATTGATCAGTTGGGTTATAAAGGAAGGGGTTATGTGGATGTAGTTGGTTTCAATACTTTGATTGATGGGTATTCTAAAACTGGCAATGTTAATGCTGCTGTTGAGACGTTTTATAGGATGACAGAAGAAGAATCTTTCCCAGATATTGTTACTTATAATACTTTGATTAGCATGTTCTGTAAGATGAAGAATTTTGATCAGGCAAAGAGTATTTTTGATGAGCTCATGGTGCCTCAGAAAAACGATGGGTCCGTGCTTGTGGTTAGTGTTAATGGTGATGATGATACTCGTAAAGATGGTTATGTTTTAGAAGAAATGGACATGAAGCCAAATGTTGTCACATATACTTCACTTATAATTGAATACTTTAAGCAGCAACGACCCGATGAAGCTCTTAATTTGTATGAGAAAATGGTCATGGATGGGTTATCGCCTGATTTAGTCACTTACAGTTCAGTTATATACGGGCTGTGCAAGCATAGGAGAATTGATGAGGCACAAACACTTTTCAAGGAAATGAAAAGGGTTGGTGTTGACCCTAATCATATAACATACTCTGTGTTTTTAGATTTTTTCTTTAAAACAAATAATGCAACAGTTGCCCTTGGCTTTCTGAGTCAAATGGTAGTACGTGGAATTCCATTTGATGTTACTGTATTCACCACATTGATAGATGGATTATTTAAAAGTGGAAGGCGTAGTGAAGCTGAGTTGATGTTTAACAGTCTTTTAGCCTGTGGTTTGGTTCCAAACTGTATCACTTATTCTGCATTGATTGATGGCCGCTGCAAATCAGGTGATTTGGATGGTGTGGATTCTGCACTACAAGAAATGGAATGTAAAAGTGTCTCTCCAAATGTCATTACATACACTTCTATGATCAATGGTTTTTTAAAGTTTGGAATGCTCGATGCAGTTATTAGCATCCTGAACAAGATGGTCAGGGAGAGAGTTATGCCTAATATTTTTACTTACAGTAGACTAATTGATGGTTACTTTAAAGCTGGGAAACAAGAAACGGCTATCAACTTTTATAAGAAAATGAAAATGAGTGGGTTGGAGGAAAATAACTTTATACTTGATGCTTTTGTCAATAATTATAAAAGAAAAGGAAGAATGGACGAGGCTGGTTCTTTTTTCGAAAATATGATATCTAAGGGACTTTTTCCTGACTGTGCTAGTTACACATCACTAATGGATGGATATTTTAAAGCAGGTGAGGAGTCATCTGCTCTCCGAATGGCCCAAGAGATGACTGATAAAAAATTGCAGTTTGATGTTGTTGCTTATAATGCCCTAGTAAATGGACTATTGGGGCTTGGGAAATATGAAGTGCAATCTGTTTATTTTGGAATAAAAGAACTTGGTTTGGCACCAAATCTTGAAACATTTAACACACTCATTACTGCTTATTGTAGAGAGGGTAAACTAGCAAGTGCTCTAGAGTTATGGAAAGAGATTAAAAAGCATGGTTTAGTGCCTAATGAGATTACCGTTAATGTTATGATAGGTGGACTTTGTGAAGCAGGGAAGGTTGATGAAGCCATGGATTTGTTGAATGAAATGACAAGTTTAGGGTTTTACCCTAGCCCGATTATTCACAGACTCGTGGTTAATGCAGCTTCAAAAAGTAAACGTGGGGAGGACATTTTGTTAATGCATGAGCGTCTTCTAGCTATGGGGCTTAAACCAAGCCAAAAAGTCTACAACGCCCTTATTGCAGCCTTATGTAGGCTAGGCATGACTAGAAAAGCCACATTAGCATTACAAGATATGAAAAATAACGGATTTTCTGCTGATGTTGTTACTTACAACGTCTTAATCCATGGATATTGCAAAAGCTCCCATTTAAAGAAAGCTCTTGATACATTTTCACAGATGTTGGCAGATGGAGTCTCTCCCACTATTTCAAGTTATCATACGCTTCTTAGGGGTCTTTCAAAAGGTGGGTTGATGCATGAGGTCTTAAAATTAGTAACTGACATGTTGGGAAGAGGTTTTGAAATTGATTCCAATATGTATAACATTTTGGTTTGTGGGCACGGTAGGAATGGGAATAAGAAGGAAGCTATCAGGGTTTATTGTGAAATGATATCTAAAGGTTTTGTTCCTCAGACTAGTACTTATAATGTGCTTATTAGTGAGTTTGCCAAAGTGGGAATGATGAATCAGGCGAGAGAACTTATGAATGAGATGCAATTGAGAGGGGTTCCACCTAATTCTTCGACTTATGATATACTTATAAGTGGGTGGTGCAAACTATCAATGCGAGCAGAGATGGAGAGGGCATTGAGAACATCATATCAGTTGAAAGCAAAAATGTTGCTTAGTGAGATGAATGAAAAAGGTTTTGAGCCCTGTGAATCTACTATAAAATATGTCACTTTGGTCCTTAAGCGACAAAGAAAGAAGAAAAAGAGTTGACAGTTGTAAGAACAAAATGTTAAGGGGTAATACCTAATATTTCAGTTTGAGAGAAGCTTCCCAAGTTAAAGAGGAAATGGTTAAGGACATCGTGGACTATATGAATCGGTATTTCTTTGTACTTCACTCTGTCTTTGTTAGACTTACCCTCCCCCCTCCCAAAATAATAATAATAATAATAATAATAATAATAATAATAATAATAGAAATAATAATAAATAATAAATAAATAAATAAAAATGGAAACTGGAAGTGTTGGAAGTTAGGTTTCATGGTATTGAGTTGTTTTGTCTTTACTTGGAGTACTACTTATAATGATGACATTGATGCCGTTTAACAAATGATGCAGCATTACTGCCAATAAGCACTGTGACTGACATTATTTGTACAATTATTATATTATACAAAAGAAACTATGTCTTCCAATTGCTAGAGATTTGATAGAAGTTGCATTGTTTTTCCTATAGCATTCAATGGTCTAACTAGCACCAAACTATCTAAAGTTGCAGTTATAAGTTTCACTTATTGAATTACTTGTGTCCAATATTTTGAATATCATTTGATTTTGACGTTGCACATATTACTAATTGTAACTTTACTGTCACCTTATTATTATCGTCATTTATTATCATTTTCATATCCTGTTTGCTGTCTTTACAGGAAAGATGGGAAGAAAGTTCACATAGCAGGAGAATGATGGCCACGTGCATGTTGACTAATAAGCAAATCCAAGCTTGTTGAAGGTTATTAATTAATTTGCTGTTATTGTCATACTTCCTTTATTTAAGTAACATATTTAAAAAAGAGGTTCCATATCTAGATCTCGGCATGCATAGACTACTCCTTTTCAACCTTAGAAACAAAATTTTGTGGTGGTGCCACTTTAATAGCCTGTAAAAATACACTTAAAAGTTGAGGCACTGACTTAAAAATGCACCGTAAAGGATGCATTGTTAAGTAATGACTGTAATGTTATGGTTTGTGAATGATAAGATAAATGTGTGTTAAAACTGTTAACTTTGGTCATGCAGACGAACCCTCAATCTCAAACTAATTGTACGAATTAAGTTCGCAGCACAAATACCTAAAGGTTGCAAAAATGGGCTTGTCATTTGGATTTGATAACAAATCATAATGGATTTGGGTTGAACAGGTAACTTCTTTTACGAGCTGCATCAGGTCGGGTTTGACCTTTGTTTAATCGTTGATGTTCTCTCTTCAAGCCCAAACTAGATTTGAATTGCTGCTGTAAGGTTTGCTCAGATTAAGATGGATCATCAATCCTGCAAAGAACACACAAATTAGGGTTTCACATGGCCCTTGTGTAAACCCCTTTTTTCGGTCAAGTTAGTGTTTTGCATTTGGCGTGAAAACTATGGAGTAAAGGGTTTTGGGGAATGTTGTTAACATATATCACAGTGTGATGTCATTCCTTTATATACAGGATCATCATTGGTCCCCACAGGAATTTGTTACAAAAAGTGCTTATTATGACCAATCAATGTAAGCCATGTGTTTACCATGCTCACATAATTTATTTGATGTATATTCCTTGGTCCCTACAATTCCCTCCTTCCACTTGAGTGTGAACCATTTAGAAATTAATAAGGTCTACTGGAGCATAATCTTACTACTAGCTGGTCGGACCCCTATATACACAATTAAGTCCCACAATTTAGTTTAAAATTGTAAAATTTGAAGTAAACTTAAGCAACCAAATATCCGCTTCCCTAGGTCATTCAGTGTTATTTCATTGTTACAGGTAATCCTGTCAAATCACTTCGTGCGATAAATATCATTACCTCTCATATCACCTCTTTTCCATCATAGATCATACTTGAAGTTTGATTTCAGATCCCTTTTTTAAGGGTGGCGATTAGCACCTCTCACCTGTAACAAGTTCTCTCCTTTTCTGTGGGGACCAATGATGATCCTCAATGTGAAGGAATGACATTACCACTGTGAGGTAGGTTAACAACATTCTCTGAAACCTTTTACTCCATACTTTTAACGCCAATTGCAAAACACTAACTTGATTGTCGGAGGGGTTTTCACTGGGACTGTGAATCCCTAACTCCTAAGTCGTGTGTTCTTTTGCAGGATTGAAGATCGATCTTAATCTGAGCAAACCTTACAGTAGCAATTCAGTGAAAAATCGAGTCCCTGCTTGAAGAGAGGACATCAACACTAAAACAATCTTGAACACTTTCTACATAATCTTTTTAAAGATTTTTATAAATAATTAATGGACCAAATATGATTAACTGTTCCCTCTTATGATGATCACAGGATGTCTATAAAAGTATGGTTGCTTAAATGGGCGATGTCTAGCCTCAGTCTTGATCATTGCTTGAGGGCTTATAAATTGAAAAATAGAGTGTTATGCAGCCGGTATTCAACAATAACCATGGTGAGTTCTGTTGAACAAAAGACAAAATTAAATAATATAAATTTATTAACAAAAGTAAATGGCGTTATGTTTCTGCAGTATTTATATCATTACTTATCTTCAAACAAAACATGAAGAAATAATAAAGCCGGAGTAGCTACCAAAGGATATAGTCAAAGAGAGAGAATTGATCATGAAGAGACTATATCCCCTATAGTTAGTTAATGTTTGATGGTTATTGTAGGTTTCTAATTAGCATAACACAGTTAAATTAGCTCATAACACTTTTCTATATGGTGATTAAGCAGAAGATATGTATATGTGTTGCTTGAAGGCTTATTTTTAAAAGATGATAAAAGAGTCTGCATATTATAAAAGTCTCTTTATGGTGGACTTAAGCAGACTGCAAGATGGTGGATTGAAAATTTGAGATCAGCTCATATTGAAATTGGTTTTGTTCAGAGAAAAAATGATTATTCCTTGTTTACTAGCAAGTCAACTGATAATGTGTTCATAGCCTTGTTAGTATAAGTAGATGAACATTGTAACAACAGGAAATGGCAGAAGAAATTAAGTTATTTTCCTCACAGGGAATACATAAGTTCTAGAAACTGATAATTGCCAGTGTCTAACATAGATAAAGTATTGTGTAGAATTGCTTAGTGATTTGGCCTTCTAGGGTGTAAACCTTTAAAGTACACCTTTGGTTAGGATGCATTTGGCATTGATCAGACCTATATTTTAGTATTCTTGAAGTTGGTTGCATTCTCCTCCACATTGTCATGTGAAATTAGCAATTAGAATTTTTAAGACATCTTAAGAAAAATCATGGTAAAGACGTACCTATATGAAAAGCTCCTAATTTGTCTCTTATTGCTTAGGTCGACCTAGATTGCCATAAATGTCATTTACAAGGATGTTTATATCTTTTTTATTTCGTTAATCAGTTCTTGACTATTGTTTAGTTTCATGGAAAAGCAAGAAGCAATCTATATGTGTCAAGATCATCAGCTTGAGCTGAATATCGAGCAATGGCTTCATTTTCATATGAAATTATGTGGATTCTGAAGTTGTTGACAGCATTTCTGTAGCAGAGAATACGGTTTCAGGGTTCAAAAATTTCATTCGTATAATCGTATTTCAACCCTTAATATATCGAGATATATATAGGACTCATTACATAGGATACACCCTCCGATTTTGGAGATATACAAGGAATGGATAAATACATAATTAATTCTAATACTTATCTCCTAATTACTTCCGATAATAGCTCTCGCCAATACTCCCCCTCAAGGTGGAGAATGTATGTCCGTCATTCCCAGCTTGTCTAGAGAGCTATGGAATGTATTCACACACACTGCTTTAGTTAACATGTCTGCTAACTGGTCTTCAGAATTCACAAACGGCAGCTTTATTGTTTTCTTCTCTAAATGGTCCTTGATGAAATGGCGATCGATTTCCACGTGCTTTGTTCTGTCGTGTTGCACGGGATTATTGCAATCTTTACAGCAGCCTGATTATCACAATATAAACTCATTGACCCATCTGTTTCAATTCCAAGATCTCTTAGCACCCTTTTAATCCACAGGAGCTCACACACTCCATGTACCATACATCGAAATTCAGCTTCCGCGCTTGACCTGGCCACTACTTTCTGCTTCTTACTTCTCCATGTAACTAAGTTGCCCCATACATACGTGAAATAACCAGAGGTAGACTTCCCGTCTGTTTTATCTCCGGCCCAATCCCCGTCCGTGTATCCATGAACCCCTCGGTCTTCACTCTTTCCAAAGAACAACCCCTTTCCCGGACACCCTTTGAGATAGCGTAGGATTCGATAAACTGCCTTCATGTGATCTTCATTCGGTGCATGCATGAATCTACTTACCACACTCACAGCGTATGCTATGTCTGGACATGTGTGAGATAAATAGATCAGTTTTCCCACTAGCTTCTGGTATCTTTCTTTGTTTGTAGGTGTTTGGTCGTTCTGCAATGTTAAACCATGGTTAACTTCAATCGGGGTTGCTGCTGGCTGACAATCAAGCATTCCGGTTTCTGCCAATAGATCTAAAACATACTTTCTTTGACACATAGTAACGCCCTTTTGAGATCTAGCCACTTCAATACCCAAAAAATATTTCAACTGACCAAGGTCTTTTAGCTCGAACTCTGTAGCCAACACAGTTTTTAATCGTTTTATCTCATCCGGGTCGTTTCCGGTTACTACCATATCATCTACATATACGATTAGAGCTGTCGTTTTTTCTCCATGTGTTTTCACAAAAAGAGTGTGGTCTGCATCGCTTTGGTTGTATCCCACAGTCTTCATGAAGTTAGAAAACCGACCAAACCAAGCTCGGGGAGACTGTTTCAGACCGTACAGTGCTTTCTTGAGTTTGCATACTTTATCGTCACATGCTATTCCCGGCGGTGGATCCATATAGACTTCCTCTTTGAGATTTCCGTTTAGGAAAGCGTTTTTTACATCAAACTGATACAACGGCCAATCCTTATTTGCAGCAATAGACACGAGAACCCGAATAGTATTAATTTTTGCTACCGGGGCAAACGTATCGCCATAATCTATCCCATATTTCTGAGTATACCCTTTTGCGACAAGTCTTGCTTTGTACCTTTCGATCTTCCCTTCTGCATTTAGTTTAACTGTAAAGATCCACCGACATCCCACCATCCTTTTTCCTTGGGGTCTCGAAACTACTTCCCATGTACCATTTCGTTGTAAGGCATCCATTTCATCGTTTACAGCTTTCTTCCATCTTGGATCCTTTAGAGCCTCGTGTATATCTGTTGGGATGACTACAGTTGACAATTCTTCTATCATGATTTTCTGTGGTTTTGCCAACTTATGAGAGGATACATAATTATTGATCGGGTACTTTGACCCCGACTTAAGTTCGGGCTGGAACCGCTTCTTTGGTAATCCACGATTTTTCCTTACCGGATACTTGGCTTCTTCAGTTGTGATAGTGTCATCCTGTTCAACAAGGTTAGGAGTAACAGGTATAGGGTTAGATACGTTACCTTGTGACGACGTCGGATCTGGCTCCACAGATGTTTGGGTCGGGTCACATGTACTATCTCGAGGTGAGCTCTCATCATTCTCGTTTCCATTACCATTCTCAACTTCAGTTTCTTCCGTTTCCGTGCTCTCAGATTCAGTTTCTATTATCGTTTCCCGGATGTTTTCATCACTTGACCTTGTCATCATCTCCCCCCGAGGGAAACATCCGGGTTCAAAAAACGATACCGTTTCGTGGAACTTGACATCCCGAGTGACATACATTTTTTTCTCTTTTGGATCATAACACCGATACCCCTTCTTGAATTCCGCATATCCAAGAAAGAGACACCGTATTGCTCGTGGTTCTAGTTTCCTGGTGTTATTATGTACATATGTCGTGCAGCCAAAGATGCGTGGTTCAAGGTTTGGACCCATTGGGACATTCAATTGTTCATGCAGCTGTTGTAGTGGTGTTTTAAAGTTGATAACTCTTGACGGAGTTCGATTCATGATGTACGCAGCGGCTCGAACCGCCTCCCCCCAGTATTGTCTAGGAACCTGCATGTCAAATAAAGATGCCCTGACAATTTCCAAGATTTGTTTGTTTCGTCGTTCCGCTAATCCGTTTTGTTGTGGAGTATTTGCACATGATGTTTGATGTCTGATTAACTTTTCCTTGCAGAATTTCTCCATGTCTTGATTTATATATTCTCCTCCATTATCGGATTGTAACACCATAATGTTGCTTTGATATTGATTTTTTACCATTCCATATAATTCCTGAAAAGCCTTGCAAACTTCTCCTTTGTGTTTCAAAAGAGAGATCCAAATCATACGAGTGCATTCGTCTATAAAAGTAACAAAGTAACGAAAACCATTTGGTGTGGCTATTTTTGCCGGACCCCAAACATCACTATGTATTATCATAAATGGTACTGATGATTTACTTCCACTGGGCAAATATGAAATCCGATGGCTTTTCGCCATTTCGCACACATCACAAAAAAAATCCGAATGTTTTTCATTTTCAAATATATCAGGTTTCAATTTTTTCAAATACGTAAACGACAAATGCCCTACTCTTTGATGCCACAACCATGGTAATGATTTCTTTTCTTGTTTTACTTCCGTATTGTTAGCTGCTGCATGCTTTTCTTCCTCAAGATAGTACAAGTTCCCCTTCCTAATACCATAGCCAATTATCCGATTCGTCGCTATTTCCTGAAACATACAATTCGTTGGCCAAAAGGTTACATAGCACTTTAACTGATCAACGATTTTACTAATAGACAAAAGGTTTGATGATAAGGAAGGAATAACTAGAACCGTATCAAGGTTCATGGTTTGTGTGACCCGAGAGGATCCTTCATGTGTAACATCAGCAACTCCTCCATTCGCAGTCTTAATTATGGACTGTTTTGGAAGAGACCTGGTTGTAAGCTTTTTCTGATCGTTGGTCATATGATCGGTTGCCCCTGTATCAATAATCCATGAATAGTTCATGTGAGTAGTACTATTAGACATACCGTGATTGCTCTACGACTCTGTGTGGGCTGCTGTGTGTTCTTCAGTTTTCGTGGCAGCCATCGTGGCTTGACTTACCTTTCGTCGTGGTTTCTTCGAGAAATCCCACCACTCCGGGTAGCCTATGATCTCGTAACATCGTTGTTTTGAGTGACCTTCCTCTCCACAATGAGCACACACAAAGTTTCTGTTTTGAGTTTTTCGTTTCGTAGGCTTGTTTCTGGTTGCAAGATTAACCCTGCTATCTGATTCTGGTTTACTTTCCTCCATGGCAGAGCGTTGACTCTGATCCTTTCGTACAAATGCATAGGCTGCTTCAAGATCCAGTGGTGGGTCTTTCCTTAGAATCTCACCCCTGGCCTGATTGTAATCCACATCGAGACCTGCAAGAAATATATGTACACGAAGCCTTTCAAGAAACTTGTTCATCGAGACTACCCGAGTTACATTCTCTTCTTGGACCATCAACCGGGTATCGATTTCTTGAAATATTTCGATGAGTTCGTTGTAGTAAGTTGCAAGAGGTCTGCCGTTTTGTCGAGTATTGAACGACCTTCGGTTGAGTTCGAATAACTGGGTTTCATCAGTTCCATCGAAAAATGTTTTTGCTACTGCCTCCCAAATCTCCTTCGCTGTTTTCAACCGAATGAATCTTGGAATTAATGAAGGGTTCATGGAGTCAATAAGCCAACTCTTGACTTTGTTATTGTCGATCATCCAATTCTCGATCTGTTTCTCGCCTGTCTCGGGTTTCTTGGCAGAACCAGTGAGAAATCCCAGTTTATTACGTGCTGCAATTCTCATCTCCATTACTTGGGACCATAGCTGATAGTTTGAATCATCCAAGATAATCCCTGTAGG
Organism: Pulicaria dysenterica; assembly: GCA_947179395.2. Lineage (NCBI taxonomy): Eukaryota > Viridiplantae > Streptophyta > Magnoliopsida > Asterales > Asteraceae > Pulicaria > Pulicaria dysenterica. Next base: position 49,475,835 of record OX359294.1, on the reverse strand, counting down.
GAATGGAGAATCTTGAACGATTAATCGAGGTTCTGGAGTTTCCTTCTCAGCCATGGCGTTTCAGGTGAGTTCGAGAAAGAGGGGTTATGGTGTTCGCAGGTGGATTCAAGAACAGAGGGTATTGCGTTTGCAGGTGCGTTCGAGAGATTCGATTTTTTCCGATTGCAGGGGTTAATTCGAGATTTCGAGAGGTTCGATTGTAAAGGTACGGATGTATTCTTTATGCGGTATGCTCTGATACCATGTAGCAGAGAATACGGTTTCAGGGTTCAAAAATTTCATTCGTATTTCAACCCTTAATATATCGAGATATATATAGGACTCATTACATAGCGATTTTGGAGATATACAAGGAATGGATAAATACATAATTAATTCTAATACTTATCTCCTAATTACTTCCGATAATAGCTCTCGCCAACATTGATCATGATTGACATGTAAACTTAAATGTTTAGCTTGAATCTACGCTACAAATTGCAGTCATTTATGATCCACACAACAAGTTGGGTAATGTTGGTTTATAATTAACTTAAATTGTTCTTTATTGAAAGCAGAAACAGATGCTAAAAGGTGAAGGAGTGAATATTGTATGGAAGGCAACATGGAGTGTCAAAGTGAAGGTATGTTTTCAGTAAAATATAAACAAGGAAATATCTTATTGATCTCATTTTATCAAGAAGTAGTCAGTCTTTCGTATACACACATGAACTGCTCTCTTCTAGAGTTGTTCTTTTTTTTTTGTATTTAACGGTTAAAATGTTTAAAATTTTGGATTGTTTTAATCATCTTGGTGAAGAATATCTCATGTTTGAATTCCACCTGTACATAAATAGTCTTTTGATTGTGCTTCTAACATATAAATCATCTGGCTTATTTTCTTCTGATTTGGAATGTGTTTGAGCAGTCACTTTATCCCAAACACATAATCTAGTTGATTTGTGCTTGTTTACAAGGTTTGCTTATGAGAGATGTGTGTGAGTTATGTGCACCAAAGAAAAAAAAAACTCTCAATCTTGAAGACTAAAAATTCTTGTTGTCCTTAGGGTTTATGCCCTCGCATATTCTCTTTGTGTGTGCCTATTAATAGGTATGTATATTGTTATTTGAGGATCATCGAAGTACACATACTTCTCCCTCAAAATCATCCCATCTGTAAAAGCTTCCGCAGTTATATAAGATAAAGGTGTGTTTTATAGTCTGTTTATAATCTGTTTTCAAGTCTTAGTTTTTGAACTTGGTAAAAATCCGTGGGAAACCGGTATTTTTATCTTGGTATCAGAGCTTTGAATCAAAACATTCTTAGCTCATAATTTTTAATGGAAGGCTAGACTTCCTGTGTATCCAGGCGAAGCAGCGGATTACCATATCAGTATGAAATTTCTTGTTTATTTCTACTTTTTATAATCTAAAGTAACTGTTTTATAATCATTTATAAAAAGCAAAAGACCGAGCAATTACTTCAAGCAGGAAAGTACCAGGTAGGGAAATCAATTCTTGAAGAAAACCTTTGGGTGAGCTTTTGTAATATTTTAAAACTGATGAAAAACGATTATGTCAGAACGATTTGAACAGGAAATTTTAAACTGGTATGATAATTCCAGAACTGCTAAGCCTGAATACATAGTTTTTAATCCAGAAAGTTATACTCCAAAAATTCCAGATTTAGCTAATAATATTGATTGTATTTATAGTCGTCTAAACTTATTTTCAAAAATCGCTTTAAGAAATTATAAGCTGGTTTTAGAAAAACAAAGTGCTCTGGAATTAATAGTCAAAAGACAGTCTGAAAAGCTTGAAGCCTGTGAGGAATTATTAAGAAAAACCCAGAGTGAAATCAGAAAAAGCCTTCAGCAAATCTCGACCGAGGTACAACAAACCAAACCACTCACAAAGAAAGAATTTTTTAAATCTTGTTCACGAAATAGCTGAACAACCAAAGTTAGTGGAAAAGGAAGCTCTAAGGTTAACGGAGGAGCTCAATCAGAAAATCCAGAAGTTCGAATACCTTCTGCACGAAGTCAAGCATCTCTTAACTGGATGAGCCTAGCAAACTCAAAAGCCAGCACTGAATATCAAGAAGCTGTACAAGTTACAGAAGAATTGGAGTCCCCTGCAGTGGGATACGCTAAACCATCCGACTACAAAGGAGCACTAACCCCATCTGCTGCAATAATCAAGCAAAATAATACCATAATTTATCTTTTGGTCAAACAAAACCAAAGGATAACTGAGTTAGAAGAAAAACTTGAAAGAATTAAGAAGGCAAACGGAAAGCAGACAGTCCCTGCAGAACTTGAAGAATCAATATCAAGCTTATCGAAAAGACTTGATAATTTCTCTATTAGTGGAAAAACACCATGATATACTCTAAATTATACATATTTCGTACGCATATTTTCCTGTGTAATGCCTAGATTTGCGGTGATAATCCTTAATTTAGCATCTAAATCACTTATTATTCACCATGCAGGCATTTATTGGCATTTCAACAACAAACATACGGTTCCCGGTTGATTTCTAGCAAAAGAAGTTGAAAAATAAAAGAACAGAATTCTTCACGGTCCTTCACGACCCCTTACGGGCCGTGAAGGCCATTTATGCTCCACGAACCGGATAGAACTTTACGAGCCATGGTTCCTTTTTCCCTTCACGAGCTCTCACAGCCCGTGAGAAGGTCGTGAGAAGCTTTTCTAACGGGCACATGGCCACTTGATCAAGTTGCTTCCTCAGCACTTCACGACGCCCTTCACGGTCCGTATAAGGTCGTGAAGCCTATCTCTTCACGGCCCGTGAATGTTCTTCACGGCCGTGAAGACCACCCTGATCCTCTATAAATAGCAGCCCAGGCTTCATTCGAAAAAGACACCCCAGATGCCCCTTCACACCCAAAATTCGCTTTGTATATATTATTTTCATAGTTTTTGGTTTTAAACTCCTTGGGGAAACCCTTGGAGTATGGGAGAAGCATAGGAGAAGATCTTTCAAGCTTGTAGAAGTTCCATTTTCATTTCTTTCATCACCATTGTTGTTATTCTTCATTATGGGTAAACTCTAAACTAATTTCCATAATGTTAGGTATGAAATCATTGGTTTATATGATTGATATTGTTATAATGGAATTCTAAACTCATTTGCTTACTTGAATCAAAATGATACCAATATAGTTCTTGGTTATATTTATGCTTTTATGCTTTGATTATATGAATTTCTAGACGTTTATTAATGATGATGATCCAATGAAGGTATGATCAGATATGTTTATTAATGATTTCGGTCCGTGTGGGTTGTCTAGTAATGTATGATAGGTTTGTCTACATCATTGTTCAATCTATCTTTGAAATCTCATATATCCAAACAAGTTTTGATCTTGTCAAATTCATGCTAGGTTTGATGGTTTTTGATTTGGTCATGCTTGGTATGTAATTTTGGGGCTTCACATTAGGTTAATGGGGGATGGTTTGGAATCTTGATTTATGCATCTTTTTGCATTTCCAAGCGGTTTGAGAGGTTATGCTCAAGAAACTTGGCGCGTTCAAATAAACCATTTTGTAAGTAAAGATTTCGGGTTGCAAAGGTTTTTGAATCTTGAGTCTTTATAAACTTATGATCTATAGGAATACGGGTTGTATCATCTTCATTCATAACTCTTTATGTGTTGATTTGGCTAACTCAACATGTTTAAAGAAATCCACTTGATCATTGTTATAAAGGCATATGTATAACTATACTATGACTATGTTGGTTGATTTAAGATTTGAGTGAACATCTCCTTTTCTGCTTATTATCTCCCTGCTCGATCCATCTGTTTATTTATATAATTGGTATCTTAGTTAATTTAATTTTTTAATAATCAATTCTCTAAATTCTCTGCTGATCAAACAACAATTATACTTAAGTATCGGTAGTTTCATGTTCTGGTGGAACGATATCAGGTCTTACCTAGTCTATAATACTATCGATCAGGTCATACTTGCCTGAGTTGTGTGTAGTATCTGCTTTGTAATATCGTTTTTATAAATTTAAAACGACAGTGTGTAAAAGCTTTTAATCATCTAAAAATCCGTCTAGCGTACGACACACCACACCACTAAAACAGCCTAAGGGTCCAATATACGTCTTTGAAGACCCCAATAAAATCTTCAAAGAACAATTTGGCAAAGAAAAGAAATGAGTGCACGAAGACCAAGTGTCTTGGACAGAAGCTCCACAAACACCCAGACGGAGCTCCCTACTCAGGAAGACCAGATCCGAGGTTATCGGAATTTAGCCCGACACCAACATAACATCCGGAGAGGGCTAAGAAGGATGAACAACCGTTACCACAGGGCGTTAGAATCAACCCTAAGCCCAGAACAGCAACTTGAAGTTTCAAGGCAAAGAAGAGCAAGTCTAGTACCAGCAGAAGTACTATACTCCAACAATAATGATACTACAAACCACCGTGTGTATCAGCACTATTCTGAACAAAGAATATTGTGCACAGAAGGAAGCCAAGTAAACCTGCAACCTTGTAATCAACAGAGTTATGAAAGATTGAGGCAGTCCGGACTACAACACATCCATATAGGAGTCTTCATGATTCGACTGCATGCCTTGCACAGAAGAAGTGTTGGCACTAACGCCTTAGTCGTCCTACGAGACACAAGGTGGGAAGACAATACCCAGATAATTGGTACTATGGAGGTTGACTGTCATCCGGAACCCAACTGGTATACATGTTCCCAGATATGATGATAAGTATAACTGATTTTCACGAACATATACAAGTTGCGATTCAGACACATGGTTATGATGCTTGGCAAGGAGGGGACAGTAACCTCCTAATCACAATGGCTATGATCGGAAGATTATCCAACACTAGTTACACCGGGTTTGAATACAGTGTCTTAAATGTGGTTGATCATTTAACAACTACTGGTATTACAGCAATACCAGGAGAACGAAGGACAATTGAAGAATTACAAGGAAGAAGTTGGAATTTAAGACCAACAGAACAAATCAGCCCAAGAGTACCAATGACTATTGCAGTCAATGAGAGGCTCAACAGGTCAGTCAGCTTGAGGTTTGAAAATTACAGAAGACATGCGAAACCTCCAAGGTATTCCGTAGATCAAAGAGACAGAGAAATCATGGATAATGGTCACCTAGAGGAAGATGAAGAACAATTCATTGGAATGTTTATCCAAGAACGACCAACCCCACATAACCCTTTTGATGTATGCAACTGTGATGATTGCAAAGAGGAGGCATGGATTCTTGAACAAGAACCGTTGAATAAGCAAAAACGGTCCAATAAACCAAAAAAGGGCAAACGACAGCCATGGGAGAAATGGTCAACCCTAGGAGAGTCATCTGGAAAATGGGACTATTATGTATGATATGATAGCCCCACACAAACAACACCCTTAGAGGAAGTCGTTGTCACAGGCTGGGGAAGCAAAGAAGATGACAGTAATGATGACACTGATAAATTGTCTACACAACAACAAGAATTCATCAGTGAGCATCTATACCAATGGACCGATCATCGGAGTTCCAACGAGTGGGAAAACCCATTCGCAACAAAACTTGGCGAGGATCAAGTGGCGTTCCATATGGCAGAAGATGAATTGCCATATCCTATATTCAAAAGTTTCCAAAATAATGTCGAGACGATCATGCAGAAAGTAGAAACGACATTTCCGTCGACAGAAGACTCCGGAGTATATCAACCACCACCAGATCACGTCATGGGTCCCCCAGTCTATCCACCATCAAGACAAAACCCTCAACATTATCATGGGACGGAATTTCAGTATCCAAGGCGGAGACCACCATTCAATGGAGGATATGGAGAATATCATAACTCTCAATGGACCTTACCACCTGCTTGGTCAGAATCAGGAGTCATGCTAGTTCTCCCAGCAGACCCGGGATTATGGGTAGAAGTGATTGCAAGATGGGAGTCGATTACGATAAATAGGCTAAATAATCAAGTCTGGGAAAGCAATAAGGCCAAGCTAGCATTCGTCGAAAATCTCTTAGGACTTAGGAGAAAGTGAAAAATTGATGTGGCAACAATGGCGAACGACATACCCAGAAGCCTATTCAGCCCTTGAATTAATGGCTGATGACCCCCAAAACATAACGTCCCAAATCAGACAAATAATACTGATGGAAGATCCATACAGGGGATCTACGGATGAACAAGACAGAGCCTACAGAGACCTGGATCGAATCACATGGAGGAAACAAAGAATTTGTGGCTATTTTTAGAAGATTTCAAAAAATTAGCCATCAAGTCAGGAAAACTCTATTTTCCATCAACAGCAGAAAAATTCTTTGCCAAACTTCCCCCTTCTCTATCAAGAGAAATTGAAGAAGCCTTTAAAGCAAAGTATCCAGGCCTCACAGCAGGAGTAATCCCAGCAATAAAGTTCACACACACATTTGTCTCAGAAATGTGTAAAAGGGCAGCTTTAGCAAAAGAACTAAGAGACTTATCTCTTTGTTCAGCCATCCCAATCCCAGGCTACTATAAAAATAATAGGAGAAAGTATGGCCTAAGGAAATCAAGAACATACAAAGGGAAACCACACAGTTCCCATGTCAAGCCTTTCAAAACAAAATACAAAGATGATAGGGGACGAGTCAAGAAGTGCAAATGTTTTGTGTGTGGAAAAGAGGGGCATTTCGCGAGAGACTGTCGAAGCAAAAGCGGAAACATTGCTAGGTCTGTTGTTTATCAAGAACTTGATCTTGATAAAGACTGGGATATTGTATCCGCAGACTTCGATGATAGCAGCGTATGCAGTATCTCTGAAGGAGAAAGAGACATTAACCAGAATATAAGTGCAATGGTGCAAGACACCCCCTTTGAAGAAACGGCTTTTGTTATAAGATCTGATGATAGCGAAAGCGAAGATGAAAGATATGTTAATCATACTGCGTACATGTTTCACCCAGGACCCCATCAAAGGTTGAAGAAATGGTGCAAAACGCGGGATCCTGGAAACCAACCAAAGAGTTGCCACCCAAAAGCAAAGGATGTGAGCATGAATGGGAAGAAAATATGGTGACAAACTATGTCCTATGTTATTTCTGTGGCATACTCACAACTGACAGGTCACGACTGCATTGTTCAGAATGCCAATTAACTACTTGTACCCTATGCTCAAGAAACTATCTAGGGAAGGTAGTGCATGCTAGGACTAAAGAAGCTAAACAAGAAACAAGCAGTGGATCAGAGTCACAAGAAGTCAAGTTGCTTAAAGACCTACTCACAGAAAAAACAAATCAATTACAACAAATGATCAGGGATCAAGCAATTGAACACACAACTAAGCAATTCCAGGAAGCAAAGCAAATGAATGATTGTCAAGAGGAAAAATTGTCACTCATCAAAGACCTTAATGATTCCCAGGAACTCATTAATCACCTGAAGAAGAGAGAAATACAACAACAACAACGAATTGAGAACCTCGAAAAGGAAGTTCAACAATTGAAAGAAAGGCAGAAATATCAAGAAGATTTTCCTGAATTGGAAATCCTTCAAACTGCTAGACCCTTCATACAATCAGAAGTTCATACAGCAAGAAATACAACAAAAGCACCAAAAATATGAAAGGTGATGAATCGATTGTACAATGTATCAGTTGAATTCAACATCATTGATTGCCCAGCCTTCAAAACAATGGCAATCATCGACACTGGTGCTTCCACATGCTGTATAAACAAAAAGGTTGTACCTGAAGAAGCCCTAGAAAAGCTAACCCATACAGTCTTTTTCAATGGGTTAAATTCAAGACAACAAGCAACACATAGGCTCAAAACAGGATCCTTCTATATAGAAGGAAACAAGTTCAAAATGCCACTGATATATGCTTTTGACATGGACATCAGTGACGGCATTGAAATGCTCATTGGAACAAACTTCATAAGGGCAATGAAAGGAGGAATAAGGATTGAAGGTGATGAAATTACGATATACAAAAAGGTCACAAAAATCAAAACGACGGAGCAAACAGAGATAGCCCAAATGGCTATTGAGGAACTCGAACTTGATGAAGAAGAGTACCTCGAAATAAATGCAGCCATTTATTTTAACACAATAAATGGGACTTCATTTAAAGAAAAATTCAAACCAGTTATCGAAAGGCTGAAAGCCCAAGGATATATTGGTGAAGAACCCATGAAGCATTGGAAAAAGAATGGAGAACTCTGCAAGTTATAAATAATCAATCCAGACATAACCATAGGAGACAAACCATTGAAGCATGTCACACCAGCAATGGAAGACTCCTTCAAAAGACATATCGATGCTTTACTAAAAATTGGTGCCATCAGACCAAGTAAAAGTAGGCATCGAACGATGGCTATGATTGTCAACTTAGGAACAACGATGGATCTAAAGACATGCATGGAGGTAAAAGGGAAAGAGAGGATGGTGTTTAACTACAGAACACTAAATGATAACACCTACAAGGATCAATACTCACTTCCAGGAATAAACACTATCATCAGAAGAATTGGAAATGTAAAAATATTTTCCAAATTCGACCTCAAGTCTGGATTCCATCAAGTAGCCATGGAGGAAGAATCAATCCCTTGGATTGCATTCTTAGTCTCAGGAGGATTGTATGAATGGCTAGTGATGCCCTTCGGATTAAAGAATGCCCCCGCTATCTTCCAAAGAAAAATGGACAAATGCTTCAAAGGGACTGAGCAGTTCATTGCAGTATACATAGATGATATACTTGTATTCTCCAATAGCGAACAAGACCATTCAAGACACTTAAAGGAAATGCTAAGAATCTGTGAAGAAAATGGTTTGGTCCTGTCACCCACAAAAATGAAGATAGCAGTCCCACATATAGACTTTCTTGGAGCTGTCATAGGAGAAGGAACCATAAGACTGCAACCGCATGTCATCAAAAGGATTGTAAATTTTGATGAAAAGGAGTTGAAAACGAAGAAAGGTTTAAGATCCTTCTTAGGAATCTTGAACTACGCAAGACAGCACATCCCAAAAATGGGGATTCTTCTCAGACCATTGTATGAGAAGACACAAGCACATGGTGATAAAAGACTCAAGGTCTCCGATTACGAATTAATAAAAGAAATCAAGGCCAAAGTCCAAAACCTACCATATTTGGAAATTCCCCCAGAAAATGCTTATATCATTCTAGAAACGGATGGATGCATGGAAGGATGGGGAGGGGTTGTCAAATGGAAAAACAAGATAAACGATCCAAGAAGCTCAGAAAAAGTATGCGCATACGCAAGTGGAAAGTTTGCTACAGCTCAATCAACAATTGATGCTGAAATCTACGCTTGCCACAATACTTTAGAAAAACTCAAAATATATTATCTTGACAAACAAGAAATAACCCTAATAACATATTGCCAAGTAATTATTAGTTTTCATAACAAAACTAATAGCAACAAGTCATCGAGGGTTAGGTGGGCAAAATTCACAGATGCCTTAACAGGAACAGGAGTCAAGATTAATATCGAGCATATAAATGGTAAACATAACAATCTTGCAGACTCACTTTCAAGAATTGTTAATGTTTGTGTTTCAGAATGTACAGAGGATATGATGGAACTGAATCAAGCAGCTCTAGGCTCAGCGGAACTCGCATTGCAATCCCATACTATATGTCCTCAGAATACGAAGATCATCTCAGAAGAATTCATGAGGATTTCCAACCTCTACCAAGAATCTTCACAAAAACTATTATTAGCCAAGATGATCCAGGAGCACTATATCGACACCACCAACTTAAAGCAAATCAGACACCAATCAGAATGGATGAATCCAGTGCATACTCAGCCATTGCCCAAAACATTGAGCTTGCAGCAGCAAAAGAAGCCGTTAAAGCTGTCAGAAATCTGCAAACCGTCATCCAGCACAAAAAGCCCAGATATGCTTTGGAAAGACCGCAAAAGATAACCACTGGGCCGACTAACGAGAAGATGTACGAATCCAAAACAAAGAAGCCCGAAGAATACCGGTTGAGCTCGAAGCACTCGCACAAAGATTGGGCCGAAACAACATCTAAACAAGCCCAATACAAATATAACCCAGTCCATGGAACGCTTCTAGAAGATGACGCAAGCAATGACGATGATGAGGAAATCATAGTGGATCCTGGATGGGACGACTTTACACTCAATCCAAAAACACCAAGAGTTGATCTTATCGGTGCACGTAGGGCCCACATATAAATCACTCTTGCCGGCCATATTGTTGAATTATTGTACTATGTTCAAATATTTGAGGGCATCTGTAAGATTTTCAATAATGCCCGAATATGCCCTGGCATATTCTCTTTGTGTGTGCCTATTAATAGGTATGTATATTGTTAGTTGAGGATCATCGAAGTACACACACTTCTCCCTCAAAATCATCCCATCTGTAAAAGCTTCCGCAGTTATATAAGATAAAGGTGTGTTTTATAGTCTGTTTATAATCTGTTTTCAAGTCTTAGTTTTTGAACTTGATAAAAATCCCTGGGAAACCGGTATTTTTATCTATGGAAGCCAAATCAAGCATATGAAGCCTGCATGGACCAACTGTAAAGACATGACATTGCATGCTCGTAAGTCAAATCACATATATGACATATACCCTTAGTCCCTTAGTTTAGGGTGATGATTCGTACACAATAGAAATTGTTCATACACAACAATTTCTGCATTATCAACTTGTACCATGTGCTGTCATATCCTTGTACTTGTTGTGTATGGACAATTTTTGTTGTGTACGAATCACTTCCCCTAAGTTTATAGGTGTGCCTATTTAGATCACTTATTTATCTAGAGTGGGACCTTGTGATATATATGAGTGAATGACGGGTTATGTGATATGTATTGATTGTAAGAGAAAAGAAGTCCAAATAGTAGTTATATAGTCCATGTTTCTTGGCACAAAGGAAGATATGGAGACAAGAATCTATCAAAACATGATTTATATGTGCTATATGATTCTAAACTTAACCTAATGAGTATAGTCGTCATGGTTTTGTCATGGTCCGTTGTAGCCACAACGACCCATGATGCTCATGCCCACGTCCTCGTGAACCTCGACGTCTACATGACACTTGTCATGAGTTGTTTTTCCTTTTTTTTCTTAATTTTGCAACGACTGTATGCATGCAATGAATTTGTTTTGCAGCGTTCTAGAGCAACGACAATAATTGCATGCAACGACTATATTTGTGTTTGTATGCATATCACCAAAGGTGAAACTATTTCCTTGGTTTTACGAGTACACAATAGAGTAACAATTCACCCACACTTATACCATTTCTACAACCTTAAGAATTCAAACAATACTGCTTATTAAAATGACAAGCACATGATTGGGGAAAAATATGAACATCATTAGGTGTAGTATACTTTTTGTACTTATTGTATTGTTTCTCTAAAGAACTTAGTGCAATGTATTTTTTTAATGTATTTTTTATACTTAATCTGATTTTAATTCATAAATGTGTTTTTATAGAAAAAAAAAGGAAAAAAAGTGTCATAGTCATTCAGTCATGACCAGTCATGCTAACGTGACAGTCATGATAATTTTATGATAGAAACGCGGTATAAATGTTGTCCTATTTTTTTTTTTTTAAAATTCTTACCATCCTAAGATCTATTGTATACACAGCGTCGAATGTCACTTGCATATTTAATTGCGCGAACTTAAGAAACACTTTGTGATTTATTTAGGGGACGCTTAGTTAGAATAAATGAACTAGAATGAGGAAGACTGAGAGAATAAAAAGAAATGCAATCGACTTTCCTTTAGTGTATCATGGCCATGGCATTTTTCTGTTCATAGACGTAATAATTGTATATATAATAGAGATGCACAAAATCGGTCCTGGACCAGTCCTGGACCACTGCCCCGGGCCGGTCCGATCCTTGGCGGACCAGTCCTCGCGTAAGACCATTCGGTTTTTGAGCGGTCCGGTCTTTTTTCGGACCGGTCTGACTTCGGTCCAGACCCGTCCGGTTTTCATTCAGATATCTTTTGGTTTGGTTTCGAATTTTAAGTTTCGGTTAAAATTTCCGGTTTTTGGTTTCCTTTTCGAATTCTTTTGACAACTTAAAAAGTTGAGAGAATAATATAAAGAGAATATGTAAAAAAGAAGTTTTGTGTAAAGAAAAAAGTAAGAGGTAGTGAGGAATTTCCGGTTTGGACTCTTGGACCGGCTCGGTCCGGACCGACTCTAGGAACATTTCGGACCGGTCCTTGACGGTCTTCCGGTCCGGTCCGGTCCAGACTGAGAAGTGGCATGACGGTCTTGGACCGGTCCGGTCTTGGCGGTCTTTGTCGGACCGGTCGGACCAGTCCTATTTGTTCACCTCTAATATATAGTATGAGTGGGTGTGGGCCGATGGTGGTGATGGTAGTTGCCTAGCTAGTGGCAATGGTGACGGCGGTGGTTAGTGGTGGCAACGGTGTTGATGGTGGTTGCTGATGGCTATAGTAGTAAGTTGTGGCGATGGTTGGTGATGGTGGAAGCAACCGTTACGAGTGATGGTTGATGGTGGCAAAGGCGGTGTTGGTGAAAGTAGTGGTTAATGACACTTAGTGTCGATGTGTTGTGGTCGACGATGGCGGTTGTCGTGACGTGTTTATGGTGGTGATCAAAGTAGAATTGCTGGTATTAGTGATGAGCAGTGGTATGTGGTGAACGATATCAACTTGTGATGGTGGTAGAGGGTGGCGGCGGCTATAATATAGGTGGTTGTCGAGGAGATAACCATTTCAGACCAATCAATTGAACCTTGAGATTTGATAATTACAAAACTACTATTCTTAGTTGGATTAAAAAAATAGAAATTATCTTAACATGTGCTGTTAATATCATGCTTACAATCTTTAAGTTGAAACTACAATTTGGTGGTTGAGTAAAAAAATGGATCAACTGATCGGTCAAAGTTGGTTGACAACGCACTTGAGCAACTTTCTGCTTAATTTAGTGAAGATCAGCCGTTTAACTCCTATTTTATCGTTCAATACCTTCAGATTTGATACGAGTTGTTTTGTTGAATACACACGTTTTGAAGTAACAAATTATATAGCCGGGCAGAGCATGTGTTCATTATAGCCTAAGATATTTAGAAATGTAATCGTTCCGACACAATAAGACTTGCTAAGTGAGTTAGTTGGTAGAATTTAAATTCAATGAAAAATGGTTTGAATTATAGAAGAAAATAAGATCTTGGTTAAATCGAGTATAACTGACAACTCTATATCAGTTATGCCAAGTTGATAAAGAAACAATAAATGCAAGAGCCTAGCATTTAATGAGAAGATGTGTGTATGGTAATAAATAACGCCTTGTGTGTTTAAAGTATGTAGCTAAGGATTAAAAATACCATAAAGTAATAGATACATATTACTTTATGATACATTTTGTCCCCTACCGTCTATGTACTTTGATATGAATTGCCCGCTAAAGCCACCTCTACAAATTCAAGACTCAGCATCCATTGTTGAGTAATAATTAAGGCATCTCGGCAATATTCAGAATTTAGCATTTTGAGAGAATAATCTTCAAACTTGTTCATTATTAGTTTTCAATCTTTTATAGTGTTAGGAATTTCTTCTTTCATACACGTGTAATTCTTGATTTAATATCAATGAGGATTATATTAAAGTAATTACTTTAACTAATTTTAAAAAATTTAATTTTGTATTCAACTCATCTTCTACAAACATATTGTTGTGTAGTATCTAATCTACGACAGTGGTGGTGGAGGTGGACACATACATACTTGAATTCATGGAGATGGTTGTAACGACTAGGATTTTGAATGTTACTTTTAAAGACAGTCCTAACCGTACTCGAGATTATTGGATTTAAAATGAAGATCTTTTATAATGATTAATGTTATTATAATATTCTTTTAAATAGAAATTTAAGGACTCTAAATAAACATTTATTGTATGTTTAGGGACTTAATGGTATGATTAGAAGATAATATTATATATAGAGATCATTAGGGTTAAACTTAAAAAAAAAAGGAATAAACAAAGAAGAAAAGCGGCAGCCTTGGAGCTCTGGACGGCAGCAGAATTTAGGAAGAAGAAGGCTACGGTTTCGGTCTCGGTTTCGATTGGGAACTAGCCAAGTAAGTACCTTATGTCCATAGCTTAGTTGACTCGTTGATTTCATAATGTTTAAAGGGGGTTTTAGTGGTTCGACAGTGAGGGTTGGGGGTCGACGGGTTTGATTTTTGAAACTAAAATTGATGGGGTTTAGACGGTCTAATCCTTAAATTGGCATTAGGGGTTCATATAGAGATGATTCGTAGGAACGTTGGTATTTTTATTGTATCATTTGATGAAGAATCAGAATGAAAGGTCTAAGGCCCTGTTCCTCGACTCAAGTTGTAGTTGAAGGTTCTGTGAATTTTGATTCATAAGTGAACTCACCAAAAATTGTTGCTAAGGGTCTAATGATGTAGGAGTGTTAATTGTTTTGAGCTGTGTATTTCCGTAAGGATAGACTGATTTACAATCACCTCCCAAGCGATGTTTCCATCCCCTGTTCTATATAAAAGTCGCATTAGGTTCTGTCTGGGGGATTCCAATATGCTGTTCTACTAGTCTACAAGTTCGAGTGTATATTGGCAGTTGGATTTGCGATTGAGCTGTGAAATCTCACTGTGTTGGTGACTTGGTGGGTGTTTTGCTATTAGCATTGAATGGCGTGAAGAGAACTAAAAGACATGACTGGGTACAAGAAATGTCGAGGTGGCAACTGGTCTCCATGAATGTCGAGAGGAGCATGTGTAATTTGTACATGCTGGAATCAATTCATAATGCATATGCTGGAAGACTTAGTAGTAACTTGTGGCTGGAATTAATTAATGATATTCATATTTAAATCAATTTAATAATGTGGATATAAAGTGGTGATTCATTTTAGGACTTAGACTTCTGATTTAGTTTGTGTTTGGTGAATTAAGATTGATGATTACTGGTTAGGTTAGTGTTGGCAAATTAATGGGTAATTAATGATTGGGTTGTAATCGTGGGATTAAAGTGCAAGTTGAGATTAGTTTTCCTTAGATTTATTCTTGATTCAATCTCTCGATCAGATCTTATTATTCGTTTACTTATTAGGGTTTGTTTCTGTTTAGGTTGCTCGGTAATTTTCTGCGGTTCACTCGGTTATCACTTTCGGGACTCCATGTGAGTTTAATAGTTTTCTAAAACCGAGTACAATGACAAAACCATTTTTGAAAGGTTTTACAAGTTTAACTCAAATGATTAATTGTAATATGTGGTACTTATGTGGATATATGAATCACTTTGTTTTATATGATATTGTATGCATACGTGGTTACTTTATTATATTCTAGTATCTTGTATGCTATGAAAACACCATGAATATTATACGATTGTGGACTGAACTTAGTGGGCGGGGGTAGCAATTATACTTGCTCATTTGTGGATATGCGGACCTAGTAGCAAACGGGGAGCTTCTACGATAAAGTGCTAGCCATATACGACGCTGCCGGGTTTTCTAGACAACCTTGGCGGGACATGGTGTATAGGTACCTTGTGTGCCTGTATGCTGGAGTGGTGTTGGCCGAACGGGGGGCTTGATCAAACATCACGTAGGTGTAAGGAGGAGACGAACGGGGGTTTCCGTTTGTACTTACATCTGAACAACAACGCGGTACTTGTACTCGCACCGTCGGAGTAGCGAAAACGGCGATACTCTCGGGATTTATGTTCTCGGGTGGGAGTCGCGCCCCACTTGGTACATAGGTTGGCCGGGCACGTGATTAGTGAACTTGTGGGTTTCCTTATGGGTTTAGACTCTACAGTAGGGTTACCTTCTTGATATACGATATGACACATGAGGTGATTACGATCATAATTACGATGATTCTGAATTTGATATGATTAGTGATCATTATGATTCTATGATGACTATGATATGATACATGATGTGACTATGATTACGATGATGAATATGATATGATACATGATGTGACTATGATTACGATGATGAATATGATATGAGTATATGATGATTATTATTGATATTATTTATATTTGAACTGGTATGTGGTACATGATTTTGGTTACGGGTTCGGGTCAAATACACGATGGGTCGGGTGTGGTTAATTAATTATTTAAATATATATTCGATTTAAACTAGCGGTTTATGGTTTCATATTCTAACTCTTATTGACTCACGAGGCGTAAGCTGACACTTGTTTCTTGAAATGTGTCATGTACTCGTGCAGGTGGCGTAGAAGTTCCGGCTTGTGAGAAGGGGTACTTGTGTAGTTGACTACAAGATGAGATACCACTTGGACATTCTTTATTTATTTAATTCATTTGATTGATTTATGTAACGGATTTGACCAAGACTAACGGTGTGACACTGTGATTTTTATCGGTTTGCTTTTATTGCACATATGGTTAAAGACTTCCGTAGCAAATGATTAATGATTATTTTAATTTTTTTTTGTTAAATGGAATTTTTGAAAATCACGGTGTTACAATGGTGGGGCCAACAGTTGGTGACGATGGTGGTCGCTAAGATGGTGTTGGTGGAGGCGGTCAATGGTAATTTTTTGTGGCAAGCGATGGATGGTCGATGATGACAGTGATTGTGAGGGATGGAGGTGATGGGGATAGGCGAAGGTGGCAGTAAGGGTTGTGATTGTGCGACAAGCTGTTGTGGTGGTTGAGGGTGGTGGTGGTTAAGATGATGATGACAGCTGTAGTCAATGGTGTTGATGGACCTGATGGTTGTGATGAGACACATACGTGAATCTAAAAAACTGTGGAATGGTTAATTATTCATTAATGGGTAATGATTGATTATGTTTTACCTAACCAAACAGTATTAATCATTCACATATCCATTTCTTACCCCCCCCCCCCCCCCAAGCAAGCACCCCGATTTATGTGACATAATTGTACATCTTTTCATACTACTAATTGTTTGTAATATGAAGGTTTTAGATGAATTTGGTAAACAGTTAGATAGTGCGAAGTGCTTACTCATTCAAGTCTTAGTGAAAGCCCTAGACCCAAATCAACAATCAAGAGGGCTACGCCATCCAATGGGTCCAAGAGGTAGTGCTCCTCGTGAAGGGTCCAAGGTAGGCCTTGAAATCTAAACGACAATACATTTTGGATATGCATAATGCATCAATTATTATTAAAGCTGATGTTGAAGCCGAGTTCACCCTCATTGGTTACAGAGCCCCGAGTACTAAAGTAGCTTGAAGAGTATCGGAGGACATTAGCTTACCAATTGACTCTCTTTGATCAACATCTGTTGAACGTGTTCAACACTTCTTGTGCCCGTTTTCATTTACCGATGATGTAGACCTATCTATATAACTGTTTTTCAACAATAGTAACCCGTTGAATAACTGTAAATAACCAACTTGATTGATTATTAGTACTAAAATAACCGTTTTTGAGTGGCTATGAAAAAAATAAACCAACTCGAATTTGGATGTACATTATTAAACATAGTTTTCTAGATTATTCATAATTGATATTCATGATACTCGAAAAATCTTGAATAACCCCTTATTGAAAGTGGTATTCGTGCGCTCTTGTATAACTATATATGTGTACGAGAGACTAGAAAATAGATTTCTTTACTCCTTGGTAGATGCACGAATTAAGTGCTATGACACTTGTTTCTTTTTAAACATAAACCACTTTGTTATGTTATTTGATATTATTGGATTCTATGTTTTTCTCATGGGTGTTAATATTATTAGATTTTATTTCATTTGTTGTTATTGGATTTTATCTAACAATCAAACAATATATTTTACGTTAACACCTAATCACTAAGAAAGGAAATATATCGTAGCTCTAAAATATGTGTTTAAACGTATACTTAAAAATAAAATAATAACACATGACAAACAAAAGTATAGTAGGATAGAAACATAGAAGGTATCTAAACTTGTAACCGCTCAATGTACCCAGGTCTCCATATCTTATGGAGGTTTTTCTTTTAATCAAAAGTAGCATTTGCCTTTAAAAAAATAATAATAACACATGACAAAACTATAGGTGAAGATTATAACAAAGAAACTTTTTGAGACACATGTCAATCATAGACGAATAATACATATCTTTAGATAGAAATGAGCAAAAAATCCATTTCGCTCGAACAAACCTGGTTCCAAACCAATAAATACGAGAATAGTTAAAGTAAATTTAAATGTTTATGATGTTAAATAGTACTAATATATATATAGTAAAATAATTTTAAATAATACGTAGGGATATAAATCTCTTAAAGGTGGGTAAATCAATTAGAAATCATAAATTTCTATGTCATCATCAAATTTTTTGTAGAACCTTTTAATAATTGAATGTGAATTTTTTTAATTTAAACCAATTGATAATAACTGTTTACATAAATAACCACGAAAATTGTCCGTATCTACTAAATCATCTAAAACTGGCATTTGAGAAAACAACTTAATTTATAAACCATTTAATGAAATAAAGGAGATGATTGATGAAAGTATTCTTAAAATCGAATGATGACTTCATAAGTTTATTTCATTTAATATATAATGCAGATTAAAGATTTTAGTTTCCGGTTTCACTGAGTTCAGTTTTTTCCCGAAATCGGATCCAGGTTTGGGTCCGGACATGGTACACTAAGGGTGCGTTTGACAAAACTAGCTAGAGCTATGACTGATTAATTGATAATCTTAAGCTCAATCCATAAGTCTAATTGAAAAGACTTTTATTCTAGAAGATTATGTTTTAAATAATCCTTTCAAGATTTAAAGACCCGAACGAGATTACAGTACTGAAAATTGTAAAAACTAAAATCTCAAACCTCTATAATGTTCTAGTATCCTCTTACTAGGTCTGTAAGCGAACCGAGGGAACACGAATGGGCTTGTTCGTGTTCGTTCGTTTATCTTTAGCTGAACAAAAAAAGAACACGAACGGATAAACGAACGGATTTCTGTGTTCGTGTTCGTTCGTTTAACTTTAACCGAATAAATAAACGAAACGAACGATAAACGAACGAGCATGTGTGTTCGATTGTTTAAAAATTGGTTAGTTTGTGTATATTTTTGTTCGTTCATTTAAATGATAAACAAACGTAAACAAAAAACACAGACTATAATACAAATTCAATATTATTATACACAAGTAAACACTATACATAAACACACACATAATATAAACGAATTGATTAACCAAACGTTCACGAATATAAGTGAACGAACGAGAGCTCTGTTCGTGTTCATACGTTTAATTAAACGAACAAAAAATCTTGTTCTAGTTCATTTATTTATTAAATAAACAAACATGAACGAACTTCCTATCAACAATTTCACAAACAGTTCATGAATGTTTTGTGTTTGTATACGGCCCTACGGCCCCTACCCGTTACCAAACGAACCCTAATTTATCGTAAACTTCACGGGTTGTGTGCCAAATAAGTACCTTTTCAAAGGAGTGGTGGTTGAGTTATTATTCGCACCATCCAGAAGCGAAAATTTTACAGATAAAGAAACTGATAACAACAAAATCCATCAGCTAACGTGAAATGAGCAAACCTCCATAGCCATAATCAGTGTAAGCACAAGTGATCCATGAACTATGTCCGACGTTCCTATGCCACCTGATGTTTTCGCCCAAATCCTCTCATGGTTGCCGGTTACCTCCCTTCTTCGATTCAGGTCTGTTTCCAAAACTTTCCGTGCCCTAATTGACAGTGATTATGTGATTAAGCTTCATCTCAATCATTCCGTTGAATCCAACACCAATCTTAATATCATCTTCGGTGGAGATCGAAGTCTCAGTCATCTTAACTTAGATTCGTCTACTAACGTTGTTAACAAAATAGATAACCCTTTATACTTTGCGATTTTCGAGACTGTAATTTTGGGTTCTTGTAACGGTGTTGTTTGTTTGTGTACGACTGAACCTGATAATGAAATTGCTTTCTGGAATCCGTTGCTAAAGAAGTTTAAGAAAACGCGTTTGGCGCCGGCTAAATGTTCGCAAGGATTAGGTCGAGGGATTTGCATCAAGGGTTTTGGTTATGATCATGTGCATGATGACCATAAGGTGGTGAGGTTGGTTCAGTATTGTAGCTTGTATAAGGATCTTGTTCATTCCAAAATTGAGGTTTTTAGCTTGAAATCAGAGGAATGGAGAGAAGTTGGGGACTTCCCTTATCATCTTTGCTACCGCAGATACTTGAATGTTTTTGCTAGTGGTTCTTTGCATTGGTTGGTGAGTCAAAAGCCTGAGCTGAAGGTTGATTTTCTGATTGCTGCGTTTGATCTCACAACCGAGGTGGTTCGTTTGATTCCCAGACCAGATTTTGGGAACGAAAAAGTCCATGTTAATCTAGCTGTATTGGGGGGATGCCTTGCTATGGTATGTAATTATCCTAGGAAAAATGTTGACATATGGGTTTTGAAAAGTTATGGAGTTAAGGATTCCTGGAGTAAGATGATTTCGACTGTGGATGCTAGACTCATTACCGAACTGGATTTCTTGAGGCCTATTGCGTATTCTAAGAGTGGACATGAAGTGTTGTTGGAAAAGAATTTTGAGAGACTTTATTGGTATCATCTTGAGAATAACTCGGTAAAAAGATTGAAGGTTGCCGGCATGCCAAGGTTGTTTGTCTCTGAAATCTTTACAGGAAGCCTTGTTCAGGTGAAGATTGGTAGCCCTTCTGGTAGTGGTAAAAAGAAGGAGAAACCTGAAATCAAGAATGTTAACAAGAGAGACGACTTTTTATCAAAGGGGTTCAGACTTGTGCTTTGAAAGGGAAAAAAAGTAAGTCAAGGAAACTTTTATGCAAATGTTTTCTTTGTATAAATACTTATCTCTAGTAGCAGTACTACTACTACTTTAATTTGGACAAGGACATATAATTTGACTTATGGGTAAAGATGAACTAAATTTCATTTTCTAATAATGTTCTTCGCAATTTCGTTTAATTTTGAAACTACTTTAGGGGTCACTGGAATAACAGACCTGTCTTTGCAGCTGTGTATACCGGGAGTGATTCAGATTAATAAATAATTGGGAAAATTTCATCAAGTTAGGGCTATGGACCTATGGTAAATGCAACATTGAGCCATGGTAAAGGCAGATACACATATACAACTTACATGCATCATAAGCGTGCAGCCCGTGCACACACACACACACACACACACACACACACACTATATGCATTTATACTCTACACCATAAACACATGCAAACAAACACCTTCGATTTTGCCAAAACTTTGCAAATGGCATAGCAATATGTCCCTCCTGCTGTAGCTACCCTACACCAGACCAAGAAAACACATAGCATGGTTCAAGGCAACAAGTGTTACAGGCAGACGCATAAGCATTGGTGGCGTTCTGGTCTTTGAGTACTTTAATCTAATAAATCTAGCCCAAAATAAATGGCATAAATACCCTTTTTCATCAAGTTTTGATACCTCCTCTTGGCTGCTAAGTAAGTCAGTAATCATTATAAAATGGGTAATGGCATACAAATGACTCTACTTTCACTATTTTACTCATTATAGCATCGTGCTTTATATTTTACTTATAAAAGCGTTCAAGTGAATCAAGTGTCAATTTCTTAACTAATAGGACATCCTGTATAGGTAAATTTGATGTGGCACAGATGAATGGTCTTTTGTTGCCACTTTACCTGCCACATATAAAAAAATTTACATAGATATTTTACTAGTTATAGCATACTTTACATGTTTTCTACATACTTGTTTACTACCAACTACCATATTTACCCTTCAAGTAAAATACCTCTTCTTTCCCGTCTCTGTGGATAAGAGAGCAATCACGTAATGTTTCTTTTGCACGTTAACACACCATTGAGGAATTAAAAAGACAGCCAATTGGTTGCAAGTTTACTAGCTTAAAGCCTGATCATAACCTGAGCTATTAAATGACAGGTATTTCAAACTTTTATTATAAAGGTCAATTAAGCAATCCCATAGGAGGGTGGAAAGCCGAAAAAAGTCAATAAGCAGACAAGGGTGCACTAACTTGTTGCTATTTGTTGTTATTTTGTACACTGTCATGTAGAACTCTGCTCTCTGTTAGCAAAACAATCATTATTCAGTCTAAATGTTCAATAAGTCAATAAGCAGACATGGGTGTACTAATTTTGACACTCAACTTTGTATCTTTTGGTAGTCAAATCAAGAAAACCTCGTTTCTGAGACGATGGTAGCTCTGTTGTAGCATGTTATGGTGTCTAAGAAATACTTGATCTTTTTTTGCAGGATTGACAACGACTTCAAGGGAAACCAAATGCAAAGATCTGCGGACTTCTAGTCAAAGAATGAACACAGATTTGAGTCTGGGTTAGTGGTCTTGAAATACTCTTTAAATGTTTTGATAGTTGAAAGATGCAGATTTAAGCAATGTAGTGTTACTAATTTGCTGTCCTCTTTCTTAAGCTTTATTTGTTTGCGTCAAAGGATCGTTCGTTTGATCTAAACAGCTTTTACCGAAGTATCCTCTTCGCGTCTAAATAATGACGGTCTTATATACATATCAAATGAATGTAATACTTAGGAAAAAAAGATAAAGCATTTAGGTTGCTTACAGATGGTAGTGGGGTGCATAACAAGTTAACTATGCTTTTATTTTGTTCTTTTGAGTGATGGGGTTTTATTGTAAATGGTGCTTCAAGGGCAAAGGATATATGCTGCAAGAAATATCTAAGTTATGTGTTGTTACACTTACATACCCTTTTTAATGAACAAATACCGAAGTGACAAAATTATCCTGATATGCAAGTATGACGGTATCTAACTTTGATGTAGCATCAACACACTTCATTTCTCTTTCTTTTAAGCCTATTTTGGAGACTTTTCACACACCTTTCATTGTCAAAAAAACTATTATTAAAAGATATATATATTGTTTATACTATAGATGACACATTTTGACAAAATTATATTTAAATAATGTATATACATCTTATTTTAGTTGATAAAAATGAGATTTTTGTAATTTTTTAATTTAAATAATTTGACTATGTGTAAAGGTATGTTTTCCACTTTTCTTGTTCAACCTAATCCCTTGAAAGTTCTCATTATGTATTTGACTATTTGTATCATAAAGTAGTGTTTTCCCCTGCTTAATCCAAATATTCTTTCCTCTCCTTTATTATTGAAAAATATGTTTTACTAATTTGGTGTAAATGTTTTTTTACAATTGAAATTAAAATAATATAAAATCGGTGCATCTGTTATTTCCAGACTTCCAGTGATAAAATATGACCACAAGAGGTTTATTGTGATGAACAACATGATTTAAAAACATATTTTCTCCAAAGTGTTGAGAGTTTGGCATTAACATCACTATTATTCTATGAGAAGTTTTGCTCCATGAACATCCCATATTCAATGTCATCAATTGTATTGTATTAGAACATCCATAGTAGAACTGAAGTTTAATCATTATTTTTAATTTTGGTTTTATAAATAAATTTTTTTCTTTAATTTTATTAAAGCAGTTGAGCAAGTCTTGAGGGTTGTTAGATGCTTGTCCTTGCGAACGAATCTCGCCCCCTTTTGCCCTTCAACGCCTCGGACATCGCTTGGCTCTTCTCAAAAACGTCATACAACATCCTTTCGCTATCTATGAGATCACATTACGTATGGTCTTATTACAATGCGTTAACAATATACAAGTGTAACAATAAATCCACCAATACAAGTGTAAATTTTTTTATAATTGGCATAGATTATACAATGAAAGAAAAAGAGGACGAACAAGAAATAATATGATGTAAAAAGAATAATAATAATAATATGTCGTGTCATAATATACAATTTTGATGCTCTTATTGTTTAAGATCTAGTTTTATAGTTTTGTATTTGAGTAGCTTTAATTGCCTCTATCCTTCACAAATTATCCAATTTGAATCCAGTTAAGGCTATCCACAACCTTCCCTTCTAACTCTCATATTTTGTTGTTGTGTCGACGTCACAACATTCCTTCTTTTCATCTGTCTTCCAACCTTTCAACCCTACTATCAACCCTCTTATATTTCTCATTTTTTAATTAAATATATAAAAGAGAGAGAGAAGGACAGAGAAGAAGAGAAGAAAGAGAAGAGAGATGGATAGAAAGAGGAGAGGGAGGGAACAGGATGAAGGAGGTCGATTCCCGCAGGTTAGAAGCGTCTAACCGAGGGTCCTGCAGAGCTCGAGCTCTCACGACCTCTCCTTGAGGTCGGCCTAACATCTTTGGTGGTCCAAAGACAATTCATGAGGCAATCTCATCACATGCACCTAGATGGTAGCCATTTAAGAATATCACATGATCTTATCTATGTAATTACTCACAATTTCATCTATTTCTATTTTGCAAATCACTCTGATTAATATATGATAAAAGTCGGTTCGAGATGACTAATCTTTCAATGTAAATAACAAAAGAAACAAGACTAATTTTAAACTATTTTTCTTCTTCATATATTATCGTGACAATTTAATATATATATTGTTCACGAAGCAGAGAGAAAGTATGATGTGGCAAAGAAAATGATGACGTCATTGATGACGTGTAATTGTGACGTGGACAAATAGAATGATTTGATTGGTTGATAATGGGAAAATCCTAATATTTAAATTAAATTCAAATTAAGTGAGAGGGTTTGGATGTAAATTATAAGGGGGTAGTATGAAACATGTGAGGGGGTTTTGAGAAAATTATATATTAATGTAATTAATTATAGGTTGTTTGAAAATTTTGTTTAATAACTTGTGATATATTTTGTTTAGAGAAAAAATAATTATATATTTTGGACCGTCTCATTTTTATCTACGTTTTGATATAAATTTTATCTTAATATGATGTTTTTTCAAAATTAGCATATTTTAATCGTTTTATCCATTGAGAGTAACGGGTAGGTAATTATTAGACATTTTATTCGTATATCATATACATTCCTTCTACATAACATAGTTGATATAATCACTGATTTTTTGGTCTTTTGATACAATGAATTGAAAATATACTATTTTTAAAAATTTGTCGTATTATGATAATATTATATGTTTGGTAACGACTTGGTGATTCTTTTAAAACCGTTGGTTAGTGACATTAATCTGTTTAAAAACTATCACTACCATTTTAGGCTCTTTAAAATTGATTGTTAGTGTGTGAGTAAATAACCGTATAGAAACTATAACTCTACATAATTACTAAATAGTGAAAAAACCGTCATGTTAGCTAATAAAAATATTTTTTAAGCACTTGATATTATAATATCAACAATAATGTTATGGTTATGTCTTTATATTATCTGAACATGACTCCATCGCGAGAAACTATCAATATTATACTAAAATTTTCAGATGTGTAATATCATTTTATAATTTAAAAAAGTATTTATAAAAAGTATTAAATATAAAAGTTTTATTTACGTAGATTATGTACACATGGATAAATAATATATTTTGATTGGTAGAATGTGTTAAAAGTAGTGGAGAAACCGTTCAAATTAATATAAATTGGGAGGGAGTTTTAAAATTTGAAGGTGTTTTATGAAACATTTCAAGGGGGTCTAATGAAAATGCGAGGGGGTTTTTATAAATAATGTATATTAATAAAATTAATTATAGGTTGTTTATAAATTATGTTTAATAACTTGTAATATATTTTGTTTAAGGAAAAAATAATTATATATTTACTACCGTCTCTGTTAGAACTGTATTATTGTAATAGAATAGGAGTTCAACAATAGTTGAGGGTGCTTATTGTAAATATACCTTATAGGTATATAAGCCTTGTGCTAGACAAGGAAATGTAAGGATTGCCACAATGAAAGAAATATACTATGTGTTTATGAAGGTGAAAATGAGATTCTCTCTCAACTTTTCATAGTTAACAACTTAACATAGCAATCCTTCCATCTACCGCTTGTTTATTCCTAACAAGTGGTATCAGAGCCAAAGGAGTGAAGATCTATCGAGTGTTATCATCAACAAATCGAAGTTTGAAGATCAAAGGGGCTGTTCATCGAAGAAAAAGGGGCTGATCATACGGTTTTCATCTCAAAAATCTCGTTTATGATATGAAAAAGGGGTTATTGATCCAGAATCGAAGCTACAACTATTTGTTCTTTGTGCGAAATGACAAATTTCAACTGCTCAAGACACTACAAAGCAGATTGATCGAAGTTCATGGCTGTTATTGTCCAAGGTTCGGTAATATTATTCATCCTACGAAGGTCCTGTTTTGTATGTTAATGATTCTGATTTTCGTAGAGGATTGGTCGAAATTGGTTCTCGAATCATTTACAAGAACTTTTGATCTGAATCTGATCGATTTTGAAGCTTTCAAAATTTTGTCAAGAACAGTTGGAAAATTGAAGAACACTTTAGATCTGGGATTTTGATTTCAAAAAGGATAAAAACACCAAAAATTTGGTGTTTGTGTGTGAAATCAAGTGCTGGTATGGGTGTTTGTGTTTGAGTGTGGAACTTGAACAAGCCAAGATCAAATCAAGTACAAATCAGGTACAAGTGGGCAGATTTGACATCTTTTGTGTCAGGTGCGATAGCTATCAGCCGCACTTTTAAGTTCCTGTGCGATTAGCAAGAAATTCATCAAGTGTTGGCCAATCGCATGGATCCAATCGCATGGACCCAATCGCATGCGATTCGAATCACACTATCAGCCGCTCTATAGGGCTATCGCATGCGATCGAGCTGAATTTGGTTAAGTATAGGGTTCTATCAGCCGCATCTTGTCAAATCGCATGCGATTCAATCTAAACCATTCGCACGCGATTCAACCAGATCCAATCGCACATCCTATCGCGTGGATCCAATCGCATGCGATCCAAACAGGTTTTTCAGACTTGCAATTTTCACTCAAAATTTCAAATTTTTCATCCGAAATGCATTTTCTGATATAGCGATATTCTTCATTTTCAAAAATTTTCGCGCTGACCTGGCAGCTCGACCCCAGCCAGGGGCTCTGCCCCTTGGACCCCGCTATCAGGGGCGCTGCCCCCGAACCCCCGTCGTCGTTCTAACTGATTTATGTTGCCACCTTGATTTCTAAGTCAAGTGTTTGGATTTTTTGACTGAGTCAGGAGTTCTCAAAGTTTCAGTTATCATTCTGATGTTTCTAGATTTGGGTTAGCTTTGGGTCATTACTACCATGTACTTAATTCCTAATACCCTATGTCTAGTCATCCTACCCTTTCCTAACTGATTTTTGGTTCTTCTTTCTTAGTGTCACCAATATCTGGTCTCAAAATCAGATCTTGGTCATCCATTCCTTGTTTCTTTAGAATCTTGGTAGTCTTTTATCAGTCAGTTCTGAATTCTCATTTGTCATTCTTATCTTTCAGAATTCTTGTATCGATACTTGATTGTCTTGACCAACATCCGTTTAGATCATGTTTTCAAAGAGTTTGACAGATTCTTGTGTGCTTTCGAATGAGGATGTATCCGACTCCCTGTTCACGATATGTTTTCAAAGTCACCTTTTCTATAGTCGTACAGGTTGAAAAGGCTTGAATATGATTTCAGCTCCCTGTGTTCCTTAACGCTTATTTCTTACTATAGAATCCTTATCCGTCCCAAGTTCGTTTGCATACACTTGTCTTTCGTTCTCTTTGTTACTTGTTGTGATTCAGACTAGGTTGATAATCTTGTACGAGACTTCTCAGATTTTTGATTTGGTTGATGTATTCACTTCTGATCTACATTCACTCCTCAACGATCCATTTTGGCTCACAAGTGGTAGAAATTAATAGACTGATACTTCACAACTGAACATTTTTCATGATGACCAGTAGACTTTGTACATCATGAGGGGGAGATATAAAGATTTATTCAGTTGGTTACTGCTTGAGACATACTTTAGCAGGTATTCAGTCTAGGGGGAGAACTACTCAGAAGAAAGAGCAAGTATTCTCGCCCCAAATTTTTTCAAGGATCAAGAGCAACATTGTAGGGGGAGGGTTCCCCGTTTGTGATTCTAGGAGGAGTAAGCAAAATATTCTCCTTTGATGATGAATCCTTATACGCTTCTGCTAATTGCCTAAATGCTCGAGAGCTACTTTGTAGGGGGAGGGTTTCCCCGGTTGTGATTCTAGGGGGAGTAAGAAACATATTCTCTCCTGTTGATGAATCCTTTTATGCTTCCGCTGATGCTATCAATGCTCAATGATCCACATGCTGAAAATATCTATATGCTAAATTGATTATATAACCGAAGGCGATCAATGCCTTAGGTTACCGGAGCGATACAAGACAATAAGCACAAGACCCTCAAGATGCTGAAAAGATCAAGACTCCTATTCATTTTATTCTACAACTCCTATTCCATTCCAAAGGGGGAGATTGTTAGAACTGTATTATTGTAATAGAATAGGAGTTCAACAATAGTTGAGGATGCTTATTGTAAATATACCTTATAGGTATATAAGCCTTGTGCTAGACAAGGAAATGTAGGGATTGCCACAATGAAAGAAATATACTATGTGTTTATGAAGGTGAAAATGAGATTCTCTCTCAACTTTTCATAGTTAACATAGCAATCCTTCCATCTACCGCTTGTTTATTCCTAACAGTCTCATTTTTATCTTCGTTTTGGTATAACATAGTTAATATTTTGGTATGTACTTTTTTATATGTTTTTGTATTCATTCCCTCTACGTATCATAACTGCTTAATGATGCATTAATTAGTCATTAATGGTTCATTAATGATAGTACTCAATTCACAGCTATTGATGAAACAAAAACTAAAAATATACTAATTTAAAAAAAAGTCATAATACGATAAAATTTATACCAAAACGTAGATAAAAATGAGACGGTCGCAAATTTATAATTATATTTTTCTAAACAAAATATATCACAAGTTATTAAACATAATTTATAAACAACATATAATTAATTATATTAAAATACAATTTTCATAAAACCTTTTAAATGTTTCATAAAAACCTTCAGAATTTTCATCCAGCCTCCTCCCAATTAATTTAAAATTGAATTGAATTTGACGGTTTCTCAACTTCATCCCACATCCCACATCCCACATTCCACTATCATAATATTTTTTATTTGCACGTTCTAATGTGATAAACATGGTTTTTCATTTATCAATTACATAAATATTGTTTTTATTAACAAATATTACACAAAAAACTTTTAGAAGTGGAATGTAATTTTATATTTTTTAAAAGAGTATTTCTAAAAAATATTAAATATAAAATTTTTATTTACGTACCCGAGCACCGCTCGGGTATAACACTAGTTACAATTTATAGAAGGTTAGTTTACAATACTAAACTAACTCTTACAACTTCTACCAAGGCTTTAAAAAAGGAAAATGGAAACATGCATAACTAAATTAACGTGAATGTTGCTAGAAAATCAAACATGGCGAGTGCTTAAATGGTTGTAACTTGAACTTGGAAGCTTATACTTTCATTTGAGAAACAAGAATCGTATCCACATAAATAAAAACTAACATACAAAAATTTTAAGGTGATTACGTTTCTATTTGATTAATTTGTGTTTCGGATTTATTTGTGTCATACTCGTATATGCACGGATCGTTAAACTAGTATATAAATAATAGGTAAATTTACCTACAATAATATTTCAAATTTGGAAGTGAGACAAAAAAAAACTTGTAAAAATTATGAGCTATAGTAATACAAGTACCAACATAAAAATTATTGGCTTGGTATAACATTCATAAAACAATTAACTAATTGAGTGTTTTGAAGGATGGGGAATTGGACGGCTTAGATTGGTTTTCGCAGTTCTCGCACTAAGAATGGTTCTCGAATAAACTTCTTCCTATATACGAAAAACAGTTATCGTTTGAACTGTTGCCTATATATATATAGGAAGAAGTTCATTCGAGAACCATTCTTAGTGCGAGAACCAATCTAAGCCGTCTAATTTTCCCTCATTCAATGTCATTGCCCACCCATGAATTCCTTACATGCACCCTGCCACACTTTATCCCTCCACGCGCTCCATCCATGAACTTCCCATATCCAAAGAACGGCTGAGATCGGTTCTTGCGGTTCTCGCACTAACAACGGTTCTCGAATGAACACTCATATATATATATATATTGTAACATCCTCATTACCGGCCTAGAATTAATGAGGTAATTAATTAAGTTGACCTGTGATTATATCTATTATTAGATTTAATTGCAATATGTGTAGTTGTGGTAATTGTTTGTTTGAATTGTTTTATTTGTTGTAAAAAATTTATTATCTTATATATATTATTAGATTTAATATATATATATATATATATGTGTGTGTGTGATGATGATGAGGGTACGATGGGGTGGTGGTTGGTCAAACCACCCCATGCCTTTGGTTACTTGTTATTATAGACAAGGGAGTGTGTGTTGTGTGTGGGTTTTGGTGTGTCTCGGCCGAGAGAAGAAGAGAAGAATAAGAAGAAAAGAAATTTATTTGCTTAGTGCAATTCTTTGATCTTGAAGTGTTTAACATCAAGAGGTTAGAAATTCAGAATCCTTTATGTTGTTTGATGTTGATTTTCGGTTTTGAATATATATATATATATATATATATATATATATATATATATATATATATATATATATGTGTGTGTGTGTGTGTGTGTGTGTGTGTGTGTGAAATCCGATTGAATGTTTATATGATTTGATGATCATAGGACGTATGCATCCTAGATTTCTTGATTAATATGTGTTGTATACATGATTAGAAAGAATTCTGGAAATTTGTATAACTTGAATGCATGAAATCAGTTTAGAAAATGAAGATTAAAATTGAAAATGTGTTAGTTATGAAGGACTCGGAATTCATAAGTATGAATGAGTCGGATTCCGTCTTTTGCTCGGATTCCGACTAGAATTGCACAGATGATATTAATTGTGTAAAGTACTCGGATTCCGACTCTGTTTGATGTGCCTTCACCTTTAAACGGATTGTGAAGTTTACCCGGATTCCGCCTGTGTACTCGGACTCCGCCTTGTACTCGGATTTTGATCAATTACTCGGATTGTGACAATTTACCCGGATTGTGACTGTCTACTCGGATTCCGCCTATTCACTAGGATTTGACTTTACTCGGAATTCAATTGGTTGTGTTGAACTTGACCATTGATCGGATTTGATGGTTTGAATATGAGCATGAGTTTATACCTCAAGCGTGACCTTAACATATGAAAGGAATATATGTATTGCCCGAGCTAAAGAGTTGGATGATATTCACAGAATTACAGATTGTAAAGGGTAATAGTGAATGATGGTATATTATGCTGAATATACATAAGTTGATCTGGATTAATGGTACATGTGATATGTAGATGTATGTACTTGTTGATTTATGTACATGTTAAGTATTGTGCTTATTGTGTGTTGATTAAGCAAATACTGATTGTTAGTTGTTTGTTCAGGTGGAGACAAAACTCAGTAGATAAGTAGAGACTGAGTTACCTGAACTTTTGAAGATATTGGTGAGTGAATATATATCTTGGATGTATAAGATATATCACCTGATTGTTGCTCTTTGAGATGTATTCTCTTGTTGACTGTATATATACATGTAGTTTGGGAGATCAGCTTGGCGGTTGTTTTTCAGCTGGGTCTTGGTTTATGGATATACAGTACTAGCATTCGTCTTGATAGCATTTGTTGTAATCAAGAGTTGCTAGTATTGTTGTCTGTTGTAACTAGGCTATCGGTAAACCTATGCTTTGGCCGGCATTTGGTTGAAGGTCCCACAAGACCGCCGGTTCTCTTGTTGTTTGAGTAATGTTGGTTTGGGCTTGATGCCTTGTATGTTTTTTATATCTATTCTCTCACTTAGCTTTGTGCTAATCCCCCACTGTTGAACTCTTTTACAGGATATTCCTGGTAGGTTGAAGATAGAGGTGAAACTGGAATTATGGACTGATCTAACTCTGATATCTGTTTTGATTTTTGTAAAGAGCCTGATTTTGTAGTAACACTGTTGTAATTTTGTAAAGTTAACCAGAAAAGTTGTATTTACCATATTATATATATGTAATTATGTTATTAGCTTCCGCGCGTATTATAAATTTGTGTTTTGGAAAATAAGGTGTTACATATATATATATATATATATATATATAGGGGAAGGTTCATGCGAGAACCGTTGTTAGTGCGAGAACCGCGAGAACCAATCTCAGCCGTTCCTTGGATATGGGAAGTATCATGGATGGAGAGCGTGGAGGGATAGGGTGTGGCAGGGTGCATGTGAGGAATTCATGGGTGGGCAATGACATTGAAGGAGGGAGAATTGGACGGCTTAGATTGGTTCTCGCGATTCTCGCATGAACTTTTGTCTATATATATATATATATATATATATATATATATATATATATATATATATATATATACAAAACACCCGTTCTACTTTTTGTATTTAGTATTTACTATTTAGCATAAATAAACCTTCAAATCTTCAATTTTTGTGGTTTACTACTTTGTTTTATATTAGGTTTTCAACAACTTTAAGCCTTTCAAAAAAAAAAAACCTTTAAACTCTATACAAAAGTTCCAAGACATTGGGTGTTGTAAGTAAAGTGTAGAGATGTGTATTAAAGAGGCAATTGATTTTGAGAGGATGGAGATTGGTTCACGAAAGCCTTTCGTAAAGAAGTAGGAAATGGGGAAGAAACGAGATTCTAGGATAACATTTGTGTCTCGAGTGAGAGTCTAAAGGCTAAGTTTTCAAGACTTCATGCATCTAGATACAAACATACATATAACCCCATCTCCATATATGCAAATACATACATAAAACTAATATCATGAGCAAGATACCGAAGTTGACAAAGCTCACCCATATTGTGAGTTATGTGTTATTTGTACACTAGGATCTGAAAACTCAATAAGATTCTGCGACGTCGAAGACCGATAAGTCTAAGCCTCAAACTGGTGCTAAATCATTCGATCCATATAATCGTACCGAACACATAATCACATTTCCATGCGTAAAATGAAGCACAAAATTTTACTAACATATGAAGTATGATTAGTATAACTCACCTCACAAGCTGCGAATTCAAATACACAACCATGAAAGCAAGCAATCTACCAAGTAACTAACACATATACATTTATAGTTATAGCTAGATCAATATCTGTTACACTAGAAAAGCTGTTAAAAATCGTTTTTCTCACGGTCTACTCACTGGCGCTTCTCACGCTAATGGTCTTCGCAGCCATGAAGCCGAACTTTCACGGTCACGAGGGTTTCTTCCTGAGATCGTGAAACATTGGTTCATGAGCGGGAGACCTTACTAGTAGTGTAGAATTGTTAATTCACAAGATGTGATCCTCATTAAAAGGGCATAGAAGTGTTTAGTTTCGAGTGTAGTAGTGTAGAAGTGTTTATTTCGAGTGTATGTGTTATGGAACACAAACGACGAGTGAATTTTGTGTTTTGAACAAGCTTTGGTTGATGCTGAAAACTATTAATGTCAAACAGGTCTCTTCATGGACGTGAAACACGTCCTTTAAGCTCATAAGCTTGTAAATAAACTATTTAAAACTTATAAACTTAGATATTCTCGAGGTCAGTTACTTATTTAAAACTTATGATAATAAGCTTATAAACCTGAATAATAAACTAATCCAAAGACCTCTTTAAATAATAATACGAATTACACATATTTAGAAGTAAAAGAGATGAATGTTTTCTGTAGAAAATAATAAACTAAAACCAATCTTAATTAAAAATTATTACGATGCAAAAAAATACTAATAAGTAATAATCCCTTTTCTCATATAAAAGAAATGATATATGTATCTATATATAACATCATGTAATTTATGTGATGTTACACTCACGACTCATAAACCATTTTAATGAAAGTTAATTTAGCCATTTCAGTCTTTACTCACTTAAATAGTTTGTGTGTATAACATCAACTAAGTTAGATAACATTAAAGTTACATATTATTTTCTCTAAAAATAATTTTCTTTTTTAACAGCGAAATTTAGTGGGACAGGCTGCAGTGACATCCATACGGACAGTATGCGAACCCCAAGCTACTCATCATGAGGGATTACACACTCATATGTTGTAACACCCTAAAATAGGGCCTAGTTGTAAAGAGTTGTACCATATGCTTGTATAGTTGTACATTGACTTTAGTCAATGTGTTTTGTTGATTATTGTTGTTATTTGTCGTTTTAAATGTGGTTATGTGGCTAATGTTGGAAAGTGTTAGAAATAGATGGAGTTGGTAAATTGTTGAACGATTTAAGATAATGATTCCGAAAATATCTCCGTTAGATGAAACGGGTAAACCTAAGTCGTGTTTTAAGTTGAATAAGGGAACAAAATACACGCGTGGGGTATTAGACTCACTTGAGTCGGTCCAGGCTTTCCTTTATCCCCTGGAAACTGCCAAAACACACACTACATGTAACACCCTCCTTACCGGCCTAGTAGGATTAAGGTAATTAAGTTGGTTTACTTTAATTAATTGGTTAATTAATTGTTTTATGTGTTTAATTAATTTAATTAATTAAATTGTGAGTAAAATAATTATTTAAATGAAATTGTTGTTAGTGGAGGTTGAGGTGTCGGTTTTGACACCTAAACACACCAAGATGCCACCTTGATCTTCATTACATGCAAAATTGATAAGGTGTAGTGTGTGTGTATACCTTCGGCCGAGAGCAAAAGAAAAGAAGAAAGAATCGAATTTAATTGTTGAACTTGTTTGTGAATCTGCTCGATTGAAGTGTGTAACATTATTAAGAGGTTAGAAATTCTGGAACAATATGTTAATTTTTGTTAATTCGGTTTTATATGTTTATTAATGTGAAAAACCGGTTGAATTGATTTATTTGATGAATTCATGATCTAAAATGCATGTTTGTTAGTATTTGATGTTTATATGATCAAAACATGTTTAGAATTCAGTTCTGGAAACTTAGATGAGGTTGCATGCTTAAAATCAGATTAAAAATCGAAGTTAGAATGATTTTTGAATGTCTCGGATTTCTTAAGCATGAATCAGTCAGATTTTAAGTTTGAATGGATCGGAATTGGTGAATACCGAGCATTTCTATCGGAATTGGTTGAAATCCGATAAGATTTAACTGTTTGCCTTAGCTTTTTATCGGAATTGATATGAAACCGAGAAGAATGATCGGATTTGATAATTAACATTTGCTCGGAATCCTATTCTATCGGGATTGTGTATTTTCTCGGGATTCATTCTATCGGATTGTGCCTTATCCATCAGAATTGATGTTTTCTCGGAATTGAAGTTTAATCGGATTGTTAATCCTCGGATTTGGCTTCTCTCGGATTGTGCATTGTATCGGAATTTCCTTTACTCGGATTTGCCTTTTGCCCGGGATTGTTTTATCGGATTTCATGTTTTATCGGATTTGAATTTGTCTCGGATTTGGTTTCATCGGATTTGATTCTATCGGATTTGAACACAATCGGAATTCAAACAATACCTATCCTCGGAATTGGTGAATGTTGTGTTATGAAATATCAACTCTTTGATGATTTGAAGATAAACATGAACTTGTTGCCTTGGCTTATGAAAGGAATGTATGAATTGCCTAAGCTAAGGAGTTGGATAAATTCACTGAATTTCAGTAAGTAAAGAGTAATAGTGAATAATGGTATATGGTTTGAATATACATGATTTGATATGTACTTGTGATTGTATGTACATATGTGTTTGATTATA
The DNA here is from genome assembly GCA_947179395.2 of Pulicaria dysenterica. Taxonomy (NCBI): domain Eukaryota; kingdom Viridiplantae; phylum Streptophyta; class Magnoliopsida; order Asterales; family Asteraceae; genus Pulicaria; species Pulicaria dysenterica. The sequence continues at coordinate 49,440,081 of OX359294.1, read as the reverse complement.
GTATTGTGCTTATTGTGTATTGATTAAGCAAATATTGATGGTTAGTTGTTTGTTCAGGTGGATACAAGACTCAGTAGTAAGAAAAGACTGAGTTACCTGAACTTTTGAAGATATCGGTGAGTGGATATATATCTTGGATGTATGAGATATATCACCTGATTGTTTGCTCTTTTACTGTATATATACATGTGGTTGTGAGATCAGCTTGGCGGTTGTTATTCAGCTGAGCCTATGTTTAGAGATATACAGTATTAGTATTTGTCTTGATGAGCATTTGTTGTAATCAAGAAGTGCTATTATTTTTGTCTATTGTAACTAGGCTATCGGTAAACCTTTGCTTTGGCCGGCATTTGGTTGAAGGTCCCGCAAGACCGCCGGTTCTCTTGTTTGTTTGAGCATTATTTGTTTGGGCTTTATGTTGGATTATGTGCAGAGATAATTAACGGGCACATTGTATTCAATGTTATAAAAGACTAAAGGTCACACCGCTGCACACCCAATTCGGAACAGTTGGATTTCACCTTTAATCTGTGTGGAAATAATTAATCAGTTAGATTAATTATTAAAGAGTAAGAGTAAATAATTAATCAGTTAGATTAATTATTAAGGATAATTAATCAGTTGGATTAATTATCAAGAAGAGAGAAATAAATAATTAATCAGTTTGTATTAATTATTAGAAAGGAATAAATAATAAATAGTTGTTTATTATTTAAAGAGAATTAAATATTAAGTTTTTAACAGACATTTAATTAATAGTTAATTAATTAACTAGTAAAGTCCAAGGGGTGAATATGAGAAGAGTTGAAAGTTTAATTAAAACCAGTGGGCTTTTAATTAAACGGGCTTAGGTCCAACTTAATCCTTATATAAGATCCTTAAGCCTTAAGCATTAGAGATATATGAGACACAAGGGATTAACCCTAGCCACCACCATCTCTCTCTCTCTCTCTCTCTCTCGATCTCGCCCTCCCTCTCGTAGCTCTCTCTCGGTCGACGCACTCTCTCTCGGCCTCTCTCTCTCTCTCTCTCGAAGTCGCAATCGCAAAACACCAAGGGTGTTTGCGATAGGGTGGTCGACGCACACACACACAAAGCTTTCGGGTTTAGTTGAAGGCTTGGTGATCCAGGAGCGGTCTAGCAGCCAGTTCCAGTGAGGTGCAGTAGTGGTGGACTGTCTTTAGCAATCCTAAGGTTTTGTTCAGGTATAATCTTGTAACCCTTCTATATGGATTGTTTTGCAAGAAACTATGTTGATCATTTAAAGTTTTAAAGATCCTAACTTTTTTGGGGTTTAGAGGGTTGTGTTCAATCCAGTTCCGCTTTTAGGATTGAACCAGTGGGATCAAACCCAGGCTTGACCAGTTTGTGTCATATGGTGGTTTGGTCAGGTTCAAAACCCTTCAGTGGTATCAGAGCCTCGGCTCTATGATCCATAGTTTCTAGTTTTTTATTTGTTTTTGGGTTAAGGTTTGATTCTTGATCTTCTTTTTGCCCTAGGCTTTTTCGAAAATCAAAAGGAGTGTCAAAACAGTTTTTTTTATACCAGTTTTAATCATATTAATCAGAAAGTTCAAACAGTTAGTTTGAATGATTAAAAGGTCGATGATTTTGGAGAAGGGTAGATTAGATCAAGAAAATTAAACAGTTTGTTTAATTAGTTAAACCTAGATAATCTAATTAGTTGGTTTGTTTAATGATTGTATGATCTACTTCATCTTATTTCTTTCGCCACATTTTTCGAAAACCATAGGGATAAAAACAAGTTTTTTCTGTTTTTATCCAGTTAATAAAAGGTTTGATTTTAACCAGTTAGGTTTAAACCAGGTTTGTGTTTAAACGGTTAAAAAGGATAAACCTTTTATCTAAAACTTTATCTTAACCAGTATTTTTTGAACTTTTGTTTAAAAAGGTTGAAATCAAGTTTTAGGATAATTAATTATTAATAAAACAAGTTTTGTTAATGTTAATAATTAATAGTTTTTGGTTTTTGAATTAAATCCAGTTTTTTAATCAGTATATTAAAACAGCTAGTTTTAATAGGTTAAAAGGATTTGGAATATTATTAATCGGAAAACGGGAACCGAGATCATGCATGCTGAATGGTGATAGTTAGCGGCGCTAAGGGCCAGATGGTCCACGGCCCAAAGGGCTTTTCGGCCCAGGAGGTTCTCGGCCCAGATGGTCCACGGCCTAAAGGGTTTTCGGCCCAGGAGGTTCTCGGCCCAAAGGATTCTCGGCCCAGTGGGTTTCTCGGGTTGACGGGAGAGTTTGGCCCAAGATAGTCTTTCCGGATTAATACGAAAGGATTATTAATTTTAAGTTATAAAATTAATAAGGTATTATATAAACTAGTGTTATATATATATATTTTAATTAGTTTAGTTAAAATATATATTAGTTTAGATTTTTATTTATTATGACTAGTTTAAGTCATTTTTGAATAAAGTCTAAAAGGATAAAAGTTTATATAATATTATGGAGAAACAAATAAAATAGTATTTAATTGACCAAGGGTGTCAGTTTTAAGTTTTTTGGAAAACTAATAATAAAACTCGACGTAGAGGCTTTCATTCAAGTTTTGAATAAGGCCAAGTTTTTCAAAGGATTGTTGAAAAACTATTTTGGTCAAATTAAACTAGAAGATCATAATTCTCATTTTTTGGTTAATAGGTATTAAATCAAAAGGATAAATGAGAATAGTTTAAACAAATCAGGTTGTGTGCTTAACAGCACAGTTTTTGTTTATATTATAACTGCGTGGTTGACTTTTATATATATAGTGCTTATATATAATTGCGTGGTTGTGATAGCTATAGTTTTGCCGACTTAGGACTCGTTTTTTTTTCTTTTCTTCTTTAATTTGGTTTTGGGAAGGCCTGCGTGCCAATTACAATCCCTTTCTTAATTGTAATATTGTACTGGTTCGGGGAGGCCTGCGTGCCATTTACAACCCCATTCAATATTGTATTTGTAATAGATTAGTAGTAGTTTAATCCCTCAACCAAGATTGGACTCGAAGAAGGTGATGAAGAAAATGGTGTTCTCACGCGAAGCACGGACACTTCGGAGAGGTGTCAAGGTCAGTGGGAGCAATACACCAAGAAAGGAGAATCCAAGTCATTTTTTTATCCTTAGGTTTGACCTTAGGATTAGTTGGCAAAACTATAGGGCTTTATCTATTTATTATTATTTGCGTGGTTGTGATTTATTTACTGCTTTTCATATATATGTATGGTATATATATACATGTGTGTGATGGTAAATAAAAAGGGGTTTAATGACAGATTGTTATTAAACAAGTGAAAACCCACGCTTAATAACAAACTAGAATATGACTTCAGTTTGGTAGTCGTATTAATTAAATTTTTATAAATTTAAATGTTTTGTCAAGGTTATAAGTTTGGAACTTATAAAGGCCGTTTTGTGCACCTAATTTAGGTACACATATAAATCGAATTTTAAAACAGTTAGTTTTAAAATGGTTTTTCAAAAACTGGAAAATTAAGTTTTTTTTTAACTTAATTATAAAACCCAAGAAAAATCTTAGATCAGTGTGCTACCCACCTAATGGTACACCCTAACTGTTAAACGGTACTCGGGTGTCGGAAGTGCCCAAACCTTGGGCATCCGGGTTCAAACCATTGCGGGAAGGGGCATGAAAGATTCTGCGATAATCGGGAGTCTCGGCCAGAATTCATGCTGTCTTAGGTGGTGCGGTCTATTTTGGTGATAATCGGGAGTCCTGGCCCAAAAAGCACTAGAGTAGAGTTAAACATACTAGACTGGGTCTAAGTACTCTACGAGGTTCTAGGAGTCGTATCAGTTAGGTACGATTGGTACAGGGTATTACCTACCAGAAATAGCATGACTTGGCGGGAAGTGCCCAAACTTTGCGTCAAGTATGTGAAATATGGGTCCTAGGTCTAATATATATTATTTATGGGTTTGATGATATATGATTAGAAAGTTTATTTGCAATTACTAATTAAACCGGGTTTTAATTTGTAGATGACAACCAACGTTACCAGTACTAATAACCTCTCACTCCGCTCTATCCTTGAGAAGGATAAGCTCACCGGGTCCAACTTTCTCACTTAGGAGAGAAATCTCCGGATCGTGCTGAGGCACGAGAGAAAGTGGTATGTCCTAGAACAACCTCTAGGAAATCCCCCTGCCAACAATGACCAGGGCAGAGGTCAGGGAGGTTTTTCAAAAGCGCTCCAATGACGCCCTAGATGTTAGCTGCCTCATGCTCGCAACTATGAGTCCAGAGTTGCAGTCGAGCATGATGGAGACTCCTGCATATGACATGATCCGCCAGCTGAGGGACATGTTCCAGGAGCAAGCTCGCACTGAGCGTTATGATGCCACCAGGGCATTTAACTCGTGCAAGATGGCCAAGGGGACCTCGGTCAGTGACCATGTCATGAAAATAAAAGGTTACATGGACCACCTAGAGAGACTTGGGCACCCAGTACCGTTGCAGCTAGCAACGGATACGATACTCAACTCGTTATCAGATGACTATAAGCCTTTTATAGTCAACTACAACATGAACAGCATGGAGAAATCCGTGGCTGAGTTGCACTCAATGCTCAAGACTGCTGAGCAGAGTATCGGGACCAAGTCTAAGGACATTCTTATGGTGGGGCATGGTGGACGTAAGAAGAGGAAGGGGTGTAACGGAAAGGGAAAGGGCAAGGCCCAGCCCAGCCAGAATGCACCCAGAGCTAGTAACGACAACAAGGGCAAGAAGCCAAAGCCAAACAAGGCAAGGACTGAGAATCGGTGCTTCAGGTGCAGCGAGGCCGGACATTGGAAACGAGATTGTCCGAAAGGTCACGAGGCAGGAGGCAAGTCTGGCTCCTCAGGTACTGCGTGATTAGCTTCTTTGTCACTTTCCTACTTGTAAAGTTTTACGAGTAATCTAACATCTTGCAATCGTTTATTGCAGGAGTAGATGGAAAGTGATGCGGCCCAGCATGAGAAGATCCTACGTGCAGCTTACGGATATTATAATAATTCCTATTTCCTAGTTTATTAAACTCTTTAAGTTTTGAACAATTTTTACATTTTTGGTTTATGGATACCTTTTGAGTTTATGGAAATTTAATTATTTTAGTTATATATTCGTGCACGTATGAATCATGATTAGTCCAGTTATGACTAAAAGAGTGCTAATAAGTCAAAGTTTTGACTTGATTAGTGATTCATAATAATCTTATGCTATGGTTTGTTGTAGTTACATAAATGCCGGCTCTACTATATAAATACTTGTATAAACAAGTTTTGTTTATAAGACTAGATAGTTTTTCTAATTCAACAAGTATTTAAGATTTTATGAAAAGTGAATGTTCAAAGTCTTGAACATATGGAAATAATAGTCATTATTTCTGGGTAAAGTAGTTTTTGATAAAACATTTAAGTAGGTATAAAAGTGATTATAATAGTTATTATAGTCAAGGAAATTTTATACTAAATGTTTTTAAGAAAAGAAATTTAAAATACCATCATGAGTATTTCATACTTGTGATCATGGTAAGTTTAATGAAACCACTTTCCGTAATTGGAAAGATGGATATATGGGAGATCCAAGTTCTTGGTTTTATAAAACAAATTTCTTACAAAAACTAAGTTATTTAAAAACATGTGTTTGGAACACAAGTTTTTAGGCATGATAGTCAAGTTTTGACTAAGACATAAAAAGGATGTTTTAAAGAATGCACTTTTTCATAAAAGATAGTGGGAGCACCTGACTAGTGTATTTATTAGAGTTAATAAAAGGTTGTTTTCAACCAGTGTGATAAATACAAGTTTGAGTTTTTAGAGTATATAATTATCGGATTTTTTAGAAGTTATCTAAAACAGTAAGTTCTTGAGAAAGAACTAATCCGAGGGATGCATGATTTATTGAGAGGTACTCGATAAAGATATCATTGCAAGCTTTATGAGTCAAGTTATGACTTAAATAGAAATTATATACGTTCTAAAATGTTCAGTGAGTCAGCTTAATAATATTGTTGGTTAGTTAACGTTAGAAATGATAAAATAGGATGTTCTTCAACATTCTTGGTAATGAAATTAGATAAGTGTTGGTATACACCGGGAATCTAGTTTCAAGTTTCTTACAAGTAGGTGTAAGAGACTTTATCATTTCAAAAGGATATAAATCTAGTAAGATTTAATACGTCTACAAATGTAATTAAAGTTTTAATTACAGGGAGGTTGTTTTATAAATCAGAAACAAGGAGTTATTTCCAGTTCTCCAAGTTTAAGGAATTTATAAAATAAGTAAGCCTAGAAGCATTCTTAGGTTGCAAGAATGATTTCTAGCAAAACCAAGAAGGAGTACTTCAAAGTACTAGTCTTGTGTTTTAGAGTTTATAACCATATTATTTTCTTCGTAATCCGTGATAAGTTACAATGTAAAGTAATAAGTAATTCAGATAAACACCGTGAATCGAGTCAGTGAAATGGTAGAAATTTTACATCTTTATTCCAGGGAGGAATATGGAAGGATGTAGAAATTAGTTTCATTGTTCTTCACAATTTTGTATGTTTTGGTTTATCCAGGAATAAACTAGGTTTATTCGAAACATTATCCGTGACTACTTATCTTGGTGGGAACCTCGATAGGGGTGTAAAGTCATCGTAATTTTGGGGTAGATTCGAAAGTATATCGAATATAGTTGCGAACGGTTTTTGCGGACCAAAATTTACGGATATTCGTTAGGGTTACGAATATTGGATTGACCCACCGTGAAAAATACTTTGTGGATTCGTGTCAAAAGTATTTATCACATAGGTTATCCTCAAGCCTGAGGTATTTGGTTTGGGATGCGGTAACTGTTGTCTTCTTAGCGCGTTCTAACGCCACGTCGTAACAGGGTGGTCATAAGGGCCGTATTGCCAAATTCAAATATGCAAGATGGTAATTGCACCTCCTTTTTAGGAGAGATATTTCCGGGCCCCTTGACTGATTAGAGAAACTGGTAAGTGCACGGCCGTGCCCAAACGAACTGATCTGTTCTTTGTTGTTTATCACGCAGTTTCGAAATCAAGTATGTCATGAACATAATTCTTGAGTCTCTGAGTTGACCTTTTCCATGCTCATGCTCAAAATTGATATATCGCGCTACAAGGGACAAACCTATATATATGCAAGTTTGTATATATATAAAAACGTACCCATTCATAAACAGGGAGTTTATGATAGATTAGTTTATAAACAGTTAGTTTATAACAGGTCGCTTCTAAGCAGGTTGCTTATGAAGTTTTATCACAAGTTACTTTGGGGTATAAGAGTTCTTATAACCTGGTTATCCTAAGTGTCTGGCTAGGGACCTCCTTAGGCTAACATTGTGCAGTAATTGTTACTTATCTTGCACAAGTGGGAGTCTGTTGGATTATGTGCAGAGATAATTAACGGGCACATTGTATCCAATGTTATAAGAGACTAAAGGGTCACACCCCTGCACACCCAATTCGGAACAGTTGGATTTCACCTTTAATCTGTGTGGAAATAATTAATCAGTTAGATTAATTATTAAAGAGTAAGAGTAAATAATTAATCAGTTAGATTAATTATTAAGGATAATTAATCAGTTGGATTAATTATCAAGAAGAGAGAAATAAATAATTAATCAGTTTGTATTAATTATTAGAAAGGAATAAATAATAAATAGTTGTTTATTATTTAAAGAGAATTAAATATTAAGTTTTTAACGGACATTTAATTAATAGTTAATTAATTAACTAGTAAAGTCCAAGGGGTGAATATGAGAAGAGTTGAAAGTTTAATTAAAACCAGTGGGCTTTTAATTAAACGGGCTTAGGTCCAACTTAATCCTTATATAAGATCCTTAAGCCTTAAGGATTAGAGATATATGAGACACAAGGGATTAACCCTAGCCACCACCATCTCTCTCTCTCTCTCGATCTCGCCCTCCCTCTCGTAGCTCTCTCTCGGTCGACGCACACTCTCTTGGCCTCTCTCTCTCTCTCTCGAAGTCGCAATCGCAAAACACCAAGGGTGTTTGCGATAGGGTGGTCGACGCACACACACACACACAAAGCTTTCGGGTTTAGTTGAAGGCTTGGTGATCCAGGAGCGGTCTAGCAGCCAGTTCCAGTGAGGTGCAGTAGTGGTGGACTGTCTTTAGCAATCCTAAGGTTTTGTTCAGGTATAATCTTGTAACCCTTATATATTGATTGTTTTGCAAGAAACTATGATGATCATTTAAAGTTTTAAAGATCCTAACTTTTTTGGGGTTTAGAGGGTTGTGTTCAATCCAGTTCCGCTTTTAGGATTGAACCAGTGGGATCAAACCCAGGCTTGACCAGTTTGTGTCATATGGTGGTTTGATCAGGTTAAAAACCCTTTACTTTATGCCTTGTATGTTTGTGATATCTATTCTCTCACTTAGCTTTGTGCTAATCCCCCACTGTTGAACTCTTTTACAGGATATTTCTAGTATGTGGAAGATAGAGGTGAAACTGGAATTGTGGACTGATCATAACTCTGATATCTAGTTGTTTTTGTAAAGAGCCTGTTTTGAGTAACACTGTAAATGTATTTTGTAAAGAAAACAAGTTAAAGTTGTATTTTACTCATATATATTATATTATAGTATGTGATTAAGCTTCCGCGCGTATTCCAAAGTAGTGTTAGTAAATACGGTGTTACACTACACACACTTGCATACGTACAAACACCCACACACTAGTTCTTGTTGGTTTTCAAAGTAGAAATCAAAGAGGAAAGCAATTAGCAACTGATTTCAACAAGCATCTAAGCCTAGAATCTGTTTTGTATCTCCTTCAAGTAAGTTTTTTAGTTCTAAACTTAGTTTTGGGTTTTGAAAGTGATAAACCCATTTTAAGGGTTTAAAATGAGTTCTATGTGTTGTTTGAAGTTAAGAAGCATGTAGGAATGTTGTAGATGTGTTAAACAACATGTAGGAATGTTTAAAGTTGAGTTTCAGTCGATTAAAGTGGTAAAAACGTCGAGTTGTAGGTTCTGTTCGAGAACAGAGCTGTGCTCACTGTAAAAAGGGTCCATGCGGTCGCATGGAAAAGCCTTGCGGTCGCATGGGAAAGCCTTGCGGTCGCATGGAAAAGCCTTGCGGTCGCATGAGGTGCGGTCGCAAGGGAAAGTCGTGCGGTCGCAAGCATGTTTTTGTGTCTCTTGCGGTCGCAGGCAATGGGTCTTGCGATCGTAAGCTTGGTGCGTATGGTTTACTGTCTGAGGACGAAGGAAACACTCTTGCGTCGTAGGTTTATAACTTGCGATCGTAAGCACCCAAATAACCACCCTTGTGATCGTATGGGTATTCCTTGCGGTCGTATGCTTGGGTTGTCTGGGAGAGGGCCCTTGCGGTCGTAAGGAAATCCCTTGCGGTTGCAAGCAGGGGTTTTATGCTGAGAGAGTGTAGACTTGTGTTTTAAGCTGCGTTAGTTGTTGTTAATTTGTGATCAAGCCTGAACCTATTGTGTTAGGTGATTCAGAGGACTCTGGGGATTCCCGACATTATATCTATCTCTTGTGAACTCAAGGTGAGTACCGGTTTTCCCATGAGTCTCAGTAAGTAGAGTTATCTGTGGTTTGTTGGCATATGTTGTTGATATTGTACACGTGTGTATATGAGGTATGCTATGCCATGTTGCCATGTGTTATGCCATGTTAAGTTGCTTTACTCGTTTATTGTAAATCTCATGCGTAGTGTTGGACCTGATAAGGGTGAGCTGTTACTTGTTGTACTTGTCCGAACAGTTGCTGGCATGGTTAAGGTCAGCCGCAAGGCTGGATCCCTTGAGATGGTTATTCGGGATCAACGGTGGCTCGGTGGTGCACGCCGTGTCTCAGGTTCTGCAGGACCGCCGTTCCTTAGCGTGAGTTGGGATCTTGGCTTACGATCGAGATCCGAGTTGGCACGAACGCGCAGGGTGGACTGCTCTTCGCTCCCCCACCAGTGCGGTTGGTTGTAGCTGATACCCCAGTTGGAGTTGTTAAGCGGGGTTTCCCACCCTGCGAGACGTGACTCTTACTGACATGTTGGCACGCCGCGTTGTGATAGGATAACTTTGTATGCTGTTCCTGTGTTGTGATAACCTGCTTGTTGATACTTATGTGTAAATCTGTGCTCACTAGCTAGTATAGCTAACGGTGCATGATTTCCCTTTTTGCAGGTGCTGAGTAGTTGGCCTTGTGAGGCGGGAACTTGAGGGTAGTCATTGTAAATATCTTTTGGGAACACTGGTTGTTGTATATGTGATCCGGTGGTCGGTTGTTGCTAGTTGGTAACACCTGTTGGTTTGAATTTGACGTACGTCTGTTGTAAATTAACTGCTGAGTTAGTAAACACTACTAATCTTTTGTAAACGTTGTTTATTCCGCTGCAAGCTGAGTAAATGTGTTTAAAAAGTTTAAATTTTCGCTTATTTTAAGCTTATGAAAACCAGTGTTACATATGTTATCTTCGGAGATCACTATTATGAGAAATAATATCTCCACCATTTTTTTAAGAAAACCACCATCCCTAGACTCTAAAATTTAAACACAAACCCGTAGGACAAGTCCTAGTTGGTTCTCTCTAAAAATAATTAACATATATCTATTTAAATCTCGTATAAAAGGTTGCTCCTTTAGAAAGCGTCTTCACGTTACTCCATCCATCCATGATCCATCCATCCATCCGTCCGTCCATATGTTGTCTCCCACCAAACAAAACCTCTGCCCCTTCTGTTCCCAATTTTCAAATCCCAACCATTCCTAAAACCGATCAATTCAACCATTTCTGTCTACAGAAACCTCTTTTAGCCGGCTATGGCGGATGAAGAAGAGACTCAAGAAGTATCCCTCACCGATGATCAGAAAATCGACATTGCCAAATGGTTTCTTCTCAACTCTCCACCTGGTGAAATCCAATACGTTGCCAAAGGTCGCCGTTCTGTAAATAAATCATCCACGCTTACATACATTCGTTTCTCCAATTTCCCTCTCTTGCTTTGGCTATTGCGATGTAATTGAGTTATTGCTACTGTTTCTGATATCTTGTTGGGATTTTACAGACTTGAGATCAGTTTTGAACGACGAGAATGTGTATAGAAAGGCGGCTTCGGAAGCGTTCCCTCTTTACAACAAATCTCATTTCATTTGTCTCCAATTCCCTAATCGAAGCGGTGAAGTATGCCTCTTTTTGTTCATAGTCGACAATTTTCTTAATTTTGACCTAGAATTCATGTTTCATCTTATCTTTGAGTTGCTAATGGCCTTTAGGACTTTTTCCACTTGATCTGTTGGTCGTTAGCAGCATGTTTGTTTTCGTTAAGTCATCCCTCTCCTTTTGATTTGTTTTTAGCTTTTTGTCTAAAAAGATTGATATTTAAGGGTAATAACAAGAGGTTGTTAGGTTTATAAGCCATTATGATTTCTGTGGTTATACTGTGTTTAGTCGATTATGCAGAAGTTAGTGTTTAAGAAGCTCATGCATTGTGCTGTACTTAATCGTTTAAGCAGATGTTTCTACTGTTTAAGAACCATTTTTGCGCAATTCAACATGTGATTTGCCATCAGTCTATAAGTTTTTAAGACAGAACAATCATGTGGACACATTCGCCTTTATGTAGGTGTTGTTGAGTTGAAAAATCTCTTGGTGCAGTATTTGTTGTTGTTTGTATAAGAAAATGACAATCGAAATTTTCAACTTCTGGAACATAATAATTGTTCTTAACGACTTCTAAATCTCTCTGGGATTGTTTCTGCAGGTGCTAGTATCATCATTTAGTGAAATTAGTGACGATGAGTATCTTGATCCTAGGTCTGCACAAGTGGGAAAGGTGGACCATGTTCGGCAAGTAAGTACAAAAACCTAGTGAATGGCCTCTCTAGCCTTCTACATGAATATCTATGTGAGCAATGTTAACTATACTTATTTCAAAACACATTGCAGTAACAATATACGAATACTAGAGCAGTTTCTCCTATTAAACCATGGTTGTTTATGTTCAAGAAGTTATCTGTTTCTTATCTTTGATGCGGGCAATTACTTATCTCCACAATCAGATGCCTCTGTTTGATGTCATGTTAGATTTTAGATACTATGAATTTATTTCAGGTTTATTGGAGTTAGGAGTTCTGAACTTTTGATATGTGGTATAGTATATTATCTGAATAGAAGTTTAAAGATGTGAATATCGACTCTTTAACATGAAGCAATAAGAGTTCTAAAAATCAGAATTAGATTTAGTTCTTATCTTAAAAAATGACAAGATTTGTAATAGGTTAGATCTTTGGTGCATCACGCACTAATTAAGCAAACCCCAATTACTGTGAATGCATGTAGGAGTTAACATCAAGCCCTTATTTCACGAGGGTTGTGGAAGAATTCTTCCAGATTCAGTGAAATGCTGGTGATGTGGTCTAATTTTGTCATTCAAAATTAGATGTATGCTCATAAGTCATAACTTATTTATTCCAACATTACTATCTGCCATATGAAAAAATTTATAGAAATCGAAAGATTAAGTTCGATGTATTTTTTCATGGTGAAGATTTAATGTGAGGCGGGGGACATTATGCGACAAGAAATTTGGGTAGTGATCAACACCGAACTGGTTACTTTGCTCATAATATGCATTTAGCTCTAAAGTTTGAAGAATTACTACTAAGATAGAAGTATTGGCTCTAATCATAACCTGAATCCCTTATCATTCTTTGACAACTTAAGGCAGCACGATGAGTTATACACAAAGCATAAGCTATTCAATTGTAAGTATGCTGTGCTTTGTAGTTTTGTATCAATTTGAGTAAATTATTTTAGCAAGAACTGCCTTTAAAAAACATTAGCATATAGAACTAATCTATCTGCTTGTTTATGTGTGCGCTTGGAATCTATATGACATGCTAAATTGGTGCAGATTTGTACAGGAATGAGACCAGCTAGAGATGAGGAGCTTCCATCCCATTATGTAGAAGAGTATCGGTGACCTTTTTCTCTAGATATACTTTAATACATTCCCATCGTTGAGCAATGTGAATTTCAGCTCTGACTTTTATTCAAACAGAAGAAGGATAGAGTTTGCTGATATAAGTAGTACTTGAGTAGTTAATAATTGTTACTTCGAAGAAATAGGCACTTAGGTAGTTATATTTTGACAACATGTTTTTAAAAGTTATAAATTCTCCATTCCATGGCATTGTTAATACAGATGTGCCCTGGATACTGAAATTTCCAAGTATGTTGAAGAGGCTTATCCAAAAGGTGTCTTCTCAGTTTACTGTGCCAGTGGAAAAGATGCTGAAGAAGCTGAGTCAGATTTTGAGCTTGTTGTGGTTATTACAGCCACTCGTCATAGCCCACAAAATTTTTGGTTGGTGAAATTAGTTTATTTATTATCTTATTAAATAATTCTTGTTCCTTCCCTTAATTAAATTTCTCAATGCGTAGTTTGTGACATTACAACATTGTGTATTTTGATGTTTTTCAGTAATGGAAGTTGGGCCTCAATATGGAACTTTGAGTTCAAGGATGAACTACAAATTGTGGAAGTCAGAGGAAAAATGCAGGCACTTTCTGATACTCAAAGATCATCTTTGTATCGGGTATATGGAAAGATTACTTATTTTTTTCTTGAACGTTCAGGTTAGTGCTCACTATTTTGAAGAAGGGAATGTTCAGCTAGATGCAAAGCATGAATGCAGGGATTCAACTATCTTTCAGGTTACATACTTAAATCAACTAAGCTCACTTCTCCGTGTATCACAACTAATAACCATGGGTAATTATGAAAAGTAGACATCTTCAGTTTACAATGCAGTTTATACATCTGTGGTAGAGATGGCAAGGTGGGTGGTTCAGAAAGGTCGGGTAACAAGTCAAATGGGTAACTGTCAGAACATTCGGGGTGGGTTTGGCCGACTGCAAAGCTGATACTGTGTTCTCTTATATTGCATTTTACAAATAACCAATGCTATAAATATTATTAGAAGACTAAATTACTACACATTTCAATTTATTGACTTAAACTGACTGAGGTAGTTTATGCACTTTGTATACACTTTGGGTGACTTTGACCTGTTCAACACATTTCATTCTTAACCAAGTTTTCTAGATTTCACTGATTTGACCTGTAAGAGAAAGTATAACCCTAATTGACCCGTTATTCATAAGTGGGCCAAATTTGCTTACATGTAATCTGTGGAATATGGCTCCTATTCAACCATTCTTACTTGAGATCATCATAATGATCGCTTCCTTCAAGCTATAGCAATTTGAGATCATACACTGGTCCAGTTAGGCTCTAAGTTCCGTGAGATGGTCTTGAAGATACCATATCTATTTTATGCAAGAACAGATCATTGACAGTAATTCTCTGAGTAGCAATCCAAGCCAATAGAGGTGGACATTTTATCCAATTTGTATGGATATTGGCCTATTGGGTTGTATTTTATTAGCAAGGGTCGAATGGGTAAGATATAGAAATTGGTAAAAATTGAAGTGGGTCGAATGGGTTAAAAGTCACCTGACATGCATTCAATTCTTACAGTGTCACATTAACTTTTTTATTTAAAAGAATTTTTGTAATTATCTGAATAACTAATATTGTTTTTCTAACTATGTTTTGAATGCATCTATGGTTTACAATTGGCAATTTGGCATGTTGGGTTTGATTGGCATTTTAAGTTACGTGTTTTGATGAACTCATTTCTTCAATTACCCAACCTGCTTGACCTGCGTAATTTCCCATTAAATTTAGGCTCACAGAGTATTTGAGATTTTGAGCTGTGTCCAATAAAATCTGGTCATGTGGCTGATTTCTGTTGCATATTCCCAGTCACCAGATGATTCTGCTGATTCATTGATGAACATTATTCGCCACCATGAGTCAGAATACCTTACTTCCCTGCAGGTTTGGTGTTTTATTTTTAGCTCTTTTTTTTCACTTTTGCTCCCTTTTTTAAGTCCTAAAACTTTTAAATGGATATTTTTGCTGCTAACATATGCGTAATGACAGGCATCTTATTCCAATTTGCCAGATTCCACATTCAAGGTACTTTGTTTTTCTTTAATGAATAATGCTGAGACCACTTTTTAATTACATAGAAGGTCTGAATTCAAACCAGAGGTACCTAGGTTCAATCCATTTACTTACAAATGAGTTAATTTGGGTTATTTTTGTAGTCAAATGGGCCAAAGCTAAAAGTTTACCTAAAAACAAAGTAGGTTAATGGATGGAGCAGGTTGAAACTTGAAAAGTCGTCTTAAATGTTTTTAGGTGCTTAAAACCTTATAAATTGCTTTATTAGATAAACTTGACTCTTGTGATCTACCAAAGAGGCAAAGAGACTGAATTTCTTTACCTTATAGGTTAAGCTAGACATAGCCCAGAAGCTCATAGACTTAGCCTCTTAGTGGTAGGTGCAAAAGAACCCTCGTAAGGACTGTTTGGGGAAAGCAATGGCCAATGAGGTCGGGTCAGGTTTTAGAAAAGTGTTTTCTGTCTCTGACCTGATTCTGCTCTCTCTATCTCTTAATACAACCTGCCATGCTGTCACCAGTAATCCAAACTAATAAAATTTTTAAAAAATAAAATAAAAAAAAGGTAAGCAACTAAGATATATGGTGTAAGTAGTCAATAATTTGACATTTGTATACTATAATAGTCTGTTTTTTTTTGAACGGCTAATCTTCGTATATATAATATAGGGAAAATGGCCGAGGAAGGTAACATATATATCAAAATTTGCCAATAAAGGTATCGTCTATTTTTTTATGCCGAGAAAGGATTATAAATTTTAATTTGTTATAAAAAAGGATTGTAAATCTCAATTTTACATAAAAAGAGATTATGAATTTCAAGTTATTAAAAAAAGTATCATAACATGCTAAAAATTGGTCAAGATTCTCTTTTCTGTTAGAAATCAAAATTTATGATCCTTTCTTGGCCACAAAAATTGTACGTTACCTTTATTGGTAAATTTCGATATTTAGGTTACCTTTCTCGGCAATTTGCTCTATAATATACAAGGATGAGGAATGATGAGTGGGAGTTGTGAATGCAGGAGCTGCGAAGGAAGCTTCCCGTGACTCGAACATTGTTCCCATGGCACAATACTATGCAATTTAGCCTCACAAGAGATCTCACAAAAGAACTTGGAATCGGAAAATAGACGTATATAGGAAATGTCCAATCATTCTTTGAACCGAATCCAGCAGTGTGAGTGAGGGGAAAGCCGCTTATTGCATCTAATGGTGGTTGTCCCCAGAAATGGCCAAGAGTACAGTCGCCTGATTGTTGATCCATTCCCTGCCTTTATAAATTCATTTCGTTTTGGTCCACCTATTTTGGTATGTCTTAACTATTCTGTAACAATGATCATATGCTCAAAAATCTTTTTCTTTTTGAGGTGTTCTTGAGGAGTTCTGTTAAAAGGGTTCATTTTTGTTTTGTTTGTTTTTTCTTTTCTTTTCTTCCATCTGTTTTTCTGTTTTCATCTATTACTATTGTTTTGATAGCTTTGTTATAACAAATGTGAGAACTCTAGTCTTTGTTCAAAGGGTGGATTGACATTGGCTAAAAACACTTCACTAAACAGATAGAATGAAAGATGCTTGAAGATAGAGGCGTACAATTTTTGGTCTGGTTTGGTCCGGTCTTTTTTCGGCAGATAATTTGAATTTTGGGCGGTCTAGTCTTTCTTTAGACTGGTCTGACTTTGGTTCAGACTCGTCTGGTTTTCGTTATCATATTATTTGGCTTGGCTTACACATTTTTGGTTTTCTGTTTGTTTTTTCTTAATAGATTTTGACAATTAAAATTTAAAAAATTGGAAGTTATAATCATATATAATTGTAGAGAATATAAGCTCATCTTATTGAAAATATTAATGATTGTGCATTTATATGAAATAAAATTGCATAATATTGAAAATAACTAACATGTTTTTCATAATCTAATTACGTATTGTTCAAAATAAATAATGTGACAAAATATTGCGATTCAACTACTACGATGTAAAGTCGAGATTGAAATTACAATAGTTGTACATATCTTTGGTATATTTATAATAGACGACTTCGTTTGGGTTGGCGTTGGATGATGAACTTGCGTTAGCTCTATTTTGAGTGTTGTCAACATAATCATCGCCGGATTCTTCAATTTCATGTTCAATGTTCTTGATGCAACCGAGTTATCCATTTCATATTCTAGAATCTTCTCCTTCAAATGAGTCAAGTCTTCTTCTAGATTAGCATCATTTCGACGTCTTCTCAATGAATCATAATAGATTAATAATCCTTAAAAATCACAATCATTTACACCGACTCATGCGTCAACATACACCGCCATGCTCTTAAAATCCCGCCACTAAGATAAAGTAACGGTATGAAACTACGCTACTAGCTTGGACTGTTAGTACGTCCCTAGCATAGAGGTTAGAATCTTAAATGACCAACTTTTTCTCTTTTTTGCCGTCATTTTAAAATATCAAATTGTTCAAACTCTCCGAGATCATATTATTAGTGAAATTGGTTTCTTTATATGTAGAAAGTTCATCTAAGGACGATTGAACTCTTGTGTGTTTCGGTTGAGATATGTCTTGAAACAAAGACGTCACAATTGTAAAATGATTTTTTTGACCTCAAAGTATGTGACATATGAGAAGATGATGACATCGCGGCGGAAGCAGTTTCTCCCCATGGTGCGGATTCACTATCATAAATAAAATATAATTGTTTCGCATAAAGTTCAAATTTTGTTATATTTTCCTTTATCTCAGTTTGACTTTGACTTAAAGCTTCCTCGATAGTATTTAAATAAGTGACTACACTCCTTAATATTTAAAATCATTTACTTAAATAAGCAGAATACTTTATACATTCGCGAAAACAAGCCAAAAAAAATCAAATTACGTAAATAAGCATCAGATTCACCCCCGATATAGTTAGCTTCGCCCCCAGTTTCGCCTCTACATTGCCAGTTTCGCCCCCCAGAAGCCAGTTTCGCCCCCACTGATCTCGATTTTTGTGTCTGGTCTCGATCTTTGTGCCTGATGATTCGCCCCCCAATGTTCTCGATGTATGTGTACAGTTTCACCCCTAGAGGCATGGTTTCACCCCCAATGTTCTCGATGTTTGTGCCAAGGGCGAAACTGCTTCGATCTTAGTGCCAAAGTTCATATTCACGGGTGCCAAAGTTCATATTCACGGGTCTTCTTTGGTTTTCGTGCCTATTGAATGTAGTTGCTATAATAGGGAGAAACAAAGCGCGAAACTCATTCATTCAAAACACCGGTTTTCCTCCATATTTTCCGGCCAAAAAATTCCAGCGAGTTCATTTCGACGAACATCATTCCGGCGAGTTCATTTCGACGTTAAGTAAAAGGGTTGGTTAACTTGCGTCTACGAATAATCCGGCGACACTAATTTCTTATATTTCAACCATGTTAAACGAGGTAATTTTTGTACCTATTATCATTTTTTGAACTATATTTAAGTTTTTAGAACAAATGTTATTATTGTGTTATTAGGTTGTATTAATGTTATTAGTGTAATGTTGTTGCTTATTATTACCTTATTTCATATACTTAGTATGTAAATTTTGACATATATTGTTAATAGAAGTTGATCTAAATTAAAACAAGCTTAACAACAGCTTTTGACATTTTGTATCCATATTTAAAGTGAAAAAAATACGTATTTGGTTACTAATGGTTAAAGATTAGTGTTAATGGTTTATTTATGGAACAATTACAACTAATGGTTGCTTTTGAATTAACGGTTTATTTTATGAACCTTAAAAATGTAAAAATTAATTTATTTGATACTTGTAGTTACATTTTGTTAAATATGTTGATAACAAAAAAAATTATATATTATAATTGTATTATATTTTTGAGTTAATGAAAAAAAAAATATATTTTTTAGTCAGAATGTTTTATTTTTAATTTTTACGATTTTTGAGAGTTTGAAAAAAAAAGTGTATAACAAAAAATTTTATTTTTAAGTTTGCAAAAAAAAATGTATTATAGTATAAAATAGTTTTGAAAGTTTACTTATATATTTTTACGAGTTATTTGTAAATTAAGTAAGTTATAATGTATATAAAAAAAAGGTCATAAAATAGAATAATTTTGAATTATTTAATTTCATGTTTATTTTTTTATTTATGAGAAATTTATCACGCGAACCTTACTTGTCGTAACCGGATGAGAATCGGCCAAGAAGAAATTAAACCCCGTCTTGAGTTAAGACAAGAAAGTCTTAACTTATTTAACCAAACTTGTTTTGCGCTATTTTTGTAACGCCACTTCTAACGAGCTTAAAATTAAGGTTAATTTAAACTTTTTAAACTACAATTATCAAAAGCGTGCAGCGAAATAAAACGCCATTTACAAAAGCAACATCGTTTGACTCGGCTATTTAATTACACCAATATAATAATACAAGTGCGTAAACTACAAGCGTTACCTACAAGTTCCGACCATCGGATCTATATATACAATAACGTGTTCCCCAAAAGATAATTACAACAAAAATACTCCCATCAGTACCCGCCTCACCAGGCCTCTAGCATCAACCTGCGAAAAAGGGAAATCTTGCACCGTTAGCTACAACTAGCTAGTGAGCACCAATTACACATAAGCAGGCTATCATGAATCAGAACAGCACACAGGGCTATCCTATCATATTGCGGTGCGCCAATCATGTCAGCAGGAGTCGTATCTTGCAGGGGAGCAAACCCCGCTCAACAACCCAAGCCGGGGAATCAGCCGCAACCATTTGCACCAGTGGGGGAGCGAAGAGCAGTCCACGTGGTACACTCTGTCTATCATGCTGGTTCCAGCCTAAGCAAGGAACCCAGTTCCATAGAGGAACGGTGGCCTGCAGAGCCATACCCAAGCGTATACTCCTGAGTACCGTTAGTTCTCCAGTTCGTAGTCCCTAAGGACCCTGGGAACCCAGTCAGATATTATCACCCATCTACCTGACTGACCTCCGTAGTTCTTTCGTTCAATGTCCGGACAGAATCTCACAAACAAATATCTAATCCAGTAAGGATCCAGTTCATGCGCGCATATAATCATAACAATATCTTTCATACAATAATAAGCATACGTATATAACTCTATCATAGCATACCTCGTGTCTCACGTATCAATACACCAATCACGTGTCGACATGTACCACAGATAACTTACGTACTGAGACTCATGGGAAACCGGTACTCACCTCAAAACTACAAGAGGCAGATATGCAATCGGGAATCCCAAGAGCACACAGAGTCGTCCGAATCACCTAACACAAGGGACACAGATAAACACCACTTAGTACACACTACATTCGACTGCACTAACAACTGTCTCAACAAAAGGTCAACATGGCTTCTGACCGCCTCCTACGGCCGTAGGAACATGTTCCTACGCCCGCAGGATGTCTTCCCAACACCTCCTACGGCCGTAGGGTATATACCCTGCGCCCGTAGAAAGCCTTGCCAAGGAACCATGAGTCCATGACCTACGGCCGTAGGAACCACTCCCTACGCCCGTAGTAGGTATCCCTTAGGTAACTACGGCCGTAGGTTATGTACCCACGCCCGTAGTCTTGTTTCCTTCATCCGTAGGTGGTAATTCTCTTAAACACTTTCCTACGCCCGTAGCAACCATTTCCTACGACCGCAGTAACACGGACCAACCCCTACGGCCGTAGTGACTTTCTACTACGCCCGTAGGAACTATTTTTACAGTAAGGTCGTGCTCTGTTCGAACACATCAGCTGTTTCACACATTTTTGACACAAAAATCAACTTGAATCCGTATCCAAGCGTTTATACAACACTTCTAACATATATATTAACTTACTAACATGATTTGGACACGAAAACAACACCACAACACAATTAAACCTTCAAACTTGACACTACACCCACATGAACACCAAGACTAGGTTTCAAACAATAAAACTTACAAAAATGATGGTTATGAACAGTTTGCTAGCTTGGATTCTTGTTGAAATCAGCTTCTAATCCTTTTCCTTCTTGATTTCTCTTTCAAAAGATCAAAGGTTTGGGTGTGTGGTGCTTAGTACGTATGTATGTAATGTGTGTGTATGTGTTTCTAGTTCCCAGGGGATAAGGAAGGCCCTTAGGCCGACTTATGGTCTAATACCCCCTCTCGGGTATTTTGTTCTCCTATTCAACTTAAAACACAACTTAGGGTTATCCGTTTCAACTAACAGAGATATTTTTGGAATCATTATTTAAAACCGTTCAACTATATATCGACTTGGTCAACTTATGACACTTTTCATAATACCACATTTTTATCTACAATTAAAACCAGTTAACACCAATTCACGTTTAAACGCCAATTAACATATAGAACACCATTTATCAACATGTATACTACAATTAACAACAAAACACCAGTTAAAGTTAAAGTACAACTCATAGAGCTACATGTACAACAGTTTACAACTAGGGCCCATTTTGGGGTGTTACAATTTTTAAATATTAAGGCGGGGCAAAATTATCCGTTGCTCATACACTATTTGTTGTGTACCCAAGTTAGTGTCGGTAAAAACGATTATGAAACTTTACATTTCAACGTAGCGGGCAATCCCGTAAGTTTTGGGCGGAGGGAATTCTGTTTGTTGACATGATTCAGTTTCGGGCCGTACACGTTAGACGACCGTGCTCCCGACACGCCATTTATGAGGCGTGTCTTCAGCGAGCAAATATCCTCCCGGCTGCGTGTGGGCCACATATGTCGTCTTTGGGGTTCAGAGAAGGATTTGAACAATCTGGGGGATGATGACGTTGTTCGAGTAGCGTTGTTGTACATGCTGTACAAAGGTTTTATAGGGGCGAAGCCAGAGTGGTTCGTCGCTACTGGTGTGATTCATCTGCTTGACGACATCCCGCGGTCATGGAATAGATTCGCATGTGGGTCGTATTTATGGACGTACACGTATGATAAACTGTACGACGCCATAAATGAGCGAAGATTGCAGATTGCTGCTGTTCGTACTGTTCTTAAAGTTATAAACCTCATTTATATATTTTTAGGGTTGATTTTGTAATTTAATTGTTGCATTTATATAATACTACTTCCGTGTGCTTATCAATTTAAATTAATGAAATACTACACCAACGTTAATAATGTTACGCTTATACACGTTCAAAAGTAACAATCAAATTTAACTTTTCGGCAACTAAATACCAACAAAAACAATCAATAACAATAAGAGTATGATAAAATAATATATGAGTATGATAAAATAAATTTTTTATACATATTAATAGGTGATTAATTATAATTAAAAAGTTTTTATGGTGAAAATGTATTATATAGGAGTAAGATTAAATTTTATAAAATTAGCTTAAAGGTTACTTCAAAATTTTTAACTAATAAAAGGGGGTAAAATTAAAAAATTTAAGAGTGTGCCAGACATGTGGGGCATACAGAGGAGAAACTGAGGCTTGAGAGACAAAACTGAAGGCTAGGGGCGAAACTGGGCTTGCGGGGCCCATCTGTGGGCGAAACTGACGGGTAGAGGCGAAACTGGGCATGTGGGACCCACCAGGGGAGAAACTGACATCCTAGGGGCGAAACTGGTACACGTGGGGGCGAAACTGGTACACGTGGCAGTGTATGATTGGAGGGCGAATCTAGGGCCGAAACTGAGTGGTTTGAGGGCGAAACTGATGTTTATTTTCGTAATTTGATTTTTTTCAGCTTGTTTTTGTGAATGTTTGATATATTTTGCTTATTTGCGCGAAATCCTCTAATATTTAACAAGAGGGTTTAATGCCGAAGCAAGCAAAAAATCGATGTAAATTCATTGAAGTATTTTGTAAGAGTAATACACATTTCAATCGTAATTGTATCACACTATCACACGTAGGATCCAAAAAATCAAAACTTGATAATGTTTTTATAACTTCACAAACACTATCATAGAGATGTGAGATGTTGGAAAATATGTTTGCGATAGCAACGTCGCTTGACATAAAACTCCCAAAGCGGTATGTAATTCTAATAGAAAATTCCAATCAACTTCCGAAATTACATCAGGTAGGTGTTCTCGATAATATTCAAAAAGTAAATCATTTTGTAAATGCCCAATCATTATACAAGGCGAGTTCCATCTGGGGAGGTCTCAAACATCATTATATAAGTCAAGTTCCATTTTATAAACGGGTTGAGGTTGACACATAATAAACGAGATTACGGCGACGAGACGGGAAATCTGTTTGATTTGAACGATGCCAACAGTCAATCAATTCGTGACCCGGTTTTTTCAAAGCCGACATTGAACTAGACGTCGATTGTTGAAGTGAGTTGCAGCAAGAGCCAATGATCCATGGGGTTGTTGAGTTGGATTAGGAGGAACCAAAGGTGTAGAGGGACGAACAAGTTCTTGTTCAAGGCGTGCCTCTTCTTGAAGTAGTAATCCAACGAGATTGTCAACAGTTACACCGTCATTCTTCATCATAAAGGCAACAGTGAAGGGTCACAATAATATACAATATCTATATACATGTAGACTAACAGTTGACAACTACATATATGGAGCTATCTGCACTTCACAATAATATTTTGTATACTTCAACGCATGACAATTTGAATGCCTATAATTAAGTAATAGAAAATAGCCTTCGGCATACAGGGTTTACGGACCCACAATAGAAACCTGTTCAATAAGTGGAACACATTAGCTGTCTGCACCCGTGTAACACACATAAAAAGTGGGTCCAACTAGGATCATACATAAATTTTGCCGGTTGAAAAAGAAACACGTCAAATATCTATATATAAACCAAGTTTTGTTCTATTTAAATAATTATCGTCAGACTCTTACAATACATGTTGTTGATTGTTTTATTTGTGAAAGGTTAAGCAAGAAAGTTCCTGATAATAAAATTATGATTTTTTAATAACTTATATATGTATTATTTTCTAAACATGCTAACCTTTCGACCCTTAAGACTTACGACCCGGCAATGACCATCAAACACGTCAACATGTAGAATTGAATGGGTTACACGTGTTGGGTTTAAGTCTTGCATATACGAATCAGTATTGTAAATCCTGATATAAATAAATAAACAGGTTGGATACGGGTTTTATATTTTTAACAAGCCAACTCATGATATCTAACCCCAACACGACATAATTGTTACCCTTGAACTTTACTATTTAACTTTGATCACTTGGCACGTGATATTCACATGGTGTAGGGTTTTAAGCTCTAGCAAAGGTTTTTGTTAGGTTCACCGCCCTGCCATCGTCGGAGGCGAGTACACACCGTGAAACGCAGAAACCGCCTCCGCCCTCCGCCATGAAACGTCTCTCCTCCACCACCTTCTTCCTCTGCTCTTCTTCATGCCGTCTCCTCCGCCGCACAACGCCGCCGCCGTTTTTCAATCACGTAGGTGAAACAGTCGTTGGAATCACCCATTTCTCAACCTCATCGCCGGATTCCTCCTCCACTTCCTCTTCCTCCTATCATTCATCTTCAAGACGTAATCCGGACGATGTTAGAAATGTTAGGGTTTCCGTCTGGTGGGACTTCGAGAACTGTCAAGTACCTTGCAAGGCGAATGTCTTTAAAATCACTCAATGCATAACAGCTGCAGTTAGATCAGTTGGTATCAAGGGACCTATTCAAATTACAGCATTCGGTGACGTTCTTCAGTTATCCAGGTCTAGACAGGAGGCATTGTCTTCCACAGGAATCAACCTCACTCACATTCCTAATGGTTGGATGCTTTTCTTCTTTTATCCTTGTGTTTATCTTTCTTAACTCTAAATTCTGTTCCAAAATCACTTGAAAAACCATTGATTTTGTTATTAGATATGCTTTCTTACGATCAGTTATGTAAAGAACTAGTGAATGGTCTTGATTGTACATAAGTTTCTAAACTGTGATCAGCTTACTGAAGAAGGGTTTTATTTGGTTCCCTTAGAACCAGCAAATATTGAATTGATTGATAGAACTTGATCATAATATTACAATATGAGCTTAATTTATCTCATGTTTTGTTAGTTTCTTGATCATATCATCGAAATTGAGCAGATTTATGACTTGTTTCTAGTAGAAGAAACAACTAAAAGGCATTCATAAAGTTCTACATTAAAAAAGGATCAACACACTAGTGTCTATATCAGTTTATGACGAACTATCATTGTACCCGCGCAATGCTGTGAAGGCGAATAGTTTCTACCCGATACCATACCATTTTTTATATAATATAGGAGTATGGTATTCTGCAAATAGTTTCTACCCGTTAACATGCCGTTTCATTTCCTTTTCTTTTTTTCCATCTGCTCTTTTCTTTATTTTTAGAACAAATTCTTCGAAACAACAAAACAATCTTTTTCTTACTTTTTTGTGGTTGGGGAAGTGTGTAATTATAGAAGAATGTTTATTGGTGAGTGTGTAAAGTAGGATAGAGAGATAGAGGTTATTTGAGTGGTATATTAGTAAGTTTCTATTGCTGAAATTTTAAGAGTTTTAAGTAAAGTAGGAGAGAGAGTGTTAAATGTATTATAATGTAGTATAGATACAGGATGTGATAGATTAAGTGGTGACAGTCAATAGTTGGATGAATTGGTTATAGAAAAATTATTCTTTGTAATGCTTTTCTTCTTTGAGATGCTTACAAG
Organism: Pulicaria dysenterica; assembly: GCA_947179395.2. Lineage (NCBI taxonomy): Eukaryota > Viridiplantae > Streptophyta > Magnoliopsida > Asterales > Asteraceae > Pulicaria > Pulicaria dysenterica. The sequence continues at coordinate 49,414,409 of OX359294.1, read as the reverse complement.
GATTAACCATATGTCTTCTAATGTTTTACACAGGGGGAAAGAACAGTGCGGATAGGTCTCTTCTTGTGGATCTCATGTACTGGGTCTCTCAAAATCCTCCACCCGCACATCTTTTTCTAATTTCAGCAGACAGAGATTTTGCTAGTGTTTTACATCGTTTAAGAATGAATAATTACAATATATTGCTTGCTAGTACAGAAAACGCTCCTGCAGTTCTTTGTAGTGCTGCAAGTATCATGTGGCAGTGGGGTCCATTGGTTAATGGTGAAAATCCAAGTGCAAAGCATTTCAACCAACCTCCAGATGGTCCTTATGCTTCGTGGTATGGTCATTATAGAGCTCCTCTTGAAGACCCTTTTGCAGTTTGTAACCAAACTTCATATGTGCAGTTAGATGAGAGTTCTGATTCAGATGAGAAACCTCGTCCAGTTCCAAAAGCAGTTATGAATGTGATACGTAAGATATTAAATTTGTATCCTAAAGGGGTTGCGATTACTGAACTTCGGGCGGAGTTGGGGAAGAGTGATGTTACTATTGAGAAGGACTTTTATGGTCATAAAAAGTTCTCTCGTTTTTTGATGGCGATGCCAAATTTGTTGAGACTTCAATCTCAAAAAGATGGTCAATTTATTGTACATGGAATTAGCTCAAAAACTCGTGACACAAGCATGCCTATTACTGATATGATTACTAATGATTCGGTTCCAGTTGTTGCTTCTAAGGAAGATGGAGCTCAAAACTCTAGTGGTGTGCCATCATCCTCCAATGTCAATGAAACAAAGCTTTCAACAGACACACAACAGCTTAGAGAAGAACAAGATGAGCCACTGCAAGTTGATAAACAGCCTGCTACTGTTGAGGAGGTGGAAAAAGGTGAAGTCAAACATGGTCAATGCTTGTATCCAGTAAAGATCGACAGGCCTATCAGTGAGGTGGGAGTACTCAAGAATCTTTGGAGGAAATGGTTTGGGGGTAAACAGATGGTAAATGAAGTGACTCAAGATGCAGAAGTTGGACAGAAATCTTCAGAAAATGTTAATGAAGATAGTGGCATCTTTAACCGGGTTGTGAGATGGTGTAAATCTTGGGGAAGTGATAACAATACTGTTAAACCGAATGTAGATTTCAGTAAAAATGATATAGAGATATCAAGTCACTCTCTGATGCAAGAAGTATTTACAGAATCTTTTTGGAATGAATTGTTGGCTTTCTTAGAAACCTCTAAAGGTTCGGCCTCTATTTTGCAGTCAAGGACAAGGTGCGTGTTTTTGTCATATTTCCATAGTTATTGGTTTTGCGAGTATATAATTTTGGCCTATATTTTTGAAAATTTAAAGTTCTTAGAAACATCTCTAGAATACGATGACTTGTATTTTGTAGAAGAACGTTTAATATAGTCCATACTTAATTCATAGTCTTAAGGGACTAATATTAGTCTTTGGATCAATGGCATCAATGGTCCAGATTGCATTTTAAAATTTTGGGCGGAGGGGCATTTTCGTAATTCACATTTGATGTTTTTACAAATCACATGTGATTGTATCTGAATCACCTGTTATTGCATATTAAAGTTTTAGGACTGTTTTTTACATGGACTTTATTTAGGCAGGAGATGGTGCAGAATTTGCAGAAATTTGGACCTTCTCAACTCGAATCTCTAAGCAAAAAACAATTTATACAACTTGTGGACTTGCTAATTTCCGAGAAGAAATGGGTGGTCGAAACCCCGTCCCAAACTTTTCCCTTCAGATTCATCGGACCACCTAGAAACAGCAAACCGTTTGATTCAAAAGATTCCACAACGTTCCTCGTTAAGAATAAAATCTATCCCAAAGACCGAAATCGAAATCAGATATTAAGGGATTGTCAGAAGCTTGTGAACGAGGTTGTTAAACAATATCCCGATGGTTTCCAAATGAGTAGCTTTAAGAAACTGTTTCTTGAAAGATATGGTTATCCTCTTGAAGTTCAACAACTTGGGTATCAAAAGCTTTCGACTCTGCTTCAGATAATGCCCGGGGTGAAGGTAGAATCTACTTGGATTTTCCCGTCAAACGCGGGTCCCACGATCGACAAGTCTCCTAAGTTAGATAATGACACCGAGTGGGAAGAACTGGGACCCATTGCCCCTATGAAAACCAAGAAAGAAGATAAAGATGATGATTTTGAAACCGTGTCAGATAACGATCTCTCTGATTCAGATTCAGAAGCTTCTCCATCAGGATCAGAAACCGAATCTAGGAAAGAAGGAGTTAGCACGTTATTACAGGTGCTCGATTCTTGGTATAGCAACAAAGAAGATGGCAACAGCAACAGCAACAGCAACAGCAGGATAGCATCAGACGCGTCTGATAAGAATACAGACCATTTAAACAATAATAAGAACACTTCTTTATCTTACTATGAGGCTGGCAAGTATAAACCTTTAAGGAATTACTCATTTGTGATAGATAAACCCGGGGATGGCAAAGAGGAGTTGTTTAACGACATACTGAGTAGCTTGAAGAAGTCGGAAAAGGGCTCACCAGAGTCTAAGATCGAAGGCTGAGAGGTAACAAAAGGTATACATACTACTTCATATTATTATTATTGATTCTATCAACAATAGGGTATTCAAAGATCATATTTCTGATTACCGGGCTTTCGAAGTCAAGAAGATATCATATCCTGGACAACATTTTATGTTGCTGCAAGTATTCCGAGGCTATGTATGACCCGAAGGCCAAAACTGTTCGCCTTGATAAAATTATCTTCAAATGTTAAACTTTGTTATATTAAGCATGTAGTGCAATTTGGTGCACAACAACCTGTTGGTCAACACTAGATCATCAAGAATTGATATTGGTAGAGGGAAGCTCTTCGCGATGTATTCTCGAGATTTAGATAGTCGAAAACGAAATAACAGAAGTATGATTAGTTTATTATTGTTTTTCGAGTAAATAAGAGTTATTTGGGAAATAATATACGATGTTAACATCACTTATCATAGACGAAGTTAGACTCGCAAACTTTTTAAATGAAGGACGTTTTAGACATTTTTAATGTTTACAATTTGTTTGTTATTAAACGAGATTGTAAATGTAACATCACCGATAATAGGTGATGTTAACATCATATATAATTTCCTTGTTATTTATTTATTTATTTATTTTGTGTTGGATAGAATTTTTTTTGTTTTATCTTTAAGTTATTATGGGTAACCAATAACTGGGAGTCTCATAATGACTGGTCCTACAATTAACTTAGAGTTGGTAAATTTGTAACTAGTGAATTAGTAATCAAACTAGTATGTAATTGCCAATTAATTATCATATAATTAATTAAACAAAATAAACAAAAAGTAAGGAATTGAAATATAAACCGCTAATAAGAACTAAACTAGGAATTGATGTTAGAAAAAAAAGGAATTAAATTATGAATCAAGAAACAAAGACTAAATAAATGTTTAAATTTGTTTGAAAAGTTAGAAGGTCTTTAAGCCTCAATCTACTATGAATTTCTGAATTCCGTTTTGCAATCACTGTTCTTAATTCAATAGTAGTGAATTTTTTATTCTTGATCAAGTCTGCCTTTGCAAGTAACAGTGTTTGGTTTCGATCAAGTCTTGTTGTATTGGATCGCAGATGCCTTGAAGCCTTCGATTTTGTTTTTTTTTGTCAAGTCCAATACTCTCAGGCTCTCTTTGAATGATTTTATGTGACTTCATCGTAAAGTCGCAAATTCATAAACGATGTTTCATGAACCGATGATTTTTTTTCACTTTTTCTAAACGACCAAACAATTTTGGCAATTGACTGTTTAGTTTTTGCTTCAACTCTTCATTTCCGTGATTGAGTCATTGTCTCATTACTTCTGTCCCCCATTGAAGTAAAAAAAGAATCCTTGTGAAATCTATGTGCCTACTGTAACACATCTGAAAATGATGAGCCAATAGTCCAATACTAGTGACAAGCCTTAGGCGGTCCATGTTATCTAGTCTATCCCATTATTTTAGAATAAATTTATCGCGCAAAACACGGACAATACTAGTGTGTATATATATATATATATATATATATATATATATATATATATATATATATATATATATATATATATATATATAGAATCAAGATCAAATAAAAAGAGTTTTAGGATAAAAATGATAAGAAGGATTGAGAGGTTGACACGTGACATATATGATAAAAGGGTATAATAGGAAGTATTAATAAATATAATAATATTATCTCTCCACGTTTGCCCCACGTTCCACTCATCAGATTCGTATGCAATACCTAATTCCTGTCCCCTTCCCCTCACAAAAATCGTATGCTTCCACTGCCTGCCGCCGCATAACCCTAATCATCCACCGCCTCCATCCCTAATCGCATACCCGATTCGCCCATCGCCTGTGCGATTCCCTTATCGAAGCTATTAGGGTTGCTGCACCGTCGGAGATGAGAAAGAGAGAGAGACTTGCAGCAAAGTTCGATCAATCCCAAACCCTAATCGTTCATATCCCCTGCAATCGCCGCCTACGACGACACAGAAGCCGCTGCCGCCCTCACCTCTACCTATGAGTCGCCGGTGCCCTCACCTCTGCCGCCGTCTCCTCCCCTGCAATTGCTTCGTCCACCGCGCCAACGCCATCGGTTGTGGATTTCCTCTCAACCACAGATTTTTTGTTGTTGTTTCCTTCTTCTTCGAGTCTGCTGTGCTGTTTATCCAACATCCCCGACGCTGGTTTGATTCGTACCGATGCGAGATTGGTTTTCCGCCGTCGCCGCCGTTGATTTATGCATCAAAGGTGGAGTTGTGCATCTTAGGTATTATGCTCTTAGAGTTGCGACCACCACCGTCGGTGCACAATCCATTTTTCTAGGGTTGTGCATCTTTAGGTATTATGTTCTGAAATCTTCATTTTTTGTATATATTTATCAAGATTTCGGGTTTGTGCATCGACTGTATGTTTATACATCGATTTTGAATATGAATCACGGTTTTATATATGTGAATCAGTTGTACATTGTACATATTATGTATTGAATTCATCATTTTTGTATAATGAAATGTATAGTGGCCTGAGATTTACTCGTGCATCAAGTTTTTGTGTTTTTTTTGTTTAATGGTGCATATTTACTCTTTGCGTTGTTTTTTGATCGGCGATTGAGAAAAAAAATTAGGGTTTTTGGTGGTGTTGATTGTTGATGAAGAAGAGGGGTGTGGAGATGAACAGTGATTATCTGCAGACGTGCTGTAACTACCAGTATTTTTGGTTTTTGATTTTACCAATATACCCTTTTTATTATATTTTAATTCCATTTTATTTTTATTTTTTTTGACTTTTTAATCTTGACTTTTGGTTGATCCAAGGGCTGAGATTTCTCCTTACCATTTGTATATTAAAACTCTTTTTACAGGATCCCCTCTATATATATATATATATATATATATATATATATATATATATATATATATATATATATATATATATAGGGTAATGTTACATATAGAACCTTGCTTAAACATAGAACCTAAATAACCACTTTAAGTGATGACACGTGACATTTTGTTTGAGGGCAAAACTGGAAAAAAAAAAAAAAAAACTCACGCCTCCCCCTCCCTTCCAACAAACTTTAAAAAAAATTCCCCTCAATCTTTAAATGATCATAACTCATTCATTTTTAAGAATTTTATCAAAAAAAATATACCGTGAGATTCAGTTTTTCGTCATCTTTCAAACAAGACCAGACTTGATATATTTCTGAAACTTTATTTTTTTTTGAAAATGCAAATTTTTCAAATTTTGCATTTTCACCTGGGTTTCATCTGAAATTGCAAAAAACGAAAATGCAAAAATCGAATATGTAAGTCATGCATATACTTCCAAAAATGCAAATTTTGAAACCAATACTGAAAATGCAAAACAAGAACTAACTGAAAATGCAGCCCATAATGCAAAACGAAATTTGCATTTTCATAAATTTTTTTGAAAAATATGGGAAGAGTGGTCTTGATTGAAAGAGGATTAAAAAACTAAAAGATTGGTATAATTTTTTTGTTTAAATTCACAAAACTTAAAAAGTTATGATAATTTAAAGTTTTGGGGGTATTTTTTTTTTAAATGTGGGTTTGTTAGGGGGGATTTCCATGTTTGCCCTTTTACATATTAATTAAACATGCTAATTACAATTATGTCATCTTCAATCTCATCCATTGATTTTGATGATCCAATGGTCCAGATTGGTTCTATGGTTCTATGTTTAAATAATGGTTCTATATTGATCCATTTTCTATGTATATATATATATATATATATATATATATATATATATATATATATGAAAAAGTTCATGCGAGAACCATTTTTAGTGCGAGAACCGCGAGAACCAATCTGAGCCGTCCAATTCCCCCTCCTTCAATGTTATTGCCCACCCATGAATTCCTCACATGCACCCTGCCACACTCTATCCCTCCACGCTCACCATCCATGAAACTTCCCATATCCAAGGAACGACCAAGATTGGTTTTCGCGGTTCTCGCATTAACAACGGTTCTCGCATGAACCCTCCTATATATATATAGGGGAGGGTTCAAACGAGAACTATTTTTCGTACGAGAACCGCGAGAACCAATCTCGGCCGTTCCTTGGATATGGGAAGTTCATGGATGGAGAGCGTAGAGGGGATCAAGTGTGGCAGGGTGCAAGTGATGAATTCAATGGTGAGCAATGACATTAAAGGAGAGGGAATTGGACGGCTTAGATTGGTTCTCGCAGTTCTAGTACGAAAAGCAGTTCTTGGTTGAACTTTTGCCTATATATATAGGGGAGGGTTCATGCGAGAACCGTTGTTAGTGCAAGAACCGCGAGAACCAATCTCAGCCGTTCCTTGGATATGAGAAGTTTCATGGATGGTTAGCGTGGAGGGATAGAGTGTGGCAGGGTGCATGTGAGGAATTCATGGGTGGGCAATGACATTGAAATAGGGGAAATTGGACGGCTCAGATTGGTTGTCGCGGTTCTCGCACTAAGAATGGTTCTCGCATGAACTTTTTCCACACACACACACACACACACACACACACACACACACATATATATATATATATATATATATATATATATATATATATATATATATATATATATATATATATATATATATATATATATAGACAAAGGATCAGATAGAAACATTCGAACCGTGCGAACACCTGTAAAACACTTCTCAAGAACAAACCACTGCATCTAGATGCAACAAAAATTACAGAAAGGGGATCTGATACGAACGGCTCACCAACGATGCGAATGGCCATCTCCGCCTCACCTCTATCTCACCTTCACCCCGGCCTTAACCGCCTCATCGCCAGCATCATCCTTACCGCCTCACTTCCGCCTCTCCCTAGCGTATCCACTGAAGAGATCCATCTTCCTTCTTTCTCCTTCCAAGGCGATTGCCTCTGCTCTCACCATTAATCCACAGCCCTTGGAACAAAAAAAGGCATTTGAAGTTGAAGAAGAAGAATAAGGGAAATGATATATGCTTCTAGTAAATCGTAAAGATCTCTATTGTTGTTCCTTTAACTTTCGATCGTCAATTATCTTGTTCTCTGCATCATCGAAACAGATCTACACACAAGTTTGATTTCCTCTTTCGCTGATTTTTGCTCCAATTAATTTTGCTGCATCTAGATGCAATGGTTTGTTTTAGTGCATCTCATTCGTTCGCAATGTGAGAGCCGTTCGCATTGGATCCCCACCCTGTATATATATATATATATATATATATATATATATATATATATATATATATATATATATATATAAGTTAAAGTAATGTTTGTTAAGTAGAATTTTTATCAAAATAATTAGATGGTTTGTATGGAAATGGCGATGGTGAATGGTGGTAGATTAGTAAAAGATCAGGTGTTGGCTAACAGTTATAGTAAAATAAGGAGGAAGAATTTCATATATATTCTTATAAACTTTCTTAATTACATATATATCCTTACTAAAATTAATATTACATCAATATTTATTATGTCAATATTTATTGCATAATCTCATACATATTACATGAATTATATTGAATCTTGTTCACATTATTTAATTTTTTTTTTCTTATAGTTGCTTCACATTTTTTAATCGCATATTATAAATCAATGAAAACCCATTTCTCAAATTCATTCTCACATTCCTTAAGAAAATGAAGATGCCAACAGTCAAGTTTATGACCATTTTTCTACTATTCATAACATTAACATCTATTGTCACATCACACAAAACAGGAACTCATCCAATCAAGACTATTCGGGTTCGGGTTCGATTCTTGCACTCCTTAATTTCACAAGCTTTATACATTTACTTCTTACCTGATTAATAATTGACACATATAATGCATCAATTGTTTATTTTTCATCTTATTATTTGATTTTAACACTTATCTTGATCAAATAGATAAAAATGATACGTATCAAGATATAATGGAATGATATAGACGTTATACATGCTCTTTAATATAAACTTATTTATAATTTGAAAGTGTTTATAACTTTATATGTATAGGTTAAAGGCGGAGATACAATCGACTGTATTGATATCTACAAACAACCTGCTTTTGAACATCCGGCTTTAAAAAATCATTCAATTCAGGTTTGTTTTTTTTCTTAATTTTATACTTTATTTACTTAATAATTAATCTAATCATACATTTAACCATTGCTAGCTTTTATCATATCTTTGTGAAAAAAAAATTACATTTTTTTTGAATAGTTGACCATATGATAAAGAAAGCTTTTTCTAAATACAAGTTGAGTAGTTGACCATATGATAAAGAAAGCTTTTTCTAAATACAAGCATTAATAGGCATTTACTTTTTCCATTTCACTTTTTGTTAGTGTAATGGTCATAATTAATTACTTCCTATCACAATGCTACATATGAATTCACTTTGATAATTTTATTCACTACTTTTTTTTTAAACATTAGAAATACACACACTTATCTACTTCTAAATTAATACATCTTTTGTTCATAAAATACTTGAACCCATGATTATATGTCAAGAGAAACACCTTCCACCACCTTATACCGTTAGGATTGCTACAAGCCCTTCGGAATTGTTTACTTCACACAGCTCAACCGATCGGACCCGTCTCAAGAACCAAATGATATTATAATAAACCTATATATTGTAAGATATATAGAAGCTTAAACATTGATCATTGTATAATCAAAACTATTTTTTATTTATTTTCTTCTTTAAAGTCATAATAAGGTTACATGACGAAAAATAAGCATATAAAAACGAACTTACATGTATCAGATGAAGTCGAATCATCTTCATTCAAAGACGGATGAAACAAGGTCGACATTGAAAAACTCTAATTCATCATCACAAGTATGGTTGCAGTATGGAAGTTGCCCAAATGGAACAATCCCAATTCGTAGACCATTAATTAACAACTATCAGATCGATATCCGTCATCGAAAAGGCATCGACACCCCTGGTCATTCGGTACTCCCTCCTCATCCTAGCTACATCTTTATAATATATTAATCAATCCCATAAACATATCTATATGTATCTTTTTTAACTTGTATCTATAGTTTTCAGTGGTGCTAACTGAAGGATTCAGTTACTCAGGAGCTAAAGCCAACATCAAAGTATGGAAACCCTTTGTAGAGTCAACTAGTGACTACAGCAGCTCTCAAGTTATGCTCAGGAATGGCCCTTTAAGAAGCTTTGACACAGTAGAAGCTGGATGGATGGTATGTATTACATTCACTAACGCCAAACACACCATCTTTGATCTTTCATACATAATTTATTCAGATAATTAAATGAAATATTCAATATTTTGATGTTTTCAGGTGAACCCAGTTATCTACCACGATGAAAAAACCCACTTTTTTGCATACTGGAGCGTAAGTTCGATCTAGCAAGATGATCCTGAGAGCAAGACTTGTGTAGTTTTACCATTTTAGCAAGATTATAACCTAGAACAACACTTCACATGACAGGTTGATGGTATGCAAGACACAGGCTGCTTTGATCTCACTTGTCCTGGATTCATTCAAACATCAAAAGACATCCTTCTTGGCGCGGATATTACTTCATTATATGGATCTGAAATCACAATTCAAATCTCCAAGGTTTGATCTTAAACATTTATGATCATATGTACGTACTACAGTGTCTGATCATGTAGCAAACTGTATTTCTTGTTTGTAGGATCCATACACTTCGAATTGGTGGTTAAAGTACAACGACAAGGAGGTTGGTTATTGGCCTGGTGAACTCTTCCCGAAACTAAGATATCAAGCGAACTTGGTGCAGTGGGGTGGTGAAGTATGCAGCCCAAAGGTGGGAAGCAGTCCGCATACAGCAACAGGCATGGGCAGTGGAAAGTGGTCTGATTTCATATTCGGGACATCGGGAATGATGAAAGGGATGTTGATCGAAGAAAACTCACATGAGCTAAAGCAACCGGAAACACTTGTCAGTGTCTCCGATGAGTGGGACTGCTATGATGCGTATCTACAGAAAAAAGGTGTCCATGAGCCTGTGTTCTTCTATGGAGGTCCAGGAAGTCGTAATAATCCAAGGTGTTAATTAAAGAATGACAGTTGTGAATTGAGGATATACTTTTTCAAAGAAAAATATATATATATTTATTCACTACAAGTATTTGCAATGGAGGGTGGAATGAAGGTGTGAATGTTACTTGTATAAGCTTGGGTTAGGATTCTCATGTTGGAGTCAAACATAACCTATCATGTTATCTCACAAACATTAAAGTGAGTCTCTTATACTAGTTTAGGGAACCCCCACTTACTTTAAATGATCATAACTCGTTCGTTTTTAACAATTTTAACCAAAAAATTATACCGTTAGATTCAGTTTTTCGTCCTCTTTCAAACAAAACCGGGCTTGATATATTTCAGAAACTTTTTTTTTTGAAATGCAAATTTTGCATTTTGAGTTTTGTTCATACTAAATGCAAAATGCAAAATATCATCATGCAGGTCATCCAGATGCTTCCAAAATGCAAAATATGAAAATGCAAAATGCAAAATCCGACAGATTCACCACCTGCTGCCCAAATGCAAATAAAATTTTCATGTTAAAAAATCTTTTAGAAAAATATGGGAAGAGTGATCTTGTTTGAAAGAGGTTTAAAAAACTAAAAGATTGGCATAATTTTTTTGTTTAAATTCACAAAACTTAAAAAGTTATGACAATTCAAAGTTTTTGAGGTTTTTTGTTTTTTTAATTCGTAGGTTGTTGGGGGGTATTTTTCATGTTTGCCATTTTCTTCTTAAATTAATACATGATAATTACAGTTTTGCCATTGTTAAATCTCATCCATTGATTTTGATGATCCAATAGTACAGATTGATTCTTTGGGTTCTTTGTTGATGCAATATATATATATATATATATATATATATATATATATTTATATATATATATATAATATATATATATATATATATAGTATATATATATATATAAAGAGATTTAGGATAAAATGAGTAACGAGAATTCTGGCCTGACAAGTGACATATTTATTAAAAAAATAAAAAAGGGTATAATATGTAAGTTGTATTTTTTATCTCTCTTCCCTTAATAATAGGCCCCACGTTTAACCCTCTCTTAGCCTTCTTTTTCCGCCTCCATCCCCAATACGTCTCCCCAAATCGAGAACCCTAATCGGCCTTGAAGCCTCACCGTCGCCGCCTTGAAGCATGTAGCGTATCCCCTCCGGTGATGATACCACTTTCGTGAAGCCACCCCTCACGAAAACCCACGATCTGTTCTTACTTTCCACACATTCAAATACCTAACCCTAATAACCTTTTCAGAAACCTCCGCCTCCCGTAACCCCTGCAACCTCCTTAATATTGACGATTGCACACAGCCGCTGCTCGCCGGTAACAACCGTTGCTCGACGGTTTTCTATATTCAGTGTTTAGAATTGAGCGTCCACCAACTTCTGTGATTTGGCTCTTTGTTTGTTAAAAAAGATTAGTGTTCGTCATTTGTTTTTTCCGTATAAAGAATGATTAATGATCATAAGTGATTTGTTGTTTTCTTGATGATTCGCTTCATGTTCATAAGACCGATCAGTGTTTATCGTGCATTTTTTCTCTTACAATTGTAGATGATTCAAGGTTTTTTTATGAAGATGATTAATTAAAGTGATCATTTGATTCATGTTCAAGGTTGAATTCATCCTTTTTTGAATGATACTTGGAGTTGAAAGCAAAATAGTTTACCAGATTGATGAAATTAACAGTGAATCAAATTGTGAATCAAATTTTCTTGATGAAAAGATAACGTGCATCAATTTTTTATTTACGAAATCATCAAAAGTTTAAAATTATGTATTGTACATCAGTAGATGAATTTTTAACTACCATGATATTAGGAGCTGTTTGATGAATATGAGTTCTACATCAAATTTAATTTCTTAATTAGAGCTAATGTTGGTAATTGATCTGCAAACGAATGATAAATCAATTTTTTCATTAATGTATTTGTTCGTTTGAATTTTTCTTGTATGCATCAAATTTCTTGATAATCAATGTGAATCAGTTTATAAACAGTATGAATAATAAATCAGTAATTAATAGTCACTGTGCATCTATAATTGATGATTTCTTGATGTGCATCAATAAATAATTGGATGATTCGTGTTGTGCATAATTAAATATTAAGTCGATTGTTTTTTTGAATTATGGATCAGTGTTTTTAGAGGGAACATGTTTCCATGATTTTAGGAAGTGGGTAAATAGTCAAAAGACTAATATACCCTTTAGTTAAACCCACAAGGTTGGATCAAGTGATTATCACCCTTGTCTCTGGAGACAGAGGTCAAGGGTTCGATCATCACTCCTTGCAAGGCCGGAGGTCCTTTTCTACATTTAGTAGAACTGGAAGCATCCTCTCTACCATAGGTAGAGGTATGAGTGTCTATATCTCAACCTCTCCCATACACCGTGCAAACGGTATTGGGACCCATAACCCGTGGAAGACGGTATTTGGTGTTACTTTACTTTTTTTTTACTAATATACCCTTTAGTGTATTTTTTTTATAATTAATAGGAAAAGGAAAAAACCATTTTTTTAGGAACAGATGAATGACTGATATTTCTTCTTACTTTTTGTAGTTTATTTCTCTTTTTAGCATATCCCTCCCCTATGTTTGATTTTAAAAGTAGAGTATGCTATATGTGAAATGCGGTGTTAGTCAACTTATTCATGTTTTTTCTCCTTTTTCTATTTTCTTTACTTTTTTTTACCACCAACCATTTTATTAGTTGTTAAAATAGTTTTTAGAAAACAATTAAAAAAATATTATTATAAGTAATTAGAGAAAAATATACTATAGTCTTAAAATTGTATTGATGTAAGTAATTTAGTCTAATTAGATAATTAAATAGTTATTGTGTGTTTAATAAGTTATTAAACTAATAGTTGCCTTAAGTTAGTTGAGATAATTAAGTGAATGATTGGTTAGACGAATGCTTTAAATGTTTGTATCTTAAGCATAAAAACTTGTACTACTTAAAATTAAGTAGTCTTAAAAATTTTAAGAGAGAGAAAGTTAAATGTTTATGGAGTATATATATATATATATATATATATATATATATATATATATATATATATATATATATATATATATATATATATATATATATAGTAAATGGATCAACATAGAACCACCTCTTAATCATAGAACCTAAAGAACCAATCTGGATCATTGGATCATCAAAATTAATGGATGAGATTAAGGATGACATAATTATAATTACCATGTATTTGTTAACATGCAAAAAGGCAAAGATGGAAAATCCCCCACCAACAAACCCACGTTTTTAATAAAAAATACCCCCCAAAACTTTAAATAGTCATAACTTTTTAAGTTTTGTGAATTTAAACAAAAAAAATTATACCAATCTTTTAGTTTTTTAATCCTCTTTCAATCAAGACAACTCTTCCCATATTTTTCAAATTTTTTTATGAAAATGCAAATTTTGTTTTGCATTTTGGGTTGCATTTTCAGTTAGTTTTTGTTTGCATTTTCAGTATTGGTTTCGAAATTTGCATTTATAGAAGCATATGCATGACTTGCATCTTCGATTTTTGCATTTTTGTTTTTTGCATTTTTGCATTTTCAAATGAAACCCAGGTGAAAATGCATTTTTTGAAAAATTTGCATTTTTAAAAAAAATAAAGTTTCAGAAATATATCAAGTCTGGTCTTGTTTGAAAGATGATGAAAAACTTAATCTAACGATATACTTTTTTTTGCTAAAATTCTTAAAAACGAATGAGTTATAATCATTTAAAGATTGAGGGTTTTAAAAAAAAAACAAACTTTGCTAGAAATGAGAATATGAGGCGCGTGAGTTTTTTTTGTGCTTTAATTTTCCAGTTTTGCCCTTCACTCAACATGCCACGTGTCATCCTCTATGGTGGTTCTTTAGGTTCTATATTTAAGAAGGGTTCTATGTGTATCCTTACCCTATATATATATATAGGCACCGGTTCAAGCGAGAAGTGTTTTTCGTACGAGAACTGCGAGAACAATTTCTGGCCAACCATTTAATATCATGTCTTTTTTATTTTATTCAAATATGAAAGGGTAATATGGACAATTTTACATTTCCCACACTTTTTTAAAACTAATATATCTATCAAACGAAAAAGTGTTAAATTATGAAAAGTATACCAAATTAACGACAAAATTATGCTCTTTAATTGGAGACCAATCTTGCTATATTTTTTTTGGAATAAAAAAGTCGCGTTTGGTGGGTATTTTTTTCACTACAGCTCGACATTTGCACTTGTGTAAAGTTCAAATTTTGCACTAGTGCAAAATTTTGCACATGTGCATATCTACATCTGTGCTGAAAAAACTAGGTGGATATGATTATGTGCATATGTACAAGTGCAAATTTTGCACATGTGCAAAATTTGCACTTGTGGTGCAAAATTTGCACTTGTGCACATGTCGAGTTGTGCAAGAAAAAAAAACCCAGTAAACAGAAAAAAAAATTTGAAAAAAAAATATCAAGATCGGTCTCAAATTAAAGAGCATAATTTTCTCGTTAATTTGGTATAATTTTCGTAATCTAACACATATCCGTTTAATGTATATATTAGTTTAAAAAATGCGGGGTTAATGTTAAAATGTTCAAACTACCCTTAATTAATTAAGGATAAGTTTGATTATATTAAGGTTATCCATTAACAACTCTTTAATCTCAACCCTCCATCTCTTTGATCAATGGCTATAATTGGTTCTCGCAGTTATCGTACGAAAAACGGTTCTCGTTTGAACCGTTATATATATATATATATATATATATATATAGATATATATAAAAATGTTAGATTATGTGCAGAGATAATTAATGGACACATTGTATCCAATGTTATAAGAGACTAAAGGGTCACACTGCTAAACACCCAAATCGGAACAGTTGGATTACACCATAAATCTGTGTGGAAATAATTAATCAGTTAGATTAATTATTAAAGAGAAAAACGAATAATTAATCAGTAGAATTAATTATTGATAAGAGATATATAAATAATTAATCAGTTTGTATTAATTATTAAAAGGAATAAATAATAAATAGTTATTTATTATTTAAAGGGAATTAAATATTAAGTTTTAATATTTAACGGACCAGTTAATTAATGGTTAATTAATTAACTAGTAAAGTGCAGGGGTCAAAGTGAGAAGAGATGAAAATTTAATTAAAACCAGTGGGCTTTTAATTAAACGGGCTTAGGTCCATCTAATCCTTATATATATCCTTAAGCCTTAAGGATTAAGATATGAGACAAATAAGGATTAAGTGAGATTAACCCTAGCCACCAAAGACTCTCCTTCTCTCTCTCGATCACGCACACTCTCTCTCGGTTCTCTCTTGCTCTCGTCGAAGTCGAAGAAGATAAACACCCGAGGGTGTTTTTGCGATTAGAAGCCGACGCATACACACACATATTCTCGGGTTTTTCCGAGCTTTGTTGGTTGGTGATCCAGGAGCGATCTAGCAGCCAGTTCAAAGGAGGTGCAGTAGTGGTGGACTTTCTTTAGCAATCCTAAATGTTTTTGATCAGGTATATTTCTCTTGTTACCTTGTCTGTGGATTGTTTGTTAGAAACTATGTTTGATCATTAGTATTAAGATCCTAACCCTTTTGGGGTTTAGAGGGTTTCAATCCAGTTCCGTTTTTAGGATTGAACCAGTAGAATCAAACCCAGGTTTGATCAATTTGTGTCATTGGGTGGTTTGGTCAGGTTCAAAACCCTTCAATAAATAGCATCAATAAAGAACCATGTCTTAAACAAAGAACCTAAAGAACCAATCTGGGTCTTTAGATTAACTTGATCAATGGCTCATATTAATTTGTGACAAAATTGTAATGATCATATATTAATTAAGAAGTAAAAGGGCAAACATGAAAAATCCTCTCTCCAAATGTAGATATGCGTGAGCTTTTAAATATTTAGCATGTTTCCATTTTGCTATTTCTAAAAGTTACACGTGTCACTACCAAAATGGTTATTTAGGTTATATATATAAGAATGGTTCTATATAGAACCATACCATATATATATATATATATATATATATATATATATATATATATGTGTGTGTGTGTGTGTGTGTGTGTGTGTGTGTGTGTGGGAAACGGTTCAAATGAGATTTATTTTTCGTACAAGAACTGCGTGAACCCATCTCAGCCTTTCATTTAAATAAATCAATGACTATTAATAGTAATGGCTCGATATTAATGAGTCATTAATTCCTTCATTAATGAGTGGTATTTTGAGAAAATCAAGTCTCGTAAATTAATGACGGCTCATCCGGATGTAATTCACAATTGGATAAATATATAATTAATGAGCCGTTTTTATTAACCATTGATTTCTCTGATCAAGTGCAAAGATTGGTTGCTCCATTTTCCATTGTAGCACGTCTATTTTTTTTACATACGTGCCCAGTCAAGTCATTAAAAACGTGTTAATATGCAATTTGGTTGATTTTGACATGCTATAGCAGGTCACCTTTCCTCCTAATCTTCTTCACCTTAAAATCAAAATTTTAAACTCGAAATTCTCCATTTATACTTGATGAAAATTAAAAAAATATTGAGTCTATGGAAAGGTAATCGAGCTGTCTATAATATAATACAAAAAACCCGACTAAAAACGAGTCTAATATGAGTCAAATAATCAAAATACCGCAATTGTCATACCCGACTTTAATTAACAATTTGTTGGCCTATACTTGATGAAAAATCCATTAATTTGGTGTCCTTTGAAAGATAAAAAGATTACTTGTTATAATCTGTAAAAAGAATTATGTAAAACGAATAAGAGTTGAGCGAAAAATGAGTTTTTTTCTGCCTTTTTTTTCTAATTGAAATCGAATAAAAATCCGACACTTTAATCTCGAAATTCTCCATTAATAAATTATTAAAATTTATGATTCTTGATCTTATGGAAATGTAATCGAATTATCTATAAAGTAGTACAAAAAGAACGGAAAAAAACTAGTGTAAAATAAATAAAATCATTAAAAACAGTAAAATAGTCTTGAATGATACGTAAGCGGCAATTTCTTAAGCTACACTTGATGAAAATTCATGATTTAGTGTCATTTGAAAGGTAAAATAATTATTTATAAGGTTCTGCAAAAAGAATTAGCGAAAACGATCAAGGATGGATCGAGAAACCAGCTAGATAAGTTGCACGTCGAATTTTGGCACATTGACACGTTTTAATGACTTGACTGACCACTTGTGTAAAAAAAATAGACATGTCACAGTGAAACATACGGAAAGATAACAGTTGTTTAATGGCTTTACCCTAAAATAAATCCATAAGTTTAGCTAAATCTCGGGGAGAAAAAATATAGTTTACCCTTATAATATAACAACAACAACAACCATACCTAATCCCGCTAAAGCGGGCTATGAGGGAGGTGAGATGTAGACAATCATACCTCTACCCGTAGGTAGAGAGATTGCTTCCTGGAAAACACCTCCGACAACGTGGAACAGAAAGCAGTGAAAACAAAGGAAAAAGAAACAAAAAAATGAGTAAACAAAAAAATAAATATATAAAGTAACATAAAAAAAATCTTTTACAATTGGGGCACTACTACCATCTGTAAAGAAAGACACTAAAAACCAAAATCAATACAAACATTAATTAGGTACAATTTTAAAGATAGAAAATAAAAAATAAAATAATAATAATAATAATAAAATAACAATAAAAATAAAAAGGAAAAGCAACGTCGACCCAAACTCAAAACCCTATGCTGCAAAGTGTACACTCACTTCTACCTAATCCTGAATCCTAATCTTCCTTCTCCATGAGGACCTATCTGAGATCATGTCCACGGAGATAGATAGCTCCTACATATCCGTTCTAACTCTATCTTCCCATCTCATAAAAGGGCGACCACGCCTCCTAGTGCCATCAACTGTAATCGATTCGGCTCTCCTAACTGGTGCTGATGTTGGCCTCCTTTTAACGTGACCGAACCACCTCAGTCTCCCTTCTCTCAACTTGTAGATAATAGAAGTTACTCTTAGCTCGTTTCTAAAAATACCGACCGGAATTCTATCTAATAACGTCTTCCCACACATCCATCTAAGCATCCTCATCACTACCACTTCTAACTTCTCCGCTTGCGCCTTCTTCAAGGGCTAACACTGTGATACATATAACATGACTGTTCTAACAGCTAGTCTGTAGAATTTCCCTTTAAGCCTAAGCGGCACTTTCTTGTCGCATAGCACTCCTGACGCAGCTCTCCACTTCTGCCACCCCGCCTGAATACGGTTGGAAACATCCTCATCTATCCTCCCCGTTCTAAGTAGTATGGATCCTAAATACCTGAAAGACTCCTGTGGTCTCAAAGCATGATCCCCTAAGCAGATATCTTGGCTCTCCTCGATATCAGTATTGCTAAATTGACAGAAAAGATACTCGGTCTTACCTCTACTAATCCTTAGTCCTGAGTCCTCTAACGCTGCCCTCCATTGTTCTAAGTTTCTATTTATCCCCTCTTTCGAATCCGAAACCAAGACAATGTCATTTGCCAAATTCATACACCATGGGATGCCTCCTTGGATCCCTCTTGTAAGCTGGTCGAGAATGATTGCAAAGATGAAGGGACTAAGTGCAGACCCTTGGTGGAGGCCGCGTAATACCGGAAAGAACTCACTATCTCCTACCGGGGTACTGACACAGGACAAAACACTCTCATACATGTCTTTCAAGACCCTAATATATCTCTCCGAAATGTTTCTATCGTTTAAAGTCTTCCAAATAAGCTTTCTAGAAACACTATCATATAATAAAGGTATTATTGTTTTGAAATAAATCTAAAATCATATAATAACGTGCAACATGCATGGTACATTTTCGAATATATATATTAAAGACTTTATTTTACAAGTTTAATAAATTAAAATGTAAGTTTGAAAGATTAATAATATATATAAATAACAAAATGATTAAAGTTTAATATATTCTATAATATTTTATCCTTTTTCAATATAATCAAACCGGGTTTAAAAAATTGTAAATATGCATTTACCTATGCATAAATCTTTCTATGAATCGTTTTAATAATCTCATAAACATATCATATCGTGACATTCGTGAGACATAGACCAATTACCAAAATACTCGACAAATTTTCATGAGAAAATATATGCTTACTTTGTAGAATTGAATGATACATAGGTTAATGAAAAATTAAATTTTATTGCAAAGTCAAAATATATATTATGAAATCTCATTCATATTCATGTAATGTTATTCCCATTATTTGCTTATAAATATGACCTCATTTCTTATATTCATTCAAACATTTTATATTTATTTTTAAAATGGCCTTCAAGTTTAGGATCTTTTTTCTATTGCTCATAACTTCCATGGTCACATCACAAAGAACAACCTTTAATTCCAAAAGACATGCAATCAAAACTATTCAGGTTCTCCTTCTTCATTTTTTTATCATATCCTAAGTTTAATAGGTTGTTAAGTTTTAATATAAATATAACCAAACTCTCCTAAATTTATTATTTTTCTTTTCTTTTCTTTGTTAAATGATACTCAAAAACATAACTTTTGATTTATAACATAAAATGTTATATATGGATTATTCCAAAAAAAAAAAAATCTTGTTTAACAATCATTGTTATATCTATTAATTGAAATATTCATATTTACTGTATCAGGATATGTGTCAAAATATAAAGATAAAAAAAGCAAGAAAAATACGGATTAAACACGTCTCATCGTTTACTGTATGGAATAATAAAATATAACGTTTTTTTAAGATGAAATATAAGAATTAAGTAAAAGAAAATAGAAATTTTTACACTTATACCACCCGGCGGTTGAAAAGTCCTGTATGTATTATTATCTTTCATAATAACATGTTCATATTTTTCATTTAGACATTTGATTAAATGTGTTTTATCAGGTCAAAAATGGAGATACGATTGATTGCGTTGACATCTACAAGCAACCTGCGTTTAATCACCCAGCTCTTAAAAATCACAAAATACAGGTTTTGGTCTTGAACTGATCTTGACTATATTTTATTTATTTATTTCTGACTAAATAATCTAGAAAATTAAATATTCGTATGTTTGATTGCAAATGATAATTAAGTTTGTCATAATTCAAAAGGAAAATTTATATATATATATATATATATATATATATATATGTATATGTATATATATATATATATATATATATATATATATATATATATATATATATATATATGTGTGTGTGTGTGTAAGGGAGGATTCATGCGAATTTTTATTTCCGAAAAGTACGAGAAACAATTTCAGCCACTGATTGGCTTATGATCTTGTGGTTCACATTATTCTTAATAAATATTTTTATTAAATTCAAAACGATAATTTAGTACACTAAAATATTTTCTCTCTCTTATCTCTAACTAAAATTTCTCTCTCTAGTTTCTTTTCCAGATTTTATCTCTGTCATAAATTTTCCTTTTTCGTTATTAATAAGAAACTGTAATTAATAATTTAAAAATCAGCAATTATCGACTTAAACCAATGAACATACTAAAAATCCATTCTTTTACAAAATCAATAATGAATAAACTCAAAAATTATTACTATTCATTAACGAATAAGAATATAAAACAGAAAAAATAAAAAGACTTTTTTTTGGCATCTAAAACAGAGATTTTTTAACATCCATTAATAATTGAACAAAAATACATATCATTGCATTATATCAATCTCAAGACTACATATCACTGAAATAAAACAAAGAAAAAATATTCAAATACATCTACACAAACGTTAACTAAAATGTTCACAACTACTCAAAATAAATCTACACATCGGTGAACAAATTGAACAAGACTAATATCTTTTTCGCGTCAAATATTGACTAATAAACAACACAAAGCTACACAAATATTCTAATAAATCGAAGAATAATTAGAATGTTCATTCCCGAACAAGACTATTTCAAGAATATATATCAATGAACAAGACTAAAATGAAACCAATGTGTTCATTCCATAGTAAATCAAACCTAGCAGTCAAATCTACTAGTGTGTATAACATTCTTTTTCTTCTTTGATGCAAAAAATCTAAAAAAAGATTTATTTATCATTGAATAAAAATAAAAATCTGTTAGGATCGCAACCAGGGAACCGACCAACGATATTGTCCGTTTTGGGCTACCTCTCACAGCTTTAAAATGCGTCAGATAGTAGGAGTAACATCCCCCCTCCTTATAAGAAGGAATAATTTCCTTTGCCTCACCAATGTGGATGCTTCTACATTGCTACATGAACGGTGTGTTTAAGAGTGGCGGATTTGACCAGATCAAGGGAACAATGAGCCCCATAAACCCAACAAAATCAGAAAAAAGAAAAGAAAAAAAACGAGAAGGTGGGTGAGTAGGTGTAGAGTGCGGCGGTTGAGCAACAACGTATGGGGCGATGGTTAAGAAATTTTTATTGCGGTGATGGTGGTTGAGGCCTCAAAATCGCCGAAATGAAGGGGGGAGTGGTCTGAGGCAGAAAGTGAAAGTCGATACCTCCAGAAGGCCTCAAAATCGCCGACAAAAAGAATGAGAGATGATGGCTGGTGTGTTTCTCGTTGGTGACGGCGATATAACCCTAGCGTTAGTGGATGAATAGCAGCGATGATATAACCCAAGCATCAACTTCGTCGGTTGTATATGCAAACGATCTCGTAGCCGATTGTGTATAGTTACGACGTCCTCGCCGGCGAGTTTACCCGGAGCCTTGTATATCATCGCCGATTTAGTGGAAAGAGAGATAACATGGGGCTGCGATTTAGGGTTTCTCAAAAAAATGTCGAGGTAAGCTGTTATACGGGAGAGAGAGATAGGGGAGGAGAGTGAGACGGTAAAAGAGGAAGAGAGAGAGAGAGATAAGGGAGCCAAGAGGGAGGGTAAAAGAGGGAATAGAAGAGGAGAGAGGATAGATATATTGGTAAAATGTCTTTTTTAACTTTTTTATTTTTAAATTAATATCACTTGTTTTTCTATTAATTACAAAAGTGTCATAACTCTTATTAAGCATTGATTAAAATATCCTAAGGTCCAGATTTCTTGTCGCACTTTTCGCAAATAAAGTACTTTTCGCATGAACCACTTCTCTTTCTCTGTGTGTGTGTGTGTGTGTATGTGTGTGTGTGTGTGTATATATATATATATATATATATATAGGGGATGGTTTCAAACGAGAAATGCGAGAACCAATCTTAACCCTTGATTAAAATTAATCAATGGCCAAGAGTTTTTGACGTCTCATTAGTTTTTCATTAATGACGCATTAATGAGAGTTATTTCGGGAAAATCAAACCTTGCAAATTAAGGATAGCTCACCCGGATGCAATTTACGGTTGGGAAAATATATAAATTACTAAAATACCCCCTATTAACGAGTCATTAATGACATTAAAAACGGTTCTCGTATGAAAAACAGTTTTCGTTTGAACTTTTGTCTATATATATATATATATCTTACTATTTTATCATTTTACTCATAAGATGTGGATTTCATTAACTCGCTTTTCTTACCTTCTTCGTTGATTTAAATATTTGTCTTAAATTTATAAGAAGAAAGATAAGTAAAAATATTTTGTATGAAGATATTAAACCTCTCAATGCAAAAATGCATGCTTATGCTTTTGACAAAAGTTTAAGAAAAGTATATTTTAAATCTGACCATTTTATTATCAATTTTATATTTAATAATTATAAATTTATTATATTCAAGACTAAACAATATGTTTTCAACATCAATTTCAACCATTAATAATCACATTTAATACAGTATAATAACTAAACAAAGAAAAGCACATATTAAATATTTAAAGTTAATTAAGAGCGTCCTCAATGGTATTAATAGGGGTGTTCTCCGGGTTATTTTTTAGGTTTGGGTAGTTCGGCTCATATAGATCGGGTATTACTGTACGTTTATGAATTGCCGTGGTTAGTAACTTTGTAATGTTGGTAACAAGATGATGGTTCGTTAAAGTTTCGTTTCCTCTTCAATATGATGGTGGTAAAAAGAATTTGGTGATAACGTGACACTTAGTCATTAACTCATTATAGTGATCCATGTTATCACTATACAGTGTTAGTGATTTTGATATGTCTGCTAGTAATACTAGTTATCACTTATCACTATGGATAAGGTAGCTCAAAGTCTCAAATATTGAAAAGACTTTAATGTCCCTTCTTGCTAATATTTGTTATGCATAAATAATGTAATAGTTGATATACATAGTAAGTATTTTGTTTAAACAATTATGGATTTTGATAACCACAACCCTAATAATTACCATTTTTAAATAGTTATATTACCTTTTTTTTTCTTATCCACAACCCTAAGGGGGTGTTTGGTTTATTCTTTTGGGGGGGGGGATTTCAAAGGAATGAGATTTCAAATCCCCCCAAATGATGTGTTTGTTTTGCATTATGAAGAAGGAATCAAAATGATGGGAATGCTTGAAATCCCATGAATGAAGGATTTAGAAATCCTCCCACCCCCCTGGTATTTTGAAATCCCTTACTTATGGATTTGCTCCGGCGACCGTCCGGCTAACATTCCGGCTAACCTTCTCCTTCAAACCCGACAGAATCCCTAGTCCCGTCTTCTTCTTCTCCGTCAAACCTTAGTCGTCGTCGTCGTCGTCTTCTCCGTCAAACCCTCCGACAACCCTCCGACTGTTCATCCGCCGTCCCTTCGTCGTTCCCTTCGTCAAAACCTAGCCTTCGCAAACTTGTTCGTCGTTCCCTTCGTCGTCGAGCTTCGTCTGCAACACAAACCTAGTCGTCGCTTCGCCGTTCCCTTTGCAAACCCTAGCCTCGCAAATCTGTTCGTCGTTCCCTTCGTTCCCTTCGTTCGTCGACTGCGTCACCCAGATCTGAACCCTAGCCACCGTTCGTTGAAAACCCTAGCCGCCTTCGCCCAGATCTGAACCCTAGCCGTCGTTCCCTTCTTTCGTCGACTGTGTCGCCCAGATCTGAACCATAGTCTGAACGAGAAGTGCGGCGGCGGTGGTTGTTGGTTGGTGGTGCGGTTGGTTGGTGGTGCGGTGGTTGGTAGTGTGGTTGGTCGCCGTCGCCGGCTCCGATTGAAAACCTAATCGATGGTCTTGGATGGTGGGAGGCAGGTGGTGGTGTTTAGTGGTGAAACAAACAAAGGTATGGGATTCAAAATCCCACCAAATGAATTCCCATGAAATGCAATTCTTCTTCTAAAATCTCAATCCTCCCAAAATCAAAGAATGAACCAAACACCCCCTAAGGGTTGTGGCATAACTTATGTCTTTGTAATTAACTTTTCATACTTTTTATAGTTACCTTTTAATTAGTTTTTAACTTTTTATACATGAAACAAGATTGTTATTTTAAAAACTAAAATTAATTTATTTTATTGTATTCACGATACTTAGAGTTGTGGTTATTAAAATTCTAAATAGATGAAGGAATAGATTAGATAAAAAGGACTTACGAATATAAAAATCATATTATAATGGAGACTTAAGAATCTTTTCTTCATAATCTCTAGCCAGCTTCTTCAGATGTCAAAATATTTAGAGGTTTATTAAAAATACAATTTTTTAAATAATTTTCTTTAAGATAGTTTATTTCAAGTTGCTTATGAAGTTGTAGGAGAGGATTAAGACTGTAGTAATTAAACTTACCATAGTGCCCCCGGTCTTGATAATTTGTTTTGTTATATGATCTCACATTAGCAACCTCAACTTCATCTAATTTTGTTAAAGACTGTCTATGTTGTATTAAATTAGAGAAAATAATCTATAATGTTAACTTCGTCTAATTAGACGAAGTTACACTAACAAATCATATAACAAAACATTGCGAATCATTTACTCTTTAAATCTTTTTTAAACAAAGAAATCGATATATTCCTATCTCCTTAATGATTGACATTTATAATGTACTAATTTTCTTGTCCATTGATTTTAACACTTGCCATAATCATATAAGTTGAAGAATAAGTAGGCGTACAAAATAGAAGGATATATAACCTCTTTTCAATGTTATAATCCTTAAAGAAAATGTTTCTCCTGTTTGCTAGCTTATTAGCAAGCTGCATTCTTGAGTCTATGGAAAGAGAAAGAAATCATTTCCTTCTCAATCCTTTAAAATATGATTCAATGTAAATTTGGCTTACACTTCCCCTCCAAATCCCTTTCTTTCTCGCCTTAAAACAACTCGAGATCAAACGCAGTACTAGGAGAGATGAATGTCATTCATTCTCTAACTTACTCCATATTTTAGCACAATCAAATTTGTCAGCAAGCTAACTAATTAAGTCTTTTAGCCCATGATGTTAGGACAGAAAACAAGAAGTGATGGTGTTGCAACACATACTCTTACCTTTGACTAACATCATATCTATATACCACTAACATATTCTCCCTCATGGTGCGTGGCTTGGGGCTCACATACTGCCCTTATGGACAGTGGCGGATCCAGGAATTTGGGGTAATGGGGGCCTATATTCTAAGTAGTCAAAACCGGACCGGACCGGACCGGACGGTCGGACCCGTCCAACCGGGAACCAAACATATGCCTATGGTCTAAAACAGCCCGAAAAACCGTCATTAAAAAAACCGACCGGCTATCAAAGAACCGTCAAAATTGAGTATAATTATATAAGCACTATATTACTAACTCAAATACCTTAATCAGTTAACATTTTTTTTAGCAAAAGTACTTCATTATCAAAACTTAAAATAATTCTCACTTACAAGTATTTCAGCATAAGGTACAAACTCAATAGCATGAACTCACCACTCACCAGGACAAACTCATGGACCATATTTGTCCACCTAATACTACTCACTAGTTGTCCTTCATCACCCTCAAAACTGCAGATGACGTTTTGTTTTAGCATCTAATTCTTGGGGGCCTTCAAATTATTTTGGAGGGGGCCTAAATTTTGAAGACCATATAAGTATTAATAATTTTTTTGGGGCCATTGGGGGCCTCTCCCCCCCCTTCCTTCAACATGGATCCGCCAGTGCTTATGGATGTCAGTGCGAACCCGGCCCACTAACATAACTTCTGTTCACAAAAAAAAAAAAAAAATTAAATCTATATACCAAGCCATCTCTTTTAATTACTACACTCCCTTGTATTTTTCTTGAATCTCAAAAGGGGTAACATTGCTAGTTTATTTTAAATGTCCAACTCATGAGATAAATTGTATGGTATAAGTTTTCAAAGTTTTATGTTAAGAAAGATATTTCAGGTACTTGATGAACGTTAAAAACTTGCTATGAACTATGTGGAATGAAATCTTGCATTAACTTCAATTCACAGGAGTACTAATATACATAGAAACATGTTCTCAATATCAGATGAAGTCGAATCATCTTCGTCCAGCAGCCAATCCAATGACGAAATTGCAATCTAATTCCTCCAAAGTAACCTCACAAGTATGGCAGCAGTATGGAAATTGTCCAAACGGGACAATCCCAATTCGAAGATCATCAAACAATCATCAAACTAATAACCATTCAAGGAAGTCTATTGTAACCCCAAATCACTCGGTATTCCTCTATCTCAATCTTGGTAATTAACTATATACATACATACATACATACTAACATACATACATACATATATATATATATCGATCTTTTCTAACCTTAATCTATAGTTCACAGTGGTGCTAACGCAAGGATTCAGTTACTCAGGAGCTAAAGCCAACATCGAAGTATGGAATCCCTCCGTGGAGTCGAACAATGAGTACAGTAGTTCTCAAGTTATGCTCAGGACTGGCCCCTTACATTCCTTTGAGACTGCAGAAGCTGGATGGGCAGTTAGTATTATTACATTAATTCACTACAAATGCATCACATAGACCATATATTATATCTCTTAAATGTCATAGGATTTTTAAAGATGACATTTTTTGTATGTTTTTAGGTGAACCCCATTGTTTACAAAGACAATAAGACTCGCTTGTTTGCTTACTGGACGGTTAGTTCCGAATGATTTACTACAAACTTAAACCTGTTGAGATTATACAAAACATTTCTCCATGCAAGTTTCAAGTTCTATATCACTTTTTAAGTGTATCATTATGTTCCAAAGAATGTGTAAAATCAACATTTAGATGTTGTAGTGGCTGATTATAAGCAATAACTCGTCTCCTACACATTACACAGATTGATGGTATGCGAAAGACAGGCTGCTTTGATCTAACTTGTCCTGGGTTCGTTCAAACATCTAGTGATATCGCTCTTGGTGCAGATATCACTGATTATTATGGATCCGAAATCACGATTCAAATCTCTTTGGTAAGTAAAGATATCTTTTCTCCATGTAATCGGTATGTGCATGAGTGCATCTTAACTCAATTCACATGTGCAGGATCCATTCACATCCAACTGGTGGTTAAAATACAATGATCAGGAAGTTGGGTACTGGCCTGGTGACATTTTTCCAATCATGAAACATCAAGCAGTCTTGGTTCAATGGGGAGGTGAAGTCTACAGTCAGAAGGTGGGAACCAAACCTCACACAGCAACAGGAATGGGCAGTGGACAGTTTGCAGATCCTGTATTTAAGACCTCGGGTACGATAAAAGGGATGTTGGTAGAAGAAAACTCGAATGATCCAAAGCAACCAGAAACGCTTAACATTATGTCCGATGAGTGGGACTGCTATGACGCTTATCTCTTGAAAGGTTCCGAGTCTGTGTTCTTTTATGGAGGTCCGGGGAGTCGTAATAATCCAAGGTGTCAATAGATGATGTATACTTGTTAGTTGAAGTTATCTACATGTTTTTAAACCAAAACTATAATAAAACTTCAGTTTTTGAGTAACCAGCTGTGCAATTAAGTAGTATCAACTATCAAGTAACCAAGTTACAAAGTTTATGTTAATCAAAGCATTTAAAATATATATTTGTTGATTATTATATAGATTAGGAAACTTTGATGGTTAAGAGGACTCGTCATGGTTTGTTATAGAGCCTCGTTTTGTGCCTTCACAAGCACTTCGACTTGTTGCCATTGTTGTGTACCTTCTTATATGTTTGTTTCTGATATGTACTTTTTTTTTCTTTGTTTTCAAACAAATAAATATTTATGTATGGGTCTAGTGGTTGCAATTATGATTGCAAATGATTAGTGATTAGTTAGCGATACTGACATGAAGGTTAATAATGACAATGATAGCAGTTATGACTGTGAATTTTGTAAGAATGAAAATTACACATTAGAAACCAAATGATCTATTAGCAATTTGTGTTGGTGTGTTGAAGTAACATATAGTTTTTTCTTTCCTTTCTCTCTTATTTTCTTACTTTTGCAAAGAGAAATTTTTTTAGACTATTAATGTTTCAATTATTTTAAAAGGGATTTTTCGTGTACGAGTTCTTCGAAGGTGTGAGTATTTGACTCATATATATATATATATATATATATATATATATATATATATATATATATATATATATATATATATATATATATATATATGCAGTGTAACTGATGATGTTATCTATAGTCGAACCTGAAACAACCCATTAGTCAACCTTTGATTAAAGCCCTCAGGATTTTTGATCCTTTGATATCCTATGTAGGAAACAAGTGGACTATCAATAGATCATCAAGATGATGATTACTTAATGTGTCTATGAAAATGGAGCGGTTAATAGAATAACAAGATAATTAAAGAAAAATTATAAAAATGGATGGAAGTGATGCATGATTTCTATACTTTAAGTAAAGAACATTTTTGTACTTTTAATATAGAAAGCAAATCATCTCCCTTTAGATATTAAAGCAAAGCAGTTTGGTACATAATGTGAGTAAGGAATAATGTCCATCCTTCAAGCAAAAGCTACATATTATATTTAGCCAACTTTGATATCCTACAAACTTTATATAATTTGTTAATAAAAAATAAGATTTTGTATTTTATCAAAAAGTTATGGAAAAATTGCATTTATTTAATTTATTTACATATTATGCCATCACTATTTAAATTGATGGTTGAATTCTTTTGTAACTTATATCTTTGTATAAAAGTAACTTATGTTAATTATTATTTTTTTTCAGATTATATATATATAACATTTGGCAGGAATTGATATGACAACAGTAATTTTTTTATTAGCTATTATATATTTAGAAGCTGATTAAATTAACCAAATGAAAGATTGGCGGAGTGGTTCAGCAAATAAAAAGTGAGGCCCAAGGCCCGTGTTCGACTCCCGCGCCTGATTTTTTTTCTTACCTTTTTTTTTTTGTTTAGGGAATTACCGCGGACACCCGCTGCCAAAGGAAAACTCCATGTTAAATTACTAAAGTTTATTTTATTATTATTATATTACATAATTAATTATACATCTTATTTGTTTTTCTATTATAATATTTTATATGTAATGTTTGGTATAAATATGAATGTATTTTTGTGACCAACTTATTTTTATCTACATTTTGATATAAATATCATCTTCATACGCTATTTATCTATAAACTATAAATTTGTATTGAAATTATAATACTAAAAAATATATTTCGTTAGATAATTATCATCTTTAATGTATATTAGAAGTGAATGTGTTATAATATCATTCTAACTAAAAAATCATTAATTATTTCATCTTTATTTCCATAAAGGATTTACAAATTAGTTTTTTTTCTCAAATGTTAATTTTTAGATGATTTAGTATGTTAATACTTAAATATCTTTAAAAAAAAAATTTAAATCATTTAGTAGATACATCTAACTATTTTCATGGTTATTTACGTAAACGCGAAATTGTAATAGAATACATATTTCTAAATATAAACAAACTCATGCTTTGACGTAGTGACAAGGAATGCCATAACTATTATATTTATAATTGAATATATTTAATATAATTGTTATTTTTTCTTTTTATTACTTTTAACATATAATATTTAGGTTAGTATCCCCTCATGTTTGGTTAAACATGACTTATTATGTTTCCTTATAAATACGAGAGTAAGACTTACAAAGGAACCTATTAAGAGACCTGCTTTTGACTTAAGTAAGTGACTCACTCTCATGTATTCATGTTTTTAAACTAAAACTAGAATATTTTTGAAAGTTTTGTTCGCTATGTATTAATAATACTAAGTGATTATGTTATACATGATATGAAAAATGAATGTGAATGAATTTTCATATGAATCAAATTACGTTTCATAATCCTAAATGTTCAAATTTTTTTTACTTTATTCTAAATTCGTATGCTGAAATATTAGTTTTATATTAAGTTCATTCTAAAACACCGCAGCAACGCGCGGGTAAAAAATTACTCCTTATATATAAACACATAGATTATAGACTTATATTTAAGTATTTACACACGTTATGCTACTAATACGTAACTATTCTAACATCATCTTCTAGTTTATTTATAAATTAAAAATATAATTTTTCTTTGAACTATGACATGTTATTTATTTATTTATTTATTTAGTGTCTAATATATTTTCATATTCTTACAAGCACCAAACAATATTATAAAAATTAAACGGTAAGTAAGTTAAAAAACTAATATTATGATAAATTAGTAAATCTAAGAACCATTTTTAATATAAAAAAACTAAATCAGTAAAAAAAAATTAGTAATATACTCAATAATATTTAATGGAGTAGATAGGTGGAAAAGAATTAAATATTTAAATGCTAAAAACAGCAAACCCCATAACTGCATTGCATTGTGTGTTTCTTTTCTTCAATTTACAGTCCAAGAATCTCACTTTCTCTCTGAGATTACAACTAATATGCTTCCATAATTTCCTCACTTTTGTTTCAATCCCTGTGAAACCCAACATCAAACACCAAAAACCCAATTCAACCCACTTTTCAGAATTGAAAATTGATTAGAAATTCAGAATCATGAGTATGTACGGTAGGGATCCATGGGGCGGGCCGTTAGAGATAATGACGAACGACTCCGCCACCGACGATGATCGGAGCAGAAACTTGAACGATTTCGACCGGTCGGCGTTTTCCCGGCGGTTAGACGAGACGCAGCAGAGCTGGCTGTTAGGTCCCGGAGAACAGAAGAAGAAGAAGTACGTCGATCTTGGTTGTATCGTTATCAGCCGGAAGATCTTCGTTTGGTCGGTTGGATTGATACTCGCGGCGGGGTTCATTGCCGGATTTGTTGCATTGGTCGTTAAAATCGTCCCTAGGCATCATAAACACCCACCTCCGGCAGATAATTACACGGTGGCGCTCCATAAAGCCCTCATGTTCTTCAATGCCCAAAAATGTAAGTTCATTTGTTGAGTATGAGTGTGACTCTGTAACGTACTTATTGATTATTGCACTTCTTTGGATATGTTCGGTATGAAACCTTCAAAGCTTATTGCATCTATCTTTTTTTTAAAAGAAAAGGCTAAAAGTCGTGTTTGGATGATGTGGAAGCTTTTTCTTAAACAAAGAAAGCTTTAAAATAAAGAACTTGTTGAAGTAGCTTTTAAAACCAGTTGGGGGCAATTTATATACAAAATTACCTAAATATCTTCTTTAATTGTTTTATAATTCCTCTTATTTTTATAATTTGTTATTTTTTGTCATTTTACACTATTAAGTTGTAGTTACCAACTAATTTGCCGAACACATATATAACTAAAATATACAGCTTCCAGCTACAGCTGCCAGTTATTTCCGCAAAATATACCCTTTGTTGATTGGTTTTAAGTTGGGAAAGCTAAAACTTACATGGTATTAGAGTCAGGTCCACCATTAGGTGCAAAAAACGCCAAGTCCTAATTACGCTATTTATTGTCGATTGATTTTGAGTATTGAGTCACGTCCACCATGGTTGACCAAACGGTTACGCATGCTCCACTTAACCCATAAGTATACTGCATATGTTAGATGCAAAGAGCGTCACATGTGAGTGACATGTTGAGTGATGTCCCACACACTTACACATTTCTAATTAAATTCACTCTTTTTATCTCTTTGTTTGTTCTTAGTGATGATCATATATGTGTTTGGATTCAACTGTATTTCCTCAATCCCGAAATTTGCATAAAACGAGCATCCGAACACCCCGAAATTCTATACACGAATCATGATAAGTTGCATTGAATTTGAAGCAAATAACAGATAGTCTGGATTATATTGATTAACAATCTGTCAATCTGCATCTATGCAGCTGGAAAACTCTCTAAGCACATATACATAGTTGGTGTTTGTTTATATCTAATAATGTTGGGTCTGTATTATATCTGTATATGTGTTCGTTCGTTTATGTTCGCCTAAAGTCGAACGAACGAACATGAACACAAAAATTTGTTCGTTCATCTGTTTGTGTTCATTTATTCGTTTATCTGTTTGTGTTCGTTTATGCAGCTGGAAGACTCCCTAAGCATAATAATATATCATGGAGGGGTAACTCTTGTTTGAATGATGGGAAGTCAGACAAATCAGGAGCTGTTTTAAAAGATCTAGTGGGTGGTTATTATGATGCTGGAGATGCAATCAAATTCAATTTTCCACAAGCTTTTGCAATGACAATGTTGAGTTGGAGTGTGATTGAATACAGTGCTAAATATGAAGCTGCAGGAGAACTCAATCATGTTAAAGAGATCATCAAATGGGGCACCGATTACTTCCTCAAGACCTTCAATTCCACCGCCGATACCATAAACCAAGTCGTCTCTCAGGTAAAGAATTCTACCACTGATTCCATAACCACCACCAAGGTGGCCTGGTGGTAATAAGGCGTCCCATCCTTAAAGAGGTCATGGGTTCGACCCTTCCCAGGTAAACATCTTGAGGGTGGCCAGGGAAGGGTAAGGAAACGGTCACTGGGATACCCCGGTTAGGCCGCGTACATCTGAGTCAAAGACTCGCCCTCCCCTGGTAACCTGAACAGGGAAAACCTCTTTGTTTACCCGTTTTGAACAAAAAAAGAAATCAAATGTTAGTCGAAATTAACATTCTAACCCTCTAAAGTCTAAATTCTTGTTTGGGTGGCAGGTTGGGAAAGGAGATACATCAGGGGGTACGAGTGATCCAAACGATCATACTTGTTGGATGCGACCAGAGGACATTGATTACCCGCGACCCGTGACAGAATGCTCCAGTTGCTCTGATCTTGCTGCAGAAATGGCTGCTGCTTTAGCTTCTGCATCGATTGTCTTCAAGGATAACAAGGTTTATTCAAAGAAACTTGTTCATGGAGCCGCGACTCTTTGGAAGTTCGCGAGGGATCAACGTGGTATTTACAGTGCTGGTGGTGCGGATGTCGCGGATTTTTATAATTCGAGTATGTATTGGGATGAATTTGTTTGGGGGGGAGCTTGGATGTATTATGCAACAGGAAATCAGTCATATCTTTACCTTGCTACTCACCCCAAGCTGGCTAAGCATGCCGGTGCTTTCTGGGGCGGTCCGGATTATGGTGTTCTTAGCTGGGATAATAAGCTAACCGGAGCTCAAGTAAGTCGTTCAGCATTCTATTATGTAATTTGATGCCATCTCTAGCTTTCTTTGTGTTAACCACCACGATTAGGGCTGTCAATGGGTTGGATCGGATCGGATCAGTTAAAGATCTGACTTGACCCGTTGACCCATTTAATTGGATTTGGATCTGATCCACAAGGTGGCCTAGTGATAAGGCGTCCCGTTCTCAAAAGAGGTCACGGGTATCGTTCAAACCTCACTAGGTAAACATCTTGAGGGTGACCAGGGTAGGGTAGGGTAAGGAAACGGTCACGTGGATACCCTGGTTACACCGCGTACATTTGAGACAAAGACTCACCCTCCCCGGGTAACCTGAACAGGGAAAACCTCTCTGTTTACCCGTTTCTAGTTTTCTTGTGTTATTATTGATAATGTTATTCATCTGTTTAGGTGCTACTTACGAGATTGAGATTGTTCTTGAGCCCGGGTTATCCGTACGAAGAAACATTGAAGACGTTTCATAACCAAACAAGCATAATCATGTGTTCATATCTTCCATACTTCAATAGCTTTAATCGAACAAGAGGTAAACGAGTGCTTCATTCCCGTTTTCGGGTCAATGTATGATATAACTCGTCTTCCATTGCAGGAGGGTTAATCCAATTAAACCACGGGAGACCCCAACCTCTTCAATACGTGGTCAATGCCGCCTTCTTGGCTACCCTTTATAGCGACTATCTTGATGCTGCTGATACTCCCGGGTGGTATTGTGGGCCCAACTTCTACTCAACCAACGAGCTACGTAAATTTGCAGAGACTCAGGTATAACCTTACAATATCGATTTAGGTTGTCATGTCTTAAACGGGTCTAGTCAAAATATAAAATTTTACGAAAAAGTATTTGTGGGCCAACCCATTGGGACCATACCGAAAGGTGACTTATTTTGACTTGTTACCGAACAACAACAACAGTACCGAATCCCGCTACAGCGGAGTATGGAGAGGTAGAATGTAGACAATATCTGTCAATCTTGTGACAAAAAGGGGTTTCTTTATAATGCAGATTGACTACATTCTTGGCAAGAACCCGAGAAAGATGAGTTATGTTGTGGGTTATGGAAACCACTACCCGAAACACGTGCACCACAGAGGTGCATCGATCCCGAAGAATAAAGTCAAGTATAACTGTAAAGGAGGATATAAGTGGAGGAACTCTAAAAAACCGAACCCGAACACCGTCACCGGGGCGATGGTTGCGGGACCCGACAGACAGGATGGTTTCCATGATGTGCGTACAAATTACAACTACACCGAGCCAACTATTGCTGGGAATGCTGGTTTAGTTGCGGCCCTGGTGGCCCTATCGGGTGAAAGAACAACTAAGATTGATAAAAATACGATCTTTTCAGCAGTGCCGCCAATGTTTCCAACTCCGCCACCGCCACCAGCGCCGTGGAGACCTTGAGATGCCGCTAGCGTTTTTAATACTCTTTTGTGAATCACAGTTTAGATAGATTTTGCTAACACCTAGTGGTTTTTTGGTGCTAAAGAGTGAAAAGGTAAAGGAAGAGAAATATAGGATGATCGCCCGGGCTAGAACTCAGGTAGAAGAGACAGTTGGAACGAAAGTCATGGTTAAACATGATCTAACATGTATGTAATTATGTATGTAAACCATGACAATTAGTATACATATATATGTTTTTCGAAACTCTGAATGAATTTCTTTTGTCTTTTTTGTTCCTCTTTTTGTTATGGTTGAAGATGATTATCTTTACCAGGAAGCATGTATATTGTTGGGTTTTGATAGTTTAATATGAATGTGAATACGAAACATTTTATTCTTAGAAAAATAAAAGATTTATGTGGGTTGGTAAGGAAGGAAATAGACCAAGATTTAGGGGTGTAATCGAGTCGAGACAGCTCGCAAGCTACTCAAGACCGACTCGAAAAATAGCCGAAATCGACTCGAGGTGAACCGAGTCTAGCTCGAGCTACTCGAGTAGGGTTTCAAGCCGAGTTCAAGCTCTGAAATACTCAGCTCGCCAGTCTCGCGAGCCTAATCTTGCTTGTACTAAATTACCATTTTACCCTTTTACATATACACCGTTTACATTTATATCCTTAGTAGCTAGCTATTAACTGTTGTTCGAAAATGTGAAATTTGAATTCCGGAATGTATTTTAACATTTGTTGCTATAAAACTTTATCAAATTAATTTTAGTCGAATTGAGCCGAGTCAAGCTCGAAGAGTGTTGATTACTTACTCGAGTCGAGCTCGAGCTTTACTCCGTTAAAGGTTCATGAACTAACTAGCCAAAGACGACTAATAAGTCTTATAACCAAAAGAATACACAATTATATAAAGCGACTAGAGTCACGTAGTAACTGGTTTACAAATAAAACCGATAGGCGATGAGATTACACATGTTAATCGATATATATCATATAGTTTCATGACAAAATACAAGAAATAGTAAAACCCACATCCAAAGTCATATTTCAGTTCTACAAATCATGATGATGACAAAAATGCTGCTACCTGTAGCTATCTAAAGACCTTACCTTCAGCTTCCTGTAGCAACCAACCTGCACGCCATTTTCATTTCTTTCGACCCAAAAGTTCAGCAGCTGGCTGCCTCTTCAAGCGATGGCTAAAACAGATCTATGAATGTGTAGGCTCTAAATAGAAACGAGGCGAGGAAACTAGTAATCTTGTTTTTTGGGGCATTCGGATGCCCTGTGCCCCGATCTTCCACAGTTGAAGCACGCGCCATCAAAGTTTCTGTTTTTCCACAAATTTACTCGATATTAGTACTCGATTAAAAGTTAGGGGCTGTTTGTTAAAGCAGAATGATTAAGTACCGAATGATTTTGTGGTCTGAATAATTCAAAGGTTTTGAATGAATCTGCCTCTGGATGTGACATGTTGTTTGATAAAAGTTCTGAATGAACAATCTAAATGATGCAAATTAACATTTTAACCTTAATAGTGATATTATTATATTATAAGGTATGATTGTTTAACAAGACAGCATGTGAAAGGAGTATTAGGGTAAAATACTTGGTGCCTAATGATTCAGAATACACTTTAAGGTAGAATGATTCAGCATTCTTTTGATTCATTCAACAAAGTCTTCATTCAGAGATAGTAATCAAACATGTTGAATGCTGAACGATTCAGCATTCAGCGCTGAATGGTTTCATTAAGCAGCAAACAAACAGCCCCTTGGATCATTAGTGTTTTGAAAGAACATAGTACCTGTCCCTGGTCCTAGATGAAAAGCCGCCTCTAGTCCCAAAAGACGGAGTGCGTGAAGAAGATCGTCTTTCACCAATTAGCCAATCGCTTCCACCACCACCACCACTACCACTTCTTGAGCCGCCTCTTGACCAACTACTGCCGCCACTCCTACCGCCTCGCCTGAAGCTATCCCCTTCATCATCTGTTGAGAACCGACTGCCACCCCAACCACCACGGGAACCACTAGAAGAACCCCCCCTTCTTGAACCTGCTCCCCGTGAACTTCTCTCCCTGTTAGAAAATCTACCATAAAAGTCACCTGCTGGACCATCATCTTGCAATACGGGCAACTGCAAATAGAACCCACAATCATAAACGGTCTTTTTATTTTTTTCATAGGTGATTAGCATAACAACAAATGATTATGAGTTATAACTACAATAAAGATTCAACTTTTTTTTTTGGGATATAACAGTTTAGGAAGTTATAAACAGTTGATGTGTAATAGGTTAAAATAGTCACTCTTAGTTCTCTACAAAGCTGAGCCGAGCTCACCTTTGTAATCTTTGTAACAGTATTGCCAGGTGGCAGGTCCTTATTTAATAGCTCTTTGGCAATCTCTTCGGGAAGATCAAAAACGGCTCCCTGAACCTGATAAAACAGAGTGCTGTCACAAATAAAGATCTAGTGAACATTCAATAGCTCAAACAGATAGATACACACCCGTTCATCTGCAATTATATGTATTTTTCCCAATTCATCAGCAGCAGTTGCATAAACATCAGCCAAGAATCCAGTAACTGTTCTCGCTGACATGAATCCTCTTGATAAAGCAGGGTCCCGAGTCAGTTGCAATGTAGTCCATCCCTGCAACGCAATCATTTCACAATACCCACAGAGCATTAGTGAACGGATCTATTGAGATAAAACGCGACCCAAATCGACCCATTTGTAAGTAAATGGGTCGTAATTCCACCTCCAGCATATGCCCTTGTAATATCAAACTAGCATTGTACCCGCGCAATGTTGCGGAGCCGAATAGTTTCTACCACATAACATACTATTTTTTATATAATATAACAGTATGGTATTCCGCAAATAGTCTCTACCCGATAACATGCCGTTTCATTTCTTTTCTTTATTTCCCATCAACTCTTTTCTTTATTTTTAGAACAAATTCTTCAAAAACAAAAAAAACAACACTTTTCTTCTTTTTTGTGGTTGAGGAAGTGTTTAGTTATAGAATAATGTTTATTGGTGAGTATGTAAAGTATGAGAGAGAGATGGAGGTTATTTGAGGGGTATATTAGTAATTTTCATTGCCGAAATTTACTCAAACTCACCTGCTCGTGTGAGATAAGAGAGCGGGATGATGGAGGGCGTGAGAAGCCACTCAACTGTGCGATTGCAGCAGCAAGAGCACTTGCCCCCTGTTCTTCTATTAATCTTTGTGCAGTTGGAGTGAAGAACTCTACAGACTCCCGATGAACACCAGAGAGGGTAGCAACAACTTGCTGAGCAGAAGACTCCAATACATCTTCAACAGCAGGAGGACTTATGAACTCGAATTTGCATCCCACATCGCGTTCAAGAGACCTAATTGTTCTTCTCTGGCTATTTGTAAACATCAAAATGGCTGTGCCTTCCTTCCCTGCACGTCCGGTTCTACCAGATCGGTGCACAAAAGTCTCGGGATCATTTGGTAGTTCATAGTGTATAACCTAAAAAACACGAACCAGAGAATCATCTGTTAGAAAAAGAATTCTAGAAGATACTGGGTATGTTTGGTGGAATTAGCTGGTAGCTGTTGCTGAAAGCTATTTATTTTATTTATATATGTGTTCGGCAAATTAGCTGGTAGCTTAATAGTGTAAAATGACAAAAAAGGACAAACTATAAAAATAGGAGGAATTATAATATAATTAAAGAGGGTATTTAGGTAATTTGGTATATAAAAAACTTCCAGCTAGTTTTAAAAGCTACTTCAAGAAGCTTTTTGTTTTAGAGCTTTTTTGTTTAAAAAAAAGCTTCCAGCTTTTTCATCCGAACATTACTTGTAGCTTTTTCTTTCAAAACAAAAAGCTACCAGCTCCAATAAGCTTAAAAAAGCTCCATACTGAACATACCCACTATGTTCGGAATTGATTTTGTTGTTTAAAGTTGTAATAATCGGATAATGAAATGTTGGACAAATGTCATAAAATAATAACATACTTTTGTTAATGGTCCGTTTCAGTAATAATACTTTGTTTATTTGCTAAAAGAAACATCTACCAAACTTACTAGATCAACGTTGGGTATATCAAGCCCACGAGAAGCAACGTCAGTAGCAACAAGCACAGTAAACTTCCCTTGCCTAAATCCATTCAACGTTCTTTCTCTTTGATGTTGAGATATATCACCATGCAATGCCTCTGAAGTAATACTATTAGTCAATGCCAACGAGACTTCATCCGCATCCCTTTTCGTTTGAGTGAAAACAATCGTCTTCCCGCCCTTCGCATATACCTACAATCATCAAACGGTTATAATTTTCAGCGTCCCATTTTCGACATATTTCAAGCTTTGACCTTTAGATACTACCTCCGTCCCAGTTTTTATTGTCCACTTTTGACTTTTTAAAGTCTTTTATTTCAACTTTGATCTTAAATATTTTTGTTTATGTTATATAATACTTGATAAAAATTATATCAATGAAAATTTAAAATACAATGCATTCATATATTTTGTATCAAATATTATATAACACGAACAAAAATATTTAAGGTCAAAATTAAAAAAGAAAGACTTTAAAAAGTCAAAAATAGACAATAAAAATGGGACGTAGGGAGTATAAAAAAAGATTCAATAAGTCTGTCTCGTACCGTGACAAGATCACCAAGTATCGTCCGCTTTGAAGTCGAGGTTGTTGGTATAGCAAACAGTTTGATACCCTCTGCTAGTTTTTCATCTTGATCGCCAACCTTTTACATTCAAAAAATAAACTTTTATGACCACATTTATAAAAAGAAACTATAATATTATTCACAATCACAAGAAACTTTACCAAATCAATCGTCAATGGATTATTCAAATATTTCCTCGAGAGCTTCTTGACCCAACCGGGCATAGTAGCCGAGAAAAGCATACTCTGCCTCTCGGCTGGAAGCTTCTCCAAGATATGTTCAACATCTTCCTCAAAACCAACAGCAAGCATTTGATCAGCTTCATCAAGAACCAAGAACTGAACCTCACCCAATTTTAAGCTATTACTCCCAATAAGATCGATAAGTCTTCCCGGCGTCCCAACCACCACATCAACCCCACGAGACAGTGCATTTTGTTGTGAAGTATATGAAACACCACCGTATACACAAACCGTGCTCAGATAAGGGGCGGATTCTTTGATCTCTGTTTCTACTTGTCTTGCTAATTCCCGTGTAGGTGCAAGGACCAAGACTCTAGGAAGTCGTTGACCACGCCTTTATATATGTATGTATGTAAGAAGCCAATTAGATCCGACATATTATTTGAATTATTAACTATTAAATGTGATAAGATGAAGATGAAAAGGAGAAATTTGATTCATGCGTACCTAGGAGAAATTCTTTCTTCATCGTCTTCGGTGACTCTTTTGATAATTGGAATCCCGAAAGCTAATGTCTTCCCTGTTCCAGTTTTGGCTCGGGCAATTATATCTCTACCTTCTAGAGCAGGGACCAATACGGCTCTCTACATGATTAAAACAAAAGCAAGTTAGCATCATATCTGACTTTAGACATAATATCAAGATGAACTAACATATATACATAATACATATATATGTGTTTTACTCTTGGTTAACAATCTTTATAAATATATGAAGAAGTGATAATCAAATTCCTATATTAAGTATCATTTCTCACGCCCGATAACTTCAGGTTTTCGATTGTTTATCAGATAACACTTGTTAAACTTCATCAAAAAGGGTAACTTTAGCTACCAGAAAATCAGAAACCGAATAAAAACAATTTTCTCCTCTATCAAGATTCCTGACTGGAGATACTTTCAGGATGGTTTAGAACAGTACATGCTTACAATAACTCACAAAAAATGAATAAATGAAAGAGCATAGAATATCTGCTTCTAGCAGCACATACCTTACGTGACTCTACACTCACAGATACTTTAAATGAGGGGTATTTTAGTCATTTAATCATTTATTCAAGTGTTTACGAGTGTAAAACCACCTATCATAGTTGCTTCAGGCTGCACAGTCTTTTTCCATAAACTAAATCAAATAAATAGGAAGTTCAAACACTTACAAGTTACAACTGCTAGGTGGAATTATACATCAAGTCTAAGCATATATACAAGCAAGACATAGATTTTTTTTTAAAAGCAGAACATACGCACACACTAATCTACTCCTAAATCTACACCTTTTTGTCCACATACACCAAGGGAAACACCTTCCAACACCTTATACAGGCTACAAGCCTTTTGGTTAATAACATTCACACATAAGTGATAAGGTTAAATGGTTGAAGTATCATCAAGAACTAATTCATAATAACAAGATATCTACATATATAAAGAGAGGAAATGGAGAAAGTACTTGAATTGGGAATAAACTAGTGATTCCTCTTTTCTCAAGAGACTGAACAAGCCTTTGAGGCAAACCCAATTTAGTAATAGCAAGTTCATCATCAGCAGCAGCAATTCCACCATCTTCACCAATTGAAGATTCAATCTCAGACTCATCATCATCATAATCTCCATCACTGTCCTCCAACGAACTATCGTCATCGAACACACCCAAACCCTTAAACGCCTTCTCACTCAAAATCGAATTGGGGGTGGCGGTCGCCGACGTAACAAAACCGGAACCACCACCGGCGCCGGCAACGTTATGTCTGAGCCTAGCGGAAACTTTAAAGGAAGTAAAATGGGTTTTGTCGGCAGCACGGGGATGGTGTAAAGGGGCAGCAGGCGTAGAGATTTTTCTGGTGAGTTGTTCGAGTGATGGGTTTTTGTGGTAAATGGAGGAAACGCCTATGATTGAAGAAGAACAAGCCATGCTTATGGTGATGAAGATGAAGAAATTGAGGGAGGATGAAGAAGATGGGGGGATAAGGTGAGAGGTTTATGGAGATGTATGGTCTCCTGATGACCACCTTGTTGGCTATAGCTAAAACCTCAACTATTTATATTACACCTCAAGAATAATTCTTTTCTCTTCTTGGGATATTTTCTTTAAAATATGAAAGAATTACTAAATATGAGACTTCTCTTTTGATTTAAATAAATATTTCTTGCTGTAATTGTTGTGTTGAATATGGTATTTGAATTGTAGTATAAACCCATTGAACTTTTTATGTCTTACTTTTTGAGGTAAAATTGATATTTTTTATATTGTTTACTAGATATTATGTCATTTTTTTATAAAATCAACTTTTTAGAGACCCCAACAACTAATCCTTACATGAATTGCAAGGATTTA
The DNA here is from genome assembly GCA_947179395.2 of Pulicaria dysenterica. NCBI lineage: Eukaryota > Viridiplantae > Streptophyta > Magnoliopsida > Asterales > Asteraceae > Pulicaria > Pulicaria dysenterica. The sequence continues at coordinate 49,371,692 of OX359294.1, read as the reverse complement.
ATAAGTCTAACATTTATTCCTTCGAATGTGATATAGAGTTTAGATATAAGTCTTGTGAATAAGAATATTTAAGTTATTTTAATATCTATATGTAGTATCTTATTATAGATATGTGTGTATATGATTTGGATTTCATGTTTAGGTAAGTGGTTCTGAATTATGTTATAGAGCCTGCAAGGAATGTTTATAGACATTAAAATATAAATTCATTTCATCTCTTTTTTCCATGGAAATCGTTATATTTTTCTATTATTTTTTTATACTTATTCATTTACTTATAAGATTAAAATAAGTGTTAAATTAATAATGGTAAAAATAATTAGTGAATTTGATATGTTATGTTACACTTAGTAGGATGATGAAGTATGAATAAATAGCAGGAGAATATATTATTTTTGTTCTTTTATATACTAGCTAAGCGACTCATGTAAATACGGAAATGATATAAGTCAATTTTAAATTTATATAGTTTTAAAGAGTACTAATACGTATAGTAAAAATAATTACAAAGCATAGATAGGAATATAAAATCTCGTGAGGAATGAATAAACATTATAGAATTTTAAAAATTATACATAAGATAAACATTAGACTTTCTAGTAGAACCTCTTTATAAACAACATTCATGGTTTTATTAGTAGGGTTGCCTTCATCATCGCAAATTAAAACTTTTAAACTCTCCTTACTCTTCACTTGAGAAACCGCCACATATAACTGTCTAGAAGGGAAAACGGTTCGTCTAAAAAACAATCCAACATTCGATAAAGATTTACCTTGACTTTTGTTTATTGTCATTGCAAGACAAACCAAGAGAGGAAATTGGATTTGTTGGAACTTGAATGGTATTGTAGGCTCTCATGGAATCATCTTCAATCTTGGAATATGAGTAATGTGACCAACATTCTTATCTGCAATAATTTTTGCTTCAACCACATTTGCACCAAGACGAGTAACATGTAATCTTGTTCCGTTACAAAAGCCTTTAGACTGTTCAAGATTATGAAGCATCATTGCAGTCACACCACCTTCAAAGTTAACTTGTGGTTTAGAAAACCAGATACTTTTATTGAATTCAAAAGTTCAGGTGACTACAATGATTCTTCAAATGTATCAGATTCTTCCTTCGATAGAACAGATACTGTCAAAATTGTAATATGATACTTCCTCGTGTGTTAATTCGTCAACGATTTTAAAAAATATTAAAGCAATTCCAAATAACAAACAATTATGGTCAGCAGATTTGAGAAGCAATGTTGGCCGTGGCAATAAGTTCAAGTTCATTCATTTATTGTAACTTATATCTTTAATTTTGCTAAAAAATTTCATTAACTTTCATATATAGGTATGGAAAATCCTCCAAAGATTAAAACAATTTGTGACTTAAAAATGACAATTGAATCATTAAAAAAACATATAGAATGAATATATATCTACTGTACTTTATGTAAATATTGAACAAATTTCTAATTTGAAATCAAACATACCGTTAGATATATCATTTAAAGGAATCCATGAACTTCTTCCATCATTTTCAATTGCTATTGAAATGTTATGAACAAAGTTGTCATATGTAGAATGAATCACCCTTGATTTCCTTTCTTTTGAATATTGTCCCAATGAAGATCGCTTTGGAGCCAATGAAAGAAGCTGTTTATTCTCCATAATTAACAGCTATCAAAACATAGGATATTGTTTGTCATCATTGGAAAACAGAGCATCAAAGGGAACTGTCTCTACTGAAAGGTTGCATGTATAAATAAGGAGACACTTAACGTAACTTTAAGCATATACAGTGTAAAAGACTAAAACATAGTGATATAAAAATTAATAAAAATGATAAATTTATTAAAAATTGGAAATCCATGCAAATTCTGAAGTTTATTAGGTGACTAAATCATAAAGTGTGTTCACCATAATTGCAGCAAATTTTACTTCTTACACACAATGTAATAGCTATAGTACAACAACTCTTACACTTTGCAAATGAAGCATCACAAATAAAAATTTAAAATAGATCTTATAGATCTTAAATTGTTCAATATAAATGTTATTTATTGGCTCACCCAACCTACAGTTGTGCATACTTAAGAAAAAAATCGATTAAAATATCGTTAATCAACCGATCTAATACTTAAATTATAAAGAGATGTTTGAAAAAGAAGAAACATAAAAGACGCAAGCCACTATGAAAGGAGATTCAGGTCTGAGATGCAAGTAAAGGTCATATGATAAAATCAATTTGAAAGCATATCTTTATTTAGAAATTAGGTTACCCAGTTAATTGTAAGATCTGTGTCCAATTTTCTATTTAGGATACAATATTGAAGTAATCAAACAATGAAAAGTCAAATCTTGATTAATTAAAAAAATTTTGATTGGTGAAATCACCTTTAATTAAGGAAAATGATGTCACAATCCCTAAGTGTAACACCCTTCTTACCGCCCTAAATTATTTAAGGTAATTAATTAATTAATTAATTTGGAAATTTAATTGTTTATGTGTATTATTGTAGAAATGTGTTATTTGATAATAATTTGTGATATTAAAATGTTTTAATTATTTAAGGTAAATAATTATAATAGTTTAATATTGAGAGGGTATGGGGGGTATGGCCGGTTGGTGGGTATACCCACCCACTTCTCCTCCATACTCCTTTGCTTGTGTTAGTTATCAAGGTGTTGTGTGTGTGTTTTGTGAGTCTCGGCCGAGAGCAAGAAAGAAAAGAAGAAGAATTCGAAACCAATTGAATCTAATCTGTTAATCTTGAAGTGAATTTGCATCTAAAAGGTTAGATTATTGAAATCATGTGTTAATTGTTGAATTATCTCGGTTTTGAATGCATGTATGTGAATTTCGATTGAAATGATTTGTATGATGAATTTATAATCTAGGATGTATGCATGTTAGAATTGATGTTAGTTATGATCAAACATGTTTAGAAATCAATTCTGGAAACTTAGATGGTGTTGCATGCTAAAAATCAGATCAAATATCGAAGTTTAGTATGATTTTGAATGACCCGAAATTCATAAATATGAATCAGTCGGAATTCATGGATGAATGAAACGAAATTGATGAAATCCGATTAAATCTATCGAAATCGATAGGAATCCGAGTAAACTTCATTGTATGCCTTAACTTTTTAATCGGATTTGATGTAGTCGTATTTGGATTCACTCGGAATTGGACGTTACTCAGAATTCATGATTTAAGTATGAAATCAGACTGTGATATGCCCTAACACTTTCGATTGGAATCCGACTCTTAGTCGGAATGTGACTTTACTCGGAATTTAACAGCTTGCCTTTACTCGGAATCCATATAATTACTCGGAATGTATGAGTTAGTCGGAATGTAGTAATTAATCGGAATTGGTTTGATCGGAATTGATCCTCACTCGGAATTTGAGATTTGGTCGGAATTCTAATCTTACCTTTGCTCGGAATTTGAATTGTTATGAGGAATCCGATTAAAGAACAACTCTTTGATGATTTGAAGATGAACATGAATTGTACATTCAGTATGGCCTTGGCTTAAGAATGGAATGTATGTATTGTCTAAGCTAAGGAGATAGATGAATTCACAGAATTACAGATTGTAAAAGGGTAATAGTGAATTACGGTATATTGATGTGAATATACATGAATTTAATATGTACTTGTGATTTTATGTGCATATGTGGTTGATTATAGTATTATGCTTATTGTGTATTGATTAAGCAAATACTGATTGTTAGTTGTTTGTTCAGGTGGAGACAAAACTCAGTAGATAAGTAAAGACTGAGTTGTCTGACTGTTGAAGATATGGGTGAGTGGATAAATATCTTGGATATATAAGATATAACTCCTGATTGGTTACTCTTTGAGATGTTATCTCTTGTTTACTGTATATATACATGTTGTTGTGGAGATCAGCTTGGCGGTTGTTTTTCAGCTGGGCCTTTGTTTAGGGATATACAGTAATAGTAATCGTCTTGATAAGCATTTGTTGTAATCAAGAGGTGCTAGTACTGTTATCTGTGATAACTGGGCTATCGGTAAACCTATGCTTTGGCCGGCATTTGGTTGAAGGTCCCGCAAGACCGCCGGTTCTCTTGTTGCTTGAGTTTGGTTGTTTGGACTTTATGCCTTGTATGTTTTTTATATATATTCTCTCACTTAGCTTTGTGCTAATTCCCCACCGTTGAACTCTTTTACAGGATATTCCTGGTATGTGGTTAATAGGAGGTGAAGCTGGATTTATGGACTGATCATACTCTCATATTGAAAGTGTTTTTGTACAGAGCCTGTTTTTGTAGTAACACTCTTGTAGTTTTGTAAAACAAACCAGCAAAGTTGTATTTACAATATTATATATATGTAATTATGTTGATAGCTTCCGCGCGTATTCCAAAGTTGTGTTTTAGAAAATACGGTGTTACACTAAGAAAATAGGGTCCTCCTATTTGGTCCCCCCCCCCCCCATAAATCTGAATAGGCCCCCTAATTAATGCAAAGTAAGTGAGCTTTTCTTTTATTGGCTTAACTTGTACAACTTCTTCAGACCATATTCAATAACAATGAGGTCAACATTGTCAACAGTTTTTTTTAAGAGTCAAACTTTTCCGAGTTTGACTATCATTAATGAACCCGTGGTAGAAACAAACACTCGTGGACGACCAAGTGTGAAGAAACAACAACAAAAACAAACAAATCCTCTAAAGCAAGCTCCTCGTAGATACAGCTGTTCAACCACGTCAAAGTTTATTGGTTTTGATTTAAATAAATAACGTGAAAGGTATAAATTTTCTTTCGATTTAAAAAGTGTACCTACCTTCGACTTAAATGATGAACCGCTAAGCCACAATTCATTCATAATGAATAGAATTCCAGACATATTTCATCGTTACATTGCATGTATACAAGATGTAATGGGTGATGAGAACTGTGGGTTTCGAGTAGTTGTTGTTTGTTTAGGAGACGCCGAAGAGAAATGGTTATACATTCGACAACAATTGCTTGAAGAATTACGCAGTCAGTATTTTTTACTGACGGGTTCAATAAGGTATATAAGTCGCTGTGTTAGTCAGAATCACCAACAGAGGAGCATTGGATGAATATGCCTTTGACGGGTTATTTGATTGCCAACAGGTTTGGTATGATCGTTCACTGTTTATCCGAACAATCTTTGACATGTTTCCCACTTTGGAGAGGTCCCGAAGAGTTTCAAGACCACCGAGCCATTACTTTGGCGATTGTGAATAACAACCATTATGTCACGGTGTTTTTACAAGGAAATTACCCAATGCCTCCAAGCACAATGTATTGGAATGCCCATCGAAGCTTGTGTGCGTCTGCATGGGAAACTATTTATAGTTCGCGTTTAGAATGATTTAATCAACTTATGCCACATAGTTCTGTAGGACCTTTTAATGTTCCAGAATAGTATGATTATATACATTGTTCACTTTTAGTCTTTGTTGCGTTCAATCCATGTTTTAATTTAATATTGTATAGAAAATCACAACTCGAAAGTACACATATAATTAAAAGAAATACTTATATAAATAATTAAAAGAAATACTTGTATAAATAATTAAAAAAAAGAAACAGAAATAATTAAAGAAGTCATCATTATTACCATTATATATAATTAAAGTAATCATTATTACCATATGATTACCTTATTTAAATAATTAAAAAAATTAATGATGGGTCAAAAGTGTACAATAATGATATAATGATAATCTTTATTTTAAGAAAGTGGATGGAGTCATGATGAGGGGGGCCAAATAGAGTTCAAAGGGGGGCCAAATAGAATAACCCAAGAAAATAATAAAAGGTCAAAGTTTGATTTATTAAAAGGTTTTGATAATAGGCCAAGTATTAAAAAAACTCAATACACTTTAGATAATAAGCCAAGTATGATACCATAATCGGTATCAGAGCCATGTCTTTTTTAGATAATAGGGAAGTAATTGAGGAAACTCAAGACATTTTCGAGGTCAGTTTTAGAGAAAAAGAAAATGGCTTTCAAGGAAGTTTCCTCGATAACATCCCTATTATCTAAAGACATGGCTCTGATACCAATTATGGTATCATACTTGGCCTATTATCCGAAGTGTTGCTTGCTGCCGGTATTTTTTAGAGCTTGTTGGGTCGAGGATTTGGTGATGCGGTGTGCTGAAATGAGGTGACCCTTTCCGATGAATACTTGTGGCGTTACGAACGTGGGGTGTGCCGATTAATTATAATTTATGAATAGGGGACTAACAAGTCAAAGAGTACATACTCTGTATTGATTAATCCGACCCTAGACTACAATAAAATATATTTCAAATGCAATAATTTTTAAATAATTATTGCATACCCACATAATTGGTACTCTTTGACTTGTTAGTCCCCTTTCCATAAATTATAATTAAAAAATAACATACAACTCTTTGACTTGTCTTTTTTAGATAATAGAAAGTGTCTTGAGTTTCCTCAATAACTTCCCTATTATCTAAAAAAGACATGGCTCTGATACCAATTATGGCTCTCATACCAATTATGTGGGGTGTGCGGATTAATTATAATTTATGATAGGGGACTAACAAGTCAAAGAGTACATACTCTGTATTGATTAATCCAACCCTAGACTACAATCAAGTATATATCAAATGCAATAATTTCATACCAAACTTTAATGATTTCTAAGGATGCTTCTTGAGTTCCCTAAACAGCCAACTACCTAAGCGGTACTTTCTTTGAAGACTTCTTCCCTCCAGTAACTCATATGATGATTAGAGATGAAAATATAACAAAAAGAAATTTTATTGATATATATAGGGATCTGGATAAATCCAGAGTAAATAACTCTCCTTACATTGCTAGAACCCTATATGGGTTTTTACTCACTCATGCTAAAGTATTCTGCTATTACAAAGGATGATAGATGATGGTGTGTGAGAGATATCGATCTAAGAATTCAAACTCTTCCTTTTATAGACCAAGGAAAAAGGATCGTACAAAAATTAATACGTCATTGCTTACGTATCGTGCACTTATTGCTTGCTGTAGAAAAGACGTTTGATTCTTTTATTTAAAGTAGATGTTTTCTACTTTATGTCCATCCATCACTCGTCTGTAGGACCTTTATCTTTTGTGGTGGAAGGAAAATATGTTGCACAAGAATATAAAGTATCTTTCTTTTCCAATTCCTTTTTTATCTTCTGGCAAAGAGAAGGATAGTGGTATCTAAAAACATTGGCTGAAACCAGCTGTTTTCTGAATAATTGGATTTTGTTAAAATCTTCTTCACTCACCAATTTTGGAGAGAAAGAAGTCATTAAGCAATAAGGTGTTGAAAGGTTAACCTTAAGCTTATCTTCTTTGCGAATATCAAAAATTTTATTGATGAGTACCAATAACTTTTGTTCAGCAATTTCTTGAAGGTCTTTTTCTTCAAGTGTTGCTTCTATGGCTTGGCTCGGAGCATAAATTCTTTCTTTCGCAACACCAATTTGAACATATTTATATGTTTGAATTGGTTCTTCATCTTGATCCCAAAATATGACCGTACTTTGGACCTTGAGATAAATCTCTTTTTCTAAACCCTTAAGACATTTTTTCTTGTATGTCTTAATTGCGTCTCTGAATTCCTTCGGGAATTTTGATGATTCTAATAAATTATTGGATGGATATACCATGCTCAATAATCCATAATGATAGGCTTCAAGAATGAATTCGGGATGTGCGTTGGGAAAAAAATTGAAATAACTAATATTCTTGTTATCAAAAGTATAATAGCGTTCTTCAACAAAAGTGAGTGTGGTTGACTCTCTTCCTTTCTTGTACAGATATTTAAACCTAGAATAAGTTGATTCTAGATCATAATCTTCCATGTCTTCAAGTTTGATGACTGGTTGCTGGATATTTGGGATAGAACCAAGGATGACTTTGGAACTTCTTTCTTTTGTCAAGGCATTGACAAAAGTTGGTTTTAGACCTTCAGAACCATTGATCAGTTCTAAATGAGCCTTAAACTCTTCATTAGTATAGATATTGGCAGAGATCCTGGCTTCATCATAAGATTTATACTTCTTATGTTTAACTCCTGAGTATCCCTTAACCGCCTATTCAGCAAGGTTCCAAGTGGTATAAATACCAGCCTTTGGACCATTGAAAACAACATAGTAGGCTTTTGCGCCTAAACATCCGTGAGGATGTACTAAAGATCTCTCTTTAGTTTTATTGGGGTGTTGAATACACTCGTTTGGTCTTATATTTAAATCTGAAGAACCAGACGTAGAAGAGGATGAATCCTCAAATTGACTTTTTACCAAAGTCACAGGTTTCAACGAATTTGTTGTTTCTTTACCAGGAGCCGTTTGCTCTGGAATAGCTGTAACTTTTGGTATTTCCTGTTTGGAAGAAAATTTTCTTTCAAAATCCATTTATGAATCAATAACTGTTAACTCATTTTGTAAGAGCCGGATCTTCTTGAGAATTATTGATTTTTGAAACATCAATTTTTCCATATTAGGAATTTTTATGATGAGAGGTCTTTGTTGTTGGCGTGAGGCTTTTGTTTGAGAGAGGATGTATTGAAGAAAATGGGATGCTTCCTTCAAACTAACATCATCTCCTTTTATAGCCAAACGATGGCTTGGTATTCTTGTAGACAGATAAAAAGATGAACAGTATATGTCAAATCAAAATCTTTTTAACTTTGGAATTCTCTTGTCAAAAAATCTGCTAAACAGTTTTTTGTTTGTTCAATATGTTGCACATCAAAATCGTATCTGGAGAGCCATTGTCTTCCTTGCTTATCATCTCCCTGTAACTAAATACGAAGAAAATAAGTAAAGTTTTTATTATCAGTTTTTACTAGAAATTTAACAGGAGTGAGATAAATAGAAAATTTATTTATGACTCTGATAACTGATATTCCTTCTCATTTGAGTGATAATTTTTCTCGGCATCCTTGAAACTGCCTGAAGCATATCTGCAAATTAATTCTTGTTCAGAATTAATTGCTTTGAGGACTCCTCCCCAGTATTCTCCTAAAGCATCTGTCTCAATAATAAGTTTGTCATAAGGTAGGTAGAGGGTGGTAGAGTTTTGGAAAACTCGTGAGATTCCTTTTTACCTTACAAATCTAATTAGTATCAAATTCCTTCCATTTCCATAGAATGCCTTTTTTAAGTTTAACCTGCAAAGGAGCTCTAATAGCTGCAAGTTTTGGTATGTAATCAGGAGCATATGTCAAGATTCCTAAAAATCTTTGTAATTGCTTTTTATCTTCAAGCTTATCTGAAAATTAATGAATATGTTCCAAGATATGTTTTGAGGACAATGTGTTCCTTGATCAATTTCTAGACCTAAAAAATTAATTTTAGTCTTAAAAAGTGTTGGAAAAAATTAGTAAAATATATGAGTTTTTACTAACTTTGGACACAATTAAATACATGAATATGTGTTATATATATAACTCTTAGTGGGTTTGTGTTCTCCTTTATGAGAGCTTCGAAACGATATATAATGTGTCCAAAACGGAGAATGTGTGAATGAGATATCGACACTCAAAGTTGAGTACTGGGAATAAAATCTGGCAAAAACCAAATGGGTATGTGAAGTGTCCCACATCAGAAATTGGAGTAAATTTTCAATGGTTTATAACCTTAGAAGTGTAAGAGGCTTACAAGCTTCTTCTTGGTTTTACTCCAAGTTCTACCCGCGCGCAGGGAGGTGCTGGTAGACTAAATCCACCGAACTCGTGTGTAGGCGCGACCTGCGGACACGAATGCAACTCCGAATCTCAAGCATGCGCAGCTGGGTTTTGTTATTTTTTGTTTTTATCAAATCAGTAACTGATACACTTTAATGTTGTAACTGATGCATAACAGTATATAAACAACATGGTGATCTGATTCATAGTACAGAAAAGCACAGTCTTCTCTCTTCCTTTCTGCTGCACACTATTTTCCGGCGATATTTTCAGGCAAGTGTCATCTCCGGCAGCATGGCTGTTTACGTTGTCGTACCCTGGGAACTGACGGAAAATCTGTTTAAGGGAATCGTATTCAATACGAGCTTCAACATCTGTTTGTCTTTTCTGTTCTTTATTTTATTTCCTGCAGATTATATATTTTATATATGCCACTTCACTAACAAAAAGTTGAGCTTTCTTTTTAGATAAAATAATCCCAAGGATTGACATTTCTTTACGACAGCAGCAAGTTGCCAAAGATGTTCTTGTTCATTATTGCTGAAAATAAGAATATCGTCAACATAAACACAACAAAATTTTTCAAAAGTTCTAAAAGCATTTTGCATATGCCTTTGAAATATTGAAGGGGCTTGTTTTAACCCAAAGGGTACAACAGTCCATTGATAATGCCCTTGCGGACAAGTGAAAGTTGTTAAAAGTTGTGATTCTTGATCTAACAATACTTGTAGAAACCAAATTTACAGTCTAATGAGCTAAACATTTTTTGCCCCTAATAAGAGTGAGTAATTCATCTTTATTAGGTAAATTATGTCTGTCACCAATAGTAGCGTCATTAACAGTTTTGTAATTGACTTCCATTCTCCTTTTGCCACGTCTTTTCTCAGATTCTTTGTCGACTAAAAATGCTGGAGACATATGTGGTGATTTGCTAGGTATGATGATTTTCATCTCTAGTAATTCTTGAATTTGTTTAGCAAATTCTTCTCATTCCTGAGGACTATATTTCATAGGTTTAATCTTGATTATAGTCCTAGGATCCTTAAGCTTGATGTTTGCTTTGTGTTTGGTTTTTGTGGGATCCAAAGGATTTTCTGAACAAACTGAATCTAATAATTTTTTAATTATAGATTTCTTTTTTAAGTCATCAAGAATAAGTTTATTAATAAAATTATACTCATTTTTAAAAATCTTAATCTTATCATTCTCCCTTTTTAAAAGATGAATTTTATTGGAACTGATATTTAGTGGTTTAGGTTGTTGAATCTTTGATTTCTTTTTCATTGATTCAAAAAAACCTTTAAGTCCAACATGGTATGTTGTAGTTACCTTGCTAATAAATACTACTTTATTGTCGAGATGTAGAATGACCATTTTTGTAAATTGAGTAAATGGACCATAAAGTAATAAGAAGTTATTACCTATAATAAAGTCAAGGTCCGATTCTTGTTGATAAATGGTAGGAATATGAAATATTTCTACTGCTATCACTATATCAAGATTTTTGCAAACTTTGTTAATAGTGACAATAGATCCGTCTGCTATTTTTGCTTTTATTGGTCTTTCTGCATTTACCCAATGTTCTGTGAGTATTACATATTGACTAGCAATACACTGTTGGCCCCTTGGTGATAATAACAACAAGCAACAGATGTGTAGAAGGGGGGTTGAATACACTTTCTGCGGAAATTGAACAAATCAAAATAAAGTGTTACACATAGTAAATCAAACCACAATCGAATGCTTTGCTTTTCATTAATAAGAAGATGATTACAGACTCTATCAAGTAAGCAACTCTTGGTATGTAAACACCTAATATAAATCTCTCAATCTTTCAAACTTAGCTATCTATAATCAACTTATGATTATAGATACTGAACGACTCTCTAAACAGGATTTAATCACAGATTGAAAACATACCAATCTCACAACTAATGTGAGTATTCGAACACATGAATAGCTTGGCAATCTGTGAATATCTTGATCACGTTGAACTGACAAACAGTGATTCAAGAATCGTAACACATACGGTTGAGGTAAGGTATTTGGCTCTGTAGTTGTTTCTGAGTCGTACCCCTAAACTTACCAAGATGATAAGTATTTATAATCCTGTTCCTACGGTTCCTAACAAACTGGACTAATCCTAATTTGCTAACTAACTACCGGATAACTCGGAATCTTGAATCTTGAATCTTCTTATCTTGAGTCTTCAATCTTCAATCTTGATTCTGGAGTCTTCTTATCCTTCCCGTAGATATAGAGAGTTAAAAAGATAAATTTAAAACATATTTAAATTTTCTTTGGGCTGACTTCTTACTCGGACTGAGTTACTCATCTTGAAACTCATCAAGCTGAGTTCTTCGAGAACAAACCCGAAAATAAACATGAACTAACATGTATAATAATTAACATGACTTAGCTTTTGAGTTGAGTCACTCAGCTTGAAACATATCAAGCTGAAAGCTCAATATATATCTTAGGTGACATACACAGCTTATCACATATAGTGATAATCTTACTAAGATATAGTATAAGCTGATCGAACATATGCTCAGTCTGAAACACTATAAGTGTTCAGTTTGATCAAGCCTCATAATTCTGTTTAAGTTATATTTAGAATATATCTAACAAACTTAACTTTGTCTCATCAAATATCAACTGATGAGATCATCTTCACAACAAACTCCCCCTATTTGATGATGACAAAACCATTAAACAGTTCTTAAGTTTGTTTAACAGAATTATGTTTTAAATCTCAAACTTATTAAGATTTTATATTTGAACTAATCAAATATTAATTGAACATATCAATTTTAATTGAACTTATCCATTATAAGTGGAACATTCCAATTTTAAGTTGAACACACCAACTAAATACATTACTGAATAAGAACTAATCAATTAATCATTCAAGCTGAACTTATCAGACTAATAATTATGAACATATTATAACACAGTTGAACATATCAAACTCATACTTGTATTAATTGAACATATCATAATACAAATTTTTTTGATCACTCAGATTATGCACACTTAGTGCTTACAAAATATTAGAACTAATCTAATATTTACATTAGAACTAATCTATTTTCTTTTGAACTCAGGATGTAGAACCTCCCAAAGGATGATTTCTCTGTTGATTTCTTCTAGGAGACTTTCAGTGTCTGCATCCCCTCTGAGTTCTCTCTGTTGCTTTCTGATGATCTTATTCAGCTTATACTTTACGAAATGATTTGAGCTATCACCACAGCAACTTATTATATGTATGGCATCCCTAACTTTTAGATAACATATCCCACTCAGATTGATAAAGCTGGAATTGCCTGCCTGATCCTTAAACATGAATCCCTGAACAGGTGTATCAATACCTTGATTTTCTTTAAACTCTACACCTTCAGGTATCTCGAATAAGCTCTCCCACTGCAGACCAGGAAGTGGAACATATTTCAGTTCCTTAGCTCTATTAGTCAGCTTGGAAACTTCAGCAAAGATCTCTTGCTTGAATTTGCTTTTCTTGAACTTCTTGAGCATCATTAATATTCTATGCCACTCTTGGTAACCCATCTTGTGAACAAATCTCAGGTCCATTCCCATTGTAGATTTATTATCAAATTCAAAATTGAGAATGATGGCTCCATTTATTCTGCTTAAAGTCATGCCTCTGATCTCCTTACTGGTGCTCCTTTTGAAATAGCACTCTTGAATGTCCTCGTCTGTATATGGGATAGGATCAGGTCTCCGACCAGTGTAGTCAGCTTCAGCTTGAGCCAAAGCTTTTCTCTCTTTTTCTTTTTCTTGGTTCTTTGCCTCCTTCTCTTTTCTCTTTCTCAGCTCAGCTACAAAGATTTTAAGCTCGTTTGCTTCTTCTTGCTCAAGCATCTCTATCAATTTTCTTGTAGCTCTTTCTTCTTCTGTCTCTTCCTCAGTCTCAGAGACCCTGTCAGCTTCAGATTCAGATTCTGTTACTTTTTGTTTCTTGGCTGTAGGTTCATCTTCTTTTGGTTCCAGCTCCCCCTCAAGCTGAGTTTGCCTCTCTGCTCCTTTTGACAGTGCTAGTAGAGCTTCGGCTTGGACTAACTCTGCATCAGCTTCAGCTTGAACCTTCTCCCCCTTTTTGTCATCATTAATAGGGGTCGAAGTTTTCTGTTGTTGGAGTGCAGCAACTGCAGAGGCAATCTCTTGAACATCTCTTGTCAGCTTCTCAAGTCGTTGATAAATTTTTTGTTTGTGCTTCTTCTGCTTGAGATGGAACAGACGAAACTGAGCAGCAACATATTGCTTCAATTGTTCAATGCCCGAGGAGGCAGATGCGTCTGGAGTAGACAAAGCCTTGTCCTTAGACTCAACAAGTTTATCCTGTGATGAAAAAGAGTCAAGAACAACAGTAGGTGAGTATGTGGGTGCATCTTCTAAGGGTTGGTGTATACCCTCAAACTCATTTGCACCAGAGTTTGGACCCTGTGATTCATCTTGGTGTTGAGATGAAACATTGACAGGTCGTGCAAGCGGGTGTGAGAAGTGAAGAGACGTAACTGGGCTAGAAACGTGAAGTGTATGCGTAGGTGATTGGCTTATTGGTTTGGAGGGGGTGATTGACCCTAGGGATTGGTCATTTCTTCAATATTACCTAAGTGTGTCTGCTTAGGCACAGTAACAGGCTCTCACATGGCACTGGAGAGTGTGGGCTGAGTAGACACCACACCCGGTTTAGGCTTTAAGGTTTAAATGAGCCTCGAGGTTGACACCTAAAGAGTAGGCGTCTCCCCTTCAACTCCTGCCTGGGGAGGGATCAGTGTGATCTCAGCTCCAGTGATACCCTTTGGAGTAGTACCACTCTTGGCAGTTTTTCTGGTGTAGGTTTGGATATTCTCCCTAGCAGTAGTGAGCATACTAGGGTGGCTTCAGAGTGGGATTTAAGATGGATAAAAGGTGGAGGAGATGGGTTAGACTGAGTTGGGTTTACTGCAGTCTTGTCTCCTAAGGTGGATGGAGAATAGTGAGAAGAAGAAGAAAGTTGAGAGATCTTACCAGAAGCAGCTTCAATATTTACTGGTTCAGCCTGAGCAGGTTGCTCAGCTTGAACCTCTGGATCAGCTTGGGAAGCTCCTCCTTGATTGGATCCCTCTACTTCACTTTCTGATGAAGCTGACTCAGCTATCGGCAGCATAGGATCACTCAGACCCTCTTGCTCTAGGAAGATGTCATTATTGAACATCTTTGAACTGAGTGTAGGAAACAGAAACACATCCTGATCAACTTCATAGAGTGCTGTCCCCAGCTCGGCTTCAAATGTCAAGGACAGGTACCTTATGATAGGTACATTAAGATCCCTTGTGGTCTTCATCACTTGGACCTTGAGTTCGTTGAAGATGAGTTGAGCATAGTCTAAATTCCTCGCAAAGTATATGTTGTACAGCAGCTGCATCTCGAACTCGTTAACTTGGTCCAGTCCTCCAACCTTGGTTCCCAGTGAACGAATCACTATGGACACCATAAAACCCCAACTGGTTGGAAAAGGTGGCCTTTTTTATGACATCCTCTGTTTGTGGGTGACCCATTCTAGGTAGAACTGACCTAGCCACCTGCCTCATGACAGCAGGCTCGAACTCATCATGAACAGGAAGTTGAAGAACTTCTCTTAGCCTCTGCACTGAAAGGACAACTGTTCTATTGCCATTGAGAACAGTCCCTGTAATCTCTCCCCTATTCTGTTCATATGTACAAGTGTAACAGAACTCCAAAAGAAGTTGAGGAACAATGTGGATTAGGGCGTCACATAAGGAGAATGCCAGAGGGCATTTTCGGATGTAATCCACCCACATTTCATATCCTCTGCCTCGTTTCCTTGGAGGAATAGCAAGACAGGCCCGTTAATTGTTGATTTTGATCAACGGCGCTCATTGTTCTTAAACTGAGCACCTCGAACCATTTGATCACCGAGAACTAATGTGATTCCGTCCATTGTATAATTACACTGAGTAATTGGTTGAAAAAAAAACTGAGCAGCTTAGAATTCGCACTGAGCGGTTCGAAAATAGCACTTAGCAATTTAGGGTTTTGAAGATGAACGGAAGAATGCATTGAGCAATAGAGGTGTTTGCGAAAGGTATTTTAGAAGGTGAAAAGTTAGAATTGTAAGCGTAAACTTCTCTAAACCGGTTATGGTCGGTATATATACCTTTCTAAGGAGATAGAAAAGTTACCGTTGGAATCTCTTTTTATCCGTTACGCCGAAGAAATTACGGCTTGATGTTACAATAATAGGGTAAAAACACATCATCTTCCAACGGATAAATGTGTAAAATAATATTATTGACTTACAAGAATATTATTAACACCGATGTATTGAACGAATACACAATTGGTATACGATGCGATTTGAGACTGACTCAAATACACCTTGATATATGAATTAATGACACTTAGTAATTAAATCATAGTTTGGACACACCAAGCTGAGTAAACTAATCACTCAGCCTAAGTCAAACACTCAGCTTGAGATTGAAACTCAGCTTGAGTGGAGCACACAACTTAGACTCAATGATACTCAGTCATTTTTGTTTGAGACTGACTCAAACTGACATTTTTAACTACACGGAGTAGTATGTTTGGAACTTACCAAACGTGTGAACTAATCACACAGCTTGAGTTAAGCACATAGCTCAGACTCAATGACACTTAGTCATTTCTATTTAAGACTAACTCAAACATGTGAACTCATTACTCAGCTTGACATGTTTGTCAGTTTATGAAAACTTATTTATAAACTGTGCACTCAGCTTAAGACACTTAGTCTTTGTCAAACTGAAAAACTCAGATTCTAGACACTTAGTTAGGGGTTTAGCATACCCAATTCACTTAGTAGATACATAAACCTCTTCTCATCAAATGGTTTAGTAAAGATATCTACTAATTGGTCATTAGTGGAGATAAATTTAATGTCAACTTTACTTTTTTCCACTATGTCCCTGATGAAGTGATGTCGAATTTCAATGTGCTTGGTTCTTGAGTGAAAGACTGGATTGTAAGTGATGGCTATAGCACTTTGGTTATCACAGAAGATAGGAGTTTTCTTGAAACTCATACCAAAGTCTTGAAGCTGATATTGCATCCAAAGAATTTGAGCACAACAGCTTCCTGCTGCAACATATTCAGCTTCAGAAGTTGAAGTAGCCACTGAGTTCTGTTTCTTACTAGTCCAGCTTACTAACTTCGCTCCAAGCATTTGACATCCTCTAGTAGTTGATTTTCTGTCTAACTTGCACCCAGCATAGTCAGCATCTGAAAAACCAACTAACTCAAATCCAGAGTCCTTTGGATACCAAAGGCCTAGATTTGGTGTACCTTTAAGGTACCGAAAGATCCTTTTCACAGATTGACGATGTGATTCCTTAGGATCTGTCTGATATCTTGCACAAACACATGTAGCAAACATGATATCAGGTCTACTAGCTGTCAAATAGAGTAATGAACCTATCATTCCTCTATAGGTAGATTGACACACAGACTTACCATCTGAGTCTTTACTCAGCTTGACAGCTGGTGACATGGGTGTTTTCATGGTTGAACTAGAATCAAAACCATATTTCTTTATCAAATCAAGAACATACTTGCTTTGATACCCACTTCTTGGTGGGTTCTGATGAATATTCCATTAGGCTTTTGTTGAATTTACAAGCCAAGGAAGTATGTCATCTCACCCATCATGCTCATCTTGTACTTTTGTGACATTATTTTGGAGAACCATTCACACAGAGATTCATTTGTAGAACCAAAGATAATGTCATCCACATAGATTTGTACAATAATCACCTGTCCTTTACTCTTTTTAATAAAGAGTGTTTTATCTATACTACCTCTGGTGAAATCCATTGAAAGTAGATAGTTGGACAGTGTGTCATACCAAGCTCTTGGAGCTTGTTTAAGACCATATAAAGCCTTGTCTAACTTATAGACATGATGTGGAAACTTTGAACTAACAAAGCCAAGAGGTTGTTTCACATAGACTTCCTCCTGAAGTTTTCCATTTAGGAACGCACTCTTTACATCCATTTGATAGACTTTGAAGTCTTTATATGCTGTATAGGCCAGGAACAGCCTTATGGCTTCAATTCTAGTGACAGGGGCAATGGTCTCATCATAATCGATTCCTTCCTCTTGCTTATACCCTTGTGCTACCAGCCTGGCTTTGTTCCTAACTATCACTCCATCCTTGTCCATTTTATTACTATAGAACCACTTAGTGCCTATAATGGAATGATCTTTGGGGGCAGGAACAAGGCTCCAAACCTTATTTCTCTCAAACTCATTTAATTCCTCTTGCATAGCTTCAATTCAATCATCATCCTCTAAGGCTTCTTTAATCTTCTTTGGTTCCATTTGAGATAGGAAACCAAAGTGAGCATCATAGTTAGCTGTAGCCTTGGATCTGGTCATAACCTTCTCTTGGATATTTCTAATGATTTGATCTTGAGGATGATCTTTGAGGAATTTGAATGTTGTAGTTGGAGAATCTGGTTCTGGGTCTGAGTGATGTTGAGAACTCTGAGGTGAACACACATCCTCAGTCTCAATAGTAGCATTGTCAACAAACTGATGATCACTGAGATCCTCAGTCTGAGTGACTTCAGCTCCAAAAGGATTAACGAACTCATCATCTTTCTCAGCTTGAGAGTCCCTTGGAGCTTGTGGATAGACACACATCATCATCACTATCATCTCCCATGACACACATAGGATTTGACATATTGGTTTCCTCAGGCTTTTCAAGCTCACTCAGACTAACCAAGTCAGCTTGTCTATTCTCAGCTTGATTAAGACTGTCTTCATCAAATGAGACATGAATTGATTCTTCTATAGCCTTTCTCCTAGTGTTATACACTCTGTATGATTTGGAGATTGAGAAATAACCAACGAATATTCCAGGATCAGCTTTGGGTTCCAACTTATGGAGCTGATCTCTTTGATTCAGCACATAGCATTTTGAACCAAAGATATGGAAATAACCTATATTGGGCTTTCTAGATTTATACATCTCATATGATGTTTTGCCATGTCTTTTGACAATGATTGACCTGTTTTGGGTATAACAGGCTGTATTAACAGTTTTATCCCAAAAATAAAGTTTCAATCCTGCCTCATATAGCATTGTTCTAGCAGCCTCAATTAAGGTTCTATTTCTCCTCTCAGCAACTTCATTTTGTTGGGGAGTTCTGACAGATGAGAACTTTTGTAATATTCCCTTTTGTTCACAGAAGCTTTCAAGGGTTGAGTTTCTGAACTCAGTCCCATGATCACTTCTGAGTAGCTTTACAAACAAACCTTTCTGCAACTCTTCCTGTTTGATAAATCTTACTATCTCCAGGGCAGCCTCACTTTTGGCTTTTAGGAATATTACCCAGGTAAATCGTGAGAACTCATCTACTATCACCAGTGTGTACTTCTTGCCACTCAGGCTTAGAGTACTTATGGGTCCAACACAGATCCATATGCAACATATGTAGTGGGTCTGTTATTGAAATTTTTTTCTTTGATTTAAAGGACCCTTTATGGTGTTTCCCTTTTTCACAAGCTGAACACAATTTGTCCTTGACAAATGTGATTTTTGGTAATCCATAGACTAACTCTTTATTGGATAACATATTTATATTTTTGAAATTTAAATGTGATAAACGTTTATGCCACAACCAACTCAGCTTAGGAACAGATTGGGAATACAAGTAGGTTTCAGTATAGGGATCTGCAGAATTAAGATCAAGTAGATACACATCTCTTTCTCTTTTAGCTATTAATACAGGCTTTCCCTTAGCATTATATATCGTTCCTGCTTTCTTCCTAAAAGTAACAATGTTGTCTTCATCACACAATTGGCTGATACTAATTAGATTGTGCTTAAGACCCTTGACATATGCAACCTTCTGGAAAGTAACTTTGCCAGCATGCATCTTCCCATAGCCTTTAGTTCTTTCATAGGAATTGTCTCCAAATGTTACTTTAGGACCTTCGTCTTCCTGGAAATCACTAAGAAGTCCTTTCCACCCAGTCATGTGCCTTGAGCATCCACTATCCAAGTACCATTTACTTGAACCCTGCACATGATATAAAAACTAAACACATTAGTTTTGTTTGGGAACCCACTTTTTGGTGGGTTCTGATGAGGAGCACTTAGCATTTTCATTTTGTTGAACTGACTGTTCAGCTTGAACAAGAGCCAAGTCCTGTGTAGACTGGTCAGCCTGTTCTTGTTCAGCCCTTGAGATTTCAACATCACAGTCCTTAGCCTCATGACCTCTACTTCTGTAGTTGTAGCATCTCCTTCTTCCAATGATTACAGGAGGTAGAGTGTCCAATAATCCTTGTGAGAACTTGCTCTCAGTCTTAGGATTATATGTAGTGGATAACTTTTCAACTTTCTTTGCAAGTTGATTCACTTGATGCTCACTGACTTTGGACTTACCTTTGTCAGATCTTTGTTTGTTATCCTTTTGATTAGAAGCTTGACCAAGAAACTTCTTTTCCATGACCTTAGACTTACCTTTGTCATGCTTACTGGACTCACCAGTTTCAACAGGTTTGGACTTACCACTGTTGATCTTCTTGGACTTACCAAGATCCACAACTTTGGACTTACGATTGTTGTGATTTGACCTCTGACTTACAGTGGTCTTCCTATTCTTGTAACTTCTCTCCGAGCCAGATAGAGAATGTTGTCTTTTGAAAGGATTTGGATTAAGCCTTTCTACGACTGAAGTTCTTTGAATAGGCTGAGTGCCTAATCTGTCCAACCCACACTTACCATGCTGTTTGGATGTTTAGCACTCATTTTCATGATCTTTAGCCTTTACAAACATATTGTATTTAAGGTTTTGACCATGTTTCTTCTCTGAGGCTGACTTCTGAGACTCAATCAGTTGTCTATCCTCCTCAGAGTCTGTACTTGCTATCTCATCATCAGCTACATAAGCTGCAGTTTGATAGTCACCTCAAAGTACAACTTGTACCTGTTTAGGAATTTGTTTGTTTATGCACTTTTCAGCAAGCTTTGATGACTTACACCAAGACTCAGTGACCTTTTGAAGTTGGTCAGCTTTAACTTTAGCTTCCTGAAGTTCTTCACTTAGAAGTTTATTAATGTGTCTTTGACATTCAAGATCACATTGTGCTTTCTTACCAACATCAATGAGAGATTGATTTTCCTTAATCTCATTCTTCAGTTTAGCTATCTCAGCTTTGAGGTCCTTTTGAGACTTAAGGATGGTCTTGAAATCATTTAACAAATAATCGAAGGCAAGGCCCTTTTCTTCATCGGTGTAAGAGTTAAAATTAATAACCTTGTAAATGGAAGCAGGATCCCAATCACTAAGCTTGCTGTTTTCCTCAGCTTCCTTCATGTCAGCTTCAAAAGTTGACTCGGACAAACCATAATCAACTTCGTCAATTTCAAACTCTTCATCTTCTTGAGCCATTAGACATACATCATCATCTGAGGTAGATGATTCTGTATCCCAGGTTTCAGCATATAGACCTTTTGCACTGGGTTTGTCTTCAGGCTTTCCTTTCTTGAGCTGAGTATATTTCTTCTTGTATTTGTCAGCTCTGTAAGCATTCTTATCAGCAACTGATGCGGATTCTTCCTTCTTTAATCTGCACTCAACATCAATGTGTCCCTTCTTCTGACAGTTGAAGCACACAGCCTTCTTGGGATCAAAGGAACTCTTCCCTTTTCCCCTATCAGATCTTCCTCTTCCCTGTTGAGCTCTTCTCAAACATCTGGCTAACATAGCCATCTGCTCAGTGATAGTCTGAACCGCATCAGTATCACCTGATTCTAAGTCAGAGTGGTCAGCTTGAGATTTTGACTCAGTCTCATATTCAACAACTAAAGCCTTGGAACTTTTCTTCTTCTTATGTGCAACTAATGCAATATCCGCTTTATCCAAGGACTCCTTAAGTTGTTGTTGAGAAGTTCTCTTGTGCTCTGTGATCTGTTCATGATTGAGAAAGAACCCATAAATGGACTGTAGGTTGTACAAATGCAATGTTCCTCCAGCCCTCAGTGCTGTGGTTACTTCATTAAACCATTCTGGTAACACATCCAGAAACTTCAACACAAGTTCAGCTTCATCTTTCTTCACACCCAGACTTAGTAGGTCATTTATCAAGCAGTGAAACCTTGTGAACAAATCAGGCAAGGTTTAATTCTTCTTCGAAAAGAAGTTTTCGTAGGATCTATTCAGATGACTCTTCTTTTGCTGCTTGACCAGATCAGTGCCCTCATATGTAATGCTTAATGTATCCCAGATCTCTTTTGCACTTTGACACCCAGTCACTGTATGCAAGATCTCGTTGGTCAGGGAATTTTCCAGAACACTCTTTGCCTTGTCATCCATATTGAACAGTTTCCAGTCTTTATCTGTCCAGGATGCAACATGCTTCCTTACTTCTTTTTCACTTCTGTCTGTTTTATCAGCGGACGTATCACTGACAACAACAAAAATCTTAGGGATAATTGGTCCTTTGGTAATGACATCGGACATACGATTGTCAATGGACTTGAGGAATAACATGGCTCTGAATTTCCACATAGGATAATCAAATCCATCAAAGATGGGATAACCCTTGGCAGACATCTGAGGAAAGTTTGAAGAATTGTTGCTTGTAGACATCTTGAACTTTCTCAGAATCTTGAACTTTCAACTTATGAACTTCTTCAACCTGCTCTGATACCAGTAGTTGGTCCCTTGGTGAGAATAACTGTAACACCCTCTTACCCGGCCTAGATTAATTAAGGTAATTAATCAAGTTAAGTTTGGGATTAAATTTAAATATATGAATTATTTGTTATTATGATAAATAATTGTGATAATTAGATAATTTCTATTATTTGATTAATTTAAATATTTATTAAATTAAGTTGGTTAGTGGAATGGTGAGTAACCATCTTTAGAGTATTAGTCATCAACACACTCACAATAACCTACATTTCATGCAATTAACCAAGGTGTGTGTGTGTTTGTGATTCTCGGCCGAAAGAAAAGAAGGAAGAAAGAAACAAACAATTTCGAGAATAGATCTTGCATGCAATTAGGTTACTGAATTCATATCACAATCAAGGTTAGAACACTGAATTAAATTTGATTATTTGATAGATTATTCGGATTTTTGAATGATAATATAAATTCCGATTGTTCTTGGTCAAGTATAAACTTAGGATGAATGCATGTTAGATTTTATGCTTTATACATGTTGTTTATATGTTTAGAATGATTCTGGAAAAACATATATGATTTGCATGCTTAAAATCAGTAGTGATTTAAGTTAGAAATCAAAATTGGGGAAAAACTTATGAATTTATCGGATTTGGGGATGAATCTGTCGGAATTAGATGAATTCCGATAGATTTGATCGGTATCGGTGAAAACCGATAAGTTTTATCGGAATTTGATAGGAATCCGACACTTCATATACGGATTTGGCCAGAAATCTTTTATCGGAATCTTCGATTATCGGATTTGAACATATATCGGGATTTATGACTTTAAGTATGAAATCAGACATGTAAATGCATTAACTATTTGCTCGGAATTCAGTTATTGGATTGTGACTTTATCGGATTGTGACTTTATCGGACTGGAACAACAACAACATCAGACTCAATCATCACAGCAAACATAAACAATTCAAATGCCCAGAGAGTCGGCTGTGTTTACCCAATCGATACCACTACCTGTTTACTCAGCTGCACCTTTTAATACGGTGTCAACACCCTTTGGAACTTTACCATTCGTGTCTATGCCTCCTATGTCCCAACCTTACCAACCCGAACAACAGTACCAACCGCAACAGAATTTCTTTATCCCGTGGTACCCTACTCAGGGTGGATTTAAACCTAAAAGTCAGTTCAAGGATTTCATGGATTGCCAGCCGCCTGAATACTCTGGA
Source organism: Pulicaria dysenterica (assembly GCA_947179395.2). NCBI lineage: Eukaryota > Viridiplantae > Streptophyta > Magnoliopsida > Asterales > Asteraceae > Pulicaria > Pulicaria dysenterica. Next base: position 49,348,057 of record OX359294.1, on the reverse strand, counting down.
AGTTCTAACCCTACCGATACTTTGAACTGGTTGCGGGAAACGTTAAGGCTTTAGATACTTGTAACTGTGAGGAATCTGACAGGGTTAAATTTGCTACAAAGAGATTGAAAGGGCAAGCTGCCACTTGGTGGGATTCTCTAACAGCTCACTTATCTCGGGATGTTATCAACTCTATAACTTGGGAGCAATTCCAAGCTAAGTTTGTGAACAGTTTTGTAACACCTATGATTTGTCCAAGGTGAAACGGGAGTTCATGGATTTAGCACAAGGTGACAAGATGTCAGTTGATGAGTTGATTGTGAAATTCAATGAGAAGTTAAGGTTTGTCAAGCAGTGGGTTCCGGATGAGCCATCACAAATAGATTATTTTGTTCAAGCTCTATTGCCTGAGTATCGGGGTAACACCCGGATGTCAACTTCATTAGTACAAGCTTTTACAATTGCTCGTGCTGCTGAGGGCGACGTGAAAGCAAGAGAGAGGATGAACCGTGAGAAAGGATCGTCTCAGAAATTCAGTGGAAATCAAAGTGGAAACAAGGGTAAAGGACAGGGTAACCAGAATCGGAATGATCAGAGGTCAAAGGGTTCGAGTTCGTATCAGAATAAGCCATGGTGTAAACCATGTAACTCCAGCCATACCGGTCCTTGTACAGCTCAGACTAAACGGTGTTTACGATGTGGCGGGTTTGGTCACGAACCATCTGCTTGTAGGTTTAAAACAAATGTTTGCTGGAACTGCCATGAAGAGGGTCAAAGAGCTGGGGTTTGCACAAAACCTAGACCGAAGGGGACGGGGCAGGGGGTAGCCAATGTCAGGGGATTGTCTGCAGATCAGAAGCGTAAGGCTGCACCTTATGTGGAAGGGAGAGCCTTCAAGATGACTGTCACCGAGGCCACCGAGAACAGTGATGTAATCACGGGTATGTTTATTGTTAACTCAGTGCCTGCTAGAGTATTATTTGATTCGGGTGCCAATAGATCTTTCATGTCCGTAGCTTTATGTGACAAACTGAAACTACCTGTTACTGTTATTGCTTCTCCTTTAGAAGTAGAGGTAGCTGATGGTAAGTTAGTGATGTAACTTCTTCTGTGACTGGGGTTTCAATAGATATTGATGGTACTAGTCTGCCTGTAGATTGCTTATTGATGCCTATTCCGGGGTTTAACTTAGTACTAGGCATGGATTGGTTAAGTCACCATAGGGCTAGTATCCAATGTCACAAGAAACTGATTTCTATTCCTTTGGCTGACGGGTCGCATGTCGTGGCTCGTGGGGATAGATCTTCTTCTTCTTCTTTTCCAATTATCTCGTATATGAAAGCTAGAAAATCTCTAGCTAAAGGGTGTGCGTCTTTCCTGGCCTACGTAATTGATGCAAAGAAAGAAAAGAAAGCGGTTACCGATGTTCGGGTTGTGTCAGAGTATCCGGAAGTGTTTCCAGATGATTTACCGGGATTGCCTCTTGTTCGGGATGTTGAATACAAGATAGATTTGATTCCTGGTACTTCGCCGATTGTGAAAGCTCCGTATCGTTTGGCTCCTTCCGAGATCCGAGAGATGATGACACAGATTCAAGAGTTACTTGATAAGGGGTTTATCCGACCGAGTTCTTCGCCGTGGGGTGCACCAGTTTTGTTTGTTAAAAAGAAGGATGGAACTTTTCGTATGTGTATTGACTACAGAGATCTAAACAAAAGAACCATCAAGAATAAATATCCGTTGCCCAGAATCGATAATTTGTTTGATCAGTTACAAGGGGCTTCTTATTTCTCGAAGATTGATCTGAGATCGGGTTATCATCAAGTCAGGGTAGCAGAGGAAGATATTCCAAAGACTGCTTTTCGTACTAGGTATGGTCATTACGAGTTCCTAGTAATGCCATTTGGTTTAACAAATGCACCTTCAGTATTTATGGATTTGATGAATCGTGTGTGTAGACCTTTCCTAGGCAAGTTTGTCATTGTGTTTATCGATGATATTTTGGTGTATTCAAAGACAGAAGGTGATCATGATCAGCATTTGAGACAAGTTTTGGAGATTCTTAAACAACATAAGTTATATGCCAAGCTTTCGAAGTGCGAATTTTGGTTACGTGAAGTTCAGTTTTTGGGTCATGTGATTTGTCAAAAAGGTATGAAAGTGGATCCATCCAAGATCGAAGCAGTGATGAACTTGAGTGCTCCGAAAACGCCTACAGAGATAAAGAGTTTTCTTGGATTGGCAGGTTACTATCGCAGGTTTATCAAAGACTTCTCTAAGCTGGCTGGTCCGTTGACTAAGTTAACTCGAAAGGATGTTCCGTTTCTATGGGGTTCAGCTCAAGAGAATGCTTTTTAGACTCTGAAACAATTGTTGTGTCAAGCGCCTGTTCTTTCGTTACCTGAGGGTTCAGAGGATTTTGTTGTATATTTCGATGCTTCTCACGCCGGTTTGGGATGTGTTTTGATGCAGAGGGGTAAAGTAATTGCTTATGCTTCAAGACAATTGAAACCGAACGAACGAAACTACCCAACTCATGACTTGGAACTAGCTGCCGTGGTATTTGCACTGAAATTGTGGAGGCACTACTTGTATGGAACTAAATGTACGATCTGCACCGACCATAAAAGTTTACAGTATGTGTTTACACAAAGGGAGTTGAATATGAGACAACGCCGTTGGTTAGAACTGATCAAAGATTACGATTGCGATATTCAGTATCATCCGGGAAAAGCGAATGTAGGTGCAGATGCACTCAGCCGAAAAGGATCTACGGGGACTTTACAATTTATGCGATTGGAGATTAAGTCTGATTTAGTGGATCAACTTGTGGCTGCACAGCTTGAAGCCTTGAAGGATGAGAATCTGAAAGATGAATTGATTATCAAGCGACATCATGAGTTAAATACTGATTCGCGTGGTTTGAAGGTTTATAATACACGTGTTTGGGTACCCAAGTTTGGTAATTTGAGGGAGTTAATACTGAATGAAGCTCACAAGTCCAGATTATCAATACATCCGGGTAGCACGAAGATGTACCATGATTTAAAGACTCGATATTGGTGGCCTACAATGAAAACAGATATAGCCAAGTTTGTTGGGATGTGCCACATTTGTGCTCAAGTTAAAGCTGAACATCAGAATCCGTACAGATCATTGAAACAGTTGGAAATACCTGAGTGGAAATGGGATCATATTACAATGGATTTTGTAACGAAACTTCCACGAACACAAAAAGGGCATGATATGGTTTGGGTAATAGTTGACAGATTGACCAAGAGTGCACACTTTCTAGCTACTGCAGAAACTGCTTCATTAAGTAAGTTGGCGCAAATGTATATTGATGAAATAGTGTCCAGACATGGAGTACCATTATCTATTGTATCGGATCGAGACTCGAGATTTGTGTCTAACTTCTGGAACAGACTGCAACAGGAATTAGGATCCAGGGTAAATTTGAGTACGGCCTATCATCCACAGACAGATGGTCAGACAGAAAGAACCATTCAGACTTTGGAAGATATGCTTCGGGCTTGCGTGTTAGAGTTCGGAGGATCATGGGATTCACATCTACCTTTGGTAGAATTTGCTTATAACAATTCCTATCATAGTAGTATCGGTATGCCTCCGTATGAGATGCTGTATGGTCGACCTTGCAGAACTCCGACTTGTTGGTTAGAAGCTGGGGAAAAGCAATTTCCAGGGCCTGACATTGTACAGATGACAGCTGATAAGGTTGCTATTGCTACAGATAAGTTAAAAGCTGCAAGGGATAGACAGAAAATGTATGCTGATCCATGTCGTCGACCGGTATCGTTTGTCGAAGGGGAGATGGTCTACTTAAAAGTATCACCTTGGAAGGGTGTAATCAGATTTGGTAAACGCGGGAAGTTGGCTCCCCGTTACATTGGTCCTTTCAAAATCCGAAGAGTTGTTAATGATCAGACTGTTGTTTTAGACCTACCTGATGAGTTAGCGGGAATTCATGACACTTTTAATGTTTGTTATCTGCGTAAGTGCAACGTAGAGGATCAGACTCAAGTTCTGCCGATACAAGATCTTCGTGTGGATATTAATCAGAAACTTGTAGAAGAACCAGTTGAACTGTTAGATCGAAAGGTTACAAAGTTGAGAAAGAAGCAGATACCAATGGTTTTGGTTAAATGGAAACACAGCTTGGGATCTGATTTTACTTCGGAAACTGAAGCTGATATGAGGAACCGTTATCCTTCATTGTTTGAGCGCGATGAGATTCCGAGGACGGAATCTTCTTAAGGGGGATAGATTTGTAACACCCTCTTACCCGGCCTAGATTAATTAAGGTAATTAATCAAGTTAAGTTTGGGATTAAATTTAAATATATGAATTATTTGTTATTATGATAAATAATTGTGATAATTAGATAACTTCTATTATTTGATTAATTTAAATATTTATTTTATTAAGTTGGTTAGTGGAATGGTGAGTAACCATCTTTAGAGTATTAGTCATCAACATACTCACAATAACCTACATTTCATGCAATTAACCAAGGTGTGTGTGTGTTTGTGATTCTCGGCCGAAAGAAAAGAAGGAAGAAAGAAACAAACAATTTCGAGAATAGATCTTGCATGCAATTAGGTTACTGAATTCATATCACAATCAAGGTTAGAACACTGAATTCAATTTGATTATTTGATAGATTATTCGGATTTTTGAATGATAATATAAATTCCGATTGTTCTTGGTCAAGTATGAACTTAGGATGAATGCATGTTAGATTTTATGCTTTATATATGTTGTTTATATGTTTAGAATGATTCTAGAAAAACATATATGATTTGCATGCTTAAAATCAGTAGTGATTTAAGTTAGAAATCAGAATTGGGGAAGAACTTATGAATTTATCGGATTTGGGGATGAATCTGTCGGAATTAGATGAATTCCGATAGATTTGATCGGTATTGGTGAAAACCGATAAGTTTTATCGGAATTTGATAGGAATCCGACACTTCATATACGGATTTGGCCCTAAATCTTTTATCGGAATCTTCGATTATCGGATTTGAACATATATCGGGATTTATGACTTTAAGTATGAAATCAGACATGTAAATGCATTAACTATTTGCTCAGAATTCAGTTATCGGATTATGACTTTATCGGATTGTGACTTTATCGGATTGTGACTCTATTGGATTCTAACCTTTGCTCGGATTGTGCCTGTGCTCGGGATTTGATTATATCGGAATTGGTTCCATCGGATTTGGACATTATCGGAATTGGATTTGGTTTTATCGGAATTGATGATTATCGGTATTTGGCCTATACTCGGGATTCAATTCTAACAGATTTGGGAGTTACTTGGGATTAATGATTTAAAGATAAACATGAATTGTATATCTTTGGGATTTATGTATAATGAATGTGTATATATATATATATATGCAATTGTACACATACATGATTTACAGAATTAGATATGATATCTACTTTGGATCAGTATTATGATTTGAATACTGACTTGGGTTACTTCAATCTCAGAAACTGAGAAGACTCAGTGAGTTAGTCACTTGAGTGTGCTTCATATCTTTGAAGACTTTGGTGAGTGGGTTTATATCTTTTGATATACATGATACGATATCCTATTTGGAATGCTATTGTTTGGATTGTATATACATGTTATTTGGAGATCAGTTTAGTCTGAGCCTTTGCTTGGGGGATTTACCGTATCAGATCTTGTGGTACATTTGTTGTACCCTATAAGGCTGGTATTGTTATCCATTTTAGCAAGGTTATCGGTAGACCTTGGTTTTGTCCAACCTTGGTTGTAGGTGCATGCAACACCGCCGGTTCTCCTGGGATTCATGAGCTATTTGGGTTTAGGCATGTTTACCTTGTTTATGATTAGATATTTATTCCCTCACTTAGCTTTGTGCTAATTCCCCACTAGATTGTTTTGCAGATTCTCCGTAGTGAGCTTAATGCTTTGGGCTGGGAAAATGGACAGACCGTACTCTGATGTCAAGTTTTTTATAAGAGCCTGTTTTTGGATTAACACTGTAAAAGTTTTGATGTATCAATCAAGATAATCTTTTGTACCAATTATGTAATTAAGTTAATTATATGTATTTAGCTTCCCCATGTGATTTAATTATATGTTTTAAAAGTACAATGTTACAATAACAACAAGCAACAAATGTGTAGGGGTTGAATACACTTTCTGCGGAAATTGAACAAATCAAAATAAAGTGTTACACATAGTAAATCAAACCACAATCGAATGCTTTGCTTTTCATTAATAAGAAGATGATTACATACTCTATCAATTAAGCAACTCTTGATATGTAAACACCTAATATAATTCTCTCAATCTTTCAAACTTAGCTATCTATATTCAACTTATGATTATAGATACTGAACGACTCTCTAAACAGGATTATTGGGAAGATAGTAATATCAAACCTAAATCAAACCTGTCTATTATGTAAAATATGATTTGATGTTTACAAAACAACTTATTCAGTTTAGACTTAGTTAAATGAAAAACATGTGTTGTTTTTCACGTTAGACTTAAAGAAAATTGTAAGAAAGAAGTGTCAGTTGACGAATCATAGTGTCAGCTGAACACTGAGTATCAGCCAAAGGACCAGCTTCAGAAAGATCAACTGAGAAGAAAAGATCAGTCAAAGAGCATCAGCTGAGGAATCACACTGGATCAGCTGATGGCCTAGAACCATCAGCTGATGAAGATTTCAAGATCAGCTGAGCAGTCAAGGATCAGCTGACACAATCACAGTTATCAGCTGATGCCTCCCATTTGTCAGATAAGGTATTTATTACTTATCCAATCTTTTCCTCATAAGCTGACACTACTTAAGTGACTAGCTGAGCCCTTGGGAACAACTGACAGTTTAGTTTGATCAGTTTACTAGCTGCACGTTGGTTTGTATTATCAGCTGATCAATTTAATCAGCTGAGCAAATCTAGTCAGCTGAGTCTTTCACACTTATCCTTAGCTGAGCAAATTTACATTTGCAATTCAGTGTCTGTTAGCTGAGTAGTTATTCTACATCTCAGTTAATAGTTTTTCTGTGTAATATTTTCTTTAGTCAAAGACATAACATGTGTTGTTCTTATTATGCCTTAGATCTTTCTTTGTAAAAGTACTTAGCACTTTTTGTATCTGCAAAGAAACAAAAAGGATAGATCTTTATCCCCTGGAAAAGGAGAAAGATACTCTTGAAAAGAAGATCTCGAAGATATGATGTTAAGTATGGCCGGCAACTCCATACTTGGTATAGTCAAATCTTCCGAAAGCATGGTGTCGATTAAAGCAAAAGCATGGAAGGATAAGGTTACTTTCTCAAGACATAAAGGTAGTAATTTAATAATATAATAATAGATAGTGGGTATACTCATTACTGAAAAGTATGTTCACTTTACACACTTTATGTATAAAGTTAACTTACTTTTCACCCACTAACTTTATCTATTATAATATTATTAAACCGAGTACCTTTGTCTCCTTCTCTCTTCATCAACCCGGACACACCTTGCTTATATATACTCATGCATGGAAACATGCTAAGTATGCGTTGAAAAGCACTGAAATCTCATAAGTTGAGAATTAGAAGAGTTAGCATTTTACTTTCGGTGTAACAAACTTGTTCATGTGTTGAACGTCTTAGACATTAGTTGTTTAAGATTAGCATTGTCTATGTGTTAGACAAAATTAGTTGCCACCTTTTATTGAACTTAGATTTTCCGCATCTAGTTCATGTAATTCTTGATTAACATCAATAAGAATTATATAAAAGTAAACCGTGTGTCTCTTAAATTTTAATTTGCTAAAGTTTGTATTCAACCCCCCTTCTACAAACATTTGTTGTTGTAGTATCCATTCGGGACCAACAACTGGTATCAGAGCAGGCTAGATAATCCATATCTAAGATCTGTTTTGCTTACTCTTCAACTGCTTCTACCCCACACTACAAAATGGCCACTTCTGTTGCTGCCTCTAATGGTTCTTCTAACAATGGTTCACTCACAAGGTGTCCTATATTTGATGGAGAGAACTTCTCTCTCTGGAAGAGTAGAGTTCTTCTCTATATGTCAAGCCTTGATGATGTGATGCTTAAAACTGTTACTGAAGGTCCTCATGTTCCTTCCTCAACTATCCAAGTAACTGAAGCAACTGATGAAGCTCCTGCTATTGAAAGACCGATTATAAAACCTATTAATCAGTGGTCTGACGAAGACAAAAGGCTTGTTAATCTTGATGTTAAAGCAAGAACAGCCTTAGTCTCTGCACTACCAAATGATGTCTATCATCAAGTTCTTAACTATAAATCTGCAAAAGAGATGCTAGACACTTTGACTGTTGCATATGAAGGCACTGAAGAAGTGCATGAGAACAAGAAACTCCTTCTGGTTAGAGAATATGAGTTCTTCTTTGCTCATAAAGGTGAAAGTCTCACTCAGACTTACACCAGGTTCAACTGCCTTATTAATGACTTAAGAAGGGCAGATGTTCACAAAAGCAATAAGGAACTTGTAAACAAGTTTCTAGACTCTCTCCCAGAATCTTGGGATCATTTTATAACTGTGCTTAAACATGGTGAGAAAATCAAGGGTCTTTCACTGGTTGGTTTATATGGAAATCTTATGAATCATGAACAATCAGTGAAACAAAGGAAGATCTCTACCAAGGATATGAAGGAAGCTGCAAAAGCTCCATATACTGCCCTTGTGTCTAAGGACACAAGATCTAGGAGTTTTGCTGCAGTTGTGGATGAGTCCAGTGATGAGGAGAAAGAGGAGGAATCTTCTGATGAAGAGCAAGTGGCTGATGGGGATGAAGTTCTGGAGAACATGGACAACATTGAAGCTGCTGTTGAGCAGGCTGCCATGTTGGTTAAAAGGTTCAAACCTTTCTTAAAAAGAAAGGGTGTCAAGAGGTTTGAAAGGAAACCCTTCAAAGGAGAAAGAGCCATGTCAAAACCAAAGGCTTCTGAAGGGTGTTTCTCTTGTGGCAAGACCGGTCACTATGCCAGTGAATGTAAGTCCAGAGGAAACACAGGCTTCAAGGGTTCCTCAAGCTCAGACAGCAAGATTGATTATGAAGCTAAATATAAGAAGCTTCTTGCTGCTGTCCTTGACAAGAAGAAGAAGAAAGCTCAGAACAGGGTGCTGGTTGCTGAAGAAGAAGATTGGGCTGAGGAAGATCTCTCAAGTGATGAAGATGAGGTCCTCACAGCTCAGTTCAGTTTGATGGCTAGCACAGCAAGTACAAGTTCCTTTGATGAGGACATGAAGAAAGCTGCTAAAGCTTGTACTTCTCCTGACTGGGATCCTTCTTCTATGTATCAGGTTGGAAAATTTATTAACTATGAAGAGAATGAAAAGAACACTATGTTTGATTATCTGTATGTTGAGTTTCAGTCAAATATTCAAAGAGAAAAGAAGTTAAAATTAGAAATAGAATCACTAAAAGAGAGATTAAGTCTTAAAGATGAGAAACTTAAACAAATGACAAAACTGGAAGATGATTTAGCTAATCAAAAGATACTTAATCAGATCTTGGTGTGTATCTGCTGAGAAGACCACTCAGTGTGTCAATGAGCAGATTCCAAAACAAGTTCAAGCTATTATTGGTGGAAATTATTCCCAAGCTGCTAACTGTGTTGATTTTAGCAAGAACATAAATATCTTAGAAAAAGCTGATATTTTACCTCTTACTTTTCAAAAGATGGTAAAAGGAAAAAGTATTATCACTAACAGATTTGTCAAAAGTAAAAATACTCAGCTGAAAGACTCAACCTCTTCAAAAGTTGGTTCAAGTTCTATTGTCTTAACAGAAAGCAAAAACACTGAAAATTTAAGTGTAAAGGAAGTAAGTAAAGGAATGGAATCATTTGTTGATACCAAAGAGACATTCTGTTGTCAAACCTTGAAAACTGATACATTAAATTTAGGAACACAGCTGACTGAAAATTCTTTAGCTAATGATGTTACATCAGCTGATCGAAAAGTAGATGATAACTGCTCAGCTGATAGCCTGTCAGCTGATCATGGATCCTCTTCTGTTTGTTTAGCTTATCAAACATCACTTCAAACTCTTTTAATAGGAGAAACTAAGGGAAAAGGACATTTTTTTTACAAAGAGTCTAAGTCTGCCACACCTAAAGTTGATCAAAAACTCATTTTAACTAAGGGTCAACCTAAGGTGACTGTAAACAAAGACCTTATTAGTTTACAGAATCAGCTGCAACAGCTGAATGGTGAAATCTGTCAGCTGATGACCCATAGTCATCAGAAAACAGTTAAGACATCTCTTAGTCAATTACCAAAACATGTTAAAAGCTTCAAAAATAAAAAATGTTATAAATGTGGGAGCAAAGAACATAAGGCAGGTAATTTTTCTCTAGAAGGTAACTCAAGACAGAGAACTGATTATGATAACACAGCTGTTTCTCTCATTCATAAACAACCTAATATAAAGTGGATGGCTAGGTGCAATCCACTGGGGTTCACTTAAATGTGGATGCCCAAATGTCACTAACCTTCTTTCAATCACATCTATGTAGGGTCTGAACACATGGTATCTTGACAGTGGATGTTCAAGGACCATGACAGGTTGTAAAGCTTTGCTTAGTAACTGCAAGAAGGAAAAAGGTCCAAGAGTAACCTTTGGTGATAACAATTGTGGGCAAACAAAAGGCTACGGAGAACTTCATAATGGGAACCTAACCTTATCCAAGGTATCATATGTTAAAGGACTTAAGTATAATCTCATCAGCATAAGTCAGTTATGTGATGGTGATCATAAAGTCCTCTTTACAAAGACAGGTGGTTCCATTTTAGATCTAGAAGGTAAAACAATAATTTGTGCAAAGAAAACCAAGGATGTATATACTCTTGATATGTCCTCTGGTGATCCATCCAAGTTAACCTGTTTGTATACCAAGTCTGTAACTGACACAAACTGGTTATGGCACAAAAGGCTTTCCCATTTAAACTTCAAAAACATTAACAAGTTGAGCAAGGGTGAACTAGTGTCAGGACTACCTTCACTGACGTATGTTAAGCCTAAACCTTGCTCTGCCTATGAGAAGGGAAAGCAGCACAAGACTTCGTTTCCATCTAAGCAAGCCTTCTCCATTACTGAACCTTTCTACATGTTGCATATGGATCTATTTGGTCCCGTTGCTACTTCTAGTATTGGTGGAAGTAAGTATGCATTGGTAATGGTTGATGAATTCTCAAGATACACTTGGGTCATCTTCCTAAAAGCAAAGAGTGAGGCTGATGAAGAAATTATAAGCTTCATTAGAAAGATGGAAGTGCTCAATGGCAATCTGGTAAGGATGCTTAGAAGTGATCATGGAACTGAATTTAGAAATCAAACTCTTGAAGGTTTCTGTGATAAGAAAGGAATATCTCAAAACTTCTCTGCTCCAAGAACTCCACAACAGAATGGTGTAGCAGAAAGAAGAAACAGAACTTTGATTGAAGCTGCAAGAACCATGCTGTGTGAGAGTGGGTTAGGATTCAACTTCTGGGCTGAAGCTGTCAGCTGTGCATGTTTTACTCAGAACAGATCCCTTATAATAAAGAGGCACAACAAGACTCCTTATGAAGTGCTCAAGGGAAGGAAGCCCAACATCAGCTTTCTACACATCTTTGGGTGTCAGTGTTTCATTCTGAAATAGAAAGATCAATTGCAAAAATTTGCACCAAAAGCTGATGAAGGTGTGTTCATTGGATATTCTGTGATTTCCAAAGCTTACAGAATCTACAACCTCAGAACAAAGGTCATAGAAGAATCAATCAATGTAAGTTTTAATGAAAATGACTTTGTTACTTCCTGTTCTACTAATCCATCTACAGGTAAGGAATTTAATGATTTGCTGCGTACTGAAGACAACACTCCAGTATCAGCTGATCCACTCCCATCAGCCGATCCAATCTCATCAGCTGACATAGATGACTTAGATGAACCTGTTCCGAATGTACAAAACACCTCTGCACATTCTATCCTAAACCAACCCACACTTTTACTAAATGAAGGGAATCATGATTCAACATCAATAGACTCTAATTCCATATCAAACATTCCCTCATCAGTAGAAGTCTCATCAGATTGTAATCAAGAAATTCTGTCAGCTGATCAACCAGAAGTCTCATCAGCTGATCCAAACCAAAGAATTTCAACTCCCAGAATCCAAAATGCCTACAAGGACCTCAGAAATCATCTAATTGATCAGGTCATAGGTAACTTAGAAGCACCTATACTAACAAGATCAAAAGCTTGTAACTTCTGTTTATATACAGGTTTTGTTTCTATGATTGAACCAAAGAAGGTAGATGAAGCTCTAACTGATCCTCACTGGATAAATGCCATGCAAGAAGAATTGGCTGAATTCACAAGAAACAATGTATGGAATTTGGTGCAAAGACCAAAGGACAAATCCATCATTGGCACTAAGTGGGTGTTCAGAAACAAGATGGATGAACAAGGGCTGATCATCAGAAACAAGGCAAGATTAGTTGCTCAGGGGTATTGTCAAGAAGAAGGTATTGATTATGATGAAACCTTTGCCCCTGTTGCAAGACTTGAAGCAATAAGACTATTTCTTGCTTATGCTGCCTTCAAAGACTTCAAAGTATTCCAAATGGATGTTAAGAGTGCCTTCCTCAATGGTGAATTGAAAGAAGAGGTGTATGTCAAACAACCTCCAGGTTTTGAGGATACAAGCAAACCAGATCATGTATACTTCTTGAACAAAGCTTTGTATGGTCTGAAGCAAGCTCCAAGAGTCTGGTATGATACCCTCTCTTCTTTTTTGACCAATAAAGGATTTATAAGAGGAAGCATAGATAGCACTTTGTTTATAAGGAAATTCAAGGGTGATGTGATTCTTGTACAGATTTATGTAGATGATATAATATTTGGGTCTACAAATGTTGATCTTTGCAAAAAGTTTTCCAAACTCAAGTATGATAACTATCAAATGAGTATGATGGGTGAATTAAACTATTTTCTAGGTCTTCAAATTAAACAAGAGGTTGATGGAATTTTCATTCATCAAACAAAGTATGTAAATGACTTACTTAATAAATTTGAGTTTGAAAATTGTTCTTCAATGAAAACACCCATGTCCACTGCCTTAAAGCTTGGAAAGGACACTGATGGTAAATCAGTGAACATTACAGCTTATAGAGGTATGATAGGGTCTCTTTTATACCTAACTGCTAGTAGACCAGATATTATGTTTTCTACATGTCTTTATGCTAGATACCAAGCAGATCCCAAAGAATCTCACTTAGCTGCAGTTAAAAGAATTTTCAAGTATCTCAAAGGAACTCCTAATCTAGGTCTTTGGTATCCCAAAGACTCTGATTTTGAGTTAGTTGGATACACTGATTCTGACTTTGTAGGTTGCACACTAGACAGAAAGAGTACATCCGGGGGTTGTCAATTATTAGGTGGAAGATTAGTCAGCTGGTCAAGCAAGAAATAGAACTCTGTTTCAACCTCTACAGCTGAGGCAGAATACATTGCTGCTGGAAGCTGCTGTGCTCAATTGCTATGGCTGCAAAATCAACTACTGGATTATGACTTACAGTTTGAAAACTCCCCAATTCTGTGTGACAACACAAGTGCTATATCTATCTCTAATAATCCTGTTTTGCATTAAAAAACTAAGCATATTGAAATCAGACATCATTTTCTTAGAGATAATGTGCAGAAAAAGAAAGTTTCAATGCATTATATAAACACTGATGTTCAATTAGCTGACATTTTTACAAAACCTCTGGATGAGTCTCGGTTCAACTTCCTAATATCCAAACTTGGCATGTTAAATTTGTAATATATTCATTTCTTAGGTAGTTAATTTTGTGTGAGAAAATAATCTTTTTTGTGTGAAATGAAGTACTTATCTAAGCTTCTACATATTTTACTTATGGTAGATCAGCTAATAGAATTATGTCAGCTGACGATCATCAGCTGACACTATACCTCAGCTGATAAACCATCAGCTAAGACTTAGAAGCTCAGCTAAGTGCATTCATTAGCTGACACTTATTTTATCTCAACATGGATCAGCTGACACTCTCGTTTGTCAACTGATGATTTTCAAAAGTCAAAAATATTGTGTCCCCACACTTATTTTATTAATTTCTCATTTGTATTTATTGTGTTGCTTGGTTATTTAATTTAGTTTATTTATCCGTTTATTGTCTGTGTATTTAATATCTATTCCGTCTATTACCTTTTTGCAGAAGTGACAGTTACTTTTTGCAAAATATTTCTGTGACAGTTTAGGTTTCCAAGGAAGATTTAAAGGTGTTTTCGAGCGGTTCTTCATTTCTTACGCTTTCAAAATTTCCAAACACTCTTTCTCTCTCAAATTTCGAACCCTAACCCTTTGTTGCAAAAACTGCTTTACTCTGTAATCATGGTCTCCTTTAACCCTGCAACTTCTCCAAACGCCATTGCTGGTGAAAATGTCGCACCCAACTCTGAAATCACAATACGCCCAAACAACTTTCTCATAAACACTGATATTCCCGCGAGCAAAGCAAACCAGGGATACGAACCTATGGTGGCTTTCATAACTGCCCATCCCCTGTTCGCATGTCTATCTGCTCATCCTCTGTTTATCTTTCCAAACATTGTTGGTGAGATGTGGTACACTACAAGGTACCATGCTAATCAAGATTTAATCACTTGCACCTGCCTCAATGGTACCATCAACATAAACATCACTACTGATTCTCTTAGACAAGCGATCTCCATACCCCATATGGCCCCATTTCAACCTTTTTCTACAATGGATCAAGTTCTAGAGGTTTTACCCCTGATTGGCTACCAAGGTGTTGTTTCCCATGGCCAGTATAAACTGTCAGCTCTAGGACACCCATGGAAGTATTTGCCCAGTGTAATCATTCGATGTTTTGGTCACAAGTCTGGCAGCCATGACCAAATGAACCAGTCTGAACTGATGGTGCTACATGCTTTGGTCACAGGGAGGAATATTGACTTCGCACAAGTCATATTCTCTGAAATGGTGGATAAGATCACTCTGGGCACATCAAAGAAATCAAACAGAACCCTAGTCCCTTACATCAGGTATCTAAGTTTAATTGCACTTAGAGATGTTCAAAGGGAACACTATGCTTGGTTAGCTGCCCACTTGCACATAATGACCATCCCTCAAATGGGTCAGAAAACTTTCCATTTGATAAGGGAATTTCAAGGTCCTGCTATCACTGATCAAATGCAAGAGTTGATTGATGTTGCTGCTGAGGATGCTGAAAATGAAGAGGAAATTGATGCTGAGAATATTGAGGGACAAATGGCTGATGATTCTGAGTCTCCTGATTTAATCACTGATCATTCTGAGGAGTCTATGACTCATGCTCCAGATGAAGCCTTAGTGGAAGAAGAATTGATGTTTAGGGCAGATGTGTTTGATGAACCAGCACAGGATGAGCCTATTAATCCTGATGCTGAGGATGATAATGACAATAGTGATGACAGTGGTACAAATGATCATGGTAAGGATGATGATGACTTACATGGTGGTGATGCTGGAATTTCTTATGCTGAAAATGTTCAAGATAACACCTCCTCATCTTCTCAAATTGGGATGCCACTCACACACTTTCCTGCCAGTTCCAGCTCAAGCTCTCAACAAAATCAACAAAGTGGAGATGCAGCTGATGGTGATGATGCTGAGGAAGACCCAATTTCTGACAATCTCATTCAACTAATTGAGATCAGCAAGACTCAGCACATCGCAGGTATAATCTCTACCACTCTTGAGGATACTCATTTGTATGACCCCACCAATGAGAACCCATCCTCTCCTCTAGTTGTAACAACCCCACAACTACCAAGCTCTAGTCAACTCCCAACAGTTGCTAGTTCTACTCCTTTTGCAACCCAAATAGAAACAAGGTCAATAGAGATGGTGCACACTGCACTTATCTCAGAGGGATTGCACACTGCACCTCTGACCTCAACTCCTATAGCTACCTCTTATTTTGAGGGGGAGCTCATGGAAGTTGATATAACCCTACAACCAGTGGGTGTGTCCTCACAACAGGGCACATCTGTAAATATGGGATTGCTGCAATCTGGGTCACCCTCCCAACAGGGTGATACCATTGAAAGACAGAACTTCTCCCAAGGTCATACTGTGTCTACAACCCCTATGTGTCAAGCCTATCCCCTAGTAAGTTCACAACAACTTGCTACTGTAATAAGGGATACCCCTTTGAGTGCAACCCTCACCCACACTCACATACTTGCACCTGTTTTTGATTCAATTCTTACACATACTAGTGCACTACCTGTCAATACTAGTGGCATAAACCAGCCATTGGTACAGGGTACCATTTCTGCTCCCAGTGATCTTAGGCCTATAAACCAAGGTCTAAGTGAGGGACCACAATCCATTCCAGTTCTAAGCACAATTTCTCAATCAATTCCAACTCAACCCATTTCCTCTACTTATTCTGAACCCTCACCCCAAATCCTTCAAACCTTACTATCTATCTCTCAAAAGACGGATAGTCTTCAAGCCTCCTTTACCTGTTTCCAAACTCAAACAGAAACTCAAATCTCTCACCATACCAATGAGATCGAGTCACTAAAAACCAACCAACCCAAACCCCAACCCACCCCTGCCCCTGTTGATCTTTCCCCTATTCTTACCAAACTAGATCAACTTCTAAACCAAACCTCTACTCCTATTCCTACACCCTCCCCTCCTATACCTGCCCAAACCATTTCTATCTTAAACCATACCATTTCCAATCTTCTTTCCTAACTTAAAACCCTTAGACCCTCACCCACTGATATCTCCATTACCATTCCTGAATCTCTTCTAACTGTCCCCACTCTCCTAAAAGACATTGATACTGAGGTCAATAGGTCCAGCTTTTGTGCTAGGATAAGGCACAGTGATACTCTGAGAGAATTCTCCAATCTCACTGAAGCTATCAACAGCCTAAAACCTCTTATCTCAACTTCCATTCCTTCTTTCTCTCCTATTCCCTCTCACCTTAGACACTCAACCTCACCTTTCACTCAGCCTCCCATTCCCACTGCCTCACCTTCACCCTCAACCATACCACCCTTTACCTCTACACCTACCCCAACTCCTTATTCTTTCACCACTCCTGATGCCCCTGCAAAGCCTGCTGTTTTTCCCTCCTCTGATGATGACAAAAAGGGGGAGAAGTCAGTTAGGACAAAGTCAGTTTTACAAGCAGAGGATGCATCAACCCCTGATGAAATAGGATCAGCTGTTGAGGGGGAGAATAAATCTGAGGGGGAGCAACCTGCTCTAGAAGAGCAGAGGCCAAAGAGAAGGCTAAAGCAAATGGCTAGAAGGACAAAGAAATCAAAGCAAGGTGAATCCTGTGCTCCAATTGAACTACCATCTGAGGATTCTGATGATGATGATGATGAAGATGAAATGCCTCTGTCCTCTCTGTTAAACTTAAAGAAGCAGAGCTCCTCCACTACAGCTCCACCAGTCCAAGCTTCCTCTCTAGTTTAATCAACTCAACCAACTCCCAGCAGTTCATCAAGAAGAAAAGGAAAGAAGATAATGACTGCTGAGGAGATTGAAGAAGAAGAAAGAAGAGAGGAAGAGCTAACACAAGAAGAAGAGAGTCTCAGAGAGCTCAGTGAGTTAGCTGCTGCACTTGGTACCTCCATAGAAGAAGTTTTGAAAACCAAGGAAAGACATCAGGACTTCACTTCTCCTGCAGATCTTGCTGCAATTATTGGTGTTACTGATGATGAGTTAAGAGAGCTACAAGAAGAAGAGCTGATTATGATGACCTCTCAATCACATCAAGTACTGGATACACCACAGCAAGATGACCCTTCTACCAAGAAAGGTCCTAAGAGAGGAAAGACTCACAAGGAAGCCATTCAAGCTCTGCTGAACTTCAACTTTGGAGGATTAGCTCAGCAAACTGAAAGGCAAGCCAAGGAGTTCAGAGACAACAAAGAAAACTTGGTAAACAGAAGATGTAAAGACATCATCTCAAGGGTTACTCCATACAAAGGTACTGATGAGGGTCCTTATCTCAGAGTGGTGAGAAGAGATGAAAGAAAGACTTATGAAGATACCTATCTTCAACATTGCAAACTTCTCTCCTTCTTTGAAATGATAGAGATCCTGTACCATCTCCTCAAGTCCAAAAGTGAAATTGTTCAAAGGTTCATGCCAAAATTTGAATACTGGATTTGGATGTCAATCTGCAATAGGCTCTTCACACATGAGCAGTTCATTGAACACATCAATCTGATTGAAGATGCTTTCAAAAAGAATTCAAAAGCTTTTGTCACCATTGAACAAATCATTGTCAATCCTGACTATCCTTTTCTTTCTGCTTATGAAAGTCTCAACACTGCTCTACCCTCCAATATTGAGCCAGAAATGTTTAAGTACATAACTGAGCCTGAAAAAGGGATGTTCTTCAAAAACAGAGCTGGTGATTGAAGATTCCTAAGAGAAGCTGACATAGGAAGAGCGCCAAGAGCTTTAATTTTTCAAGCTATAAGACTGGCAAGAGGACAGACAGGAAGTCAACACTTTGAAAGTCTGATGGAGACTAGAGCTGATGAACTAATTGCAACTATTCTAGTTGAACATCGTCCAGACATCAAAGAAGAACCTTGGTGGGAATGAAGACCACTTCATAACTAGATTAGATGTAATTTCAATTCCTAGAATAGTTCAACTTTTGTACTTAGTTTAACTCATAGTTAGATTGCTCTGTACAAACTCTGATGTAAATAATTTGTTCTGTAATCAAGCTTGAAACTTTGATCATGGACTACTTAGCTAAAATGCTAGTATAGATGACTCTTAGTAGATAGCTCACATAGTGTAAATATAGAAAATATAAAAAATCCTAAAAACAGAAAAAGGATAGAAAAGATACCACAAAAACAGAACAATGGTACTTCATAAATGAAAAGATTCCCAAAAACAGAATATCAGGGAACATACTTTAAAGAGTTACCAAAAACAGATAGCTAGGTAACCAAATTGCACTTAAAAGTTTAATCTTTACAAATTCGAGTCAAACCGATTCTTCTTAAAACAGATAAGGTTTTGTCATCATCAAATAGGGGGAGATTGTTGGGAAGATAGTAATTTCAAACCTAAATCAAACCTGTCTATTATGTAAAATAGGATTTGATGTTAAAAAAATCACTTATTCAGTTTAGACTTAGTTAAATGACAAAACATGTGTTGTTTTTCACGTTAGACTTAAAGAAAATTGTAAGAAAGAAGTGTCAGCTGACGAATCATAGTGTCAGCTAAACACTGAGTATCAGCCAAAGGACCAGCTTCAGAAAGATCAGCTGAGAAGAAAAGATCAGTCAAAGAGCATCAGCTGAGGAATCACACTGGATCAGCTGATGGCCTAGAACCATCAGCTGATGAAGATTTCAAGATCAGCTGAGCAGTCAAGGATCAGCTGACACAATCACAGTTATCAGCTGATGCCTCCCATTTGTCAGATAAGGTATTTATTACTTATCCAATCTTTTCCTCATAAGATGACACTACTTAAGTGACTAGCTGAGCCCTTGGGAACAACTGACAGTTTAGTTTGATCAGTTTACTAGCTGCACGTTGGTTTGTATTATCAGCTGATCAATTTAATCAGCTGAACAAATCTAGTCAGCTGAGTCTTTCACACTTATCCTTAGCTGAGCAAATTTACATTTGCAATTCAGTGTCTGTTAGCTGAGTAGTTATTCTACATCTCAGTTAATAGTTTTTCTGTGTAATATTTTCTTTAGTCAAAGGCAGAACATGTGTTGTTCTTATTATGCCTTAGATCTTTCTTTGTAAAAGTACTTAGCACTTTTTGTATCTGCAAAGAAACAAAAAGGATAGATCTTTATCCCCTGGAAAAGGAGAAAGATACTCTTGAAAAGAAGATCTCGAAGATATGATGTTAAGTATGGCCGGCAACTCCATACTTGGTATAGTCAAATCTTCCGAAAGCATGGTGTCGATTAAAGCACAAGCATGGAAGGATAAGGTTACTTTCTCAAGACATAAAGGTAGTAATTTAATAATATAATAATAGATAGTGGGTATACTCATTACTGAAAAGTATGTTCACTTTACACACTTTATGTATAAAGTTAACTTACTTTTCACCCACTAACTTTATCTATTATAATATTATTAAACCGAGTACCTTTGTCTCCTTCTCTCTTCATCAACCCGGACACACCTTGCTTATATATACTCATGCATGGAAACATGCTAAGTACGCGTTGAAAAGCACTGAAATCTCATAAGTTGAGAATTAGAAGAGTTAGCATTTTACTTTCGGTGTAACAAACTTGTTCATGTGTTGAACGTCTTAGACATTAGTTGTTTAAGATTAGCATTGTCTATGTGTTAGACAAAATTAGTTGCCACCTTTTATTGAACTTAGATTTTCCGCATCTAGTTCATGTAATTCTTGATTAACATCAATAAGAATTATATAAAAGTAAACCGTGTGTCTCTTAAATTTTAATTTGCTAAAGTTTGTATTCAACCCCCCTTCTACAAACATTTGTTGTTGTAGTATCCATTCGGGACCAACAACTGGTATCAGAGCAGGCTAGATAATCCATATCTAAGATCTGTTTTGCTTACTCTTCAACTGCTTCTACCCCACACTACAAAATGGCCACTTCTGTTGCTGCCTCTAATGGTTCTTCTAACAATGGTTCACTCACAAGGTGTCCTATATTTGATGGAGAGAACTTCTCTCTCTGGAAGAGTAGAGTTCTTCTCTATATGTCAAGCCTTGATGATGTGATGCTTAAAACTGTTACTGAAGGTCCTCATGTTCCTTCCTCAACTATCCAAGTAACTGAAGCAACTGATGAAGCTCCTGCTATTGAAAGACTGATTTTAAAACCTATTAATTAGTGGTCTGACGAAGACAAAAAGCTTGTTAATCTTGATGTTAAAGCAAGAACAGCCTTAGTCTCTGCACTACCAAATGAGTTAACATTTTACTTTCAGTGTAACAAACTTGTTCATGTGTTGAACGTCTTAGACATTAGTTGTTTAAGATTAGCATTGTCTATGTGTTAGACAAAATTAGTTGCCACCTTTTATTGAACTTAGATTTTCCGCATCTAGTTCATGTAATTCTTGATTAACATCAATAAGAATTATATAAAAGTAAACCGTGTGTCTCTTAAATTTTAATTTGCTAAAGTTTGTATTCAACCCCCCTTCTACAAACATTTGTTGTTGAAGTATCCATTCGGGACCAACAAGGATTTAATCACAGATTGAAAACTTACCAATCTTACAACTAATGTGAGTATTCGAACACACGAATAGCTTGGAAATCTGTGAATATCTTGATCACGTTGAACTGACAAACAGTGATTAAAGAATCGTAACACATACGGTTGAGGTGAAGTATTTGGCTCTGTAGTTGTTTCTGAGTCGTACCCCTAAACTTACCAGGATGATAAGTATTTATAATCCTATTCCTACGGTTCCTAACAAACTGGACTAATTCTAATTTGCTAACTAACTACCGGATAACTCGGAATCTTGAATCTTCTTATCTTGAGTCTTCAATCTTCAATCTTGATTCTGGAGTCTTCTTATCCTTTCCGTAGATATAGAGAGTTAAAAAGATAAATTTAAAACATATTTAAGTTTTCTTTGGGCTGACTTCTTACTCGGACTAAGTTACTCAATTTGAAACTCATCAAGCTGAGTTCTTCGAGAACAAACCCGAAAATAAACATGAACTAACATGTATAATAATTAACTCATCCTTAGAAGTCCTAAGAGTTAGCTAGAACTTATTTAGCAACTCTGTTAAGCTGACTCTGTTTTTGAGCTGAGTCACTCAGCTTGAAACATATCAAGCTGAAAGCTCAATATATATCTTAGGTGACATACACAGCTTATCATACATAGTGATAATCTTACTAAGATATAGTATAAGCTGATCGAACATATGCTCAGCTTATATTCAGCTTATGCTCAGTCTGAAACACTATAAGTGTTCAGTCTGATCAAGCCTCATAATTATATTTAAGTTATATCTAGAACATATCTAACAAACTTAACTTTGTCTCATCAAATATCAACGGATGAGATCATCTTCCCAAACTCCCCCTATTTGATAATGACAAAACCACCAAACAGTTCTTAAGTTTGTTTAACAGAATTATGTTTTAAATCTCAAACTTATTAAGATTTTATATTTGAACTAATCAAATATTAATTGAACATATCAATTTTAATTGAACTTATCCATTATAAGTGGAACATACCAACTTTAAGTTGAACACACCAACTAAATACATTACTGAATAAGAACTAATCAATTAATCATTCAAGCTGAACTTATCAGACTAATAATTATGAACATATTATAAAACAGTTGAACATATCAAACTCATACTTGTATTAATTGAACATATCATAATACAAAATTTTTTGATCACTCAGATTATGCACACTTAGTGCTTACAAAATATTAGAACTAATCTAATAATTACATTAGAACTAATCTATTTTCTTTTGAACTCAGGATGTAGAACCTCCAAAAGGATGATTTCTCTGTTGATTTCTTCTAGGAGGCTTTCAGCTTCTGCATCCCCTCTGAGTTCTCTATGTTGCATTCTGATGATCTTATTTAACTTATACTTTACGAAATGATTTGAGCTATCACCACGAAAACTTCTTATATGTATGGCATCCCTAGATTTTAGATAACATATCTCACTCAACTTGATAAAGTTGGGATTGCCTGCCTGGTCCTTAAACATGAATCCCTGAACAGGTGTATCAATACCTTGGTTTTCTTTAAACTCTACACCTTCTAGCTGAAAACGTTCAAGAGCTTTTTAAGAAATAATCATTGATATATTTCTTAAAGTCATCTTTGTCATTCAGTTGATATAAATATCTTTCATAATCACAATAGAATTGATCAAGATAACATGTATCACATAATTGCATGTTAGTAAGTATGGTCTTTGCTTTATTAATAGTTTAAAGTAATTCCTGCAATTTATTTGATCTACTCCTAAAAACATGGTATGAATTGCATCTAGAATTCTTTCGAAGGCAGTAATTGGATCCCTTTCTTGGGTCCAATTGGTATTTTTAATAAAACTATTAACAACGCCTATTGTCTTATGTTCGATTAATAATAACACCGTATTAAGACTTTGATATGAATCATTAGTTTGGATAATCAAACTAATTTCTTGAGCCCATTTGTCAATGGGTTCTTTTCTATTAGGAGTACAATCAATATTTAAAATGTTATTTCCAAAAATATTGTTGTTTTTTTACTACAAGAGGTTCTTCAAAATTTCTCCTTCTTTTTCTATTTTTTGTACAAGAACCTTCTCCTTCTTCCCAATTTTCTTCCTCTTTAGGAGGATTTTGTCGATTGTCTACTCTAAAATTGAAAATTTCAGAATCTAAACTTTCATAATTTTCAGAATCTTCTTGCTCTTCAGAACTGAATTCATCGATTATGTTTATCTTTTCAAAAAATTTAAATCCAAAAAGGTTTTTTATAATGATTATTTGAATCAATTTCTTTATTGGCTATAGAGGAATCCTCTATTTCCATCAAACGAATTGTTTCTTCAAGCTTTTCTAAATCTTCATTATTAACTTGTAATTCGTTTTCTTTCAGGTTTTCCCAAAAGTATTTTTCAACTTCTTTCATGTAATTTATATTTATTCCTTGTTGGGAGGCCATGAAATACTATTTGGATTTTTGCGAGAGCCTAAATCCTCGTTTCCCACATTATGATTTGGGTAACTATATTTCTGAGGTCCTTTAGGAGTTGGAGTGTTGTCATCAACCTTAATGATTCCTTTTTTATTTGAAAGAGCCTCTAAGATTTATTTGTTGCAAGGACATTCTCAAATTAATGCTTTTAATTTATTAATGATCTTTGCTGCTGCAGCTTCAATATTATTATTAAGGTGTAAATTTTTAAGCAGAGTGAGGATTTCTCCTAACTGTGGCTTAATTGTTTTATTGAAATCTTCTGGAATTTCTTTAAGACTCGTCCTAAGATTTTCATTAAGCTTAGAGGTGAACTCTAAAACTTCATCTCTTGAAATAGGGACATCATTTCATTTTGCAAACAAATTATTAAGCTGTGCTTCTAATAAATATGTTTTTTCGGTTTGTCTTCTTAAAAGAGTTTTTATTTCTTCTAATTCTTTTTCAGCATTCTCTTTAAAAAAGGTTTATGAAATTGTTTAAAAATACTAGATGCTTTAGGTTTTTCACTAGGATCTTTACTAATTCCAAAATAGGATAGTAAATTATAAATTCCAAGTAAAATTCGTCCACTAATCTTATTAAGATTATTGACCAATGAAATAAGAGTTGTTATACTCTTGTTTCCTATAGAACCACACAAACAAAATTGTGTAGGGTTCGGATCAACTCCTTTATTTAATTATTTGAAATTAAGGATTTGTCCATCTTTGTAAATATGTGGATGCATAACCAAAGTTTTATCTGTCATAATTAACTTAAAAGTTCAAGCTTTTGACAAAAGTTATCTACCCTCTTATAGACATTTCTAAGAAGATCTCTTTGAGTAATTTCTCTAATACTAGCCGGTTCATATCATGTACCGGAAGGTTCACCAATTTCTAGATTGTTTTTTCTAAAACTTATTTTAGGTTTTTGTTCTATGATTGGTTTATTCTTTGCAATATCAATTGCCCAACAAAGTTTTATCTGTCATAATTAACTTAAAAGTTCAAGCTTTTGACAAAAGTTATCTACCCTCTTATAGACATTTCTAAGAAGATCTCTTTGAGTAATTTCTCTAATACTAGCTGGTTCATATCATGTACCGGAAGGTTCACCAATTTCTAGATTATTTTTTCTAAAACTTATTTTAGGTTTTTGTTCTATGATTGGTTTATTCTTTGCAATATCAATTGCCCAAGAATCATTTAAAGGACTAATGTCAAAGAATTGCTTCTCCTCTATTGAGCCTATTTCAGAAAATACACCATCAATTTCTATGTATTCTGATTTTTTTTATAGTCAACACTTTGATGGCTATTAGTTAACGCATATGCTACCAAATAAGTTATACTACAGACTTTGTCTCCAGTACTCATTAAATTTTCTCTCTCGAATTGATGTACGAAAGAAAGAACTTGGTCTAAATTTTTAGTGTCTAAACTAAATCCGAATTTAGGATAAACAGAAAACATGAACTTTTGGTAAGCTAAGTTTCCTCTAGCAGCACTAAGAATACAATCTTTTTTATCATTGATCCTATTATCTACTAAGGCCATTTTTTTGGGTGAATCAATTCCTTTGTGAAATTCCGATTTAAGCAGAATTTTTATAGCACCCTAAATGAACTACACTAAGAGTAGATCTGATTTTAGGGTCTATTTTTTTGAAGATTCTTGTTAATCTCTTCTCTAGTAATAAGAGGTAGAAAAACTGAACCTTTTGTATCTTTAATGTCAACTTGCATTTCTTTTGTGCCGACAAAGTAAAAAATACTATTTTTCCTTTTAAGTATATTTACTAGAAAACTTCCTTGAAAACCATATTCATTTTCTCTAAAACTAAACTCGAAACATGATGAGGGGGGGGGGGGCATAGAGTTCAAAGGGGGGCCAAATAGAATAACCCAAGAAAATAATAAAAAGTCAAAGTTTGATTAATTAAAAGGTTTTGATGGGTGGAATCGCCTTTTTTTAGGAAGATAATGTCAAAGTCAAATTTTGATTAATTAAAAGGTTTTGATTGGTGAAATTACCTTTTTTCGTAAGGAAGATGAGGTCACATTCTTGTTCTTTTAATACATATATATATAAGATTATTGCTATTTGCATACCTAATCACCTAAATATATGGGACAATCTTCCATAATTAATTAAATATTATATTTATATAAATAATTCACCTAATCACCTAAGTATATAACAACCTTCCCGTAATATTTGGAAATTTTTGAATTTTTTTATTAAATGGAATGTTCTGTTTGGTGGAATCTTTTTTTTTGAAATGATGATGATGTCATACATCCTTTTCTTTTGGTAAGGTTATTAGATAGTGAGGGCGCGTTTGTGTGAGCTCCTTTATAATTCTCAAATGGCATAAACACCATCAAAAGCTTATTGTAGTATGCAAGACTTCTAGATCGAGCAGTTATAAAGCAGTTTAATTGCATTTATCATCTCTCACTTAGCTCTTGGTAAATAGGTACTAATTATGGGTTGTTGCATGTTATTTTCCTTTCATTTGATTGTATTTCGTTGTAAACCAATTGTTATCCTTGTAAGTATTTCTCCTTATTCTTATATGACTTTCTTGTTTTCATAATCTATATCTTTCATGAGTTGTGTCATATGACTCATCACAATGCTCACCAAGTTCAATTTTTAAGAATTTTGATGGTTAGATTAGTTTCTCCATATCAAAAGTTCATACACAAGATAGTCGTAATCCATCACATAAAGAAGGAAGCTCTCAAGAGCAAGATAAACAAATCAGCATGCATGTTGTGTGACAAGTAGGATGACTTAAACGGAGAAGCATTATCAAAATCAATTGCTAACTCTATAACTTATAAATATCATTTACAAGACCATTTTGTTACAAATGGATGAGCATTTTGACCGAAAAATCGAACAAGAACCGGTTGGAACTAGTTTAGAGTTACGCTCCGGTTATCGGTTATCAAAAACCATTATTTTCCGTCATCGGGTATTTTGGTTCGGTTGCATCGGTTATTGAGCTTTATGCGCTTTGAACCGGAAGTTGAATAGGTAGTTGGAAATTCTCTATTTTCTAATAAACAAAAACCGATAAGTTGAATTCTTTACTCCCAATTTCTTATGCCTCCAAAAAAAGATTGATGGTTCTCTTCCCTACTTGTTCCATCTATCAATCTCTACAGCTTCAAGAAATCAATCGTTCATCAATAAAGAATTGGACTAGCACTCAAGAACTCAATTAAACACTTACTTTTTGGCTATAAACCCTATTGATATATATCAGGTTGTTCATTGTAAACCCTTTTCAAAAAAACGTAATGAAAGCTGACCTAATGTGATGATTTCCAAATTTCAATACTTTATAATTGTGTTTATAACATGCAAAAACTTCCTTATATCCTCCACCTTTTTCATGAATTTATAATGATGTCATTTGTTTATTTATTTTTAAATATGATCTATTTATTATATGTAATTTCTTATTATTATTTGTCTATTCAAGAAGCATTTACAGTTTGTGATGGTACATTGATACCATTTGTTTATGTTTTAATTGTGTTTGTTAATGTACTAGTTTGTGTTTTTATGAAATATATTCATTATTGTGATATAGATTGATGATGAATTGTTTGTCAAAGACACTCAAAAAGAAAAACCAACAACTAAGAGAAAAAGAAAAGGAAAAGGAAGTGCGAATTATTGGAAGATGTTTGATTAGGTTTACATAGATGATGATAATGGAGAAGAAGTGAAACATGGCAAGTGCAAATTTTGTTCCTCATTATCAAAGCTGACTCAAATAAAATCGGTACTCTAATTTAAATAAGCATGCTCTTAGTTGTAAAAAATACAGATAATATGAAAAAACAAAACATATTAAAATTGAAGAAAGAAGGGAACATGCATGGAATATCCTAAATTTTAATATCCTAAATTTAAAAAGCTTTGTTGAACTTGTTTATAACTGTAATATCCAAAATGTTAATATATCATTAATGTTAGTGATACGGTGGTTACAATAACCAAAAGAATTGTATTCCATATTATAAAAGAAACAATATTGTATTATAGAAAAATTGGGAAAATTAATGTTTATAAGGGCAATTATATCATTGGATGTTAATTGGTCTTGAGGAATAACGAATGATGCATAAAGTACAACTGATTATAGTCATGAATGTTAATATTGTAGATTTTATAAGTTATCTATTGTATATGTAAATTGTGTGAAGCTTAGGGACTATATGTGTCAAGTTTGAAACTTCAAGGGTTGTAGGTGATAAGTTTGAAACTTGAGGGACTGAAGTGTAAAATTTTAAATTATATAATTATAATAAAATCATAATTCATTACAACTTCTGGAGATTTCTCTCCAGCCTTGATCTTGAGAGAAAAATGAAAAAATGGTGATTCATAAGGAAAAGTGGAGTGCATGTATGAATTTTGATGACTTAATGAAGATACAAGCCAAGATATAGTATATATTGAAGATTGGTTCTTAAATTGATGACAACAAACGGGAGAGATCATCTATAAGTAAGTTTCAACCATTATGTGTGTTTGATTTCAGTAATATATTATAAAAATTGGTGACTTATTGATGTTTCATGTTGACTTATACTACATTTGAAATGATTAAATATGAGGATTATCATGTGGATAATG
Source organism: Pulicaria dysenterica (assembly GCA_947179395.2). Classification (NCBI taxonomy): domain Eukaryota; kingdom Viridiplantae; phylum Streptophyta; class Magnoliopsida; order Asterales; family Asteraceae; genus Pulicaria; species Pulicaria dysenterica. The sequence goes on along the minus strand of OX359294.1, from coordinate 49,319,615 downwards.
GAATTCATAAAATAGACGTTGATTCAGATTGGATTTGTCAATTCAAGTAAGTTCTATGTTTCATTCATGTTCAATAATAATGTTTGAAGTTGTATTGGAAGGTTCATTGAGATTTTGTTGGGGTTTGTTTCCTAGGATTATATGAGGTTAAAACAGTGTCTTTTATGACTCAAATATATGTTTAAACATAATTTAAACCTTGAGACCTTTGAAGATTATTAATTTGGTATCATCTAAGATGGTATTGTGTATTTTACTATTATAGGCTCTACCATCTTGAGATTGAGATTGTGGATTAGTTGGGTTGTGATCCTCATCACACCCTGAGATGAGTACATCACTATGTGGATACTTAGTTTTCATACAAATTTATAAGTCATCATAATTGTGTTTGATATGTTCGGTAACTTGTTTTATGAAACTCAATGAATCAAAGGATGTTGAATTTGTGTAATATTTTACGTTGGTAAACATCATGATGGGAATTAAAGTGAGACCAATACTCTAATTAGGATGTGGTCTATGTTATTGACATATTGGTATTTGCTAAATTGCTTGTTATATGACAATTCATATAGGAGTGAGTTTTGATCTTGGAATAACTCATGTCATTTTGAGTTGATAAGTTGCGTTGACACTTAGAGTGTGATATGGCTTTAAGATGCCGAATGTATGATACTGTTTAATAAACATTTATGCTTAAGAGTTATTAACCATGATTTATGTGAGCTTTATTTGTTTATTCTTGATCTTAAGTGCTTGAGATTATTTCACCTTTTATGGCATGTGCATAATGTGACCTTTGTGGTTTGAATTTTTGGTTCGGACCCGTGATTGAGATTAAGTGTTTTTCATCATGTTAGTTCCTCACCATTAGGTGACGTGTATTGGTTCATATGGCTTTGTCAATTAGAAACCTAGATACACGGGTGGTTGTGGAATTGGTGCAAAGAGTAGAGGGGGGAAGATAGTACCCATAATGACCGTGTGGTTCAAGATGCCGACGAGCGAACCGGACTAGTGTATACACGTTTAGACTTGGGGAACATGTCATCCACTTCTGACAACCGTTGTATGGTAGAATGTTTCGTGCTCCCCTACCTTGACGGGGAGATGTGGTTATCCCCCATGTGGGGACGTGTTGATGGTGGCTAGCTACCATGTGGAGATACTGTGACTCAATGTACAGACCTACATCCTTATGTGCTCATGTGTGTATTTTAGTATGTTAAGTATATTTCCAAACTTAAGTTTCAAAAGATGATGACTTGATTTTATAAGATTAATGTTTTTGGTGGAACTCAGTAGCTATATTCTTATGGCTAATATGGTGTATAAATGTTTTTGTATCTGTAGGTAGACTAATAGCCTTGTGAGGCGGGTGGTTGTTATGCGCTTGGCTTTGGGCTTACTTAATTGCATGGTAATTTCTAGATTTTTTTATTTATTTGATTAATGGTCGTGAGATTGACTTTATCTAACACCAAATGTTTAGACTATATTAACGAATGTTTAATAAGCTCATCTTTGAGTATAGTAATCAAATTGCCAAGACACTTATAAAGGTCTAAATTGTTACAAGATTTAAAATCTTCCACTTTAAGTAATAGATTTTATATGAATTATGTTTTGAATATGAGTTGAAAAGTTTAAATTGGTACTAAATTTTGGGGTGTTAACAATAGCCGGTGAACAACCCTTTAAGTTTGTTGAAAATAAAGCTTTTATTAAGTACAGTAGCACACTAAATGGGAAGGTTGTTTTGCCATGCCGAACTACTATTTCAAAAAAATGTTGCAATCTATTATCTTGATAAAATTCTTAGTAGCGGGGGGGGGGGGGGGGGGGGGGGGAGAGAATAGGAAAGGTACATTATATTTCTGAACAAGGCATTGATGAAAAAGAAGTTAAAATATTTAAGTAATACCCTTAGGGTGCGTTTGGTACAGAGAATGGAATTATAGAGAAATGATTACAGAGAATGGAATTGCAAAGAAAGGGAATTAGTTTGGAGAAAGAGAATTGAATCTTTTGTTTGGTAGCACAGAGATTTCAGCAGAGAAATGTAAGAAAAAAACATTACTCTTGTTTGATAGCATAGAGATTTCAATAAAGAATTGTTTGGTAGCATAGAGATTTCAGCAGAGAAATGTAAGAAAAAATCATTTCTCTTGTTTGATAGCATAGAAATTTCAATAAAGAATTGTTTGGTAGCACAGAGATTTCAGTAGAGAAATGTAAGAAAAAAATCATTTCTCTTGTTTAATAACATAGAGATTTCAATAAAAAATTGTAAAAAGAATACCATTTTCACTCATAAAGTTCTGCAATTTCAAAGATCTAATAACACCGAGATATACGGTCGCTGTCGCTGAGAAGGAATAGAAGAAGCCGTCGCTGGAGTAGTATTCGCCGCTGCCGGAGAGAGATGCTATTACCGTCGCCGGAGAGAGCAGTTGTCGCCGTCTCCGTCGCCGGAGAGAGTTGTTGTCTCTGTCGCCGGAGAGAGACGGAGCTACCGCCGGAGAGAGATAGAAATGCTTGCGTTCGTAGGGGCGGTTTTCTGTGGGGAGAGTCGATGGTTTTGGTAAAAATGAAATCTCCGTGTTTTTTTAAAATATTCTCAGAGAATTGAAATTTTAATTCTCTCCTTTTCTCTCCCTATCACGGAGAAATGAAACTATAGAGTTGGAAATGTCTTATTTCTCATTTTGTGATTTCCCTCTACCAAACACACCCTTAGTACATCATGGAAACTTGGACAAGCTCGTATCAAATGGTGAATTATATGGTCAAAATCGTTGTAGTCAAGATGTAGTTTGTGCTGATGATGAGAATGAGTTTATGGGTGATATTATATTAGAAGCGAGAAACCCTCATCTTCAATTGAATGGAGTTGCAAAGATACTTGAACAAGCTGACAACTCCGTATATTAACGACTTTGATATTCTAATGTTGTGGATATAAAATTCATGTCGTTACCCAATGTTTCCCGAATGGCTAAAGGTATAGTTGTTGGTCCCTTGGTGAGAAGATCAACAAGCAAGTAATGTGAAGAAGGGGGGGGGGGGGGGGGTTGAATACACTTTCTGCGGAAAATTGAACAAATCAATAAAAAGTGTTAACACACATCAAACCACAAACAATCGAATGCTTTGCTTTTATTAATAAGAAGATGATTACAGGAACAATCAAGTAAGCAACACTTGATATGTAAACACCTAATGTAAATCAAATCTATCAATCTCTCAAACTTTGCTATCTATAATCAACTTATGATTATAGATACAGGACGACTCTCTAAACAGGATTTAATCACACATTGAATACTTACCAACTTCACAACAAACGTGAAGATTCGAACACACGAACAATTTGGCAATCTGTGAGTTTCTTGATCACGTTGAACTTACAAACAGTGAATCAAGATTCGTAACACATACGATCAATAGGTTGAGGTGAATTGAGTTTGGCTCTGTAACTCGTTGAGTAATCGTCGTACCTCTAAACTTATCAGATGATAGGTATTTATAATCCTGTTCCTACGGATCCTAACAAACTAGAACTAATCCTAATCTACTAACAAACTAACGGATAATCCGAAATCTTGAATCTTGAATCTTCTTATCTTGAGTCTTCAATCTTCAATCTTGATTCTGGAATATTCTTATCCTTGCCGTAGATATAGAGAGATTAAAGAAATTTAAAACATATTTAAATTTTCTTAAACTGACTTCTTTTAGTCGGACTGAGTTACTTAGCTTGAAACTCATAAAGCTGAGTTCTTCTAGAACAAACCCGAAATCAAACATGTACTAACACGTATAATGACTAACTCATCCTTAGAAGTCATAAGAGTTAGCTAGAACTTACTTAGCAACTCTGTTGAGCTGACTCAGTATATAAGCTGAGTCACTCAGCTCGAAACGCATCAAGCTGAATACTCAACCTATATCTTAGGTGACACACACAGCTTATCAACACATTGATAATCTAACTAAGATATAGTCTAAGCTAATCAAACATACACTCAGCTTATATTCAGCTTATGCTCAGTCTGAAACACTTTAAGTGCTCAGTCTGATCGAGCTTCATAATTCTGTTTAAGTTATTTAGAACATATCTTACAAACTTAATTTTGTCACATCAAATTTCAACTGATGAGATCATTTGACCAACAAACTTCCCCTATTTGATGATGACAAAACCATCAAACAGTTCTTAAGTTTGTTGAACAGAATTATGTTTTAAATCTTAAACTTACTAAGATTTTAATTTTGAACTTAACAAATATTAATTGAACTTATCAATTATAAGTTGAACAAACCAACCAATTATATTAATGAACAAGAACTAATCAGTTATTCATTCAAGCTGAACTAATCAGACTAATAATTATGAACACATCATAAACAGTTGAACATATCAAACAAATATTTGTATTCATTGAACATATCAGAGTACAAGATTTTGATCACAAGATCATGCACACTTAGTGCTTACAAATTATTAGAACTAATCTAATAATTATACACAGAACTAATCTATTCAGGATGCAGATCTTCAAACTATTTAATCTCCTTGTTGATTTCTTCAAGAAGTTCTTGCAGATTTGGCAAGTGTTGAAGCTGATCCTTTTGTAATTTTATTGCTCTGTTCAATCTATATCTAAACCTGGCATTTTGTTCAGTCTTAGCCACCAGTAGTCTCAGAGCAAACACTTGAGATACCCCACATGTATATATATTTGCATCAGACTGGAAGCATTGTTCACCATTTATGTCCAAGTACATAAATCCTTTCTGAGGCTTTTCCACATATGTATTTTCTTTGAATTCCATGCATTCAGGAAGATCAAGACTGTACTTGTCTACTTTTGCTAATCCAGCTGGCTTTCATGATCTTTTCTTCCCAACTTTATGAAAAGAAGTCAGTAGGGTAGCTATCTTAGATCTGGGAATAATTTCCATTGCATCAGCTCTTGCAAGAAGCCTTAGTATTTCATCCTTTACCTGATTTCTAGTAGAGGACTTTTCCATCTACTTAATAAGTATGGCTACCTGCTTCCATTCTTCGTATCCCAGTCTGTGAAGTTGATTCAGCTACACGGAAGGTGTTTCACCATTTTTTAAGACGAACTCCAGAATGACGATCCCTTGGACTGAGCTCAGCTTGAGTGATTTGATTTGAGAAGAGAAGTAGGTCCTTGTATAACACTGAGTTATATATTCCTCCTCTTGTTGGTTCCCAACAGGAAGCTCTTCTACTTCTTCCTCCTTAGGAACAATAGGCAGTCTGAGTTTTGCTAGTTCCTCGTTCTCCTTTCTTATTTGTTCAGCCCACGCCTGTTCCCTTGCTTCTTTCTCATGTGCTAACTCAGCTTATACATTCATTTGCCTTCTTCTTAGTTCGTTGATTGATATCCCAAGATGGACAACATCTTGTTGTTCCGTCTTTCTCACTGCCAACAGAGAAGCTCTTTCTTGTAATGTCATCTTGTCTGCAGAGTCTTCATCTGAGACTGATTCACTAAGAATCATTTTCCTTCTTTTCTGCTTGGGGGGTTCCAAATCATCTGAGCTGACTACTACAGGTCTCTTTCATTTAGCCTTTTCAGTCAGCCCAGTTTCAGCTTCTATCTCCTTTTCTTTATCCCCCTCAATCTGATCTGCTCCCTTAGCTAGTAGTAACAAGGCTTCAGCTTGGACAAACTCAGCTTCAGCTTCTTGAACCTTCTCCCCCTTTTTGTCATCATCAACAGGGGTCCAAGTCTTGTTTTGTTGAAGGGCAGCAACTGCAGATTTTAACCTCGGCACCTTTTCATCCAGAGAGTCTAGAATCTGCAACATATGTTTCTTTGTTTGTCTTCTCTTGAGGTTCAACGTGTCAAACTGACCTTTAATGAATTTCAGTAGATCATCCAAGTCAGCTTGAGAAGGTTGGGACTTGGGTACATCATTCAAGGGTTGTTGTATACCCTCAAACTCATGTGTACCAGAGTGTAGACCCTATGATTCACCTTGGTATGTAGATGAATCATTGACAGGTCGTGCTGGTGGGTGTGAGAAGCGAAGAGAAGTAATTGGGCTCGACACGTGATGTGTATGGGTAGGTGGTTGGCTTAGTGGGTTGGAGGGGGGTAATTTACCCTGGGGATTAGTCATTCTTTCAATGTAACCTGAGTGTGTCTGCTCAGGCATAACAGTGGGTTATCCCATGACTCTGGAGAGTGTGGGCTGAGTAGACATCACACCTGGTTTAGGCTGTTGGGTTGAAAAGAGCCTCGAGGTTGACACCTGAAGAGTAGGCGTCTCCCCCTTAACTCCTGCCTAGGAAGGGATCAATGTGATCTCAGCTCCAGTGATGCCTTTAGGAGTGGCACCACCTTTGGCAGCTTTGCGTTTATAGGTGTGGATATTCTCCCTAGTAGCAGTGGGCAGATGTGTAGTCAGAGAATCCCACCACGTCAGAGCTTGATCTTTTAACCGTCTCCTTGCAAACTTGACCCACTCAGCTTTCTCACAGTTGCAGGCTTCCAAAGCCTTCACAGTTTCTTTCAACCAGTTTAGGGTAACATTCGGGTTTGAACTTCCCGAATACCCAGGTGCTCCACACGCCACAAAATATTTAAATTGACATTTGTTCCTAGTTTCTTGTTGAGGAAACCACGGAATAAAGAAGTTTTGTTGTGGTGTTTGTTGTTGAGTAGACACTCCTTGTGGCATAGGAATAAACGGAAAAGATCCATATGGAGTTGACACCGTACTTACAGTAGCTGTAGTATAAACTGGTGGTGATATCGGTTGAGTAACGGAAACTGTTAATGGAGGCATCTGAACCGAGGTGGTTGGTTGGGAAGACTGGGTTTGATTTAACTGTTGCTCCAGTTCAAGAATATGATCCCTCTGAGTCTGCAAAGTGTCTTCCAGCTGTAACACATAATCTTGGTTATCTGACTCTCCATGATGAGAAGTACCCGCTCTGTGTTGCTCATTCGCAGCAGTAGATGAAACATTGTTATGCTGTCTTCCAGGGGACTGTGGGGTAAATACCGGGATCTCGTTGTTATCATCCATAATATGTTCTACACAACATCTCACCAGTTGTCAGATTATAATCCGTTAGTACCACATCATATTCTCTATAGCTACCTTACTAATTACCCACCCTGGAAATATTGGACTGATCAGAGCCTCAGTTCGAGTATTGCACAATTCAAAAATGCAAATCCTCAAACCAGGGCTCTGATACCAAATTGTAACACTGTATTTTCTAAAACACAACTTTGTAATACGCGCGGAAGCTAATAACATAATTACATATATATAATAATGTAAATACGACTTTGCTGATTATCTTTACAAAACTACCACAGTGTTACTAATAAAAACAGGCTATGTACAAAACATTTTCAATATCAGAGTTATAATCAGTCCCAAAATTCCAGTTTCATCTCTTTAATCCACAAACCAGGTTTAACCTGTAAAAGATTACAATAGTGGGGGATTAGCACAAAGCTAAGTGAGAGAATAGATATCACAAACATACAAGGCATAAAGCCCAAACCAACAATGCTCAAGCAAACAAGAGAACCGGCGGTCTTGCGAGACCTTCAACCAAATGCCGGCCAAAGCAAAGGTTTACCGATAGCCTAGTTACCACAGACAACAATAATAGTACTTCTTGATTACAACAAATGCTCATCAAGACAAATACTACTACTGTTTATCTCTAAACATAGGCCCAGCTGAAAAACAACCGCCAAGCTGATCTCCACAACAACATCATGTATATACAGAACAAGAGATAAAATCTCAAAGAGCAATAATCAGGTGATATATCTTATACATCCAAGATATATATCCACTCACCGATATCTTCAAAAGTTCAGGTAACTCAGTCTATTCTCAACTACTGAGTCTTGTCTCCACCTGAACAAACAACTAACCATCAGTATTTGCTTAATTAATACACAATAAGCACAATACTATAATCAAACACATATGTACATACAATCACAAGTACATATCAACTCATGTATATACAATCAGTACACACAATTCACTATTACTCTTTACTTCTTGTAATTCTGTGAATTCATCCAACTCCTTAGCTTAGGTAATTCAAACATTCCTTTCATAAGCCAAGGCTACAAGTTCATGTTTATCTTCCAGTCATTCAAGAGTTGATCTTTCATAACACAACATTCACCAATTCCGGGCATAGGTATTGTTTGAATTCCGATAAGATCAAATCCGATAGGATCAAATCCGATGAAACCAATTCCGAGATAAGGTCAAATCCGATAAAACATGAAATCCGATAAACCAATTCCGAGCAAAGGCAAATACCGAGAAAAGTCACAATCCGAGAAAAGAGAATCCCGAGAATAGGAATACCGATAAACATACAATCCGATAAGATTTAAAATCCGATAACATTAATTCCGAGAATTACATAAATCCGAGAAACATTCAATCCCGAGAGAATCCAAATCCAGTAGTATCGGAATCCGAGTAAAAGGATAATCTGATAAAACTAAAGCAACAGTCCAATTCTCTCGGATTCTTAGCAAATCACCAAATCCGACAAAAGCTAAGGCAAACAGTTTAACTGTTCTCGGTTTTCAATCAATTCCGATAGATTTATCGGTTTCTACTAATTTCGATGGATTTATACATGAATTCCGATAGATTCGTACTCAAGAATACCGATACATTCAAAATCATGCATAACATCAAATTTCAATCTGATTTCATACATGCAACTCATCTATGGTTTCCAGAACTGAATTCTAAACATGTATTGTTCATATCAACATCAAATACTAACAAACATGCATCCTAAATCACGAATTCATCATACATTTCATTCAATCGGATTTTACATAAAAAAATCATTTAAATCCGAAATTAATCAACAATTATCATATGATTCTGAATTCTAACCTCAGTGATGATTCAAGATACTTCAGAAGTCAATTGCACAATTTAGATCAACAAAATCCAATTCTTTTCTTCTTCTTTGTTCTCTCGGCCGAAGACACACAAACACACACAACACCTTTCTATTTTGCATGTAAAATGGCAATTAGGAGGTGACTAGATGGGTTAAGGTGTTCAAAACCGACACCTCAACCTCCACTAACAATAATTTAATTTAAATTATTATTTTACTCACAATTTAATTAATTAAACACATAAATCAAATAATCAACCAATTAATTAAAGTAATTCAACTTAATTACCTTAATCCTACTAGGCCGGTAAGGAGGGTGTTACAAATCTTCCCTCCTTAAAAAGATTTCATCCTCGGAATCTAATCGCGCTCAAACAAGGTAGGGTATCGATTTCTCATATCTTCTTCGGTTTCCCAAGTCAAATCTGAACCCAAACTGTGCTTCCACTTTACTAAGACCATCGGTATCTGCTTATTCCTTAACTTTGTTACTTTACGATCCAGTAATTCAACAGGTTCCTCAATCAACCTCTTGTTAGAATCTACACGCAGATCTTGTATCGGCAAAACCTGTGTCTGATCCTCTACATTACACTTTCTCAGATAACAAACATTGAACGTGTCATGAATACCTGCCAACTCATCGGGAATATCCAATACAACCGTCTGATCATTCATTACTTTTCGAATTCTGAACGGACCAATATATCGAGGAGCTAACTTTCCACGTTTCCCATAGCGTATCAAGCCCTTCCATGGAGAAACTTTTAAGTAAACTCGTTCACCTTCAACAAAAGTCACTGGTCAACAACGCGGATCTGCATACATCTTTTGTCGATCTCTTGCAGCTTTCAACTTTTCTCGAGCCACTGCAACTTTATCCACTGTGATCTGAACAATATATGGCCCAGCAAATTGTTTCTCTCCTGCCTCTAACCAACATGTAGGAGTTCTGCACGATCGCCCATATAACATCTCATACGGCGGCATTCCGATACTGGAGTGATAAGAGTTGTTGTAAGCAAACTCAACCAAAGGTAGATGCGAATCCCAAGAACCCCCAAACTCTAACGCACATGTCCGAAGCATATCTTCTAAAGTCTGAATTGTTCTCTCTGATTGACCATCTGTCTGCGGATGATAAGCTGTACTCAGATTAACCCTAGATCCCAACTCTTGTTGTAATCTGTTCCAGAAGTTTGACACAAACCTCGAATCCCTATCTGACACGATAGACAAAGGAACTCCATGTCTAGATACAATCTCATCAATATATAGCTTGGCTAACTTACTCAAGTTTGCAGTCTCAGCAGTAGCAAGAAAGTGTGCACTCTTGGTTAATCTGTCAACAATAACCCATATCATATCGTTTCCCTTCTGAGTCTTTGGAAATTTCGTTACAAAATCCATTGTGATATGATCCCACTTCCATTCAGGTATTGATAATTGTCTCAAAGATCCATACGGCTTCTGGTGTTCGGCTTTCACTTGAGCACATATATGACATGACTCCACGAATCGAGCAACATCTAACTTCATAGTAGGCCACCAATAAAAGGTCTTCATACTATGATACATCTTAGTGCTACCAGGATGAACAGACATTCTGGATTTATGAGCTTCTGTCAAAATCAATTCCCGCAAATTACCAAACTTTGGCACCCAGACACGATTCTGAAACATCTTCAACCCACGTGAATCGGTTGATAACTCATGCTGTCTCTTAACCATCAATTCATCTTTCAGATTTTCTGCCTTCAGTGCTTCCAATTGTGCGGCCAACAACTGATCTATCAAATCTGACTTAATCTCTAATCGCATAAACTTTACTGTTTCTGCAGAACCTTTCCGACTAAGTGCATCAGCAACCACATTAGCTTTCCCGGGGTGATACTGAATATCGCAGTCATAATCTTTAATCAGCTCTAACCATCGGTGCTGTCTCATATTCAATTCCTTCTGTGTAAACACATACTGCAGACTCTTGTGATCAGTGCAAATCGTGCACTTTGTACCATACATATAATGTCTCCACAGCTTCAAGGCAAAGACCACTACTGCTAACTCTAAATCATGAGTAGGATAGTTCTTCTCGTTGGGTTTTAACTGTCTGGAAGCATAAGCTATCACCTTAACTCTTTGCATTAGTACACATCCTAACCCCGCATGTGAAGCATCACAGTAAACCACAAAATCTTCAGATCCTTCAGGCAACGCAAGAATAGGAGCCTAACACAGAAGTTGCTTCAAAGTCTGAAAAGCATTCTCCTGAGCCTCACTCCATTGAAACTGGACATCTTTTCTGGTTAGTTTAGTCAACGGAGCAGCAAGCTTCGAAAAGTCTTTAATGAACCTTCTGTTTACCTGCCAAACCAAGAAAACTCTTGATCTCTGTCGGTGTCTTAGGAGTGTTCCAATTCATTACAGCTTCTATCTTTGTCGAATCCACTTTAACACCATCTTCACATATCACATGACCCAGAAACTTGACTTCACGCAACCAAAATTCACACTTGGACAACTTGGCATACAGTTTGTGTTGCTTTAAAACTTCCAAAACTTGACGTAGATGTTGATCATGCTCATTTTCCGATTTAGAATACACCAGGATATCATCAATAAACACGATGACAAACTTATCCAGAAATGGTCGACACACCCGATTCATCAGATCCATGAACACTGCAGGAGCGTTAGTCAGACCGAACAGCATAACGAGAAACTCATAGTGACCATACCGCGTATGAAAAGATGTCTTCGGTATATCCTCTTCGGCCACTCTCACCTGATGGTATCCCGACCTCAAATCAATCTTCGAGAAGTACGAAGCTCCTTGAAGTTGATCGAACAAATCATCTATCCTTGGCAACGGATACTTATTCTTGACAGTCCTCTTATTCAAATCTCTGTAATCTATATATATACGCAGAGTCCCATCTTTCTTTGTCACAAACAATACCGGTGCACCCCAAGGCGAAGAGCTTGGACGAATAAACCCCTTGTCTAACAGTTCCTGTATCTGAGTCATCATCTCTCTGATCTCTGAAGGAGCTAATCGGTAAGGAGCTTTTGCAATACGTGTACTACCAGGTATCAGATCAATCTTATATTCAACATCACGCACTGGTGGAAACCCTGGCAAAACATCTGGAAATACCTCCGGATACTCCGAAACAACACGAACCTCAGTCACAGGCCGCTTCTCCTTCTTAACATCAATAGCATAGGCTAGAAAGGACGCACACCCTTTGGCTAAAGATTTTCTAGCCTTCATATACAAAATAATCGGAAGAGAGGATGGAGATCTATCCCCACGAGCCACGACATGCGACCCGTCAACCAGAGGAATAGTGATCAATTTCTTATGACACTGGATACTAGCCCTATGGTGACTCAACCAATCCATGCCTAATACTAAATCAAAACCAGGTATAGGCATCACCAAACAGTCTACAGGGAAACTAGCACCATCAATACTAATCTGAACTCCAGTCACAGAAGTGGTTACAGGTACTACATTACCATCAGCAATTTCTACTTCTAAAGGAGTATTATTCACAGAAGCAGGTAATTTCAACTTGTCACACAAAGTCATAGAAATAAATGACCTATTTGCACCAGAATCAAACAAAACACGTGCAGGCATAGAGTTAACTATGAACATACCGGTTATCACATCATCACTGCCAGTAGCTTCCTTGGCAGTCATCTTGAAAGCCATACCTTCAGCAGAAGGTACAGCCTTCCTCTTCTGACCTGCAGAAGACGATCCCCCGGTGATATTTACCCTTGCCCCAGTCCCCGCGATCTTCAACTTAGGACACGCACCAGCCCTGTGCCCCTCTTCTTTGTAGTTCCAGCAGACAAAGGTGTTGAACTTACATGCACCGATGTCATGACCTGTCTCACCACACCTCAAACATCTCCGTGTTTGCGGTGTGCACTGTCCGTTGTGATGAGATTTGCAACTATGACACCACGGCTTATTCTGAGAAAATCCTGATCCCTTGGACCTCTGATCTGATTTACCCTGTTGATTCTGCCCTTTTCCCTTACCTTGATTACCACTTGAACCTCCACCAAACTTGTTGAAAAACCCTCTGTTCATCTTCTCCTAATCTTTTGCATCAGACTCTTCAGATCTTCTCCTAAGGTGAATGCCTGGACAAGCGATGTCGCCAGACGAGTGTTACCCCGATATTCTGGTAACAAAGCTTTTACAAAATGTTGAACCTGAGAATGTTCATCAGGCACCCATTGTTTTGCAAACCTGAGAGTTACTTGAAACTTGCTGATCAACTCATCCACAGACATATTACTTGTCTGTGCCAAATCTAAGTACTTTCGCTGAATCTTGGCCATATTAAATGCATTACAATATTGCTCACAGAACTTATCCTGGAATTACACCCAGGTAATGGCATTTACAACATCTCGCGGTAGATGTGTAGTCAGAGTATCCTACCACGTCAGAGCTTGATCTTTTAACCGTCTCCTTGCAAACTTGACCCACTCAGCTTTCTCACAGTTGCAGGCTTCCAAAGCCTTTACAGTTTCTTTTAACTAGTTTAGGGTAACATTCGGGTTTGAACTTCCCGAATACTCAGGTGCTCCACACGCCACAAAATCTTTAAATTGACATTTGTTCCTAGTTTCTTGTTGAGGAAACCATGGAATAAAGAAGTTATGTTGTGGTGTTTGTTGTTGAGTAGACACTCCTTGTGGCAAAGGAATAAACGGAAAAGATCCATATGGAGTTGACACCGTACTCACAATAGCTGTAGTATAAACTGGTGGTGGTATCGGTTGAGTAACGGAAACTGTTAATGGAGGCATCTGAACCGAGGTGGTTGGTTGGGAAGACTGGGTTTGATTTAACTGTTGCTCCAGTTCAAGAATACGATCCCTCTGAGCCTGCAAAGTGTCTTCCAGCTGTAACACATAATCTTGGTTATCTGACTCTCCATGATGAGAAGTACCCGCTCTGTGCTGCTCATTCACAGCAGTAGATGAAACATTGTTATGCTGTCTTCCAGGGGACTGTGGGGTAAATACCGGGATCTAGTTGTTATCAGCCATAATCTGTTCTACACAACATCTCACCAGTTGTCAGATTATAACTCGTTAGTACCACATCATATTCTCTATAGCTACCTTACTAATTACCCACCCTGGAAATATTGGATTGATCAGAGCCTCAGTTCGAGTATTGCACAATTCAACAATGCAAATCCTCAAACCAGGGCTCTGATACCAAATTGTAACACTGTATTTTCTAAAACACAACTTTGTAATAAGCGCGGAAGCTAATAACATAATTACATATATATAATAATGTAAATACGACTTTGCTGATTATCTTTACAAAACTACCACAGTGTTACTAATAAAAACAGGCTCTGTACAAAACATTTTCAATATCAGAGTTATGATCAGTCCCAAAATTCCAGTTTCATCTCTTTAATCCACATACCAGGTTTAACCTGTAAAAGATTACAACAGTAGGGGATTAGCACAAAGCTAAGTGAGAGAATAGATATCACAAACATACAAGGCATAAAGCCCAAACCAACAATGCTCAAGCAAACAAGAGAACCGGCGGTCTTGCGAGACCTTCAACCAAATGCCGGCCAAAGCAAAGGTTTACCGATAGCCTAGTTACCACAGACAACAATAATAGTACTTCTTGATTACAACAAATGCCCATCAAGACAAATACTACTATTGTTTATCTCTAAACATAGGCCCAGCAGAAAAACAACCGCCAAGCTGATTTCCACTACAACATCATGTATATACAGAACAAGAGATAAAATCTCAAAGAGCAATAATCAGGTGATATATCTTATACATCCAAGATATATATCCACTCACCGATATCTTCAAAAGTTCAGGTAACTCAGTCTATTCTCAACTACTGAGTCTTGTCTCCGCCTGAACAAACAACTAAACTTCAGTATTTGGTTAATCAATACACAATAAGCACAATACTATAATCAAACACATATGTACATACAATCACAAGTACATATCAACTCATGTATATACAATCAATACACACAATTCACTATTACTCTTTACTTCTTGTAATTTTGTGAATTCATCCAACTCCTTAGCTTAGGTATTTCAAACATTCCTTTCATAAGCCAAGGCTACAAGTTCATGTTTATCTTCCAGTCATTCAAGAGTTGATATTTCATAACACAACATTCACCAATTCCGAGCATAGGTACTGTTTGAATTCCGATTGTGTCCAAATCCGATAAGATCAAATCCGATATGACCAAATCCGATGTAACCAATTCCGAGATAAGGTCAAATCCGATAAAACATGAAATCCGATGAACCAATTCCGAGCAAAGGCAAATACCGAAAAAAGTCACAATCCGAGAAAAGAGAATCCCGAGAATAGGAATACCGATAAACATACAATCCGATAAGATTTAAAATCCGATAACATTAATTCCGAGAATTACATAAATCCGAGAAACATTCAATCCCGAGAGAATCCAAATCCAGTAGTATCGGAATCCGAGTAAAAGGATAATCTGATAAAACTAAAGCAACAGTCCAATTCTCTCGGATTCTTAGCAAATCCGATAGTTTCTTATCGGTTTTACACCAAATCCGACAAAAGCTAAGGCAAACAGTTTAACAGTTCTCGGTTTTCAATAAATTCCGATAGATTTATAGGTTTCTACTAATTCCGATGGATTCATACATGAATTCCGATACATTCATACTCAAGAATACCGATACATTCAAAATCATGCATAACATCAAATTTCAATCTGATTTCATACATGCAACTTATCTATGGTTTCCAGAACTGAATTCTAAACATGTATTGTTCATATTAACATCAAATACTAACAAACATGCATCCTAAATCACGAATTCATCATACATTTCATTCAATCGGATTTTACATAAAAAATTATTTAAATCAGAAATTAATCAACAATTATCATATGATTCTGAATTCTAACCTCAGTGATGATTCAAGATACTTCAGAAGTCAATTGCACAATTTAGATCAACAAAATCCAATTCTTTTTTTCTTCTTTGTTCTCTCGGTCGAAGACACACAAACACACACAACACCTTTCTATTTTACATGTAAAATGGCAATTAGGAGGTGACTAGATGCGTTAAGGTGTCCAAAACCGACACCTCAACCTCCACTAACAATAATTTAATTTAAATTATTATTTTACTCACAATTTAATTAATTAAATTAATTAAACACATAAATCAAATAATCAACCAATTAATTAAAGTAATTCAACTTAATTACCTTAATCCTACTAGGCCGGTAATGAGGGTGTTACAGACCTTGCCACTTGTCTTGTTACAGCAGCTTTGAACACACCATTTGCAGGGACTCGAAGAACTTCCCTTAGCCGCTGCACAGTAATGACAACTGTTCTATCTCCATTTAGAACAGTGACAGTGATCTCTCCCGTGTTCTGGTTGTAAGTGCAAGTATACCAAAACTCCATTAGGTGTTGTGGAACGATGTGGAGTGGTGCTCCTGAAAAAGTGAATGCCAAGGGGCATTTTCTAATGTAGTCCACCCATACTTCGTATCCTCAGCCTTGTTTCCTCTCTGGAATTTCATTCGAATCAACGACACACCATTGTTCTTCATCTGAGCACCTCTAACCATTCTATCACCAAGAATAAGAAGGGTTCCATCCATTTTGAATCGGATTAAGTTGAACGATTGACACTGAGTTAATCATATACGCCCTGAGCGATTAGGGTTTTGAAGCTGAACGGTTGAATGCACTAAGCAAGAGAGGTGTTTGTGAAAGGTATTTGAGGGTATGAGAAGTTTAGAAGTGAGAATTGTAAGCGTAAACTTCTAAAAATCGGTTATGGGCGTTATATATACCTTTCTGAGGAGAGAGAAAAGTTACCGTTGGAAATCCCTTTTTATCTGTTATACGTAACAAACTTACGGCGCACTGTAACAGTAATCGAAATGAGACTTATCATCTCCCAACGGTTAATTTTGTAAATTAATATTATTGACTTACAACAATATTATTTACACTGTTTTATTACACCGATACATAATCGGTATAAAACATGATTTGAGACCGACCCAAATACACAATGACTCATGAATTAATAACACATAGTAATTAATACATGGTTTGGACACACCAAGCTGAGTAAACTTATCACTCAGTGTAAGTCAAGCACTCAGCTTGATTTGAACACTCAGCTTGAGTAGAGCACACAGCTCAGGCTCAATGACACTTAGTCATTTTATTCGAGACGTACTCGAACTTATATTTTAACCACACTTAGCAGTTAAAACATGTTTGGAATGCACCAAACTTGTGAACTCATTATTCAGCTTGACAAGGTATTCAGTTTATGAAAACTTATTTATAAATTGTGCACTCAGCTTAAGACACTTAGTCACTATCAAACTGAAACTCAAATTCTAGACACTTAGCTAGGGGTTGAGCATACCCAATTCACTTAGCAGATACATAAACCACTTTTCATCAAGTAGTTTTGTAAAGATATTTGCCAATTGGTCATCAGTAGAGATAAATTTGATGTCAACTTTACCTTTTTCCACGATGTCCCTGATGAAGTGATGTCTAATTTCAATATGCTTGGTTCTTGAGTCGAAAACTGGATTGTAAGTGATGGCACTAGCACTTTGGTTATCACTGAAGATAGGATTTTTCCTAAAATTCATACCAAAGTCTTGAAGCTGATGTTGCATCCACAAGATTTGAGCACAAAAGCTTCCTGCTGCAACATACTCAGCTTCAGCAGTTGAAGTAGCCACTGAGTTCTGTTTCTTACTAGTCCAACTTACTAACTTCCCTTCAAGCATTTGACATCCTCATGTTGTTGATTTTCTATCTAACTTACACCCAGCATAGTCAGCATCTGAATAACCAACTAAAGATCCTTTTCACAGCTTGAAGATGTGATTCCTTAGGATCTGCCTGATCTCTTGCACAAACACATGTAGCAAACATGATATTAGGTCTACTAGCTGTCAAATAGAGTAGTGAACCTATCATTCCTCTATAGGTAGACTGACATACAAACTTACCATCTGAGTATTTGCTCAGCTTGACAGCTGGTGACATGGGTGTTTTCATGGTTGAACTTGAATCAAAACCATATTTCTTTATCAAATCAAGAACATACTTGCTTTAATTAATGAATATTCCATCAGGCTTTTGTTGAATCTGCAAGCCTAGGAAATATGTCATTTCACTCATCATACTCATCTTGTACCCTTTTGTCGTAATTTTGGAGAACCATTCACATAGAGATTCATTTGTAGAACCAAAAATAATGTCATCCACATAAATTTGTACAAGAATCACCTGTCCTTTACTCTTTTTAATAAAGAGTGTCTTATCTATACTACCTCCGGTGAAGTCCATTGATAGTAAATAGTTAGACAGGGTATCATACCAAGCTCTTGGAGCTTGTTTAAGACCATACAAAGCCTTGTCTAACTTATAGACATGATGTGGAAACTTTGAACTAACAAAGCCAGGAGGTTGTTTCACATAGACTTCCTCCTGATGTTTTCCATTTAGGAAAGCACTCTTCACATACATTTGATAGACTTTGAAGTCTTTATATGCTGCATAAGCCAAGAACAGCCTTATGGCTTCAATTCTAGCAACAGGGGCAAAGGTCTCATCATAATCGATTCCTTTGTCTTGTTTATACCCTTGTGCCACCAGCCTGGCTTTGTTCCTAACAATCACTCCATCCTTGTCCATTTTGTTTCTAAAGACCCACTTAGTGCCTATAATTGTATGATCTTTGGGGGCTGGGACAAGACTCCAGACCTTGTTTCTCTCAAACCCATTTAATTCCTCTTGCATAGCTTCAATCCAATCTTCATCCTCTAAGGCTTATTCAGTCTTCTTTGGTTCCATTTGAGATAGGAAACCAAATTAAGCAGCATAGTTTGTTGTTGCCTTCGATCTTGTCATTACTCTTTCTTGAACATTACCAATTATTTGATCTTAAGGATGATCTTTGAGGAATTTAAATATTGTAGTAGGAGAATGTGGTTCTGGATCTGAGTGATATTTAGAGTTTTGAAGTGAACTTATATCCTCAGTCTCAATTGCAGCATTGTCATCAAACTGTTGATCACCAAGATCTTCAGTCTGAATAATCCCAGCTCCAAAGGGATTGACGAACTCATCATCTTTCTCAGCTTGAGAGTCCCTTGGAGGTTGTGATGATTTCTTTGATGGACACACATCATCATCACTGTCATCATCCATGACATACATAGGATTTGACATATTGGTTTCCTCAAGCTTTTCAAGCTCCCCCAGACTGACCAAGTCAGCTTGTCTTTTATCAGCTTGATCAAAACTGTCTTCATCAAATGAGACATGAATTGATTCTTCTATAGCCTTTCTCCTTGTGTTATACACTCTGTAAGATTTGGGGATTGAGGAATAACCAACAAAGATTCCAGGATCAGCTTTAGGTTCCAACTTATGGAGCTGATCTCTTTGATTCAGCACATATCATTTTGAACCAAAGACATGGAAGTAACCTATATTGGGCTTTCTTGATTTATACATCTCATATGCTGTTTTGCCATGTCTTTTAACAATAATTGACCTATTCTGGGTATAGCATGTTGTACTTACAGCTTCATCCCAGAAATAGAGTTTCAATCCTGCCTCACATAGCATTATTCTTGCAGCCTCAATTAAGGTTCTATTTCTCCTTTCAGCAACTCCATTTTGTTGAGGAGTTCTGACTGAGGAGAAATTTTGTAATATTCCTTTTTGTTCACAAAATCCTTCTAGGGTTGAGTTTCTGAACTCAGTCCCATGATCACTTCTGAGTTGCTTAACAGACTTACCTTTTTGCAACTCTTCCTGTTTGATCAAACTTATCATCTCCAGGGCAGCTTCACTTTTGGCTTTAAGGAATATTACCCAGGTGAATCGTGAGAAATCATCTACTATCACTAGTGTGTACATCTTGCCACTTAGGCTTGGTGTACTTATTGGATATGCAACATATGCAGTAGGTCTGTTATTGAAAAATTTTGCTTTGATTTGAAAGACCCTTTGTGATGTTTCCCCTGTTCACAAGCTGAACACAATTTGTCCTTGACAAATGTGATCTTTGGCAATCCAGAGACTAATCTTTGTTTGATAGCATATTTATGTTCTTGAATTTTAAATGTGATAATCTTTTATGCCACAGCTAACTCAGCTTAGGAACAGATTGGGAATATAAGCAGGTTTCAGTATAGGGATCGGCAGAATTAAGATCAAGTAGATACACATATCTTTCTCTTTTTGCTATTAATACATGCTTACCCTTAGCATTATATATAATCCCTACTTTCTTCCTAAAAGTAACAATATTGTCTTCATCACACAATTGGCTGATACTTTTCAGATTGTGTTTAAGACCTTTAACATATGCAACTTTCTGAAAAGTCACCTTGCCAGCATGCATCTTCCCATATCCTTTGGTTCTTCCATGGGAGTTATCACCAAATGTTACTTTAGGACCTTCATCTTCCTGAAAATCACTAAGAAGTCCTTTCCACCCAGTCATGTGCCTTGAACATCCACTATCCAAATACCATTTACTTGAACCCTGCACATGATAAGAAAACTAAACACATTAGTTTTGTTTGGGAACCCACTTCATAATAGGTTTAGATGATGAGTACATACCAGCTTCATCTTGTGGAACTGACTGGTCAGCTTGAGCAGGTGCTGAGTCCTGTGTAGGCTAATCAGCTTGTTCCTTTTCAGGCCTTAAGATTTCAATTTCATAGTCCTTGGCCTCATGTCCTCTACCTCTGCACTTGTAGCATCTTCTTCTACCAATGACTACAGGAGATAGATCATTCGATAATCCTTTAGGGAACTTATCCTCGGTTTTAGGATTATTGGTGGTGGATAACTTCTCAACTTTCTTGGCAAGTTGATTCACCTAATCCTCATTGACTTTGGACTTACCTTTGTCAGATCTAGGTTTATTATCCTTTTTATTATAAGATTGACCAACAAGCTTCTTTTCGATGACTTTGGAGTTACCATTGTCATGTTTTCTGGACTTACCAGTTTCAACAGTCTTGGACTTACCACTGTTGAGCTCTTTGGACTTACTAATGTCAACAACTTTGGACTTACCATAGTTGTGATATGACCTCTGACTTACAGTGGTCTTCCTATTATTGTAACTTCTCTTTGAGCCAGATAGAGAGTGTTGTCTTTTAAAAGGATTTGGATTAAGCCTTTTTGTGACATAAGTTCTTTGAATAGGCTGAGTGCCTAATCTGTCCAGCACAGACTTACTGTGTTGTTTAGATGTTGAACACTCATTTCCATGATCTTTTGCCTTTACAAACATATTGTATTTAAGGTTTTGACCATATTTCTTTTCTGAGGCTGACTTCTGAGACTCAATCAGTTGTCTATCTTCCTCAGAATCTGTACTTGCTATCTCATCATCATCATCTACAAAAGCTGCGGATTGATAGTCACCTCTAAGTACAGCTTGTACATGTTTAGGAATTTGTTGGTTGATGCACTTTTCAGCAAGCCTTGATGAATTACACCATGATTCAGTGACCTTTTGAAGTTGGTCAGCTTTATCCTTGGCTTCCTGAAGTTCTTCACTTAGAAGTTTATTAATGTGTCTTTGACATTCAAGATCACATTGTGCCTTCTTACCAATATCAATGAGAGATTGATTTTCCTTAATCTCATTTTTCAGTTTAGCTATCTCAGCTTTGAGGTCATTTTGAGACTTAAGGCTGGTCTTGAAATCATTTAGCAGATAATTGAATGCAAGACCTTTTTCTTCATCGGTGTAAGAGTTGAAATTACTAACCTTGTATATGGAAAAAGGATCCCAGTCACTAAGTTTGTTGTTTTCCTCAGCTTCCTTCATGTCAGCTTCAAAAGTTGATTCAAACAGACCGTAATCAACTTCATCTAATTCAAACTCTTCATCTTCTTGAGCTATCAGACATTTATCATCATCAACTGAGGTAGATGATTCTGTATCCCAAGTTTCAGCATATAGTCCTTTTGCATTGGGCTTGTCTTCAGGCTTTCCTTTCTTGAGCTGAGTATATTTCTTCTTATACTTATCAGCTCTGTAAGTATTCTTATCAGCTACTGAAGCTGATTCATCCTTCCTTGATCTGTACTCAGCAGCAATATGTCCCATCCTCTGACAGTTAAAGCACACAACTATCTTGGGATCAAAAGAACTCTTTCCTTTGCCCCTGCCAGATCTTCCTCTTCCCCTTTGAGCTCTTCTCAACCGTCTTGCTAGCATGGCCATTTGCTCAGTGATTGTCTAAACATCATCAGCATCACTTCAGTCTGAGTCTGAGTCTAAGTCTGAGTCTGAGTGGTCATTTTGAGAGTCTGACTCGGTCTCAGATTCAAGAACTAAAGCTTTTGAACTTTTCTTCTTATTCTGTGCAACTAATGCAACATTAGTTTTATCAAAAGAATCCTTCAGTTGTTGTTGAGAAGTTCTCTTGTGCTCTGTGATCTGTTCATGATTGAGCAAGAACCCATATATGGACTGTAGGTTATACATATGTAATGTTCCTCCAGCCCTTAGTGCTGTAGTTACTTCATTGAACTTTTCTGGTAACACATCCAGAAATTTTAGCACGAGTTCGGCTTCATTCTTTTTAATGCCTACACCTAGTAGGTCATTAATCAAGCAGTGAAACCTGGTAAACACATCAGCCAAGGTTTCATTCTTCTTAGAGAATAATTTTTCATAGGATCTGTTCAAATGATTCTTCTGCTGCTGCTTGACCAGATCTGTGCCCTCATATGTAATACTCAAAGTATCCCAGATCTCTTTTGCAGATTGACACCCAGTCACAGTATGCAAGATCTCATTAGTCAGGGCATTAGACAGAACACTCTTTGCCTTGTCATCGAGAGAATATAGTTTCCAATCTTCTTCAGTCCAGGATGCAACAAGCTTCTTTACTTCCTTTTTAGTTTTGTCAGTAGACGTATCACTGACAACAGCAGGAATATTGGGGATGATTGGTCCTTTGGTGATGACATCGTACATAAGATTGTCAATAGACTTGAATAAAAGCATGGCTCTGAATTTCCACATAGGATAATCAGATCCATCGAATATGGGACAGCCCTTAGCAGACATCTGAGGAAAGTTTCATGAATTGTTGCTTGTCGACATTGTATACTTTCTCAGAATCTTGAACTTTCAACTTATGAAATCGTTCAGCCTGCTCTGATACCGGTTGTTGGTCCCTTGGTGAGAAGATCAACAAGCAAGTAATGTGTAGAAGGGGGGTTGAATACACTTTCTGCGGAAAAATTGAACAAATCAATAAAAAGTGTTAACACACATCAAACCACAAACAATCGAATGCTTTGCTTTCATTAATAAGAAGATAAATACAGGAACAATCAAGTAAGCAACACTTGATAAGTAAACACTTAATGTAAATCAAATCTATCAATCTCTCAAACTTTGCTATCTATAATCAACTTATGATTATAGATACAGGACGACTCTCTAAACAGGATTTAATCACAAATTGAATACTTACCAACTTCACAACAAACGTGAAGATTCGAACACACGAACAATTTGTCAATCTGTGAGTTTCTTAATCACGTTGAACTTACAAACAGTGAATCAAGATTCGTAACACATACGATCAATAGGTTGAGGTGAATTGAGTTTGGCTCTGTAACTCGTTGAGTAATCGCCGTACCTCTAAACTTATCAGATGATAAGTACTTATAATCCTGTTCCTACGGATCCTAACAAACTAGAACTAATCCTAATCTGCTAAGAAACTAACGGATAATCCGGAATCTTGAATCTTGAATCTTCTTATCTTGAGTCTTTAATCTTCAATCTTGATTCTGGAATATTCTTATCCTTGCCGTAGATATAGAGAGATTAAAGGAATTTAAAACATATTTAAATTCTCTTAAACTGACTTCTTTTAGTCGGACTGAGTTACACAGCTTGAAACTCATCAAGCTGAGTTCTTCGAGAACAAACCCGAAATCAAACATGTACTAACACGTATAATGACAAACTCATCCTTAGAAGTCATAAGAGTTAGCTAGAACTTAGTTAGCAACTCTGTTGAGCTGACTCGGTATATAAGCTGAGTCACTCAGCTCGAAACGCATCAAGCTGAATACTCAACCTATATCTTAGGTGACACACACAGCTTATCAAACACATTGATAATCTAACTAAGATATAGTCTAAGCTGATCAAACATACGCTCAGCTTATATTCAGCTTATGCTCAGTCTGAAACACTTTAAGTGCTCAGTCTGATCAAGCTTCATAATTTTGTTTAAGTTATTTAGAACATATCTTACAAACTTAACTTTGTCTCATCAAATATGGAAGTTTCATGTAAAATACATGAGAGTAAGAATCGAACCCAGGGCCTTGCGTGAACCATTCTACTTGTTTACCAACACGCCAAGTATTCCTCTATGTTTGTTTTCAGCATACAAATTATTTAATATGATCATGCACAAGAAGACAAAAATGTACTATTCATTTTTCCTAAAAATTGTTAGTATTTATAATATAGCACCAATGTATTCCAAGAGATCCCATAGGAGCTTGTAGCCCACACATTTCAAAATATCAACTTATAGGTAAAAAATACATTTTCTAGGTTAACACAACTATCAACACATTTTCTAGGTTAACACTACTATCTTGTATCAGCATTTTGGGATATTAAATATTTGATTTTGCTTCTGGACTCGTTTTAAAATTTTAAGTAGACTTATAGAGATTTCTAACCGTTTATAATACACCTTAAAAGGATTAACAGTTGATTTTATATGATTTTTATAAAATAGACCTGGATCTTCCAATTTGAACAACTATCAAGTTACGGATTTTAGCCTAAAACTTCCAGTTTTCCAACCTAGCATGAGTCTAACTTGTACCAAACTCAAAATTTAGTTTTTTTATGTATTCAAAGATCATTTATAGCATGCTTAAACAATCAAATTGGTACCAAGCAACAAAACCTCAAGTTAAACCCTAAATCATATGTTCTTAAGCTATTTAAACCCAAACTCAATTTTAACCTAACAATCAAGCTTATTATTGTGATTATATATGTAAATTGGACCAAAATACATACGAATCAATACCAAACTTACTTGAGATACTAATTTGCAGGTCTTATGAATGAAACATTCAAAACAAACACCACCACAAGTGTTCTTAATTAAGCCTCAAATGTTAAAGATCTTCAAGAAGTTGTTACATGCAACCATAGTTTGTGCAAAAACACAATAAAATCTTCAAGAGTTCAGCGCTCTCACACACTCTCTCTAAATTTACAGGACCAAATGAGAGAAATGAGGTGTTTTACCCCTATTAAATGGTAAAGTGTGTAGATTTGCACCATATGTCCCTATAGTTTAGGTAGTTGTCAAAGTAACCTCAAACTATATCTAGGTTGCCATACTTGTTAGTCATTTATGTATTAATTTAATAAAAAAGAATTCCAACCTAATGGAATAAATAATTGATACCCCAAATTATATAATATCATGAAACCATTTATCAAATCAATTATTCTAAACTACAACTACACCCCGAGATGGGATGTTACAATATTACAACCTGCAAATGAAGCTTCTGCTACTCAAACCAAATTCAACCCAAACCAACCAAAATTGTTCCAAATTGATTACATTTCTTGTAGTCATTTGACATCATTCAACACAAACTATCATCAAGATTACTACCACATCATTTAAATCATCAATTTTACCTGAACTCACTTTTGACCTATCCAAATGGGTCTTTGACCTAATTTTGATATTATTTGATTCAATTATCTTTATGTGAGCTTCAATTCTATAGAAAACAGATGACAACCATATCCAAAACTCAATTTGGTGTTATTGGTGTCTCACTGACACACATAGGTTGGTATCACTGCAGATGAAGTACGAGCCTATTGGGTCACACTTTACGTTTCAATCTCGACAGCCCTAGGCAACAGGAGCCGGTCAAAATGGTCAAAACTGGTTTGACCTAAGCTTCACGACCATGAAGGATGCTTCACGGGTCGTGAAGCAGTTCACCTCCACGAATACCAAAAGGACGACACGGGTTGTGATACCTTTGGGCTTCACGGCTTGTGAACTGCCCGTGAGGGACCGTGAAGTAAGAAAATGAAGTGACACTTGTTTTTATTGGACCATTCTCATAGGCCAATGCATGGTGGCACTATGACCGGCCAAGAGGAGTCCAGGAGGCATTTTAGGAGTTTATAAAATATACCTCTCTTATCTCATTTGTCTCTATTGGTGAATTTGGTGCAAGACAAGAACTTTGTACATATTTCATACAAAGTGAGTAGTGAGACATCAAATTGGGGTTATTCTTCTTGTTCTACAAAGGATATTTGTGAGTTCAAGGAGGTTGCTAGAACATAGAGGTTGAAGACTACCTTGGTGTGGACTTGCATTAGGGTTTTTGGGCCATTTGTCTCAATCTACATACATCCCTCTTGTTCGAGCCGATTTCTTGTACATTAGAGGGTATATCTTCTTCTTCCTTGTTCTTTTATTTGGTTCTATGTTCATTTTTCAAACGTACACCACCATTAGAATACATATGAGGCTTGTTTTGTCAATGCATGTACTTTTCTCATGGCTTCCGTTACGTGTTTTTCTTTTCATAGTATTCCAACAACACCATCCATCCATACTTGACTATTTAAAACCCAAGACGACCTACATATAAGATAAACACTACCTTTAATGTTTTTCTCTTGATATTGTGACTGCTAATCCAATCTTGATTAATGATATCATTGAACAATCTTTACTATAATTCTGCCATGTTTCCTCCTTTTCTTCCAAAGAATTACAAAGAGAAGAATGTGTTGATATCTCTTATATTATACATTTTATCTTATAGATTTCCGTGCATTTGAACTAATTTTTGCATTGAAAATTAAATTTTTTGCTTCTTAATCATTTATGTCTCAACATGCATATATTTAAGTGACATAAGAACAAGAAATAGAACTAAACCAATGAAATTGAAAAGAAAAATCCAAATTGAAACATCAAAGAGGAGGTGGACTTTTTAAAACCATACCTATTCTTCGCCATAGTTTTCTCTTCTACGGTTGTAGAATGTACTGAAGACAAAATTTCAGATGTTAGAAATCAGAAGTTGGATATTAGAAGCTCGAAAGTCAAAAGATTAAGCTTCAGGTCACGTTTTCAGAGAAAGTGAAGTTACGGGAGCTACAGTCAGTTCAGGTTCAGATTTAGGAACTGGTTCATAATGCACACGTTAAGATTCATAAAAGGCTATTCCTGAACCAAGTTCATGTTAGGGTGAAACCCCTTGTACGGTCATAAGATCCCTTTACGACTATAGGAAGTCCATCGCCTACAAGTTGCCCCACTTGCACCCGTGAAGAATCTTGTTAGACCAACTAATCAAATTACAAAGTTATAAGCCCGCATTATAAATGTGGGCTTCTATTTTAGGTTTTATTTGATCATCATTTCATCTAATTAGACTTAAAAATGAACTTTATAATTTTAGTATTTGAGCAATTACACATATATTCAACATGCAAAATTTCTGGTTAGCTTGAGCAATTAGAATAGTCATCAAATCCCTTTTTGACGTCACCAAGTCAAAAAGTTCAAAGCCTTCAATCCACATACCTGCGAGTCAAACTCAAAGCCCAAATTATCCTAATTAAGCATTTCAAATTTTCCATACGAGTGACAATTGAGCTACCAATACATTTAAAATGACAATAAAGCTTCAGTAGACTTAGTTATCTTCCTTAGGTTCGTCTAATTAGATTCAACTTTTGCCATTCCGTGGAAAAATATTCAAAGTTCTACCTCCATAACTCTGCAAAACTATAAGAATGTCTCAAAGATGTATCAAATTCAGTAAATTATAAACCGGAAAGCAGAACACTTCTTCAAGAAGGTAGTGACAAGGTTCATTTGGTTAAAAGAACATGAATCTATCCAACCATGTATGCTTCATGATGGATTTTTGTATGAAAAACTCAAGTTTTCAGGGGTGTTCTTCTTTTCTGTTTTGCCAAGAACGTAGGACACATATATATATATACACAATATTCATAAAACAGTTACTTAACTGATTAACCATGTTAACGGCCAAAAAACCGAATTTATTTTAATAAAATGAAAAATTAATTCGGAATTCTC
Source organism: Pulicaria dysenterica (assembly GCA_947179395.2). Taxonomy (NCBI): domain Eukaryota; kingdom Viridiplantae; phylum Streptophyta; class Magnoliopsida; order Asterales; family Asteraceae; genus Pulicaria; species Pulicaria dysenterica. Next base: position 49,291,380 of record OX359294.1, on the reverse strand, counting down.
ACATAGGCCAAATATCACGGTTTCATCTTGCTTGACCCAATTGCACTGTTTTGAAAACTGGTCCGGACCGGCCGGTTGAATTATGAACCGTGATTAAATCTAGTTCAAAAGTAGCGACTAAACCGGGCAACTGTGAACCAGGCGGTTTCACTAAAACCGGAATATAACCGCTTAATCGAAGGGATGGGGTAGAGAGTCGGATCCTCAACTAGCTCCAAGGTCCGCGTTTTTTTAATTTGGAGCCTAATGTAACAGCAGTGAATCAAACACAACATTAACATATATAAAATATGTAATTACTCAGATAGATCTATGCTGAAATATAACAACAATAAAACACTTAGTTGTTTCGAGGTTTCGAGGATTTCAGTTCGGTTGATTGAGGCCTGCCACTGCTGTCTCCTAAGACAATAAATACGCGGGTATGCATATGCCTTGAGGATACAACAATCAATTCGGGTTAAAAGAACTCGAATCTATCGAACCATGTATGCTTAATGATGGATTTTTGTATGAAAAACTCAAGTTTTCAGGCGTGTTCTTCTTTTATGTTTTGCCCAGAACGTAACGTAGGACACACACACACACACACACACATATATATATATATACACACACACACACACAATAATCAGAAAACAATTATTTAACTGTTAACCATGTTAACCACCAAAAAACCGAATTTATTTTAATAAAATAAAAAATTAATTCGGAATTTTCACATAGGCCAAATATCACGGTTTCATCTTGCTTGACCCAATTGCACTGTTTAAAAACCAGACTAGACCGGCCGGTTGAACCGGTTCAACCGTGAGCCGTGATTAAATCCGATTCAAAAGTAGCGACTAAACCGGGCATCTGTGAACCGGGCAGTTTCACTAAAATTGGAATAAAACCGCTGAACCGGAGCAACCCGCATCGAACCGGCCTTTACTAAAGCTTTTTAACTAAAATCAAAAGATGATGGGAGACATAAATATAGGCAAGGACATCCTTCGATTTGTTTCTTAAAAGCAATGTGGGATCGTAATATATATATATATATATATATATATATATATATATATATATATATATATATCGATAGATATGGAGATCTCCTTGTTTTGCCTCAGTTAGCGATGTGGGATATAATTTTCATTTGTTTTCTTCCTTGATACTTAAAAGTCCATATTTTTTGTATCTAGGTACTTTTATAGTATTCAAATTAATAAGTATATCATCCGGTTTTTTAATACGGTTAGACCGGTTGGACCGATGAACCATTATGACGTCCGGTTCAATGACCTGACCGATTTTAAAAACCATGCTCAATTGTCAAACACATAAGAAGACATATAAATAGTCAACTGGTTTCATGTGTATCTGTTTGTATCTTCCTATGTGGGACAAAAAATCACCTAATTGAGTGCCACATCATATTTAAACCTTATCTAATTACATTGAATTTCAAATTTGAAGCTTAATTACACATGCCACGTAGGATTTTCAAGTTCTTAAGTTATATAGGAATAGATCACCGCCTCTTTCTATGACCATGTTAGAAAGTACATACCAACTCTATAAATTTTGCTTTTCTAGAAAGACATAAAGGTCCAAATTTTCTTAGTCTTTTTACACTTCCAAAAGCTTAAATGCCCTACTTTCATCCCCAAAATCATGGATGGGTGATCCTTGGTGCATGATCATGTTGAATCCTAATTTGGTGTATGATTTGGGTTTGTCTATTTAAATTGATTCATTTGTATTTAAGAATATTAGCTAAATGCATGTATATTTCAACATGTATGTTCATACTAGTTTTGTTGCTAGAAATCTGTGGTTATTATCATGTTCATGCTTGGTAGCTATATTTGGGATACTTATCTTGGACCATAGCGGTATTGGTCTGATGTGTAGAAATTTTTATCAAGTATATGGCTTTATGCTTTCATTTGAAAAGATTAAGTGTTTGGTGTAATTTGTCCTGTTGCTTGATGACTTATGATTTGAAATTATGTATTTTATCTCCATTATGCTTAATAGAACAAGTTAAGTTGGTTTATGTGTGTTTATCGCATTAACTTTCCAAAAGCTTGTATAAGTAGGTAACCTTAATAGGAGTATATTCTACCTTAGTAGCCGATCAATTAGGTAACCTTAATAGGAGCTTAATTTCCTTGTTTAAATGGAGATATAATGTTCTTTATGAATATGAGGTAGTTAACATGTGTCTATAGTGTTGACTTTCCAAAGGGTTGTTATTTGTGCATTATAATTAATATTTAATAATTTCATAATAACATATACATGTTACATGTGCTTTGAGCATCAGAATATGAATGAGTAGCTTCTTGCTTTGAATCTCCTCCTATTGCATGTTCATGTGACTTTATCTTTACTATTCTCTTACTGTTTGTTGTAGTTCTGTACTTTAGATCTCTTCCATGCCTTGTTGCCAACTAGATAATAGTGATGATTGATTATTAAGAGCCTTTGTTCTAGTGGATCTAACCCCGAATTACCAAGTATTTACCACATATGACACGCGACGGACCTAAAAGAAGTAAACAACAACGGGTTAAGCATAAAACTTTGTGAGCACACAACACTCGTACATTATATCAGAACACACATCCACAGATAATGCACATCATATTTGTCGTCTTGGTCGGACGAGATACAAACACACTGTCGATATATGTAATTCGAAACTACACCAAAACACCACCAAAATTCGAAATTCGATATCCTACGGGTTTCTATCGCTAAATGGCTAAATCTTTTTTAAACAGACAGATTATTATCATCATATAAGGGGGTTAAAACCCAAAATAGCTCTCGGCTTGAGTTTTTACGCAAGAACAGGGACTCCGACTTAAAACTCGATCATAACATCATTCTTCTGATGGTTTTATGTTACCAATCAACATTGAAAAGCTTCTATTTCCAAATAATCTAACATAATCATCATATCTTAGTTTGAATAAGAAAAACAAACCATTCACTATTGTCTCTTGGTCTCGGTCGAGACCCTCAAGAAAAGGGACTTAAAAACCTACCAAACACCTCATATTTAGCTCTATAGTTACTGGAACATGTAGAAGAAATCATGCTGCAAGGTTAGCAATTCCATACCTGAAATGTTCTTTTGAAATGCTTAGATAAATCTTGCTTCTTCCTTCTTCCTTCTCCTTGCAAGATATCAAGCACACTCTCACTCTCTCTCTCTCTCTCTCTCTCTCTCTCTCTCTCTCTCTCTCTTTGTGAATTCAAGATCAATGCAACAATGTTTGTGTATGGGGCAATACCCTAATTCAACATATCTCTCTTGGGCCAACCCATTCATATCATAATTTTTTTAGCCTAACCACTTCAAACACCCTTGAGCCCATACATCTAACTATGAAGTTAGCCCTCTCAAGCCCCCAAATAAATGTCCAATAATAAATAAACCCAAATCCTCAACTCTTGGAATCAACAAATAAAATTCTAACATTCACAACTCGTTTTACATCATTGAAACTAATTACATTCGAAAATGAGTATTACACATATGAATTATGTAGAAATATGAAAATAAACCGCACTTGAAGGTTCGTCTTTATTAAACTAAAATCTTCATCTTTTGTGTTTCCACATTATGGTTTTTATTTCAATTTTTTTATTATGGTTATGTTGTTGAATCAAACCCAAATGAATTATTTAGAAATAAGGAAATCTACATGAAATCATTTGCAACTTTATTATGTTTATACGGAAACCATAAAGTATGATCTTTTGTATATGTTAGATTTTTCTTGCTATGAATAGTCATTTTTGTTGGTTGCTAGAAGTCGTTAATCCAAACATAACTAAGGTAGCAATACTAGTAAGCAACAAAGTCTCTAAAGAAGTTCTCATATAGTTTCTACAAGTATAGTATGATTAAAGGTCATGCCATCAAATATTTCTGAAACTAAAGAACATCTTATATAGAGAAAAAGAGAAGTAAAAGGAAATTGTTAAATAATAATTTATAATTGTTATTAATGTATAGTGTAGGCCATTTGTGTAAATCTAGTGCATTATATATTCTGATTGATGAATGCAATACGCCCTTAAGGGTTTCCACAATACGTAGCATGGTATCGAGCCTACCTTAAACCTCGATTTGGTTTCTTTTTTTCGATCCACTGATCGCCCGCGCCCTACCCGTCGCCGGTCACGCTTTCTCCGCCTAAAACCTCTGTCGCTGCCGCACTATTCGTCGGAACCCTAGAGGCCGACCTCATCTTTTGTCGCCGTTTTATTTTGGTTCTCCGGTCTTTGCACCTGCTGCCGCCGCTTCACTGTTTGTCGAGGCCTCTGTTTTGCCGCCGTTACAGTGCTCTAACGCCACTACAGTGTCATCGGCCTTCTTGCTCTTGCAGCCCTGTCAGCCGCCGCCGGGTCCAAGATCGTCGACTCCCTCCTCAACGCCGCCGACACCCCTGCGACCCTTGCCGGAACCCTAGCCGCCGACTCAGCTCACTGCCGCCGACCCTGCTATCCTTTTCCGTGACTGCTGTTGTTTGTCCTAGTTGCCGGAACCCTAGCTGTGACTAAGGCAGACTCAAGAGACACACAATTTTCTTTTGCATTTGGAGTGGATGTAGTGTTGCCTTTTGTTTTATAAATAAAAGTGTTGCTTTTGTTTTTTCAATAAAGTGGTAGCAGATTCCCACTTTCCAAGCATTCTCATTGGGACCATAAATTAAAGAATTACTTTTAATTCTTTTCCTAAATTAATGAATTACTTTTAATTCTTTAGTCAAGATTTACCGGATCTTTTGCACTGCCACCGCTGCTTTTCTCCGACTGTTAATCTTCTCTTCTTCCGGATTACTATTTGGGTGAGCGCGTTCCTATTTTTAATTTCCTTGTTATCTTTATTTTCCGTGAGTACAATTATTATCAGTCATGACCGCCAATGATCCCACCCCACCACCCACCCCATTGGCTTCCCAACTTGTGTTTGCTATTGGTAATGTCTACCCTTAGTTTAATTTCAAATTAACAACTGACAGGCCTCGCTATAAATCGTGGCGTCGTATTTTTACTAATATGTGTAAAGGGGCAAAGGTTATGGGTCATATTAACGGAAAAACAAAACCTAAAATTGACGATGATGAGGATTGGGAAGCCATTGATTCCCGTATTAAATCTTGGTTCTACAATACCTGTGAACCTAATCTGCTGAATATAATTACTAAAGATAATTGTACTACGAAAGATTTGTCGGAAGCCCTTGATGCTCATTTCTTGAATAATAAATTTTCCCGTAGCCTTCAACTTCAAACTATTTTCCGGAACACCAAAAAGGTTGCTATGTCTATTACCGATTACTGTCACACTTTAAAAGATGTAGCTTATTCTCTAGCTAATGTTGATACCAAAATATCTGATCAAGATCTTGTCTTACAAATCTTACACAAGTTACCACCCTCGTACCAAAGCATGCTTGATGTTATCACTCACACCAAACAATTTCCCTTCTTTCTTGAGGCCAAAAACATGTTACTCTTGCATGAGTCACGTGAAGACCACCCTGACCCCACTGTTGACACTCAATCTTCCCTTTATTCTACCTCTGCTACTAATAATAATGGGAAAGGTGAAAATAAAAATAATCGGGGAAACAAAAACACGGGTCGGATTCCATCTAAAAGTACTTCTGGGGGAGTTCTTTTGTTACTTTTACGTGTAGTTCTGGTGCTGCAGTTACTTCTGGTGGTACACCAGCGTTCAACAATGAGTTTCTATAGTTACTGCAACATGCCATACAATAGCAACAGTCTCCGGCTCATCGGTATGGAGGATCTCATCGCTTATCGGCGCCTCCTACGCCTGCGCATGCGAGTTATCCTCCTCCATCTGCACTATATGTTGTACCTTCTACAGCCCCTCCGGCCTCTGCAGCTCAACCTCAATTTACGGATCTAGCCTCGCTTTTCAGCTTGATGTCTATCCAGCAACCTACACAGAATCAGGACAACAACTATTACATGGTCACTGGCACAAGGTCTCACATGTCATTCAACCAAGGTAACCTACTTTCTCTAAAACCTTGTGACAAGTCAAAAGTAATCATGGTTGGTAATGGTGCTTTACTTCCGGTGTCTTGTATTGGCGATATAGTTCTTCCCTTTTAACATAACAAATTGGCACTTATAAATGTTCTTGTTTATGATAAAATGGTTAAAATCTTATTTTTGTTTGTAAGTTCACTATTGACAATTGGGTTTATGTTAAATTTGGTCCTTTTGGTTTCTCCATAAAGGATCTTAATACAGGCCGTCTTCTTCACGTTCTGATAGCGTTGGTTATCTTTATCTTCAGTCTTCTCAGTTGTCAGTGTCCCCGCTACTGCCCTTGCTGCAGTGTCTCCTCATGTGTGGCATCGCCGTCTTGGTCACCCTGGCGTATATACTTTTAATTATTTATAGTCTCATAAATTTATTTCTTGTTCAAATAAAATGTACCCACGTGTCATGCGTGTCAATCGGTAAACATTGTCGTTTGGCTTTTTCTAGTTCTGTTACTAAGACTTCTAGGGTTTTTGAGCTCGTTCATTCTGATTTGTGGACATCACCTGTGACTAGTTTGTGTGGTTTTAAATATTATATATTATTTTTGAATGACTTCTCTTACTTTTTATGGGTCTTTCCTTTGCGTGTGAAATCTGATGTGTTTCAGGTTTTTAGTACCTTTCGTGCTTACATTGTTAATCAGTTTAAAATAGATATTCCATCGTTTCAGTGTGATAATGGGCGAGAATTCAATAATACTAAACTGCTTGATATTTTTCAACAACATGGAATTAAAATTCGCTTTTCTTTTTCGTACACGTCACAACAAAACGGTAAGGTTGAACGTGCAATTCGCACCATTAACAATGTCATTCGCACCTCCTGTTTCAGGCATCGCTTCCTCCCAAATTCTGGGTTGAAGCTCTCAACATGTCAGTTCACATTCTCAATCTTCTTTCCACAACCACACTAGCTTTCAAATCTTTTTGTGAAATCTTATACGGCATCTTCCCCTCGTTCACGCATTTGCGTGTTTTTGGAGGCCTATGCTATCCTAATCTCTCTTCTATGATGCCTCACAATCTCTCCCCTCGTTCAACCGCTTGTGTGTATCTGGGTCTGTTGCCTCTTCATTTCCCATATGTCTCGTTTAATGTGCCCCTATCTAGTTCCAACTATGATTCTTTCGTTGACGACCATTCTTCTCCTACCTTGATGTCAGATGCTCCATCTGCATTACCTACCACTCCTGCCCTGGATACCTCGATGGATGAAAACCCTCTCACAGCGGTCAAGAACCTCCGTCTGCAGCTGAGGCCGCGCCTACCATCCCTTTCAAGACAGACGTCGCCTCTTCCGGCGACACTGCTGTTGCGTCATCTCCCTCGCCCTCGCCTGCTGCTTCATCTATTCATCCTATGACAACACAGTCGCATACTGGCAATCTCAAGCCTCGTTAGATTCTCAACGATGGTCGACACTCTCTCTCTCTCTCCGATCCCGAAAACGACTGCTCAGGCCTTCAGTGATCCGAACTGGAAGGCAGCCACGTACTCGGAAATGTCCGCCTTGCTTTCTAATCACACGTGGGATCTGGTTCCACCTCTAGCTAATAACATTGTTGGCTGTTGGTGGTTATATCGTCAATAGTTCGATATTCAGGGCCGACTTGACTGTTACAAAGGTTGGTTGGTTGCCCAGGGCTTCTCTTAGCAACCTGGTCTAGACTATGATGAAACTTTTAGTCCGGTTGTGAAACCGGCTACTATTCGGACCGTTCTTAGTATTTCTATCTCTTTGAACTGGCTCATCCATCAGCTGGACGTCAAAAATGCTTTTCTCAATGGTGATGTGTCGAGGAGGAATACATGAAACAGCCTTCTGGTTATGTTCATCCGACCTATCTGAATCATGTATGCCAGCTACGCAAAGCTCTATATGCACTTAAGCAAGCCCCGCGTGCTTGGTTTCAGCGATTTGCTATCTTCATCACCTCTCTTGGTTTCAATTCCAGCAAATCGGATAGCTCTCTTTTCTTCTATCATCATGGTCTTGACACTATATACTTATTGTTATATGTCGAAGACATCATTTTGACGGCCTCCTCCCCTGCTTTAGTCACACGTGTCATTTCTCGACTCTCCTCTGAGTTCAAAATGACTGACCTTGGTGCTCTCTCTTTTTTTCTAGGGATTGCTGCCACTCGCTCGTCCTTGGGCCTTTTTCTGTCTCATTCAGTTTTTGCCCAGGATATCATCTCGTGCTAGCATGGATACTTGTAATCCTTGCTCCATACCGGCGGAGACAAAGTCTAAACTACCCTCTTCTGGTGTGCCAGTATCTGATCCGACTCTTTATTGGAGTCTTGGTGGTGCTCTGCAGTACCTCACGTTTACTCGACCGGACATCTCATATGTTGTTAAGCAAATCTGTCTCTTTATGCATGATCCTCGCAAACCGCATCTGAATGCCCTTAAACGTATTTTGCGATACTTAAATGGTACTCTTTCCCATGGTCTTTTTCTCCGTCCCTCATCTGTGGTTTGGTGTCCTACACTTATGTTTTTTGGGCCGGTTGCCCTAAAACGGGGCCGGTCCACCTCTAGGTTTTGCATTTTTCTGTGTGACAATCTTGTTTCTTGGTCGTCCAAGCGACAAAACGTTGTTTCCCACTCCAGTGCTGAAGCTAAATATCGTGGCATTGCTAATGTCGTTTCCGAGTGTGCCTGGCTTGGAAATCTTCTTGTCGAGTTGCGTCTCCCTCTTTCCCATGCCACGGTTGTTTTTTGTGATAATGTAAGTGCCATGTGTTTAGCCAATAACCTTGTACAGCACAGGCGTACCAAACATGCAGAAATTGACTTGCACTTTGTTAGAAAACGTGTTGCTTTTAGGCAAGTGCGTGTGTTGCATGTGCCTTCATCTGATCAGTTTGCACATATATTCACTAAAAGCCTACCTACATAGCTGTTCTTAGATTTCAGATCCAGTCTGAGCACCCTCCTCCAGCTCCGACTGCACCGGGGGGTGTTAAATAAAAATTTATGATTGTTTTTAATGTATAGTGTAGGGCCCTTTATGTAAATACTGTGTATTATATATTCTAATTGATGAATGCAATACTCCCTTAACGAGTTTCCACAATACGTAATAGAAATAATAAACAAAGATCTAAAACCTATTGAGGTGTTAAATTTTAATAAAGCGTGTTATGAGTAGTTTGTTAGGTGATGTTGACAACTAGTGGTGGTTAAGTTTGGCACGAAGTATTTTTTTGCTAAAACATTGTCACTGGACACATTGTAAACTTATAAATAGTATAACACATTATATCCATACCACCTATTATTGGATTATGTGTAGAGATAATTTATGGGCATATTGTATCCAATGTTATAAGAGACTAAAGAGTCACACTGCTACACACCCAATTCAGAACAGTTGGATTTCACCATAAATCTGTGTGGAAATAATTAATCAGTTAGATTAATTATTAAAGAGAAAAAATAAATAATTAATCAGTTAGATTAATTATTAAAGAGATAAACGAATAATTAATCAATAGTATTAATTATTGAGAGATATAAATAATTATCCAGTTCGGATTAATTATTAGAAAGGAAATAAATAATAAATAGTTATTTATTATTTAAGGAGAATTAAATATTAAGTTTTAATATTTAACGGACTAAGTTAATTACTAGTTAATTAATTAACTAGTAAAATCCAGGGGGTCAATATGAGAAGAGATGAAAGTTTAATTAAAACTAGTTGGACTTTTAATTAAACGGGCTTAGGTCCAAGTTAATCCCTATATAATATCCTTAAGCCTTAAGGATTAGATATGAGACATTAAGGGATTAACCCTAGCCACCACAACTCTCTCCCTCCCTCACTCTCTCGATCTCGCGCTCTCTCTCTCTCTCTCGGTCGCATTCTATCGGCTCTCTCTCTCTCTTGCCGTCGAACAAGAAAACACCCGAAGGTGTCTTGCGATTAAGAGTCGACGCACACACACACAAAGGGTTTCGATGTTTTTTGAAGCTCGGGTGATCCAGGAGCGGTCTAGCAGCCAGTTCAATCGGAGGTGCAGTAGTGGTGGACTACTTTAGCAATCCTGAAGTTTTTCAGATCAGGTATAATTCTACAACCTTATGATGGATTGTTTTTTTGCAAGAAACTATTTGGATCATGTATTAGTTAAAAGATCCTAACCCTTTTTGGGGTTTAGAGGGTTGTGTTCAATCCAGTTCCGCTTTTAGGATTGAACCAGTGGAATCAAACCCAGGTTTGACCAGTTTGTGTCATATGGTGGTTTGGTCAGGTTATCAAAACCCTTCAGTGGTATCAGAGCCTCGGCTCTATGATCCATAGTTTCTAGTTTCTTTTTGTTTCTAGATTTAAGGTTTTCGTTTTTTGGTCTTATACTTATTCTTGAATTTTTCGAAAATCAAGAAGGTATCAAAAACAGTTTGTTTTTGCTACCAGGTTTAATCCTATTAATCAGAAAATTCAAAACAGTTAGTTTGAATGGTTAAAAGGTTTATGATTTTTGGATAAGGATAGTTTTTTATCAATATTAAACAGTTTGTTTAATTAGATAAACCTGGATAATCTAGTTAGTTGGTTTGTTTAAAAGTTATATGATCTTCTCCATCTTATTATCTTCTCCTTATAGATTTCAAAAACCATAAGGGGATAAAAACAATTTTTCTGTTTTTATCCAGTTTATAAAAGGTTTAATTTTAACCAGTTAGGTTTAAACCAGGTTTGTGTTTAAACGGTTAAAAGGGATAAACTTTTTATCTAAAACTAGATTTTAACAAGTTTTGAACTTCTTGTTTAAAAAGGTTGAAATCAAGTTTTAGGATAATTAGTTATTAATAAAACAAGTTTTTGTTGATATTAATAATTAATAGTTTTTGGTTTTAGAAATTAAATCCAGTTTTAATCAATATATTAAAACAGTTAGTTTTAATAGGTTAAAAGGATTTAATATATATTAATCGGAAAACACGAACCGAGAACATCACCATGTCGCGGTGCTGGTTAGCGGCGCTAAGGCTAGTTGGGCCTTCGCGACAGCCGTTAGTGGCGCTAAGGGTCATGATGGGCTTCGGCCCAAGCCTTTTTGGCCCAAGATAGTGGCGCTAAAGAAGGCTTAGCGGCGCTAAGTAGGACTTAGCGGCGCTAAGGCCTAATGGGCTCCGGCCCAAGGGGATTTGGCCCAAGGAAGTTCTCGGTCCAGTGGGTCTTCGACCCAAGAGGGTCTCGGCCCCAAATAGGTTTCTCGGGTTGACAGGAGATGTTGGCCCAGATTGTTTTTCCGGATTAATACAAAAAGGATTATTAATTTTTAAGTTATAAAATTAATAAGGTGTTATATAAACTAGTACTATATATATTTTAATTAGTTTAGTTAAAATATATATTTTAGTTTTTTATTTATTATGGCTAGTTCAAGTCATTTTTGAATAAAGTCTAAAAGGATAAAGTTTATATATATATATATATATATATATATATATATATATATATATATATATATATATATATATATTTAATGGAGAAACAAATGAGATAGTATTTAATTGACCAAAGTTGTCGGTTTTAAGTTTTTGGAAAACTAGTAATAAAACTCGACGTGAGGATTTCATTCAAGTTTTGAATGAGGTCAAGGTTTTAAGTTTTGTTGAAAAACTAGTTTGGTCAAATAAATTAGAAGATCATAATTATCATTTTTGGTTAATAGGTATTAATCAAAGGGTAAATGAGAAAGTTTAAACAAATCAGGCTGCGTGCTTAACAGCACAGTTTATTGTTTACTTTTATTATAACTGCGTGGTTGACTTTTATATATATAGTACTTATATATAATTGCGTGGTTGTGATAGTTATATTTTTGCCGACTTAGGACTCGTTTTTCTTATTCTTCTTTTATTTTGGTTTTTGGGAAGGCCTGCGTGCCAATTACAATCCCTTTCTTATTTGTAATATTGTACTGGTTCGGGGAGGCCTGTGTGCCACTTACAACCCTATTCAATATTGTATTTGTAATAGACTAGTGTTAGTTTAATCCCTCAACCAAGATGGACTCGAAGAAGATGATGACGTAAATGGTGTTCTATATGCGAAGCACGGACACTTCGGGGAGGTGCCAAGGCTAGTGGGAGCAGCATGTCATGATAGGCGAATCCAAGTCACTTTGTCCTTAGGTTTGACCTTAGGATTAGTTGGCAAAACTATAGGGTTTTATATGCTTACTCTTATATCTGCGTGGTTGTGTTTCTTTTATTTACTGTTTATCATATATTCTTGCGACACTTATATGATGCTAAATAAAAAGGGATTTAATAACAGGCTGTTATTAAACAATGAAAAACCACGCGCTTTATGACAAACTAGAATACGACTACATGCTGTTAGTCGTGTTAATTAATTTTTTTATAAATTTAAAGTTTTGTCAAGGTTATAAGTTTGGAACTTATAAAGGCCGTTTTTGTGCACCTAGTTTAGGTACACATATAAATCGTATTTTTAAAACAGTTAGTTTTAAAATGGTTTTTCAAAAACTGGAAAATTAAGTTTTTAACTTAATTATAAAACCCAAGAAAAATCTTAGATCAGTGTGCTACCCACCTAATGGTACACCCTAACTGTTAAACGGTAGTCGGGTGTTGGAAGTGCCCAAACCTTGGGCATCCGGGTTCAAACCCATTGCGGGAAGGGGCATGAAAGGTTCTGCGATAATCGGGAGTCCCGGCCAGAATTCATGCTGTCTTAGGTGGTGCGATCTATTTTGGTGATAATCGGGAGTCCCGGCCCAAAAAGCACTAGAGTAGAGTTAAACATACTAGACTGGGTCTAAGTGCTCTACGAGGTTCTAGGAGTCGTATCAGTTAGGTACGATTGGTACAGGGTGTTACCTACCAGAAATAGCATGACTTGGCGGGAAGTGCCCAAACCTTGCGTCAAGTATGTGAAATATGGGTCCTAGGTCTAATATATATTATTTATGGGTTTGATGATATATGATTAGAAAGTTTATTTGCAATTACTAATTAAACCGGGTTTTAATTTGTAGATGGCAACCAACGTTACTAGTACCAATAACCTCTCTCTCCGCTCCATTCTTGAGAAGAACAAGCTTGTCGGTCCTAACTTTCTCACATGGGAGAGAAATCTCCGGATCGTGCTTAGGCACGAGAGAAAGTGGTATGTCCTAGAACAACCTCTAGGAAATCCTTCTGCCAACAACGCTAGGGCAGAAGTCAGGGAGGCTTTTCAGAAGCGCTCCAATGACGCCCTGGACGTTAGCTGCCTCATGCTCGCAACTATGAGTCCAGAGTTGCAGTCGAGTATGATGGAGACTCCTACTTATGACATGATTCACCAGCTGAGGGACATGTTCCAGGAGCAAGCTCGCACTGAACGTTATGATGCCACCAGGGCATTCAACTCGTGCAAGATGCCTAGGGGGACCTCGGTCAGTAACCACGTCATGAAAATGAAGGGTTACATGGACCACCTAGAGAGACTTGGGCACCCAGTTCCGTTGTAGCTAGCAACGGATACGATACTCAACTCGTTGTCGGATGACTATAAGCCTTTTATAGTCAACTACAACATGAACAACATAAAGAAATCCGTGGCTGAGTTGCACTCAATGCTCAAGACTGCTGAGCAGAGTATCGGGACCAAGTCTAAGGACGTTCTCATGGTGGGTCATGGCGGGCATAAGAAGAGGAAAGGGCGTCACGGAAAGGGAAAGGGCAATGCCTAGCCCAGCCAGAGTGCACCCAGGGCTAATAACGACAACAAGGGCAAGAAGCCGAAGCCGAACAAAGCTAAAGCCGAGAATCGGTGCTTTAAGTGCGGCGAGGTCGAGCACTGGAAAAGAGATTGCCCGAAGGGTCACGAGGCAGGTGGCAAGGCTGGCACCTCAGGTATCGTGTAGCTTCTTTGTCACTTTCCACTTGTAAAGGTTTTTACGAGTATTCTAATATCTTGCAATCGTTTAATGCAGGAGGAGATGGAAAGTGATGCGGCCCAGCATGAGGAGATCACACGTGCAGCATGCGGATATTATTAATATTTATATTTCCTAGTTTATTAAAACTCTTTAAGTTTATTTGAACAATTTTTATATTGTTGGTTTATGGATACTTTTTGAGTTTATGGAAATTTAATTATTTGGTTATATATCCGTGCACGTGTTCTTATCTTATGAATCAGGATTAGTCCAGTTGTGACTAAAAGAGTGCCAATAAGTCAAGTGTTGACTTGATTGGTGATTCATAATAATCTTATGCTGTGATTTGTTGTAGTTATTATAAATGCCGGCTCCACTATTCAAAATACTTAAATAAACTAGTGCTGTTTATAAAATTAGATAGTTTTTCTAATTTAACAAGTATTTAAGTTTTTAGTGAAAAAGTGAATGTTCAAGTCTTGAACAAGTGGAAATAATAGTCATTATTTCCAAGTATAAATAGTTTTTTGATAAAACATTTAAGATATTATAAAAGTGATTATGGTAGTTACTATAATCAAGGAAGTTTTATACTAAATGTTTTTAGAAAGAAATTGAAATGCCTTCACAAAGTTTTTGTGCTCATGGCAAGTTTAATGAAACCACTTTCTGTAATTAGAAAGCTGGATATATGAAGATCCAAGTTTTTGGTTTCATAGAATAAATTTCTTACAAAAACTAAGCTTTAAAACATGTGTTTGGAACACAAGGTTTAAGCATAGAAGTCAAAGTTTTGACTGAGGCCTAAAATGATGTTTTAAAGTAATGCACTTTTTCCATAAAAGACAGTGGGAGCATCTGACAAATGTATCTATCAGAGTTAATAAAAGGTTGTTGTTAACCAGTATGATAAATACAAAATCGAACTTTTGGAGTATATAATTATTGGATGTTTTTAGAAGCTATCTAAAACAATAAGTTCTTGAGAAAGAACTAATCCATGGAATGCATGATTTATTGGGAGGTACTCAATAAAGATATCATTGCAAGATTTCGAGTCAAGTTATGACCTGAAATTATATACGTTCTAAAATGTTCAGTAAGTCAGCTTAATTAAATATTGTTGGTTGGTTAACGTTAGAAATGATAAAATAGGATGTTCTTTAACGTTCTTAGTAATGATGTTAGATTAGTGTTTACATACACAGGGAATCTAATTTCAAGGTTCTTACAAGTAGGTGTAAGAAAGTCTTATCGTTTCAAATGGATAAATCTAGTAAGATCTAATCTATCTACAAATGTAATTAAAGTTTTAATTACAGGAAGGTTATTTTATAAAATCAGAAACTAAGGAGTTATTTTCCAGTTTTCTCCAAGTTTAAGGAATTTTATGAAATAAGTAAATCTAGAATTGTTCTTAGGTTGCAAGAACGATTTCTAGTAAAACCAATAAAGAGTACTTCAGGGTACTAGTCTTGTGTTTTAGGTTTATAATCATATTACTTTTCTTTGTAATCTGTGATAAGTTACAATGCAAAATAATAAGTAATTCAAATAGACACCGTGAATCGAGTCAATGAAATGGTAGAAATCATGCACCTTTATTCCAGGGAGGAATATGGGAGAGTGTATAGATTAGTTTCATTGTTCTTCACAATTTTGTATGTTTTGGTTTATCCAGGAATAAACTAGTTTTATTCAAAATATCATCAGTGACTACTTATCGTGGTGGGAACTATGATAGGGCTATAAAGTCATCGTAATTTTGGGGTAGATTCGAAAGTTTGTCGAATATAGCTGCAAAAGGTTTTTGCAGACCAAAATTGACGGATATTCGTTAGGTTTACGAATATTGGATTGACCCACTATGAATAATACTTCGTGGTTTCATGTCAAAAGTATTAATCACATAGGTTATCCTTAAGCCTGAGGTATTTGGTTTGGGATGCGGTAACTACTGTCTTCTTAGCTAGCTCTAACGCCACGCCGTAACAGGGTGGTCATAAGGGGTGTGTCTAGATTCAGTGTGAGCCGTATTTCCAAATGCAAATATGCAAGATGGTAATTGCACCTTCTTTTTAGAAGAGATATTTCCGGGCCCCTTGACTCATAAGAGAAACTGGTAAGTGCACGGTCGTGCCCAAACGAACTGATCTGTTCTTTGTCGTTTATCACGCAGTTTTGAAATCAAGTATGTCATGAACAAATTCTTGAGTCTCTGAGTTGACTTCCTCCATGCTCATGCTCAAAATTGAAATATCGCGCTGCAAGGGACAAACCTATATATGCAAGATATGTATATATAAAAACGTACCCATTCATAAACAGGGAGTTTATGATAGTTCAGTTTATAAACAGTTAGTTTATAACATGCCACTTCTAAGCAGGTTGCTTATGAAGTTTTATCACAAGTTACTTTGGGGACAAGAGTTCTTATGACCTGGTTATCCTAAGTGTCTGGCTAGGGACCTCCTTAGGCTAACAATATGCAGTAACTATTATTTATCTTGTACAAGTGGAAGTCTGTTGGATTATGTGCAGAGATAATTAATGGGCATATTGTATCCAATGTTATAATAGACTAAAGAGTCACACTGCTACACACCCAATTCAGAATAGTTGGATTTCACCATAAATCTGTGTAGAAATAATTAATCAGTTAGATTAATTATTAAAGAGAAATAATAAATAATTAATCAGTTAGATTAAATATTAAAAAGATAAACGAATAATTAATCAATAGAATTAATTATTGAGAGATATAAATAATTATCCAGTTCGGATTAATTATTAGAAAGGAAATAAATAATAAATAGTTATTTATTATTTAAGGAGAATTAAATATTGAGTTTTAATATTTAACGGACTAAGTTAATTAATTAACTAGTAAAATCCAGGGGGTCAATATGAGAAGAGATGAAAGTTTAATTAAAACCAGTTGTCTTTTAATTAAACAGGCTTAGGTCCAAGTTAATCCCTATATAATATCCTTAAGCCTTAAGGATTAGATATGAGACATTAAGGGATTAACCCTAGCCACCACAACTCTCTCCCTCCCTCACTCTCTCGATCTCGCTCTCTCTCTCTCTCGGTCGCATTCTCTCGGCTCTCGCTCTTGCCGTCGAACAAGAAAACACCCGAAGATGTCTTGCGATTAAGAGTCGACGCACACACACACAAAGGGTTTTGAGATTTTTTGAAGCTCGGGTGATCCAGGAGCGGTCTAGCAGCCAGTTCAATCGGAGGTGCAGTAGTGGTGGACTACTTTAGCAATCCTGAAGTTTTTCAGATCAGGTATAATTCTATAACCTTATGATGGATTGTTTTTTGCAAGAAACTATGTGGATCATGTATTAGTTAAAAAATCCTAACCCTTTTTGGGGTTTAGAGGGTTGTGTTCAATCCAGTTCCGCTTTTAGGATTGAACCAGTGGAATCAAACCCAGGTTTGACCAGTTTGTGTCATATGGTGGTTTGGTCAGGTTATCAAAACCCTTCACCTATATGAAGGGTTTTGAAGGGTATAAAAATATATCATAAACATGCACAGCGGAATAAAAACCCCCTCCAGTGATCTCATCTAACTCGTACAGAAACTTAGAAGTAGAAGAGGATTAAAAAGGTATACCTTGACAAAAACCAAAAACTTTTCCTTTAAACCTCTAGACAGCTGCAGGTTATCCACCGCTACTGCACCACCTTGAACTGGCTGCTAGACCGCCTAAGGATTAAACCTCGGATCAAAAACGTGACCCGCGTGTGTATGTTATCTTGCGTCGCCGCCGGCCACCACTTGTGGTGGTTCGGTTTTCTCCTTGCGCCACCGAGAAAGAGAAAGAGAAGAGAGAAGGGAGAGATTAGGGTTATCTTCTTTTTTTTAATTGACTTATGTGATTAATGAGGCTAAATAAGGTTTATATATAATAAACCCTTATTAGGCTCAAGCCCGTTTAATTAAAGTCCAACTTTAATTAAACTATTAATCAATTACAGAAATTACCCCTTGACCTTTCTAATTAATTAATAACTATTAATTAATTGGTCCCGTTAATATTTAAACTAAATATTTACTTCTTCTCTTTAAATAATAAATAACTATAATTATTTTTCTTTTTCTAAATAATTAATTAAACTATTAATTATTGTGATACACAAACAGGTAAAATCCAAAAAGTTCTAATTGGGTGTGCAGCAGTGTGATCCTTTAGTGTCACATAGTATTGGACATGATGATAGATGTTATCTATCTCTGCACATAATCTAACAGACTCCCACTTGTGCAAGATAAGTAACACTCCTTGTACATCGTTGCCCTAAGGAGGTCCCTAGCCAGACGCTTAGGTTAACCAGACTATGAGATCTCTTATATCTAGAGACATAATCCATGCCTTGGATTATCTAGGTTTTTCCTTTTGCATCGCGATATTCCGTAATGTGAGTATTTTACATGGAGCAGGGATCTTATTAAATACTCAGATTTTCTCGACTCTGATTTCGACACTCTGAAGTTACGGTTTACCAAATGAAAAAAAACTATCATTATAACCGAGCGCGGCCACGCATTTTCAGTAGTCTTAATCGTCGAGGAGCTCAGAAAATATCTCTCCTAAAAAGGAGGTGCAAATTCCATCTTCACTATTTGCAATTTGAGCACATGGCTTTCGCTGCACCTAGACATGCCCCTTATAATCACCCTGTTACGGCGTGATGTTAGAACACGCTAAAGTACAGAAGTTACCACGCCCCAAACCAAATATCTCAGGTCTAAGGACAACCTATCAAGTTTACTTATGTTAACGCTCCATGAAGTAAACTCGATGCGGATCACCCCAATATATATCCCCTGATAAATATCTATGAATATTTGGTCACAACCTTGTGATTTTATTCATACTCGAATAAATCATCAAATATCCATAATAGCGTTACCTCCCTAATGTAGCTCCCACTACATTAAGTAGCTACGGGCATTTAGACAATTCATCACTTGACTTGTCATGGATAGGTTAAACATGCTAAAAATAGACAACTAGAAACAATTATGTAAAAACCTCCTATTTCAATCCCATGAAATGTAATTACACAATGAAAGGGTTTCAAGTTACATCTAGAGTAATAATCAAAAACACGAACTAGTTGCTATGTTCTAAATACTGCATTCCTATAGAACTTGCATGCCTCTCATGCTTAGCCCTAGCTAGCGGCTTCGTCAATGGGTCAGCAACGTTGTCGTCCGTTGGTATCTTTTACAATCTAATATCATCTCTTCCAATGATCTCTCAGATGAGGTGATATTTCCTGAGTACGTGCCTAGTCCACTGATGATCTCTAGGCTCTTTAGCTTGCGCCACAACCCCTGAGTTGTCACATAATATATCGATCGGTCTAGAGATACTGGCAACAACTCTAAGATCCGAGATAAAATTCTTCAGCCAGACAGCTTCCTTTGCCGCATCACTTGCCCCAATATACTCTGCCTCTGTAGTAGAATCTGCTATTGTATCTTTCTTCTGACTCTTCCAAGATATGGCTCCTCCGTTTAGGATAAAGACAAATCCTGACTGTGACCTGAAGTCATCCCTGTCGGTCTGGAAACTAGCATCAGTGTAACCAGTTACACTGAGCTCATCCATCGAACCTCTATAAACTAGGAATATGTCTATCGTCCTTCTCAGGTACTTGAGAATATTCTTGACGGCTACCCAATGAGCTTCACCAGGATTTTGCTGATATCTACTCGTGACACTGGTAGAATAGGCAACATCGGGTCTAGTACACAGCATGGCATACATGATTGAACCAACTGCCGAGGCATATGGTATCAATTTCATCTTGTCCTGATCTTGACTAGACACAGGACACTGACCCTTGCTCAAAATCGTACTAGATTGCATAGGAATAAATCCTTTCTTGGATTCATCCATCTTGAATCTTTTCAAGACTTTGTCAATACATGTACTTTGACTAAGTCCGATAAGCCGCTTATATCTATTCCTATAGATCCTTATACCCAGTATATAAGCAGCTTCTCCCAAGTCTTTCATCTGGAAACATTTACCTAACCAGGATTTTACTCCTTGTAATACTGGTATATTGTTTCCTATTAATAGTATGTCATCTACATACAAGACTAGGAAGGTTACTGCGCTCCCACTGAATTTAGTGTAAACACACGACTCGAACTCACTTTTGGTAAAACCAAACTCTTTGATACGCTCATCAAAGTGTAAGTTCCAGCTTCTAGATGCTTGCTTTAGTCCATAGATGGATTTAAGCAACTTGCATACTTTATTAGGGTTCTTTGGATCCGCAAAACCATCCGGTTGTATCATATATACATCCTCTGTCAGTTTCCCGTTAAGAAAAGCGGTTTTGACATCCATCTGCCATATCTCATAATCAAAATATGCTGATATGGCCATAAGGATCCTAATAGTCTTAAGCATTGCCACTGGGGAAAAAGTTTCATCATAGTCAACGCCATGAGTTTGCGTGAAACCTTTTGCCACTAGCCTTGCTTTAAAAGTATACACCTTTCCTTCCATGTATGTCTTCTTCTTGAAGACCCATTTGCACCCAACAGCTTTACTGTGTTGAGGCAAATCTACTAACTCCCAAAATTTGTTGTCATGCATGGATTGCATCTCTGCCTTCATGGCTTCTAGCCATTTCTCAGATTCTAAACCTGAGGCAGCGTCTTGGTAGGTAGTGGGTTCTAAAAGATCCCCTTCGTCTTGAGCAACTAGGAATCCCATATACCTATCTGGCTCATTACGAGACCTACTAGACCTGCGAAGGTCTTGTGTTTGCACCTCTTCCTCAACCACAGACTCGGGTTGGGATTCAACAATTCTCTGTTGAACCACAGGTTCAATTATCGGCGGTGGTGTAATCTCCTCCTCTTCAATTTCTTGAAGATCTATTTCTTGTCTTGGAGTTTCTGAGTTAAGAAATTTCTCCTCCAAGAACATCCCTTTACGAGCAACAAAAACATTGTTCTCATCTGGGTTGTAGAAATAGTATCCCATGGTTTCCTTGGGATAACCCACGAAGATACATTTGTCTAATTTGGGATTGAGTTTATCCGTGAATGTTCACTTAACATACACCTCACATCCCCAAACCTTGAGAAAAGACATTTTGGGTTTTTCCCCGTCCATACCTCAAACGGTGTCTTTTCAACCGATTTGGTTAGAACCCGGTTCAGCATGAACGCCGCTGTCTCGAGTGCGTGTCCCCAAAACGACAATGGTAGTGAACTTCGACTCATCATTGATCGTACCATGTCAAGCAATGTACGATTCCTTCAATCTAATACACCATTCATCTGAGGTGTATACGGAGGTGTGAGATGTGAAACAATCCCACATTCCTTCAAATGATCGTCGAATTCCTGACTCAGATATTCGCCACCTCGATCCGACCGAAGTGACTTTATCTTCTTGTCCAGCTGACTTTATACCTCATTCTGAAACTGTTTGAACTTGTCAAAACTTTCAGATTTGAGTCTCATGAGGTAGACATAACCGAACCTACTGAAGTCGTCAGTAAAGGTTATGAAATACCGGTATCCTCCTCTAGCTTTTGGAGTAAAGGGTTCACACACATCTGTGTGTATAATCCCTAATAACTCGCTAGCCCTTTCATTCTCACTGTTGAAAGGCTGCTTTGTCATTTTACCAGACAAACAAGATTCGCAAATATCATATGACTCTAAGTCAAATGGTTCTAGAATTTCGTCATCTCAGAGCTTCTCAATGCGTTTCTCGTTTATATGTCCTAAACGACAATGCCAAAGGTAAATTTGATTCAAGTTACTCTTGGATCTCTTACTTATATGATAGATGTCATTGTTATCTAGATTTAGCGTATATAGACCATTTTCTGGAGTAACTTTAAAGAAGAAAATATCATTTTTAAAACATGAAATAACTTTTTCATCCAAAACATAAGCAAATCCATAGTTTATAAGAAAATCAAACAAGATAACATTTTTAATAAGTCTAGGAACATAGTAACAAGGTTCTAGCTCTAAGACCATGCCCGAGGGCAAACTAAGACAATATGTTCCTACAGCCTCAGCACCAACCATGGAGCCTTCGCCTACCCGCAGGTCCATATCTCATTGTCTCAGCTTCTTACTTCTCTTGAATCCCTGCAAATGATTGCATATGTGATGACCACATCCGGTATCCAATACCCATGATTCATAAGAAGTAATAAGACAATCTATCCTAAAGATACCTGTATCATTGGGCGAACCAATGTCCAGTTGATCTATGTCGAGTGAGGGCTCGCATGAATCCTTGCTGCCACAGTCTGGGCAACAAATCTCTCCAAGTTCTTCTAGCCAGTCATCCTCCCGCATAGGGTCCACAACTGTTGACTCTAGCTGCTTTGGATTCAACTCATCGCTGATGCACATAAGGATTTCGTGCAACCCTGCGACAGTCATCTCAAAATCACCGAGGACATACGTTACTCTTTTCTGGTAATAGTCCGACAAGGAACCGAACAAGAGCATAACTAGCTCATGTGGTTTTGATTTTGACCCAAAACTCTCATAGCAATCTAAGAGCCTTCTCATATTAATGAGATGATCGCTAATTGGCTGGCTTTCTTTCATTTTAGCTGAAAGAATTTCCTTCATCAACAGCATGCGACATATCCGTTCACTATACTTGAACTTCCGCTCCAGTCCTTGAACAACCTCATAAGACGACTTCTCACGGAGATCATCCGTAAACTCGGATGATGCTGTGAGAATGAGAATCGACACAACATCAGACTCGTCATCCAGATACTGATAGTAAGCATCATACTCACTATCCTGGGCATCTACTCCTGGTCGCTCTGGAGGTAATGTCTCAATAATGTGAAGCTTTCCCTGTGCATCCAAAACATTTTTTAGATGCATCTTCCAAACAGCAAAGTTTGGACCTGAAAGCTTCTACTTGCTAGTGATGAGACTTAAAGATTCTCTTGGTGAATAAAACGGGATAACAGATATATAAGACATCTACAGAAAAAGAAAAAGATAAAACCAATTCAGTATTGATTACATCTTCTAATAATTATTACCTTTTAAACAATCAATTATTAGACTAGGATCCATATTTCACATTTCCCAATGCAAGGTTTGGGCACTTCCCACCGGGACAATGCTATTTCTGGTAGGTAAAAAATATACTAATCGTATCCTACCTGGACACGACTCCTAAATCCGCGGGACATCGGTTACAAGAACCGTGCATGTTTAGTCCCTCTAGTGCATTTTAGGCCGGGACTCCCGATTATCACCAAAATAAATCGCACCACCTAAGATAGTGTGAACTCTGGCCAGGACTCCCGATTATCGCAGAGTCTTTCACACCCTCCCCCGCAATGGTTTGAACCCGAATGCCCAAGGTTTGGTCACTTCCGACACCCGAGTACCGTTTAACAGGAAATGTGTACCATTAGATGGGTAGCACACTGAACTAAGATTTTTCTAAAAAGGATTTCTAAGTTTTTGACGCGAAAAACTTTAATGCCAGTTTTCTTTTTAAAAAACATATGTTTAATAATTAACTATTATTAAAACCCTTGTTTTCTTTCATCGTGAAAATCACAACCACGCATATATAATATGTAAAGAAATAAAACAACCACAATCAACTATGCCTTAGCCTTGCCCTTAACTAATGTCGGTTTCGTGAGCCACACGAAAAACCCGACGGTCAAAACCTAAGTGGAAAAAAAACGCAACACACACGGCATGGCATTCTGAAGCTCCCACTGGCTCCAGCATCCAATCCTTCTCTTTGCTCCTTGCTCCTTGCTCCTTGCTCCTTGGTCCATATATATATATATATATATATATATATATATATATATATATATATATATATATATATATATATATATATTCTAAAAACCTATTCTATTCTATTGTCTAAAAACTAGAAAAAATAAAAGTACAAGATATACAAAGGCACGCAGGCCCGCTAATCTAAAACTTTTACAAAAAAGAATAGGGGTTGTAAGTGGCACGCAGGCCTCCCCACACCATAGAATAATAAAACCAGAACAAACACAAGTGCAGGAAATAAACAATCCACAAGGTCTAGGGCTCGGCTATGACATCCCAAACATGTACTAAACTAATACATGAAAGTAAAACAACAACTGATTTCTAATTATTCATCTTGATGAAAATTACTGATTTTAACAACCTGTTAAAACCCGTATATTGTTTTTCTGTTATTTGCAATAAATATATATTTCAAGTTTTATACTTTGATAATTAATCAAAAAACTCAAAATAATATTTAAACTTTAAATTAAAACAACAATTGTATTTTAATTTAATATTGACCTCAAATATCTGAACCGCGAGCTGGGCCAAACATTTAACTGGATCAAGTATTGTAAATGGACCGAGAGAAACAAAGATACTGGGCCGTGGCCCATATGGCTTTTAGCGCCGCTAACCCAAGCTGCTAAACCCTAACTGGGCCGTTGGCTTCCTGGGCCGTGGTTTCTGAGCTGTAGCCCACCAAACCGGTCACCACCACCGACCTCCACCACGAACCGCCGCCCCAAACTGAGGCCGCCTCGGCGAATTGGTGGTCTCAGTTTTTGCGAATAACAACAATAATAAAATAAAAAAAACAGATTTAACTAATAATTAAATCTAATAATCTTTTATCAAAAGTTTATCCAATAAAAACCAAAACTTGATTTTTATTATTATGGATAATAAAAACTTTTTCCTTGATAAAAGATAAACTTTTTTCATCAGAATAAAAAAAATCTACCTAGTTCCTTACGAGGTCAGAAGTGGCTCTGATACCACTGAAGGGTTTTGAAGGGTATAAAAACATATCATAAACATGCACAGCGGAATAAAAACCCCCTCCAGTGATCTCATCTAACTCGTACAGAAACTTAGAAGTAGAAGAGGATTATAAAGTTATACCTTGACGAAAACCAAAAACTTTTCCTTTAAACCTCTAGACAGCTGCAGGTTATCCACCGCTACTGCACCACCTTGAACTGGCTGCTAGACCGCCTAAGGATTAAACCTCGGATCAAAAACGTGACCCGCGTGTGTGTGTTGCGTTGCATCGCCGCCGGCCACCACTTGTGGTGGTTCGGTTTTCTCCTTGCGCCGCCGAGAAAGAGAAAGAGAAGAGAGAAGAGAGAGATTAGGGTTATCTTCTTTTTTTTAATTGACTTATGTGATTAATGAGGCGAAATAAGGTTTATATATAATAAACCCTTATTAGGCCCAAACCCGTTTAATTAAAGCCCAGCTTTAATTAAAATATTAATCAATTACAGAAATTACCCCTTGACCTTTCTAATTAATTAATAACTATTAATTAATTGGTCCCGTTAATATTTAAACTAAATATTAACTTCTTCTCTTTAAATAATAAATAACTATTATTATTTTTCTCTTTCTCAATAATTAATTAAACTATTAATTATTGTGATACACAAACAGGTAAAATCCAAAACGTTCTAATTGGGTGTGTAGCAGTGTAAACCTTTAGTGTCACATAGTATTAGACACGATGATACATGTTATCTATCTCTGCACATAATCTAACACTATATACCACAAATGACTGATAATTGGGCATCAACACAAGATGCTATTATACTACACTGCAACATATTTGATCATTTATTCTCCACCACATAACTCATAGTTAACATCCTAGAAAACAACAGTTAAAAAACACTACTAACTATTTTTTATTTTCGAGTTTCCAAGTTACATATATATATATATATATATATATATATATATATATATATATATATATATGATAGAGATCATGTAAAAATAGTCTAATCATAAAAAGGGTAAGAGGTAATAACAACCGTATGATCTAACGCAAAGTTAAAAAAAAGTCAAAATTGATGAAGTTCCAGTTCCAATTTAAAGCGGTTGCAGGGCAATTTTGTAAATACAAACTGTGGATAATGCGACGGTTGCGGAAATTCAATATTCATGGAGAGTGGAGACGACTTCGTATTCAGGATTTAATTCAAGCAAACGACGTCAATATGCATCGGGATTTAATTCAGGGAAACGACTTCCGTATTCAGAAATTAGGATAACCTCAATTAAAAATTTGCAGGGCGATGTTCATCGTTTTGAAAACTCAATATCATTACTCGTACCAAAATTTTGACAAAGCATCGACTTTTTCCAGGTGATATTCATCATTAGTGATAGAAAATGTTTTAAAAAACCTTTGGCGTTAATAATTGAGAAAAACGAAAGAGTTCAGTTGTCTAATCTTGAGGAAACAATTGATGCATAAGAATCGATGCACCAACTCAAAACTGTAACATACAACATCTTGAAGGAAACTGATGAACAAAACTGTACATGAAAATGATGAGCAAACTGATAAATAAGATATCCACACGAAGATGATGAAATTGATATATGTGAGATTTATACATATGAAATTGATACAAATGAAGTTGATGAATAGAACAGGCTAATACATAATACATTCAAAAGTATAAATACGAACTTCATGAAGCAAGAAATTGATGAAAAACATATGTAGATATGAGAGGTTTTGCTTGGTTTCAAACGAGGATACCGATGCTGCTCGCGACTTCTGATGACCTCAAAATCTTAATCACACCTTCCGTGTGGTAGATTTAAGACGGCCTCCATGGACTCCTTGACGGCGGTGGATCTGAAAAAATCACCAAGAACGGTCGTCAAAACTGACGGAATAGATAGAGATGAGAGAGGTTATTATGGTAGATAGGCGTTACACTGTTGACAACCCTCATCGGAAGTAGTGGTCGGCGAAAACTAAGGGGCTGGGGAGGCGGTGAGAAACAAGCGAGAGAGAGAATGAAAGGGAACGTGTATTGTGGTACATCTGAGACTTATTAATTGT
Source organism: Pulicaria dysenterica (assembly GCA_947179395.2). NCBI lineage: Eukaryota > Viridiplantae > Streptophyta > Magnoliopsida > Asterales > Asteraceae > Pulicaria > Pulicaria dysenterica. The sequence goes on along the minus strand of OX359294.1, from coordinate 49,264,460 downwards.
CTATTCCTAAAATGCCCTCTCAATTAGAAATACACGTGTCTTCCTCAAATTATCTCTTACCCCTCTCATCTTAAAATCCTTTTTATTTGAACTCAATCCTATATATATATATATATATACACACACACACACACACTACTATATAAACCATTTAATATTATCTCTCCTTTTTTATTTTAAGACTTCTTAAAATTCAATCAAAACAACATCTTGTCCTTTCATTCTATTAAAACTAATCTTATCCACTCAATATGTAACTATTCCACGCACTCTTAATTTACTTTAATTTTTATTCATTTAAAATATACTCTCACACAAACACAATTATCCACCTATATCAACACAATTTCTAAAATATTATTAACTTATCTATCGTTATTTCATAAATATAAATATTTAATTTTAATGTGTATTAGAATGTATTTTGAAAATTAATAAAATAGTTGATGTAAATAAAAGAAAATTTGAAAAAAATGGACATGTTGCCGAATAAAACTTTTTTGTGATATTTGTGAATAATATATCATTACTTATTCAAGAAAATAACATGTTGTAAAACAAAAACTATTCGATGTCGCAGTATTGCGCGGGTACGATGCTAGTACTATATAATACTTACAACACTCTCTGTCCTCTTTAATATTCAAAACTCTTAAAATTCAACCAATAATACATCCCCACCCTTCCTTTTATCAAAATTAATCTCATCCATTTAATATTGGGTTAAAGCCATAAAATAACGGTCTACTTTCCCCAATTTTCCCATTGTGGCACGTCATGTTTTTTTTTACACTTTTGGCCAGTAAACTTATTAAAACAGGTTGATATGGCCATTTAGGTTATTTTGACCTGCTATAGCAGGTCACCTTTCCCCTTTTCTTCTTCACCTTAAAATCGAAACTTTAAACCCGAAATTCTTCATTTATACTTGATGAAAATTAATAATTCTTGAGTCTATGGAAAGGTAATCGAGTTGTCTATCAAGTAGTACAAAAAAACGAATAAAAACGAGTTTAAAATTTGTCAATTTATCGAAATACCGTAAGGGTGTCGAATAGGGTCATTATCGACTTTAATTAGCAATAACTTGGCCTACACTTGATGGTTTTTCATGAATTTAGTGTCCATTGAAAGGTAAAAAGATTATCTACGACAATCTATAAAAAGAATTATGTAAAATGATCAAGAATCAAGCTAAAAACACATCTTTTTTTCTGCCCTGTTTTCGAACCTATTAACACAAAAAAACGAAACTTTGAGTTCGAAATTCTCCCTCAATACTTGACGAAAATTCATGAATTTGGTGTTATTTGAAAGGTATAATGATAAATTACAAGATTCTACAAAAAAAATACACAAAATGATCAAAAATCGACCCAAAAATCGCAAAAAACGTGCTGAAAAGGTTGCAGGTCACGAAATGGCCATATCAACCGGTTTTGATAAGTTTACTGGCCAAATGTGTAAAAAAAAAACATGACGTGCCACAATGGAAAAATGGGAAAAGTAGACCGTTATTTTATGGCTTTAACCCTTTAATATTTAATCATATCACTCTACTAATTTACTTTAACTATTTATTTATTTAACATATAATCTCCTACGAACACTCACTCTCATATAAACACAATTATTCACCCACTTCAACATTTTTTCTAAAAAATTATTAACTTCTCTTTTCTTATTTCATAAATATAAATCTTTTTTCTTATTTTAATGTTTTTTAGAATTTATTGTTAAAAATATAATAAAATAGCTGATACAAATATAAGAGAAATTGAAAAAACGAACGTGTTGCTGAAAACTTTTTCATGACATTAAATCACGCGAATAACATATCATTACGTTATTGAAAACGACATGTTACAAAACAGAATGTAATTGACACTACAGTATTGCGCGCGCGGGTACGTTGCTAGTATATATATAGGGGACGGTTCAAACGAGAACTGTTTGTCGTACGAGAACTGCGAGAACCAATCTTAGCCGTTGATTTGATAAAGTGGAATTCATGGATGTGGAGCGTCGAGGGGATCAAGTGTGGCATGGTGCATATGAGGAATTTATGAGTGGGTGATGACATTGAAGGAGAGGGAATTGGACGTCTCATATTGGTTTCCGCGATTCTCATATGAAAAACAGTTCTCGTTTGAATCTTTGTCTATATATATATATCTATATATATATATATATATATATATATATATATATATATATATATGTTGGAACACGGTATGAAGCACAAGCACAGCGGAAGCCACAAAAACACGAGTTTAAAACCGAACAAAATCGGGTGCATACATGTTCCAAAGTGATGATCTTTCTACAAAACCAAATTGCAACTAAAAGAACAAGAAAGAGGGCTGAAAGTATCTCTTTACCTTACACAAAATTGGTTGTAGCAAATGACAATTCGGGATGAATCCGAGAACCCAAGTGTGTCCTCCTCTATTGCATGATCCACACCAAGTTTCCAAGATCCCCGTATGCTAGTACCCCTTCCGGTGAACGTCCTTAATGACTCCACCTTCTGGAACAGCCGTGAACCTTCTCCTCTTGCACCAATGAACTACTCATAACACTCAAGAACTACCAATCTTAGTGTATAATGTGTGTATATCATGTAGGTGCCAAAGAGAGAAAAAGAGAGAGAGTAAAAATGAGCCTCATGCATGTATCATCTGATCCAAACCACAATAACACCCATTTGGCTGGATTAGAAGCCCCCATCCCATTGAACCACAAGATAGCCCAATCAGAAATAAGGATTTCATGCAGACAGTCCTTCACGGCCTCTCACGGCCCGTGAAGAGCCCGTGAAGACAAAATGCGCCACGACTTGCCGTAGTCCTTCACGGCCCGTGCCGCGTCGAGTGACTCGTGAGGGCGTCATCCTCTACGACCCCTTCACGACCTCTCACGAGCCGTGAAGACCAAAGGTATCACGACCCGTATGAGAGTCGTTGAGTCAAACGTGAGGGCAGTGGGCTTCACGACCCGTGGAGCATCCCTCACGGCCGTGAAGCCCCAAAAATCAAACAATTTGATTTTTGGACCTTCTCTCTTTATCAGTAAGCTGTCGGGATCAATCCTTGGTGTGTGACCCAATAGGCTCGCACTTCATCAGCAGTAACACCATTGTACTTGTGTCAGTGGGCAGACACCAACAGACTCCCACTTGCACATGACATAACGTACCCAGAGGTATCACAGACAGGGAGCGGCCTCTAGCAAGGCATCCCTACCCCCAAGTCAGTACGAGGTATGTCATCCCTTAGACAAGTACCAATTCACAACCAAAGGTTTGAAATGACCCTATAGATAAGTGATCAACCATCCTTTTGTTCGCGATATCCATGTGAAGACCAGACATGGTACTAAGTCATTCTCAGTCCTTCACGATTATGTTTCTCGATCGAGATTGGTAGTGACCAAAATATACAACTTGCAATCGATCACACATCATTGCAAGCTTGAGCACGGCCATGCATTTTGGTGTCATTGCACCAATGAACTACTCATAACACTCAAGAACTACCAATCTTAGTGTATAATGTGTGTATATCATGTAGGTGCCAAAGAGAGAAAAAGAGAGAGAGTAAAAATGAGTCTCATGCATGTATCATCTGATCCAGACCACAATAACACCCATTTGGCTGGATTACAAGCCCCCATCCCATTGAACCACAAGATGGCCCAATCAGAAATAAGGATTTCATGCAGACAGTCCTTCACGGCCCGTGAAGACAAAATGCGCCACGACTTGCCGTAGTCCTTCACGGCCCGTGTCGCGTCGAGTGACTCGTGAGGGCGTCATCCTCTACGACCCTTCACGACCTCTCACGAGCCGTGAAGACTAAAGGTATCACGACCCGTATGAGAGTCGTTTAGTCAAACGTGAGGGCAATGGGCTTCACGACCCGTGGAGCATCCCTCACGGCCGTGAAGCCCAAAAAATCAAACAATTTGATTTTTGGACCTTCTCTCTTTATCAGTAAGCTGTCGAGATCAATCCCTGGTGTGTGACCCAATAGGCTCGCACTTCATCAGCAGTAACACCATTGTACTTGTGTCAGTGAGCAGACACCAACAATATATATATATATATATATAATATGCAAACAAAGAAAAGCACACCCAAGGTTTCTTGCCATCTATCAAAACAATTACAAGCCTGTTTTTAATACTATTATTCATTTATTTTCGTTTCTACATGCAATTAACATCAAAAATTTGTTAAACCTTTATATAATTGATATTGCAACTTAATAACTTGTACCTTTATTTAGTATTACCATAAGGTAGGGATGAGCTCGGTTCTAAAATCGTTCCAAACTCGAAAAAATAATAATCGAAAAAGTATAAAAGTTAGGATCGAAAACCTAACCCTAACATACTAATCGGTTCAAGTTCCGGTTTTTTAGTTCAAATTTCGGCCTGGTTACTGATAAAAACCAAAACCGTGTAAAACCGAAAACCAAAATAAAAGAAATATAGAAACTGAAAACCGACTAAAAAATATGTAAATCGGTCCAATTCGTTTCTGATTCGGTTAAGACAATTCAAAATGAATATTATTGTGGGTTTCAACTTAATCCAATCGGTTATGAAAGTAGTAGCTCATGATCCTTATAAAGCTCATTATAAAGTCACTCTTCGTCCAATGTGGGACATTACACAACACGCCTCCTAACATGGGGCGTTCTTTTTTTTTCTCGCGCCTAATACGTGGATACTTATGGTTTACGTGGTGTGAGTGAACCTTGCTATGATACCATGTAAGTTTGTGGGGTTGTAACTCAAAACCAACTGTTTATGAGAGGAGTAGCTCATAATCCTTATAAAAGCTCATTACAAAGTGCTAGCGTGGGACAATCCACTTTGACTCGTTTTTACAGTTTACACACTTTTGTATTGCCGCTTCTTACTGCCGTATTTATGTTAATGCACTTTCCAATGATATGTAAACAAGGTATTTCTGATCCTTTATAGAGAAGATCTAGCATAGATATTTTGAATTCATCATTTATCACTTAGGGTAGAAACTATAGTATTTTATTGCTATAAATATGGATTATTGAAAAAAATAAGACATTATTTGGATATCTGCGTCCAAAATATAATGCTAGCTTGTTATGACGCACACTTATATTGATTAAGAACATAACTCTTTGAGTTGATTCAATAACTTCTTTTTAGCTGGAAATTTTGCCGACAATTATTAGAAACCTCGAAATCGATTCAAAACCTTAGAATTTGCTCATCGTATCTTCACCGGACGCCGATATTTTCGTTCCATCTCTCGCATTCCAAGAGCAATTGTTAGATTTGCAGTTCTTTGTTTCAGGAAAACGATTGCAGATCCGTCTTATTCATCAACCCTAATTCCCCTCATTCGATTCACAGAAAGGTTAGCCATTTTATCTAATTCGAATTCCATGGATTCTAATTGTTGTTTTCTTTACCAACTCCATGATCGTATTGATTTCTGTACAAATAATTGGGGGTTAGGGTTTATTTACAATAGAATTTCAGCAAGTAATTCCGAACTTACTTGAAAAATAGTTTACATATACAAAAGCTTGTAGATTTACATACGTTTGTGCTGTTGAATTCTCATTAACCCGTTATTGTTCTTCGTACGGTTTGGATTTTAGGGGGAAGAAGGGGTTTGTATAGAACGAGCAAAATGGGGCCAGTATACTATATATTAGTGGCGTTTCCTTGCACGATTGGGGCAATTGGACTGGCGCTTCTTCATATTTATCGACATCTTTTGAATTATACTGAACCCACATACCAGCGATATATAGTCCGCATCATTTTTATGGTTCCTGTGAGTAAATTTCTTCTTTTTGATTATCTAATTTGAGATATATATGTGGTAGGAAATTGTTTCTTTCTGATGGAAAACAGTATCATATAGGCTGTAATTACTAATATCTTAATTCTCTGAATATGATGAAGACATTTATGTTCAGTTTTCGATTTGCTGGGACCTTTTCCTTGTTCATGTGGAAGTAATCTTCTAAGAATGTTTCTGTACTCTAAGCCTTATGCACCTAAATAATATGGAACTTCATGCTTCATATGCCCTGCCTCTGCTTGAAAGCCACTCTCATCTCACAGTAAATAGAAGCTTATAAGAAAGTTCAAATATGATAAGACAAATGCCTTCTTTAAGTTTGCAGGCTACTATGAAAGAGGCACAATAGTAATGATATTACTTGAATGGTAGATCGACTATAATATGACAAACACCTTTTTTTCAGCTTTAGACACCTATTTTTGTAGGTTCACATATACTAACAATAGCTGCTGAAAATGTAACAGAAGTGTGTGACAGTTTCTTTCAATTCCAAAACCTGCCAAAGCCCAAAGGTACAAACTACATGGTAAAAAGTGACCACCGGAGATAAACCCTTAATTTTCATGATGTCATGTAGGCTGATTATCTATGAAAAGTGCAGGACTGAATTTGATTTATCATATTCAAAGTCTCAAAGAATGTTTTTGTTTACATCAAACACACGCACACCCACTAAACCTACTTCTAAGTCTACCCCATTGTCCACCTTGGGACTTGAACCCTCAACCTCTTGGGAGGGGCACCTTTTCACAACATCCGATACCGCTGGGCTACAAGCCCTTTGGTTCAAATAAGTTAAATTCTGTTGTTAAGGTTTGATATTGATTATTGACAAAGCTTCCTTCCATGTTTTACTCCAACTAATATTAAAAAAATGACTACTGGAGATAAACATGACATATGCAATGCTTTTAACAAGAGGAGACTGCTGAAATCATATTCAAAGAAATTATATTCTGGCTTGATATTGACAAAGCTTCCTTCCATGTTTGCATGCGAGTACAATAGAGGCACAACAGAATATAATATTACTTGAATAAAAGATCGACTATAATATGAGAAACACTTTTTTTCAACTCTAGACACCTATTTTGTAGGCTAATGATATGCGAATATCAGTCTTAAATTTAAACACTAATTTAAACCTGGGTTCATAACAACCCGGAATGATATGAAAAATCTTTTCATTAACCCATTTTTCACTCTAGATAAAGGGGAGAGGATGAAAGCTGGTATCCTTAACTTTTCTCAGAAAGCTGGAGAATCATTTAATGATGCATGGATCAGGTTCAAGAAGATTTCACGGGAGTGTCTAAATCACGGGCTCAATAAAAGCGAGCAAGTTCATAAATCTACCAAGGAATGGATGATGACTCCAAGGAGAAAATCAATTTAATATGTGGTGGGATCTTCCGGTATAAAAGCCCAAGAGAAGCATAATAATGTGGAACGACATAGGAGTGTAAAGGAAAAATACTCAGCAGGGGTTGTCAGCGACAAATCAACAAAGCTAAGTAAAACTCTGACATGCACATATAATCGAGACTATCTACTGCAAGCAACACTTAATAAATTAAGCAGACAAAAAGATACTGGAATAAAATAAACCAACCATAAACAAACACCTATTCAACACGAGCAACTAAAAATCACAATAAATAAGTCAACCTAAGCTTTCACTAGATCGCCACAAAATACGGTGGACTACTGAGTTGGTGGACCCTTATGAGGAGGCTGCTAGCCGGGGAACAAATATCCATACCAATCACTCTGAAAAGACCAACTCTCATATGGTGTTGGTTGGTCTGGTTCCCATCTGGGCATGAGGTGGTATTCTGGCGGATGATATTGACGCTGCTACTACTGAAACCATCCTTGCAGCATTTCACGTTGATAATTCACTTCATGTTGCGTTTCTCGGTGCGTATACTACAATCGTCTCTAGGAGTCCGTAAGAGTGTGATGCGCATTTGCGAGTTGCTTAACTGAATCTACCAGATTTCCCATTCCGGTCTCTAGCTGTCCAAACCTGTTGCACAGGTTCTTGAGTCTGTGGGTTGTAACCCCTACCCCTCGAGCCCAAGGCCTCTTAATGGTGATGTTGTCGCGGTAGTAATGGCTGCGGCTCCTCCTCTAACTCTTCCTCTGAAATATCTGAATCTCTTCCCTAGGCGGGGACAAAAACATTCATTTTCGAAAGTTGGGAACGATCTATATAAAGCATGTCCTCCACCCGGTTCATCGATTGGATCACCAGGTCCGATAGAATTTTGTAAAATGACGGGTGACATAGTGGGCGCCACAGATGTGGCTCGTACTCTTCGGTCCACACGACTCGAACAGACATGTGGCTAAAACAGTAAGAATGTTCGTAAGGTTAGCATTGTCGACTAGCTATTAAAGTAGTTAAATATCTTGTCTGTTTACTTTGTTCCCCTCCGTCCGACCGTTGATTGTACTCGCGATCATACGGTGTAAAACCCGGTGTACTGGGTTCTTATTGTCCACACTCCACAGTCTTCGTGTTCTTCGAAGTAAACCGCCTACTCCCTAATTGTTTCCATGTATTTTTAGCTTAGAAGTTCGGGCTGGGGAATTCTTCAGCCATATGCATATATTGTTGAAAGTGGTGACTCTGCAGCTGCTGCCTAGGGTACATACCCATTGCCACCGCGAACTCAGATAGAGACATATGTCTCATGATTCCTCCTAGACGAAAATGAAGCCATTCGTCTTGAAAGAAGTCCACTCGTTTCGCGTCGAAGGTGACTGTACGGAAAAACTCGAGGCGAGTTCTCTATAGATAGATTCTCGTAGATTTAGGTCAGTGGCCTTCTTTCTTAATGAATGGCTTTATTTTCGTGTAGGAGGAGTCATGAGACATATGTCTCTATCTGAGTTCAGGGTGGCGATAGGTATGTACACCAGTCAGCAGCTGCAGAGTCTCCACTTTAAACAATATTTGCATATGGCTGAAGAATTACCCAGCCGAACTTCTCGGCTGAAATTACATGGAGACATTTAGGGAGCAGGCGGTTTACTTCGAAGAACACGAAGACTGTGGACATCGAGAACCTAGTGCACCGGGTTTTACACCGTATGATCGCGAGTACAATCAACGGTCGGACGGAGGGGAACAAAGTAAACAAACAAGATATTTGGCTACTTCATTAGCTGGTTGACAATGCTAACCTTACAAACATTCTTGTTGTTTTAGCCAAATATTTGTTTGAGTGATGTCGACCGAAGAGTACGAGCCACATATGTGGCGCCCACTATGTCACCCGACTGGCGAGATTGTCGGATCGGGTGATCCAATCGATGAACCGGGTGGAGGACATGTTTTATATAGATCGTTCCGGGAATGAATGTTATCGTCCCTACCCAGGGAAGAGGACCGTGGGTATGGGTACCTTCAGATAGTTCACAGGAAGGAGCCGCAACCATCACCATCGTGACAACATCACCATGCGGAGGTCGCAGGCTCGGGGGGTACGGGGTAGGGGTTACGACCAGCAGATTGACTACTAGAACCTGGGCAACAAGTTTGGGCTAGGGACCGGAATGGAAAATATAGTAGATTCAGTTGCTTAACTGGCAGATGCGTATCACACTCTTACTGTCTCCAACAGATTATTGGAGTATACGCACCAGGGAACGCAACATGAAGTGAATTATCAACGTGAAATGCTGCAAGGATGGTTTCAGCAGCAGTCCCAGTATCATCCGTCAGAACACCACCCCAAACAGACCAACGAGCAACATATGAGAGTTGGTCTTATCAGACTAATTGGTATGAATATTTGTTCCCCGGCCAGCAGCCTCCTCATCAGGGTCTACCAACTCAGTAGTCTAACGTATTTTCGGGAGATCTAGTGAAGCTTGGGTTGATTTATTTATTGTGATTTTTAGTTGTTCGTGTTGGATAGATGTTTGTTTGTATTTGGTTTATGTATTCCTGTAATTTTCATTGTTGTTTGAATGAGATAAATTTTGTATCTTTTTGTCTGCATATTTTATTTTGCTTGCAGTAGATAGTCTCGATGATATGATGCATGTCAGAGTTTTACTTAGCCTTGTTGATTTGGCCGACATCCCCCGGGGAGTATTTGTTCTTTATACTCCTATGTCGTTCCACATTATTATGCTTCTCTTTGGCTTCTATACCGGAAGATCCCCACCACATGCTGAATTGATCTTCTCCCTGTAGTCATCATCCATTCTTCGGTAGAATGTCTGAACTTGCTCACTTTTGTTGAGCACTTGAGCCCGTGATTTAGACACAACCTTAACATTTTCTTGAACTTGGTTCATGCATAATTAAATGATTCTCCAGTTTTTTGCGGAAAGTTGAAGATATCAACTTTCATCATCTCCTCTTTAGCTAGAGGGAAAAATGGTTAATGACAAGATTTTTCATGTCATTCTAGGTTGTTATGGACCCAGGTTCTAAAGACTCAAGCCATTCTTGAGCTTCCCTAATAAGAGTAATGGGAAGACTCTCTACGCACTGCATAAGAAGTAGCTCACAAATGGGAAGGAAAGACGGTATATAATGGTTCTAGGCTTAATCCTTCCATCAAAATTTAGTTCTCAAGCCATATTGACAAATCGTTCTTTGATTTCAAATACTTCATCTCTAATCTCAGAAACACGAATAGTAGGCTCCGGGGCTGGTGGTGCAATTTCCCGAGCAGACCACATCGGTGTATCATCTTCGTTTGCCATAGGTGATGGTGGACCTTCGAACTCTTCCTTAGAATCAGATGTTTCGTGTTTGTCCTCCGTGGTTGTAGGTTTTAGTGCACGTAGACGACGACAAAACTCTCACTCGGGTTCTTTAAACGAAATATCCAAGAATGGCAAGGAGCTACTGGTCATACACCTGTGTGAAAAGATCATGCAACACCTGAAGACAAGTTATAAACTAAAACAAAGAAAACTAAAGAAACTAATAAATAAAATTTAACCTAATAAAACATCAACTTACTCGAGGTAAAACCTCACATAAGGATCGAATAACTAGTAATTTCCAAATAGCACAGTCAGCGCGAAAAATTTGATACACGACATATGCAATGCTTTTAGCAAGAGGAGACTGCCTATAATCGTTATCAAAGAAATTATATTCTGGCTTGATCTTGACAAAGCTTTTCCATGTTCTTACTCCAACTCCTACCCGCAGGCAGGGGGTCTAGATCTGGATTTCGTAGGCAAAAATCGGTGAACTTGTGTGTGGACACGTCTTGCGGACATGAATGCAACTCCAAAATCTCGACCATGATTTTGCTTACCAGAAAAGGAATTTATAAACTGACATACCTATGGATGGTTTTACATCTACTGCATTAAGTTTAAATATGAACCACAGTATTATTTTAAGGTCGATTATGTAGGATTCGTAAATGATTCATGAAGTTATTGATGGGTGTATTTATCAAAGTGGAGTCCACTGAACAACGGAATAAGGGTTTTTTAGGAATGCAGAACATTGCATCCAAAGGAATGGCATTCCTGCAAGAATGAGTTAATCCGTTCAATTTGAAAAAACGTGTTTCACTACTTTTAATGGAATAGCACTTTGCTTATGCTATTCTGATATACCAAACAGGGCTAAGCATGATTGGTGAAGTTATGAATTTGTGTTTGCATGGACCAGACTCTAGTTTCCCTGGTGCCATTTTACACTACCAGTTCTACCCATTTGACAATTTCAAATTCGTATCTTGAGGCAAAACCTTCTTGCCAGCTGAAATGACAGAGGCATCCATATTTTAATGTAATATATGAAACTTTTTTTTTAACAAATAGTTCAATCCTATTCAACAGATGTTGTCCTTGATCTTCAAAGCATACTCCTAAGTGTAGATGTTCTTCAGAGAATACTGTGTTTCCCTAGCTTACTGTATTATAGAACAATGGTTTCAATGTTAATTTTATTCTTCTGTCTATCTGTAAGTTTATTAACTAGACCATTCTAAAAGGTTATCTTTCTTGATGTCAATAGACAGGGTTTGATTTTTGAGCATCTCTTTCATCTCTCTGTTTTCTTCCGGAATTTACGCAGATGTTAACAAATTGTGTCCTGTGATGCTATCCTTTTGATTTATTGCATGTGATAGTTATAGTACTATTGGTCGATGTTATAACTTTTCTGTCAGGTATTCATTAATGTTAGATATTTTTCTTGTTTAATCTTATTTACAGGTTTACGCGTTGATGTCTTTCATGTCGCTTGTATTCAATAAGAGTTCCATCTACTTCAATTCTATTCGTGAAGTGTGAGTATGCGACACCCGAGTCTATGAGGCTGTGTTTGTGCCATTATTTTTGTAGGATATTTGTCAGGAGAAGTTTTTGTTACATGGATTTACGTTCTGGAAATGGTCATTAAACTATGCATATATGAAAATTAAGAAGGAAGTTGATCACTTTATTGTGCAAGCATGAAACTTGTGAGGTTCAGTTATTTTTTGATCAATCTGATATTTAAGGATGAAAAGTGAATGAAATGTTGGCATTTCTTGAGTATCTTTGTATGGTTTAACAAGTATATTAGACATATCTTCTGTCTAGAAGGGTGAGTAGCTTGCTATATTTCATGGAAGTACTTGCTATATTCTTCTAATTTTATTGCTATATTCTCATTTTATCATATATGATCCGTTGCTACCTTATTAGAGAGGCTAGTTTTTGGCTTGATATGTGTGAATCTGTACACCTTGTAGACCTGTCTGAGAGAATACTTTTTTGTATTAATTTAAAAGCTGATATCATATGAGATGCATTGATTCGATTCTACCCTAATCATTTATACATTATTTCAGGTATGAAGCGTGGGTCATATATAATTTTCTGTCACTGTGTCTGGCATGGGTCGGTGGTCCAGGTGCTGTTGTTATAAGTCTTACTGGACGTGTCCTCAAGTCAAATTGGTTTTTGATGACATGTTGCTTCCCTCCCATTCCACTAGATGGGTAAGTTAAATGGACTGGTTGTGCGTGTTTGGTAACGGGTCAAAACGGGTTAGGCTCAAAACGATTATATATGGTACAGGTTGGATCGACCCGAAACACTTCTATTTTTTGGTCAAAATATCTCTTTGAGCCTGTGTATCTATAGTTTTCTATTTAGGTATGAATATGCTTTCGCTTTACCTACATTTATAAACTTTTTTGTGCAGGCGATTTATAAGGAGATGCAAACAAGGGTGTTTGCAGTTTGTCATTCTTAAACCGATATTGGTGGCAGTTACATTTGTACTTTATGCAAACGGGAAATATCATGATGGCAATTTTAGCGTGGCACAATCATACTTATATCTCACGATTATATACACTATTTCTTACTCTATGGCACTGTATGCTTTGGCATTATTTTACATGGCCTGCAGGGATATGCTCCAGCCATTTAATCCTGTTCCAAAATTCATCATTATCAAGAGTGTTGTCTTTCTGACTTACTGGCAGGTACCAATTGTACACATTTAGTCAACAATGACTCTTGAAAAATATTATCTTTTGTTACATACTGTTACCCAATTTTAAATACATATACCAGAACAAGCACGTGCATACGATTTAGAATATCATGATGAATTAATGTAGTGCAATAAAAAGCACAGTGCTTGATGACCTTATTGTTTCTTTTTCAGGGTGTTTTGGTTTTTCTTGCTGCAAAGTATGACTTGATAAAGAACGCAGAGGAAGCAGCAGAGTTCCAAAATTTCATAATCTGTGTAGAGATGTTAATTGCTGCTGTTGGTCATCTTTATGCGTTTCCATACAAAGAGTATGCTGGTGCTAATGTCGGTGTATCCCATGGGTTTACTGCTAGTCTTGCACATGCTTTAAAGTTAAATGACTTTTATCACGACACCGTTCACCAGGTATGTTTCCTTTATATCTGTAAATTGATTATTGCTCCAATTTAGAAATATATTCTTTTATACGGCAAATAACTCATATGCCTCTAATGAGGTTTTGAACCGTAACCTTCTGGTGATTGTACACACTTGGGTACCACTTGCCATGTAGATTCTTTTGTCTTTTTATCTTAAGTTAACTAATCAAAATTTGCAAATTATTATTATAATTTGATTCTGTTTATTAAAGATTATCTAAACAGCTTCAACATGCATTCCCAAACATCCTTGCTACAATAATAATCAGATTAGTACTAGGGATGTAAACGAGACGAGCCGAGCCGAGCTTTACACTAATTGAGTCAGGCTCTTTTAAAAGTGCAGAAGCTCGAGCTCGAGCTCGAGCTCATGATTTGAGGCTCGAGCTCGGCTCGTGAAATGTTTTAGAAGCTCGTGAGAAGCTCGTTAAGCTCCTTTATTTATTTTTAAATAGTTTAAATTATTTAAATAATATATAAAAACAATTTGAACTTTAAATTATTTTTTTTAAATTTTTTCATGTTTAATGATATAAAAACAATTTTAAATTTTGAATTTTTAACTTTTTCGTATTTAATGATATAATAATATATAATACAATTATAAGTAATAAATAAAAAGTAAAAAAATAAATATTATATCAAAGCTCGTTTAAGCTCGCTAGCTTAAACGAGCCTGGTATACAAGGCTCGGGCTCGAGCTCGTTTAATAAATGAGCCTTAATCTAGGCTCGAGCTTGTTTAGGCTCGGCTCGTTTCAAGCTTTTAACGATCTGAGCTCGAGTAACTCACGAGTAGCTCGGCTCATTTACATCCCTAATTAGTACATATACTCCCCCAATACTCGATGTTTTGCTTGTCGTTAATGGGTATTTTGGTATTTTTCACTTGCAGTTTGCACCAACGTATCATGACTACGTGCTTTACAACCATAGCAGTGATTCGGGTGAAGAAAATGGTAGAAAGTACAGGGCACGCACATTTGTCCCGACTGGATCAGAGATGGACACCGTGAGAAAAAGCAAAGACCTCTCATCAAATAAGTTAGATGACATACAACTATCTCGCATGTCATCTTCTGGGGATAGCTCACCCGAAAACGATAGTAATAATAATAATCATAACAAAAATAACAATAACAATAATAATAACAATCATGTACTGGAAACAGGAGAAACAGAGGCAATAGACTCATCACTGCTAGTAGATGTCTCGAATTCCTCATCAGTACCCTTTGATCTTACACTAGTCGATATCAACCTGTCTGGTTACCCGGAACAGGTACCTGCAGTGAAAGAACCCGAGTCTAGATGATCTGCCAATGATTTAAGGTTAACTAGTTCTTTTTATATAGTGATTTGCGAGTGATGATTCGTTAGAGGTGCCATGTGAATGAGTATTTGGGTGATCTCTGTTTTCATAAATTTAGTCGCCCGTGTTCTTAGGGCTTGTACATGAATTGGAAAAGGAACTCTTTGATCAAAATCTTTTTTGTAATGTGGCTGTGATATGTGTTTGTTGGCGGTGAAGTACTGTGATTTATCAAGTGACCTTACGCGATTCGGCTGACCAAATGATTATATAAACTCACGAATCGAATTATTCTTTTTCGTCGTTCTTTTTTTTTTGTAGATTTTGTTTTGATTGTGTTGTATGGTTAGTATGAAATGATTGTCATGTTGCCAAATCTTCAAGAAATGTATATGCAATTTGCAGTTGGTCATAATTATGTACTTTTATGTGAAGTATCAAGATGACTTGAGTGATAGAATGTTTGGAAGGGCTTTAAAAAGAGAAATGTTAGGCTGTGTACATCAGAGCATATTTAACTTTTTCAAAAGAAATTTTATTTTAAAGAAATCAATTGTTCTGCATAATAATTTAACATTTTATCAAAGGGCTTGTAGCATAGCGATATCTGTTGTTGTAGAGTGGTGATTTATTTTAAAAGGTTGAGCAGGTTTAGTGAGTGTGTATTTACCGTTTAAAAGATAAAATTATATTTTAGAAAAATATGAGCTTCTGAGAGTTATGTTAACTACTACTAAAAATAAATAATTTAATAATTATTGTTTACCAAAATTGACCTGCTCCTTATTAGTGCATTAACCTGTCATAAGATTTTGGAATGATACACATGTCGTTTTCAATGGAACTAGAGCAATGAATAGACCTGTTTCTGTCAAAAATGATGACGAGGATATTGATCAGATCATGTCTAGATTAGATGGGTTGTTAGAGGATAATTATTTGTTTTAAAAAATTAAATTGACTCATTCTAATGTGATCACCTTGAGTGTAAAAATGTATGGAATAATGATTAATTTGATATGTCTAGTATATTAATGGAGGGAGTCTAAATAATAGCATTTTAATAAGTGTAACGGGTAGTATGTATATCAACAGTGATAAAGCTAATAAGAGAATACATGGTGCTCGGAACTTGTTTCAATTAGTCTAATTAACGTATATTATTAGTTTCAAATTAGTTTAACCTATTGTACTATAGTTTCTAGAAAGATAATTCATTACTCCTTTATAATTAAGAGCATAATAAAATAAAATAAAGGATATTATCAAATGCAAACTTGTTCTCTTTTTGTAATATTACACTATTAGGGGATGATGTCAAACATTTAGGTCCCGTTTGTTTCTCCGTAATGCAAATAAATGGAAATGATTTTAATTCCATCCATGTTAGTTATGGAATGACATTCCTCTACCTAAAAGAATATTAATACTTCAAAAAATTTAATTCATTTCCAAATAATGTTACCAAACGTAATATACAACGAAATTTGATTTCAATTCCATTACATTCCTTTACATAACGATGAAACAAACATGACCTTATTCTTTTCTTTAGTAAGGAACCCAATGACTTAATAACTCTTACCACTAATAGTTTAATCTTCACATTTCCACAATTGTACCAAGATGCAAACTTGTTCTCTTCTTGTAATATTATTTTTTTAACGGCAAACTCACACACCCACTAAACTTACTCCTAAATCTACTCCATTGGTCACAGCCGGACTTGAACCCACAACTGACTTGAACCCACAACTTCTTAGGAGGGATAACTACTCCACAACCAACGAATACCGCTGTCCTGTAATATTACTTATTACTATGTTAGGGGATGATTATTATATTTTTTTCTTTAGTAAAAGCAAACCAAAGACTTAATAACTTTTAGCACTAAAAATTCTCCACAATTGTATCTAGAGGTTCAGAGAATTGTAAAATGCTTTGAAACAAAAAGATGATCTAAAATATAATACAATAACCTAATAAAAATATTGAACTTGGGTACATCATATAATTTTCAAAGTTGTATAAAACTTAAATATTATTGTGAATAATAACCATCCAAAATGTTGATTTTTCATACTAATTCTCATTTCTAAATTAGTATTAAGTTATTATTTTGAAGCAAGCAAAGAAACTTGTGGGTTTAGTTGCAGGATTCAAAGATTGTAGATCTGTGTTTTACTAGGTTTTTGACAAACATCATTATTAGTGCATCATTCTTGAGCTATTGAAGTAATCCATTAAAACTTTTTTAAGGTTAAAGTTTCAATTTTAATTATTCACTTTTGTGACCGAAGGGATCATTGATTCATACATGTGAAGTAAACTTCTTAAATAAATCATTTCCATTGTGTTTACTTTGAATTCATAGAAACTTTTTTAAAAATCCTAAATGACTTGTCATTCCTCAAAATCAAGTAAAATAAAAAATTGAAGGTTACCCTTTTGAAATACAACTGTGATTGTATTTAAAGGTTATTTCACTTTTTATTGCCCCAATGCTTATTTTTAACTGCATAATATACACACACTCTAAATGAACTCATAAACTCTATTTTATATTCACTACGAGTTTTTGTTCGTGTTTTGGGGTCACTACGACTCGAGCTTCTTGGTTTGAGGTTTTGGTGGTTCGAGGTTTGAGTTTAGAGGTTCGTGGTTTGTGCTCGCTGCACAGTTTCATGAGGTTGTTGTTAAAGGTTGAGACTTGAGATTCAAGATGTCCTCGCCGAGGTTTAGTTTTAGAGGTTTGGGTTGTGTTTTAAGATGTCCCAAATCATCATCTTCGCAAATCATTAGTATCACATTGTAAGTCTGAAAGATTCAACATTGTGGAAGGAAGGCAGAGAGAGAGAGAGAGAGAGAGAGAGAGAGAGAGAGAGAGAGAGAGAGAGAGAGAGAGAGACTAATCTGAGGCTGAGGTGGAAGACGTGACTGTGGAGGAAGGCGACCACAGAACGACGAAATGTGGCGACTGTGACTGATGAAGAAGACTATGTGGTGGAGGGTCTTGAGGCGCGAAAGAGGAAGGCCGCAGTAGAAGGTCTGGAGCACGCGGCAGAGGAAGGCTGCGACAGAGGGTCTAGAGGCGGTGACGGATGAAGTTGTGGTGGAGGGTCTTGAGATGGCGGTAGAGGGTTTGGAGGCGACGGTGGAGGAAGGCTGCGGAGGAGGGTCTGGATGCAGTGGAGGAGGTTACGGTGGAAAGTCTAGATGCGGAGGAAGAAGCCGCCGGTGTTTGGAGGGTAGAATAAGCTCACATGTTATGTCGATGAAATGAGATAGATAAGATGTTTAAGTGTAACAAGGTAATAATATTCCACATACCCTTATTTAAAGGGTTTTGAAATCCCTCCATCTAGTAATGAAACTCACTTTTCCTCATTTTATGGATTCCAATTTCTTCAGATTCTCTCATTAAAGTAAACCAAACACATAATCCTTAAGAATTGGATTCCAATTCCTTTATAATCCCACGGATTCCTGCCAACCAAATGCTACATTAGAGTATTTGTAACCCTCACATCATATCACACCATCACAATATCTTATTTTCTCATATTACTTAACACTGTATGGTCACTTATCTCCATACTAAATTCTAGAATGTACATAATACCCGGTAAACAATCAAAAACTTAAAATAACAAGTAAAGGGTGAGAATGGGAGAATCATAATCACTTCCACCACACACTTGTGGAGACCCCCTAAGAGTGGTCAGAGTGGTTACCTCCCACCACACCCACCACATCGCCACGTCAGCTTTTCACTCCCACCACTCAGCTTATAACATAGACCCGTAGTGGTAACTATCCATCACACCAAATTGTGGGACCTATTTTAATTATTAATTTTATTTTTAATAATACAATAAACAATATATAAGTAAAAATTAAATAAAATTTTAATTAAAACTACTTAATATTATAATAAAACTAAAATAAAAATTCCATAATTTAAAAAAATTATATTCCAATGGCCATATCTGCCAAAGTAATTTTTATATTCTATGTGTACCTTACGCAATATAGATTGTAAATTGATTTTATGCTTAGATATTTCTTCTTTCAAAGTACAATAGATGAAACATGAGTTACAACTAGGCTTGCACTACATACTTTATAGTTCACTCTCTCACCTCTCTCTGCCTAAATCTTGTCACTGTGAATCACCATCCTGTATAAACCTTCAGCTTTGGGGAGACTCTTTCAGACTACCAAAATTACAACACTTACTGCTCAAAAAACAACACTTTAATGCTTACCGTAGCTCACGAAATCAAAACCCAAACTTCTCTGTTCTAATCGCAAGTTCAGGTAGCCTTTTTTTTCCTATACTATTCATCTTCACCGATCAAAAATTAAAAAAAAAGAAAGAAAGAGGAGGAAGAGTGGCCCCACCTGGAACCACCACACCGGCTCTTTGGCGTGGAAGCTACTACCGAGTGCCTTCCAGTTCCACCACGGCGCCATGGAGTGGGAAGGCCCCCTTCTACAGCGCGGTGGGGCTTCACCACGAGGCCAAAACTCATCCACTCCGTTTGCTCTAAGAACATCCTTACCCCCTACTCACCTCTCCTCATTCCCAACACTCTTAAGAGAAGATTGTTTTTGTTTCTATCCTTTTAGTTTTTCAATTATAACTTGTCTTTCACAAAAAAGGAAAGAAAACGTTTTAATCATTAAATTTGATACGCCTCCCAAATTATTAATAAAAAGAACAAGAGTTAAGATTCCATTGGATGCGTGGAGTGCCAATTCGGTACCTTTCGTTTTCAATCCGCTTCAACAATAAAACATTTCAATTATTATAAAAATAAAAAAAGATAATATTACATTCAATAAATCATTGTTAGCTTCTCGACCGCACTTCCTCAAAAAGTGTCACCACTCACAAATCTTCCCTTTCAACCCACTGCCTCTTTTTCTGCTATTCTTTATAAAAATTTACAATTATTATTATTATATTTTAATTAATATGTTTCATACGGAAAAAAAAATTGTTCCCCTAGCAACATCTTACTTAAGATAAATTATTGGCGTGCTCGGTAATGAATTTATGGATGATTATAGGAGTTTGAAATTTTAGTTTTTATAATCTTCAATCCTCTAGTCTGTTCAGATGTTAAAATTTTGAGAGGATTATGAAAAAATACAATCTCTCATAAGCTCCCAAAATAAAATCATATTCAAATAGCTTATGACGTAAACTTGGATTTTTAAGAACACCAATCTCAACCACAACTCCAGTCTCAACCTCAACCCTAACCACAATAACACTTATCTTTTTTTTAGCACATTTATTCTTTTTAAAACATTTTAGATTACTTGTTTCAACTTAAATAAGCAACACTTGCAGCTTAAACAAAGAGACACCTCACATGCCAATAACATCACTGCTCCACCCTCCACTCACATTCCCATACTTTTCAAGCTTTTTCTTCAATTTATTACTATTAATTCTATCTGATTCTCACGACCATTGTTTTCCTTGGTTGTTGAAAGAAACATGTCTAGTTCCGACCACCCATCGCCGTCGATGAGAAGCCTTAGTGAGGTGTCGGAGGAGGAGACTTTGCGGCTGAGCTTAGATCTAGTGGCCGCCGCCGGTCAAACTATTGGGTTCTTGAGAGATGTTGCAGAATCACATTGGCTTCACCATACACCTGTTCTTCTCGAAGCTATTCGTAGGTACGATGAACTATGGATGCCGATGATGTCTGATCTTACGGCGGAATCCGGCAAGCCACCGATGATTCTTCCTCCGATAGATATTGAATGGGTTTGGTTCTGTCACACTCTAAATCCGGTATGTTTTGACTTCTTTGTTGACCGACATTTTCTTAATTCGATCTTCAAAACTCGAAATTAATCTATGGATTATCACAACCATAACACTAGCTCTCTGGGTTTTGTTTTGTTCAAGAAAACGGTTTTAAATTCCTCACAAACATTGAAAATTGAAAATCAGTGGTTTGACCATCAAAGTCAAACTGGTCAGCGTTTAATGAACTCTGTTTCAGACATCTTACAGGCACTACTGTGATTCAAGATTCTCAAAACTCATAGGAAAAGCAGCAATTTTCAACCAAGAAAACAAAGATTACGCTTTGGAAAGATGTAAAGAGATTTGGGTTTCCAAATTCCCATCAGAATCTTTCGATAATGAATCTGAATCTGAATCTGATTCTGATGATCTTCAAAGCAGCAACAATCTTCAAATCGATTATCTTTTGGGAGAAATATCAAAGCAAAGATGCCTCTTCACCAAATTCTCCAAACCTTATATGCTAGAACTCGTCTACTTAATCGCTGCGAAAAACCGATACAAGGGATTCCTCTTCATGTTACAAAGATTCACAGACAGCATTGTAACTTTTGTACCCACATCAGATATTCTGTTAATGTGGATTGCTCATAAGGTATTTGAAAACATACCCAATAGTTAGCATCTAAATCTGTATAAAAATTAATGGAATGATTATGGTTTAATGAATCAGAGCTACCCAACAGCATATGCTGTAGATGTGAAGGAAATGGAGGAAAGCATGAAGACAGTAATCGAATCAGGAGAATCTGTAAAAGAGGAAGATTTGGAGATGATGAAGAAGCTTTGGGAGAGAGTGTTTGATCATCCTTATGAGAAAGCAGGTTGCCCAATTATTGGTGTTTCTGATAGTTTAAAACCATCAATTCATTGGGAAGTTACAGATATTGATGTTAATGTGAAGTACAGACAATTGCTGCCTAGATTCTTGCTTGAGGTAAGTTTATATGATTTGATATGATTATCTTGAAAAAGCTTGTGTTTTTTACTACTTTTTGTTAATCTTGATTACATTTGATCATTGTTTATGAACATAGGTTAATATATTGGTGAAGAAAATCGCGATTAAGACGCTGAAAACAGATGTAACGAAGGAGTTCTTACGGTTCCAGTTCGTTCGATGTCATCGAGACCTTAAGATAAACAAACCCGTATGCGCGATTCCTACAAATTCATGGCAAAAAGTTGCGAATGTTTACTCTGAATTTGGGACTAAAGGAATTGTGGTAGAACAAAGGCGAAAAGGGGGAGTTTGTATCAAGGGAAGTAAGATGCTCGAATCGAAAACGTTTACGTGGAACGAGTTGCTTCGAGCACCGTTGATCTCTTTAGATGGAGTGGTTGGTGAATCGTCGAGGGTATTTGTGTCAATTACACCGCCCGCACAAGCACCCTACTTGTTGAAATCGGTCCCGGATCGAGTGACTGATGATTCGGGTGCCATGGTGTCGGAGGTGATCCTGAGAATGAACCAGTATCGACCTCAAGAAGGCCGGTGGTTGTCTCGTACTGTTCTTGATCACGCGGGAAGAGAATGTTTCGTTATTCGAATGAGGTTATATTTTGTGAGTTATGTTTAATAAAGTCCATGAAAAAATATAGTCCTGAAATTTTAATATTCAATCACATGTGATTCAGTATACAATCACATGTGATTGTAAAATCATCACATGTGGATTATGAAAATGTCACTCCGCCCAGATTTTTAAAATTCAATCTGGACCATTGATGAGGCTGATCCAAATGCTGAGATTAGTCCCTCAGGACTATGTATTAACTATGGACTATATTAAACATTTATGCATATTTCGTAACACTCGTTGAACATGGTTTACCTCGAGCTTTAATTTCTATAACTTCGTTTTCTTGATTTTTTTCGTAGAGCGGGAGAAGGCGTATGGAGAAGAGGTAGTAACAAACCGAGGGTTGTAAAATGGGAGGATCGATGTGTAGAAGTACGAGAAGGGTCGTGGTCTTATGTCGCTGGTTCCATCGGCAAAGCCCCCGGTATGTTTCTTCATGTGGGAGGTTCAAATGAGAACCTCAAATTAATTGAGATTGGGAGACTCAATTCTAACCGTCCAATTTTTCCTCCTTCAATGTCATTGCCCACCTATGAATTCATCACATGCATCCTGCCACACTCTATCCCCTCACGCTCTCCCATGAATTCCGCTTAAAAAATGAACGGCTGAGATTGAGTCTCCCATTCTTATTTAATTCCTCGTTCTCATTTGAACCTTCCCCGTTTCTTCATTTCTGTTTTTCGTTTTCTGTTTCTCGGTTCGTTTTGATCCGACTAATCGTATCGATTCTCGACTTCTCGGTTGTGATCTAGTGCAGAGAAAGTGATAGCAACCGCGACTCCAAAGACACCGTCTCGAGAGTGGCGAGCTTCATGGAGCCTTTCGACCGGGCACGAGCTTTCGATATCAACCGACATGAATTTCGATCTCAAAACCAGCACCTCGGTTGATTCACAGGTTCAGTTTCGGTTACTAAAAGGGCGGCAACTACAGTACCGAAATGACGAAACCGAAGAGGAAAACGAAGAAGAAGACGACGGGTTTGTGACAATCGTTCGGTTCTCAGAGGAAAACCCGAGTGGGAGAGCGACGGGGCTCGTAAACTGGAAGCTGTCGGCGGTGGAATTCTTGCCGGAGGAAGATGCGGCGTTGGTGCTGCTTCTTGGCACGACGATACTCAGGAGTGTTACGGAAATGAGAAAGGAAGACGTGGGAAGGTTGTTGGTTAGAAGGCGGTTGAAAGAAGCGAAACACGGGGATCGAGATTGGGGCTCGGTCATCGGGCTCGGGCTAGGGCTCGAGCCGTGGATGAAGTCGGTTTATGTTAAGCCGTGGTACTGGAATGCTAACGGCGTGATGGCACGTGAAGGTGAGGAGTATGTAACGAAGAGTTATTCGGTTGAGGAATGTGGAGATGAGTTGTATAAGCAATCGTTATTTGGTTGAATGATGAGATATACAAAGTTTTCATTACCCAACTTTGTTGTGGGTTTAAATTAATTCTGTGTTTATATTGTAATCTATATAAATCCAAGATCAAAAGTGAAAAGCAGTATTATAGTATAGGGTAAAATGTAATTTATATAAAATTAAAAGTCAAAGTAAAAATTAGGTAAAAGAGTAGGGGGTAAAATGTAATTTACAATTAGGATAAAGAAAGGGAGGTAAAAGTGAAAATTTTAATTAAATAGTAATGTTTTTATCATCAAACTGAAATGAGGAGTAGTTTTTTAGTTTTGTTTTTAAAGAATCTATCATTATATTATATACTAGTTTGTCAATCGAGTTTAGCCTATTTGGTAAGGCGCCCTCTTTTCTAGCAAGAGGTTGGGGGATCAAATCCTGCTGTATGCAGCAGATTGAGGGTTTTTCTCTTAGGGTTTCCTTCATGGAGTGAATGTGTGGTGCTTGAACCTTGGTTAAAGCCAAATAACGAGGGGTGGTTGAAAACCCGCCACTACGCAATTCGAACTCACACTGGAGAGGCGGGGAAGTGTCCCCATTTGCGGGTCAAAAAAATATTATATAATAGTTTAATACGTTGTGTATAAATATAGAGATTGCTAATGTAAATTTAAATATATATAATAAATTTGTAGATTGATTACAAATCAATCAATATTCATGAAAATCGGAAAATTAAGAAAGAAAACTATATACTTATAATAGATTTGTGTCGATAGTTGTTATTGGAATTAGAAAATGACATGAGATTTGATAGTTGTTGGTGAAAATTGCCTAATATATTTACGATAATAGTTGAATAAAAAATTAAGTTTTCGTTAAAGTATGCTTTTGAATTACATAAGATCCGATTAAAATGATGTGTTACTCGTTTCTGCTTCAAATCCACCCTCAACTCAAAATTCACAGCTTAAGGCTTTTGATGTAAGTAAATGCTTTATTCGTTAGCCATTTCTGCTTCAAATCCACCCTCAACTCAAAATTCATAGCTTAAGGCTTTTGATGTAAGTAAATGCTTTATTCGTTAGCCATTTTAAGAAATAAAGAAGGAAGTAGTAGGAAAAAATTTTAAAAGTAATATAATGATTACCATGTTCTTTTATATTTATTAGAAGATTGAAAATGATTTTTTTTAGTATTTATAAGTAAGCAATTGAACATCACGATTATAAAACAGAATGATATTGTAATTATTTAAAAAACATATAAAAAAGTAGGTAAAAAGGCCTTCGTGAATAGAGATGATTTATATCTTAAAAGAGTGTGTCAAAATTAAAAAAATTAAAAATTTGAGAAAAAGAAGGTAGATTGTTTTATTATTATTATTTTCTTTTTCTTATTTAAAGATGAAATGTGTAATTTATCAATTTCTTTTACTTAGCTTTTCTATTAATTTAAACATATGTGTTAATCTTGTGAGTAAATATATATAGAATAATTTTGTAAGAAAATTTAGAACCTCTCAAAAAAGAATTAGTGGATTAGAAGTGTCATCGTTTGTAAAATAGTTTGAATCCCCTCCCATAATAATGTTGGCGTTTTCTTTCGCTTGAACTAGAACTACGACAACGTTTAATTCTATCGTAAGTGGGATGTGTGTACAAGGAGTTGGAAAAACTGCGAAGGGACTTTCTGTGGTAAAAAAGCGATGCGAAGAAGGGTATGCATATGGTGCCTTGGAAGCTGATACAGAAACCAAAAAGATTTGAAGGTCTAGGGGTCGGGGATCTGAAGCAAAAAAATCATGCATTATTAGCAAAATGGCTGTGGCGGTATTGGGATGGGAATGATCAAGTCTGGAAAAGAGTGATAAAGTGTAAGTACGGGGACCTGGGGCTGGGGGTAAGGACTAGAGTGTCTGGCGATTGAAAACGTCGAAAATCTGGGGAGACGTACTCTCGATGGTTAAGTCTGGTGAAAAGATGTTAACGGCGATCGATGAAGGCTTTATTTTTAGAATAGGTAATGGGGATACGGTTGATTTCTGGAATGAAAAGTGGGTAGGGGAGATACATCTGAGAAGAAAGTTTCCAAGGATGTTCGCGTTGACGGCTAAAAAAGAAGGGAAAGTAAGTAGCTTCGGGGAAAGGAGAGACTCTAAATGGGTTTGGGGAGTGAATTTTAGAAGATAGGGTTTTTGATTGGGAAGTAGGAGTACATGATGAATTTATGGAATTATAAAAATTCACAAGTGTTATATAAAGAGAAGAAAGATAGGATGTGGTGGAAATATGAAGATAATGGGGAGTTTTCGATAGCACGTCTCTGAATGTATTAAAGGATGAGGGTGAGGGGCACAATTCAGTAGCAGTATGGAAATACCGGGGTCCATCAAAGGTTAGATTGTTCGTGTGGCAAGCGGTATGGAATAAGCTGCCCACAAAACGTCCTTAATGAAGAGGGGGATTATCAGTCAAAATGATAATAAGTGCCCATTTTGTAACTGCGTAGGTGAAACGGTGGAACATGTGCTGATGCATTGTAAAAAATTATGGTACGTTTGGTCGAGTGTTATGAGTTCTGTGGGCTTATTTTGGGTATCACCAAGAAGTATTCAAGATTTAATGACGGTATGGCCCATCGTAGGTAACCCCAAACGGATTAGGAAAGTGTGGGTTTTGATAATGTACGGGATTTTGTGGTCTGTATGGTCAAAAAGGAATAATGTGATATGTTTGTCCCACATCGGGCATGGGTTGATTAGGTTAACCTAGGGGTAGCCTATTTATAGGAGATGCTAGGACCATTGTTAGGTGTGAAGAAATTGGTATTTGAATTAGGGTTTAGGAGAGCTCCTACCTCTCGAAAGTAGGTTAAGGAGAGACTGGTGCCTCTCGAAAGCACGCCGATTATTGTATTCCTTCTGATTTATCAATATATCAATTTGGTTCGTATCAAATTGGTATCAGAGCTGAGATCCTGCTGCCTGTGATTAGCATCAGATCTGGAAGCTATCATGGAATAGCATCACCAAGCCGCCATCAGCTACCCTAACGCCACCGCTACCGCCGCCAGCCAGTGTGTTCCTACCACCGCCACCATCCGGCCTTTCACTATTGCCGCTGTCACCTGTCCGATCACCTAACCCCCGCTTTTCCTCGCAGCCGTTGCCACCATTTCCGTCACCCAGCCACCGCACTCCTATTCCATACCGCCACCAACCTACCCTAACACTCACCCGCTGCCACCCTACCACACCTATCTGTTCCCTAACTCCGACACCACATTGCCGCCTTACTACCTGCCGCCGCTGCCGCGCAGCCCATCCAGCAGCCGCCAGTCACCCAGCCCATCCAACTACCGCCGAAGAAGACATTCCAGCCACCTACCGTTGCTGCCGCAGACAGCCAACCCACCAACCCTACCACTGCTGCCGTCAACCATCCAATCAACCCTACCACCGCTACAGACAGCCAACCCACCAACCCTACCGCCACCGCCGTCAACCCCCCCAGCAACCTTGCTGCCGTCATCAACCACCCCATCAACCCTACTGCCGCTGCCGCCCAGCCCACCAAACTACCACCGCCCGCCACCCAGTCCACCCGACCGCCGCCGCTCGCCACCCAGTTCACCCACGCTATCCGATTGTTGCCGCACCAGTCTTATTCCTTCTGGCCGACACCACCAGTCCAGACTCTACTGTCGTTATCCGGGCCACCATTATCGAGATTTTCCGGGCTATGTTTCGACTTTCAAGTTTGGGATCCAGGAATTATTTTAGAAAAGCTTATGAAGCCACACCTTGAGGACAAGGTGTGTTTTGGGGGGGAAAGTAATGATATGTTTGTCCCACATCGGGCATGGGGTGATTAGGTTAACCTAGGGGTAGCCTATTTATAGGAGATGCTAGGACCATTGTTAGGTGTGAAGAAATTGGTATTTGAATTAGGGTTTAGGAGAGCTCCTACCTCTCGAAAGTGGGTTAAGGAGAGACTGGTGCCTCTCGAAAGCACGCCGATTATTGTATTCCTTCTGATTTATCAATATATCAATTTGGTTCGTATCAAATTGGTATCATAGCTGAGATCCTGCTGCCTGTGATTAGCATCAGATCTGGAAGCTATCATGGAACAGCATCACCAAGCCGCCATCAGCTACCCTAACGCCACCGCTACCGCCGCCAGCCAGCGTGTTCCTACCACCGCCACCATCCGGCCTTTCACTATTGCCGCTGTCACCTGTCCGATCACCCAGCCCCCGCTTTTCCTCGCCGCCGTTGCCAGCATTTCCGTCACCCAGCCACCGCACTCCTATTCCATACCGCCACCAACCTACCCTAACACTCACCCGCTGCCACCCTACCACACCTATCTGTTCCCTAACTCCGACACCACATTGCCGCCTTACTACCTGCCGCCGCTGCCGCGCAGCCCATCCAACAGCCGCCAGTCTCCCAACCCATCCAACTACCGCCGAAGAAGACATTCCAGCCACCTAACGTTGCTGCCGCAGACAGCCAACCCACCAACCCTACCACTGCCGCCGTTAACCATCCAATCAACCCTACCACCGCTGCAGACAGCCAACCCACCAACCCTACCGCCGCCGCCGTCAACCCCCCCAGCAACCTTGCTGCCGTCATCAATCACCCCATCAACCCTACTGCCGCTGCCGCCCAACCCACCAAACTACCACCGCCCGCCGCACAGTCCACCCGACCGCCGCCGCTCGCCACCCAGTTCACCCACGCTATCCGATTGTTGCCACACCAGTCTTATTCCTTCTGGCCGACACCACCAGTCCAGACTCTACTGTCGTTATCCGGGCCGCCATTATCGAGATTTTCCGGGCTATGTTTCGACTTTCAAGTTTGGGATCCAGGAATTATTTTAGGAAAGCTTATGAAGCCACACCTTGAGGACAAGGTGTGTTTTGGGGGGGAAAGTAATGATATGTTTATCCCACATCGGGCATGGGTTGATTAGGTTAACCTAGGGGTAGCCTATTTATAGGAGATGCTAGGACCATTGTTAGGTGTGAAGAAATTGGTATTTGAATTAGAGTTTAGGAGAGCTCCTACCTCTCGAAAGTATCTTAAGGAGAGACGGGTGCCTCTTGAAAGCACGTCGATTATTGTATCCCTTCTGATTTATCAATATATCAATTTGGTTCGTATCATAATGTAATTTTCAATAGTACGCAAATGGGTCAGGAAAAGTTGGTTGATATGTGATACAGTCCAGGATTTGGATTAATTATTATTATTTATTTAGAATTATCTATTTACGTTTAATATTTGAATTAATTATCTTTTCCTAATTTATCGAGTTAGTTTCCTTATTTTAGGGTTTAGGGTTTGGCTATATACATTAGGGCCGGCCAACATGTGGAGGGGGGAGAGTTCTAAGTATTTTTGTTATTTCTTTGTTTTGGAGATCCCCTGAGTCTCGAATATCAGGCCCCTTTTGTACTTTCAAGCATCCGATTACAGGTGTATTCTATCCAATTCTTGATTATCAATTTGATTCGTATCAAATTGGTATCAGAGCTATATCGATTCTGCACCAAAAAAAAAGAAAAACGATTTCACTGTTCACGTCGGAAGTACTGTTCACGCCGCCGCTACTGTTCATTGGCAACTACTGTTCATCCGGAAGGAAAAAAAAGATTTTTTTTTCGGATTTGGATTTTTGTATTTGCGATGTCGAAGAAGGTAGCAGATGTAGACGCTGATTTGAGTCAGTTTAAGACCGAGACTGCTGATCGCCTTGACCGAATCGATCAGGCCTTGGATGAGACAGGGCAGCGCTTGGAAGGATTGGAGAAGAAGCAGGATGAGATGTTGACTCTGTTGTTGCAGCTCGCAAAACAATCACCACCACCACCGCCGCCGCCGACGGTGGCACCAGCCACATCGCATACCACCATTCCGCCGCCTACCACGGGGGTTGGACCCTACGCATCCACCGGACCAATGTATGATGATCTGGGGTTCCCTCTGTTCCAGATTTCCGAGAGCAGTAGCACTAATCAGATTCCTCTGTCCACTACGGGTCCCACAGGTAGGTTTCATTCTGAACCGTTGAACTTCTCTTTTGTGGATATGCGGGTACCACCGAGTAGCAGTGGGTATGGCAGGGGTTCGGGATTTACAGGGGAGCGGGCCTGGGTGGCGAGTACGGATTACCGCTTACGTAAACTGAAAATGCCGGTTTTTAATGGAGAGGATGCGTATGGATGGGTATTCTTGGCAGAACGGTTTTTTGAGGTGCAGGGATTTGTTAAATCTGGGGAGCGGCTGCGTGCCGCGGTTTTATGTTTAGAGGGGCCGGCTTTAGCCTGGTACCGCTGGAGCGAGGCCAGAGAGTCGTTTCGCTGTTGGGAACACTTGAAAATCCGGCTGCTCAAACGCTTCCAGCCGTCCCAAGACGGTAGTTTGTATGAACAGTTCCTGAGGATCAGTCAAGAGGGATCAGCTAGGGAGTTCATAACACAATTTGAGGCAATAGCCTCCCAGTTGGTGGGGGTTTCGGAGAATATCTTGGAGGGCACTTTTCTAAAAGGTCTCAAACCCGAGTTGCGCAATGCAGTCAAGGTCTTACAGCCTAAAGGGTTGGGGCAAACCATGGATCTGGCACTTATGATTGATGAATCTGGGACTGGGGATTCGGTTGAGGTTAGTAAAGGAGGTGACAAACCTCTCAAGCACATTAGTTCCACTGACCCGACTTCAAAAGGACTTCCGCAACCCCTCAAGCAAATGACACCGACAGAAATAGCCGACAAGAAATCCAAGGGGCTTTGTTTCCGCTGTGATGGAAGGTTTGCACCGGGTCATCATTGTCCGCCAAAGACATTGCATGTTCTGTTGATTGATGAAGAAGACGCGGAGGAGGAAGGCCCTCGCCCACATGCTGATTAGTCATGAGTCCACCACCTTGAGGGCAAGGTGGATTTCCAGGGCGGGGTAATGATACGGTCCAGGATTTGGGTTAATTATTATTATTTATTTAGGATTATCTATTTAGGTTTATTATTTGAATTAATTACCTTTTCCTAATTTATCGAGTTAGTTTCCTTATTTTAGGGTTTAGGGTTTGGCTATATATATTAGGGTCGGCCAACATGTGGAGGGGGGAGAGTTCTAAGTATTTTTGTTATTTCTTTGTTTTGGAGATCCCCTGATCGAGTCTCGAATATCAGGCCCCTTTTGTACTTTCAAGTATCCGATTACGGGTGTATTCTATCCAATTCTTGATTATCAATTTGATTCGTATCAATATGGTATGGTTGAGAGTGAGCTAGTGGTGCATTACAAAATGGCCAAGCTTAGTAGGGTCTGCATTAGACATGAGTATTCACCCAGTTAAGGTTTTAACAGGGAAGAATCTACTAAAAGTAACAGACAATAGTTTGCGTCGGGGAGGAACGAATACTATTATTATGCATACCGATGGGGCGGTCGAACAGGATAGTCCGAAGTCAGGGATAGGGGGCATTTTCAAGGAGGCGGTGACAGATAGATATGGACGCGTTCTCGAAAGCCATTGAGAAGAGTACACCATTAATAGTTGAACTGGAAGCAGTATTTTTGGGCTAATGGTCTTAAGAAATAATATAGGGTTGTGTGTATTTTTGGGGTGGGAAGGGATGGAGTTTAGTAGGAAGACGGGGTAGTAGCCCGGAGGTGAAGGGGGCATTTATAGGTTTTGGAGCTATAAGGGGGCGGTGTCCGGTAAACTCCAGTTGTAGGTTAGGAGGCGGTGGTGTGATCAGGTGTTACTTGATACCCTAAAAACCTGTTTTGAGCCTCAGAATCTTGTTATGTGTGAATGAAGCTTTAGGTCCAGTTTGTTT
The DNA here is from genome assembly GCA_947179395.2 of Pulicaria dysenterica. NCBI lineage: Eukaryota > Viridiplantae > Streptophyta > Magnoliopsida > Asterales > Asteraceae > Pulicaria > Pulicaria dysenterica. The sequence continues at coordinate 49,232,758 of OX359294.1, read as the reverse complement.
CACCATAATGTAAAGGAATATAATGGAATTGAAATCAAATTCCGTTGTATATTGCGTTTGGTAACATTATTTTGAAAGGAATTAAGCTCTTCGAAGTATTAATATTACTTTAGGTAGAGGAATGTCATTACGTAACTAACAGGGATGGAATTAAAATCATTTCCATTCCTTTGCATTACGGTGAAACAAACGAGACCTTAATGTTTGTGTGAAAGAAGTGTGTGTAGCATTGAGGGTGAAGAGTATGAGAGGATCCTATCCCTAATGTGTGAAACCTGTTTTTCTATCTAGCTGGTGTCAATCCCCATTATCTAGAGTTTCAATTGACACAGCTAGGTATTTTGGTCAGGTGTGGGTGGGTATAGAAAGTCTTTAACAATGGAACAGGTGCAATCAACACTTGATGAAACTTTGACATGCTTGATTTGCAGAAGACATAAACAATCAAGAAATGGTCAAACAGAAAGCATATGGTCTGAAAGGAACTAAGATGGCGTTGAGGGATATAGAGAGTACCTGTTTAACACACGAGTGTGTTTAACTTTTTGCATATTCAACTACTATCATGTTTTTCTAAGATTTTCTTATATATAGTATGGGAGGTGATTCGTATATAACAGTTTTTAGTCATATACAACAAAGTACAAGCAATTTATGCATATGTTATAAGTTGTGTATGCATATATTTGTTGTACATGGCCACTTTTGTCATTGTCGCGCAACAGTAACAATGCTTGCTTACATGATTTATTTTGTTAGTTATATGTTGTTACCGGTAATTTAAATTAATTAATTTATAATCTATTTATTAAATCACAAACAGGTTTGACCCATTTGATAAATCCAAAGTGACTTCATATAAAAAGGGTCAATTTCATATAATTTCGTTCCTATCCTTCGTCTGCCGCCATTACCATCGACTACTGCCATTTCGTTCCTAATCGACTTCATCAATTTACAGTGTTCTTTGTTTGTATTTAATCTTTGACTTGTTTTTCCTTTGAAATTGACCCTTTTTTTTTATGTTTTTAGACATGAATATGTTGTTGGTTTTCTTAAAACTCTCTTATTCTCTATGTGACTTATCAGAGGTCTTATATAACAAATTAACAATAGTTTTTACACTTTTCCCAATGACAGTTAAATTTTAACACCAGCTCTACATAAAAATCATGCAGCTTAGGAGGACTCATTATTGCATACATTCATGATTGATAGAAATTTTCTTCCCTAATGTGCACAGTTTTATGTAGAGCGATTGTTGATAAGTAAATATGACCAGATAATGAAGAAAAGATGTTAAGGACCCTTGATGATGAATGCATAGAAGTTGGATTATACATCACATGAACCAATATTTTACATACTGACACAAGGAATGTATAATAAATCATATGATTGTTGAAAGTCTTTGAGTGTGCATGTTTAATGAAGAGTTATTGACTAAACTGTTCTTTTAAAATTTTGAAATATTATTGACTCTTTGAATTTGACAGAATGACATCATCTTCGAGCTCGAATCTTATTGTAGACGTGATTTACAGTGGGGTTTCCTTAAAAATCGATTGAACTACTCGTTAGGTGTATTAATGACTATAGATCATATCAAAAAGTAACTAAATATAAGTGCAGAGGGTTGTATTATGGTGTCCATAGAAAGAATTTAAGCATTAATTTGAGAGTTATAAAATGTGATTCGGATATTTATAGTTTCTTGAATCATGGGGTAGCAAGTGGTGGACGTATTGGTCATATGTTGACCATTACGATGATAATTTGACCGATTTTTCTGGGGTGGATAATTTGACGAACCTTATTATTGATGTAAAGGCGATTACAAATGACATTAACTCTTAAATTCTATTATGACAATCAGTCACACAAACAAGATGATGAGGTTAAAACTTCATAAGAAGGTAAAAACCTTCCTTACGGTCATAAGAGAAAAATAAAGAACGCCACACGTGAGGGGATGTGTTGAGTAATGTCCCACATTGGACGAAAGAGTGACTTTGTAATGAGTTTATAAGGGTGATGGGCTACTCCTCTCATAACCAATTGGTTTTGAGTTGGAACCCCACAAACTTACATGGTATCAGAGCAAGGTTCACCCACTCCACGTAACCCATAAGTATCCATGTGTTAGGCGCAAGAAAAATAAAGAACGCCACACGTGAGGGGATGTGTTGAGTAATGTCCCACATTGGACGAAAGAGTGACTTTGTAATGAGTTTATAAGGGTCCTGGGCTACTCCTCTCATAACCAAAAAATAAAGAACGCCACACGTGAGGGGATGTGTTGAGTAATGTCCCACATTGGACGAAAAAGTGACTTTGTAATGAGTTTATATGGGTCATGGGCTACTCCTCTCATAACCAATTGGTTTTGAGTTGGAACCCCACAAACTTACAATAAGTACCATTCCTATCTTTGTAAGATGGAACGAAGACAGAAACAATGGTAAGCTTTTTCTTAGTCTCTTCGGCTGTAGAGAATCTTTTCAGACTAACTTGCATCTACAGAGTGTTTTTAGACCAACTGACAGAAGCAATGGTATGATTTTTCTTAGCCTCTTTACACTTCTAGGAGCTGAAATGGAGTTTCACCTCAAGATCATGGAGGGATGATCGTTGGAGCATAAGGAACGTGATTCAAGCTATAATGGAGCATGTAGTCCATGGAGCATCCCTATCTCATTTTCATTTCGGGTTTGATATAAGCTTTCCTACTTAGATCATGTTGAATCCTTATTTGTTGTATGTTTTGGGTTTGTTGTAGGAACTATGAGCTATTTACATTGATTCATTTGGATTTTATGAATCTTTGCTGTTTGTAATATGTTTATTTGATTATAATATTGATTTTCTTGACTTGGAGGTTTTATTTGTATTTCTAATGCTGAAGTATTCTCGATCATTTTAACTATATATTTAAAACATGCGAGTGTTAGAATCATAACAAGTTAAAAAACTGCATGTGAAGAATGCTTATATTCAAATGTCTATATATTTCTCCTGTTAGTTTCTTGCTAGAAATCGGTGGTGACTCATGTTCATGCTTGGTATATACATTTGGGATACTTGTTTTGGACTAGAAGAGTATTGGTTTGATGTGTTATCAAGTATATGGTATTATGCTTTAATTTAAATAGATTAACTGTTTGGTGTAATTTGTCGAGTTATTTGATGAATTACAATTTGGAAATATGTACTTTATCTCCATTATGCATAATAGAACAAGTTGCGGTGGTTGGTGTTTGTTTATCGCATTAGCTTTTCAAAAGCTTGTATGACTAGATAACTTTAACATTAGCCTATCTACATTGTAATGAGTCAATTAGATAATCTTAACATGAGTCTATTTTGTTAGTATATGCACTAGACAGTGAATATGTGTCACCATGTTCAATATTATAAGACTGTAAAAGGTCACACTACAACACACCCAACTATAACCATTATTAAATGCCAGTAATTGTTGTATGAGAATAATTAATTGATGAACTAATCATTGGGATAACTAAAGATAAATAATAATAATTATTAATTATATACGAGTAAACCTAATTAAATATTAGTTCAATATTTAATAATTGATTAATTAGTAGTAAACCTAATTAATGTGCTAGATGCATGCGTATATTTTGTGCATAATGTAAAGATTTTGTACATTGATACATGATGTGAAGATGATCGATGTGGCACCAATTAGTCAATGTGACATTAGTAGTTGGGACTAACAATGATTGATGTGACTATTTTTTATTAGAAGATAGATGATGATACACATATACGAGATGTGTGTGCTTTAAGCTTGCTGGTATGTGATTGAATGCTCACTATGCTTAAAGTTTATATTTCTATTATTTTCAAGAACAAATAAGGGAAATGCTCTTGCTAGAAAAAGTGCATTCGTCAAAAAATTGTAAAAAAGTGCGCAGGTTTGTCTTAAAAATGCATAAGGTTTAATCGAAGAAATGGGTTTTGTAACAAAGTTTAAAATTGCAATTAAACCAAGTTTAAACTTGAAAGTGCAGTAAGTGAAGAAGGTTTTAGGGGTGAGCGTGAAATATTGTTAAATCGGTACTTGGTATAAACACTAGTACCGAACCGTCTAAGTATAATAGGTACCTGATATCGTTACCCATACTGAACCAGATCTTAGACTTTTCAGTACAGTACTCTATACTTAAAATACTGTTAAATCAGTACTCGAGACTTGATATTCGGCCCTAGAACTGCCCGATTAGGTAAAATAGGTACCCAGAAACGGTAGTCATAACGTATATAAATACTCGATACGGTATTTAGCATCGCCTTTGAAACAATTTCAAAACTTGGTAAAATCGGTACCGGTTCGGCGTGATGCTCACCCCTAAAAGGTTTAATGAATTAAATGGTTTATACATTCTTAGATGATGGGTATTTAAATACTTATCGAAATGCAGATAGGAACCAGCAAATAGTCGATTTTAATTAACACCTTTTTGGTAAAACGTAAAAGGGTAGTAATTAGGTAAAAGCAAAGGAGGATTATTCATTAATGGATTTATACTGTGTTTCAGAGTTACATGTGGAAAAAAAATGGAATTATAGAAAATTACCGGGAGAAGAGAAAAGAAGAGAAAGAGAAATGTTTTTACCATTGCGTGTTCCCGAGTTCGAAAGAAAATTAGAGAAGAAGTGAAATTTGAAGTGTTTTTTTGTTTCTTTCCAAAATCTTCCCTACATTTGGAGGAAAATCATAAAAGAAAATAAAAGAGAATTTTTCTTTCAAAATTTTTTCTTTTCTCCCCTAGAATACTTGGGAACACAACTGAAATTCATTTTCCTTCTTAAAAATCTTTTCTTTTCTCCCCTAATATCAACGCTGGAACACAACGTTAAAGTTTGTTATTTAGGCTTATTTTATAAACTAGTGGGATATCCGCACAATGTAGCGGCGATGATCAAAGAATAATGATGTTAAATACTTGTGATGAAAAGAACGGAGGAGGCAGTGATGCTAGCGAATGAAGTCTGAATGTTACAATAAATTTAAACTAACTTAAGTAGTATTATTCATCAAATATATTTTATTAAAATAGTGTGATAATATTATTTACACACTTTTACTTAAAAGAAATATGAGATGTTACAAATAATACTAATATTACATGTTGAACTCGAAGATCATAAGTAATATTTAAAATCTATACCGTTTTCATGTTAGCCAAATATAGAATATTAGTGTAGTCATAAAAAAATTGAAATTTATGTTTCTAGAGAATATTAAAATATAATTCACCGTAATTAAGACATTTGTTTGTTAATGGAGAGAAAAAGGTGGAATGTTTAATGAATTGATGTATGAGATTAATATAAATAAAATTATGGGTGAATATTTAGTTTTAATTGAAAAATTAAGAACTCTTAAAGAGGAAAGAGTGTGTTATATGCTTAATATAGTAGTATCTTCTAATATATATAAAAGACTAATTAGACTAAAATTATTAGATGATCTGAACCCTTCATTCAATAAAAGATTTAATCTTAGCCATTAATTTCTTTAATTCTAAAATTTTGATTTTGACTTTTTAGAGTCAAAATAATGTGACTAACTAATTGAATTAAGATAAAGATAATCCTTAATCAAATCAATAATAAATAAACTAACATTATTTAAAAATAAATTTAGTAATATGAATCTTTATAAAATACGAATCTTTATGATTGGTGTCTCATAACAAAATTAGTTTGTCTAATCCGAAAACTTAAAATTACGTAATTCCAATTGTTTATCAAAATTACAGATTCAAAAAAATATTACACTTAAAATATTATGTAATTTTATATCCTAAACATTATATCATCAAATTACGTAACTAAGTATATCATATTTAAGTACAAATATTAAATAATCGCAACGAAAATAAGATTCGTATAATTATATAATATATTAAAATCACGTAATTGAATTAATACTTAATTTTTAAATTTAATTGTTTATCCCTTTACGATTATGAGTCTCAACGATTTTGAACTTAGGGCTCGCACGTAAAGGGAATTTTGGGTATATCAGATATGTAACATGTGTTTTGGGTAAAAAATGAGATTAAGGGCACTATAGTAATTATATAAATAAGTATATTTGATTATTATTATCAATAAATTTAAAATTGATTAAATAATAATAAAATATGTTTTTGGATATATATGAGAGTTTAAGGATTTTAGGAGAGCGTATATGTAATATTGAAGTTTGGAAGGATATATACGTAATAATAGAAGTTTGGAAAGATATATATGAAATTATCTCTAAACCAACTCGTGTATCACACGGACATTTAGTCTATAAGGTGTTACTTAAATTTAAAAAATAAAACTTAAATTCAAATAATATACGTAGGATATGCATTTAATAATTTTTTCTTCTCTTTTCAAATATCAAGTTAACAATATACATATACTTTTATTAAGAAAACTTCTTTTACGATTTATATTTAAATTTTGCTAATTATTGATCCTTTATATATTTTTATTAAACAATCTTTTCTCTTATATTTTTTAATATAATAAAATATTAATTTCCATCAATTTATAAATAATATAAATCATTAATTAATTAAGTGATCTGGTAGTTTGTAGTAAGAGATAAGTTTCACAAAATGGAACATTTTTTAAACTATATATAATCAACTCGATCCTTAGTCTTTTACCAAGAGTTGTTTTTACTAGAATATTTTTTTGAATGGAAGATATGACAGATACACACATATCTCACCTACAAGGTAGGTAGTGATAGCCTTAACATCTCAATAATACAAAAATAGTGATTACATCTAAAACATCTCACTAAACATAGTAGTTGGTTGAGCACAAGGAATGGTTCTTCTCTTGCTTGACTCTTTGATCTTCAAGGATTACAAGTTGGATTTGAGTTAACAGAAGATCACGGGTATATTCTTGATTATTGAGTTCTTTTAAAAGTGCAAGAGGTATTAACAAATGAGTGGTGGTGTGGTTTGAATAGATTTTAAAGTTGGAGATTAAAAGTGCAAGAAGATATTGTTGATGATTGAATATGGTATATAGGTAGAGATAGCTCGGTTTTTAAACTTGACTGAAACTGGAAAAAAACGAATCGAAAATGCCCAAACATAAGAATTGAGGACCGAACTTTTTGTTTCTAATAGGTTAAGGTTCGGGTTCGGTTTCGTTGGTTCCGTAAAATATCGAACCCCGTGGAATCGAGAACCGAAATAAGGAAAATATATGAACCGAGAACAGACCCGAAAGTAGGGATGTAAACGAGCCGAGCTACTCGCGAGCTATTCGAGCTAGGATCGTTAAAAGCTCGAAACGAGCGAGCCTTAACGTGCTCGAGCTCGAGCCTAGATTAGAGCTCTTTTAATAAACGAGCCGAGCTCGAGCTCCAAAGAGTAGGCTCATGAGCTTAAACGAGCTCTATATATAAATATATTTTATTTTTTATATGTTTAATTTTTAATAATTATATATATGATTTTAAAAAGAATATCAAAACTATACGCGAGCCTAAAAGAGCCTAACTTAAACGAGTCTAAATGAGCCGAGCCCGAGCTTCATAAATATTAAACGAGTCGAGCTCAAGCTCAACATCATAAGCTCTAAACGAGCCGAGCTCGAGCTTAAAAAAGCCTAAAAGAGCGTGGCTCGATAAGGGTCTAGCTCGTCGACTCGGCTCGTTTACATCCCTACCTGAAAGTATATAACTTGGTCCAGTTTGATTCGGGTTTTGGCCCGAACGGGGTTTTTGCTTGTCCTATATACGGGCCTCTTAAAAAAGTTCTAGACCTGTAAAGAGGTGGTTTGTATACCATAAAATTTGTTGCATATAATTTCTACGGGGAAGTAAATATGGTATACATGTTTTCTTCATAGGACAAAATGTTATGAAAGTTTCTTTTAAGACTATGAATTCGGTATAAGAATTGAATTAAACAATACCGGTCAGAATCTGACTGTATCCGAAAAACCAAAACTCAAAAGCCTAGAAGTTAGAACAGAGAATCGAACCAAAATATACTAATCAGTTTCGGTTTTTCTGTTAAATTCTGTTTCAAATCCCGGTTTGGTCTAAGGTAAAAACGAACCAGGTGGAAACAAAAACCAAGATATAAAAATATAAAAAACGAGAACTAATCCGAAAATGTATAAATTGGTCCTGTTAATTCCTCTTCGAATCAAATGATTTTTTTACTCATTCCTATAACATGGCATGATGCATTCCCTTCAATGTTTTTGAATTTGGTAATGATGTTATATCATATTTCATATATTTAAAAGCTAAAAGTAGCATAACTTAACATGCTAACTAATATGGTCTATCTTTATGGCGGGACATATTTAGATTCCAACAATATAAAGAATAAAAGTCCACCTGATGATGTATTAGCCAAATGTCAATATGCAAAAAACATTTTTGCCTTTTGACTTTAACAAGGGCTTAAGTGGGTCAATTACAATTATATTTGGACCAGAAATGTAACATCTAAAGCTTATAAAAAATATTTATTAATTTACTAATACCTGAGGGACTATTTGTGTAACTTCGTGGTGTCTGTATTTGGTCAACTTGAATGTCATAGAGGAGATAGGTACGGTCGATGCACGTTCATGGGCCCTACTGTACTGCTGCCCGCATATGATCACATCATCATCTCTCTTTTCTCATCCAACGGCTGAAAATCACTTTCAGTTTCCCCGTTTGCCACGTGGTGGGTCACGTGAAGGTTTACGTTGAATCCGGCATACAGCTTATCATAGCCCACTGGTTGTCTGGTTTTCAGATTTATAGTTTTCTCTCTCTAAAATATGATCTCATGATCGTACCCTCGCCGTACATATTAAGTCGCCGCCGTTAGTATCCTGTCACCGGAGCTTCACTACCGCCGGCGAAAATGACCGTTATTAGAAAACGACGATTCAACACTTACCGATTTCTCTCCGCCGCTGCTCACCTGCCACTCTCGAACATCCTTCTCTTCCTTTTCGTTCCCACCTAGTTTCGTAGGATAAATTTTGAATTTGAATTTGAATTCCGATCGGACGTTACGTTAATACATTCTCTGGTTTTATTGAATGGATTCGTGTTTAATTCTCTCTCTGCTTTCCGATGATCTCCTATCACGAATTCTCGATTGTTTTTCCGATGATTCTGACCGGAAATCGTTCCGTGCTACCTGTAAGTCGTTCCACCGGGTTGAATCGGGTCACCGAACTCGCCTGAAGTTTCTACGACCCGAGTTTATTCCGGATCTCCTCGGAAACTACACGCGCGTCAACACGCTTGACTTCTCCGTCTGCCCACGGATCTACGACGTGACGATCTCCGGTTTGCTGAATAACGTGAGGTGTTTGGGATGGGAACAGAGGGTGAAGAAAGTTGTGCTATGTAAAACAACGTCGTTGAGGGTTTTAGGGCTTGAAATGCTGGCTAGATCGTGCCCTAGGTTGCAGGCCGTGGATGTATCGCACTGTTATCAGTTTGGAGACAGGGAGGCGGCAGCGCTGTCATGTGCGGCGGAGTTGCGGGAGATTAAGATGGATAAGTGTCTGAGGCTGACGGATGTAGGGTTGGCTAAGATTGCAATTGGTTGTCAGAAATTGGAGAAGATGAGTTTGAAATGGTGCTTAGAGATCACTGATTTGGGAATTGATCTGTTATCAAAAAAATGTCCACGCTTGAAGCATCTCTCTGTTTCGTACCTTAAGGTAAAACACCATTTAATTATAGCCTTTTACTATGGATTAATGTTGAATTCTTTCGTTTACTACACAATCTGGATCACAGGACAACTGAATTCGGGTTATGTTTATCTATTTTTTTCTTTTTTTTTCTTTTTTGCAGATAAGTAATGAATCACTAAAATCAATAAGTTGTTTGAAGAAGTTGGAGGTGTTACTAATGGTGGGGTGTGGATTAGTAACCGATGAAGGCTTGCATTTTCTTGGAAATAGTTGCCCTTCACTTGAGGTTTTTTTGCTTTTCTAGTTTGTGTTCTTGTCTTTTTGCCTATTAATTGGGTAAGGCACTTGCTCCCCACGGAAGGTCCAGGGTTCTAGTCCCATGGTCATGGGGTTTCGAGGGGTGGTAAGGAAATAACCACAATAATGGTTGGTTATAAAATTACTTGACCCCCGGGAAAGGCGCACTAACCTGAAAGAAACTCTTATTAAAAGAAAAAAAGTTGGTTATAAATTTACTCGAATACATGTTTGGTTTGGGATAATGTTTGAGCTGTTGCGTGATACTTGCTGTATATGAATGCTTTGTGATGTAAACCATTGATCTCCCATGTATATAATAAAACTCATTCTTGCTCCCCTGGTCTTATCGCATTGGTCATAACCTTAATCCCTTATTAATCTTTTAAAGAATTGATGCAGAAACAATCTAAAATCTCTGTGATGCTGGAAATTATGAAAAAGCTTTTCAAAATTGACCATACAGAAGATATGAGATTTGTATCTTATAATTATAATTTTTTGTTGCAGGTATTAGATGTATCTAGGTGTGAAGATGTGAGTTCAGCTGGCCTACTTAGTGTTACAAGAGGTTGCAAAGGCCTTCGAAAGCTCAATGCTGGTTATCACTTTCTAGTGAGTCGATTAGATCCGGTTTTTCTATATAAAGTTTTTTATGCATATAGTTTTTTCTTTATCTAAACTGATGTTTTGATGCATCAGGAGCTTTCCACCACTTTTTTTCAAAATTTTAAGGATTTGAAGCATCTGAAAGCAATTAGAATTGATGGATCTCAAGTTACCCACTCTTTCTTTGAGATCATAAGCACTAGTTGCTTGTTTTTGGTGGAAGTTTCTCTGAGCAAATGTCAAGGCGTGAATGATGCAGGTATTATGCAGCTTGCATATGGGCATCCCAACTTGAAATTGCTTGATTTAACATGCTGTCATGATCTCAGTGATATGGCGATATCAGCCATAGCGCACTCGTGTACAAAACTTTTTTGCCTCAAATTGGAGTCTTGCCCTTTGCTCACTGAGAGAAGTTTTAGTTATATCGGGTCATCATGTGTGTTACTTGAGGAGCTAGATGTAACAGAATCTTCTATAAATGACAAAGGTTAGTAATCCAAGATCCGTTCACTTAGAGATGGCGATTTTAACCCGTTCACTTATGAATGGGTCAAGTTGGGTTTATGCTTAATGCTTAACGGGCCAATTGAGTTAAACAAATCAAATATCGGCGCTTCATTTGTTTTAACGGAAAAAAGATTATTTATTATCATTAATATCTTAGTTTATATAATCATATATAAGTTATTTACTAGTTATAAAAATGGAGAGAAAAAGGTCTGTGACTCGTCCTGGACCGTTTCAACCGGTACTAAAAACAGGTTCCTGTTCTAACCTGAACCAGTTTTGACTTTTTGACTATTTACCCAACCTGCTCATTTTGCCTTTTCTAAGGAGGCTCCCTTTAATTCATAACTCATTATATTTAATATGTTTCATCATTCATATCTTTTCCCCAGGACTTGAATATTTGTCTAAATGTTCAGAGCTCCAGTGCTTAAGATTAGGGATTTGTACTGATATTTCAGACAACGGATTGTCTTATATAGCTTCAAATTGCAAAAAACTTAAAGAACTTGATCTATACAGGTATCATGTTTCAACAATGATGGTTTTTGATCGATAATTTGTGTTCATTTCTTGTATTCACATTCTTGTTTGGGATGTAGGTGTTCAAATATCGGTGATGACGGGTTAGGTTTTATAGCACGTGGTTGCAAAAAGATCAAGAAGCTAAATTTGTGTTACTGCACCAATATTACAGACAAAGGGATGTTATACTTAAGTCAGTTGAAGGAATTATCTGATTTAGAGATGCGTAGTATTACTGAAGTCACAAGTGCGGGTTTGACAGCTCTTGCATCAGGATGCATGAAACTTTCAGAGTTGGATATTAAACATTGTGCGAATATTGGTGATGCTGGTTTTTGGTCTCTTGCATACTATTCCTGGAATCTGCAACAGGTACATGAGAACAACGTACCAGTTTTTGATTTCGTTTTCAGTTTTAAAGTTAGTTGTTCCTTCGCCCCTTGATTTCATTGATCGGATGCTTAAAAAACTGTCACGTTTTTTTGAGCATTTGATTTCATTGATCAGATGGTTTAAAAACTGCGTATGAATATATATAACTAAAAAAGTAAGATACGATAAAAAGTGATAAACGGGATTGGGTATTCATGTTGTTGTTGTTGTTATATATATATATATATATATATATATATATATATATATATATAGGGGAAGGTTCAAATGAGAATGAGAAATTAAAAGAGAATGGGAGACTAAATCTCGGCTGTTCATTTTGTAAGTGGAATTCATGGATGGAGAGCGTGAGGGGATCTAGAGTGGCAGCGTGCCAGCGTGCATGTGAGGAGTTCATGGATGGGCAATGACATTGAAGGAGGGGGAATTGGACGGCTAGGATTGAATCTCCCATTCTCAATTATTTAAGGTTCTCATTTGAACCTCCCACTATGTCTATATATATATATCAAGGTGCCAAGAAAGTGGACTTACTAACACAATATGAACTGATATATAGTCCACCATGATGCTAAAAGAGAATGTTATGTCGATGCAGATTAATATAAGCTACTGCTCGGTATCTGATGTGGGTTTGTGCATGATGATGGGAAACTTGACACGCCTGCAAGATGCAAAACTGGTGAACCTCACAAAAGTGTCGGCAAGAGGGTATGAACTCGCACTAAGGGCTAGTGCTGCTCGACTTAAAAAAGTTAAGGTTGTTGCTTCTCTTAGACCTCTTCTTTCAGCTGAGCTAGTTGAGACTCTTGGAGCAAGTGGTTGTAGAATTAGATGGGATTAATGACATGCTTGATCAAAGAGGGTTTGTTTTTGTATGAAAAATGTCTGCTTGATAAGTATGGATGAAACTATTCTAACCTTCTGTAACATTCAAACCTAAATGAAATATGATTGTTGTAAGTCTTTCCCTCTTTGATTTTATAATAACAAAAAATACAATGAAAGAAAAACAGTATGAAAGAATCACAATAACAAAGAAAAATACTTGATCCTTAATTCACACCACCATCTTCATTGTCATCTTCATGTTGTTGAACAGAGGTTGACTGCTTCGGGCTAAGGGATTCCGACCTTATGATTGGGAAGGCGTCCAGTCGGGTCAAGGTACGCTTCTGGGTATTATTTGATTTCACATTAATATCCTGAAAATTGATGCCTTCACTTTCGGTTTGCTTTTCAAAAGAACCCTTTTCCAAGTCGCTCGCTGCGGGTGTCGAGTTTTTATAAATCAAATAAACACAAAATTGTATAGCTCCTAGTAATATCCCTAATGCATTTGGCACCTGCAATAGTATTATCAAATCATTTCTTAAGGTTATGATTTCACAACTTCATATGAAAAGAGAGTGTAACAAGAGCACTTACAATGACATAAGGATCTATGACCAACAAACCGAAAGTGAACCAAGCACACCCATTGAGCAAGAGAGAGAACACAAGGAGAATCGGCATATACTCGACACTCTTCGTCTTTACTGTTGTTCTCTGCGTACATGTAATTGCTTAATTAGGTTCACGACCGCCAGTATACAGTATCATTGTCATGAAAGTAAAAGGAATAGCGTTTAGCTTAATTACCACTGCAGCCAGAGGTGCAACATACATCATTGTCGTGAAGGTTGCACATAGGATTCCCGTGAATGTACGTCGTGAGCCGTTGTCAAATGCAACAAGTGTGAAAGCCAAGACCATTCCAAAAAATACAATGTCTAATATCACGAATCCAAAGTATTTCACCTGAGCAAAATATAATTCATCACTGCAACTACTGCAATTGAAACCAACACGCTTATGGGAATCTTGATTCCCGAAAGCTAGTGATGATAATCTTAACATATTTACTAATGAATTTGGTCAAAAAGATGTATCTTAAAGACAACCTCCTAAATCATTTTATAAGTTATCGGGAAAGAAAGGTATGGGCAAAAAAGGTCAGCCCAACCCTACCGCATAAGAAATCATCCGTCTTATATTATTAATCCAAAACATTTTGACCCATTACCCAATCTACACGCACATTTGTTTCACAAGGAAGCTTAATAATTGATTATTTTGGTTACCCTTCTTTCCTTCGAGGAATAGATGAACAGTAGAACAAGGTAGAGGGCTTGCATGGTCGCACCGCATACATTAACCGTGACGATAAGGATGCCATCATCAGGGTCAAGTAAGCCATACAAGATCCACAAAGAACAACTCAATAAAGTTGCTACATATGGTGTTCCATTGTAGTTATCAGCAGATTTTGTCTTCACAATCTGCCTAAATTGGGATCTGCAACATGTAAAAAGTTGTATATATATGTTAATTAACATGAAGGGAAGGCCAAACGAGAACTGTTTTTTGTACGAGAACTGTCAGAACCAATCTTAGCCCTTGATTAAACTCAATCCATGGCTAAGATTTTTTGGCGGCTCATTAATGCTACATTAATGAGGGTTATTTCAGGGAAATCAAGTCTTGCAAATTAATGACGATTCACTCAGACGCAATTCATGGTTGGGTAAATATATAAATTACCAAAATACCCCTTTTAATGAGTCATTAATGTTGTTAAAAACAGTTCTCATACGAAAACAGTTCTCGTTTGAACTTTTGCATTAACATGAAAATTCATTTTCTAAATCTTGATCATATATAAACAAAGTTACACTCACATGGGAGAAGTGAAACTCAGTATGGAAATTATGTTTCCTGCAAGAACAAATAAAATAAACATACATAAGAATCCAACATATGTTTCAAGAAACCTTTTACTAAATTTCAAGCATGTTAGCAACATGGAGTCTTAAAATGGCTCTCACCTAAGATCCCGACTATGAAGTCTGCAGCAACCATCTGATTATTAGGCTGTTCGACCCGAATGGGTTAGAAGCGAAAGGGTAATTTGGAGAAGAAGAGACGGAGAAAGTTAACTCGACCCGATAAGAAATGAAGATGTGAATTGTGATGTTTTTATGGGCTCTCCAATGAATACCAATTGTTGGATTTTAGCTTAGATTCTTGTTCTTATTCTTTTTGCATGTTTGAAGGTAATTTTGTTGTTTCATATGAAGTCATTTCAAAGGTTCTTGACTTCAACTGACATGGGTTTTGGTCCATTCACATTAATTATTAAAAAATACTTTTGACAACAATGTCAAATTGAGCTATAAGATTGTGTGCCAACTAGGATGGGGTAATAGTGACGTGGCATATATTTGTTTCAAATTTGAAATTGTGCTGTAACTGATAATCTGTATGATTTCTTTTACATTAAAATTCCTACTGCCTTCTAGTTTTTTCTTTGTTAGTTATACTCTACTAGCAATTCTAAGTCAACCATTTTATTATTTATGTAGCTTGCCTCAAGATGAAGCCGAATCGTAATCGACAAATGAACTGTAAGTTTGCTTTCTTACAAGACGAGAGTAGAAGCCACGGAACACATAACTCGCTTAAAATCGATCCACTATTATAAAGAAGAGAGAAATACAAAGAATTCTTCAGATAAGAATGAAAATAACAATAACTACAATATTTTTTAGCAGAGCTTAAAAGGGAAGATAGTAGGAATTACTCTGATCACTGAATTATGTTCAAATTTTTTTTAAGGCTCCTAAATCTACCTCATATTAATATACTACGGGACTTGAACCAATGAACTTAGGCCATGTTCAGAGACATCAAACACCAATATGGGCTAGAAACCTTTGGTAATTATGTTTACCGACTCTATAAATTAAGGCTTTGTATTAAATCTGTTTTT
Organism: Pulicaria dysenterica; assembly: GCA_947179395.2. Lineage (NCBI taxonomy): Eukaryota > Viridiplantae > Streptophyta > Magnoliopsida > Asterales > Asteraceae > Pulicaria > Pulicaria dysenterica. The sequence continues at coordinate 49,216,902 of OX359294.1, read as the reverse complement.
TACTCATAAGTCAGCATTTTATTCTATTAAATAAATTCAAAAAGGATATTCAAAACTGTTTCATCAGGATTTTTATGACTAAATATTTCAGTTACTAAAGAAACATTTTGACCAAGAAACTACCCTTTTGTGGCAGATTTTTGTGTAGGTGACATTTTATTATGTGTAGTGATTTGTGCGTAACAATTTTTTACCATATACAACAAAAAGTAGTTGTTTAAACTATTATACCGTTAAAATTGTAGATAAGATTAATAGATTATAGGTTGATAGATGCATAAATATCGCAATTATTATTTATGGTAAAAAGTTGTGTAAAAGGATTGGTCCATATGTTGTAATTAAAAGTAATGACTCAGAAATTAAAATTAATAGTAGATATCATGATGTAACTTTTCATTTTAAAGGACTAAACTAGTTAACAGCACTAAAGTACTAAGACTGACAATTTGGGTCGTGTTCGAATAAAATAAGTCATGTCTCTTTCGTGTGACCATTTTCGTATTATTTTCATTTCAACCTATTTTCGGTCCAAGTTATTTTCGTGTAAGGTTCGGTTATTTCGCTTTAATTCGTGTTCAATTCGGGTCATGTTTCATGTCGCCCCAATTTCAGTTTCGTGTCAAGTTCGTGTCAACCCATTTTATGTTTGATTTAAGCCGAATTTCAGTTTCGTATCTCAGATTGCCACCCTTACAATAAACCACCATGACCTCGGTGTAATTTACAACCTAGATAAAATTACGAACATTTTTCTAAAATCTGATAATGAGTGTACTTGTTTTTTGGATGTGTTTGTTAAAAAAACTTTAAGGGCTTCAAGAGCCGGAGTTTTTTAGTTTTAGTAACAAACTTAAGCCGGAAAAAGCTTTAAAAACTTTTAAAAGCTCTAAATTACATAAATAATCTTCAATTAATTTTGTTTCTTATTTATAATTTTATTTTTCTATCATTTTATCTGATTTTATATTTTTTCTCCCGCCACAATTACTTTGTCAAATAGTTTTTATACAAATAAAAACACCAGCTTCTAACTTCTATAAGTTTTAACCCTAGTTTTAGCTTCAGTTTGTTATGCTAAACATACACGTTACCTTCACAAAAGACCTTGAAACATAGCTTCTAGGTGAAGAAGTAGATATTTGTGACCAAAGAAATAGAAAAGGGAAAGAATAAATAGATAGACAAATTGCATTAACATACAATGAATCTTAGTTACTAATATATATAATCAACTTTATTTTTAAAAAAATAATACAACCAACTTTTATAATCTTTACATTGTATGCAACGTGTTATATACTATGAAAATTATGACAAAGTTCATTGTATAAAATGAAAACTAAACAACGGACACATAAAAAAATTGTTTTCATACAATGAGAGGATTATGAAAGTTAATTGTATTATTTTTAAAATTTTAAAGTTGGTTGTATATAATGGTAACTAAGACAAAATTCAATGCATTTCTTTGCAGTTTGCCTTAAATAGATACACATACTTTTTAAATGCTTAACTGTAAGAATAAATAAATATTTTAAGTTACATATCTAACTATATTATTAAAAGAATAGGTTTTTATAAAAATCTTTCCTTTTTAAAATATAATTTGACCAGTAAAAGCTTTTTCTTTAAAAATAAATTAAATTTACAAATAAATATAATGTCACTATCTAAAATCTTAACCGTCACATTTCTTAATTAAATTTAAAAAATTTCCATGAGATATCTATTAAATTTTACCCATATTTATTTGACGTGAGATGTTTTTTTTTAATATTCAAAATTTTCATATTTTTAGGTGAATAGATTTCATATATTAAATATTAAAACAATATGTCAACTTATATTGATTTCAATCTTATTTTTTTGTATGGTTTATTTTCATATTTTTAGATTTTAGGTGATTTAATTTGTATGAAAACAATATTTCAACTTATATGGAGAATAAACAAACTTCTTCATTATTTTCAAAGAGACATTCGTTCGGACAACCTTTAACAAAAGAGAAGAAAAGACGGATGATAAATACTTCCTATGTACGTTTTACAATTATTTTATTATTTACAATTTCATATCATCACATTTTATATTTTACTTTAAACATTTTCCGTTTTTAAACATTTTTCGTTTTTATACATAGAGTAATAAACTAGTTGATATCAATAGAATAAAGATAAATAGAAAGATACAGTAAATTTGGAATTATAAAAATAGATATATTTTTATATAAGCTTCACGTGTGCTTATTTAAGGATAGGTGACATGTATAAGGCAGAGACTATTACGTATATAGGTTTAGGTTTTAATTAAAAGTTTCCCTTTTAGAACTATAGTTTATCAAAAACATGAAAATAGATTAACATCCAACATATATAATATTTAAGAAGAAATATTCAATATAGTCCTTACTTAATGCATAGTCTCACGGGACTAATCTTAGCTTTTGGATCAACGTAATCAATGGTCCAGATTGAATTTTAAAAATTTGGACGGAGTGACATTTTCGTAATTAACATGTAATGATTTTACAATCACATATGATTGTATATTAAATTACATGTGATTGAATATTAAAATTTAGGACTATGTTTTTTATATAGACTATATTGAAGACAACTCTTTGGATGACAAATATACATAACAATAGTTTGTTATCTTTAATATAAATAAAAAACTAACTTCAATAAATCTTTTAAATAATAAAAATTATAAACTTAGATATAAATTTTAATTATAAAATCTTAACCATAAAATTTAATTTTGACTTTTTTTTATTAAAATTGGGATTTTAATTTAAATTAAAATTATTAGAGATAATTTTATATATACACTTCTTAAATTCTAAATTTCATATTTACACTTTATAATGTATCAAAATATCATATTCAACCAAATTCTTAATTTTATTATCATTCTAAAAAATTTATATAATCATCTAATATTCTTTTTTAAATTATAACTAATAAGCGCTTAACCTTATTGCTCTAAAATTTATAAATAATGATCTATGACTTATACAAGAAATATAATCACGTCTCTTGGTATCATGATATCATGTTTCTACCGTCAAGTCTGCACTCCCCCTCTCGTTGACGTTTTCATCGTTGGTCTAAGTGCTGACGCTGCCGTCTATAACCATTTTCTTAAGGGTTTTAGTTCATAAAAGTGTATTCAACTTTACACCTTTTGCTATTGTATGTACTGAACTTTCAAACTTACCATTTGATGTATCCAACTTTCAAATTTCAAATTTTTTTTTTTTACCTATAGAACAAGTAGCAGGTAATTCTCTTGTTTTTATTTATTTATTTTTATTGCCACATCGTTAAATTCATAGCAAGAATAAGAACCCAAGATGAACATGCTAAACTAAGAACCCAGATGAAGAAACTAAGAACAAGAACCCTAAAATCACGTACATGGAATTGAACCAAGAAGAGAATCATAAACACCAACAATTGATACATATTAAATCCTAATTACAGAGAGATGTGAACATAGAACCAAACATCACGATGAAGATGAAATCGAACAGAAGCCTAAATCGTTGTTTTACAGATGTAAAACTCAACCCCAAATCGAACCCTAATGGAAAAATGAAGATGAAATCAATAACCTTTAAGAATCAAGAACCCTAAAGCCAAAATCTAAACTCAAATATGAAACTCAAACCCAAAAACTACATACCTGATGCAGAAAATCGAACCCTAAATTGCAGATGATGGACTTGAAGAATCAACATAACCCTAAATGGCAGATCTGAAATCGCAACTAGAACAAACCATCGACAGATGAAGCCCTAACTTGATTTAAACTCGTGTTCGAAGATAAATCGAAGCCCTAACTTGTCGGACCGTTCGTTGGAACTCACAATCGTCTCAGCCAAAGGCCTCAATAAAGTCAATCTCGTCGGAAAAATGGATATTTACGCAGTCGTCTACATCAACGGCGCCGTTAATCAAGATCAGAAGCAGAAAACTCATGTCAATAAGGATGGAGATTCCAACCCCACCTGGAATTACCCTATGAAGTTCAAGATCGATGAATCTGCTGCGTTACACAACCGATTGTCACTCGTTATTAAGATCAAAACCGAAGGGATGTTCGGCGATAAGGATCTGGGCGAAGTGGTGGATGAAGATGGATGAAGATGATCCTTACCTGCTATATTCTTATTCTTATTATTATTAGAATTATTTTTAAAGAATGAAAAAACACATCAGCTGCATTCTCAACACCATGTCATTGCCACATCAGTTTAACCTGTGCCACATCATCATCTTACCTGCTATAGCAGGTTGGATACACAAAATGATAATTTTTTGAAAGTTGGATACATTAAATGGTAAGTTTGAAAGTTCAATACATACAATAGCAAAAAGTGTAAAGTTGGATACACTTTTATAAACTAAACTCTTTTCTTGATTATTCATTTCATTCGCGTTTTGTAATTATTTAACATCATTTTATTAATGTTTAATATTTATTATATTTAAATCAATCCGTGTATCACACGGTTATTTAAACTTGTACATATATATATACAACAAGATGACGTTTATCTTCTTACAAATCGACTCTATTTTTCTGATAACATATTTAAAAATATAATGATACACAGTTCCACACAAACTGTAGTGACCACATTCCAGACATTTATAACTAAATATATATAATTAACAAAATAATTTAATTTAAGATAATTTCACATGGTGCGAATAAGGAATTTATTTAAGTAAAATCACTACAACAAGTTCTTTCATCTATTGTTTCAGTTGCATGTAAATTTATGTTTTTTATTTAGAGATTTTATATAATCTATTACTAGCTAAGTGACTCGTGTATCAACACGGGGAAGATACTAAAATTTCAATTTATACAGATTTAAAAAGTACTAACATGTTAAAGAAAATTAGAAAACATATAGGAATATAAAAGCTCGTAAGAAATGATAAACATTACAGAAGTTTGAAATTCATACATAATATTACAATTAGATTTTTTGTACTAACATAATATTATCTAATTCCTAACCCAATTCCCATATAACTATATATGTAATCTTGAATTCATGATAACTATATATGTAATCCTTATATAATAGCAATCCTATAAATGTAATGTCTTATATTAGTAATACTTTATATATAATCCTTATATAACAGCATCAGATGACTAATTTCAACGACTTGTTTAACATTTCTTATTTTACTCCAGGATAACCAAATACACATGAAATGAACTCAAACACATGAATTCCCCAACCAAATATAGGTAACTTCATCAAGCTGCTCTTAAAGAACATATTTGATGCATCCTAAGTAAAACTGCAACCATGTGACTAAAATAAACTAAAAACATGAATACTTGACGATTCACATTAGTACTAAAAGGATTCATTCAGCTACAAACATATAATCCCTAAGATCTATTTAGCTGCGTCATACAAAACCATTAGTTAATCCCTCCTTACATGGGGGGATTAAAAGCTATGAAAGAGTTATGAAATCCATACATAAGATTATCATTAAATTTTATGTAAAACCTATTTATAAACAACATTCATGGTTTTATTAGTAGGGTTTCCTTCATCATCGAAAATTAAAACTTTTAACCACTCCTTACTCTTCACAAACCGTCACATATAACTGTCCATGAGTGAAAATGTGTATTTTTAGTACTTTTTATAAATACTCTTTTTAAGAATTATAAAATTACATTACTCGTCTAAAAGTTTTTAGTATAATATTAATGTGTTTCTCGTGATGAAACTTTATCCCGACATTGTAAAGACATAACTATAATATTATTGTTGATATTATAATATCAAGTGCTTTAAAGACATTTTTATTAGCCAATTATATATTTGAATATTTAAAATTGTAAACTAAATTTATTAAAAGTTAAATAATGATGACATCCATCTAAGTATACGCAAAATAGATCAAATAAAAATAAGATTCTAACATAGAATATATTATGTCTATACATACGTAAATCACTTAAGTGTAATTTATTATTCAATTAAATATAATTAAAAACACGAGATCTCACTGAATTCAAATATCCATGTAATAATAACTTTTATTTTATGTATCAAGTTATTAGTTAAAAAATAAGAAAACCTAGACAATTAAATTTTTTATATAAAATTCCAAGTTGTATGTATAGTTACAAAACCACTATCATGATAGCTGTTTCACTACCCAATAATTATGTAGAGTTCTAGCTTCTTTAGGGTTATTTACTCACAACTAACAATTAATTTTAAAAAACTCTAAGCGGTAGTGGTAGTTTTGTAAACAACTTTATGCCACTAACCATTAGTTATAGTACATTTTTAATTCTTTTTATCGAAATACCAAGGAATCAGTGGTTATATCGACTATATTATGAAGAGGGAATAATTATAAAAAACGAATAAAATGTCAAATAATTACTTAAATGTTGATAAAACAATTAAATTATACTAATTTTTTTAAAATACCTCATATTCCGATAAAATTTATATCAAAACGTAGATAAAAATGAGACGATTACAAATATATAATAATTTTTTCTCAAAACAAAATATATATGAAGTTATTAAACATAATTAACAACTTATAATTAATTACATTAATATACAATTTTCTTAAAACCCCCTCACATATTTCATACTACCCCCTTAACAATTTACATTCAATCCCTTCAATTATATTCAAAGAAACGAATAAACTTAAGAAAATTTTGTCTCTATGACGTAAGCATCATATTTTTTTAATTTTTTTTTAAATGAATTATTATGATTGATGGAGAAGTTTTAGAAAGGGAGAGAAACTCTTTTCTTTTAATAAGTATTAAAGAAGATTCTAGTTTGTTTCAATATATATATATATATATTTTTTGTGTCGGTTATTTAAAACTAATTACAAGAAGAAAAATTGATAACTCCCTTTTACAACATCCGGGGATATTTACGTGGACAGTCGACATCTACAATTTCTAAACTTGTATAATATCTAAATAGTGAGTTATAGTTGATCTTTTTAGAATTAGAGTTATTTTATATTTGGTTTTTTAAGTGAAAGAGTTGCAATTTTTGTCCTTTAGTTAGAAAACAGTATATTATTAGTTCTTTAATCATATATAGGTTTATAACCTTTCGATTTAAAAAATCAAATATAAGATAATTCTAATTTTAAAAGAATCAATTGTATAATTGTCTGACATCTACATAAACGATGTAAATAAATTTATTATACCAAGTATTTATTATAAAGCGAGTTATACTATCTGCGCGTTACTTCATACAACAAGAAATATTGAGGAGCAGATAAAAGAACATTAAGCACAAATATTTATTACAAATTCGAAACAAGCAAGGTTGGATCAAGTGGTTATCACCCTTGCCTCTGGAGACAGAGGTCAAGGGTTCGATCCTCACTCCTTGCAAGGCCGGAGGTCCTTTTCTACATTTAGTAGAACTGGAAGCATCCTCTTTACCATAGGTAGAGGTATGGGTGTCTACATCTCAACCTCTCCCATACACCGTGCAAACGATATTGTGACCCATAACCCGTGAAAGACGGTATTGGGTGTTACTTTTATTTATTACAAATTCGAAAAAAAGCTTAACTGATTGTGGATTAGAAGTGTGGTGAAATTTGACTTAAGAGAATTGTTATGCATTTATGTCATGAATTTCGTATTAAAACCGTTTTTTAACTAAAACTTTTCACAGTTTCACATTATGTCTAACAAAACAATTATCATTCTAATATTAAAACCAATGAAAAATTTTCATAAAGGAAAAAGGAAAACTTAATAAAACTATTCTAGTTTTTTTCTTCTTAAATCATAAAAATAAAACTTTAATAATAAAAAGAACAGGGTATGATTGACGTTGCAAGAAAAAGAATATGTTGTAATGTAAATCAAGATATAACATATTCGTAACCGGACTTCTCTATTTACATTTTGATATCTTCTAATATATATAAAAGACTAAGTTGAAAAAAATATTAGATAATCTGAACCTTTCATTTAATAAAAGATTTAATATTAGCCGTTAATTTCTTTAATTTTAAAATTCTGATTTTGACTTTTTAGAGTCAAACTAATGTGAATTAGATGATTTAATTTTAAGTTAAATCACAACCATCTATTTTATAAAAAAAATAAATTTATTTTTGAGCGTTAATAGTTAAACATTAATAAATATAATCTAAAAATTAGAAAATTGAATTTGAGATAATCGTGAAATATTGATACGTGTTTGAATTTTGAATCCATATTATTGGATTTCAAAGTTGAATTTTCAATAGCTAAAATTCTAAATATAAATATAAATAAATAATTGGATACTATAATTGTTTTTAATAAATTTCCTTTATTATTTATCTATCTATATCTATCTATATCTTCTATATATAAATATATATATATATATATATCTATATATAAAAGACATGCAAATTTTCTAAAAATAATCATTAAATCAATCTTAATTAACCAATAGGAACCCTCAATTGCAAAATTAATCCATTATCAAAAACAATTTTGACAAGATTCGGAATTTTAAATCAATTGCAAAATTGATCGATTCAATTTTAAATCAGTTGGAGGGGGTTTGATAAAAATTGTGAGGGGAATTATATAAAACATGTGAGGGACTTTTAAGAAAATATGACAGGGTTATATAAAAATTGTAAATTAATGTAATTAATTATGGGCTATTTATAAATTATCTTTAATAGCTTGTGATATAATTTGTTTAGATAAAAAATAATTATATATACGATAAATGTTTTATAATGTAGTATAGATATGATAAAGCACAAATGCAATAAATAAAAGTTTCTTTCTGTCGCTTAGCACAGGCTATATATCCTAGTAAATTTGTAATACGATAACTTCATATTTTTTTAATATTATAATATCAAAAATAATATTTTTTTTAGATAAATATCATAATACGACTAAATTTATCTTAAGATTTAGAGCGTTACAAATACATACTCGTACTACATCGAACATCTTGTAACATATATAAAAGACTAACTTGATAAAAATTATTAGACGATCTGAACAATTCACTTAAGAAATTTTTTAATCTTGGTCATTTATTAACTTAAAATCAAAAAAATCAATTATGACTTTTTAGAGTCAAATTTATAAGAGATAATTTCATATATGCCCTTATTAAATCATATAAAATCGTATTTGTCCAACTTAATATACAAATATTATATTTGCCTTTTATAATATTTCAAAATATCATATTTAACCAAATTATTAGTTTTATCATTCTAAAATATTTTATAATCATTTTAATTCCTTTTTAGTTATAACCAACATTCAACTTTATTACCCTTAAATGTAAAAACAATGATTGATGATTTTTATAAGAAATACAATCACGTCTCTTCTTATCATGCTACCATGTTTCTGCCATCAAGTTTGCCTCCCGCTCGTGTCGATGTTTCCACTCCTGGTTAGAGTGTTGATGTCGTACGTCGTCATTCTTTAAAAATTCCTATTTAATTCGCGTCTTATTATTATTTAATATGTTTTTCATAATGTTTAATATTATTATCTTTTAAACCAACCAATATATTACACGGGCATTTATTATATGTTAAAACATTACAAAAGAAAATTAAACTATAAATAACATAAATTAAATTAATAATTAGATGTTAAAATAAAATTAAATAAATAAATAAATTATAATCATATTTAGTTTACGATCTTTCTTATATTCTAACTAAAAGAAAAGGGTTTCTCCCTCTTCCTAAAAATTCTCCACCAATCATAACCTTAGATTTAAAAAAAAATTTAAAAATATCGAAAAATGATGTAATAAATGCCAAAAATCTTTAAGGAATTGGAAGGGGGGCATTGTGAAAATTCTGAGGGGTTTTTATAAAATATGTTAGAGGCTTTTATGAAATTATGAGGGGGTTTTATAAAACTTGTATATTAATATAATTAATTATAGGTTGTTTATAAAATATGTTTAATAACTTATTATATAATTTGTTTAGAGAAATAATAATTATATATTTGCGACCATCTCATTTTTTTCTACGTTTTGGTATAAATTTTATCGTAATATGACATTTTTTTTAAAGTGGTATATTTTTAATTGTTTGTTATCCATTAATAGTAGTGTATATGTTATTCATAAAATAATTTATATCTTTTTTATATTTATTCTATCTACGTATCATAGTCGATATAATAACTGATTCCTTGGTCTTTAGATAAAAAGTATTAAAATGATTTTTTTTAAATTTTGTTTTATTTAAGATAAATTTATATAAAAATAGATAATATTTAAAACAGACAAAGGTGCATCAATCAATATAAAAAATTAATGAATCATATATATAAGCAACTATTAAAAATAAAACTGTTAAAAGAAAAGGGTTACTTACATCATCAACCCTTTCCCTAAAAAAATCTCCACCAATTATAGCTCTTGATTTAAAAAAAATTAAAGAAAATAAAAAATATATTAGTTATTACGTCACATTCCATCAAATCCCTTAAGGGAAATTTTTTTATAACAAACTTCTATGTGTTTGTTGATCTTGGATAAGATAATAATATATATTTGAATTAATCGTGGATAAGATAATAATATATATATTTAAATTTGAATTGAATACATATTTCTAATTGACGTGTATTTAATTGGTTTAAAATTACTCCACTTTGTTAGCCAATGAAGTTACTTTTAGAATTAGATTTAAAAAATTTTAAAATGTGATTTAAATGGAATAATAATTGATAGATTAAGTTTGAAAATATAAACAAAAAGGAAAAGGAAGTAGGCGATGAGATATACATGGATAATATAACAACCATTTGAATTTGAATTTAATTGAAAATTCAACCACAGGCCTGTAATTTACGATATTGTTTAAATGTTTACACGGGCGTGAGTTTACAAATTTGTTAATTTTGTGTGCAATTCATTTAGTTAACGCGAGATAGTGAGTTCACAAATCAACTGTGAAAGATATCTTTGATATCTTATGATATCAAAAAAGGAAAAAACAACATTCAGTAGATTAAAAAAAATCGTGAATTGGGGCAACAATTATAAAAGTATGAAAAATACCCAAGTTAAATATGCCATTAACCCATTTCAAATTAAATAGCTTAGTTTGTGTGTGCGTTAAATTGCTCATACTTGAAATTTTACCAATCAATAGGCATTGCCAAATGGGATATAAACAACCGTAAGTTATATAGGATATAGATTAGCCCATTTCAAATTAAATAGCTTAGTTTGTGTGTGCGTTAAATTACTAATAAGACCATGAATGTTGTTTATAAAGAGTATCTACAAAAAGTATTATGATAATCTTATGTATATCAAACTTCTGTAATGTTCATCATTTCTTACGAGATTTTATATTCATATATATATATATATATATATATATATGTGTTTTCTAATTTTTTAACGTGTTAATATTTTTAAAGCTATATAAATTTAAAATTGTCTTATATCATCCCCGTGTTGATACACAGGGTCGCTTATAAACAACATTAACCATAATATTATAGTTATGATTTTACAATATCGGGATAAAGCTCCATCACGAGAAACACATTAATATTATACTAAAACTTTTAGACGTGTAATGTAACTTTATATTTCTTAAAAAAAGTATTTATAAGAAGTACTAAAAAGACACGTTTTCACTCATGGACATTTATATGTGACAGTTTCTTGAGTGAAGAGTAAAAAGAGGTTAAAAGTTTTAATTTGCGATGATTAAGGAAACCCTACAAATAAAACTATGAATGTTGTTTATAAAGATGTTTTAAAGAAAATCTAATGATAATCTTATGTATGAATTTCAAAATTTTGTAATGATTATTCATTTCTTACGAGATTTTATATTCATATCTATGCTTTGTAATTATTTTTACTATACGTCATAATACTCTTTAAAACTATATAAATTTAAAATTGACTTATATTATCCCGTGTTAATATACGGGTCGCTTAGCTAGTTTCTAAACGAAAAAGAATAGCCACGTCGATATTGCAAGTTAATCAAATTAATATTAATATAAATATAATAATACTAATAATCATCGTGGAATCGTAATTTCACTAATTTGAGATCTTTAAGTATTAATCTATCCTAACAATTGTTAGTTATTATAAGTTTAGATTAGATTAGATACGTAAAAAGTTTAGATCTACACCTAACCCAATTAAAATCCCAATTAAAATTTTAAAAAAGCCACGTCATATTTGTTTATCCAGTAATCCTCGTTTATACTTTGTATACACATGTGGGGGGTTCCTGTGATATTGTTGGAAAGTAAAGGGGAGGATTATGTAGTTTTAGGGGTTATTAATATAACTATGAGGGAATGTCAAATAATTAATGCATAAACATGCCACATCATGTGGGGATCCATGTAGAATATCCACTTGTTCCATTTGTTTTGTGCCCATAAATTGGAATATGCTAAAAGCTTAAAACTACCAAATGATTGCTAATACCACATACTTTTAGACTTTTTCTTTAAATATTTTTGATATATATAATACTGAGAAATGTTTAATATAGTTCATACTTAATGCATAGTCCTAAAAGACTAATTTTAGCCTTTGGATCAGCCCCATCAATGGTCCAGATTGAATTTTTAAAATTTGGGCGGAATGACATTTTCGTAATTAGCATGTGATGATTTTACAATCAAATGTGATTGTATACTGAATCACATGTGATAGAGTATTAAAATTTTAGGACTATGTTTTTATATGGAATTTATTAAACACAACTCATATAATACTATCATTATAAGATATTAGTCTTTGTAGAGGAGGTTTTGGGTTTTAGTTTTATGAGAGTTATAAATTTAAATGATTAAGTAAGAAATTATCACGATAGCGGTCAAACAATATACATATAACCAAATATTCAACTTCCAACGAAGTTCTAAGTAGAAAAACTCCTTTTAACTTTTCTATACGCATTCAATTAACAGGATACCTAATTAGTTAGATGAGGCCTCATACAATACAAAAAATAAGTTCAGGGCCGTCTTAAATATTTTCAAGGCCCGGGACAAATTTAAAAAATGGGCCCCTAAGTCCTAAACTATATACAAACGTTGAGTAAAAAACTTACAGTTATACATATTTAACTGCAATAATTAATGAAATATGTACAATTGACAACTAAACATGTGTTTCTTTTGAAACATGATTTTAAAACAAGCAAACTACCAATTAACTAATCACAAACTAAATAAAACTAGCAACCAATTATTCAAGAATTAAAATCTATTAGTTACCAAGCAAGCAAACTAAACAAACTAATATGCAAACATCCAATTACCAACTAAACAATTAATACGCAAATACCAATTAAATAATTATACTAAGCAAACAAGTAAACAAACTAATATGAAAGTACCAATTAGTTACCATATAATCAATTGACCAAACAAAACAGACAAAAAAATAAGGAGTTGAAATATTAAAATCTAACAATGAATAAAAATTAAATTAAAAATCAAGGAACAATGATTAAACAAAAGTTTAGACATGTTTGAGAAGTTAGAAGCATTTCAAATCTCAAATATGTCTTGAATAAGTTGAAATTTTGAATTCTACCTTTCATAAAAGCCAAGAATATCGTTTTTGTTCAAGGAAATCAAATATGGATAAAAGATTGTGATTGCCAAATTTGTTTCTTCTTCCCAAACTAAATGATTCCGTCCCAAAGGGTCAAACAATTTTGTGTGATTTCTTCACAAAGTAACAATTGATTTTGTAATGAATTGATAACTTTATGATTTGTTCCCCAAATGATCACTACTAGAAAATCAGATATCATAATAAAATTTCCTACTGACCAAATTCGGTGGAAAATTTTTAACGAATTACCCATAGATTTGAGTCAGAAAGTAGTTATTAATAGATTTTCCACGAATTTCATGAGAAATCCCCGGGAACTCACGTGGAAATGGTTTACCCGGTGAAATTTTATTCATGGTCGATTTTGTGATTAATCTAAGGGAAGCGGTCTTTTTCCATGGATGTTTTCAACACAAAATGGGTGTTGTGTTGTAGTGGGCCAAAAATGTTAGCAATTAAATATATAAATTCTACTTAGAGTGTTAATCTCGAATCTTTAAGAAATTTGTAGTGTTTACAACAACTAACTCACAATAGATTAATTAAACTAGACTTATAATGTTAAACCATATACATTACACACACATAAGAAAATTTGGTCCCCCTTGATCCGTGGGCTCTGGGCGGTCGCCCCTCTCGCACGCCCTTTAAGACGGCCTGAATAAGTTACAGAAGGTTGGAACAAGTATGACTTGAGTTGCAAATCCACTCGACTCAATTTACTTCTATATCTTTACTTCTATTTGAAATTCAATAAAATGAAAGAGCTATCGTATCGTTACCTAGCGTGTCGCATCTCGAATTGTATTCGGAAGAGAACTTTATTTCTACATGACCAGATCATCTAAAAGGATGTATGAACAATAAATTCAAAGCATGTTACTACAAGATTATTCTTAAACGAGTAAATCAATTAAAAAAAACAAATTATCTTAGAATAAAGGAAAATGATATGTGTTGCCGCATAACTATATATTATGTGTTGTTATGTTATAATTATATACATGTTTAACGAAAGGTAAATTTATCATTTCGATATTTACTTCTTTTAACATATAATTATGATAACAACTAACTTAAATACTTAGTGCTGCTAAAAACATATATTCTTTATGAGTTGTGTTCAATATAGTCCATATAAAAAACATAGCCTTGAAATTTTAATATTCAATCACATGTGATTCAGTATACAATCACATGTGATAGTAAAAACATCATACGTTGATTACGAAAATGCCACTACACCAAAAACTTTAACATTCAATATGAACTATTGATAAAACTGATTTAAAAACTAAAATTAGTTCCTCAAAACTATAGATTAAATATAAACTATATTAAATATTTCTCATTATACTGTAAAAAAAGTATTTTTCCAATAATGTACGAAAGTGGAATATGGTATAAATAGCGAGATCCAAACTAAATATTCCATCTCTCCCATGAAAATAAGACCCTGAAAAGTTCATAAACAGCCCTCCTATTATCAACATATGTCAAAACTCCCCCTTCCCCTGTCAGTCGGTGACTATAATACGTATCTAAAACCTCACAAATCCAGGCTTCAAAGCAAGGATTTCGTAATTCGAATCCTCTTTGACTTTCTACTTTCAAACTTATCTCCCTCCCATCTTTCTCTCTCTGTATATATACGTTTATATGTGCGTGTTGGTGGATCCCATATTGGGCACGCAAAGCAGGTTCGCCGGCGATAATCGGCGGTTGAGCTCTGATAACTGATATACAGTTTAAGCATGTCGACGGAGAGATTGATATCGAAAGGTTATTTGCAATCGCACCATGGTTCTCAATCTCAACATGAATCGATTCGTATCTTTGAAGAACTCCCAAAAGCTACCATTGTATCTGTTTCCCGACCCGACGCTAGTGATATCGGACCATTGCTTCTATCTTACACCATTCAAATCGAATATAAACAGGCAAGCCACACATTGTTCAATACATCTGCGGTTGTGAATTAATTGATATTATTATAATTGGGACAGAAATCGCACGATTCCCTCCACTTGATTGTGTGTGCAAACAGCAATTTGTGTGTTGCGTCTACTTTCAAACTTGGTTGTTTTGATTGCTATGTTTAGTTGGTCAGTAATGTGGGGAAAAAAAGGGATAAAGGCAATCCAATAATATTCTTTTTTTCAATAGTAATTTACCCTTTAATACTCAATTAAGTAATATAATTTGTGGTGAACAATTGAAGTAAGTAGATATTTTTAGCTTTAACAGGAGTTTCCAGCACCATTAGATCACCGCAAAACCTTGATAACGTGACCGGAATTGGTGATTACAGTGGAGTTTGATCGGCCTTTTTATAAAATAAGGTGTGTTCAGTAAATCTGGAGTTGGGGCTGATTAATTGATAATCCCAAGCTCTATTCATAAGCTACATGGAAATACTTTTATTTTAGGGGATAATCTCTTTAAGATTTTAACACGCTAACAAGGATGAAAACTAGAATCCCAAGCCCCTACAATTCCCTGTAAGTCTGTTGCCGAACACATCGCTATTGAAAATTTTATTTGCTAAGTTATATGTGACATGATGCATACATACTTTGCTGAGTTTTGGCTACTTTCTTGAAATGGGTAGCTTATTCTACATATGTGCGTTAGCTACATATATTTGCTGCATGGATCCTAAAAACCAGGAGATTTAGGTCTCAGTATCCTGGAACCTGTATCAAAAATTTTTGGTTGTGCAAGAAAGATTTGGCTACTATATCTGTTATATTGTCAGATAACCTTAATATCATTGTTCTTATGACAAAAACAATCCTAAAGATTGTTATACTGATTCATAACCTTGGGTATGCATGTTTTATGATTAGTAGAGTGACAAAATCATTGAAGAAATGAAAAAATTTGAGGGTGGATTGTGAATCCATGCTTGTTCTGTTTTGGGTTTTACCGGTACTTTAATTCATGATAACTGTTGATAAGAATCTTTTGTGTTCAGTGATATGCCTCATTGGTTTCTTATTTTGGATGATAAATAGTTTACTATTTTAGCATGAATGAATAGATGGTTTAAATAGCTAATAATGTGTACTTCAACAGTTCAAGTGGTCCTTACTAAAGAAAGCGTCACAAGTTATCTACTTACACTTTGCATTAAAGAAACGTGCAATAGTTGAGGAAATTCATGAGAAGCAAGAGCAGGTTCTTTTTTAAACTTTTGATATTATTATGTACAGAAATTTGAACGGAAATTTTCTGGAAAGTGTTTTATATGATTAAACTAAGTCTGAGACTCTTATTTGACCAATTCTTTTCTCATTTCTCTATTTTTGTTAATTTTTTTATTACTATGAACACCAAAGGTTAAAGATTGGCTTCAACACATAGGATTAGGAGATCACACGGCCGTGATGCATGATAATGATGAACCTGATGATGGAGCTATTCCTGTGCACAACGAGGATAGCATTAAAAAGAGGTAACTGTCTACATGGATGCCTTATTCTTAGGTGCTGTTTGGTTTGAGGGAATGTTAGGAATTGGATTTGGAATCCTTAGGAATTGAAATCCTAAAGGATTTAGATTTTGAATTCCATTTCTTTAGATGTGTGTTTGGTAAAAAGCTTGGAATTTGAATCTTGAAGGCGTCGTTCCTCTAACCCCCGGTCGTAACTCACGCACAACCACCCAACACCACCACCCCACAGTTACCACAACCACCGGCGAAGCCCTAATCGGCGAAGCTCTAATCGGTCGTAAACCACAACCACCGGCGAAGCCCTAATCGGTCGTAACCCACCGGCGAAGCCCTAATCGGTCGTAACCCCCGGTCGTAACCCACCGGTGTGTATCGTATGTCTGTCGTCAAAGCCCTAATCGTCGAAGCCATTATCATCGAAACCATTATCGTCCGTCGAAGCCATAATCGTCGAAGCCATTATCGTCGTAACCCCGGTCGTATCTGTATCGTATGTCTGTCGTCGAACTCGAGATTTGGGAAGGTCGAAAGCATCGGAGGCAGGAGGCAAGGTCGAAGCCCTAATCGTCGATGGAGTCGTCGCCGGCGGCCTCGTCGGAGGCAGGAGTAAAGGTGCAGGTGAAGGTCGGAGGAAGGAGGCAACGCTTATGAACAGTCTGCGTTTGATGGATTTTGAATTCCATCCAAGTTTGGATGGATTTTGAAATCCTCTATCTGATGGATTTTGAGCCAAACTAAGGAATCCTTTTCCCTAGCAAAAGTTGAACCAAACAAAGGATTTGCTAGGAATTGGATTCCAATTCCCACAAAATCCCTTGAAATCCCTCAAACCAAACAACCCCTTAGTGTTTTCCTCCACCAATAAAGTTTATATAGGTGGCAAAGGGAGCATGTTGGGTAACAATTCCAAAAGGGTAGTTTATTTGTATAGGTGGGGTTGACCAAAAGCAATTTTTGTCTAAAAAAGTTAACTTTCTGTATAAGCAGTTAATGTGTCATACATGACACAAAAGTTACATTATTTCATCAACAAACATTTTTCCGTAAATGATCGATGTGTTTCTATGCATTAAAAATACACTTGGGCAACTTTTGACCCGTTTGACCACATGTTTGACTTGTTAGAGATAGAAAACCCTAACTAGAGCTCCATGCAGATCTGTTACCTCTTAACAATATCTATCACGTGTGTTCTTACCATATATGTCAATGCAGATCTGTCCCAACTAGAGCTGCTCTGCCAATCATAAGGCCATCAATTGGGAGATCAACGGTTTCAGAAAAAGCAAAAATGGCAATGCAGAATTATCTTAATCACTTCCTTGGGAACATAGATATTGTGAATTCTCGTGAGGTACCTACAAGCTGTTTCTGTCATCCTTAATATGATGTGTTATATTATGGGTCCGCGGATCTCTGGATGTCGCATACTTTAACTGCAAATATCTTTTTTCATTCGCAATCTTAATTTTGAATTTTGTTTTATTCAACATTTTCGGTACTCTTATAACCTGGGTCAGGTTTGCCAATTTCTGGAGGTCTCTAAGTTATCATTTTCTCCAGAGTATGGTCCAAAGTTGAAAGAGGACTATGTTTTGGTTCGCCATTTAAGTCATATCCAAAGAGATAATGTAAATACAGGATGTTTTATGTGCTGTTGTTGCAGAAATAGTTGGCAGAAGGTTAGTTTCTAAAAAATAATACATGTTTGCCATTTATTCCATGTTCACTGTTTCTCAATTTGTCATTACTGTTGATAATGCAGGTTTGGGCAGTATTAAAACCTGGATTTTTGGCTTTACTGGAAGATCCTTTTGGTACAAAGCTCTTAGATATCATTGTTTTCGATGTGCTACCACCTTTAAATGTAAATAAAGAGAATCAAGTACTTTTGGCAGAGGAAGTAAAGGAACGGAACCCTCTGCGTTATGCTTTCAAGGTCTTCTTCAGTCACTTTATCATTATTGCCTTATTAGTATTATTCTCAACTTTTAATACTTATATAATCAATTAGTTGTAAGCATGCAGAGTTTAATACTTAATTAATACATGGTTTTGATCAATGTGGTTAGCGATTGTGTTTATTGTTTCGGTGTTCCCTTATTCCCATTATTGATGTTTAAAAAGCTTGATCCTTGATAGGTTACATGTGGGAACCGTAGTACAAAGATAAGAACTACAAGTAGTGCAAAAAAAAGAGACTGGGTATCGGCCATTTGTAATGCAAGTCAAAAACCAATTGAAGGCTGGTGTAATTCCCATCGTTTTAGCTCTTTCGCTCCACAAAGAGGTTTGACTGATGATGGTAGTCAAGCTCAATGGTTTGTAGATGGAGAAGTAGCATTTGAAGCAATTGCTTTGTCAATAGCAAACGCAAAATCAGAGGTAAACTATGTCTTTACTCTCCAAAATAGTGTTCGGATGCTCTTATGTTGTGATAAAACGTGATTTGGTAAATGAGAAAATTACATAAAAGTGATATTATCTTTGCATCAATTTTCAATTTGTGCACCCTCTTATTAATGTTGCTAATCAGATCAGTATACTATACATTTGTTTTTAGTTAATGTAAAACAGTAAAAGGGTTGCACAAATTGGAAAGAAATGCATTAAGATAGTTGCATAAATCAGCTACATTAATTGAAAAGAAAATCATATTAAACTGACCTGATCAGAAAAGTTATATAATGGTTGCACAAATTGAAATTTGGTGTAAAGATAATCACACTTTCATGTAATTTTTCCTGTAAAAAATAGAGTATATATGTGATTCTGTTGTTCAAAGTTGTAATAATCAGATAGGTGTTTAGTGTTTGGCAAATTCTGATTATTCAAATAATCAATATATAAAAGGGACCAAACTAACATTTATGTGAAAAAACTTCACAATTTGTGAAATGGAAGGGGAAGTCTTTCAAATTATAATATTAAAGAGGTAAATAAGTAATATAACTTATTTAGTTTTGTTGCAACTCATGTAAGATTGATTATTCAGATAACTAGAAGCATAATCAGTTTATAAAAACATTAAAAAAGTGAATATTGATAGAACCTTTTATGCAGATCTATGTTACTGGATGGTGGCTCTGCCCAGAATTATATTTAAAACGGCCGTTTCATGCAAATGCTGCTTCTCGTCTTGATGCACTGTTTGAAGCTAAAGCGAAGGAAGGTGTGAAGGTAAAATGGTTATAGTATTGTGTAAATTTCTTCTAAATGTATTCAACTTCACACCTTTTGATATTGTGTGTATCGAACTTTAACAAAATTTAATGTTTGTATTGAAAATTTAATTTGTCCCTATTGTGTGTATTAAACTTACTATTGTATGTACTATACTTATACAATTTTTCCTTTTTTATAAACAAGTACACACAATAGCAGCAAATTAAAAGTTTTATACACACCATAGAAAACATTTGAACTTCAATACACATAATAGCAAAACGTGTAAAGTTGAATACATTTTGAAGAAATCTACCCTATAGTTTTTTGCTTTTTCTTATTTATGTTTGGAAGAGAGGTTTTTAACACTAATTATCGTGTGAAGTCATGTTTTAAAAGTTGGAGTTGTCTTAATATCTGAAAAAAACTTGTTTGTAGATATACATTCTTATGTACAAGGAGGTTGCAATTGCTTTGAAAATCAATAGTTTATACAGCCAAAAAAGACTTCTAAATATTCATGAGAATGTGAAAGTTTTGCGCTATCCTGACCACTTTGCAGCGGGCATCTACTTGTGGTATATATTTTACCATATTCATATTTCTTATCCATATTACAGAATACAAATACATTACAATTGTACATTTATTCTTGTGTCTCATTTTGTTCATTACTTCATACAATGCAGGTCACACCATGAAAAAATTGTAGTTGTTGATCACCAAATCTGCTTTCTAGGGGGATTAGATTTATGTTTTGGTCGTTATGACACAATTGAACACAAAGTCGGTGATCACCCTCCTTACATATGGCCTGGAAAAGACTATTATAACCCCAGGTGAATCTTCTTTTCTCTATGTAATCCAAAATGGTTATAAAGTTGATCATGTGATCCTTATTAAGCTCTATATAGAATAAATATTGTAAACAAAAACATAAGACAAGTAAGATGAAACACTAGGATTTGATGGCTTCAAAATCCGTACAGAAACTATAGCATTTTATGAATAAACCATTGCTAAAAGAGGAGAAGAAAGCAGCTGATTATCTCTTTCACAATAAACATGAAAACGCCCTCTTATCCCAAAAGAAGAAAACATTATCATTTATCGTCAATTATAAATTTTTAGGGAATCTGAACCGAATTCTTGGGTGGACACTATGACGGATGAATTAGACCGCAGAAAATATCCTCGCATGCCATGGCATGATGTTCATTGTGCACTTTGGGGACCTCCATGTCGAGATGTAGCAAGACACTTTGTTCAACGTTGGAACCATGCTAAGGTTCAACTTATATATATACTTATTTAATGGTCATTTCGAGATTAGTTTCTTTCTCTGATACATTTATTATTATATCCAGAGAAACAAAGCACCGAACGAACAAACAATACCACTACTGATGCCACAACAGCACATGGTTCTCCCACACTACATGGGAAGGAGCCAAAAGTTAGACATTGAGAGTAAGCCGACTGATGGAAACCAGACACAGGGTTCTTATTCCTCTGAGTCACCATCACAGGATATACAATTTCTTTTACCTCAAGAAGCCGATGGGATAGATTCGAAAATTGTTAATAATACGTTGAATGGGCTGCACCCGAGAACCCTTTTTGATTCATTACATGATGCACATGTAAGCCAACCTGTGAAAACAGTAGATTCTGTAGATGATTTTGATTTCTTAAATCATCAGCCAGAAACTAGCTCAAGGACAACTAGTTTTGGATCTGACTTATCAGAGGAAGGGTGTGAAAGGCAAGAAGTCTCTAGAGTTGATATTTCACAAATTGGTCCCTGTACATCATGCTCTTGTCAGGTTATATATTATATTTAATATTATGCACCTGCATAATTCCGTTGTATAATATGAATATATGATTACTTAGTTCATGTTAGTAATTAATTTAAAAAAAACTGTCAACTGTTATAATAACTCATAGAAACAACCATGCTAACTGCAGGGCATGGTGGTGGTTGTATTAAACAACCCTGCTAACCGTGTGATAACCCTTAGGCCACGTGCCAATCACTTCAAGAATCACTTCACAATGTGCAAAACTGCAAATCATGGTCATTTAGAAATTACTAAGTACCAATACAATGAAAGTGTGACATGTCATATTACCTTTTACTGGCATTCATATTTATGATGTATGATATCAGGTTATCAGAAGTGTCTGCCCGTGGTCTGGTGGAACGAGTCAAACTGAAGACAGCATTCATAAAGCTTATTGTTCTCTTATTGAAAATGCAGAAAAATTTATTTACATTGAGGTATGCCAAGGGAAATATTGCCGTTGTTGTAATCGACCATTATGGGTTCTAGTATCGAAATCTTTCCATCAATTATCTAATTTTTGGATTTTGCTTTCAAAATCAACTGTTGACATCCTGGCTTAACTGGTTAATAATCGATTACAACAAGATATCAACAGTTAGACCAGGATGTCCCCGAATATTGTTTTACCTTTTTTTGCCCCTTTAAATAATAATAAAGGAGCATACTGTTATAGACATCTGTAAAGCTAAACATTTTATGCTTGTGGTTTTTCTTCCAGAATCAATTTTTCATTTCAGGCCTATCAGATGATGATATCATACAGAATCGTGTCTTGGAAGCTTTATACAGACGTATCTTGCGTGCACATAATGAGGGAAATTGCTTTAGAGTTATTGTTGTCATGCCTCTCTTGCCTGGATTCCAGGTATACCATGCCCTTCACATGATCTCCTAGAGGTTGCAATTTTGACTTTTCTATTTTTACCCCTATAGGCGGGTCAACTTGGGTTTTGTTTAATTTCTGGCAGGGTCAAACAGGTTACCAAGAAAGAAACTTGTCAAACAAATATAAAATCATCTATAGGCATTAAACCTAGAATTTTGTTATATTAAGAAAAATTGTTAGATTATTGTTATAAGTGGATCAAGAAAGTCTCTATGGGTGACTAAACGAGTAACGAATGAACAGGGGCGCCTAGATGATGGTGGTGCTGCAACAGTGAGAGCTATAATGCATTGGCAGTACAGAACCATTTCTAGAGGACAAAACTCGATACTACACAACCTCAATGCACTACTTGGTCCTAAAACCGGTGACTATATATCATTCTATGGTCTTAGGACACATGGCAGACTTGGTGATGATGGCCCAATTGTTACAAGTCAGGTAATTCGATGTTCTTTTCTGGTGTTTGGCAATTTATCTTTTCCACTGTGAACGAAATAACCAAATTCTCTTTCATTATATTATTGTCACTCAGGTGTATGTGCATAGTAAGGTGATGATAGTTGATGATCGCATCACCTTAATTGGATCATCTAACATAAATGACAGGAGTTTGCTTGGACATAGGGATTCTGAGGTACAAATCTATATTATTTTTACCATGTTTTCCTTTTTTAAACTAGGATATTATACTAGGGTTGTATAAAAGATATGCTATAATTCTCGAGTCAGTTTAGGCCAAAAGAAAATTCTTGACGTGTCAAAACATGTACCCTAATCAAAGTTATTTATTTCATATAATAATTAATGAAAATAAGTAAATTAGGATGAAAACTTATCCGAAAAACCAAAATGTTGCATTTTTTTCTTAGGACAACCCGAAATAAAAAGTGTTGCTTTTTCTCGAGAGAGGGAATATATTTAAAGAAGCGTTGAAAGAAAAAAATTATTTTGCTAAGACAAGTTGTTGCATCAGATTGGCGTTCTCATTGAAGATAGAGAATTTACTGAATCAACAATGAATGGAGAATCTTGTCGAGCTGGGAAATTTGCTAATAGTCTTCGGCTTTCTCTATGGTCTGAACATCTTGGTCTTCATGGTGAAGAGGTAAGTAACATTTTACCACCTTAAAAAGGTCAGTACTAAATTTCTATTTGTTTTCCTCTCAAATCTCGTCTTTTTTATTCCAGATAACTCGAATCAAAGACCCCATAGTTGACAGCACTTACAAAGATTTATGGTTAGCGACTGCATTGGTAAAGAACATGACAACATACACAATCATTTTTTTCTATTTTTTCGACTTTTTCTTCAGCCTTCAAGTGATATTCTTAATGTTTGACAGGAAAACTCCCAAATATATCAGGATGTGTTTGCTTGCATCCCAAATGATTCTATACACTCAAGGTAGAAATCTTGATTTTCTCTTGGTTTCTTTACAAAATCTATGTAGGTTCTAACTAGACATAAGAGTGTTCAACCATTTTCTTATTATGGATAGGCTCCGCGGTTTTTATATAAAATGTATAAAAACTACATAAAAAGGAAATGCGTCAAACGGGTTATTATTGTCGTAAAGAACTTCCTAATCGTATTTTGTTTAAAATACTGTACTTTTTGTAATCGTATTTGACGCAGTAATTGTTAACGAAAAATCCAGAAAAATCCTCCATTTTTCCAGAAATTTTTTCTAAGGAAACAGAAAATCAGAAAACATGTTAACTTACACACTTTTCCAAGAAAACAGAAAACCCATTCAGTTTCCCAAACTTCTCAATTTTCTTAAACTTTCATACTTTTTCAAACAACATTTCAAGAAAACACTCAAACTAAACATGTTTTCCATTCTATTATGAAAAAGAAAAACTCCACCCCTCATCTAAATACGTCTTATATTTTTTTCCAGAAAATGAAAACTCTAGCATTTTTCACAGAAAAACAGAAAACGAAAAATATAAAATTTTTCTCCAACTAAACGCATAAGTTTTTGGAGAAAAAGTGTTTCAGGTCGGCAGGCCCCATACTAAGATTATCCATTTTGACCCATCACCCAACATCCCCGTCAATCATTTTGCCACCTCTAAATCCAACTGTTATTTATGAATTTACGTGATAATGCAGATATGCTTTCCGACAAAGCATGAACTACTGGAAAGAGAAACTTGGACATACAACAATCGATTTAGGTGTAGCTCCCGAGATCCTTGAATCACCAACAGACGGAAAAATTCCATCAATGGAGAAATTAAAACAAGTACGAGGTTTTCTTGTTTCGTTTCCATTACAGTTCATGTGCCAAGAAGACTTAAGACCAATGTTTAGTGAAACCGAGTTCTATACATCTCCTCAGGTTTTCTATTAGATCGTCGTAGTGTCGTACCATTTGAATAGGGAGAAATGTACATGAATTATAGGATATTTAGAAAGTCACAATTAGTATAATTTATATGTTTTTGTTATGTTTTTCATGTAAATTTTTTAGAGGGAAAAGGGTGGTTGGCCTATATCATTGATTTGGGGTAGAAATAAATGCAAGTTGTAAAATAACAATTTGCTTTAGGTGTATTATTGGTTGACACAACTTAGAATAAAAAAGTTTGGTGTTTGTTTCAATTTCACCCTTTAAAGTCCTACAGCTCAAGAATTAAAAAACATGGTTTTAATTTTTTAAAAATAGCAACTGTATTTATGTATGAAAAGATAAAATCTAAGTAAAAGATAATTAAAATGGATTTTCTTTGCAAACATAGAAAATTGATTATAAAATATTAGTTATGATTGTCATTTCTAAAAATAAGTATTATCTTTTTTATTTTTATCCATATCTATAACCGCTATGGTTATTACACTCTCAAAATAAATTGTAGAATCAATTGTAATTTTAAATAGGTTTTTAGCTTTTGTATCAATTGTTAAATAAATTTGCTAGTGATATAAAGAAGATTTTCTAAATTTTCTAGTACCATATCAATACATTACTATAATTATGTATCGATAAAAATTATAAAATAGTTGCAATTTAAAACATATTAGCGAGTAGCCATGTGTTTTTTCACCTATAACATCGCATAGTTGATTAAAACTCAAAGCCATTGATAAACATTTCAAAATATTTTAAATACAAAAGAAAAATAATTTGTGTATAAAATATGTGACTAAAGGTATGTCCAGGACGTAAAATGGAGATATGACATGACAAAATTAAACATGGTTTAGTTTCCTAAAATATATAGAAGTTGTCACATTTTGTTTTTGTACATATTCAACTTTAAAAGCTACCATTTAGTGTATCAAAGTCTCAAAAACTACAATTACTACAACAAAGTAAGTGTACATTCACACGCTTTAAGCCATGTATTAGCAATTAAAAGTACGAAGAAATAAATTGTTCACGCTTGAGTAGTCCGTGAAGAAATTGGGTGCCACAGATTGTTTCACGACTATAATTGTGAACATATTGAGACAATTGTTCACACTTTGATGTGTGAAGATATTTACAAAATTGTTCAGACTCTTAGGCATGAAGATCGTAAAGCAAGTGTTGTAGTGAATTTTTGTGTGTTTAATACTATGATATAAATATAAAGTACACATTTTCATAAACCGTGAAGAAAAAAACGCGAACAATTCACATTTTTATTGTAGTGAAATTATGTTTTTGGTTCTCTTTAGCTGTAGCCATTATTTTAATTTGCAGTGATCTTCATCATAAACCATAAACATAATATGGCATCAAACCAACAAAAATTGATGATCAAATAAAACATCTTGATCATCTACTAACATCTCGATTCTAACTTAAACTAGAAATTAAACCCAGAAATGGAGAACTAAAGTGATGAAGATGATGAACCCTTAATAGAAAATTGCAATTAAGAAATGATCATGAAAAACGGAGTTGCGAGCAATTTGAATAGCACTTCTATTATCGCAATGTAGAGGCATAGGATGATTCAAACTAACACCCATGTCTGCAAGTAACCATTTCAACCAAACAATCTCACAAGTAGTCGAAGCCATGGCACGATACTCTACCTCCGTAGAAGATCGAGAAGTAACCTCTTGCTTCTTACTCTTCCATGATATAAGAGAATCACCCAGAAAAATGCACCATCCAGTAGTGGACTTACGATCATTAGGATCATCATTCCAATCAGCATCACAATAAGCATGCAAGTCTAAGGACGATGTAGATGGAAACAAAAGGGACTGAAATTGAGTGCCCCGAAGATACCCGAGAATACGAAGAACAACAGCCCAAGTGAACAGTAGTTGGAGCTGAAACAAACTGACTAACAACATGAACTGCGTGAGCAATGTCTGGACGAGTCACTATAAGATACACCAAACTCCCAACTATAGTGCGATACAAACTACAATCAGTTAATGGAACCCCGTCTGATGGGGAATATCGAGCACTTGTCTCAAGAGGAGTATCAACAATCTTATTATCAGTAAGACGAGCGCGTTCAAATAGATCAGCTATATACTTTGACTGAGATAAAAGGTAACCTTTTGACGAAAAAGCAACCTCGATACCCAAAAAATAACGCAGATGTCCCAAATCTTTCATAGAAAAATGATGAGACAACTCAGACTTCAAGGACCCAATCCCATAATAATCATCACCTGTAATAATCATATCATCAACATATAAAGATAGAAAAATACGCCTGACACTTGTTTTCCTCACAAACAATGCAGAATCATGATGACTAGCCACAAATCCAAGAGAGATAACTGTGGTAGAAAATTTCTCAAACCACGCACGAGGTGCTTGTTTGAGACCATAAAGTGCCTTTCGAAGTTTGCAAACTTCACCAAATTTGTGAGAGAAATCTGGTGGTGGGGTCATATACACTTCTTCATGTAAGTCACAATTCAAAAAAGCATTCTTGACATCCATCAGAAATATCTTCCATTTAGAAATAGAAGCTACTGCAATCAATGTGCGAATAGTAGTCATTTTTAGCGAATGTTTCCTCATAATCCATGCCATACTCTCGAGCATATCCTTTAGCAACAAGTCTAGCTTTATACTTCTCAACTGAGCCATCTGATTTAGTCTTGATTTTGTATACCCAACGAGAACCAATTAGACATTTACCAGGAGGCAATGAAACTAGGTCCCATGTATGAGTCTGATGTAGAGCAGCAAGTTCTTCAGCCATAGCATTTTGCCAAAGAGGATCACAAACTGCCTTCTTAAAAGAAGAAGGCTCGCGAAGGTGATGGATTGAAGCAATAAATGCAACAAATGATCCAGAGTAAGATGAATAAACAAAATCAGGTAATTTAGTAGACTTACTATTGCGTTTGGGTCGAATATGTGATGGAGGAACCATAACCTCAGGAGATGATTGAGTAGTCGCGGGAGGGGGATCAACAGATGCTGGAACAGATTCTGGATTCGTTTTAGGAACAGATTCTGGCATTGGATCTGGAATGGGTTCTGAGACAGGTGTGGAAGCAGCAGGTGTGTCTTCCGAATCAAAAGGATCGATCAGAATAAGATCAGATTTAATCAAATAATGTGAACTAGCAGGAACAGAAAAAAAAAAGGAATGTGCTCTAGAAACACAACATGACGAGAGACATATAACTTTTGACTAACGGGACCAAAGCAACGATATCCCTTCTGACTAACACCATAACCCAAAAAGACACACAAAGCAGACTTGGGAGACAATTTATTACGTTCAACATGTGGTTTCAAGACATAACAAGTACATCCAAAGACACGCAAACTAGAGTAATCAGGTACATAACCATACAATTTTTCAAAAGGAGACAAACCAGAATTATGTGACGTAGGGATTCGATTCATAACATAAGTTGCTGTCAAAATAGCTTTCACAGCTGATAACAAAAACGAGCGGGCGGTCTCAACAAGGTGACGATGCTTTCTTTCTGCAACGCCATTTTGTTGAGGAGTGTCAGTACAATAAGTTTGATACACTGTTCCATCATATGCGAGTAAGGTGGTAAAATCATGAGAGGTGTATTCACCACCTAAATCACAACAAAATGATTTTATGATAGCAGAGTGTTGAGTTTGCACTAGAGCTCTAAAATATTATAAATAGTCAAAAAGTCAGACCTATGTTTCATAAGATAAATCCAAGTGTAACAAGTAAAATCATCAATAAAGGAAACATAATATCTGGAACCTCCTTTGGTAGGAACAAGAGAAGATCACCACACATCAGAGTGTACAAGATCAAACGGAGCACTAGAGATAGAGATACTTTTAGTGAACGGCATGGCTGAAAATTTAGCTAGTTTACAACCACTACAGTAAAAAATATCATGACTATCTAAATGGCCCAAGACACCAGTAGATGCTAAAAACTGCAAACGAGACGTACAAACATGAGCTAAACGAGAATGCCACAAATAATAAGGAGAAGAAGACGAAAATAACCGAAATGAAGACAAATCCACGCTAGAAGCTGCAACTATGGAATCTTTGAACTTATCCAACACATAGAGACCCCCTTGCCTACGACCTATCCCAATCACTGTCTGAGATGTGCGGTCCTGCACAAGACAACCAGAAGAATTGAAAAACACATTATATCCAGAATCACAAAATTTCCCAACAGATGCAAGATTCATGGCAAGATCAGGTATATAAAGGACATAGATGGTGTATCTATAGTACCAATACCAGCTAATGGAATTGAGTTACCACTAGTAGTTGCAATCGATATAGAACAATCAGGAGATAATGAAACAAAAGAAGGCAAATGATGAGACATATGATTAGTAGCTCCTTAATCTATGATCCATTTGTCATTACGTATACCTGATAATGTTGGTTTACCTTAAGAGTGCATAGCTATATTAGCTTGCACCTGAAATGCTAGAACTTATGAAACTCATTCAACAGAGATGAATCATCTTTATGAGTCCCCATAACACCACAACCAAATACGCAATGACCAAAGGCAAGATGAAAGCCACCATAAAGAAAACGAACCAAATGCAAGCCTCAAAAGAACGAACAAATCTTCAAAACTGAAGCAAAAAAAACCGTAGTAAAAGAAAACGAGCCGTTGTCGATTAAGCAAAACCACAAACTATCAATCTTACACTTGGCACAACTCTTCACAAATACTAATGAAGACCACGTGATTAACCAGAAGAATAACGAGGAATCCCACTATATAACAAAATGGGTCTTAAAATCAATTCACCAAATCACCTAATATTGATAGGAACAATCACCAAGAAGAAAAATGATTCTGTCGTTGACTAAGAAAATCCATGTTGGATTATGTGCAGAGAAAATTAATGGGTACATTGTGTCAAATGTTATAAGAGACTAAAGGGCCACACTGCTACACACCCAATTAGAACAGTTTGGAATTTACCAGTTTTTGTATGGAAATAATTAATCAGTTGAATTAATTATTTAAAGAGAAATAAATAATAAATAGTTATTTATTATTTAAAGGGAAATTAAATATTAAAGTTTTAATATTTAATGGACCAGTTAATTAATTAACTAGTAAAGTCCAGGGGTCAAAGTGCAAGGAATGAAACTTCAATTAAAGACATGGGCTTGAATTGAATGAGCTTGGGCTTGGATAAGGTTTAAAGTATTTAAACCTAGAAAAAGCTCATTTATCCTTAAGTAATTCAATTTTCAACAAGGAAAAACCCTGGCCTCTCTCCCTACTCTCTCTCTCTGCGTCGATCTCAACAAACGCCCGAAGGTGTTTCATTTTTGTTGTTTGCGTCGAAGACAAAGAGGCAAAAAAAGCCTCTCGGCTTTTTGGTGATTGTCGAACACATACACACACACACACGCAAGGCTTCGTGTGTTGTCCAGGAAATTCCAGCAGCGGTCTAGCAGCTAGTTCGTTGGTGGTGTAGTAGTAGTGGACTAACTTTAGCAATCCCAAGATTCAAAGAGGTATTGTTTTTCTTAACCTTTTATGTGGATTGTAGATAAGAAACTGATATGATCATTAGATAGATCCTAACCCTTTTAGGGTTTAGAGGGTTGTGTTCAATCCAGTTCCGCTTTAGGATTGAACCAGTAGTATCAAACCCAGGGTTAGACCAGTTTGTGTCTTAGGGTGGTTTGGTCGGATCAAAACCTTTAAGTGGTATTAGAGCCTCGGCTCTATGATCTATAGTTTCTAGTTTTATCTGTTTTTAGATTTAAGATTTGTTCTTGTTTTTCTACTTGTTCCTTGTATTTTTTCGAAAATCAAGAAGGGCGACAAAACAGTTTGTTTTTGTTATCCAGCTGATAAAAGATTTAATCCTACTAATCAGAAAGTTTAAACAGTTAATTTGAACAGTTAAAAGGATTATAATTTTTGGGTAAAAACAAGTTTAATCAAGAAAATTAAACAATTTGTTTAATTGATAAACCTAGTTAATCTAGTTAGATGATTCATTTAAATTATATTATCCTCTGCTTCATCTTGTTGCTCTATGATAAAATCAAAAAACCAAGGAGATGATCAAAACAAGTTCTGTTTTTCATCTAGGATATAAAAGGTTTATCTTAATCAGATAAGGTTAAACAAGTTTCTGTTTAAACGGTTAAAAGATAAGTCTTTTATTTAAAAACTGATCTTGACCAGGTTTTTAAACAAGTTTTGTTTAAAAGGTTAAAATCTAGTTTTAGAATTATTAATTATTAGTGGGACAAAGTTTTTTGTCACATTAATAATTAAAAGATTTTGTTTTTAATTAAATCCAGTTTTTAATCAGGATATTAAAAACAGTTAGTTTTTAATAGATTAAAAGGATTAGATTTTAAAAGGATTTATTTTGTGTTAATCGGAAAGAAACAAAAACCCACCACCGTAGCCGGCAGCGTTTGCTGGTCGGTGGCGGTTGCAGGCCGGCAACGGCAACCCAGGCGGCAGCGGTGGTTGTTGATGACGGCGGCGAAATGACTAGTCGGTCGGGGGCTGTCGGTCGGTGGCGTGGTAGGCGGCGGTGGTGTGGCTTCGGCCCAGGCACCACGAACCAACCGGCCTGACTGCAGGTTTCAGCCCAAGTAGGATTCGGCCCAAGTAGGATTCAGCCCAGGTGGGATTTGGTCCAAGTGGGATTCGGTCCAGGTGAGAATTGGCCCAAGTGGGATTCGGCCTAAGTGGGTTTCGGCCCAAGTGTTTGACGGCCCAAGCAGTTTTTCCGATTAAATACAAAGTTGTTAATTTTAAGCGTTAAAAAGTTAACAAGTGTTTTATATATAAACTTGTAATTATATGTATTTTAATAAGTTTAGTTAAAATATATATTTTTTAGATGTTTGTTTATCACGGCCGGTTGAGATGTTATAAATAAACTCTAAAAGGTAAGTTTATATAAAGAAAGAACAAAACAAGTTAATTGATAAACCTAGTTAATCTAGTTAGATGATTCATTTAAATTATATTATCCTCTGCTTCATCTTGTTGCTCTATGATAAAATCGAAAAACCAAGGAGATGATCAAAACAAATTTTGTTTTTCATCTAGGATATAAAAGGTTTATCTTAATCAGATAAGGTTAAACAAGTTTCTGTTTAAACGGTTAAAAGATAAGTCTTTTATTTAAAAACTGATCTTGACCAGGTTTTTAAACAAGTTTTGTTTAAAAGGTTAAAATCTAGTTTTAAGATTATTAATTATTAGTAGGACAAAGTTTTTGGTCACATTAATAATTAAAAGATTTTGGTTTTTAATTAAATCCAGTTTTTAATCAGGATATTAAAAACAGTTAGTTTTTAATAGATTAAAAGGATTAGATTTTAAAAAGATTTATTTTGTGTTAATCGGAAAGAAACAAAAACCCACCACTGTAGCCGGCAGCGTTTGCTGACCGGCAGAGGCAACCCAGGCGGCAATGGTGGTTTTTGACGACGGCGGCGGCATGACCAGTCGGTCGGCGGCTGTCGGTCGACGGCGGACCGTCGGTGGCGTGGTAGGCGGCGGTGGCGTGGCTTCGGCCCAGGCACCACGGCCCAACCGGCCTGACTGCAGGTTTCGGCCCAAGTAGGATTCGGCCCAGGTGGGATTTGGTCCAAGTGGGATTCGGTCCAGGTGAGAATTGGCCCAAGTGGGATTCGGCCTAAGTGGGTTTCGGCCCAAGTGTTTGGCGGCCCAAGCAGTTTTTCCGATTAAATATAAAGTTGTTAATTTTAAGCGTTAAAAAAAATTAACAAGTGTTTTATATATAAACTTGTAATTATATGTATTTTAATTAGTTTAGTTAAAATATATATTTTTTGGATGTTTGTTTATCACGGCCAGTTGAGACGTTATAAAATAAACTCTAAAAGGTAAGTTTATATAAAGAAAGAACAAAACAAGATATTGTTATTTAAATAGTGATCAAATTTTGTCGTGTTTGAGTTTTGGTAAAACTAGTAAGAACTCGACATAGGGTTTATTCAAGGTTTGAATAAAGTTATGTTTTTCAAAGTTTGTTGAAAAACTATTTTGGTCAAGTTAATTTAAATAACTTAGATGATTATAATTCTTATTTTTTTGATTAATAATTATTAATTAAAAAGGGGTAAATGATAATAGTTAAACGAATCAGGTTTTTGTGTTTATCGCATTATATATCGTTTATATATATAATTGCGTGGTTGTGATACGTAGCTATAGTTTTGCCGACTTAGGACTCGTTTTTTTTCCTTCTTTTATTTTTGGTTTTGGGAAGGCCTGCGTGCCAATTACAATCCCATTTTTCCAATTGTAATATTGTACTGGTTCGGGGAGGACTGCGTGCCACTTACAACCCCTTTTATCATTGTAATTGTAATAGTAGTAGTTGTAGTTTTGTCCCATTATCAAAATGGAGTTCAACGAGATGTTCAAGATGGTGGCTTGCACAGTGCTCGAGTATTTCGGAGGAGATGTCAAGGCGAGTGGGAGCAAAGCATCATGAAGGCGAATCCGAGTTCCTTATATCCTTAGGATTGACCTTAGGATTAGTTGGCAAAACTATAGGTTTTTATCTGCGTGGTTGTGTTTATTTTAATGCTTACTCATGTATGTGTGTGATGCGTGGTAAACAAGTTTAATAATAGGCAATATTTAAACAGAGAAAAACCATGGTTTATGACAAACTAGAATACGACTTCAGTTTGTTAGTCGTATTAGTTAAATTTTTAAAGTTTTGTCAAGGTTATAAGTTTTGAACTTATAAAGCCGTTTTGTGCACCTAGTATAGGTACACATGTAAATCGTATTTTTTTTAAAACAGGGTTTTGAAATGGTTTTTCAAAAAAAACTGGAAAATTAAGTTTTTCTTTTAAACTTAGTTATAAAACCCAAGAAAATCTTAGATCAGTAAGATGACACCGCCCGAATCTAGTGAAACAAGAATCGGTTGTCGAGCTCTAGCCGAGCTGGTTCTTGCGTATACTGTGTGGAAGGTGCGTGTGGCAACTCGCAAGGTTGGTTGTCGTGCCTATACCGAGCCAATTTTTGGACGAGTGTGCTACCGTGTATCTTGACGGATGATTTACAATTCCAACTTAACACGCTTGGATGATTGTCGTGCCCATACCGAGTTATCCAAACGGATTAAGAAAGAATTGGTGCTAGTAGGGATCAACATGCCAAATTGAACTAAGAGTGTCAATAGGGTCCCGCATTTTACTAAGAGTTGTAATCATGGATTTCAATTAGTAAAAAGTTTACCGGCCAAATTAACTTCATAAAATGATCCGCGGAAAACCCGTCATCTAGTGAAGTGTAATAAGGTTCTTAGTCCTTGTTAATAATTATGGTTTTAATTAACTATGGGGTTTTTTTAACAAGGATAAATTAAATCAATTAACTAATGATTATCCTTTGCTTTATAGATGGCATCATCAAGCAATACCACTACTCATTTGTCACTACGTCCATTTTTAGAAAAAGAAAAACTCATAGGATCAAACTTTATGGATTGGCAAAGGCAATTGCGAATTGTCTTACGCCATGAATCAAAGTTACATGTCCTAGAGGAACCTCTTCCAGAGGCACCTGCTGCTAATGCGATAAAAGCAATCAAAGGCGCGTATGAAAAACGTGTCAAAGACACCAACGAGGTTACTTGCCTCATGCTCACGACTATGAGTTCTGAATTACAAAAACATTTTGAGAACGTTAGTGCGTATGACATGATTAGTCAGCTGAAGGAAATGTTCCAACAGCGAGCTAGGCAAGAACTCTATGACTGTGTCAAAGCCTTTGTCACATGCAGGATGCAAGAAGGTGGGAACGTGAGTGTCCACATCCTAACCATGAAAGGAATTGTGGATCAGTTTGAGAGGTTAGGGTCTCCAATGGGGAAGGATCTTGCTATGGATATAATCCTTCAATCCTTGCCACTATCGTATGGACAGTTCATTCAGAACTACCATATGCATAGCATGGATAAGACCCTCATGGAGCTTCATGGCATGTTAAAGACTGTTGAGTCTGACATGGCCAATGTGAAGCCAACCAAATCTGCCCTCGTCTTAGCTATAAAGGAGGGTGGTAAAAAGAGGAAGCGACCCGCTTATGGCTCAAAGGGAAAAGGAAAGGCCAAGGTGGCAACACCAAAGCCTAGACCTACTCTAGAGCCGAAGGGGAAAGGCATGATTCCTCTAGCCACATCTCCGAAAGAGGCAACTTGTTTCTTCTGCGGGGAAAAGGGACACTATCGGCGTAGTTGCCCCAAGTACACGGAGGAGCCGAAAAAGCTCCGTGCTAAAGGAAAAGCAACAACCTCCGGTACGTACATGATTGAACTCCATAACACATCCACTTCTAACGCTTGGGTCTTGGACACCGGGTGTGGTACTCACATATGTAATAATGTGCAGGTACTAAGAAGAAGTAGAGACTTGGTTGGTGGGGAGCTGAATCTCATCATGGGAAACGAGCAAGTTGTTCCACTTGAGAATATTGGGAATGTTGATATCGCCTTTCAATCCGGTTTATCTATTGTTTTATTAAATGTATGTTATTCGCCACATGTGGCAAGAAACATTATTTCCTTTTATGCACTGTATGATGCTGGCTTTAATTTTAATTTTATGAATGGTACTATTTCTTGTTTCAAGAATAATGTACATTACTTTAAAGCTTATCCATGTCATGGCATATATGAGACAAGCATATGCTTGAAAAACAATAGACCAATCATGAGCATTGATTCTCAAAATAATTTAGAAAAGTCATCTCTTTGGCATGGTCGGTTAGGTCATATAAACAAGAAACGTATCGCCAAGCTCCAAGTGGATGAGATCTTGGAATTGTTTGACCACGAGTCAAATAATGAATGCGAATCTTGTTTATTAGGCAAGATGACCAAAGCACCTTGTTCAAGTGAAAGAGGAAAAGACTTGTTGGACATCGTTCATACTGATGTGTGTGGTCCGTTCAAGCATGTCACAAGACATAACTCTAAATACTTTGTTACCTTTATCGGCGATTTTAGTCGATATGGGTATGTCTACTTAGTAAGACAAAAGTCCGATACCTTTGAGGTATTCAAGACTTTCCAAAATGAAGTGCAGAATCAATTAGGTAAACGAATCAAGATACTCAGATCAGATCGTGGTGGTGAGTATCTAAGTTTCGAATTCCGTGATCATCTAAAAGATTGTGGGATCATCTCACAATTGACTCCTCCTAGAACGCCATAATTAAATGGTGTATCTGAGAGGAGAATTCGGACATTACTAGATATGGTTCGATGTATGATGAGTCACACGGAAATACCTATTAGCTTTTGGGGTTATGCATTAGAAACGGCTGCTAGAATCCTTAACCTCGTACCAAAAAAGAAGGTTAAGAGAAAACCCTATGAAATATGGCATGGAAAGGTTCCATCTATTTCGTATCTCAAAATCTGGGGATGTCCTGCATACGTGAAACGTGATGTTGAGGACCAATTGGAACCCAGATCTGAGAGGTGTTACTTTTTTTGATATCATGCTGGAGCTACGGGATATTTGTTTTACAAACCTTCAGAGAACAAAGTATTTGTTGCTCGAAGGGCAGTCTTCCTTGAAAAGGATCTGATATCTAAGAACTCTAGTGGGAGAAAGATTGATCTTGAAGAATTTCAAGAATCTTCCAATAAGGAACCTGATGTTGGCACTAGCAAGCAACCAGAAATGGTTGCTTGTCAGCACGATGCTGAAGAACCTGATACAAAATCATTGTCTCGAAGAAGATCTGGTAGAAGTCGCATTGAGCCGGACAGATATGGGTTTCTCATGTCTGAAGGCAATGACTTAATGGTGGATCATGATGAACCAACCAATTACCGGAATGCTGTGGTGGGCCCAGAGTCAGCCAAGTGGAAAGAGGCAATGGAATCTGAGATGCAATCTATGTCCGATAACCAAGTTTGGGACTTGGTAGATCTTAAGCCTGGGTGGAAACCCGTAGGGTGCAAATGGATCTACAAGAAAAAGATCGGCATAGATGGTAATGTAGACACTTTCAAAGCTAGACTGGTTGCTAAGGGTTTCACTCAAACTCATGGTATTGACTATGATGAAACTTTTTCTCCAATAGCTATGTTGAAGTTTATCCGGATACTTATGGGAATTGCTGCTTTTCATGTTTATGAAATTTGGCAAATGGATGTAAAAACTGAGTTTCTTAATGGAACACTGTAAGAGGAAGTGTATATGACACAACCAGAGGGTTTTGAACATCATAAATATCCAGATAAAGTCTGCAAGCTAAAGAAGTTCATTTATGGACTTAAGAAAGCGTCTCGTAGTTGGAACCTGTGCTTTGATGAGAAAGTAAAAAATTTGGCTTCTCGAAAAGCAAGGATGAGCCATGTGTATATGTCAGGGCTAGTGGGAGCATTGTTGTATTCCTAGTTCTTTATGTAGATGATATTCTACTTATTGAAAACAATATACCGACCTTGCAAGGTGTCAAAACCTAGCTAGGGAATTGTTTTTCAATGAAAGATCTAGGAAATGCAACATACATTCTTGGAATAAAAATCTATAGAGATAGATCCAAGAAATTGATTGGGCTTAGCCAGAGTACTTACATAGATAAAATTCTGAAGAGATTCAGAATGGAGGACTCAAAGAAGGGGTTCATTCCTATGTCGCATGGAGTGGTGTTGAGTAAAACTCAATGTCCTAGTTCCTCCGAGGAACAAGAAGTAATGAAATGGATTCCATATGCTTCGGCTGTGGGCTCAATCATGTACGCCATGCTATGTACTAGGCCTGATGTATCGTGTGCTTTAAGCATGACGAGCAGATATCAAGCCAACCCTGGTGAAGCTCATTGGACAGCGGTGAAGAATATTCTTAAGTATCTTCGTAATACTAAAGATATGTTCTTAATTTATGGAGGTGAGGAAGAGCTCAGAATAATTGTTTATTCTGATGCAAGACACCGTGGCCGATTCTACTACTGAATCAGAGTACATTGCAGCCAGTGATGCAGCTAAGTAAGCAGTTTGGATGAGGAAGTTCGTTTATGATCTGGGAGTGGTTCCAAGCATTAGTGACCCTATTGAAATCTTCTGTGACAATGAGGGTGCTATAGCTTTGTCAAAGGAACCAAGATCTCATCGATGTACGAGGCATATTTCTCGAAAATATCATTTCATTCGAGATGTTATTGAGAATGGAGATGTTATTATCAGCAAAGTACATACATATAACAATGTGGCTGATCCATTAACTAAACCATTATCTCAAGCAAAGCATGATGCACTATCGGCATAAGATATGCTAGTGACTTGGTTTAATTATTTTGATTAAACATATGAAATATGTATTATATATTGAGAACATTAAAACAGTAATGTATTTGTTATTGTATCGATTATTAAATGGTGATTTGATAATACGCTGGAAGCGGATGCTTTTATTAAATACTTACTGTGTTCTAACTTTGCATGTTTTAATTACTTCCATGAATGTTTACACATTCTAAAAGTTCACAGTCAGTCATTCTTTACGGACGTAAGTTTGAACTAAGACTGAGAGAAGTAATTGGTCAAGTATTCAATATTGATTGAATACAAAGGACGCAATACTTCATCTATACTTGAAAAGAGTTTCAAGTGATTGGACGACCCACACCTGAGTCAACTTCATGGTAAATGTCATAAGTAACTCAGGATGATAATATTTTTCATCCTTAGACCGGAGATACATGTATTTGCATGACATTAGTCTGCATTGCTTTGATTACTTTCTAACGCAATCCGTAACTGGTTGTTATAACAGAAGTATTTGGGTAACGTATTGCTATTGTGATGGAGTAATGTAATCAAAGGAAATTATCACTCTGTAAAGATAGATATCCCTGGCCACTTGATGATTAGTCGCTGACATCAAAATGCATGGCCATGCTCAAGATTACAATGATTTATGATCAGTTGTAACTTGTATTTTTGGTCATTTCTAATCTTTATCAAGAAACATAATTGTAAACTTTTTGAGAATGACTTTAAACCATGTCTCATGTTTACCTCATGGATATCGCGAATAATAAGATGATTGATCACTTATCTATAGGGCCATATCAAACCTACTGGGTTGTGATTTGGTAATTTTCAAGGGTAACATACCTATGCTAGTTTAGGGCATAGATGCCTTGCTAGAGGCCAACCTATGTCTGTATTAGTTTCGTGGTGTGTCACGTACAAGTGGGAGTTTGTTGGAAAATGTCCGCTTACACATACGTATAATACGAACTAAATAAAGCATAGGCCTATTGGGTCACACCCAAGAATTGATTCCAGCAAAACCGAAGAACGTACAAGAGAAAAATGAATATATATATAAGTGTCCAGACTAGTACACGCCGTGTACATGGGTTAGTACACGCCGTGTACATGGGTTAGTACACGCCGTGTACTAGTGCAGACAGATTAGATATTGTTTTCATTCTTTTCTCTTGAGTGGGAAATAATTAGGTAGACTTTTTGTTAATTATTGAGCATGAATTCTGGCCATTTACTAGTGATATTAACTTATTATTATGAGGGCTAATAGAGGAATAATCATGCATTCATAATTATCTCTCAAAAGTTCAAGAAAATACATGGAAACTCTCTCAAGTTCATGTTCTTGAAGCTTGAAGTTTGCCAAGGTGTTTTCTAGGTTTTGCTCTAGTTCATAGCTTGCTAGCACTTGAGGAATCTACTTATCTTGGGTAGACTTCAATAGAGGGATTCTATTTTGGATTCTTGATTCACCGACACCGAATAACCGGGATTCAAAGAGACTTGGATTAAAGAGATCTTCACGAGGGTACATCTCTTTCATTCTTGTTATATTTATTAGTTGCTTTGTTCATGTTTAGAGTTTTGGTCCATTTGGTGAGTATTGGTCGGATTTATAAAAATTATTTTATACCATTTTTCGAGCTTCCGTTGCGCTCACGGTTCCGACAATACCCAACAAGAACAACCTCTAGGAAATCCCCCTGCCAACAATGCTAGGGCAAACGTCAGGGAGGCTTATAAGAAGTGCTCCAATGACACCCTTGATGTTAGTTGCCTCATGCTTGCAACGATGAGTCCTGAGTTGCAGTCAAGCATGATGGAGACTCCTGCTTATGACATGATCCGCCAGTTGAGGGATATGTTCCAGGAGCAAGCCCGAACGGAGCGTTATGATGCCACTAGAGCATTTAACTCGTGCAAAATGGTAAAGGGGACGTCGCCAGTACCCATGTCATGAAAATGAAAGGGTATATGGACCACCTAGAGAGACTTGAGCACCCAGTATCGTTGCAGCTAGCAACGGATACGATACTCAACTCGATGCTAGAAGACTATAAGCCTTTTATATTCAACTACAACATGAACAACATGGAGAAATCCGTGGCGGAGCTACATTCTATGATTAAGACTGCGGAGCAGAGTATCGGGACCAAGTATAAGGACATTCTCATGGTAGGCAATGGTGGAAATAAGAAGAGGAAGGGGCGCAACGGAAAGGGAAAGGGTAAGACCCAGCCCAGCCAGAATGCACCCAGGGCTAGTGATAACAACAAGGGCAAGAAGCCAAAGCCGAACAAAGCAAGAACCGAGAATCGGTGCTTCAGGTGCGGCGAGACTGGACACTGGAAGAGAGATTGTCCGGAGGCTCAAGAAGCAGGAGGCAAGTCTGGCTCCTCAGGTATCGTGTGACTAGCTTCTTTGTCA
This sequence comes from Pulicaria dysenterica, assembly GCA_947179395.2. Classification (NCBI taxonomy): domain Eukaryota; kingdom Viridiplantae; phylum Streptophyta; class Magnoliopsida; order Asterales; family Asteraceae; genus Pulicaria; species Pulicaria dysenterica. The sequence goes on along the minus strand of OX359294.1, from coordinate 49,175,736 downwards.
CTTTCCACTTGTAAAGTTTTTACAAGTTTTCTAATATCTTGCAATCGTTTATTGCAGGAGGTGATGGAAAGTGAAGCGGCCCAGCATTCAAGATCCTACGTGCTTTTTCGGATATTTAATAATTATTTTTCCTAGTTATTAAACTAATTATTCAAGGCTTTGGATTTGATTGGTTTGTTTCAAACTATTGGTTGACATTATGGTTTAAGTTTTTGAAATTTGAATTATTTGGCTGATATCCGTGCACGTATGTTTTAATGAATCAAGTTAGTCCAGTTGCGACTAAAGGTTACTAATAAGTCAAGTTTTGACTTAATAGGTGATGCATAGTGATCTTATGCAGTAATTGTTGTAATTACATTAATCTCACTATATAAATACTTAGATAAACAAGTTGTGTTTATAAAATTAGAAAGCATTTCTAATTTACAAGTATTTAAGGATTTTTATGAAAAATGAATGTTCAAAGCATTGAGCATGATAAGATAAGAAATAATAGTTATTATTTTTAGATGAAAGTTTTGGATAAAACATTTAAGGAAGTATAAGGAGATTATAATAGTTATTATGATCAAGGGTGTCTTATACTAAATGTTTTAAGCAAAGAAATTTAAAATACCTTTACAAGTGTTTCATACTTGTAATCGTGTTTTGGGTTTAATTAAACCACTTTCCGTAATTGGAAAGGTGGATATGTGAGAGATCCAAATTCTGGTTTCATAAAACGATCAAATTTCTGGTTTTAAGAGCAAGTGTAAAACACAAGTTTTAGGCATATTAGTCAAAGATTGACTAAGTCTAAAAGGGTATTTTAAAGTAATGCACTTTTTCATAAAAGATAGTGGGAGCACCTGACTAGTTTATTTATCAAGTTATCAAGGTTGATCTAACTAGTATGATAAATACAAGTATAAACTTTTTGAAGTATATAATTGTCGGATGATTTTAGAAGAGGTCTAAAATAAAAGGTTCTTCAAAAGGAACTAATCCGAGGAACGCATGACTTATTGAAAGGTTCTCAATAAGAATGTCATTGCAAGTTTTAAGTCAAGTTATGACTTAAATAAAATTATATATGATTAAAAAGGGTTCAAAAGCCAAAATAATTAATGTTGGTAGTTGATTAACGTTAGAAATGATAAAATAGGATATTTTTCGATATCCTTAGTAATGAAATTAGATAAGTGTTAGTGTACACCGGGGATCTAATCTCAAGTTTACAAGTATGTATAAAAGGATTTATCGTTTCAAAAAGGGTATGAATCTAGTAAGATTTAATACATCTACAAGTGTAAGTAAAGTTTTAATTAGAAGGGGATTATTTTATAAACTCAGAAACTTTGGAGTTATTTCCGGTTCTCCAAGTTTAAGGAATTTATAAAATAAATAAGACTAGAATTGTTTTTAGGTTGCAAAACAATTTCTAGCAAAACCAAGAAAGAGTACTTCGAGGTACTAGTCTTGAGTTTTTGGGTTTATAGGCATATTATTTTCTTTGTAATCCGTGATAAGTTAAAATGTAAAATAATAAGTAATTCAGATAAACCCTGTGAATTGAGTCAATGAAATGGTAGAAATTATGCATCTTTATTCCAGGGTGGAATATGGAGGGTGTAGAAATTAGTTTCATTGGTTTATTCAAAACATTATCCGTGACTACTTATCTTGGTAGGAACCTTGATAGGGTTGTAAAGTCATCGTAATTTTGGGGTAGATTCGAAGGTATATCGAATATAGCTGCTAAAGGTTTTTGCGGACCAAAATTGACGGATATTCGTTAGGGTTACGAATATTGGATTGACCCACCGTGAAAAATATTTCGTGGATTCGTGTCAAAAGTATTTATCACATAGGTTATCCTTAAACCTGAGATATTTGGTTTGGGATGCGGTAACTGTTGTTTCCTTAGTGCGTCCTAACGCCACGCCGTAACAGGGTGGCTATAAGGGGCGTATCTAGATTCAGTGGGAGCCGTATTGCCAAATGCAAATATGCAAGAAGGTATTTGCACCTTCTTTTTAGGAGAGATATTTCTGGGTCCCTTGACTGATTAAAAGCTGGTAAGTGCACGGCCGTGCCCAAACAAACTGATCTGTTCTTTGTCGTTTATCATGCAGTTTGAAATCAAGGATGTCATGAAATAATTGTTGAGATTTTGAGTTGACACTATCCATGTTCATGCTCAAAATTGAAATATCGTGTTGCAAGGGACAAACCTAATAACTGTACCCATTCATAAACATGTAGTTTATGATAGTTAGTTCATAAACAGTTAGTTTATGATAGATTGATCATAAACAGTTGTTTTATGAGAGTTTACTTTATCACACGTTACTTTGGGGTATAAGAGTTATTATGACCTGGTTATCCTAAGTGTCTGGCTAGGGACCTCCTTAGGCTAGTAGTCTACATTAACTATTGCTTATCTTACACAAGTGGGAGTCTGTTGGATTATGTGCAGAGATAATTAATGGGTACATTGTGTCCAATGTTATAAGAGACTAAAGGGTCACACTGCTACACACCCAATTAGAACAGTTTGGAATTTACCAGTTTTTGTGTGTAAATAATTAATCAGTTGAATTAATTATTTAAAGAGAAATAAATAATAAATAGTTATTTATTATTTAAAGGGAAATTAAATATTAAAGTTTTAATATTTAACGGACCAGTTAATTAATTAACTAGTAAAGTCCAGGGGGTCAAAGTGCAAGCAATGAAACTTCAATTAAAGACATGGGCTTGAATTGAATGTGCTTGGGCTTGGATAAGGTTTAAAGTATTTAAACCTAGAAAAAACTCATTTATCCTTAAGTAATTCAATTTGCAACAAGGAAAAACCCTGGCCTCTCTCCGTACTCTCTCTCTCTCTGCGTCGATCTCAACAAACACCCGAAGGTGTTTCGTTTTTGTTGTCTGCGTCGAAGACACAAGAGGCAAAAAAAGCCTCTCGGATTTTTGGTGATCGTCGAACACATACACACACACGCAAGGCTTCACATGTTGTCCAGGAAATTCCAGCAGCGGTCTAGCAGCTAGTTCGTTGGTGGTGCAGTAGTGGTGGACTAACTTTAATCTGGATTGTAGATAAGAAACTGATATGATCATTAGAAAGATCCTAACCTTTTTAGGATTTAGGGGGTTGTGTTCAATCCAGTTCCGCTTTACGATTGAACCAGTAGTATCAAACCCAGGTTTAGACCAGTTTGTGTCTTAGGGTGGTTTGGTCAGATCAAAACCCTTAAATCCACATGTATATATCTTATTAATAATAGCAGCCTTTGAATTAAAAAACAATTGCAAGAGTAAACCAAACCGTATGAGGCGATGTCAAAGAGAAACGCACATGGAAGCCACCGCAAAACAATCCAATGAAGCACCGAACAGACCACCGCAAATCAATCCATTCTAAAAACAATGATCGAATCAAATACCAAAAGCATAGCCGTCGAACAATCGCGAAAACCGTACTCTTCAAACAAACAAGTGCCAGCCGCATAATTCCAAAGAACGAACAAATCTATATAAATTGATGCTTAACAAGTGCCCTTTGATTATGGCTCTGAAACCATGTTAAAATCAAGGAAAAAATTCTAAATATTATTGATGATCAAAAGTACAATCTAAAACATACAAAGAAAGTGCCTATATATAAGAAACCCTAATAGCTAATAAATGTGCCTAGCTAAACGGGTCTTTATTAAGCTAACAGAATGAACCAACAAATAAAAATCACAAGCGAAATATGGTGTTACACACAAACCCTAAATCATTGGTGAACCATATCATTTGACACCATCGTTTATAGACCTTTGAAGTTTGAATATTTAGCGTTTAATCAAACAAATTAAACCAAAAACCAAAACAATGATGAAACCCAAAGGAAGAAACACATGTAGGATATCTTAATAGCTAATCCTAAATTAATGAACATTTGAAAACCAAAGAATAAACCCATATTTAAAACATGAAGCTGAACCAAAGAAACTCAGAATTGGAATCATAAAATCGTACCGATTGAAATTTGAAACACATCAAAACTGAAATTTGAAAGGAACATTGATCTAGGCATCACACGTTGATGGAATCAGAACCCTAAATCTGGGAATTGCACTTTGATGGTCTACTTCATTGTGTTCGAAAATGTAAAACCCCAAAATTATTCGAATGGTTTGGGGCCTAAGTCTAGGTATCACACTGTTAGAACCTAGAGGGGGTTGAATAGGTTATATACCCACTTTTTAAAGTTTTTACAAGTATTTGCAAGAAATTAAAGAGATAGAGTTAGAAATATATCACCAATCTAGAATGTTGAACACAATGATTTATAGTGGTTCAAGCAAGGGTTAACAACCTTGCTCTACATCCACTCCTTGGCCTCACCCACCAAGAGTTGCTTCACTATCTTCTCTCTTTGAAGGTAGAGATAAACCTTTTACAACTTTTTTTTTCACTTACAAAAATTAACACTTCACTCTTGCAAGTAAGGAAAAGATAACCTTACTTCACTCTAATTATAATGGCTAGAGTTGATCCTCACTTCTCTATAATTCTATAGGCTAGAGATGATCCTCACACTATTACAAAGTATATGAAAGATTGAAGTAGTGTTTAAGCTTTGAAAGCTTTTGCTCTTGCTTGATTCTTGAACTTGAGAGTTGGATGAATTATCAAAGAATATGAGCTCACAAGATATAGAGAGTATTCTGTGTTTTTCAGATTAGGAGGCGAGTAAAGAATGAGGTTTGAGTTGGTTTAAATAAGGAAAAATGTGCAATCTCAAAAGCTGTCCAGACTGTCCACGGTTGAACCACGGTCGACCGTGGCTTCGACCGTCGGTCTGCTGGAACATCTTGAGACTTGCAAGTATAGACGTTGGGCTTTGACCAAAACTATACACAACTCATTTTTACTCTAAAAATACACTAAAAAGAAGATTTAGAAAAAGTTGGTTGATCCCATAATTCTTAAGTTTGAATTTAAACACAAAAATGGAAGTTTGGAAACCAATACTCAAAGCATGTTGGAAGTTTACCCCTTTGAGAGATTCCTTTGCCAAAAATGGTGTTGTATTGTTCCAAAGTGAGATTGTGTTTAGTATTTGCTCAAATGGGAAGTCTTGGATTTATTCAACCAACTTAAATAAGTTTATAAAATATTTGCCAATTTTTATAAAAGTTTTTATAAAATAATTTTATAAAAACTTAAACTTGTTTAATTATTTATTTTGTAAGCTCATATACTTCGAATGTTTTCATGTAGGGGTCTTCGACGATGTCTTCTTCTTGAACGTTGATCTTCGATGATTGGAGCTTGGCGATTTGTTAAAAATATTTTGTAACAAATAAATACGAATATTTATTTGTTTGAAAAAATATATATATAGATGTATATGTGCACATTGTTGGAGTATGCCCACTGACACACGTATATTAGTAATGCTACGTATGATACACGAGCCTATTGGGTCACACACCAATGATTGATCCCGACAGCACACAACGCGAAAGAGAGAGACTGAAAATCTGGAAAAAGGGCTTTACGGCCGCAAGCCTTGTGCTTACATAACGCTTACGGCCGCAAGCACTCCGCGGCGCGGAGCCTTAGGGCCGCGGCGCGGAAACCATTTGACAGCATCTTTACTTTGTTGTTCTTTGCTTGGATCAAGGTACAATTATTGGGGCATCTAGTAATTATTATGGACGACTTATGGCTCTGCTATATGGCATGTGATAATGCATATGAGTTCAATAAGTTATTACAAGTGCTCTCTAACACTTCCTTGACCAAGAAATGAAGCAACTCTCTCTCTCTACTTTCACTTGCATACACTCTTGAGTGTTCTTGAGTGAGTCAAGAAGTTCATCCATGTTAATAGATGATTTCTGGAAGTTGTGAGTTGTTCCATAAGTGATTTCAAGGCCTTGAAGATCACAAGTTGGCATACTAGCATTTGGGGATCAAACAAACTTGGTGTGGACTATCAATAGAGAGTTGCTCTCTTGTGACTTAGAGTTCATCCCAACTTGAAGATCTCAGAAGCTGGAGCATGGTATATTTCTTATTCCATCTTTTCCTTTTTACATGTTGCATTTTGTAGTTGTAGAGTTCTTGGTACATTCTTGGGGTTTCTAGCTTTTATTCATGCCCATTTGCTTCCGCTGCGCCGCTCATGAAACCCCAACAGTGGTATCAGAGCCACCTCTACACTAAAAATGCACATGGTGGCCTGAAAAACCCGAAATCGAAAAACTGGATTTCTGTCAGATGAATCCCGCGGCGCGATCCCATGGGGTTCCGCGGCGCGGGATGTAGCTGCTGTCGATTTCCTTTTGAAATTTTAAAAAGAGTTTTTGAAGTCGGGTTTTTGGCATCCAAAAATGGTTTCTGGAATTTTAGTTCCAGAAATTATTTTTTGTATATTAAGTTTCCTTGTGTCTTGGTTGGTATATTTACATGTAGATTATTATTTTGACATGAAATTAATAATTGCATGTACTTATATTATGTATATACGAATATGTTTCACCAAAAATGGTTTGGTGTTACTAATGCATATATACATGGAATTATTTAGTGCCTTGAGTTTTTAGAAATAATCTTAATCAAGATACATAAGTTTACATAGTTTTGTGTGGCACACCATGTTGAACATGTTGTACATGTTGTTCATGTTGTTCATGTGTTGTTGGTAACAAAGTCATGCCCTAAACCTTGTGGATGTTTGGTTGTGTTAAATTAGTTATTCATTCATTTGGTGACTACAAGTCACATGGTATGTAATAATTAATTTATTTGATTTATTTGGTATGTAAATTAATTTTGTGGCTTGCATGCTATTTAAATTTCCATATTGTGTATTTGTACTAGAAAATAGAATTTGTGGCTTGTATGCCATTTATTTCATTTTCTATGTAATTATAATATGGAGGCAACCATCGGGAGTCTTTGGAATGACGTCTTGGCAAACACGAATCTGGGAGGCCCAATGGAGGTAGCGGGTTTAGTGGGAGCACATCCAAGTCAAAGAAATGTCCTTAGATGACTTCGTTTTTCCGTAGTGGCTCATGGGAAAACGCATAGGTTTTAGGGGCATGGTTACCAACTTTGATATGTATGCGTGTGGTTGTTTTATTATCTATTGTTTATGCATGGATATTAGGATTATTGCATGCTAGACAATTTTTGACAAATAATAAAACTCAAGAGTTTTTAACAATGGTTTAACAAACTCTCGCGCGTACACTCGATTAACAAATAGGATATAAAATTGGTTTATATTCCGATGTGAAAACTTTTGGTTATTGTCACTTTTGTTAATCAAGCTCAAAATGGTTTTATAACCGGAAAACTAAATCCCGTTTTCTAAATGTAAATTGCACACCACCCGTATGATGACACCGCCCGAATCTAGTTACATAAAGGTTGATTGTCGAGCTCTAGCCGAGTTAATCTTTGTGTGGACTATGTGGAAGGCGTGTGTGGCAACTCGCAAGGTTGATTGTCGAGCTCTAGCCAAGTCAATCGTTTGTCAAGAGTACCACCGTGTTTCTTGATGGTTGATTTACGATTTCAAAATAATATTTTGAATAATTGTTGAGCTCTAGCCGAGTTATTCAAAATCTTAGTTTGAAGTTGGTGTGGAGGGATCAAACATGCCAAATTTGAAACAATGGTTGTCAAATTGGATCCCGCATGGAACTAAGAGTTGTAATAATGGATTACAATCGGTGAATTTGTACCGGCCTAAATAGCTTTGCCACGTAATCCGCGGAAAACCCGTCACGGTGCAAGGTGAAATATGGTTCTTAGCCCTTGTTAAAAATTTTGATTTTATAAATCAAATGGGTAAAATATTTTAACGAGGATCATATCAATATTAACTAAAACGTGTACTCTAATTTAAGACGATAAACATTAACAACACCACATTCAAATTAATACTCCGTTAGTTCCTAATAAAGGATAGACTCATACATGTAAACTTAATTGTCTAACATTAATGGTTGAGACAATGTTGTACATTATTGAGAAAACCTTTTAAAGCCACTTGCTACCAACGCAAACTAGGTCATTAGATACGCATAGCACGTATCATAGACACAAAAAAGGTTTCTTATTTTATATTGTTCGACTTAAAGACTCTAAGTTGCGAAAGCAATTCAAGTAATTAATTGCGTACAATATAAATTAACCGAGCTGATGGACAAGATCCATCAGCAGGCTAAAACGTGAGAAACTCTATTAGTGTGTCTAGACCTTAGTCGGTTGTCAGATGCAAGAAGATGGGAATACAAGTATCTATGTCCTTATTATTAAGGAGTACATGGATCACGCCTAGAAGGACTTCATGGTATGATTGAAGACTGTAAAGTCTAGCATGACCAATGAAGATCACTTCATATATTCCCAATAAGGCTACTAAGGAACAAATAATCAAGAAATAGAAACTGACCTGTAATGGAAGTTTTGATCAAACCTTCCATTATAGTGGAGTTAGAGGGCAATGTGATTGCGCCTATAGACTATACTGCATAAAGGGTAGTTTTCTACTTCAAGATAAGATTAGAAATTAGCGCCACCATTTTGTCTAAATGAGCTGAAACTCTTTTAGCCCTTTTGACTCAAGGTAAATTCATGATTAAACTCCATTGCTTTAATACTACTTCTAAGGGCTAGGTTTTATGAACGCTAGCTATAATATTTAATTTTGTTGCAAATTTATTTACTGCAAAATGTAAGTATTAAAAGGAAAGTAAGTATATAAGGCATGGAGAGCTGGACTTCAAATAGAAAAACAATATAGTTGTTTCTATTGAAAGGATTGGAAGTTTGAAACTTGCCTATCCCTCTAGCTGATATATTACTTCATTAAGATATTTGTTTTGCGCTCTTCGTGGCTAGAAACATTATATCTACTATGCCTTTGTTAGACGATGTATATTATTTTGAATCATGTATTTGTTTCAAAGTTTATACATGTCATGGCATTTATATTAAGCGTTTGCTTAAGAAGTAATAAAATGATCATGAATAATTTGGATAAGTTAACCTTATGACATAGTTGACTTAACCATATAAATAAGACTTGTATCACCAAAATCCATGTGGGTAGGAATTTGGAATCGTTTGACCATGGGTCAAATGTTGAATACAAATCTTATTTATTAGGTTAATTTACTTATACATCCTTCACTTGTGTATGTGAGAGGATTGATAGCTTGTTGGATTACGTACACACTTTTGCGTGTAGACCGTTCAAGCAAATCATAAGGTATAAACTCCAAATACTTTGTTACCTTTACCGATGATGGTAGAAGGAATGGGTATGTCTATTTGTTTATACACTTGTGTTTGAAACCTTAGACGTGTTCAATACACACCATAATGAAGTGCCTGATTGAAAATAGATAAAGGGAATATGGTACTCGAATCTAGTTACACAAAGGTTGATTGTCGAGCTTTAGCCGAGTTAATCCCTGTGTAGACTGTTTAGATTGAGTAAACATGTTCTAAAGTCTATAACAATCAAATTAATTATGGATTTATCTCATAATTCACTCCTCCTAGGACTCATTGTGAAATGGGGTCGTATAGTGGAGGAACCGGACATTCTTGATATGGTCTGGAAATTGATGTGTTGCACTTTAGTATTCAATTGGTTGAAATATACTAAAGTAATGGCAGGCTATGTTCTTAATCTTAAACCAACAAAGACGGTTAAGACTACACCTTAGGGGATGAGACTAGAAAGAGTATCTTTGCTTGTCTATCTCAAAGTCTGGATTGTCTAAACCTGCGTTTTGTTCGTGAGGTGAAGGAATCCAAAATCTATAGGTGTTACTCCATTAGGTATTCTTCTAAGACCATGGGATATTTGTTTTTATAAAAACAAAGTGTGTTTTTTTAGATATGTTTCTTTTCTTTAAAAATAATATCCTTGGATGTCTGTAGAAGTAAAAGTAGACCTTGAATGGAATAACCTAATGTTGGCACTAGCATATAATCAGAAATGATTAAAATCCAGTATGAGAAGACTGGAGAACCTGACATATAGTCATTTCCTCTTAGTCTGGTATATGTCGTCATAAGACCAGAAAGATATAGTTTATTATATCTGAGGAAGATGACTTGATGATAAGTTATCAACTACTGGATGCGTAGTGGGCCTAGTGTCTGCTAGAAGAAAAGAGGAAATGAAAGCGAGATGTAATCCATGAAGGATATTAAAGTTTGAAACTTGTTTTATCCTACACGTGGGTGGAAACCCGTAGAGTGTATATGGTTCTTTATTGAAAGAAACAAGCATGGATATGTTTACAACTTCGAATATCAACTAGTAGAGAAGTGTTCTTGATGATTGACCAAGTGGACGGTATCATTTAGAAACTTTCTTTTAGTGATTATGTCGAAGAGTAAATTTGTAGACCACTTTGAATACCGACTGATTGGAAAGGTTTTCTTGATGATTGACCAAGTGGAAGGTATCATCTAGAAACTTTCTTTCTGATAACACTGATTTTATACATAAAATACGCGTTATAATTGGCAAAAATTAGATGTTAAATCTCGGAAAATATTGACAAATGCTACTTAATAAGTAAAAATATTTATTTTGTAGGAATATTGGAAGAAAACATAGAAATATGTCAAATACGACGAAAAATCAGTAAAACTGATAGTACACGCCGTGTACTATACCTTGTACACGCCGTGTACACGTGTCAACTCCCCATTGGTTACCTTGGAGACGAAGAAAATGTCGCACTGAATGACGTAATATAGGGTACACGCCGTGTACCATGTCTAGTACACGCCGTGTAAAAGGCCATGTACACGCCGTGTACTCCTTAGTTCCAGTCTATAAATACAATCTTCAATTCTTTCATTCAGAGGACACCACAGGCACAAACATACACAAACACACCATAGAGCAGAGAGGAAAAGAGAAAGAGTTTAGTTAGTTTTGGTGATAGCCAAAACTCCGCGGCGCTTCTCCGGAGGCTCGGGAATCGACGAATCAACATGCAGCGTAACGATCATTATCTGGGTTTGAAATCTATCATGTATTTTCTTACCTTTATTATTTTCTTATGTTTGTAATATGTTAATTATGGGCTAAATACCCTTTGTTTATGCTTAAATAATTATGAAACTCTGCTTGTAAATATATTCTAATAAACGGTTGTTTAAAGTAGTTAAGTATTTTATCACGTCTGTTTAATCAACGAACCACATGTATTTATATTTAAATCCAAATGTTTTATTACTAAGTTTTGAAGGGCTTGGATGACCAATCATGTCGTGCAGACTCGAATCACAATACTTGATTTTTATCTAACCCCTTATTAAAAATTAAACTATTGAGAGTAGTTACTTACCAGGTACTAGGTTAAAATATTTGGATTCTAAAATATAAACGTATGTATTATTTATGTCTGTTTAACCATAAATTCATAAATATTTTGGTTTGTTTTACAAACCACTAAAAGATTAAATCTCTCGTGGTACGACTTAAAAGCATAATTATAAATTAAGTTAGTCGCGTAATCAACGGGTTAATACATTTATATATTATAAAGTTATGTTGTCTAACCATGAAACATAACCTATATTCGAAATCAGTACGTTTTTATTTAAACAACCATTGCACATTATTAGTTACATATTTATAAACAAAGATAATTTTAATCTAAGCATAAACACGTTTAATTTCTGACGCCTCACATTCCAAATATATATATTGTTTACTTATATGTAATATTCTTAGATTTGATATTAAAAACCGGTTTATTCATTTAAACCAAAAATTCCCCAAATCTATTTATATATTTGTAGTTAACATTTATTTTGGTTAAGTCGATTGAAATTACGAGTTTTTCCCCAGAGAACGATACCCGGATTTACCTATAAAACGTACTATTAATACGATTAGGTACACTTGCCTATATTTGTGTTGATTTATACTAAAATTGGTAATCCATGTTTATAAATTTAAAACTTGGAGAATAAAGAAATATATATATATTTTAAACGCGTCAATTCTTTGGCAAAATAAAAAGAGTATATAATCTACGCAACAAGTTTTTGTTGCCACTGCCGAGGACATGTATGTTTTTAAAAAAATATGTATAATACCGACACATCAAGTTTTTGGCGCCGCTGCCGGGGAAAAACGGTTCAATTTCAATAGATTTAATTATTTTAGATGTTAATTATTATTATTATTATTATTATTATTATTGTTATTGTACTAATAGTTTATTTCATCTTATGCAGATTGGAGAAAAAGAAAAAAAAAGTATATAGTATATAATTATAGTATATATTTACTTATTATAGTTACGTGGTATTTTATATTTTCTTCCGTCCGGAAGATGTGACGATTAAAAGATTCCGCAATTCGAAAGCGTTATCATGAAACTACAACAAATAAATTTATCTTTTAAATATCTTTAGAATTTATTTTCAAAAGAGTATTTTTAAAATAAGTTGTTACTTATCAAGAAAAAGAGTAGGACTATGCTTCTTTAGATAGTCCGATATACTTTAAACGCTAAAAGGATAATACCTTTCCATCTAAATTGTTGGTAATTTTATTTGTTTTCTATAAAACAACAAAAATAATTTTCTTTTGTGTGGTGTGAATTTAATTTAGTATGTGTGGATTGTTTATTTTATTTTATTTTATTTTGTTTGTTTATCATTCCAAGATAATTGTTTGTATGTTGAGATTACTTGACTGTAGTAGCACTTCAAATTTGTGGAAAACACAACACACGCTAGCAGTTAGTTCCGCGAGTGACAAACATCATTTCATAAAAACTAAACGTGAACAACAAAGGGGAGTACATTTCTATACTTTGTTTACCTTACGCTTTTAATTGATTTATATACAATAAAGATATTGTACAATTCAAGAGTGGGGTAGAAAAAGTTTTAGAAATCAGGTCAAATACTTCAGTTTTTGCTTGTATTCATGATAAAATTAAAATATTTAAAAATTATTAGGAAAGTCATGATTTCAAAAATTAATAGGTTCTGCAAAACCAAATATAATAACCCTATTATTCATTTCGTGAGAATTTGAGCCAAAATTCGAAAAATAAATATTCGAATTCTTTTCGTTTGATGAGTGAGTCGATGATTTTGGTAAATTTTAGAACTTGATCACTATATTCATTTTGAGATCACAATAATGGGTTCTTGTTAAGCTCGCTTAATAAGATGTTACAGATTTAAAGGATTTAGAGGCCATCTTTCTTAACACTAACTTCTTGTTTTTTTTCCTTTGTTAGCCCTTTTGTGCTTAGCTTTTTATTTCTAGCTTATTTTTAGCCTTTCCTTTTCTTTTTTCTATTGGCCTTAGTCAAAGATTTTTAAAATTGAATTGTTAAAATACTGCTAAATTGGTTCAAAGAAGTACAAAAGAAATAGAAAAAAGGCTTGAACGATAAAAGAAGGCAAAAAGAGAAAAAAATGAAGAAATCAATTACTTGACGTACTTTACTCCCGAGTATTGTCATACATCGAGGTGAATTATTTTTGCTCGTCAATTCAAAGGTTATACGGGGTAACTCAAGAAAAGACAAGTTCCTAATCATCATGGTGAATTACTTCTTCGTTCATAAAGCATGAAATCGAAAGAGCCTGTTATTAAGGAGCAGATTAAAACAGTTAATAACAATTTAATTTTCTAAATTTTTGACTATCCTTTGCGTTTTCTTTTATAGATTTTTCCTTTCGTTCTAACCCTTAGCCTAACATTTTAACCCAATAAACAGACCTCTTTTGATAAATTTGTACTACCTTAGTGGTGGAGATTTGAATTATGATCAAGCTTATGATAAGAAACCAATCATGTCAGGCATTTATGAGAGATTGCTTTTATACACTTATCCGACTAAATAGAGAGAATAAAGTGAAAATCCTTAGTGAGAAGTTTGGTTATGCAGATTATATTATTTATCGCACTTCAACGAATATATCTTGTGAACTTTAATTTTCAAGATTGAATTTCATAAGATAATTTTTGCAAAATAATTAGACTATTTGCTTGAGGACAAGCAAAGCTCAAGTGTGGGGTATTTGATAACACTGATTTTATACATAAAATACGCGTTATAATTGGCAAAAATTAGATGTTAAATCTCGGAAAATATGGACAAATGCTACTTAATAAGTAAAAATATTTATTTTGTAGGAATATTGGAAGAAAACATCGAAAGATGTCAAAAACGACGAAAAATCAGTAAAACTACTATACCTTGTACACGCCGTGTACACGGGTCAACTCCCAATTGGTTACCTTGGAGACGAAGAAAATGACGCACTGAATGACGTAATATAGGGTACACGCCGTGTACCATGTCTAGTACACGCCGTGTAAAAGGTTATGTACACGCCGTGTACTCCTTAGTTCCGGTCTATAAATACAAGCTTCAATTCTTTCATTCAGAGGACACCACAGGCACAAACACACACAAACACACCAGAGAGCAGAGAGGAAAAGAGAAAGAGTTTAGTTAGTTTTGGTGATAGCCAAAACTCCGCGGCGCTTCCGGAGGCTCGGGAATCGACGAATCAACATGCAGCGTAACGATCATTATCTGGGTTTGAAATCTATCATGTATTTTCTTACCTTTATTATTTTCTTATGTTTGTAATATGTTAATTATGGGCTAAATACCCTTTGTTTATGCTTAAATAATAATGAAACTCTGCTTGTAAATATATTCTAATAAACGGTTGTTTAAAGTAATTAAGTATTTTATCACGTCTGTTTAATCAAGGAACCACATGTATTTATATTTAAATCCAAATGTTTTATTACTAAGTTTTGCAGGGCTTGGATGACCAATCATGTCGTGCAGACTCGAATCACAATACTTGATTTTTATCTAACCCCTTATTAAAAATTAAACTATTGAGAGTAGTTACTTACCAGGTACTAGGTTAAAATATTTGGATTCTAAAATATAAACGTATGTATTATTTATGTCTGTTCAACCATAAATTCATAAATATTTTGGTTTGTTTCACAAACCACTAAAAGATTAAATCTCTCGTGGTACGACTTAAAAGCATAATTATAAATTAAGTTAATCGCGTAATCAACTGGTTAATACATTTATATATTATAAAGTTATGTTGTCTAACCATGAAACATAACCTATATTCGAAATCGGTACGTTTTTATTTAAACAACCATTGCACATTATTAGTTACATATTTATAAACAAAGATAATTTTAATCTAAGCATAAACACGTTTAATTTCTGACGCCTCACATTCCAAATATATATATTGTTTACTTATATGTAATATTCTTAGATTTGATATTAAAAACCGGTTTATTCATTTAAACCAAAAATTCCCCAAATCTATTTATATATTTGTAGTTAACATTTATTTTGGTTAAGTCGATTGAAATTACGAGTTTTTCCCGAGAGAACGATACCCGGATTTACCGATAAAACGTACTATTAATACGATTAGGTACACTTGCCTATATTTGTGTTAATTTATACTAAAATTGGTAATCCATGTTTATAAATTTTAAACTTGGAGAATAAAGAAATATATATATATTTTAAACGCGTCAATTCTTTGGCAAAATAAAAAGAGTATATAATCTAACGCAACAAGTTTTTGTTGCCACTGCCGAGGACATGTATGTTTAAAAAAAAATATGTATAATACCGACACATCACTTTCATTGGCTATGTCAAAAGTAGTTTTGTAGACAACTTTAAATATAGCATGGTTGAGAAGTGTTCTCGATGATTGACCATGAGGATGGTATCATCTTGAAACTTTATCCCAATGGTTATGTTGAAGTTTATGCAGATACTCATAAGAATATCATTGGCTTTTATGGCTATGATAAATTGATAGAAGTGTTGGGTATTGTCGGAACCGTGAGTGCAGCGGAAACTCAAAAAATGATATAAAATAATTTTTATAAATCCGACCAATACGCACCATATGGACCAAACTCTAAACATCGACTAAGCAACTTAATATATATATATATATATATATATATATATATATATATATATATATATATATATATATATATATATATATATATATATATATATATAACAAGAAGGAAAGAGATGTACTCCATAGATGATCTCTTTAATCCAAGTCTCTAAGAATCCCGGTTATGCGATGTCGGTGAACAAGGATCCAAAGTAGAATCCCTCTATCGAAGTCTACCCAAGATAAGTAGATTCCACAAGTGCTAGCAAGTCTATTACAAGATCAAAACCAAGAAACACTTTGGCAACCTCCAAGATTCATCAATATGAACTTGAGAGCCTTTCTTTGTGTTATGAACTTGAGAGAGAGTTTTCATGAATCTTGAATATCAATTATGGATGGAATAAATCATAATGGAATTTCCCACCATGTAATATCTTAATTCCACTTAAAGATGTCCAGAATTCGTGCTCCATTTAATACACAAAGATTACCTAATTATTTTTCACTCAAAGAGGCAATAATGCAAAATACATCATTGCTGACTGGAGGGAGATCTCGCCTCGCCGAGATCATCAATCCCGTGTCGCGGGCCTAGTAGATTCCGTGGCACGGGCCTAGCAGATTCCGTGGCGCGGGCGTAGCAGATTCCGCGGCGCGGAATCTGCTGGTCAGGTACGTTTCTCTCGTGTTCGTTCTTTGGTTTCGCTGGAATCATTTCTTGGGTGTGACCCAATAGGCCTATGCTTTATTTCTTCCGCAAAGAGTGACTGACTTTGGACGTTTAGAATGTATGTACATTCAGGGAAGAAATAAACATGCAATGTAAGAACACAGTAAGTATATAATTAGAGTATCCGCAACCAGCGTATTATCAAATCACCATTTAATAATCGATACTATAATAAATACATTACTGTTTAATGTTCCCAATACATCATGCATATATCAATAGTTTAATCAAAACATTCTTAAACCAATTCACTTGCATATCTTATGCTAATAGCACGAGAATGAGCAACATGCTCCATTTTTTATAGTGGTTTAGTTAACGGATCGGCAACATTGCTATCCGTATATACTCTTGTGATGACCATGTCTCTTTCTTCAAACAAACCACTCATAAAGTGTTTGTTGGCTAAATCATGGTCCTTTATACAAGCGTTGTACCATCATAGTTTTAGAAGAATCTTATATGGTAAATTATGCTTGTGTTTATGGTTCTTATTCAAAACCATCGTGCCCTACTAATCTCTAAAGATTCCTGATAAGGCCAACGACTCTTTTGATAACCATTATAACTGACATTTCCACATTTTATAGGATCACTAACTCCGATCAAGATCGACAGTTATCCTCATAGGTACAAAGAATAGCTCTAGAGTAACAATTTATTCTAAGCTCTTTCTTTCTTTAAGTTACCAAGAACATATCATAATATTTCTTGAACTCCATAATCTTTTCTGTATATCTTATAATCGTTATGGACGAATAATTCCTAAGCAAAGATTTTAAACAAAGCAAGACTAGGACATTTTCTCCAATACAATGTACGTGTCAAATATACTTTATTATAAGATTTATAACTTAGCTCCCACTAGCTCTGACATTCATTCTAGTTTCATCTTTGGTCTTTGAAAACTCAAACACTTGATTTTCATATCAAAGATTCCAATTTTGAGATACTTATACAAATGTCCAAGCGTGGACACTTTATAACTAGTAGACTTTTCAAAAAATACTCTTGATGTAAGAGACCATCGGATAGTGTTATCTACACATCCTCAAAATAGATTCATGTTAAGGAACGTGGTCTTTATATCAATTTATCATAACCATGAAATGGTACTGATGTCTTTGAGTATTTGAGTGAACTTTAACATAATCATTGGGAGAAAGTTTCATAATGATACCTTCCACTTGGTCAATCATCATGAAAAACCTTTCTAACCATGCGGTATTTGAAGTTGTCTATAAAACTACTTTTGACATATCTACTGAGAGAAAGTTTCTACATGATACCATCCACTTGGTCAATCATTAAGAAAACCTTTCCTATCAGTCGGTATTCAAAATTGTAAACTTATCCATGATGGTTTCTTTTCCCTTAAAAGAACCACACACGCCATATGGGTATACATCCAGGTGTTGGATCAAACAAGTCAGTATTTGAATATCCTATATGGATTTTATCTCACTCATATTGCCTCTTTATACCTAGCAGACTCTTGGTCCACTACAGCTTCTAGTAGTTGATGATTTATCATCTAGTCGTCATCCTCATATATATGGAACTATATCTTTCTGGCTTTATGACGATCCCTACTAGGTCTATCAAGAGGTAATGATTTAAATGTCAAGTATTCCAGCATTCTTATGCTGAATTTCAACCATTTATGATTGATAGCTAGTACCAATATTAGGTTCTTCTATTCAAGGCTTTCTTTACTTCCACTGATCTACATAGATATTAGTTTCCTTCAAGGAAACACATCCTTCAAGTAACAAAAACATGTTATCTGAGGGTTTGCAAATATCGTATGGTTTCAGTAGAATACCTAATAGAGTAGCATCTTTAGATTCTGGGTTTCTTTACCTCACGTCTAAATGTAGGTAAGATATTCCAGATTTTGAGATGGACAAGCAAAGATGTCCTTTCTAGTCGCTTTCTCTAAGATGCATTCTTGACCTTCTTAATTGGTTTAAGATTAAAACATTGTCCATCATTACTAAAGTATTTCTCAAATATTATGCAACCCATCAATTACCGAACCATATTAATATTGTTTGGTTTCTCCACTTGTCGACCCATTTGACAATGTGTCCTTGGAGTAATGAATTGTGAGACAATCCCATAATTCTTTTGATGATTACATGAAATCAGAACTAATTCACTCAACATCAATGTTTGATTCGAGTGTTATAGTTCTTTAGTCCTCTTTTATAAGGTACCTCGTTTTGGTATGTCTCGAACACCTCTAAGGTTTCAGACACTAGTTTAATAAGATAAACTTATCCAACTTTTCTACCATCATAGGTAAAGTTAACGAAGTATCTTATAGTTATTTCTTATGATTTACTTGAATGGTTTATACACTAAAGTGTAAACAAAAACCAACAAGTTTTTAGTTCTCTCACATACATAAGTGAAGGACTTATAAGTCATCTTAGCCTAATCAAACGAGATATGTACTCAATGTTTGACCCAAGGTCAAACGATCCCAAGTTCCGAACCACTTGGAACTTGTTGATACAAGTCTTGTTTATTTGGTTAAATTGACTATGTCATAAGAATAACTAATCCATACTATTCATGATTATTACTTCTTAAGCAAGCGCTTATAATAAATGCCATGACATGGATGCATTTTGAAACAAATAAATGATTCAAAATAATATACATCGTTTACTAAGGCATATATTTATATTTTATTTCTTGCCTTAAAAGGTGTGAAACAAATATATAATGAAGTAATAGACTAACTAGAAAGACAAGTTTCAAATTCCCAATCTTTTCAATATAGATAACCATCTAGGTTTCTATTTTGAAGTCTAGTCTATTACGCTTCATCTGCGCACTTCTGAATCTGAGGAGCTTAACTTCTCTTTTCTTTAGTGCCCTTAGCTAATACAAGCTATTGTGACAAGCATGATGATGCTAATTTCTAATCTTTTGCAAAAATAGCAAACTACCTCATGTGGAGTCTCATCTCGAGGTGCTATACTCAATGTTTTAATGGTAGGTTTGGTAAAACCAAAATTTTCATTTGAGGTCAGTTTCTATTTCTTGGTTATTTTCTTTTTAGTAGCCATAGTAGGAATAGACGAGACGGGCTTTTCTTTGGTCATGTCAGACTTTGCAGTCTTTATCATACCATAAAGCTCCATTAAGGATTTCTATATACTGTGCATGTGAAAGTTCATAATGAACTTGATCATATGACGTGGACAGGGATTGGAGAAATAAATTCACCATAAGCTCCCTTCCTATGTAGAATTCTAGCCTCTCTATAGGTCTATGTTTTTCTTAATCTTAAGGATATGGACTCTTATATTCCCATCTAGCTGCATCTAAGAACCGATTAAGGTCTCAACACTTTTTAGAATTCCTTTCTAACTTATTGTTGGAACAAGTCCTTCAATTGGTTAATCATATTGTTCGCACTCAATTGCTTTAAACTGCTTTCACAACTTAGAACTCGTAGTCTACAATATGATGTAGGAAATCTCTTTTGTACGTTTTTTCAAAAACATATTAAGTGACCTAATTCGCGTTATAGCAGGTGGCTTTTGAAAAAGAGTTCCTTTAAAATATGCAACTTTGACACATAGCATAGGACGATCCTCAACACCCGTTGATGTCAACTAAATTCATATTTTTAAGTTTCTTTTTCTCTAGAAACTAATGGAGTGTATAATTAAATGTGGTATTGTCAACGTTCGTCATCTATGAAAAGAGTATACGTTTTCGTTGATTGATATATATTATCCTTGTTTAAATAATTACCCATAGTTAACTAAAACTATAAATTTTAACAAGGACTAAGAACCTTATTACACTTCACAACGTGACGGGTTTGCCGCAGATCATTTCATGAAGTTAATTTGGCCAGTAAACTTTTTACCGATTAAAATCCATGATTACAACTCTTAGTAATTTGCGGGACCCTATTGACACTCATAGTTCAATTTGGCATGTTGATCTCTTTTGCACCAATCCCTCATTAATCCGTTTTGATAGCTCGGTATAGGCACGACAACTACCAAGGCGTATTAATTTGGATTTGTAAATCATCCGTCAAGATACACGTTGACACACTCGTCCAAAAATTGGCTAGGTATAGGCACGAAAACCAACCTTGCGAGTTGCCACACGCACCTTCCACTCAGTATACGCAAGAACCAGCTCGGCTAGAGCTCGACAACCGGTCTTGTTTCACTAGATTCGGGTGGTGTCATTTTACGGGTGGCGCGAGATTTACGTTTTTATTAGAAAAACGGGTCTTTTATTTTTCCGGTTAAAAAACCTCTTAATGGTTGATATAACAAATAAGTGACAAACATATATTTCACTTTGAACATAAAACAATTTTTATATTCATTTGTTAATTGTGTATATGCGGGGTTTGTTAAGCAATTTAACAAAACTCTTGAATATTTATTATTTTAAAAAATTTTCTAGCATGCGAAGAACTTAACAATCACTCAAGAAAATATAAATAATAAACAACCACGCATAAATAAATCCAGTAATTGCCCCTAATCCTATGTGTACTTCCCGTGAGCCAAATAGGAAGAAGTTGGTCAATCTAAGGTGATATACCCTTGACCATGTCGGTGTGCTCCCACTGAATCCGTCATCTCATCTACGATCAATGGTGGTGTTCGGTCTTCTTTTTACAATTACATATATTTGAAAAGAAACAACATGCAAGTCGCAATAATTATACAATTATTAACCGAATTAATTATTATATATTATTGTGGTAAAACCACCGAATAAATAAATAAATAATTACAACACAACCAAACACAAAGATCTAGAGGGCAACAATTACCGGATACGATTACAACCATAATCAACAATATCATAAACAATATATATTTATTTAAGATTGTCGAAAACACAAATTGTATGAAGACAATCTACGTATTTTATATGTATATGTAAAATTTTAATATAAATACTAAAATTACATATCCATATATATATACGTATAAATATATAGTTATTATGCACCTCTAATATATTTAGTCAAGATTGTTGAAAACACAAATTGTATCAAGACAATCTTCATATTTTATATGCATATGTAAATTTTAATATAAATACTAAAATTACGTATCCATACATATATGCTTATAAATATATGATTTTTATGCACCTTAAAAGGTCATATAAAACATATAAATATAAGAACTAAAATATATTTATATATATATATATATATATATATATATATATATATATATATATATATAAACTTTCACCCAAAAATATATATATACATATATGACCAAAATCAAGATCGGTCAAATATGGTCCAAACAAAGAATAAACTCAGGAAAACAAATTTTCCGGTTTTATGAACATGTCGTATATTTATTTAGTTAAGATTATAGAAAACACAAATTGTATCAAGACAATCTTTGTATTTTATATGTATAAGTAATTTTAATATAAATACTAAAATTACGTATCCATATATATACACTTATAAATATATGGTTTTATGCACTACATAAAAGTCATATAACACATATAATTATAAGAACAAAAAATATATATAAATGTATATATATATATACTTTCATCCAAAAATATATATAAACATATATGACCAAAACCGAGATTGGTCAAAGATGGTCAAAACCAAGTATAAACTTAGGAAACAAATTTTCCCGGTTTTGAACCAAAAAGTGCAAAGCTATGTTAGAGATGACTCTGATACGACTGTTGTGTATTGTCGGAACCGTGAGTGCAGCGGAAGCTCGAAAAATAGTATAAAATAATTTTTATAAATCCGACCAATACTGTAACATCCTCAAAAAAGGTCTGGTAGTTCGTATTTGGTGGTAAGATATTTGATATTTATTTGTGTATATAATTGGTATTCTTAGATGATTATTAGAATTAATAATCGTACTGCCTAGTTAAAGTGGTAATATTTATATTATCAGATTGATGTGGTATTTGTACCAATAGATTCGCTTTTACATGAGGGTGTTAGATAATATTTCGTTGGTATTTAATTAATTTAGTGGGTCTGCTAAATTAATTAATTGTATGCTAGAAGTGGGATACTTGTACTGTGTGGGCTAATAATTGTCACCAAGTGAATTATTTGCCACTGAGATCTTCATTTAATTCTTTTGTTGGTATTATTGCACTGTGTCCATAATTTCCCACTAAGAAATCTTTTGTGAGTTTTGTTCTTGCATTATTGTCCTTGTTCCATTGTCTCTTTGAAGAATCTTCAGGAGCTCACGATTCCATCCTTTCTTACATCCTTGAAGTTATTGATTAATTGTTGATTGCTATTTAAAGGTATGTATATTGTTTTTGCCATGATATTACATGTTCTTCTTGTGTTCTTGATAAAACCCACTTGATTTATTGAGATTCTTGATTTAATGGGTTTATTATGATTTGGAGATTTCATGATGATTAAGCATGCAAGATGATAAGATATTCATGGATTAAATGTTAGTATGATGTATATTGATGAGTTCTTGGTTTGTTCTTGTAAAAACTCTATTCTTGATTTTGATGGGTTTTAGTAGAAATCAAGTATATGATATTTTGATGATTGATTGTTCTTTATGCATGCTAAATAATAAGTTTTGCAATGATTTGGTGTTAGTTTGATGAGTATATATTGTGTTCTTGATTATGGAGCTTGAAACTCCATTAATGGAGGTTCTTGATGAAGGTGGTGAAGATGATGAAGATGATGATTTTTAGAAAATCATGATTTGATGTTTAAAATGTGTGGTTGATGTTGTATAAATGTTATATGAAGTTTATACATGTTTTAGAAATGTTCCTAGTCGATTTTTATGCTTGAAATGTACGTTGTTCGAGTTTTTCAGCACTTTCTGAGCTGTTTTGTATAAATCGCTAAAAATCAATGAAGTGTCGTTAGAAGACGTATTTTATATCGTTGGAAAGCTGGAGATGTGTAGTTTAATTTGTCTTTAGATTCCAGAAGCTAATTCGAGCTGTAGGATGGCCAAAAGATCAATTTACAGTAGCTATGTCAATTTCGGATGTGTATATGACATATGTAAAAAAAGATTGTGTTTAGTATTTTACATTAAGCTTCTAGGAGTTGTTGTTGTTGGTTATTTGTTACTTGAAGCTTATGGATTATATATAAATGAGTTGATTTGATGATGGATGCTATATGTGGAATTATATGTGTTAGTTACGTACTTTAATTCTTGAGAATGATTTCGGTAAATCATTTACATGTATGGTTGGTTTCTACATGTTATACATGATGGAAATAGGTTATATGTTAGTTGAACATATGATTTATGATGGTTATTATGGTTTGGTCATATTGAGTATATTATGACTTGTTGTATAATAACTTGGTTTTGGAGTTATTCGGAGACGTGATTACTGATTCGTATTGTTATGCTTTCTTAGGAGAAAAGAAGACTCAGTGATGTTAGACAACTGAGTTGGTGTGTGGAAACACAGGTGAGTGAAATGATAACTCGCCAATGGTATTTGTTGTAACGGTTATGGTTGCAACTATTGATAGGCATGATGCATGATGATAGACTATTCAGTTTGGATATTGATTAATTTGTTATGTGATGATTGATTATGGATATGTGTCCATGGTTTGATATGTATACATTATATGTAATTGGGGACGGCTATACGATGTCTTGGGCTGTTTTGAAGGAGGTCAGCTGTACGATGAAACTGGGCTAGGCAATGTTTGCTATTGGTTTTCAGTTAAGGGTTTCTGATGTGGAATTGATACATCATAAATGGTTAACTGAGCCAAGTAGCAAAAGGCTATCGGAAAACCTATGCTAGGCCGGCATTTGGTTGTAGGTTCTGCAGAACCGCCGGTCCTCTGGATATTCCTGATTACATGATTCTATGATAATTGGGGGATACAATTATCATAGATTTATCTGGTGTGATGATTCTAAGATAATTGGGGGATACAATTATCTTAGATATTCGTGATCATATTAGTTGGTGATAATTGTAGTTGGCAATTATTTGATGCTGTTGTATATCATAATTGTTGTAGCTAATGCTGTTTGTTGGTTGTTGTTCTATTCACTTAGCGTTGTGCTAATCCCCCCACAATAAACTCCATTTTGCAGGTTTCAGTAAGTGCAGCTGTTGATCTGGGAGTTTGTGTTTGTTTTAGATTGATTGACCACCACTCTGATATTTGTTTTGGATGAGCCATTCAGTTAATCTATGTAACACCATTTTGATATACTGTCAGTCGTTGGCAGTATGTTTCTTGTTTACTTTTGTAAACATGTTTGTTGTATTTTCCAAAAACGCTTCCGCAGTGTGTTAAAAAAAAGGCAGTGTTACAATTTGGTATCAGAGCCTCGGTTTGGTAATGTGTGCACGGTAGGGTATGCAATTTCCAAATCTTGGCTCGTGTTTGGTCAAACAATCCATGTGTGTGGGGATTAGGTGAATAGAAGTTGTGTTAGATTGGTTGTTAGTATGTTATATACTAACGGGTTTATCTAACAAATTGGTGAGATGTTGTGATTGAAACAAATATGGCAGACAATGAGAACCCGACTGATGTTGAAGCTGAAACTTCTGTTGTGGATTTAACAGAAATTTCTTTGGCCTTGAAAATAGTTGGAACTTAGTAACCAATGCTTTGGGAGTGCCTAAACATGCTGGTACTATAAGTACTAAAACTGAACTTGATCAGATTGATTATATACATGAACCGGAGAATGAACTGTAGGGATTAGAAATATTGTGCATAGTGTAGAACAACAGAGGATTACTCAGAATGGAGTTTTGCCTTATCATTACATGGACTTTGAATAACCATGAACCTATAAGCAAATTTTGGATTGTGAATCATATGGATACCGAAACAAAAATTCTTAACAGAAGTATAATAAACTCAAAGTGGTGTTGTAAGTGTGAATGTATTCATACTGGGCTTTGTACACCTTAGCCTATGCGTTGTGTTCGAGGTGGACTGTTTGGACATAAGACAAATGGTTGTAAATTCCTTCGTAGTGTTCGTTGGATTTGTCAGAAAGAGGGGTCATGGTCAGGGGCAGAAGAGGTCGGGGAATTATTGTTGCCAGTTGGTCAGAAGAGAAAGAAACTCCTACACCACAAGGCAGGACTTTCTGTAGGAATGTGGATGGTGCTACTTCCACAGATGATGTCATCACGGGTATGTTTGTTTTATTATAAACTCTATACCTGTGTGTGTAGTATGTGATACTAGAACAAATTGCTAAGTTGTTTATGTGGCATTTTGTGATAAGTTGAAATTGATATTGATGGTATATGTTTTCAGTATCTTTTCATGCTTATATTGTTGATGATAGAAAAGTATAGTAGATACTTTTTGATAATTGTGTGGTTTCGAAATACTTGGATGTATTTATGATGAATTAGCTGAGTTGTCTTTGGTTCGGGAGGTGGATTAAGATTGATTTGTGGTTGGGTTATCACCAAGTATGTGTTTCGGAAGAGGATTTTTCCTAAAAATGGGTTTCATATCAAGTACGAATTTTATGAAACATTTTGCTATGCTATTTGGATTAAGTGATGCCTTTGCTATGCTTATGGATTTAATGAATTAGATTTGTTGACTATGCTTGGATGAATTTGGGATTGTATTAATTGATGTCATATTGGTTTATTCTGAAACTGAAGCAGATCCTGAACTTTATTTGAGACGAATTTTGAAAACTTTTAAGTGATAGCATGTTGCCTATGCTTTGAGTCAGTTGAAAACTCACGAGAAAATTATTTGATCCATGACTTGGAAATTTACGGATGTGACTTTTTACGTTGAAAATGTGGAGACACTATTTATACGGGACGAGGTATGTTATTTGTACTAATTTTAAAATTCTGCATTATGTATTTCGGCAGAAAGAACGTGATATGTGTCTGTGATGAGGGTTGAACTTGTTAAAGATTATGATTGCGATATTCCTTATCAATTTGGGAAAACTGATATTGTAGCGGATACGTTAATTCGTGAGGGAGACGGTGTTAGTATTTGTTTTATGCAAGTTGAGATAATTTTGACTTAGTGGATAAATTGAAAATTGTTCAAATGGAAGCTTTGACGGATGAAAACTTGAAGTTGAAATTTATTACAAAGCGAAAAGTGGATTTAATAAATGATTTTGGGTGGATTAAAGACATATTAGTCTCAGGTTTGAGTGCCTTTGCTTGGGAAGTTTTATGATTTGACTTTTAATAGAGACTCACAATTTTCGATTGTCGGTTTATCATACTCAGTGGAGTTATGATATGAAGAATTGTTATCCTTAGTTGTTTGATTGCGATGAGATTCCGGGGACGGAATCCTTTTATGAGGGAGAGATTTGTAACATCCTCAAATACTTGTTTGTGTTTGGTGGTAAGATATTTGATATTTGTTTGTGTATTTAATTGGTATTCTTAGATGATTATTAAAATTAATAATCGTACTGCATAGTTAAAGTGGTAATATTTATATTATCAGATTGATGTGGTATTTGTACCAATAGATTCGCTTTTGCATGAGGGTGTTAGATAATACTTCGTTGGTATACAATTAATTTAGTGGGACTACTAAATTAATTAATTGTATGCTAGAAGTGGGATACTTGTACTGTGTGGGCTAATAATTGTCACCAAGTGAATTATTTGCCACTGAGATCTTCATTTAATTCTTTTGTTGGTATTATTGCACTGTGTCCATAATTTCCCACTAAGAAATCTTTTGTGAGATTTGTTCTTGCATTATTGTCCTTGTTCCATTGTCTCTTTGAAGAATCTTCAGGAGCTCACGATTTCATCCTTTCTTACATCCTTGAAGTTATTGATTAATTGTTGATTGCTATTTAAAGGTATGTATATTGTTTTTGCCATGATATTACATGTTCTTCTTGTGTTCTTGATAAAACCCACTTAATTTATTGAGATTCTTGATTTAATGGGTTTATTATGATTTGGAGATTTCATGATGATTAAGCATGCAAGATGATAAGATATTCATGGATTAAATGTTAGTATGATGTATATTGATGAGTTCTTGGCTTGTTCTTGATAAAAACTCTATTCTTGATTTTGATGAGTTTTAGTGAAATCAAGTATATGATATTTTGATGATTGATTATTGTTTATGCATGCTAAATAATGAGTTTTGCAATGATTTGGTGTTAGTTTGATGAGTCTATATTGTGTTCTTGATTATGGAGCTTGAAACTCCATTAATGGAGGTTCTTGATGAAGTTGGTGAAGATGATGAAGATGATGATTTTTAGAAAATCATGATTTGATGTTTAAAATGTGTGGTTGATGTTGTATAAATGTTATATGAAGTTTATACATGTTTTAGAAATGTTCCTAGTCGATTTTTATGCTTGAAATGTACGTTGTTCGAGTTTTTCAGCACTTTCTGAGCTGTTTTGTATAAATCGCTAAAAATCAATGAAGTGTCGTTAGAAGACGTATTTTATATCGTTGGAAAGCTGGAGATGTGTAGTTTAATTTGTCTTTAGATTCCAGAAGCTAATTCGAGCTGTAAGATGGCGAAAAGATCAATTTACAGTAGCTATGTCAATTTCGGATGTGTATATGACATATGTAAAAAAAGATTGTGTTTAGTATTTTACTTTAAGCTTCTATGAGTTGTTGTTGTTGGTTATTTGTTACTTGAAGCTTATGGATTATATATAAATGAGTTGATTTGATGATGGATGCTATATGTGGAATTATATGCGTTAGTTACGTACTTTAATTCTTGAGAATGATTTCGGTAAATCATTTACATGTATGGTTGGTTTCTGCATGTTATACATGATGGGAATAGGTTATATGTTAGTTGAACATATGATTTATGATGGTTATTATGGTTTGGTCATATTGAGTATATTATGACTTGTTGTATAATAACTTGGTTTTGGAGTTATTCGGAGACGTGATTAGTGATTCGTATTGTTATGCTTTCTCAGGAGAGCAGAAGACTCAGTGATATTAGACAACTGAGTTGGAGTGTGGAAACACAGGTGAGTGGAATGATAACTCGCCAATGGTATTAGTTGTAACGGTTATGGTTGCAACTATTGATATGCATGATGCATGATGATAGACTGTTCAGTTTGGATATTGATTAATTTGTTATGTGATGATTGATTGTGGATATGTGTGCATGGTTTGATATGTATACATGATATGTAATTGGGGACATCTATACGATGTCTTGGGCTGTTTTGAAGGAGGTCAGCTGTACGATGAAATTGGGCTGGGCAATGTTTGCTATTGGTTTTCAGTTAAGGGTTTCTGATGTAGAATTGATACATCATAAATGGTTAACTGAGCCAAGTAGCAAAAGGCTATCGGAAAACCTATGCTAGGCCGGCATTTGGTTGTAGGTTCTGCAGAACCGCGGGTCCTCTGGATACTGATTACATGATTCTATGATAATTGGGGGATACAATTATCATAGATTTATCTGGTTTGATGATTCTAAGATAATTGGGGGATACAATTATCTTAGATATTCGTGATCATATTAGTTGGTGATAATTGTAGTTGGCAATTATTTGATGCTGTTGTATATCATAATTGTTGTAGCTAATGTTGTTTGTTGGTTGTTGTTCTATTCACTTAGCGTTGTGCTAATCCCCCACAATAAACTCCATTTTGCAGGTTTCAGTAAGTGCAACTGTTGAGCTGGGAGTTTGTGTTTGTTTTAGATTGATTGACCACCACTCTGATATTTGTTTTGGATGAGCCATTCGGTTAATCTATGTAACACCATTTTGATATACTGTCAGTTGTTGGCAGTATGTTTCTTGTTTACTTCTGTAAACATGTTTGTTGTATTTTCCAAAAACGCTTCCGCGGTGTATGTTTAAAAAAAAGGCGGTGTTACAAATACGCACCATATGGACCAAACTCTAAACATCGACTAAGCAATTTAATATATATATAACAAGAAGGAAAGAGATGTACCCCATAGATGATCTCTTTAATCCAAGTCTCTTAGAATCCCGGTTATGCGATGTTGGTGAACAAGGATCCAAAGTAGAATCCCTCTATCGAAGTCTACCCAAGATAAGTAGATTCCACTAGTGCTAGCAAGTCTATTACAAGATCAAAACCAAGAAACACTTTGGCATCCTCCAAGATTCATCAATATGAACTTGAGAGCCTTTCTTTGTGTTATGAACTTGATAGAGAGTTTTTATAACACCGTACTTTTTTTCAAAACACACCGCGGAAGCGATTAATATAAAACATACAAACTTGGTCACAAAGCAAACAAGAACATACTGTCACATGTGCCAGTATATCAAAATAGTGTTACGTAATTTCACAAACGGCTCTTCTTAAAAATATATCAGAGTGTTGATCAAACAGCCCAAAACAACACCTACTCCCAGATCTAGAGCCTTAACAACCATACCCTGCAAAATGGAGTTTAAGGTGGGGAATTAGCACAACGCTAAGTGAATGGAATATCAACAACTGGTATCAACTATAGCAATTAATGATGAACCACAACATCAAATAATCGTAACTCCAGAAGACCGGCGGTTCGGCCGAACCTGCAACCAAATGCCGGCCTAGCATAGGTTTACCGATAGCCTTTTGCTACTTGGCACAGTTAAACCCTTCTGATGCAACGAACGCATGAGAAGATCAGTATCTGTTAACCAATAGCAAACATTGCCCAGCCCAAAACAACGATAGCTGACTTCTATCACTCACCTGTGTTCTTCAAACACCACACTCAGTATTCTAATTTCACTGAGTCTTCTCGTCACCTGACAATACATTACAACACAGTCAGTAATCAATTCTCCGAATAACTCCAAAACTAAGTTATTATACAGCAAGTCATAATATACTCAATATGACCAAACCATAATAACCATCATAAATCATATGTTCAACTAACATATAACCTATTTCCATTATGTATATAACATGTAGAAACCAACAATACATGTAAATGATTTACCGAAATCATTTTCAAGAATTAAAGTACACAATCAACGCATATAATTCCACATATAGCATCCATCATCAAATCAACTTATTTATATATATCATCCATAAGCTTCAAGTAACAAATAACCAACAACAACAACTTATAGAAGCTTAAGGTCAAATACTAAACACAATCTTTTTTTACATATGTCAAATACACATCTGAAATTGACATAGCTACTGTAAATCGATCTTTAGGATATGCTACAGCTCGAGTTAGCTTCTGCACTCTAAATAGAAAAGAAAGTAAACATCTCCAGCTTTCCAACGATATAAAATACGACTTCTAACGATGCTCCATTGATTTTTAACGATTTTTACAAAACAGCCCAGAAACTGTGTAAAAACTCCGAACAACCCTCATTTCTATCATAAAAATCAACTAGAAACAATTCTAAAACATGTATAAACTTCATATAACATATATACAACATCAACCATATATTTTAAACATTAAATCATAAATGTCTAAAAATCATCATCTTCATCATCTTCACCATTTTCTTCATAAACCTCCATTAATGGAGTTCAAGCTTTATCATCAAGATAATAGCAAATAATCATCCTTCTAACACCAAACTAGTGTAGAACTCATTTTTTATCATGACAAAACAACAATCAATGATTTCTACTAAAACCCATCAAAATCAAGAATAGAGTTTTTATCAAGAACAAGCCAAGAACTCATCAATAACTAAATAATAATCATTAACTAACCATGATATATGATGAAATCCAACAATCAATCCTGTTGAAACAAGGATGTTCTTGGCCTCAACGTAAGAAGTGAAGGGTTTTGGATCTAACCAAACCACCTTATGACTCAAACTGGTCAAACCTGGGTTTGATTCCACTGGTTCAATCCTAAAAGCGGAACTGGATTGAACACAACCCTTTAAACCCCAAAAAGGGTTAGGATCTTAAAACGAATGATCAAACATAGCTTCTTACAAACAATCCACAGATAAGGTTACAAGGTATAGATCAGACTTGAGATTGCTAAAGTAGTCCACCACTACTGCACCTCCTTGGAACTGGCTTCTAGACCGATCCTGGATCACCAACCGACAATTCTCGACAAACCGAGAATGTGTGTGTGTACTCTTCGTAGACCACCAAATCGCAAAACACCTTGGTGTTTTTGTCTTTCGATTTCGACGAGAAAAGAGAGAACCGAGAGAGAGAGTTGCGACGAGAGGGAGAGGGAGAATACCATATCTCACTTCTAGCATACAGTTAATTAATTAAGTAGTCATACTTAATTAATTAAATATCAACGAAGTATTATCTAACACCCTCAAACAAAAGCGAATACAATGGTACAAATACCATATCAATCAGATAATATAAATATTATCACCTTAACTACGCAGTATAATTATTAATTTTAATAATTATCTACAAATAGCAATTAAAGCAAGTAAGCAATTAATAATTATCTTACCACATAATAAAAATTACAAGGCCGTAAACGAGGATGTTACAATTCTCCTCCCCTTAAGATGATTCCGTCCCCGGAATCTCATCACGAACAAACAAATGAGGATAACGACTCTTCATATCCGCCTCTGTCTCTCAAGTCAAATTAGAACCCAAACTGTGCTTCCATTTAACCAACACCAAAGGAATCTGTTTCTTACGAAGCTTAGTAACATTCTGATCTAAAAGTTCAACAGGTTCTTCCACTAATCTCTTCTTCGAATCAACTTTCAAATCATGAATCGGAAGTAGTTGACTTTCATCATTCACATTACATTTTCACAAATAACACACATTAAAAGTATCATGAATACCCACCAACTCTGGAGGAAGATCAAGAATAACCGTCTGATCATTTAATATCTGCCAAATACGAAACGGACCAATATATCGAGGAGCTAGTTTCCCGCGTTTCCCAAATCGAATAACCCCTTTCCACGGTGAAACTTTCAGATAAACCATTTCACTCTCAACAAAAGAAACTGGTCGACGACGTGAATCTGCGTACATTTTTTGTCTATCTCTTGCAGCTTTCAACTTTTCTCGGGCAATAGCAACTTTGTCAGCCGTCATCTGAACAATATCGGGACCCGGAAACTGTTTCTCACCCGCCTCTAACCAACAAGTAGGAGTACAGCAGCGACGACCATATAACATCTCATAAGGTGGCATACCGATACTCGAATGGTATGAATTGTTATAAGCAAATTCAATCAGAGGCAAGTGTGAATCCCAAGAACCACCATATTCCAACACACATGCACGTAACATATCCTCGAGGGTCTGAATGGTTCTTTCTGACTGACCATCTGTCTGAGGATGAAAAATTGTACTCAAGTTAACACGCGTTCCCATTGCAAACTGTTCCAGAATTTAGAAACAAACCTGGAATCTGTGTCAGAAACAATCTATAAAGGAATACCATGTTGAGATACAATCTCATCAATATACATCTGAGTAAATTTATCCAACGGAGTTTTCTCACTGGCTGCAAGAAAATAGGCACTCTTCATTAAACGATCAACAATCACCCAAATCATATCATGATTCCGCTGAGTACGTGGAAGTTTAGTCACAAAATCCATCGTGATATGTTCCCATTTTCACTCGGGTATCTTTAACTGTCTCAAAGATCCATAAGGTTTCTGGTGCTCTGCTTTAACCTGTGCATAAATATGGCAAGATTCCACCAACTGTGCAATATCTTTCTTCATCGTAGGCCACCAATACAACACTTTCAGATTGTTATACATTTTATTGCTAACTGGATGTACAGACAATCTGGACTTGTGAGCCTCTAACAAAATCAAATTCCGAAGCTCCCCAAGTAATGGTACCCAAACACGAGAATGATAAGTCTTCAATCCTCGCGAATCATCAATTAAGTCATCTTTCTTCTTTATCATAATCTCTGATTTTAAATTTTCATCCAACAAAGCCTCCAACTGAGTAACTTTCAATTTATCCACTAAATCAGAAACTATTTCCACTCGCATATAACGAATAATAATATATGCTCCCTTACGACTCAATGCATCAGCTACTACATTAGCCCTCCCGGGATGATAACGAATCTCACTATCATAATCTTTAATCAGTTCTAACCACCTTTTCTGACGCATATTCAATTCTTTCTGCGAAAACACATACTGTAGGCTCTTATGATCGATACAAATAACACTTTTCGTACCGTACAAGTAATGTCTCCACAGTTTCAATGCAAATACCACTGCTGCATGCTCTAAATCATGGGTCGGATAACTCTTCTCATGAGGTTTCAACTGCCGAGAAGCATAAGCAATAACCTGATCACGTTGCATTAACACACAACCCAAACCCGCAAACAAAGCAACGCAATATACTATAAAATCATTAGCTCCATCAGGTAATGCAAGAATGGGAGCCTGACTCAAAAGCTGTTTCAACATCTGAAACGCAGCTTCCTGTTCATCATTCCATCGAAATGGTACATCTTTACGAGTTAACTTAGTTATCGGACTCGCAACTTTCGAAAAAAAATCTTTAATAAATTTGCGATAATAACACACTAACCCCAGAAAACTTTTGATTTCTGAAGGAGATATAGGAGCATTCATATTCATAACCATTTCAATTTTAGATGGATCCACTTTAACCCCATCTTTACAAATAACATGCCCTAGAAAAATGAACTTCTCTCAACCAAAATTTACATTTCGAAAATTTAGCAAAAAGTTTATCTCGTTTTAAAGTTTCCAAAACTTGTCTCAAATGAACTTCATGATCAGACACCGTTTTAGAATAAACCAAGATATCATCGATAAATACAATCACAAATTTATCCAAAAATACCCGACAAGCCCGGTTCATTAGATCCATGAAAATAGCAGGAGCGTTAGTTAAACCGAATGACATAACTAAGAATTCATAATGACCATACCGGGTACGAAACGCAGTTTTAGGAATATCATCATCCGTAACACGTACCTGGTGATAGCCCGACCTCAAATCAATCTTAGAAAAACAAGACGCACCCTGCAACTGATCGAACAAATCACCAATCCTGGGTAAAGGATATATGTTTTTAACCGTCCTCTTATTTAATTCACGGTAATCAATACACATCCGCAAAGTACCATCTTTCTTTTTCACAAACAAGACTGGAGCATCCCACGGTAAAGAACTAGGACGAATAAAACCTCTATCCAACAGATCTTGAATCTGAGTCATCAACTCTCGGATTTCAGAAGGAGCTAATCTGTACGGAGACTTTGCCACTAGGCTAGAACCCGGAATCAAATCACTTTTGAACTCTACCTCACGCACCGGTGGCAATCCCGGTAACTCATCAGGAAATACATCCGGGTATTCAGAAACCACCCGAATAACAGAAACTACTCTCTTTTCCTTTCTAGCATCAATAACATAAGCAAGAAAAGACTCACAATCCCCTTGACCAGAGATTTTCTAGCCTTCATGAACGAGACAACAGGAAAAGTAGATTTAGCCCTAGCATCCCGAGCCACTACGTGTGACCCATCAGATAAAGGAAAAGAAATCAACTTTAAATGACATTTAATGCTAGCTCTATTCTAGCTCAACCCATCAATGCTCAAAACCACATCAAATCCAGATACAGGCATAACAAGAAAAGATACTGGAAAACAACTACCATCAATATCAATTTCAACTCCAGACACAGCCGTTGTGACTGGAACTACATAACTATCAGCTACCTCCACCACAAGTGGAGCAGAAGTAGCATGCAATTTCAACTTATCACAAAAAACCACATAAATAATTTAGCAAGTTGTTCTAGTATCATATACCACACACATGTATAAAGTTTATAAGAAAACAAACATACCCGTGATGACAACATATTTGGAAGTAGCATCATCCACATTCACACGAACAACTCTATCCTCTGGTGTATAAGGGTTCTTTCTCTTCTGACCCACTTGCGACGATGATCCCCCGACCTCCCTTGCCCCTACCCATGACCACTCTCTCTTGCCAACTCGGCATTCAACTACTCGGTGACCTTCATTCTTTGTCACGCCACTCTGAGTTTTTATTATACTTCTGCTTAGCATTTTTGTCTTGATATCCAGACGGTTTACTATCCACAATCTGTTTATAGTTGCACAATCTGTTTATATCTCTAAACTCCTGTAATTCACACCTCCAATTTATGTATATAATCACTCTGATCTATTCCAGTTTCAATACATGTAATTCCAATATGATTAGGAATTCACAAAGTTATCGGTTACCGAGTTCCAGCTATTGTCAAGGCAAAATGTGTTTCTATTAACCCTGCAAAAGAAATTCCAGCTCCAACAGGGGTCAATGGGGCATCAGTCGGGTTCTCATTGTCTGCCATATCTATTTCAATCACAACATCTCACCAATTTGTTAGATAAATCCGTTAGTACATAACATACTAACCTCTAATATTCAACAATCTCTAATCCCTCTAATTCCGACACCCGAGGATTGTTTGACCACACTCGAGCCAAGATTTGGGAATTACACATCCGACCATGCACACATTACCAAACCGAGGCTCTGATACCAAATTGTAACACCGTACTTTTTTTTTACTGCGGAAGCGATTAATATAAAACATACAAACTTGTTCACAAAGCAAACAAGAACATACTGTCACATGTGCCAGTATATCAAAATAGTGTTACATAATTTCACAAACGGCTCTTCTTAAAAATATATCAGAGTGGTGATCAAACAGCCCAAAACAACACCTACTCCCAGATCCAGAGCCTTAACAACCATATCCTGCAAAATGGAGTATAAGGTGGGGAA
Organism: Pulicaria dysenterica; assembly: GCA_947179395.2. Lineage (NCBI taxonomy): Eukaryota > Viridiplantae > Streptophyta > Magnoliopsida > Asterales > Asteraceae > Pulicaria > Pulicaria dysenterica. Next base: position 49,139,213 of record OX359294.1, on the reverse strand, counting down.
TTAGCACAACGCTAAGTGAATAGAATATCAACAACAACTGGTATCAACTATAGCAATTAATGATGAACCACAACATCAAATAATCGTAACTCCAGAAGACCGGCGGTTCGGCCGAACCTGCAACCAAATGCCGGCCTAGCATAGGTTTACCGATAGCCTTTTGCTTCTTGGCACAGTTAAACCCTTCTGATGCAACGAACGCATGAGAAGATCAGTAACTGTTAACCAATAGCAAACATTGCCCAGCCCAAAACAACGATAGCTGACTTCTATCTTTTCTCATGTTCACATACTCTCAACTCAATTAATTAACACATAACCAGTTAATCAATATATATATATATCAGACCAACAGTCTATCCATGTATCAACCACATAAACAGTTGCAACCTTAACCGTTACAACTAATACCACCCGTGAGTTATCATTCCACTCACCTGTGTTCTTCAAACACCACACTCAGTATTCTAATTTCACTGAGTCTTCTCGTCACCTGACAATACATTACAACACAGTCAGTAATCAATTCTCCGAATAACTCCAAAACTAAGTTATTATACAGCAAGTCATAATATACTCAATATGACCAAACCATAATAACCATCATAAATCATATGTTCAACTAACATATAACCTATTTCCATTATGTATATAACATGTAGAAACCAACAATACATGTAAATGATTTACCGAAATCATTTTCAAGAATTAAAGTACACAATCAACGCATATAATTCCACATATAGCATCCATCATCAAATCAACTTATTTATATATATCATCCATAAGCTTCAAGTAACAAATAACCAACAACAACAACTTATAGAAGCTTAAGGTCAAATACTAAACACAATCTTTTTTTACATATGTCAAATACACATCTGAAATTGACATAGCTACTGTAAATCGATCTTTAGGATATGCTACAGCTCGAGTTAGCTTCTGCACTCTAAATAGAAAAGAAAGTAAACATCTCCAGCTTTCCAACGATATAAAATACGACTTCTAACGATACTCCATTGATTTTTAACGATTTTTACAAAACAGCCCAGAAACTGTGTAAAAACTCCGAACAACCCTCATTTCAAGCATAAAAATCAACTAGAAACAATTCTAAAACATGTATAAACTTCATATAACATATATACAACATCAACCACATATTTTAAACATTAAATCATAAATGTCTAAAAATCATCATCTTCACCATTTTCTTCATAAACCTCCATTAATGGAGTTCAAGCTTTATCATCAAGATAATAGCAAATAATCATCCTTCTAACACCAAACTAGTATAGAACTTATTTTTTATCATGACAAAACAACAATCAATCATCAATATATCATATAATTGATTTCTACTAAAACCCATCAAAATCAAGAATAGAGTTTTTATCAAGAACAAGCCAAGAACTCATCAATAACTCAATAATAATCATTAACTAACCTTGATATATGATGAAATCCAACAATCAATCCAACAAATCAAAGCCTTCACGTGTGAGTTCTTGAGAGAAAATGAAGAGAACAAGTTTTTCAAGAAATGGGGGAAATGATTTCCCGAGTGGGAAATGATTGAATTAATATCCACTGACATTCTAAATATATAGTATTAATATCACACTTCTAGCATACAGTTAATTAATTAGGCAGTCATACTTAATTAATTAAATATCAACGAAGTATTATCTAACACCCTCAAGCAAAAGCGAATACAATGGTACAAATACCATATCAATCAGATAATATATTATCACCTTAACTACGCAGTATAATTATTAATTCTAATAATTATCTACAAATAGCAATTAAAGCAAGTAAGCAATTAATAATTATCATACCACATAATAAAAATTACCAGGCCGTAAACGAGGATGTTACAGTTTTCATCAATCTTGAATATCAATTATGGATGGAATAAATCATAATGGAATTTCCCACCATGTAATATCTTAATTCCACTTAAAGATGTCGAATTCGTGCTCCATTTAATACACAAAGATTACCTAATTATTTTCCACTCAAAGAGGCAATAATGCAAAATACATCATTGCTGACTGGAGGGAGATCTCGCCGAGATCATCAATCCCGCGTCGCGGGCCTAGCAGATTCCGCGCCGCGGAATGTGCTGGTCAGGTACGTTTCTCTCGTGTTCGTTCTTTGGTTTCGCTGGAATCATTTCTTCGGTGTGACCCAATAGGCCTATGCTTTATTTAGTTCGTATTATACGTGTGTGTAAGAGGACATTTTCCAACAATAAGGACTCCATTCCTTAATAGTAATTTTTATGAGGAAGTGCTTAAAACATTATCCGGAGGTCTCTTACATCAAGAGTATCCTTGTAAAGTCTACAAGCACAAGCATCCTTGTGAAGTCTGAGAGCACAAGTATTCTTGTAGAGTCTACAAATTCGAGGAAGTTCATTGATGGACTTAAATATGCATCTCAAGGTTGGAACCTTTGCTTTGATATGAAAATCATAAGTGTGAGTTTTCAAAAGCAAAGATTAAACCTGTTTGAATGTCAGGGCTAGTGGGAGCTTTGTTATAATCATATACTTGTATGCCTAGTACATACATTGTATTGGAGAAAATGTCCCAACTATGCTTTCGAAAGCTTAATTGTGGAGTTATTCGTCCATAATGATTATGACATATACAAAATTGATTATGGAGTACAAGAAATATTGAGATATGTTCTTGATGAATTTATGGAAAGATTAAGCTTAGATTAACTTATTACTCTAATGCTAATTTCCAAAGGGATAAACTGCCGATTTAGTTCGGAGTTAGAAATCTTATTCAGTAAGGATAACTGCCGATTTAGATCGGAGTAAAAGATCATATTTTATGTGGAGTTGTTAATAAGAATGGTTCTATAAGCATTGATGACCCTACTTGGAACTTGTGAGATAATGAGGGTATAATGGCTTTTGCACAAAAACCATTGTCCTTAGTGTCACTTACCTTATTGAGTTCTTCTGAAGCAATGAAGGTACGCGAACTTGGACAAAGGACCATAGTCTCATCAATAAACACTGTATGAGTGGTTTGGTTGTGTATGGAGGTATGGTCATTGTGAGAGTACATATGGATAGCATTATGGTTGATCCGTTTATTAAGCTAGAGTCGTAGGCTGATGATGTTAGTCATCAAATCCGTTTGCAAAAGGACTTGGCTTAATTTTATTTTAGTTATATATATATATATATATATATATATATATATATATATATTGATATACTAAATTTTGGGAACATTAAGCAGTATTGCATATACTATATCGATTATTAAATGTGATTTAATAATACGCCGAGGGCGGGAATTTTCATGAATCCTTACTGTGTTCCATCTTAGCATGTTTAATCACTTCCCAGAATGATTTTGCATTCTAAATATCCACAATCGGTCATTCTTCATGGGGAGGAAGTTTGAGATAAGACTGAGGGAAGTGGTTGGTCGCTATCCAATAATGGATTGGGTAAAGAGACGCAACACTTCGCCTGTACTTGCAATGGTCAAGTGACTGGACGACCCACACCTGAATTTACTTCATGGTTTCTGTCACGAGTAAATCACGATGATAATATCATTTCGTCCTTAGACTGGTGATACATGTGTTCCAAAGCATTGACCTGCTTTGCTTTGATTGCTTTCAAACGTAGTTCGTAACTGACTGTTATAAAGGGAGCCTTTAGGTAAAGTATGGTGTATGTAGCGGAGCAATGTAGTCAAAGGGATTCGTTCCTCTAGTTTTAGAGAGATATCCATAGGCCCCTCGATGATTGAGCGTTGACGTAAAATGCACGGCCGTGCTCAAGTTGCAATGATATTTGATCGATTGCGACTAGATTTTGGGTCACCATCAATCAAGATCGAGAAACATAATCGTGAACGATCTGGAGATTGACATTTAATCATGTCTCGTGTTCACACGGATATCGCGAACGAAAGGATGATTGATCACTTATCTATAGGGCCATATCAAACTTATACGGTTATGATTAGGTACTTGTCTTGGGATGACATAACTCGCGTTGACTTGAGGGCAGAGATTTCTTGCTAGAGGCCGCTCTCTGTCTGTGTTACTTCTTGATACGCTGTGTCATGTGCAAGTGGGAGTATGTTGGAGTATGCCCACTGACACACGTATATTAGTAATGCTACTAATGATACACGAGCCTATTGGGTCACACACCAAGGATTGATCCCGACAGCACACAACGCGAAAGAGAGAGACTGAAAATCTGGAAAAAGGGCTTTACGGCCACAAGCCTTGTGCTTGCATAATGCTTACGGCCGCAAGCACTCCGCGGCGCGGAGCCTTAGGGCCGCGGCGCGGAAACCCTCTGACAGCATCTTGACTTTGTTGTTCTTTGCTTGGCTCAAGGTACAATTATTAGGGCATCTAGTAATTATTATGGATGACTTATGGCTCTGCTATATGGCATGTGATAATGCATATGAGTCCAATAAGTTATTACAAGTGCTCTCTAACACTTCCTTGACCATGAAATGAAGCAGCTCTCTCTCTCTCTCTACTTTCACTTGCATACACTCTTGAGTGTTCTTGAGTGAGTCCAGAAGTTCATCCATATTGATAGATGATTTCTGGAAGTTGTGAGTTGTTCCATAAGTGATTTCAAGGCCTTGAAGATCACAAGTTGGCATACTAGCATTTGGGGATCAAACAAACTTGGTGTGGACTATCAATAGAGAGTTGCTCTCTTGTGACTTAGAGTTCATCCCAACTTGAAGATCTTAGAAGCCGGAGCATGGTATATTTCTTATTCCATCTCTTCCTTTTTACATGTTGCATTTTGTAGTTGTAGAGTTCTCGGCACATTCTTGGGGTTTCTAGCTTTTATTCATGCCCGTTTGCTTCCACTGCGCCGCTCATGAAACTCCAACACACATATGTTAATGTCAATGAATACAATTATATAAACAAATTGTATATTTTTGTGTCAACAAAAGAGAATATATTTTATATTCCTATTTTTCCCAACACACACATTGATGGAATCGAAACCATAAATCAAAGAAGCATAAAACCCATGTAGTTGGTGTTCATGAATGGAATATGAAGCGATGAAGCGACTAAATCCAAATATTGAACGACATCCAAATCTTTAATTGCCATGCCCATTTGGTGGTGTCCCAAATCTTCAATTTGTTGTTATTGTTGTTGTTGTTGTAGTAGTATAGAAACCTTCACTCTTCTAAAAAATATTTAGAGTAAATTACAAATTTCGTTCATGTGGTTGATAGAAACCTTCACTTTTCGTCCTTTATAATAAAAAATCACCATGGCTGTCACCGTGGTCCTTTATGCAAACAAACGTTACCTTTTCTGTTAAGAGCCCCTCGTATGCCTTGCATATGAGGGCATTTGTGTCATTTCCATTGTTAGCCTTGTTACCAAAGGCCATTTCTTTTTTACTTTTATCAATTATAATTTATAATTATCATTTCTATAGCTATTCATATTTCCGTTATTCACTTATTCAAATCGTCAAATTATCCTCCACAACTATAACCAAATTCTTGGCGGAAGAGGTTTAGATTTCATGAAAAAATTGAAGAACCAACACACATGATGAGGGCATGAACCAAGAACATAGAACACTAAGAACCCTAGATTTCGAATGGATGCACCAAGAACATAAGCATTTAGATCAAACCATAACAAAGGCAAACACATCAAACCCAAAGCATAATTTTTTGAGAGGAACGGGGGGATGAACTAAAGACATACAACATTAAACTGATTTTATTTACCTGAAAAGGGGTGAATGTCGAGTCCAAAAGCATCAAACAGAATACATAATACAGACAGATGAACCTTAATGCCTAAAATCAAACCTTAACCTCCACACTCAGCCCGTAATAGAACCACGGTGAAGAATAAAATCCAGATGCACAGACCGATGGTGGTTCCACAGGGATGCCAGCGCGTCGTGATTGCACAGGCGTGTCGGCGATGGGGGTGGGTGTACAGCGGCGCTGGCGACGACAGTCGATCCACATGTGTGCCTGTGATGGCGGCGGTGGTTACAGCTCCAGAGGGGCGGTGATCGTGATAAAGAGTTGAGGTCGGAGAGAGAGAGAGAGGGAGGTAGGAGGTATAGAGAGAGAAAGAGACTCCGATAGTGGCAGGGGCGATGGTTGTCCTGTAGTGGTGGCGCTGATTGCTTTTGATGTTTCAAATGGTAGACTTTTGGATGATGGCGTTGCTGATGGTTGTCGAGTGGTGGTGGTGGCGGTGGTTGGTTGAAATGGTGATGGTGGTGGTTGTGATGGCAGATGGTGGTGGTGGTTATGACGGTGGCAGTGGCTTAGATGGTGGAGATAGATTTTGTAATTCTAGGGTTTTGAAATGTTAGAAGAGGGGAGAGGAATATCAAGCTTGGATAACATATGGAGTTTGGTAACAAGGCTAACAATGGAAATGACACAAATGCCCTAGGCCCATATGAGGGGCTTTTAACAGAAAAGATAACGTTTGTTAGTTAAAAGGACTAAACTTGTGACAAAATGTAAACCAGACTGCCAGTGTAATTTTTTATTATGAAGGACGAAAAATGAAGGTTTCTATCAACCACAGGGATGAAATTTGTAATTTCCTCAAATATTTATATTATTATTGATATTATTGCTATTACAAATCACACAATAGCCCTTCTAATAAATCGTTATATGTTTGTATTTCCAAGCTTATGTGTTAATTGTATTTGTATTTGTGTTTTATAACTATTCATTAGTTTTATAATTTTGATTATGATGCTTGCTAACCGAATAATAAGACAATTAAATTAAAATATGTAATAAAATTAATACAAGAAAGTTTTACATGAAAACTTTTTTCCGGAAAATAAGTTGATATGAAACCTACCTGAAAATCAAAATTTCTTAACAACTCGAATTTTGTCTCCGAAAAAAAGGATCAACACGTAAACACGACACGAACTGAACATGAATTAAGTGACACGGACCAAACCCGACACGAAACCAAATTAGGTTAGAAATGAATCGACACAAAAATAATATAAAAATATTCAACCTGAAAATAACACATATCATCCGACACGAACGCAACCTGAATTATCATAAACTAATCCGAAGGTTAATGAAGCTCCCCGCAAATTAATAAAGCGTACAAAAGAAAAATGAGTGGTCTTCGCTCTTCTTTACTTCTTTCAACAAAAATATATTCTCCTACAGTTTTTTTTAACGGCAAATAAGTTACTCTAGGCACGTGCTTCGGCTCCGCCATCACACGACCAAGAGCAACTGAGAAAATATTATTAAAGAGCTAGCCAGAAACTAGCAAAACAGTACACAACAAAGAATAAAAAAACCGACAACAAAACTAAGGATAGAAAATAGAATATGATGCATTGCACCAACTACTCCAAACTAAAGACCCCTTAACATTCCTACTCCTGTGACGCTTGTAAATTATTGAACACCAAGGCCCTGTTTGTTTCACCGTAATGCGAAGGAATGTAAATGATTTTAATTCCATCCAGTTAGTTACGTAATGACAATCCTCTACCTAAAGTAATATTAACACTTCGAACAACTTAATTCCTTTCAAAATAATGTTACCAAACACAATATACAGCGGAATTTGATTTCAATTCCATTACATTCCTTCACATTCCGGTGAAACAAACTGGACCCAAAGCTTCATTGGTCCGGCTTGACTGAGAGAACACACGTTCGTTCCTTGCCTTCCATACAGCCCACATATATGCATAGATCATCCCCATGAAGGCCATGTGTGAATTGCCCCTTCAGGCCCACTGTCTTGGCCCAGTTAATTAAGCTGTTTACACTATTGATCTCACCATCGCTAATACCCCACCAACAACATATGTTCTCAAGGATCTTTCTACTGAATGGACATTGTGAGAATACATGGTCCTCGGTTTCGTCCACTTCGCCGCACATAGGGCAGTAACACGAAAGAAGAAGAATACCCCTTTTTTGCAAATTTACTTTTGTGGGAAGCCTACGAAGAACCGCTCTCCACACATTAATGCAAACCTTCAAAGGCACCCAACTGCACCATGTAAAGTCATAAGTTCCTACACTTGGTAGCACTAAGACATCATACGCATGTCTCAAAGAAGAAACTGTGTATTGACCTGAATGATCGAGAACCCAATTGATGCGGTTGGAATGAGGATCAGCCTCTTGGAACCACTCGTTTAGGGGAATGTTCACCTTGTTGAATGCCTTATAAACTTTCAGAATATTGCGCCATAACCCTGGTTGTTTGCCACTTGGATCGCTGCCTGATAAGCCACCATTATCTCCATGAAAGGCTTTAATAGCCGACTTCCACAGACCCTTTTCACCAGCTTTGAATCTCCAGATCCACTTCGTTAATAACCCAAGATTGAGTGCCTTTAAACAGCCTACACCGAGGCCACCCTTGTGTTTACTGTTGAGAACAAGATTCCAGGAGACCCATTGTATTTTCCTCTCATTTTCTTTAGCTCCCCAAAAGAAATTAGAACAAATACTTTCTAGTTTCTTTAAAACTTTCTCTGGAGCTTTAAAGAGAGAGAAGAAGTAAATACCCACACTTCCAAGTACGGACTTAAGGAGTGTCAATCTTCCTCCAATCGAGAGTGTATCGGCTTTCCAACTCGAGAGACTTTGTAGGAATTTATCGATAATACGTGACAAGGTTTCCAGCTTGTTTGTGGAAGCTCCAATGGGTAAACCCAAATAGTTGAAGGGGGATGAACCAGCTTTGCAAGAGAACTTGGCTGCCATATTCTCTATTTCCGCATTAGAGACACCAAGACCATAAACACAGCTTTTATTGAAATTGATCTTCAAACCTGAAGATAGGAAAAAGCATCTCAAAATACGAATTAAATTAGAAAGGTTAGCAGCTGACCAATCACCGAAAACAACTGTGTCATACGCAGACGTGAAATGGTTTGATCACAATTGGGAATTTGAAGGCAATGGAAGACCCCTTTGGAACATGCTTCCTTCATAACTACATTGAAGGCCTCCGCGATGAGGAAAAGAAAGGGGCCATAGGGTCACCTTGCCTAATTCCTCTTTTCATAACAAACTCCGGTGTGGGAGAGCCATTAATCAAAATCGATACTCTTGCCGACGAAAGACAGCTTGCAATCCAATTCCGCCATTTAGGACAAAAACCCATTTGCCTCATAGTGTCATCTAAGAAATCCCAATATATCGAGTCAAACGCTTTCACAAAATCGATTTTAAAAATCATCAAACTCTTATTATGTTTTTTTGACCCAACTCATAACTTCGCCAAGAATTAGGGGGCCATCTAGAATGCTCCTGTTTTTAATGAAGGCAGTTTGCTCCATTCCTATTACCGTATCGATGACTCGACTTAATCGCTGGGCCAAGACTTTAGCAACAATTTTATACAGAATATTGAGAAGGCTAATGGGCCGGAATTCGTTGAAAACTAACGGGGAGTTCACCTTTGGGATAAGTGAAGTAAATGATGAATTACAATCAGAATCGAATTCACCTGTCTGTTCAAAATGTTTGACAGCAGCAAACAAGTCATTTTTTATCGATTCCCAGCATTCTTTGTAAAAGGCAATGGTGAAGCCGTCAGGGCCCGGGGCCTTTTCAGAACGCAATTCCCAAACTGCCTTCTTGATTTCGACGATAGAGAAGGAGTTTTCGAGAAAAGAAGTCTGTTGCCTGCTTAAAACTTTAAAATTCCCATTCGAAAAAGAAGGCCTGGACGAATGATTAGCATCGAACTTTTTGCTAAAAAGTCTGAAAGCTTCCTTTTTAATGGTACATGGATCACACACCTAGGTTCCGTTAACCGTAATCCCATGAATAAAGTTAGCTCGCCTGTTCTTGTTGAGGTAACCGTGAAAATATTTGGAGTTCTCGTCCCCCTCCACTGCCCACTTGACACGAGATTTCTGTTTGAGGTCAAGTTTCTTTTTCCATTCCAAGTATTTGACATCAATTAGTAATTGTTGCCTCCTGCTTATGTCGTCTGCAGTAAGAACAAGATTTTCTGCTTTAGTGTCTAACATCTCGATCTCCTTTTTCATATTAGAAATAGAATCTTGAATGGCTGGTTTGGTGCGAAAACCTCCAATCTTTAATATCCTTCGTGAGCCTTCTGAGTTTACATAGGAAGGTCCAAATAGGGGACCTGTTCCTAAATCGCACAGCTTTACCCCACGAGCTACTGATAACATCCTTAAACCCTTTATCCAATAGCCAAGAGTTAAAAAATTTAAAATATGATGGTCCAAAATCCAGATTTGTAGCTTTGAAGATGATGAGGCTGGTCTGGGAGATATCAGACACTGGGATTGGGCCAGAGGGAAACGAAATCTTGAGTAACAAAGAACCTATCTAGCTTACTAAGTTTGGTATCGTTCGAGCTAGATCTTGTGAATTTTAATCCACCACTTTTAACCTCCAATATACCAGCCTTGTGAATGAATTCGTTGAAAGATCTGGCACCTGCATAAGAGAAAACAGTGCCCTTCCTTTCTTCTCGATAATGAACCTCGTTAAAATCCTCAAAAATCAGTCAAATGTGATCAGACAACACAGTAATTAAATTACAAATTGAATCCCATAGACTTCTTTGTTTCGAAAGATCTTGGTGGGAGTAGATGTTTATAAAACCGCATTTTATACTGCCTCCCACCCAAATGCCCCAAACAGCCAAATGATCGCTCCCCCTGCTACTATTTTGTTTCAAAAATAAAGTAGGATCCCAAACAGATATGATACCCCCAGAATGTCCTCGGACATCAACAAAATTATAATCAAAGTTGGTGTTTCCCCAGAATTTACGAATTAGGTCAGCGCTAGGGCTCATGGTAAAGGATTCTTGCAAGCCTAAGAAATGGATTTTGTTAAGAAAGCAAAAAATTTTAACCCAATCCTGCTTCAGTTCAGAAGCAACACCCCTGATGTTAATAGAAAGGACATTCATTTTTGAATATGAGTCTTACCTGATTTGCGAACCATTTCTCTAACTTCAGCTTCGCAATCCTTCATCTGGAAACCAAGCATTTCACCCACCCCAATCGTGTTCCCCACTTCCTCCAATTCGCTGATTGATTGTGGAACTGTGGACGACGTAGACTTTGACTTCATCTGGGTGTGTGGCCCGTATACAGTTAACCTCAAGATTAGGTCGATTCAATTCCCCTAAATCCAATAAAATATAATTTGAAAAATTAATGGCTATGGTTTTGAGTTCTCAAGAGTCAGCAGCTTCTTATCAATCGACGATCAGTAGTAGTAGTAATTATCATCATCCTACAGGTTTCAGTTATGATGTTTTCTTAAGTTTTCGAGGTGAAGACACCCGTAAAACCTTCACTGATCACCTCTATGCAGCCCTAAAGCAGGCAGGAATTCGCACTTTCAGGGATGATGATGAGATGGACCGCGGAAAACTGCTTGAGCCAGAGCTGAAAAAAGCGATCTGCGAGTCAGCAATATCACTCATCGTCTTCTCAAGAAACTACGCGTCTTCCAAATGGTGTCTTGACGAGGTGTTGACGATTATCGAAGAACAAGAGAGGCTTTCTTCTAAGCATGAAGTCGTTCCTGTGTTCTACGACGTGGAACCATCTGATGTCCGGAATCAAACTGGAAGCTTTGAAGAAGCTTTTCGACTGTACGATGATATAATTGAAGCAGAAACAGATGATAAGAAGAAGATTCAGTGGTTGGAGTAGGTGAAGGCATGGAAGGTTTCTCTTAGAAAAGCTGGAAGCATTACAGGAATGGTATTAGCTAATGGGTAATATTATATGCTGCTTGCTAGCTTCCTATCTATAATCTTATACAAAAATGATAGCTAGGTCCCAATTTGGATTAACTGCTGAATTAACTAATATACTAAAACTCCGTATATATAATACAAAATTGTACAGATTATTACAACTTGATCTTTCCAGACACGAGGCTAAATTCATAAGAAAGATTGTTGATGTTATAAGGAAGAAACTCAACAATAACCTCCTGTACATTGAGGACAAATTAGTAGGAATAAAGAAAGATGTTAATGAGATTGAATCATGGTTACAAGATCCATCACCTGATGAAGTCTTTCTTGTGATTCATGGGATGGAAGGCATAGGGAAAACAACCATATCCAAATGCATTTATAACTCAAATAACCATGAATATGATAGTAGTTGCTTTCTCGCAGATATTCGTGAGAAATCAAACCAATACAATGGAATGTTGCATTTGCAAATTCAGCTTCTTTCCACAATTTTAAGGAGTAAAAAGGAACAAGTTATACGGAATCTTGATGAGGGAACAATTAAGATTACAAATGCCTTGTGCAACAAAAAGGTACTTCTCATCCTAGATGATGTTACAACAAGGCAACAATTAATATCCCTACTAGGGCCACAACAGTTTTATCCTGGGAGTAAAGTAAAGTGTTAATAACAACCAGGCACAAGTGGTTGTTAACCTTTTTTAAAGTACATCCAAAGGTCCAAACCATTCAGGTATTAGGTACAGACGACTCTAATAAGCTCTTTGGTTTGTATGCCTTTGGCAAGGATCACCCTGTTGAGCCCTACAATGTCCAATCAAAAGTTGTAGTTCATCAATGTCGAGGTCTTCCTTTGGCTCTCAAAGTATTGGGTTCGTTTCTAAATGGAAAGACCATAGATGTGTGGGAAGATACAATGTGCAAGCTACAAGCAATTCCTAATCCTGAGATCCAAAAACTTCTGCAATTGAGCTATGACAATCTAGAAGATACCAACGATAAAGAATTGTTCCTGCATATTGCTTGTTTTTTTGTGGGCGAGGATAAAGAATTCATTATGAAGGTATTAGCAGAATGTGATATGTACCCTATAGTTGGGATCCAAAATCTAATGGATAGATGTCTACTATCCATTGAAAATGGGAAAGTGATGATGCATCAATTAATCAAGGAGATGGGTCAAGAAGTTGTTCGCCAAGAATCACCAAAGGATCCTGGGAAACGCAGTAGACTGTGGCACCAAGATTCATTTAATGTATTGAAAGAAAATGGAGTAAGTATAATATCGCTAATTAATTCATATATTGTGCACGTTAATCTTACCTTACCTTTAAAATTTTATGGATTAGGGAATAAGGGAAGTAGAGGGACTTATTCTTGATATGAAAAGGATCAAGGGAACTAATTTACACTCTAGTGTCAAGATGGACAGTGCAAGAAAACGTAGGTATGAAGATTTTCTTGATCCTACCATCCACGCAAATAAAGAAAACTTCAAAGCTAAAATAATAGAAAAGATGAAGAATCTAATGCTCCTCAACTTGACTATGCAACTTTCTCTGGGAGCTACATGAAGTTGCCCAAAAAACTACGTTTTCTCCGTTGGCATGGATTTTCTTTAAAATCCATGCCAAGTGATGTGACATTGGAGAAGTTAGTAGTACTTGACTTGCGTCATAGCAAATTAATGGAAGTTTGGGATGGGTTCAAGGTATGTAATTATTTGTCATCTTTTATTTTACTAATTACTTGTTATGAAAATATTATTTTAATGACATGGATCTGTAGAATACATATACATCCATTTTTCATGTCACAGGTGGTTGTATCCCTGAAAATCCTCAATCTCAGCTATTCTTTGGAGCTTATTAAAACCCCTAATTTCAGTGGACTCCCTAGTTTGGAGGTTTGATCCTTAAAGGATGCTTAAGTTTGACTCAAGTTTGTGAATCCATAGGGTACCTAGAAAGACTGGTCTTGCTAGATGTAAGTGATTGCAGAAGCTTGAAAGATATTCCATACTTACCAAGATCTCTTGTCTCACTTAAAATGTCTAATTGTCCAAATGTTGGAGGTCTTGGACGAGTTCAATGTTTGGATTTATGTTCATTACCTTCTCTATTGGTAAATGTTGACATCTCAGGGTGCAATCTTTTTGATAATTCTTTCCCAGATGATTGGAGTAACTTTTTATCGTTGAAGTTCTTAAATATAAGATGTAATTGTATTAGTTCGTTACCAAATTGTGTCAAAAGTTTACCTCGTCTTGAAGTACTCGATGCTAGCGAGTGTTCAAACCTTCAATCAGTTGAAGATGTCCCAAAATCCGTAACAGATCTACATACTTCTTTGAACTTTAACTTGGAAAAAGTGCGCCCATCACCGAATCCCTTATCCTTCTTGTCCCTTGATAGATGTGAAAATCTGTGTGCAGTTGAGGGATGTTTTAGGCTCGAATCAGTTAACAAAGTTGACAGAAAACTTTTACGATATCTTGGCTTAGAAACAATATCGGAAGATGTCTTCAAGGTTCTCTCTCTCTCTCTCCCCCCCCCTCTCTCTCTCTCTCTCCTCCCCCTCTCTCTCTCTCTATCTTTGTTTGTGTGTGTCTACAGTGCTTTTAGGAAAAACAAACTAAAAAATGATTTATGCTTACAGGTATTATACGAGTTTGGTATATTCAGCACCTATGTTTTAGGAAAAACACTTCCATCTTCTAGGTACAAAGAAATTGGCTCAACAATATCATTTAGAGCTGGTTCAAGAATAAGTAGTCTGAAAATCTGTTTCACGTCTATTGCAAAAATTGGAACTTTTGTAAGCGTTGAAGTCAATAATAAAACCAAGGTTGTGGAATGGAAATACACCCCTACAATACATGTATTAAGTAAGAAAATGAGGAAGTTTGATTATGTATGGTCAAGCCTTTGGAAATCTACTGGATGATAATTGTAGTATGTATCAGGAGTATTAATACAGTAGAGGAGTGTGGTGTAGACTTCGTGTACGAAGATGATGAAGTTTTGGAGGATGACAAAGAAGAATTTAATGACAAAAAAAGGAATCCCAATTGCATGTTTATTCAACTTTCATGGACGGACAGACTGCTAGTAGAGATATCAGATTATGTTCGAAGAAACAAAAGATAAAAATACTTGAAAAGCACATATTTCAAGCATATTTCTTAAAAAGTAACATGCTTGCCAATATACATCACATACTTATCCTATATAAAAATGTTTGTTGGTATAATTAGATTTAATTGTGGACTGGTGGGGGCTAAGGAAGAATCGGTGGTGCAGACGCCTTCAAGCATGGTATGTTATTAGTTAAAAATTACTCACAAAAGCGCGGGTATATATATATATATATATATATATATATATATATATATATATATATATATAAGTTCAAACGAGAACTGTTTTTCGTACGAGAACTGCGAGAACCGATCTGAGCCGTCCAATTTCCCCTCCTTTAATGTCATGCCCACCCATGAATTCCTCACATGCACTCTGCCACATTTGATCCCCTACACGCTCTTCATCCATGAACTTCCCATATCCAACTGAGATTGGTTCTCGCAGTTCTCGTACGAAAAACAGTTCTCGTTTGAACCCTCTCCTATATATATATATATATATATATATATATATATATATATATATAGACAAAAGTTCATGCGAGAACCGTTGTTAGCGCGAGAACCGCGAAAACCAATCTAAGCCGTCCAATTCCCCCTCCTTCAATGTCATTGCCCACCCATGAATTCCTCACATGCACCCTGCCACACCCTATCCCTCCACGCTCTTCTTCCATGATACTTCCCATATCCAAGGAACGGCTGAGATTGGTTCTCGCGGTTCTCGCACTAACAACGCTTCTCGCATGAACCCTCCCCTATATATATATATATATATATATATATATATATATATATATATATATATATATATATATATATATATATATATATATAGGGGAAGGTTTAAATGAGAATGAGAAATTAAATGAGAATGGGAGACTCAATCTCAGCCATTCAATTTGTAAGTGAAATTCATGGATGGAAAGCGTGGGGGAATCGAGTGTGGCAGGGTGCGTGTGAGGAATTCATGGGTGGGCAATGACATTGAAGGAGGGGTGATATATTCATAATTATACATGTTTTACACATCGAAAACCCTCGCATTTTATCCATAATCAAGGTGAATTGTACAAATTATTGTCTTAAATGTTTAATATTCACCATTGCAGGTAAAAAGGACTCAAAGAGAAAATATCAAGTGAAATGAATACAGAACTGAAGAAAAATAAAGAATTGCTGAAATCCGTGGAGCCTTGCGATCGCAAAGAACTGCCATGCGATCGCATGGTAGGCTGGGAATCTAGCTTTAAAACCTGGCATCGTCTGCATGTAGAGATGTCTTGTCAGCCGCCCAAAGTCACCCCATGTGATCGCATGGACATTGCATGCGATCGCAAAGACGCCCATTTCAGCTCTATATAAACAGCTCTTCTACAGTTCAACAAAAACATAAACACAACACCAAAAATCGACAGAAAAGCTTCTCTCTGAAATTCCTTTCGTTTCCAGATATATACACATGTTTTAGCTTAGTTTTTACACACACACCACACACACAAAGGTTTTTTTACAGCTAGTTTATCATTTGGTGATAGTAAAACATCCCAAAGGTGTAGAAAACAAGTGGAGGTTCTGCTCACGTATACAACTGGGGATAGCTTGGTATAATCTAAACCTTTATATTCTTAATATGTATCCGAGTGTTGATCTCGTTGTTGTACTTGTAATCATGTGTAACTAAACTCTTTCACTTGGGCCAAGATGATTCTTGGCCAAGTTATGGCAATATAAACCTTTTCTTGATGATTTGATATAAAAAAGTATGTTTTGATTGTTGTTATAATTGTGTTTAACCATGTTCTTATGTTAAATATGTCCATGTTCATGTTTCATTAAATCTTTTACGTGAAAACATAAAGATTTCATCCCATGCATATTCAAAGGTGATGGTTTTCAATATCAAGATCTTGTGTAAGTTATTACTAGAAATGGTATAACAAAGCAAGGTTGTCATTCGAAAAGCATCTTTGGAACTTGTCTTTGATCATTTTGGATCATAATAATATTGGTCATGTTCATCATATTGTGATTTTACACAAACTTAACATGTTAACGAAAGTTTAAGTGTTTAAGTTTATCATTCGATCATAACAACTATAAAAGAATAAAAAGGATTGAAAAGATGTTTTTAAACATGTTAATGTTGAAATGAACTCCTAATGTCATTAAGAATCAGAGATCTTCTATGTGCATGCTTACGTGTTCATGCTTTACATGTGTTAAGTATTAGAAATAGTACTTAAACACGATGATATCTGAAGGAAATAACGTAAGGCTCGATCTTAAATCCAACACACACGGTTTGAGTCTTGTTGGGTTCATAACATCATAGTGTTCTTTTCTATCTACTTATAACTTTGAATGGCATTTCAGGTTGTACGTATTCAATCCTTGGTGCATAAAATGAATTCTGCTGTAAAAAGAAGTCATGCGACCGCATAGTGTCTCCATGCGATCGCATGATCTATGCGATCACATGTCTTTGACATGCGATCGCATGTACCTTTGCGACCACATGTCTGTGACATGTGGCCGTATGCACCTTTATTCCAGTTCAGTTTGTTGTTCTTTTATTCTAACCAATGTTTTAATTACTTTAACACCTTTCTTATGTTTTGAAGGCTATGAGACATATCATTTGACCAAGAATGTATGGTTTGTAGCTGGATTTAAACATGGTTAGGTGGACCTGTGATTGTCTTTTGATTCTATGCTTACATGTTATATTTGATTGTAAATCTGAGTCTTGATAACTCGAGTGATGATTTACATGATAATATAACTTGTGAGTATTAGATAGAACAACATGCTGTGTGCTTTAATGTATTTTATCTAGTCATCAACATCTTAATCAAACTAAATATTGCCATAATTAGCCAATGATGATTCTGAAGCCTAAGTGATCTTTTATCTATTTATCTGCACGTTTGTTATTACTCTGATAGTGTAACTTGTTTCTTTAATTAGTTTAAATTCAAAAAGCTAAAAATCAGTTGTTATTTAATTACCAAACAATAACGATGGTTGAATACTAGTAGCTGCCAAAATTATCCCTGTGGATCGATACTCGTTCTTACTCTTTCTATACTACTACTGACCAGGTCATACTTGCCTGAGTCGTGTGTAGTATTTATTTTGTAATTTCGTTTTATAAATTTAAAACATCCGTGTGAAAAAGCTTTTAATCACCTTAAAAATACCCGTACGTGGGATGCACACCAAGTTTTTGGCGCCGCTGCCGGGGATCCTTTTGGCAATATTAAAAAAAAAACCTAATTGTTGATTTGGTTTTTGTTTATTAATTCCTGTTATTTTAATTTCTGTTTTCTTATACTATGTGTATCTATTCTCAAACGCTAAAATTAAGGTTTAAATTTTGTCAAGATTGTCTCAAATCGTTTGAAGCTGAAATTGAACTCCTTACCCAAATGGCTTTAGCTACAGACAATCTAGATGACTTTGAATTAATTTTAGGTGAAATAGAATTTTGACAACATGCAATAATGATAACTAACTGTAATATCAACTTTATTCTTAACATGCCCATCATTTAGTCGAATTACAGTTTTTATCTTTGTTATTCCTATCTATTATCTATTACTTGTTTAGTATTTAGCATACTTTAGTTTCCGTATTTCTTTTTATTCCCATTTCTTCTTTTTCTTTCCTTTCTCTTTTATGTGTTTCTACATTGTTGAACTTCGAAAAAGGATTAAAGAATACCGTGAAAGAATTAAAAATTCCAAAATCCTTATAAAATCTTTCGAAGAAGCCTTGTTTTCCGAAACCAACCCCCAAGAAATCAAAAGATATAGAGATAGCATTGAACACGAACAAATCTTAATTTTTCTAAATCAAACTTTCATCCGGAGAACCATGTCACGTATTTTAACTTTTTAGGTTGTAAATATTTAATTTTTTTATTTATTATTTTCTTTTAAATTTCTTTCCTTTCACTTATGTGTGTATACACTGCTGAACTGCGAAGGAGGGTTAAGTTTCATCGCACACAGATAAAAAAATATGAATCCCTCATAAAATCTATCGAAGAATATTTGAAATCTGAAAACAACCCACAAGAAATCGAAAGATGGAGAGACGTTATTAGACAAAGACGTAACCTCATCTATCTCCACGAATGTTACATACAAAGAATCTTGTCCCGTACTCTAACTTTTTGAATTTCTTTAGTCTTTTATTTTCTTTTAAAAATTTGTTTCGCTCATGTGTGTTCACGCAGAAAAATTTCGAAAATTAATCAAGTATTATCGTCACGAAATAAAAGTCTATAATCAGAGTATCGATGAACTTGAGATAAGAACAAAACACACCACCAACCAAGAGGAGTTGAGACAAATTCAGATCAATATCTATAATCTGAAGTTCATGAAAGCAGTTGTTCAACGTCAAATTACTGAACAATTGAGAACTGTTCATACTGGTTAGTTTTTTTTTTTTAATTTTATTTTCCTTCAGTCATTTATATTCAATCATGTGTGTTCGTTTAGAAAACCTTCATAGGAGAATTAGTAATTATCAAAATCACATTGATCTCCTTGAAAATCAAATTCTGTTGTTAAGTTACGAATTAGAATAAGAATTTGACATCTTTCAAGTCATAAATATATACGAACAAATTCATCTACTAAGGGAACAACAAAATTCCATTCGAAACACCATAAACAGACTTTGGAGAAATCATTTCCTTTCTTAGTGATCTACTGTTTTATTTCCTTTCTTTTAGTTGTGTGTTTTTCTTTCTTGTATTTTAATTTCCTTTAGTTTTTCACTTCCCCGCCACATCCAAACTATCTCTTTTGTTCTCTCTTGAACAATTGAGCCTATTGAGCCTTACGCAGAGCCTGAGCGAGAATTTCGATGTTGCCGACGTTTAGCACGTAGACGAGCTGCTCGTAATCAAACTCACAACATGGCTGAAGGTCCACCACCTTTAGATACCAAAACAGTAGGAGATTATGCTCGTCCAACACTCATTGGAATACACGCAAGTGTCGTTCGTCCTCCTGTCACCGCCAACAATTTCGAAATTAAGCCAAACATTATCCAAATGGTTCAAAACACAGTTCAATTTAACGGTTTACCTAAAGAAGATCCTAACCATCATCTTCAGAATTTCCTTGAGATCTGTGATACGTTCAAGATGAACGGTGTCTCCCAAGACGCTATTCTCTTACGCCTTTTTCCATTTTCACTGAAACATAAAGCCAAGCTTTGGCTTAACTCCTTGCCTACTGGTTCCATCACTACATGGAACGATTTAGCCGAAAAATTCCTTCAGAAATATTTTCCACCCTAAAAAACGGCTAAACTTCGTAATGATATTTCATCATACCAGCAGCAAGAAGGGGAATGCATGTATGACACATGGGAAAGGTTTAAGGACTTACTGCGTCGATGCCCTCATCACGGATTACCAATGTGGCTTCAAGTTCAAACGTTTTATAACGGTTTGACAGTGGCTACTCGCCAAATGATCGATGCTGCAGCAGGAGGTGCAATTACAAACAAAACTCCCGAGATAGCTCATGAGCTCATTGAAGAAATGGCTATGAATAGCTATCAGTGGCATTCATCTCGAATGAAACAACCCAAAACAGCAGGTATCATCCCTGTTGATACTGTCACTTTACTCACTGCACAAGTTGAAGCTTTATCCCAAAAGCTCGACCATATGAAAGTAAATGTAGTGCAGTCTACATGTGAGTTCTGCAATGGACCTCACTTGAGTAGAGATTGCCAAACTGGCAAAAATTTCGCCTCTACAGAAGAGGTAGATTACATGGGTACTCAAAGACCCCAAAACAATCCCTACTCAAACTCATATAACTCTGGCTTGAGAAATCATCCGAATTTCTCCTGGAAGTCCGGAGCAGGTACTTCTAGTAATCCCCCTCCCAGATTTTCCCATCAAAATAATAACCAGCAAAATCTAGGTTCATCTCAAAACCGTCAGCCTGTTCAAACTCAATCAAAGATTGAAAGCTTACTTGACATATTTTCCTCAGCTGTCGAAAGTCGTTTCGTCCATCACGAAAATGACATAAAAGTTCTTCACGCTTCATTTAAAAGCTTAGAAAATCAAGTAAGCCAGATCGCTGTGGTTTGCCGAGTAACACCGAAGCCAATCCAAGGGCCGATGTTAAAGCTATTACTCTCAAGAGTGGTACCACTATGGTCCCACCAACGATGCCCCCGGTTGATGAACCAAGCACCCCCGCCATATCCAAAGAAAATCCAGATTCGGAATCTCCCGAATCACAGGTCCAGTCAAAGGAACTAACGAAGTGCATAACAAGATCCATCCAACAAATACTGCACAAGTTAGGCCCCCAATTCCTAAATATCAACCCAGAATTCCTTATCCTCAGCGATTAAACAAAGAACAAAAGGAGGAGCATTATAAAAAGTTCCTAGAACTTTTTAAACAGCTTCAAATCAATATCCCATTTTCCGAAGCTTTAGCTCAGATGCCAAAGTATGCCAAGTTTCTTAAAGATCTACTGAGTAATAAGAGAAAATTGGAAGACCTGTCAACTGTCATTCTTAGTGAAGAATGCTCAGCTATCTTACAAAATAAACTTCCAGTGAAGAGAACCGACCCAGGTAGCTTCACTATCCCGTGTGAAATAGGACAACTCTACGTTAATAATGCTCTAGCTGATTTAGGAGCAAGTATTAATCTCATGCCCTATTCCATTTTTGCAAAGCTAGGTTTAGGTGAACCTACCCCAACAAAAATGTCTATTCAGCTGGCAGACCGATCTGTGAAATATCCACGGGGAATTTATGAAAATCTTTTAGTCAAAGTCGATAAATTTATCTTTCCTATTGACTTTTTCATCCTTGACATGGATGAGGACAAAAATGTTCCTCTTATCTTAGGCCGACCATTTTTGGCTACTTCACGCGCTCTTATCGACGTTTGTAATGGCAAACTATCTCTTAGAGTAGCTGATCAAGTTGTTACCTTTGATATTAAAAAATCCATGAAACAACCATTCACTCAAGATGATGCCTTTTATTGTGTTGATATCTCTGATCAATATCATCTTGATACAATTCCAATTTCTTCTGAAAAAGACGTGCTAGACACGCAAATCCTGGAGAAAGGCTCTTTTCCAAAGGACCTTACACAACTTGAGTTGTATCAATCAGACACTGATGTTATCCCTAAAGATGAATTAGTTTCTGAAACATACGATATCTGATAGCCCTTGGGTTAGCCCTGTCCAAGTAGTTCCCAATAAAGGAGGTATGGCCGTGATCATAAATGATAAAAACGAGTTAATTCCCACTCGCACTGTAACCGGGTGGCGTGTTTGTATCGATTACAGAAAACTGAATGATGCAACTCGTAAAGATCACTTCCCACTCCCATTCATTGATCAAATGATTGAGAGACTGGCAGGTAACGCCTTCTATTGTTTTCTCGATGGTTTTTCTGGGTATTTCCAAATTTCAATCGCCCCAGAAGATTAAGAGAAAACCACATTCACTTGCCCCTATGGTACATTTGCCTACAGACGAATGCCATTTGGCTTGTGCAATGCCCCAGCTACATTCCAGCGCTGCATGACAGCAATATTCCATGACATGATCGAAGAATGTGTCGAAGTATTCATGGATGACTTCTCTGTTTTCGGTAATACATTTGACACTTGTCTTCTCAATCTAGAAAAGATGTTGTGTAGATGCGAAACAACCAATCTCGCTCTTAATTGGGAAAAATGTCACTTTATGGTTCGAGAAGGTATTGTTCTGGGACATAAGATTTCTAAATCAGGAATTGAGGTCGATCGTGCAAAAATCGATGTCATTTCTAAACTACCTCCCCCGACGAATGTCAAAGGCATTCGGAGTTTTCTTGGTCATGCCGGTTTTTATCGTCGTTTCATCAAAGACTTTTCAAAAATTTCACGGCCTATGACCCATCTCTTAGAAAAAGAAACTCCGTTTGTTTTTTCTCCTGAATGCAAGAAAGCATTCAACACCTTAAAAGAAAAACTCACTAACGCTCCAATTTTAACCAGCCCTGACTGGACTTTTCCATTCGAATTAATGTGCGACGCAAGTGATTTCGCTGTAGGTGCAGTTTTAGGTCAAAGAAAAGAAAATCGTTTTCATCCGATTTATTATGCAAGTAAAACTCTGACAGACGCCCAGGAGAACTACACAGTAACAGAAAAAGAGTTACTGGCAGTCATTTTTGCTTTCGATAAATTTCGGTGTTACCTAATTTTATCTAAAACTGTGGTTTTCACTGACCATTCTGCCTTGCGATTTTTGTTTTCAAAACAAGACGCAAAACCTCGCCTCGTTAGATGGATACTCTTGTTACAAGAGTTTGATATCGAAATAAAAGATAAACGAGGTGCGGAAAATCTTGCTGCCGATCATCTTTCGCGTCTTGATAATCCAAACCTTGAAGTTCTGGATGAATATGCCATTCAGGATACATTCCCTGATGAGTTACTCTTAGCATTTCATAAACATGATAATGCCCCATGGTTTGCAGATTTTGCAAATTATTTAGCAGCAGGGGTATTAGAAAAAGGTCTCGCGCATCAGCAGAGGAAAAGATTCTTTTCTCAGCTAAAATTCTATTTCTGGGAAGATCCCTATCTATTCAGGATAGGAGTCGACCAAATCATAAGACGATGCGTGACCGGTCAAGAAGCAATGGACATCCTCGAACACTGTCACTCAGGACCAATAGGAGGCCATCATGGACCTATCACAACAGCTAAAAAAGTCCTTGATTCTGGTTTCTATTGGCCTACTCTATTTAGGGATGCCCGTGAATTTGTAAAGTCTTGTGACCCTTGTCAAAAATCTGGAAACATCTCATCACGTAACGAGATGCCCCAAAACCCTATCCAAGTTTGTGAAATTTTCGATGTTTGGGGGATAGATTTTATGGGTCCTTTTCCAAATTCCCATGGGAACAAGTACATTCTTGTTGCAGTCGATTATTTTTCAAAATGGGCCAAAGCACAGGCCCTAACTACTAATGATGCACGAGTTGTATGTAAGTTTCTAAAAAGGTTATTTTCCCGTTTTGGAACTCCGAGAACATTAATAAGCGATCGGGGTACTCACTTTTGCAATACACAACTTGAAAAGGTATTAAAACGTTATGGGGTAACCCATAGGTTTTCAACTGCATACCATCCACAAACAAGGGGACAAGTTGAGGTAACTAATCGTGGTCTTAAGCGGATACTTGAAAGAACCGTTGGGAATAACCCAAAAGATTGGGCAGAAAAGTTAGACGATGCATTGTGGGCATTCAGAACCGCCTACAAAACGCCTATCGGAACCAAACCTTATAAATTGGTTTACGGTAAAGCGTGTCGCCTTCCTGTTGAACTTGAGCATAAAGCTTATTGGGCGTTAAAAACCCTAAACCTTGATCCAAATATCTCAACATAAAATCGTCTACTCCAGCTCAATGAATTGGAAGAATTAAGGTATCAAGCATACGATAATTCCTAGATGTACAAAGAAAAGACGAAAATATTCCATGATGCTCGCCTGAAGGACAAGAAATTCCAGGCTAGAGATCGTGTGCTCTTATACAATTCTCATCTTCGTCTTTTCCCAGGTAAATTAAAATCCAGATGGACGGGTCCTTTTACAGTACATACTGTGTATCCATATGGTGCTGTTGATATCATTAACTCTGCAGGAGTAACATTTAAAGTCAATGGTCACCGTCTCAAAAGGTATTTAGGAACCCCGCTCCAGGATGAACCATCTGAAAACATAAAACTTCACCTCGCTGCACCTTAGCGAGTGTGTTTGGTCTTTTACCGGCAGACCAAAAGAACTGGAGATGCTTTCTTCTACTTCTCTTACTCTACTATCTTGTCTTTCTCTACGCACAAACTTACCTTCTGAAATTCAGCGTGATATTGTCATGAGAGTAGAAAAAAAGTATAAGGAGAGATCAAAATTATGCCAAATTCCATAGAGGCACTTCACTTTGTGCGGCTAAAAGGCGTGCAAAACATGTTGGGAAGTGTTGGAAATGTGGTGCTCTGATTCATGAGGGCGCTTGTAGGGATTGGCCAACTTATTCTCAATCAGAGTGTGCTAGTGCTCTTCGGGAAGATCCTGTTAAGCTAAAAGCCGAGAGGGTTTTCAGGCCTAATAGTAATGCTAGAGCAATGATTGATGAGTTGGTTAGTCTCCGATTAAGCAAACTCGAGCCTAAGCCCCACTAGTAATCCCTAACGCATGCCTCAATTTACAGCCATATCACTCCTTATGTTTTCTAAATTCTATTCTCATTCAGTCTGGAGAGACAGGAAAACACTCCGCATTTCAACGCGTTAAAATGTTCGCTTACACACCGTACTAATAGTGTGTTACTGTAAATACGTATGTAAATACATTTCCTTTCCGTTTCCCTTCCGCGTAGTGTCTTTCCATTTGTTTTCCGTATGTATAGTTGTTTTTTTAATAAAACTCAAACTCTATCCTAAAACAAGCACAAAGTATGAAAGAGTGTATTATAATCAATCCGTAAGGAGTGAGTATAAAGTCGAGAAATTGCGCCTTACACGAATGAAAAATTCATTTTTTTTGAAAAAGTTTAACTCATGCGATCGCATGGGTTAGGCATGCGACTGCATGGGTGTCCGCTTATATATACACCCCAATGCGACCGGAAGATCATCGCATATACGCTCTCTCACTACTTTCTCTCTCTTACGACTGTTCCGATCGTCTTCTCGGGCGATTGAACCTTTTTCCGATCATCCACGCTCCATTTTCTTCGAGAAAGGTATCAAAATGCTCCTTACATCTCATAGATCATTCTTTAATGCTTAGATTTAAGTTTAGGTTGACTCAATTTGCGTATTCGTCGATCGAAAAAAACCCGAGCGTTTTGTCATCTGTAAATCGCAATCATGCGATCGCATGATCGACCTTTGTGACCGCAAGGGGTTTCGATTAAGAATTCTTTTTTGCAACTTCTTTGCGACCGCATCGAAATACCATGCGATCGCATGTGTTCGAAATTAGGGTTTTACAAATTTCACTGCCTTACGACCGTATGTATACTACATGCGATCGCATGATGCTGTTTTACTGCTGTTTTTCGTTTTCAAGCAAATCTTCGATCAAACCAACTTTGTTTCGAAATCCAGCAGTACAGAACAACTCTTTATCGATCGATGAATCATTTTCACCATAGTTAGCACTCCTAACTTATATCTATCTATATATTCCAGTTATGTCTCGCAGACGACGACGTTCACCTGAGCCACCGACCATAGATCCACGTATTTTACCCAGAGTCCCAGCTCCTGATCCTGAGCCCGGGGCAGAACCTATCGAGCATCCAGGAGACGCTGCACTGCACCCCTACCTCCGCTTCAACTCAGATGAGGACCGTGAGGGTCGTGATTTTCTGTTAGAGCAGGCACGCAAGCATGGTTACGCGCACCTGAGATATTTGCGCTGGGCTTCACTGAATACCGTTGGTCTTACTGCTAGAGCAGAGGCTCTTACCGGACCTCATTGGAGGCGGTTACTATCGATTGATAGCCGGGTATGTAGAGAGCTTACTATCGAGTTTTTATCCACCCTACACCTGGTTTCACCACTCACAGACTATGATAGACCGGATGCGTTGACATTCCGCCTTGCTGGAGCCGAGAGACAGTTATCTCTCCAGCAGTTTGCTTCTTATATAGGTCTATATACTGGAGATGAGCTACAGTCCCCTGCCTTCACAGAGGGTATTACCGACTTCCCCCAGGGACTATCTTACCAGGATGCTTGGGAAAAGATTAGTACTGAGCGATATGGTTCGCCCATTCCTAAGAGCAGCTCTATTCCGGATCCACTCTTTCGCATTCTGCATCGTGCTACTGCTTATTGCTTATCCGCATGCACAGACTCTTCCATGGGTAACATCACCCACCGAGACTTATTTTATTTGTATTGCTTTGCACACCAGCAGCCCTGCCAGCTAGCCGTGTGCCTGGCTCAGCATTTGTTTACCATTAGTAGGCCACGTGTTACGCAGGCTGTTTATGGTGGTGGGTTTATTTATCACCTGGCTACGGGCATGGATTTATTGTCTCCAGAGGATCTAGCAGATCTTACTATTACTGCCCCTGCCACTGCTATAGATATGGAGGTGTTTACATGGATGAGAGTGGTGGAGCTTGTTCAGAATAGATATTTTCTGCTTGACCATCAGCGTCAAAGATGGGTACCATATGGACGGAGGATACTGGTTGATGATGATCATGATGATGATGATGATGATGAGGAAGAACGTGTACTTGAGGGCCAAGAAGAGGGCCACCACGTTGAGGATCGTGCTACTTCTCCTGATCAGACACACCGTCTTAGGCCGGAGGTTATACCAGACAGGCAGCCGTACATCAGATACGGTTATGCCAGAGATCAGGGAGCACGCCTACGTTCTTTAGAGAGTCGTCTATGGAGGATAGAGGATATCCAGCGACTTGAGTGCGAGCATGCAGAGCGTCACAGACAGTATGTGACCAGCATGTTGATCGATATTGCGGCAGCTTTGCCATCATCCAGCCGCACCCATGTTCCGCCTGAGCCTCCTCAGCAGCTTAGAGACTACTATACTGGGGCCAGTACTTCAGATACGCCACCACAGCCTCCGCCCCAATAGTAGTTAGGGATAGTTAGCTAGTTTGTAGTTGTTTGTTAGTAGTTTAATTTTGTTGTTTAGTTTTTGTGGTACTTTGTTTGATGTGTTGTACTTTATGTGATCTATCTGTAAACATCAAAACATTATGTACTTCTTTGTTTGATTATATTGCCATATATAATTCTGTTACACTCTCTTCTTATCACTTGTGGTTGAGTTTCTTGTTTTGCAAGTTTCACTCGGAATATACAGTTACATTTCAACAGAGTGCTGCTTAACTCAAGTGTGGGGAAGAAAATTCAGAACCTATACCACTTTTGAAAATCGGTTACTAACACCGATTCAGGGAGTTTTCATATCTCTTATCTTCCACTTATCACACTACATCACTGTTTATATACATTGCCTGTACATTGAGGACAATGTACAATTTTAAGTGTGGGGAGGGGATATATATGCCTGCTATAGTCTTGTTCTCTTGAAAACTCTAAATGCTTGAATTAAATTTTGTCCTAAATTTTTCGCAAATTTATATCATTTTTGACATGTTTAGATCCTTTCGCATGATAGATTATAAGTAAGTAACAATATGAGGACCTTGTCTTGTATAAACTTTCATGAAGTTAGCTTAGCACAAGTACTTGAGTTCTGCCTATTATTTGACTTCAATTGCACAAACCACACCTCGACAATATAATTCCTGAGCATTCGAGCCACAACATTTCAATTTCTTATTTAGCTCATGAAATTATCACATATATATGCAGATTGTGCTTTGATTACAGAACTTGCTCAAAACTATGCATTTCGGAACCATGAACTAAACTGTTGCACTTAAATGACAGAGGCATTTAGGATAACCCATTTTAGCCAATACACTTTTATTTTTAGCCAATTTTTATATATTTATCCCTAGTTCACCACTTTGAGCCTTAGCCTTTCATTTCAAAACCCCAATATAAATACTTGTTTTAATTCAATCTTATTTTTAAAAAAATTCAGAACCAATTTTATCGTTAACTGCTGTTATACAAAATTTTGTCAGATCTTCAGTTGATCATGCACTGCTTTAGCGGGACATGAAATCCAAGTGTTCCTCTTAGAATCGTAACGATTATGTTGCATACTGCTGATTTGATCTCCAAAAAG
Organism: Pulicaria dysenterica; assembly: GCA_947179395.2. Classification (NCBI taxonomy): domain Eukaryota; kingdom Viridiplantae; phylum Streptophyta; class Magnoliopsida; order Asterales; family Asteraceae; genus Pulicaria; species Pulicaria dysenterica. Next base: position 49,110,459 of record OX359294.1, on the reverse strand, counting down.
ATAGCTTAGAGAAAAACAAAACGCAAAAAACCAACAAAAAGAAAAAAAAATTAGAAAAGAAAAAAATATGAGAAGATCAGTTGTTTGATTAGCTGTTCCTTGGCTATTTTTGAAGCTTGTCATACATTGAGTAGTAGTTTTTTGTCCGTTATCCGGGTGTTGGCCATCACTCAGACAATTCTGATTCCACTACAGCATGATGAATTGTATTCTCACCAAAAATATGTTCAATTTCTTGTCCATACAAATACCTGTTATGATCCACAGAAACTATAAGATCTATAAGATTTCACCAATCCTATGGATCCAAAGGATTAATGGTGAATCTAACACAAAAATACAGCAGCATTAACTTGGTTCCTGAATTTTGCTTTTGTCACCTTTATATCTTCCCATTCCTACCCTGAAAACCTTAGCCACGTTACAACCCAAATAAAGACCTCTTTATATTTGCATATGTTTATGTTAATTAGTGGAGATTTGATATGTGATCAAGCTTATGTTAATTTTAGTCTCAAATCTTGCATTATTGCACTTATACACATACCATGATATACACATTGAGTGTTTGAGTGACCACCTAGAGAGGCATGAAATCAGATGATAGTCTTGATTCAGGTGCACGTGCTAAGTTTGCTTTGATTTTTCCATATCTTTCACATGAGAGTTTGTCCTTGTTGCTTTGCTTAAATATCTATTATACCTTTAGACCTTTTCATATCAGAAGTATATACTTTTGCATTAATTTAAGTCGATGGATATTTTAAGTTGCATAAGAGTTTGCTTGAGGACAAGCAAAGTTTAAGTGTGGGGAGATTGTTATATTCATAATTATACATGTTTTACACATCGAAAACCCTCGCATTTTATCCATAATCAAGGTGAATTGTACAAATTATTGTCTTAAATGTTTAATATTCACCATTGCAGGTAAAAAGGACTCAAAGAGAAAATATCAAGTGAAATGAATTCAGAACTGAAGAAAAATAAAGAATTGCTGAAATCCGTAGAGCCTTGCGATCGCAAAGAACTGCCATGCGATCGCATGGTAGGCTAGGAATCTAGCTTTAAAACCTGGCATCGTCTGCATGTAGAGATGTCTTGTCAGCCACCCAAAGTCACCCCATGCGATCGCATGGACATTGCATGCGATCGCAAAGATGCCCGTTTCAGCTCTATATAAACAGCTCTTCTGCAGTTCAACAAAAACATAAACACAACACCAAAAATCGACAGAAAAGCTTCTCTCTGAAATTCCTTTCGTTTCTAGATATATACACATGTTTTAGCTTAGTTTTAACACACACACCACACACACAAAGGTGTTTTTACACCTAGTTTATCATTTGGTGATAGTAAAACATCCCAAAGGTGTAGAAAACAAGTGGAGGTTCTGCTCACGTATACAACTGGGGATAGCTTGGTATAATCTAAACCTTTCTATTCTTAATATGTATCCGAGTGTTGATCTCGTTGTTGTACTTGTAATCATGTGTAACTAAACTCTTTCACTTGGGCCAAGATGATTCTTGGCCAAGTTATGGCAATATAAACCTTTTCTTGATGATTTGATATAAAAAAGTATGTTTTGATTGTTGTTATAATTGTGTTTAACCATGTTCTTATGATAAATATGTCCATGTTCATGTTTCATTAAATCTTTTACGTGAAAACATAAAGATTTCATCACATGCATATTCAAAGGTGATGGTTTTCAATATCAAGATCTTGTGTAAGTTATTACTAGAAATGGTATAACAAAGCAAGGTTGTCATTCGAAAAGCATCTTTGGAACTTGTCTTTGATCATTTTGGATCATAACAATATTGGTCATGTTCATCATATTGTGATTTTACACAAACTTAACATGTTAACGAAAGTTTAAGTGTTTAAGTTTATCATTCGATCATAACAACTATAAAACAATAAAAAGGATTGAAAAGATGTTTTTAAACATGTTAATGTTGAAATGAACTCCTAATGTCATTAAGAATAAGAGATCTATGATTCTATGTGCATGCTTACGTGTTCATGCTTTACATGTGTTAAGTATTAGAAATAGTACTTAAACACGATGATATCTGAAGGGAATAACGTAAGGCTCGATCTTAAATCCAACACACGCGGTTTGAGTCTTGTTGGGTTCATAACATCATAGTGTTCTTTTCTATCTACTTATAACTTTGAATGGCATTTCAGGTTGTACGTATTCAATCATTGGTGCATAAAATGAATTCTGCTGTAAAAAGAAGTCATGCGACCGCATGGTGTCTCCATGCGATCGCATGATCTATGTGATCACATGTCTTTGACATGCGATCGCATGTACCTTTGCGACCACATGTCTTTGACATGTGGCCGTATACACCTTTATTCCAGTTCAGTTTGTTGTTCTTTTATTCTAACCAATGTTTTAATCACTTTAACACCTTTCTTATGTTTTGAAGGCTATGAGACATATCATTTGACCAAGAATGTATGGTTTGTAGCTGGATTTAAACATGGTTAGGTGGATCTGTGATTGTCTTTTGATTCTATGCTTACATGTTATATTTGATTGTAAATCTGAGTCTTGATAACTCGAGTGATGATTTACATGATAATATAACTTGTGAGTATTAGATAGAACAACATGCTGTGTGCTTTAATGTATTTTATCTAGTCATCAACATCTTAATCAAACTATATATTTCCATAACTAGCCAATGATGATTCTGAAGCCTAAGTGATCTTTTATCTATTTATCTGCACGTTTGTTATTATGCACGTTTGTTATTACTCTGATAGTGTAACTTGTTTCTTTAATTAGTTTAAATTCAAAAAGCTAAAAATCAATTGTTATTTAATTACCAAACAATAACGATGGTTGAATACTAGTAGCTGCCAAAATTATCCCTGTGGATCGATACTCGTTCTTACTCTTTCTATACTACTACTGACCAGGTCATACTTGCCTAAGTCGTGTGTAGTATTTATTTTGTAATTTCGTTTTATAAATTTAAAACATCCGTGTGAAAAAGCTTTTAATCATCTTAAAAATACCCGTATGTGGGATGCACACCAAGGGGGAATTGGATGGCTGAGATATATATATATATATATATATATATATATATATATATATGTGCAAAAGTTCAAACGAGAACTATTTATCATACCAGAACTGCGAGAAGTAATTGTTGCGTCCAATTCCCCCTCATTTAATGTTATCACTCACCCATAAATGCATCACATGCACCTTGCCACACTTGATCCCCCAACGCTCTACATCCATGAATTCCACTTATCAAATTAACGGCTAAGATTGGTTCTCGCAGTTCTCGTACAAAAAACAGTTCTCGTTTGAACCCTCCCATGTATATATATATATAGGAAAAAGTTCATGCGAGAACCGCGAGAACCAATCTGAGCCGTCCAATTCCCCCTCCTTCAATGTCATTGCCCACCCATGAATTCCTCACATGCACCCTGCCACACTCTATCTCTCCACGCTTTCCATCCATTTAACTTCCCATATCCAAGGAACGGCCGATATTGGTTCTCGCAGTTCTCGCACTAACAACGGTTCTCGCATGAAACATCCCATATATATATATAGGGAGCGGTTCAAACGAGAACTGTTATTCGTACGAGAACTGCGAGAACTAATCACAACCATTCATTTTGTTTTAGATCAAAGACAACCTTAATAAATACAAAAGGGTATATTTGGTAAAATGAATTAAATTACCCAAATCCAGCACGATAGGCCACATTACGAATTTACGACCCAACATCTGATTTCATACGGGCTCATTCATATTCAATCTACTCTTCTCGAATCTCGATCATAAAGTCACAGCAATCTGTCCAACACTACAACCATCGCCGCCATTAACACCGGCGACCACCGCCTTGTGCCGCCCCGACCTGCAACTTATTTGTCCTCCAGCCTCGAGACACGTGTTTCTCCACCGTCATCGACCTCTACAGCCTTGTGCCGCCAGACCTGCAACCACCGTCATTTCTCTAAGATGACCGCCAAGAACATAAAACGTGCGGTTACTGGTTCAGATCTACGCCAATGAGTGACCAGACCACCATCTCTTCATCTTCTTCTGGGTTGTCACCCACGTCTCCCTGTAAGCTCAAAAAAACCAAATCTAACTCCATCTTCTTAAGGATTTGCAAACGAAATAACCAGATCTAAATTAAAAAACTAAATGTCATTTATGGGACTAGAGAGGGAGAGCTTCTAACTTGTCTTCTTTCAGTATCCTTCAACATTTTACTAATGGGTCCAACCATTGCAAACTAGTATCATCAACTGTGCGTTGATTATTTGATTTTGAAATTTTGAAGTGGAGTATGAACTATGAAACTGGAAGTAGGTCTTTGTTCAAAGAATAAAACAAATGGGGGTGAATCGAGGTGGTGTACTACATCACTAGTGCAAATGGGATTAGATAAGAAAATATGGGAAAAAGAAGTAGTGCAGATGATGGGACTTGACAATGAGATGGTACAAATTTTTTCAATTCATTCTTTATTTTATTGTTGTTAACAAAAAAAATCTCATTATTCAAATACTTTCCATGGAGCATTTTTTATTTTCATGTTTTTCTTCTTAAGAAATATAGAAAAAGGAAACATGGTATAATACATACAGACTAATAGTATTTAATGTAATACTTTGACAAATATATATACCAACTTTTTTTATATTCAATTTAGTTTATGTTACATTTTAAACGGGCTTCGTATTCTATAAAACCCGCTTTAGAAAAAAATATTTGCACATGTGCAAAAATATTTGTAATTGTGCAAATATTTGCATATTTGCACTTGTGCATAAAAAATATTTGCATTTTTGCACTTGTGCAAAAAGAATTGCACTTGTGCAAAAACAATTGCACTTGTGCAAATTTTGCATATTTGCACATGTGCAATTGTCGAGCTGTAGTGAAAAAAAAACCCAGCAACCACATGAAAAAAGTTTCAAAAAAATATAACAAGATCGGTCTCAAATTAAAGAGTATAATTTTCTCGTTAATTTGGTATAATTTTCGTAATTTAACACCTTTCTATTTCATAGATATAAAAGTTTAAAAAATGTTGGGGTAATGTAAAAATGTCCAACCTACCCTTAATTAATTAAGGATAAGTTTGATTAGTTTAAGGTTATCCATTAACAACTCTTTAATCTCAACCATCCATCTATTTGATCAATGGCTATAATTAGTTCTCGCAGTTCTCGTACGAAAAACGGTTCTCGTTTGAACCGTCCCCTATATATATATATATATATATATATATATATATATATATATATATTAATTTCTAATTCTTATTTGAACCTCCCTCTTCCCCTTTCTCTCTCTATATATATAGATAGAGATAGAGATAGATATGCTGTTGCTTTTTTACCATGTTCCTTTTGTGCAAATGCATCGGTCCAATTATAATTTGAAGTGAGGGTGTAACTAAAAATTATCATCCTCAATTACCATCTCCGCCTTTATTCCAAATGGATCAAGGGACACCTGACACCATGACTTTCCCTTAAACTTAATTAATTGTGCAAGTTTGTTCTGTAATCCTACTCCATATATCAGGTGCTATTTAGGTGTTTTTTTTACAGCTTGTGTTATCAATGGTGTCATGTTATGCATGTCTATTTATAGCATTCATATAAGTAGGGAGGGTTCTTTTTCTGTTTTTACTAAAAGATTAATCATTGGTGGTAATTTCAAATCATTTATTTGTCAATGCTTCAATATAATGATTAATGAGTGAGATAAATAAATAAAATAAAAAGATTACCTAGAAACAAATCGAGAAAAACGGGTTCAACATGTCAAAATTTTCGTATAATTTTTTAACAAATACTTTCATTTTATTCAGAAATAAGAATGCACATAAACAATCGATCTGACCCGACCCATTTGACCCGCATCGATATTTACTCATTTTTATCTATTTTGCCACTTTAAATTAGTTGATGAACTCCTCGAATAATTAATTCTTGCTTTTCACTTAGTTGCTTGCTTTGCGAATTTCTGTTGTTTAAAACAGGTCTCTATTTAAAGGGAAATATACACTTTGACTTATTAAGTCAAACAAATTACATTTCATTTCAAAGTTAAGATAGATCTTATAATAGCATTGGTTTTTCTTTGTTGTATTAATTTGTTTGTTAATTAATCGAACTCTTCTTAATTAATAATGTCATGAATGAATCTACACCAATTTTGAAGTTCAAACTGTTGTATTTAATTTTGACATCAAAAGTCAAGGTTACATTTGCTCACAATATATCCGTTCCTATTTTCCAACTCTAGAGGACTGTGATAAAGGAATGATGGAACAAGCAACACAATAGTGTGGGTTCAGTAAAATATAACAGCCACCTTCCAAGAATGAACCTATTATATTCAACCCATTCACAGTCATTGACAACATGTTTTTGGGTAAATCCAGCTTCCATCTTATCCGTCATGCGCTGCCAGCCGCCGCCCTAGTGTCACGCCCCGGCACGTGAGTGGTGAGCCGGAATCCCGCCGCCATTGACTTCCAAATTTGCATGGCGTGGGTCGGTTTTTCTCTCTGGTCCCCTTTACTTTCTGTTGGTTTTGTAGCCTTGTTTGGGTTACATCTAGTGTAGAGAAAAGGTTGTGAATCTGGTCCTATCTCTTGTAGCATTACCTTGACCTTTTTATTTATTTGAGTTTAGTGGCTTGGGTTAGTTGCTGATTTTGTTGCCTGGTTTCCTTGTTTAAAGTTTTAAGCTAGATTCTGATTTATTTGAGTTTATTTTGGCTTCTTGTGGTATATCTAGACTTCTTTATCTGTTGGATATAAACCTAAGTTCTCTTGTACGAGATTCGGGTCTTGATTAGGCCTGGCAATTCGTGTCGTGTTCGTGCTAAATGGCTCGTTTCGTGTTAGTATCAACCATTCTCGTGTCATTTTCGTGTCAACCTTTTTCAAACATGTTTGATTTCGTGACCGGTTTAGTTCGTGTCACTTAATTCGTGTTCGGCTTGTGTCGTCTTTTCATGTCGACCCATTTTTCGGGAATAATCGAGTTATGTTTTCAGTATAACAAACTTGATTTTCAAGTCGGATTTTTTCAACTTATTTTTCATGAAAATTTGCCATGTAGAGCTTTCTTGTATTAATTTTACTTAGGTTTAATTATTCGAGTTAGCAAGCATCAAACTCAAACTTATAAAACTAATAAAATAGTTCTAAAACACAAATACAAATACAATCTACGGCATAAGTTTGGAAATTCTATTATCACAAGTATTATGATATTTACCCACACATAAAATAGTAAATACCAATACATATTTTATGCATATGTGCGTAATGGTTTAGAGACGGACTCGATTTGTTGCTAATTTGCTACGAATTAGCAACGAAAATGACACATAATCTCAATCTGTAGCTAATTAGCTACATTTCAGAGACGGAATATTTTTGTCTCTAATTTCCCACTGGATTTGAGACGAAAGTAATATTTTTTAAAAAATTATTTTTTATTCAAATTTGTCGCTAAATTATTGCTAATCCGTAACTAAATAGCGACGGATTTAGGTCGTCTCTAATATCTATGGGTAATAAGCAAACTGACATTATATATGCTTACACATAGATAAAATTTAGTATTTATTTAGGCAAATCTTAAAATATGTAAATTAATTAAGTTAATTTTTAAATAAAAATGAGATAGAAATTAGAAATAGAATAAAAATGTAATAGGAAGTAAAAACTAGTAGTGAATTTTCAAAATAAAAAAGTCACATAAAATGAAATCCACCTACATATACATTTGTATTTTTTTGTGAATTCAGTCCCCTAGGTGTGAATTCACTTCCCCCATTGCTATATCTTTTCCCTCAATTATCACCTATAGTTAAATTTTCATTTTTTTCCCTCTTTTCAAATGTGATTTACGTGTCTTATACTCTATTTCTTTTGTCTAAACTCTCTTTAGTTTCTTATTTACTTCTTGTGTTCTTGCTTATAAACCTTTTTTTATTTTTATTTTGTTTTGTAATTATCATTTAATCATTTGTATTATCAAAATGAATAATTAAAGTGTTGTTAACTTTGTTTTACAAACTTATTAGTTATTTCTTATATTTCAATAGTTTTAAGTTAAATATTTTTTATTATAATGAAAGGTTGTGTTAAATGGGTTACCCGTTATCGCGTTTGTGTCAACCAGTTTCGTGTCATGTTCGGATCGACCAATTTCTAACCCAATTCAGTTTCGGGTCGTGTTCGTGTCAGCCTAGATCGTGTTCGGTTCGGGTTGGGTTTCGTGTTGTGTTAAGATTTGTCATACCTAGTTTTGATAATCAATTGGGCATTCTGATTTAATGAGGTAGTTCATGTTTTGGGTTTGTGGGAATATCCAGAGAGATTTCGGTTTTGTAAGATTGTTATTGCGATTCTCAAATTTGATGTTCATGATATTAGTTGAATTTTGTATTTACGCCAGCCTAACTTATATACAGGGCTTACGTTTCGTCATGGCTAACTTGAAATCATCTGGATCAATTTCCACATTTATTGAGAGGTGTAACCCTACTATTTATCATCATTTGCTTACGAATGGGTTATTGATTCGGGTGCTTCAATCATATGACATGTCAATTTTCTCTTTGACTTTAGTAAACATTGATCTTCTGATAACGTCATAGTTTATCATCGATCTATCTCCCGAGTAATTGGATCTAGAACAGTTAAACTCTCTCAATCTATGTCGTTATCCTTTGTATTAAGCCTACCTAAGTTTACATGTCATTTGATATCAGTCAATAGAATTACTCTTGGATTGAAATGTGGTGTTTCCTTTTATCTAGATATTGTATCTTTCGAGATCTTTAAACAAAGCAAATCATTAGTAGAGGATGAGAATTAGGTGTATTTTATGTGCTTGAACCTCAAGAGCTAAAACCACAAGAATGCATAGCATCATTATCTCCTCTTGGATTACATTGTTGCTTAGGGGATCCATGCGTTCAAAGTTTAAAGAAATTACATCCTCCACTCTCACATTTGTCATCCCTAAATTTGTTACTCATGCCAATTTTCTAAACACCATTGTTTTCATCTAAGTCCGAGAGTTAATAAACAAGCCGCGTCTCTATTTTAGTTTATTCACTCAGATGTATGGGTCCTCATCCTATCACTCCCAAAAGTACGTTCAAGTATTTTGTGGATGATTTCGCGTAGGTTACTTGGCTATACTTGATGAAGAATTGATATGAAGTATTCACTCTTTTTTGTTCTTTTGTTACTGAAATTAAAATGCAATTTGACGTCTTTGTGAAAATTTTGCATAGTGACAATGCAAAGGAATATATCTCACTAAAGTGGTTTGTCATTTCACTCGAGAAAAGATAGAAGATGGAACGATGAGAACCTCTCGTGTGAGGACAAGAGTTCACTTGCGGATGGATTCACCAAACCCTTGACGAGGAATAGAATTGACCACATTTGTAACAAGATATGCATGATCGATATATATGATCCAGCTTAAGGGGGAGTTAGAGTGTAATATTTTGTAGTTATTATTTTTTATGTGGGGCTGGTAGTATCAAAATCTTTCCATTACAATGCTATTGAATGCTCAAATTTAGAAGTTTCATTGTTATTTCAGTAATTTTTTATATTCATTTTTCCAAATTCATCGAATTCCTCCGAAATTCTTGGATCATATGAGTCTTGATCTATATATTGTAAAGAGGTCAAAGTTGAAGATACAAATAGTTCTCTTAACTCAGCTAAACTGTCTTTCATGGTTGTTAAGATTAATGGAATACATATGTGTTTTAGATAAAATTTGAGTTTACTTATTTCTTTAGGATCTTACAAAATTTGTTTGTTATATTTGTATATACTCCTCACAATTTCGAAGTTTGATCTAATTAGTATTGTAGGTACCAAGTAATCAAGTATCAAGTATATATATGTAAGCAATCTCATAAAGAACTCAGTTGAAGAAATATGACTGCTCCCTGAATTAGGTCGGGGATATTAGATATATATACTATTGGGTATTTACACAACATACCCCTACACTATGACTTATGTCATATGTAATAACAAACTTATCTAAAATGTATTGAACACAATTCTAAGATGTAACATTCCCCCCCCCCCCCCCCCCTTATGTTCAATTTACAATTAAGCATAATAACAAAAAAATCTATTTAAGCATCAAACAATCTCCATGTTCTGAATATGCATTTAGCAACACTACAAGATTTCTCTTTGAAGTTTTTAGTCATTAAGAGATTTTGAAGACGGATTAAAATTCATTCAAGATATTTTAAAAGGACACAATTTCAAAATACATTATTTTCTTTTGATGATCGAATTGCACCATATGTATGGAAGAAATCTCACAATAATATTAGTCTTGGATGTATGTATGCATATCAAGATCACAGAGAACCAAGATCTCAAGCTTAGAAAATTACTGTTCCCTTTGATCTAGGGTATATTACATATTATATATACCCTTAGGTATTTACACAAAATACCCTTACATTATGACTAATATCATATGTAATAGCAAACTTATCTAAAATGTATTGAACATAATTCTAAGATCTAACAAGTATATTATCTTTTGACATAAGTAAACATATATAAAGGGAACCAAGTTTTATCCCATAACAGCTTAAAATTTTAAAGAGAATATAAGAAATATGATCAAAACCAATGCACCAGCATAAAAAATTACCAAATCAATTACCAACTTCACTATATATCAAAGTGTTTCTTAGTATCACACAACATTATAGAATTAATCCTTCTTTGTATCTTTATGATTCACTTCCATTTTATCTATTAGAAAAAAATAAATAAAAGAGAAACCAAAGACAATCACCACTCATGTAAAAATTTAAAAAATTGTTGGTTCCATATAACAAGTGATTCAAGTATAGATGTAGGATAGATGAAGGTTTGCATAAGATAACTAGAGAGAATGTGTAATTACACCATAGAAACACCTAGTTTATTTCTTGTAAGTGTGTCAAACCTTACATTTCCTTGTGTAGCACAAGGCTTATATACCTATAAGGTATATTTACAATAAGCACCCTTAACTATTGTTATAACTCCTATTCTATTACAATAATACAGTTCTAACAATCTCCCCCTTTGGAATGGAATAGGAGTTGTAGAATTAAAATGAACAGGAGTCTTGATCTCTTCAGCATCTTGAGGGTCTTGTGCTTATTGTCTTGTAGCACTCCAGTAACCTAAGGTATTGATCGCCTTTGGTTATATAATCAATTTAGCATATAGAGATTTTCAGCATCTGGATCCTTGAGCATTGGTAGCATCAGCGGAAACATATAAGAATTCATCAACAGGAGAGAATATGTTGCTTACTCCCCCTAGAATCACGAACAGGGAAACCCTCCCCCTACAATGTTGCTCTTGATCCTTGTTGACAAATTTGGGGCGAGAATAAATTTTTACTTTCATCTAGACTACTTCTCCCCCTAGACTACTTCTCCCCCTAGACTGAATACCTCGTACAATATGTCTCATGCAGTAACCAACTGAATAAATCTTTTTATCTCCCCCTCATGATGATTATAAAACTTTATGAGCATCATGCATGAGATTCAGTTGTAACGAAGTCAAAATAATCTTCAATCATTCCCTGACTTGAATAGATACTTGAACCACTCTTGATCGTTGAGGAGTGATAATGATTTGATCTGAATTCTTGAAGATTTAAAGCTCTGTGTTGGATGTAAAATGATATTGGAGAATAATGTTGTCAAGTAAGCCTCCCAATACCGTGTAATCAACCTTGATCAGATCACCGCAAGACATACAAAGATTTTGAAAGACATACGAGTGCAAATGAACTTAGGTACACATAAGTGAGTAAGTGACTTTGATATAATAATCAGTGGTCGGATTCATCCTTATTCAAGAGCACCAAACGATTAATAAGAAGTGAGCAAGCGCGCATGTAATACAAAATCTTCTCAAAAACCTGAAGTAATATGATGTTGGTCAATTCTTCAAATAATTTCAACAACACTGTGATCTGGGACGTCAGAAATGACTGATAAAATATAACCAAGATTCAAAAGAAACAAGGGATGGATGGCCAAAATCTGGTTTTGAGACCAAAGATTGGTGACACTAAGAAAGAAGACCCAAAAATCAGTTAGAAAAGCACCGGATAACTAGACATAAGGGTACTATACATTTAAACACATGGTTCATGGGAAAACAGAATATGACCCAAATCTAGAAACATCAGAATGATAACTGAAACTTTGAGAACTTCCGACTCACCCAAAAAATCCAAACACTTGTCTTAAGAATCAAGGTGATAAGATAACACAGTCAGAACAACGACGGGGTTCGGATTTCAAGATGTTAGGCGCGTGAGGATTCCGAGGACGGAATCCTCTTAAGGGAGGGAGATTTGTAACATCCTCCTACCGTGAGATGGTAAACTATTTGTTTATTAATTATATTTAATTGTTTGTGTAATTGATTATTTGTTTGTTATTTAATTGTTATTTTTTTATGATTATATGATGATGTTAATTGGACCGTAAGGTATGAGGTGAAAATATTAGTTTTAATATTTTTATATGTTAGTAGACCATATGATTCGATTTTACACGAGGGTCCCGAATAATACCTCGTTGCGTGTTTATTAATTGAATAGGACCGCTTTAATTAGGTTCCTGTATGTTAGATATCTGTATTTGATACTGTGTGTTATTTGATTAAATTCCCAGCCAACCCTAGACTTTATATTTGACTTTTAGAAGTCAATTACTCTTATTTACTTCAATGTGAAGTGTGTGTTGTGTGTGTATGTGTTTTTCTCATCAAAGAAGCTTGTTCCAGCCTTGATTATTGTGTTTGTTGCTGATTTGCTGCCTTATACAAGTAAGGTTATGTATATTTGAGTTGATTCTTGAAGCTTATGGGGGTGTTCTTGCAAAAACCCATTTATTACTTTTAGGGTTCAAGATTCATGTGGGTTTTGTTTAATCCGAATTGTGTTTTTATTATATCATGTTCTATTGAAGTATATACTGATTTCGAGTTACTTAGCATAATGAGTTCTGTGTTGTGTATGTCGAGTTTTGGTTAAGAAGTTCTTGAAAGTTGAGTTTTAGCCGTGCGAAGTGAAGTCCATTCCGTGTGTAGTGACTCCACTTCGTGCGAAGTGCATGATGAAGAAGATGAAGTCGTTGAGTTTTGGTCGCACGTAGTGTGGTCCACTTCGTGCGTACCAGTGTCCTTTGCGTGCGTAGTGTGTGAAACATGTTTAGTGTATTTGAGTTCTCTACGTGCGCAGTGAATCCAGATCGTGCGTAGTGCGTTCAGCACGTGCGCAGTGAATCCAGACCGTGCGTAGTGCGTTCAGCACGTGCGCAGTGAATCCAGACCGTGCGTAGTGCGTTCAGCACGTGCGCAGTGAATCCACCTCGTGCGTGGTGCCTCGGTAGTTAATTCAGTTTGTTGTTGCATGATGTTGAGATATTCATGCATGATTTAGGATATATATATATGAATGATTTAGATGATGAAACATGTTCTGTTAAGAATTGTATGTTGCTTATGATCTGTGTGATTAACTTAAATGAGTTAAGTTCTGATTATATGGTATATATGAGAGGGTTTACTAATGATGCTTCAAGATTGGATTCTATATGATAATTGCATGCTTAATTAGTGAAATGATGTTAGATAGTCTGAGTTTATGATCCGTTGATTTCTATATGTCTCATATGATTTATGAAGCACTCCTAAATGGTATTTGATATGTTTCAAGCTGGTTTGGTATTATGAAATCTAGCGGGTTGGGTTTTTGACTGTTTACGGATTAATTGGAGTTAGATGAAGTTTATGAATGCCTTGTTGATTGCTACGTGTTTAGTATCATATATAATGATATTTCAAATGGTTTAGAGTGTATTTCTTGTTGGTTATGCATGTTAGGTGAAACGGTTAAGCTTTGATCTGTTTGCGAATTGATTTGACTTTTGGAGTTAATTATGATTTGAGTTATTGACTTGTTTATATTGTTTTATCAGGGGACTCAAAGACTAAGTGATATAAGACAACTGAGTGTGGATTTTGGATTGGTCGAGGACGCAAGTGAGTGGACTTTAACTCACTGGTGGTATTAGTTATGATTATGAGGATTATCTGGATTCGTTTATTTAATCATGCGATAGATTGTTTAATCTGATATGATTGCTTGGAGATTGGTATGATGACTGTTATGGTTACTTGAATTTTATACGATTAATCATGCGATAGACTGTTTAGTCTGATATGATTGTTTGATTGGTATGATGATGGTACAGAGATTGAAACTGTGATTGTATGGAGATTGGCACTATGAGTGTGCGGTGATTGGAAATTGTGATTGTTTGAATTTATGTTAATTGATTGCAATCGAGTCCAAGATATGTGCGCAGTGAAGATTACTGTGTGCATGCTGTCTTTGAGGGAGGTTAGCCGGTTTGTGTGGGCTAGGCTCGTTTGCTTCTGGTTGTGCGGTTGTTCACCCCCTGTTATATTCGTTGCAGCAGAGGGGGTTTAACTGCGCCAGTTAGCAGGCAGTCATCGGTAAACCTATGCTTGGCCGGCATATGGGTTGCAGGCTCTGCAGAGCCGCCGTGCCTCTGATGATACGTGGTGCCCGCTCTTGAGTAGTCCTTGTGGGTTTTGTTTCTATGTTAATTGTTGTGATTATGCTATTGTTACCTGTGGTTTAAATTCCATTCACTTAGCTTTGTGCTAATTCCCCACCTTAACTCTCTGTTGCAGGTTTTGGTGAGCTTCGGTAGGTGGTTGTTTGTACAGGGGAAGTTTGACCGTCGCTCTGATATTATGTTTTAGATAAGATGAGCCATCTTTGTGAACTCTTTTGTAACACTAAACGATGTACTGTGTTGTTGAACAGTATTGGTTTTAAGTTTGTGAGTATTGTTATCTTTACTATTTTTAATTGCATTACTTCCGCTGTGATTTAAAAAAATATATATATATATATATGGCTTGTATTTTTGAGGTGTTACAATTTGGTATCAGAGCCCTGGTTTGGCATGCGAGCACGGCTAGAGTGTTCAATTTCCAAATCTTGGCTCGAGGTTGGTCAAACATTCCTTGTGGGGGAATTAGAGTGTTTGGATTTGCTGTGTATGTTGTGGTTAGCATGTGTGTACTAACGGTTCATCTAATAAGTGTTGAGGTGTTGTGAGTATTAGAGATATGACGGATAAAGAGACCCCGACTGAGACTTCTGTGACCCTAGCAAAGATTGGAACTTCATCAACGAGTAATATGGAAACACCTACTCATGTCAAGGATGCAGGTACTGAAACTAAACCGGATCAGTGTGAGTATATCTATAAACTAGAAAATGAGATACAAGAACTTCGAGATACTATTCGTAGTTTAGAACAACAAATACTTAAACTGAATGAACAAGTTAAGACTTCTTCGACTGTTATTCCTTCGGTTACTTTTCCGTCTACTTCTGCATCACAGTGGACACAACAACAATTTCACTATCCGTTTGCACCTCAGGGAGTATATCATTATCCATACATGAGGTTTGCACAACCTTGCGATTATAGGCCATTTTTGGATTATCAATCATCTGAATATCATGGTACCCCCGATCTTAACATAACTTTGAACTACTTGCGAGAAATGGTAAAAGTTTTGGAAGCATGTAACCCTGAGAATAAATTGAGAATACAATATGCGATCCAAATGCTAGAGCATGAAATTAAGATTAAAGATAAGAGAAACCGAGATGAGACTCCTCCACGGGAGTCAAGTTTTAAATATTATAATAGTCAACGGGGACAGATGGGGCATAGCAGCCAGGATCATGGAAATCAAGAATCACAATGGTGTCGCAAGTGCAAATCCTTTCATACTGAGCCTTGCACACATCAATCGGTACATTGCGTTCGATGTGGAATGTTTGGTCATGAACTTAAGAATTGTACATTCCGTCACAGTGTTTGCTGGAATTTTCAGAAAGAAGGTCATCGGTGGAATGACTGTATAGTTGACAAGAAAATTTGGTCAGGGTCAGGAGCGGCAGATGTCGGGGAATGTTCGTCAGCAGTTGGACGGAAAAGAAAGAACCCTTCTTCGCCAGAGGGTAGAGCAACTTAGATGTCGGTAGATGATACTACCATTACTGAAGATGATATTACGGGTATGTTTTGTTAAGCTTTATAATTGTACGCATAATTATTTGATTATGAAGCTTATTGTTTTAGTGTTTATGTGGCGGTATGTGATGTTTTGAGCATGACTACTTCTGATGTGACTATTTCACTAGAAGTAGAGATAACTGATGATAACCGTTTGCTAGTTCATGTTAGTGATGCTTATATCAGAAATTGATATCTTGTTAAGTATGTGATAATTGAATATGCCTGCTTCTGATGTTATTGTTCTACTAGAAGTAGAGGTAATTGATGATAAATGTTTTCTAGTTCATTCCTATTGATGCCTATATATAGGTATGATATACTGATAGTAAGTATTGTTTGAACAAGTATAGAGCAATTATTAAATGCCATAAGAAGTTGTTTTCTGATTAGTTGAATTGCATGCTATATGATGTATTGTGTTTAGTTATTTGTTAAAACCCAACCGATCTCTTCCTTGCTTTGTTATGAAGATTTATCTTCTCATTTTGTGTATGAGTGTATTTGGTATTGGGCTGAAATGAAATAGCAGATGATGTTTGATATTTGAGGGCTTTAGATTACTCAGAAATGTTTTAATGAAAATGGATTTTAGATTGCGAGACATTTGACCTGGCTAACCTGTAAGGAGATTTGATTTGATGGAATGATGAATAGAAACAGTATTTCAGATTTTGAAATGGTTATCTTGTCAGACACCTATTTTTGTACTACTCGATGGATCTGATAATTTTAGTGCGTAGTAATATTTCCTTTGCATGACTTGGAGTTTGCAGTTGTTTGCCTTAAACACTGTGGAGATATTATTGAAATGATATAAAATGTGTAATTTGTGCTGATTATTCGAGCTTGCGATATGTGTTTTCTATCAAAAGAGTTGATATGAGATAAAGACAGTATTTAGAATTGATTTAATTCTATGATTGCGAAATTCATTTTCAACCTTGGAAAGCTAATACAGTAGTCTATGCTTAAAAATGCGATGGAGTCAATGATAATATTTGTTATATGCAAATTGGGATTGTTTTGACTTAGTGGATAGACTGAAATTGTTCAAATGAAATTGTTGAATGAAGGAAATTTGAAGTCAAAAGTTATATTAAAGAGAAAAGAGGATTTGGTTGATGAATTTTGAGGATTAAAGATTTACGGGTCTAGTGTTTAAGTGCCTTTGCTTGGAGAGTTTTGTGACTTGATTTTATCAGAGATTGACAAGTCTAGATTATATGTTTTATCAGATAGCACTAAATTGAATAATGATCTTAATTTGCTGAATTGGTGGTTCACGATAAAGACAAATGTTAAATAGTACCTAGAATTTTGATATATTTATGCACATGTTATAGATGAATGCCAGAAATTTTGTGAATTTTGAAACAGCTATAGATATTAGAATGGAAATGGGAGTTTATCATGATGGATTTTGTAACCAAACTCACACGTACTCAGTAGAGTCGTAATATGATTTGGGTGATTGTTGACTGATTGATGGATAAAGTGTATTTTCTTGCTGCCAATGAGACAATGTTCTCAACAGATTAGCTTAGCTGTGAGATTGTATCTTGACATGATATTACAGTATTCATTGTTTCTAACAGAGATTCTAGATTCGTTCCGAACTTCTAGAAGAGCTTACAGCGGGAATTGGGAACGCATGTTAATTTGAGTATAGCTTGCCATCCTCAGACGGATAGTCAGACTGAACGAACCATTCAAAAACTCTAGGATATGTTACATGCATGTGTGTAGAGTCTGATAGACTTTGGGATTTGTACCTACCATTGATTGATTTTGCGTTTGAAATTTTTATTACTTGGTATTGATATGACACTTTATGAAATGTTATGCGATCATCACAGTCATACTCCTACGTGTTGTTCAGAGACAGATTAGAAACAGTATGCAGTTCTTGATATTATTCAGGTAATAGCTGAGAAGGTTACTATAGTGTGAGAGACAGAAACTGTACGCTGATCCACTACTTTGAAAGGGAATAACTTGTATTGGGGAACAATGGAATTTACTTCTTCATTATATATTTGATCAGTTTGCATACGATAAGTAATAAGTGATCAGATGTTTGCTTTTGATCTTTATACTGAGTGGGTAGGTGTTTATGATACACTCAATGTCTGTTATTTGCATAAGGGTAAAGAAGAATATGAAAGTCAGATTCTCTCGATATATGAACTGAAGGTCAACTTGAAAAGTGATTAATGGAAGAATCATTGGGTTAGTAACATGGTGAGATTCCGAGGACGGAATCCTCTTAAGGGAGGGAGATTTGTAACATCCTCCTACTGGGCCCGGTAGTTTACGTGAGATGGTAAACTATTTGTTTATTAATTATATTTAATTGTTTGTGTAATTGATTATTTGTTTGTTATTTAATTGTTATTTTTTTATGATTATATGATGATGTTAATTGGACCGTAAGGTATGAGGTGAAAATATTAGTTTTAATATTTTTATATGTTAGTAGACCATATGATTCGATTTTACACGAGGGTCCCGAATAATACCTCGTTGCGTGTTTATTAATTGAATAGGACCGCTTTAATTAGGTTCCTGTATGTTAGATATCTGTATTTGATACTGTGTGTTATTTGATTAAATTCCCAGCCAACCCTAGACTTTATATTTGACTTTTAGAAGTCAATTACTCTTATTTACTTCAATGTGAAGTGTGTGTTGTGTGTGTATGTGTTTTTCTCATCAAAGAAGCTTGTTCCAGCCTTGATTATTGTGTTTGTTGCTGATTTGCTGCCTTATACAAGTAAGGTTATGTATATTTGAGTTGATTCTTGAAGCTTATGGGGGTGTTCTTGCAAAAACCCATTTATTACTTTTAGGGTTCAAGATTCATGTGGGTTTTGTTTAATCCGAATTGTGTTTTTATTATATCATGTTCTATTGAAGTATATACTGATTTCGAGTTACTTAGCATAATGAGTTCTGTGTTGTGTATGTCGAGTTTTGGTTAAGAAGTTCTTGAAAGTTGAGTTTTAGCCGTGCGAAGTGAAGTCCATTCCGTGTGTAGTGACTCCACTTCGTGCGAAGTGCATGATGAAGAAGATGAAGTCGTTGAGTTTTGGTCGCACGTAGTGTGGTCCACTTCGTGCGTACCAGTGTCCTTTGCGTGCGTAGTGTGTGAAACATGTTTAGTGTATTTGAGTTCTCTACGTGCGCAGTGAATCCAGATCGTGCGTAGTGCGTTCAGCACGTGCGCAGTGAATCCAGACCGTGCGTAGTGCGTTCAGCACGTGCGCAGTGAATCCAGACCGTGCGTAGTGCGTTCAGCACGTGCGCAGTGAATCCAGACCGTGCGTAGTGCGTTCAGCACGTGCGCAGTGAATCCACCTCGTGCGTGGTGCCTCGGTAGTTAATTCAGTTTGTTGTTGCATGATGTTGAGATATTCATGCATGATTTAGGATATATATATATGAATGATTTAGATGATGAAACATGTTCTGTTAAGAATTGTATGTTGCTTATGATCTGTGTGATTAACTTAAATGAGTTAAGTTCTGATTATATGGTATATATGAGAGGGTTTACTAATGATGCTTCAAGATTGGATTCTATATGATAATTGCATGCTTAATTAGTGAAATGATGTTAGATAGTCTGAGTTTATGATCCGTTGATTTCTATATGTCTCATATGATTTATGAAGCACTCCTAAATGGTATTTGATATGTTTCAAGCTGGTTTGGTATTATGAAATCTAGCGGGTTGGGTTTTTTGACTGTTTACGGATTAATTGGAGTTAGATGAAGTTTATGAATGCCTTGTTGATTGCTACATGTTTAGTATCATATATAATGATATTTCAAATGGTTTAGAGTGTATTTCTTGTTGGTTATGCATGTTAGGTGAAACGGTTAAGCTTTGATCTGTTTGCGAATTGATTTGACTTTTGGAGTTAATTATGATTTGAGTTATTGACTTGTTTATATTGTTTTATCAGGGGACTCAAAGACTAAGTGATATAAGACAACTGAGTGTGGATTTTGGATTGGTCGAGGACGCAAGTGAGTGGACTTTAACTCACTGGTGGTATTAGTTATGATTATGAGGATTATCTGGATTCGTTTATTTAATCATGCGATAGATTGTTTAATCTGATATGATTGCTTGGAGATTGGTATGATGACTGTTATGGTTACTTGAATTTTATACGATTAATCATGCGATAGACTGTTTAGTCTGATATGATTGTTTGATTGGTATGATGATGGTACAGAGATTGAAACTGTGATTGTATGGAGATTGGCACTATGAGTGTGCGGTGATTGGAAATTGTGATTGTTTGAATTTATGTTAATTGATTGCAATCGAGTCCAAGATATGTGCGCAGTGAAGATTACTGTGTGCATGCTGTCTTTGAGGGAGGTTAGCCGGTTTGTGTGGGCTAGGCTCGTTTGCTTCTGGTTGTGCGGTTGTTCACCCCCTGTTATATTCGTTGCAGCAGAGGGGGTTTAACTGCGCCAGTTAGCAGGCAGTCATCGGTAAACCTATGCTTGGCCGGCATATGGGTTGCAGGCTCTGCAGAGCCGCCGTGCCTCTGATGATACGTGGTGCCCGCTCTTGAGTAGTCCTTGTGGGTTTTGTTTCTATGTTAATTGTTGTGATTATGCTATTGTTACCTGTGGTTTAAATTCCATTCACTTAGCTTTGTGCTAATTCCCCACCTTAACTCTCTGTTGCAGGTTTTGGTGAGCTTCGGTAGGTGGTTGTTTGTACAGGGGAAGTTTGACCGTCGCTCTGATATTATGTTTTAGATAAGATGAGCCATCTTTGTGAACTCTTTTGTAACACTAAACGATGTACTGTGTTGTTGAACAGTATTGGTTTTAAGTTTGTGAGTATTGTTATCTTTACTATTTTTAATTGCATTACTTCCGCTGTGATTTAAAAAATATATATATATATATATATATATGGCTTGTATTTTTGAGGTGTTACAATTTGGTATCAGAGCCCTGGTTTGGCATGCGAGCACGGCTAGAGTGTTCAATTTCCAAATCTTGGCTCGAGGTTAGTCAAACATTCCTTGTGGGGGAATTAGAGTGTTTGGATTTGCTGTGTATGTTGTGGTTAGCATGTGTGTACTAACGGTTCATCTAATAAGTGTTGAGGTGTTGTGAGTATTAGAGATATGACGGATAAAGAGACCCCGACTGAGACTTCTGTGACCCTAGCAAAGATTGGAACTTCATCAACGAGTAATATGGAAACACCTACTCATGTCAAGGATGCAGGTACTGAAACTAAACCGGATCAGTGTGAGTATATCTATAAACTAGAAAATGAGATACAAGAACTTCGAGATACTATTCGTAGTTTAGAACAACAAATACTTAAACTGAATGAACAAGTTAAGACTTCTTCGACTGTTATTCCTTCGGTTACTTTTCCGTCTACTTCTGCATCACAGTGGACACAACAACAATTTCACTATCCGTTTGCACCTCAGGGAGTATATCATTATCCATACATGAGGTTTGCACAACCTTGCGATTATAGGCCATTTTTGGATTATCAATCATCTGAATATCATGGTACCCCCGATCTTAACATAACTTTGAACTACTTGCGAGAAATGGTAAAAGTTTTGGAAGCATGTAACCCTGAGAATAAATTGAGAATACAATATGCGATCCAAATGCTAGAGCATGAAATTAAGATTAAAGATAAGAGAAACCGAGATGAGACTCCTCCACGGGAGTCAAGTTTTAAATATTATAATAGTCAACGGGGACAGATGGGGCATAGCAGCCAGGATCATGGAAATCAAGAATCACAATGGTGTCGCAAGTGCAAATCCTTTCATACTGAGCCTTGCACACATCAATCGGTACATTGCGTTCGATGTGGAATGTTTGGTCATGAACTTAAGAATTGTACATTCCGTCACAGTGTTTGCTGGAATTTTCAGAAAGAAGGTCATCGGTGGAATGACTGTATAGTTGACAAGAAAATTTGGTCAGGGTCAGGAGCGGCAGATGTCGGGGAATGTTCGTCAGCAGTTGGACGGAAAAGAAAGAACCCTTCTTCGCCAGAGGGTAGAGCAACTTAGATGTCGGTAGATGATACTACCATTACTGAAGATGATATTACGGGTATGTTTTGTTAAGCTTTATAATTGTACGCATAATTATTTGATTATGAAGCTTATTGTTTTAGTGTTTATGTGGCGGTATGTGATGTTTTGAGCATGACTACTTCTGATGTGACTATTTCACTAGAAGTAGAGATAACTGATGATAACCGTTTGCTAGTTCATGTTAGTGATGCTTATATCAGAAATTGATATCTTGTTAAGTATGTGATAATTGAATATGCCTGCTTCTGATGTTATTGTTCTACTAGAAGTAGAGGTAATTGATGATAAATGTTTTCTAGTTCATTCCTATTGATGCCTATATATAGGTATGATATACTGATAGTAAGTATTGTTTGAACAAGTATAGAGCAATTATTAAATGCCATAAGAAGTTGTTTTCTGATTAGTTGAATTGCATGCTATATGATGTATTGTGTTTAGTTATTTGTTAAAACCCAACCGATCTCTTCCTTGCTTTGTTATGAAGATTTATCTTCTCATTTTGTGTATGAGTGTATTTGGTATTGGGCTGAAATGAAATAGCAGATGATGTTTGATATTTGAGGGCTTTAGATTACTCAGAAATGTTTTAATGAAAATGGATTTTAGATTGCGAGACATTTGACCTGGCTAACCTGTAAGGAGATTTGATTTGATGGAATGATGAATAGAAACAGTATTTCAGATTTTGAAATGGTTATCTTGTCAGACACCTATTTTTGTACTACTCGATGGATCTGATAATTTTAGTGCGTAGTAATATTTCCTTTGCATGACTTGGAGTTTGCAGTTGTTTGCCTTAAACACTGTGGAGATATTATTGAAATGATATAAAATGTGTAATTTGTGCTGATTATTCGAGCTTGCGATATGTGTTTTCTATCAAAAGAGTTGATATGAGATAAAGACAGTATTTAGAATTGATTTAATTCTATGATTGCGAAATTCATTTTCAACCTTGGAAAGCTAATACAGTAGTCTATGCTTAAAAATGCGATGGAGTCAATGATAATATTTGTTATATGCAAATTGGGATTGTTTTGACTTAGTGGATAGACTGAAATTGTTCAAATGAAATTGTTGAATGAAGGAAATTTGAAGTCAAAAGTTATATTAAAGAGAAAAGAGGATTTGGTTGATGAATTTTGAGGATTAAAGATTTACGGGTCTAGTGTTTAAGTGCCTTTGCTTGGAGAGTTTTGTGACTTGATTTTATCAGAGATTGACAAGTCTAGATTATATGTTTTATCAGATAGCACTAAATTGAATAATGATCTTAATTTGCTGAATTGGTGGTTCACGATAAAGACAAATGTTAAATAGTACCTAGAATTTTGATATATTTATGCACATGTTATAGATGAATGCCAGAAATTTTGTGAATTTTGAAACAGCTATAGATATTAGAATGGAAATGGGAGTTTATCATGATGGATTTTGTAACCAAACTCACACGTACTCAGTAGAGTCGTAATATGATTTGGGTGATTGTTGACTGATTGATGGATAAAGTGTATTTTCTTGCTGCCAATGAGACAATGTTCTCAACAGATTAGCTTAGCTGTGAGATTGTATCTTGACATGATATTACAGTATTCATTGTTTCTAACAGAGATTCTAGATTCGTTCCGAACTTCTAGAAGAGCTTACAGCGGGAATTGGGAACGCATGTTAATTTGAGTATAGCTTGCCATCCTCAGACGGATAGTCAGACTGAACGAACCATTCAAAAACTCTAGGATATGTTACATGCATGTGTGTAGAGTCTGATAGACTTTGGGATTTGTACCTACCATTGATTGATTTTGCGTTTGAAATTTTTATTACTTGGTATTGATATGACACTTTATGAAATGTTATGCGATCATCACAGTCATACTCCTACGTGTTGTTCAGAGACAGATTAGAAACAGTATGCAGTTCTTGATATTATTCAGGTAATAGCTGAGAAGGTTACTATAGTGTGAGAGACAGAAACTGTACGCTGATCCACTACTTTGAAAGGGAATAACTTGTATTGGGGAACAATGGAATTTACTTCTTCATTATATATTTGATCAGTTTGCATACGATAAGTAATAAGTGATCAGATGTTTGCTTTTGATCTTTATACTGAGTGGGTAGGTGTTTATAATACACTCAATGTCTGTTATTTGCATAAGGGTAAAGAAGAATATGAAAGTCAGATTCTCTCGATATATGAACTGAAGGTCAACTTGAAAAGTGATTAATGGAAGAATCATTGGGTTAGTAACATGGTGAGATTCCGAGGACGGAATCCTCTTAAGGGAGGGAGATTTGTAACATCCTCCTACTGGGCCTGGTAGTTTACGTGAGATGGTAAACTATTTGTTTATTAATTATATTTAATTGTTTGTGTAATTGATTATTTGTTTGTTATTTAATTGTTATTTTTTTATGATTATATGATGATGTTAATTGGACCGTAAGGTATGAGGTGAAAATATTAGTTTTAATATTTTTATATGTTAGTAGACCATATGATTCGATTTTACACGAGGGTCCCGAATAATACCTCGTTGCGTGTTTATTAATTGAATAGGACCGCTTTAATTAGGTTCCTGTATGTTAGATATCTGTATTTGATACTGTGTGTTATTTGATTAAATTCCCAGCCAACCCTAGACTTTATATTTGACTTTTAGAAGTCAATTACTCTTATTTACTTCAATGTGAAGTGTGTGTTGTGTGTGTATGTGTTTTTCTCATCAAAGAAGCTTGTTCCAGCCTTGATTATTGTGTTTGTTGCTGATTTGCTGCCTTATACAAGTAAGGTTATGTATATTTGAGTTGATTCTTGAAGCTTATGGGGGTGTTCTTGCAAAAACCCATTTATTACTTTTAGGGTTCAAGATTCATGTGGGTTTTGTTTAATCCGAATTGTGTTTTTATTATATCATGTTCTATTGAAGTATATACTGATTTCGAGTTACTTAGCATAATGAGTTCTGTGTTGTGTATGTCGAGTTTTGGTTAAGAAGTTCTTGAAAGTTGAGTTTTAGCCGTGCGAAGTGAAGTCCATTCCGTGTGTAGTGACTCCACTTCGTGCGAAGTGCATGATGAAGAAGATGAAGTCGTTGAGTTTTGGTCGCACGTAGTGTGGTCCACTTCGTGCGTACCAGTGTCCTTTGCGTGCGTAGTGTGTGAAACATGTTTAGTGTATTTGAGTTCTCTACGTGCGCAGTGAATCCAGATCGTGCGTAGTGCGTTCAGCACGTGCGCAGTGAATCCAGACCGTGCGTAGTGCGTTCAGCACGTGCGCAGTGAATCCAGACCGTGCGTAGTGCGTTCAGCACGTGCGCAGTGAATCCACCTCGTGCGTGGTGCCTCGGTAGTTAATTCAGTTTGTTGTTGCATGATGTTGAGATATTCATGCATGATTTAGGATATATATATATGAATGATTTAGATGATGAAACATGTTCTGTTAAGAATTGTATGTTGCTTATGATCTGTGTGATTAACTTAAATGAGTTAAGTTCTGATTATATGGTATATATGAGAGGGTTTACTAATGATGCTTCAAGATTGGATTCTATATGATAATTGCATGCTTAATTAGTGAAATGATGTTAGATAGTCTGAGTTTATGATCCGTTGATTTCTATATGTCTCATATGATTTATGAAGCACTCCTAAATGGTATTTGATATGTTTCAAGCTGGTTTGGTATTATGAAATCTAGCGGGTTGGGTTTTTTGACTGTTTACGGATTAATTGGAGTTAGATGAAGTTTATGAATGCCTTGTTGATTGCTACATGTTTAGTATCATATATAATGATATTTCAAATGGTTTAGAGTGTATTTCTTGTTGGTTATGCATGTTAGGTGAAACGGTTAAGCTTTGATCTGTTTGCGAATTGATTTGACTTTTGGAGTTAATTATGATTTGAGTTATTGACTTGTTTATATTGTTTTATCAGGGGACTCAAAGACTAAGTGATATAAGACAACTGAGTGTGGATTTTGGATTGGTCGAGGACGCAAGTGAGTGGACTTTAACTCACTGGTGGTATTAGTTATGATTATGAGGATTATCTGGATTCGTTTATTTAATCATGCGATAGATTGTTTAATCTGATATGATTGCTTGGAGATTGGTATGATGACTGTTATGGTTACTTGAATTTTATACGATTAATCATGCGATAGACTGTTTAGTCTGATATGATTGTTTGATTGGTATGATGATGGTACAGAGATTGAAACTGTGATTGTATGGAGATTGGCACTATGAGTGTGCGGTGATTGGAAATTGTGATTGTTTGAATTTATGTTAATTGATTGCAATCGAGTCCAAGATATGTGCGCAGTGAAGATTACTGTGTGCATGCTGTCTTTGAGGGAGGTTAGCCGGTTTGTGTGGGCTAGGCTCGTTTGCTTCTGGTTGTGCGGTTGTTCACCCCCTGTTATATTCGTTGCAGCAGAGGGGGTTTAACTGCGCCAGTTAGCAGGCAGTCATCGGTAAACCTATGCTTGGCCGGCATATGGGTTGCAGGCTCTGCAGAGCCGCCGTGCCTCTGATGATACGTGGTGCCCGCTCTTGAGTAGTCCTTGTGGGTTTTGTTTCTATGTTAATTGTTGTGATTATGCTATTGTTACCTGTGGTTTAAATTCCATTCACTTAGCTTTGTGCTAATTCCCCACCTTAACTCTCTGTTGCAGGTTTTGGTGAGCTTCGGTAGGTGGTTGTTTGTACAGGGGAAGTTTGACCGTCGCTCTGATATTATGTTTTAGATAAGATGAGCCATCTTTGTGAACTCTTTTGTAACACTAAACGATGTACTGTGTTGTTGAACAGTATTGGTTTTAAGTTTGTGAGTATTGTTATCTTTACTATTTTTAATTGCATTACTTCCGCTGTGATTTAAAAAAAAAATATGGCTTGTATTTTTGAGGTGTTACAGTCGAGCTGGTTAGTGTGTGGCTCACATTACACCATCACCGCCCTTGTACCCGCGGATCATAAAATTAACCAATAAACAAACAATAAACCCACATCTGAAGATGAACCAAAAAAACTCGGAACTGGAATCATAAAATCGTACCCATTGAAATTTGAAACACATCAAAACTAAAATTTGAAACGAAAATTGATCTAGGCATCGCACATTGATGGAATCAAAACCCCAAATATGGGAATTGCACTTTGATGGTGTATTTCATTCTGTTCGAATATGTAAAACCCCTAAATCTATATAAATGGTTCGAATCCTAAGCGTAGGTATCACACGTTGACGGAATCGAAACCCTAAATCAAAGAAGCATAAAACCCATTCAATTGGTGTTCTTGAATGAAATATGAAACGATGAAACGACTAAATCCAAATCTTGAATTGCCATACCCATCTGGTGGTGTCCCAACTCTTCATTTTATTTATTTATTTATTTATTAT
The DNA here is from genome assembly GCA_947179395.2 of Pulicaria dysenterica. Taxonomy (NCBI): domain Eukaryota; kingdom Viridiplantae; phylum Streptophyta; class Magnoliopsida; order Asterales; family Asteraceae; genus Pulicaria; species Pulicaria dysenterica. The sequence goes on along the minus strand of OX359294.1, from coordinate 49,082,693 downwards.
TATTATTATTATTATTATTATTATTATTATTATTATATTTGTTATATTTTCAATTATTTTTCGACAAAGAAGTTACATTGTCATCATCCAACTAAGTTGCCACATCAAACAGGTGCCACGTCAGCGAATGAACAGCCATATCATATTAGGCTGAGATGCATTTATTAGTAAATTAAGAAAGTTTGATACATTAAATGATAGTTTTTAAAGTTTGATATATACAATAACAAAAAGTGATAACTTCGATATAATTTCGAAAACTAAATCAAATTAAAACAAAGATTTGGAAAGAGAAAATAGCTAAACTATGTGTCAATATCAATGAATGAATCAGACAAAAGCTTTCAATTCGAGGTGAAGATACCCGTAAAGCTTTCACCGATCATCTCTATGCAACCATAAAGCGGACAGAAAATCACACTTTCAAGGATGATGATGAGATCGACCAAGGAAACTGTTCGAGCCCTAGCTGAAAAAAGCCATTTGCGCATCAACAATATCACTCGTTGTCTTCTCAAGAAACTATGCGTCTTCCAAATGATGTCTTGATGAGGTTTTGATGATTATCCAAGAACAAGAGACGCTTTCTTCTAAGCATGAAATCGTTCCAGTAGCTGTGTTCTACGGACGTCAAACCATCTGACATGGTGAGGAATATTAGGATTATATTGACTTTGTTGACTTGGTGACTAGTACGTTGTTAGTTGAATTAGTTAGCATCTTAGTATAAATAGATAATCATCTCCTCATTGTAGCTATATTTCTAAACACAACTACACATACCTAACTTTCTCTCCCTATTTTCTCTCTTTAGATCAGATTCCATAGTTTTTCACTCCTTAAGCTTATGTGTTCAACTAGTTTCGTTTGACCCAAAGGGATACCCATCGATTGAAGGAAATCAAGCCTGCCGTGTGATCAGGCCATGTACGTCTAGTTATTTTTGTAATATCATGAGTAAGCCTGACAAAACGGGTTGGACGTGTTTGACCCGTCAAAATGGGTTCGTAATAATGTGTGTTTCTTTGGTGGCATAGACTTGCATACAGTGACGTTCAAAAATGATGTATGACTCCGCTTTTAACAAATGATCCTAGGAGTAAGTATTAGGTGTGTCGTATGTCAACGCTTACCAAGGCGTGCATTTACTCTTTAAATGACGCGTTTTTTTAAGGCGTGGCATGTCGGAAATGATTTTTTTAAATTGAACTTTTTTTTTGTATCTAATTTGGGATCGTGTGTATTGAACATCTATAAATTTATATTTTGTATATGTTACTTTATCCTAATTTGTGCAACTATGTGTAATTTTTTATATAAACAATTATTAATTGCATATATCATTATATATATAATTGTACCCTTAAGTTATGCCTTAAAAAACGTCATGTTTTCGTCATGACTCCTATTAAGGCTTGACCTTGCTGTCACGTCACACCTTACTTTATTTAACACCAACGTTGCCTGTGCAGACTAAACCACTATACTTTGATATATTATTAGAGCATACACAACGTGCATAGCTAGCTCGTAATATAGCTCCAAAACAACCATCATGAACCATGGTCCTCGTTCTAGCCATTGTATGAAGTTCGTGCTGTGTTCGCTATTCAAGGGCTCCTGGTTGGGGTGACGAGGATAGAGCTTCATTATCCCTTTGTTTTCTTTTTTTTCACCTAATAGGATTTGAGATAAATATTTGTGTGTAGGTCCGGTGATGATAGTTATAACTATATGTCTGGTTTGTGATGCGTTAGTAATACTGACATGGAACACTTTGTGTTAAAGTAGTATCATATAGGGCTGACAAATCCTGACACGACACAAAACTCAAACTGGACTGAACATGATGTAGCTCGATACGAGCACGACATGAAACTAAATTGGGTCAGAAATTGGTTGACTTGAAAATGACACGAAAATGGTCGACACTGACACGAAAATGGTCGACTCGAACACGACACGGACACGATAACCCGTATGTGACCTGTTTAACCCAATTTTTTTTATAATATAATTAAAAAACAAAAAAGACATTTAACTTTAAACTATTAAAAATTGTAACTAATAAGTTTATAATTAACGGCTATGAATTACAATAATCATACATGTGAGCAGGATGTAATCAAGGACGTGTATCATCATTTCAAACAAAAACCTACTAAGGCCATGCGCATCCATCGCGCAGAGGGCCGTGTGAGAGTTGCTCACCACCGTGAAGACCATCGCCCCTATTCGTGAGAGAGAGAGGGGGGGGGGGAGGGGCTCACGCTCACGCTCGCGGCCATGGTCACACTCGTGAGTACCGTTTGTTTTTTTTTTTTTTGTTTTTTTTTGTGATGTGAAGCATGTGATGGATGCAGGGGTTTGTGTGACGGGATAGGAAAATGGTGAGGAAATGATATGGCGTTGATGTGGCAGACAAAAAGGTGTGTGAAGCATATGATGGATGCTGGTGGTATAATCTTGAGCCCATTTTGAGCACCTTATTACAAGACAATTAAACTTCATTACTCAATTATCATATATGTAGCAATTGAAAGCTCTAGAAAGCTAAAAAAGAACACAATTCTATAAGTAAAAATGGGAAGAACAACCGAAGAAGAAAGTTACCAAAATAAAAATAAAAATTAGAAGAAAAAGGTACATTTATTACTAGCAATGGTGGTTGTAGCCCATGGCAGCGGAGGTGATGTTCATGGAGAAGTAGCGCCAGGATGTGGTCAAATAGGAGTGACGGTGGTGACGATTCATTGTAGTGGCGGTGGTTGCAATTCATGACAGCAATGACAGTCTTGGTTGAAAAACATATGTAGTGATGTGGTCAATAAATAGGAGATTGTATAGAGAATTAGAGGGAGAAGATGTGGACTGTGAAAAACTTGATGACTTTAGAGGAAAGGTGAATATTTTGGGGTAAGGGTAGTCGGAAGACTTATCAAATGTATATTTTTTTAATATGACATATAACCATATATTTTTCTTCTATCTTAATTTTAATATACTATATTATAGTATGTATTTTATAATGCCATTGTTAGTTCATATTATTGGTTCACATTTATAAAATACATTTAAAATAACTTATAATTAACTGTTTAAACCACCTTATCAAATTGACTTAGTTGAACATACTGCAACAACTATTTTAACCTAACTATGCTTATGATTGACCTAATACCGTGATTCACATGTTTAAGCCAAGTATGACCTTAAGTGATAATGTTGATAATCATTCACTTATTTGAACAAAGTATGATATATTAGACCTAAGTAGAATCAATGATATCTAGAATTCATTTATTTGAATCGTGTGTGACTTTGATTGATCAAAATTATGAACACATTTGGTTTCATGTGCTAGTGATTCTAGTATACCAATATTGATCCTAATTCTCCTATTTGATAACCATCATTTAAACATTTGAACAAAGTATGATCTTGATCTTAATTGACTAATGTTGACCATAACCGAGTAATTTGAACAACTTAGAGCCTATTTAAATCAAGTGTGACTTTGAATGACACATTTGAACCATGTTTGACCAAATGTTGATTATGGTTAACCTATCTAAAGAATGCATTTATGACATGGATTGTCCATTGTTGACCATGAATGTTTTATATAAATAAAGGGTTAGGATCATCTCATGTTGAGTCAAACATGACTGGTTATATCTCTCATAAGCATGAGGGACCAATTCTTGACTAAAATGAGGGACCCACTCTCATTTTTATGAAGGAACATGACTAGTCATGTTTGACCCTAACATGAGAGGATGTTGACCCTTGAATAAAATATGACCTTAGTTGATCAATAGCTCTTCTAATATTATTATTTATATTATTGTTATTACACATCACACAACTCTTTCTAATAAATCGTTATATGTTTCCATTTCCAAGCTTATGTTGTTAATTGTATTTGTATTTTTGTTTTATAATTTTTATTTTGATGACCGCTAACTGATTAATAAGAAAAATAAATTAAAATATGTAATAAAATTAATACAAGAAAGTTATACCAATAAACTTTTTTCCGGAAAATAAGTTGATGTGAAACCTACTTGAAAATCGAGATTTCTTAACTCAAAACACAACTCGAATTTTGTGACCGAAAAAATAGGTTAACACGAAAACACGACACGAACCGAACACGAATTAAGTGACACGAACCACACCTTACACGAAATTAAATTGTGTCAGAAATAGATCGACACGAAAATATTCGACAAAAGCATGACACAAACCATTTAACACAACCAAATTACCACATGATACTGTCATAGCAAGGTCAGCGGTGAAGAAAGCTGCGCGCAAATCAATAAACAATAGTAAAGAAAAATGAGTGGTCTTCATTACTACTTTCAAAAAAAATATCTTCTCCAACAATTATCCTCAACATTCGGTCGATCGATTCAATTCCCCTGCATCCAATAATATATTGTTTGCTTAATGGCTATGGTTTTGGGTTCCCAAGAGGCAGCAGCTTCTCATCAATCCATGATCACTACTAGTAGCAATCATCATCCTGCTGGTTTCAGTTATGATGTTTTTTTAAGTTTTCGAGGTGAAGACACTCGTAAAACCTTCACTGATCACCTCTATGCAGCCTTAAAGCAGGCAGGAATTCGCACTTTCAGGGATGATGATGAGATGGACCGCGGAAAACTGCTTGAGCCAGAGCTGAAAAAAGCGATCTGCGAGTCAGCAATATCACTCATCGTCTTCTCAAGAAACTACGCGTCTTCGACTTGGTGTCTTGATGAGGTTCTGACGATTATTCAAGAACAAGAGAATCTTTCTTCTAATCATGAAGTTGTTCCTGTGTTCTACGACGTGGAACCATCTGATGTCCGGAATCAAACTGGAAGCTTTGAAGAAGCTTTTCGTCGATATGATGATATAATTGAAGCAGAAACAGATCATCAGAAGAAGATTCAGTGGTTGGAGAAGGTGAAGGCATGGAAGGTTTCTCTTAGAAAAGCAGGAAGCTTGACAGGAATGGTATTAGCTAATGGATAATATTTTATGCTGCTTACTAGCTTCCTATTTATAATCTAATACAAAAATAGCTAGGTCCCAATTTGGATTAAGTGCTCAATTAATTAATATATTTAAACTCCACATATAGTAACCTTAATCAGTCATTTAATTTCCCATATTATATTTAATACACAATTGTACTGACTGTTACAACTTGATCTTTCCAGACACGAGGCTAAATTCATAAGAAAGATTGTTCATGTTATAAGGAACAAACTTAACAAGAAGCTCTTGTACATTGAGGAAAAACTAGTGGGAATAAAGAACAGTGTTGCTGAGATTGAATCATGGTTACAAGATCCATCAGCTGATGCAGTCTTTCTTGTGATTCATGGGATGGGAGGCATAGGGAAAACAACCATATCCAAATTCATTTATAACTCAAATTACCATGAATATGATAGCAGTTGCTTTCTTGCAGCTATTAGTGAGAAATCGAACCAATACAATGGAATGTTGCATTTGCAAAGTCAGCTTCTCTCCACAATTTCAAGGAGTAAAAAGGAACAAGTTATATGGAATCTTGATGAGGGAACCATTAAGATTACAAATGCCTTATGCAACAAAAAGGTACTTCTCATCCTAGATGATGTTACAACAAGACAACAATTAATATCCCTACTAGGGCCACAACAGTTTTATCCTGGAAGTAAAGTGATCATAACAACAAGGCACAAGTGGTTGTTAACTATTTTTAAAGTACATCCAAAGGTCCAAACTATTGAAGAATTAGGTCCTAACGACTCTAATAAGCTCTTTAGTTTGTATGCCTTTGGTAGTGATCACCCTATTGAGCCCTACAAAGTCCAATCAAACTTTGTAGTTCATCACTGTGGAGGTCTTCCTTTGGCTCTCAAAGTATTGGGTTCATTTCTAAATGGAAAGACCATGGATGTGTGGGAAGATACAATGCGCAAGCTACAAGCAATTCCTAATCCCGAGATTCAAAAACTTCTGAAATTGAGCTATGACAATCTAGAAGACACCAACGATAAAGAATTATTCCTACATATTGCTTGTTTTTTTGTGGGTGAGAATAAAGACTTCATTATGAAGTTATTAGCCGAATGTGATATGTACCCTATAGTTGGGATCCAAAACCTAATGGATAGATGTCTACTCTACATTGAAAATGGGAGAGTTATGATGCATCAATTAATCAAGGAGATGGGTCAAGAAGTTGTTCGCCAAGAATCACCAAAGGAGCCTGGGAAACGAAGTAGACTGTGGCACCTAGATTCATTTAATGTATTGAAAGAAAATGAAGTAAGTATAATATCGCTAATTAATTCATATATTGTGCATGTTAATCCTTACCTTACATTTAAAAATTTTTGAATTAGGGAACAAGGAAAGTCGAGGGACTTATTCTTGATATGAAGAGGATCAATGGAACTACTTTACACTCTAGAGTCAAGATGGACACCTCAAGGAAACGTAATTATGAAGTTTTTCTTGATCGTACCAATGAAAATAAAGAAAACTTCAAAGTTAAAACTATAGAAAAGATGAAGAATCTAATGCTACTTCAACTTGACTATGCAACTTTTTCTGGGAGCTACAAGAAGTTGCCCAAAAAATTACGTTTGCTCCGTTGGCATGGATTTTCTTTAAAATCCATACCAATTGATGTGCCTTTGGAGAAGTTGGTAGTACTTGACTTGCGTCATAGCAAATTAAAAGAAGTTTGGGATGGGTTCAAGGTATGTAATTTTTTGTCATCTTTTAGACTCCTAATTACTTGTTATGATGATGTTATTTTAATGACATGGATCTGTAAAATACATTTACTTCCATTTTTCATGTCACAGGTGGTTGGATCCCTGAAAATCCTCAATCTTAGTTATTCTTTGGAGCTAATTAAAACCCCTGATTTCAGTGGTCTCCCTAGTTTGGAGAGTTTGATCCTTGAAGGATGCTTAAGTTTGACTCAAGTTTGTGAATCCATAGGGTACCTTGAAAGACTGGTCTTGTTAGATGTAAGTGATTGCAGAAGCTTGAAAGATATTTCATGCTTACCAAGATCTCTTGTATCACTTAGAATGTCTAATTGCCCAAATGTTGGAGGTCTTGGACGAGTTCAATGCTTGGATTCATGTTCATTACCTTCTCTATTGGTAAATGTTGACATCTCAGGATGCAATCTTTTTGATAATTCTTTCCCAGAGGATTGGAGTAACTTTTTGTCGTTGAAGTCCTTAGATATAAGCAGTAATTATATAAGTTCGTTACCAAATTGTGTGAAAAGTTTACCCAGTCTTGAAGTGCTCAATGCTAGCAAGTGTTCAAACCTCCAATCAGTGGAAGATGTCCCAAAATCCGTAACTGATCTAAATACTTCTGAGAATTTAAACTTGGAGAAAGTGCGACCATCACTGAATCCCTTATCCTTCTTGTACCTTCATGGATGTGAAAATCTGTGTGCAATTGAAGGATGTTTTAGGCTCGAATCACTTAAAAAAGTTGACAGAAAAATTTTACGATATCTTGGCTTAGAATCAATATCGGAAGATGTCTTCAAGGTTCTCTCTCTCTCTCTCTCTCTCTCTCTCTATCTGTGTTTGTATGTGTCGACAGTGCTTTTCGCCTATATATGGGTGAATCTTAAGAATGAAACCAAACTAAAAAATGATTTTTGCTTACAGGTATTATACGAGTTTGGTATATTCAGCACCCTTGTTTTAGGAAAAACACTTCCATCTTCCAGGTACAAAGAAATTGGCTCAACAATATCATTTAGAGTTCCTTCACATCCAACTGGCTCAAGAATAAGTGGTCTGAAAATCTGTTTCACGTCTATTGCAAAAGTTGATACTTTGGTGGACGTGGAAGTCAATAATAAAACCAAGGTTGTGGAATGGAAATACACCCCTTCAACACATGTAAGAATTAAGAAAATGAGGAAGTTTGATTATGTATGGTCAAGCCTTTGGAGGACTGGAAATCTACTGGATGATGGGGACGAAATTGTAGTATGTATCAAATGTATTAATACAGTAGAGTGTGGTGTAGACTTCGTATACGAAGATGATGAAGTTTTGGAGGATGACAAAGAAGAATTTAATGACAAAAAAAGGAATCCCAATTGCATGTTTACTCAACTTTCATGGACGGACAGACTGCTAGTAGAGATACCAGATTATGTTCATAATGGAAAAACATATTGCTTCAAGATTGGTGGTGCTATGGATGTTCCTAATATCGAGGGTATTTCTGGTACGATCCTATTGAAGAAGAAACAAAAGATAAAAAAAATACTTGAAAAACACATATTTCAAGCATATTTCTTAAAAAGTAACATGCTTGCCAATATATAACATACTTATTCTATATAAAAATGTTTGTTGGTATAATTAGATTTAATTGTGGACTGGTGGGGGCTAAGGAAGAATTGGAGGTGCAGACGCCTTGAAGCATGGTATGTTATTTGTTAAAATTACTCACAAAAGCGCGGGTATATATATATATATATATATATATATATATATATATATATATATATATATATATATATATATATATAGATCGTGGATCAATGAAGAAGTTTTTTGGGGGAGAAGTCTAGGAAGCAAGGAGGAGATGACACATGTCCCCCATCTTGTGTCTTTCCCCCTAAAACTTTAACATACCATAACTTTTATATACTAAAGTTTTTTTTTAAAAAAATTGCACCACTTTAAAGATAAAATTATGCTCTTTCATTTGATACCAGTATTGCATATTTTAATTTTTTTGAACTATGTTGCACAATATTAAACTGTGTTGCACCAATTTCGCACTGTAAGTCATATCACTATGTTGCACATATTTTGCGCTCTATTACACAACTTTACACTATTTTACACAACATTAAAATGTTGCACAACATTCGCACTGTGTTGCACATCAAATACACAGTTTTTCTATTTTTTTTTCACTATTTTGACCCTAGTTTTGAACAAGATCGAGTTTGATTCGTCAAAAACTTAAAACATAAAAGTTGTAGAGCTTAATGCACACTTTCTACAGTTTTTCGAATCATTTAAAACGGATGTAGTATGAGCAAGATACGAATTTTTTGGTTTTTTTTCTATTTTTTCAACAATTTGACCGTAATTTTGACTAAGATCGAGTTTGATTCGTCAAAAACTTAAAAAATAAAAGTTATAGATCTTGATGTATACTTTCTACAGTTTTTTGAATCACCAAAAAAAAAACATGCAACACAGTTTAAAAAACGTGCAACACAGTTTAAAAAACGTGCAACACAGTAAAAAGACGTGCAACACAGTTCCGAAGCTGTGCAACAAATTAACGTTGTGTATATAGTGTAAAAGTTGTGTAACACAGCACCAAATGCGTGCACCAAAGTAATATGCCTTATAGTACGAAATTGGTGCAACACAGTGTAAATTTTGTGCAACATAGTTCAAAAAAAATAAAAAATAAAAAAATATATGCAAGACTGGTATCAAATGAAAGAGCATAATTTTATCTTTTTAATGGTGCAATTTTTTTTTAAAAAAAGTTTACTATATAAAAGTTATGATTGGTTAAAGTTTGAAGGGGTATTGGGTTTTTTTACTCAGCCCACTCTCCTTTCAGGAGAGTGGCTGCCACTCACGCGCGTAATGACTTAAATACCCCTCCAGCCACTTTTTTTAGTGCCCCTCCCACTTAAAGTTCATTTTATTTACTAAAATGCCACTAATCATCCTAACCTTAGATTAAATTTGATCAAAGGCCTAGATTGCTTCCTAGGCTTCTCATTTTTAATTCATTCTTCCTATATCCCTACCCTATATATATATATATATATATATATGCAAGAGTTCAAACGAGAATTATTTTAGAACTGCGAGAACTAATCTATGCCGTCTAATTCCCCTTCATTTAATGTTATCACCTACCCATGAATGCATCACATGCACCTTGCCACACTTGATCACCCAACGCTCTACATCCATGAATTCCACTTATCAAATCAACGGCTAAGATTGGTTTTCGCAGTCTCGTACAAAAAACAGTTCTCGTTTGAACCCTTCCCTATATATATATATATATATATATATAGAGAGAGAGAGAGAGAGAGAGAGAGAGAGTGAAATCAAATGTGAATGAGAACTCAATCTCAGCCGTTCATTTTGTAAGTGGAATTCATGGATGGAGAGCGTGGGGATAGAGTGTGACAAGTTGCATGTGATGAATTAATGGGTGGGCAATGGAAATAGACGAGGAGGAATTGGACGGCTGAGATTGAGTCTCTCATTCTCATATAATTTCTAATTCTTATTTGAACCTCCCTCTTCCCCTCCCCCTCTCTCTCTCTCTCTATATATATATATATATAGATATATAGATAGAGATAGAGATATAGATTGATATGCTGTTGCTTATGTTCCGTTTGTGCAAATGCAGCGGTCCAATTAAAATTTGAAGTGAGGGTGTGACTAAAAATTATCATCCTCAATTACCATCTCCGCCTTTATTCCAAATGGATCAAGGGACACCAGACACCATGACTTTCCCTTAAAACTTAATTAATTGTGCAAGTTTGTTCTGTATTCCTACTCCATATATCAGGTGCTATTTAGGTGTTTTTTTACAGCTTGTGTTATCAATGGTGTCATGTTATGCATGTCTATTTATAGCATTCATATAAGTAGGGAGGGTTCTTTTTCTTTTTTTACTAAAAGCTTAATCATTGGTGGTAATTTCAAATCATTTATATGTCAATGCTTCAATATAATGATTAAAGGAGTGAGATAAATAAATAAAATAAAAAGATTACCTAGAAACAATCGAGAAAAACGGGTTCAACATGTCAAAATTTTCGTATAATTTTTTAACAAATACTTCCTAAATCATTTTATTCAGAAATAGGATAATAAAACTGTTGAAATCATATATGATGCACATAAACCAAAATAAGAGCTTGGAAGAAAAAGAATGTCTTGGGTCAATCGATCTGACCCGACCCATTTGACCCGCATCGATATTTACTCATTTTGATCTATTTTGCCACTTTAAATTAGTTGATGAACTCCTTGAATAATTAATTCTTGCTTTTTACTTAGTTGCTTGCTTTGCGAATTTCTCTTGTTTAAAACAGGACTCTATTTAAAGGGAAATATACACTTTGACTTATTAAGTCAAACAAATTACATTTCATTTCAAAGTTAAGATAGATCTTATAATAGCATTGGTTTTTCTTTGTTGTATTAATTTGTTTGTAAATTAATCGAACTCTTCTTAATTAATAATGTCATGAATGAATCTACACCAATTTTGAAGTTCAAACTGTTGTATTTAATTTTGACATCAAAAGTCAAGGTTACATTTGCTCACAATATATCCATTCCTCTTTCCAACTCTAGAGGACTGTCATAAAGGAATGATGGAACAAGCAACACAGTAGTGTGGGTTCAGTAAAATATAACAGCCACCTTCCAAGGTTGCATCTAGTATAGAGAAAAGGTTGTGAATCTGGTCCTATCTCTTGTAGCATTACCTTGACCTTTTTATTTATTTGAGTTTAGTGCATGGCTTGCGTTAGTTGCTGATTCTGTACGTTGCCTGGGTTTACTTGTTTAAAGTTTTAAGCTAGATTCTGATTTATTTGAGTTTATTTTGGCTTCTTGTGGTAATATCTAGACTTCTTTATTTGTTGGATATAAACCTAAGTTCTCTTGTACGAGATTCGGGTTTTGATTAGGCCTGGCAATTCGGGTCGTGTTCGTGCTAAATGGTTCCTTTCGTGTTAGTATCAACCATTCTCGTGTCATTTTCGTGTCGACCCATTTTCAAACGAGTTTGATTTCGTGCCCGGTTTAGTTCGTGTCACTTAATTCATGTTCGGTTTGTGTCGTGTACTCATCTCGACCCATTTTCCGGGAATAATCGAGTTATGTTTTCGGTATAACAAACTTGATTTTCAGGTCGGGTTTTTTCAACTTATTTTTCATGAAAATTTGCCATGTAGAGCTTTCTTGTATTAATTTTATTTAGGTTTAATTATTCGAGTTAGCAAGCATCAAAATCAAACTTATAAAACTAATAAAATAGTTCTAAAACAAAAATACAAATACAATCTAAGGTATAAGTTTGGAAATTCTATTATCACAAGTAATTATGATATTTACCCACACATAAATAGTAAATACCAATACATATTTTATGCATATGTGCGTAATGGTTTAGAGACGGACTCGATTTGTTGCTAATTTGCTACGAATTAGCAACGAAAATGACACATAATCTCAATCTGTAGCTAATTAGCTAATTTTAGAGACGGAATATTTTTGTCTCTAGTTTCCCACGGATTTGAAACGAAAGTAATATTTTTTTTTAATTAATTTTTTAATCAAATTTGTCGCTGAATTGTTGCTAATCCGTAACTAAATAGTGACGGATTTAGGGCGTCTCTGTGGGTAATAAGCAATTTTCTTGACCGACATTATATATGCTTACACATAAATAAAAATGTAGTATTTATTTAGGCAAATCTTAAAATATGTAAATTAGTTAAGTTAATTTTTAAATAAAAATGAGATAGAAATTAGAAATAGAATAAAAATCCACTTAAATAGGAAGTAAAAACTAGTAGTGAATTTTCAAAATAAAAAAGTCAGATGAAATGAAATCCACATACATATACATTTGTATTTTTTTTGTGAATTCAGTTCCCCCCATTCCTATATCTTTTCCCTCAATTATCACATATAGTTAAAATTTCATTTTTTCCGTCTTTTCAAATATGATTTACCTATCTTATACTCTATTTCTTTTGTCTAAACTCTCTTTAGTTTCTTATTTACTTCTTGTGTTCTTGCTTATAAACCTTTTTTCATTTTTATTTTGTTTTGTAATTATCATTTAATCATTTGTATTATCAAAATGAATAATTAAAGTGTTGTTAACTTTGTTTCACAAACTTATTAGTTATTACTTATATTTGTCAATAGTTATAAGTTAAATATATTTTATTATAATGAAAGGTTGTGTTAAATAGGTTACCGGTTATCGCGTTCGTGTCAACCAGTTTCGTGTCATGTTCGGATCGACCAATTTCTAACCCAATTCAGTTTCGGGTGGTGTTCGTGTCAGCCTAGATCGTGTTCGGTTCGGGTTGAGTTTCGTGTCGTGTTAGGATTTGTCATACCTAGTTTTGATAATCAATTGGGCATTCTGATTTAATGAGGTAGTTCATGTTTTGGGTTTGTGGGAATATCCAGAGAGATTTCGGTTTTGTAAGATTGTTATTGCTATTCTCAAATTTAATGTTGATGATATTAGTTGAATTTTGTATTTACGCCGGCCTGACTTATATACAGGGCTTAACGTTTCGTTATGGCTAACTTGAAATCATCTCGATCAATTTCCACATTTATTGAGGGGTGTAACCCTACTATTTATCGTCATATGCTTACGAATGGGTAATTGATTCGGGTGCTTCAATAATATGACATGTCAATTTTCTCTTTGACTTTAGTAAACATTGATCTTTTGATAAGGTCATATATCATGGTTCTATCTCTCGAATAATTTGATCTATAACAGTTAAACTCTCTCAATCTATGTCGTTATCCTTTGTATTAAGCCTACCTAAGTTTATATGTCATTTGATATCAGTCAATAGAATTACTCTTGGATTGAAATGCGGTGTTTCCTTTTATCCGGATATTGTATCTTTCGAGATCTTTAAACAAAGCAAATCATTAGTAGAGGATGAGAATTAGGCGTATTTTATGTGCTTGAACAATGTTTAGCATCATTATCTCCTCTTGGATTACATTGTTGCTTAGGGGATCCATCCGTTCAAAGTTTAAAGAAATTACATCCTCCACTCTCACATTTGTCATCCCTAAATTTGTGACTCATGCCAATTTGCTAAGAACCATTGTGTTCATCTAAGTCTGAGAGTTAATAAACAAGTCGCATTTCTATATTAGTTTATTCACCCAGATGTATGGGTCCTCATCCTATCACTCCCAAAAGTACGTTCAAATATTTTGTGGAGGATTTCGTGTGGATTACTTGGCTATACTTGATGAAGAATCGATATGAAGTATTCACTCTTTTTTGTTCTTTTGTTGTTGAAATTAAAATGCAATTTGACGTCTCTGTGAAAACTTTGCATAGTGATAATGCAAAGGAATATATCTCACTAAAGTGGTTTGTAATTTCACTCGAGAAAAGATAGAAGATGGAACAATGAGAATTGAGGACAAGAGTTCACTTGCGGATGGATTCACCAAACCCTTGACGAGGAATAGAATTTACCACATTTGTAACAAGCTATGCATGATCGATATATACGATCCAGCTTAAGGGGGAGTGTGAGTGTAATATTTTGTAGTTATTATTTTTTATGTGGGGCTGGTAGTATCAAAATCTTTCCATTACAATGCTATTGAATGCTCAAATTTAGAAGTTTCATTGTTATTTCAGTAATTTTTTATATTCATTTTTCCAAATTCATCGAATTCCTCCGAAATTCTTGGATCATATGAGTCTTGATCTATATATTGTGAAGAGGTCGAAGTTGAAGATACAAATAGTTCTCTTAACTCGCTAAACTGTCTTTCATGGATGTTAAGATTAATGGAATACATATGTGTTTTAGATAAAATTTGAGTTTACTTATTTCTTTAGGATCTTACAAAATTTGTTTGTTATATTTGTATATACTCCTCACACGTTCAAAGTTTGATCTAATTAGTATTGTAGGTACCAAGTAATCAAGTATCAAGTATCTATATGGAAGCAATCTCATAATGAAATATCTTGGTTGTATGTATGCGTATGAATCATCAGAGGAATACTAAAAACTCAGTTGAAGAAATATGACTGCTCCCTGAATTAGGTCAGGGATATTAGATATATATACTATTGGGTATTTACACAACATACCCCTACACTATAACTTATGTCATATCTAATAACAAACTTATCTAAAATGTATTAAACACAATTCTAGGATCTAACATTCTCCCCATTTATGTTCAATTTACAATTAAGCATAATAACCAAAAAAAAATCTATTTAAGCATCAAACAATCTCCATGTTTAGAATATGCAAAGATGCTTTTTCTTTCTGCATTTAGCAACACTAGAAGATTTCTCTTTGAAGTTTTTAGTCTTTAAGAGATTTTGAAGACGGATCAAATTTCATTCAAGATATTTTAAAAGGACACTGTTTCAAAATACATTATATTCTGATGATCGAATTGCACCATATGTATGGAAGAAATCTCACAATAATATTAGTCCTGGATGTATGTATGCATATGAAGATCACAGAGAGCCAAGAACTCAGGCTTAGAAAATTACTACTCCTTTTGATTTAGGGTAGATTACATATTATATATATACCCTTAGGTATTTACACAAAATACCCTTACACTATGACTAATGTCATATGTAATAACAAACTTAAATGTATTAAACACAATTCTAGGATCTAACAAGTATATTATCTTTTGACATAAGTAAGAGAGACTATTATATATATAAAGGGAAACAAGTTTTATCCCATAACAAGTTAAAATTTTGAAAAGAATATAAGAAATATGATAAAAACTAATGCACCTGCATAAAAAATTACCAAATCAATTACCAACTTCACTATATATCAAAGTGTTTCTTAGTATCACATAACATTATAGAATTAATCTTTCTGTGTATCTTTATGATTCACTTCCTTTTTATCTATTAGAAAAAAATAAATAAAAGAGAAACCAAAGACAATCACCACTCATGTAAAATTTTAAAAAATCCACTTCCTTATGCCTCTATCCGTGTGTACCTAAGAATATACATATTCAATACACGTTCTTTGGTGGTGAAATTTTTAAAGGACTTGACGAGACAAATGGCACAAAATTTTTCCTCAATATAAACTTCATCCACCGTATAATAAAAAATTACTTCCCAGATCTTTATTTACTATTAGTCCTTAAGAGTGGTGCGAGTCGTTACCTCCTATCACACCGTCCACACCCTGATGTCAACTTTTTTATTACCACTCAACCCACCACTTAACTTAGTAGTGGTCACGTTCACTACACCAAATTGTTGGACCCGCATATACCCCACTAAATAATTAAAGATTAAAAAAAAGAAAAAGGTACGAAGAGACATAGAGACACATTAATACAAAACGGAAAAAAAAGGAAGAGAGAGATAGAGAGAGACATAGATAACACCGTTAAAAAAGAAAAAGTAAGACACAGAGACAGAGACAGATACACAAGCCATGGGCCCCATCTTCTTCACCGCACCTTCTTCCCCCTTATGTGGTATTCACCCCAAACTCCACCACCACTTAGCCATGGAGTAACACCCCTTCTCACCACTCAAGTGGTAATACCACAACTCCTTTAAGCCCTCCGACTCCTACCACTCTAACCCCAAACTCCACCACCACTACCGGCAGTAGTAGGTTTCGTGCATGCGGAGTTGCTTGAGTAGTCATATTATTGTAAAAATATTGTGGATAAGTTTTATTATTTTCTTCCATAAAGTGAATGAATCAATAAAATAAAGGGTCGACAATGGATTAATGGTTAACCAACAAAGTTTTGGTTTTTTGTTTAACCATCAAAGTTTTTTAAACGGTTTTACCATAAAAATGTGCATATGATTTAATTCTTAAAGTTGCACCTTATTTTTGGTTTAAATCTTCAAGTTTTTCTAATGATTTAACCCCTAAAATTTTTGTTAAAAAAATGGTTTAACCCTCTTGTTAAGTTTTTAATAAAACTAACATGCATAATCAAGTACGTGTGATAAAATAAAAAAATCATACAAAACTTAAGGGATTAATTAGTTTTCTAACAAAACTTCGAGGTTTTAACCATTTGGATAAAATTGTATGCTTTAAATCATAACAAATTCAAAACTTTATGGTAAAATCATTTAGAAAAAACTTAATGGTTAAACCGAAACTCAATGAAAATTTTGATGATTAAACCATTATTGACCCTAAAATAAAATCTAGAAAAAGATGACCGAAGGTGTCGAGCTGGTTAGTGTGTGGCTCACGTTACACCATCACCGCCCTCATACCAGCGAAATTTAAGTGGTTCTTCCTCCAGCCGAATATTTCCTTATGTTAAAATATTACAGTTTATGGCGACCTTCACGGGCCCTTACGGGTCGTGAAGAGGTCGTAAAGTGAAACCCTATACTAGCCTTCACAAGCCCGATAAGGAGTCGTGGAGGCACGACCTTCACGAGGGATTCACGGCCCGTGAACACAGAAGCCAAAGACACATTGTAGTTTTATTGGACCTTTTATTTGGTCCAATGTTTGGGTGGCATCATGGCCCACACTGGTGACACTTAAAGTTCAAGAATGTCTATATAAGGTATTCCATTCTTTCTTGTACTACCTTTTTTACTATCTTGTACAAAGAATACACACATTGTGAGCACACTTGAACCAAGAGTTAAGTTGAGTGTTCCATAGGCTAAGGTAGAAGGTATTTGCCATTCCTTAAAGCTTGGTTTTAGTAAAGGGAAATCAAGTCTAGGCCAGAGCAAGGCGGAGTCTCGATAACTTGGGGTGCACGGCGTATATAGGATCTCGGTTTTGGGTTCTCGTTTTCATCCTCCACCTAATCACTCCGTGTTGAGACATCAAGGGTACAGGACTCATGTTTCTCCTCTTTAACCTTTTATTTTTGTTTTTATATTAGCTTGTAGTAAGATCCATTGCTCTTGGTGTCACATGCATGTTAATATCTTTCCCGAAAACATGGTTTTGTACCTTTTTGCTTCTGTTGCTTTAGGGTTCTTGAAATGCATGATACTCCTTCATATTTTAACGGAAAAAACTTTCGAAGCAACAAGACAGGCCAAATAATCTCGAAGTGGATAGATATGAAGAGACATGTGATGAGGTTTAAAGGGATCTGTAATAATATAAAGTGCCAATAGCATTCAGGTTAGAGTGAATCAAATTATTTAGAGGGAGCACACTCACATTATCGGGCAGAAAGTAAAGACGCGAGTTTTAACAACGAGGCGGCTTGGAGAGTTGTAAAAGACCATTCAAAATGGAAAATTATACCTTCTATGGATGACAACCCGAGGGCCCCAAAACGGAGCAAGACTACCACATATTCAAACACAAACAGGATGTCTTCCAACACAGGTCGGTTCAACATGAATGATGGTGAAGAAGAAGGGAATGAGGTTGATGTACAAGAGCTTCCACGTCCATTGGTAAGAGCAAAGATATACATGCGGCATCAACATCCACGGGGCCAACAAATAAGGATGATTTGATGAAGGAGCTTAAGAGATTATTCGATATGTTTAGCATGCAAAACGAAAAAGCGCTAAACAAGGAATAAGAAAGCTTGAAAATAGAGAGAGAAAAGCTTGAAATTTTGAAAAAAATTGAGGAACAGAAGGAGTCGAAGCATATGCAAAAAGATCTTGACTTTTACATCTCCTCACACAAGCATGCTGAATGCGGTTTTAATTTATGAAATATAATATTTTTTATTTTATCTTATATTAAATTCTAAATTATTTATAAAAATTACACTATTTAAATTAAATATTTGTAATATAAAATAAAATATATGAAATATGAGATGATGTGGGGGTTAGAGTGATAGAGTGGGATATAAGGAGATTGAAGAGAAACATTATGTGGCGTTGATTTGACAATGAAAAGAAGTGAAATTGACGCATATGGTCTTAGCTTTAAAACTGTGTGATAGTCCTTAGGCCTGTCAAACACTTCAAAGTCACTTATTTTAATGCTTCTCACAATGTGCAAATCTCATTTAGAAATTTCTAAGTAACGACGCATTGAAAGTGTTACATGCCATATTAGCATTATGGGTTTTAGGATCAAACTTTTTACATCAATTTCTAATTTTTAGATTTTGCTTTAAGATTGACATTTAACGCCTATGATATAAGTTAGTATATAAAGTGACTGTACGTATCTGTTAATAGCCGATTACAACAAGATATCATACAATTGAACCAGGATGTCCCAAGTCTTTTTTTAATACTATGTTTGTGGTTTTTCTTCTAGAATCAAATTTTCATTTTAAGCCTCTCATATACATGATGATATCATACAAAATCGTGTCTTGGAATCTTTATACAGACGTATCTTGCATGCACATAAGAGGAAAAATGCTTTAGAGTTATTGTTGTCATGCCACTCTTACTAGGATTCCAGGTATATCATGTCCATTAGTCCTTTACATGATTTCCTAGAGATAACAATTTTGACATTTCTATTTTTATCAATAGACTGGCCAACTTGGATTATGTTTTAATTGGATCAAGCAGGTTAAGGTAAAAGATTTAACTAAAAAGAAAATGCGTCAAACAAATTAAAAAAAAATCACCTATAGTTATTAAACCTCCCAATTCAATTTATTAACAAAAAGACTTAGAATACTGCTACTGTTGCTGCTACTGCTACTGCTACTACTACTACTGTTGCTGCTGCTGCTACTCCTGCTACTCCTCCTCCTACTACTACTCCTACTACTACTACTACTGCTGCTGCTACTACTACTGCTACTACTACTGTTACTACTACTACTACTACTATTATTATTAATATATGATATTATTAATATCATCATCATCATCATCATCATCATCATTATCATTATCATCATCATTTTATAAGACTATGTTTGTGTAATCATATTTAGCACATGATCTCATGGAGGTAACAATTTTTTTTTTTTTTTTTTTGCTATTTCTCAAAGGTCTATAAGGTGTTCATTCATAAACATACAGTGAACCAGTGTTTTTTCTTACTTTAATCTAAAAGGTTTTTATTTTATTAGAATGTTAATTATTAATTTTTTTATAAATGCAATAAATGTTTTAATTTTATCTCATTATTAGAATTTTCTATGAATTCTTTAACTTACTAGTTCTTTTATTATTCGCCCTTGCTCACTAATGAATACAACCCAAAATTCACTTATTTTTTATAGTTTCTATTGTGTTTACTAGTGAACTAAACCAACAATATCAAATATGGTTACACGGTGTGCTCATTAATGAATATGCAAGTTTGTTTTGATTGGTGTTCAAAGAACATAAAAAGCTTCCAAAACCCAAAATAAACATCTTGTTCAATTATGAACATATACGTGTGTTTTTAGATATTTTGATTATTTATACTATCTTTATTGTTTACGGTGTGTTCACCGGTAAACGACACATAAAAAACCCCAAATATAAAACCAATTCACTAGTGAGCATCGTTAGTACAACACAAACACGTTCCAAACAATAATAAAACAACTTATAATATTTTCATGTCTTCTTAACTTGTTTACTATTAAATAATATAATAAAACTTTAAAATTCACCTATCCAAGACACAGTATAATCTAAAAATATAATTTATAGCAGTTGAAATAATAATTTGTATAAATTAAAAAAAATCTACAAAAATGGAGAGAGAAACTTGGACATACGACAATCGATTTAGGTGTAGCTCCTGAGAACCTTGAATCACTTACACATGGAAAAATTCCATCAATGGAGAAATTAAAACAAGTACCAGGTTTTCTTGTTTCGTTTCCATTACAGTTCATGTGCCAAGAAGACTTAAGACCAATGTTTAGTGAAACCGAGTTCTATACATCTTAGCAGGTTTTCTATTAGATCGCCGTACCATTCGAATAGGGAGAAATGTACATGAATTATAGAATATTTAGAAAGTCACAGTCACTTTAATTTATATGTTTTAGTTTTATATGTTTTTGTTTTGTTTTTCATGTAAATTTTTTGGAGGGAAAAGGGTGGTTGGCCTACATTTTGATTTGGGGTAGAAAGAAATGCTAGTTGTAATAATAACAGTTTGCTTAGGTGTATTATTGATTGACACAACTTGAGAATAAACAGATTCTTGTATTTTCAATTTCACCCTTTATATTTCTTTTATACAAATAAATAGATATATGGATTATATGCTCAATTGTAATTTTAGATAGATTTTTAGCTTTTGTATCAATTGTCAAATATATTTGCTAGTGATATAAATAAGATTTGCTACATTTTCAAGTAACAGAATAATATATTACTGTTATTAAGTATCAATAAAAATTTATAAAAAGTAAAATAATGGTTGCAATTTAAAACATATTAGAGTGTAGCCGAGTGTTTTTCACCTATAAAAGTAGTGATTAACGACGTTCCAAAATATATAGTTTTACCAACATACCAATATGGTACCTGAGGTAACTATTTTACACACATACACGTTCACGTTTTCGCTTATATATACTCTAGTTAAGCCAATCTACCACTATCATCTTGCATATTCAGGACACTTTTCTCTTTATGGTATATTCAAATAAGTGTTTGATCCGTCCAATTAAAAGTCTTTAACAAATTATCATTATTCGGGTCCGTGTACAAAAATCATAACAATTGCAACATACATACAAATATACAAAACAAAAACAAAAATTGTGCAAATATTAAACAATACAAACTTTCAACTTTTTATCAAAACATTAGACCTCATGACATTTAAAAAGCAGTGGCTTATACACGTGTTTATATGACTGTACGAAAAAGAAGTAGGAATGTGAAAACATTAACATATGAGAAGATCATAAAAAATCAAGCCTAAAATGCTAATAGAATGCATATAAAGTTACTTTAATCCATATACCAGCTCTACTGAAGTTAATCTTGTGGGATATTTGTACTTGCACTACAGTAAGTTACAAAAAACTTTCTTTGAATCCATTGACAGAATTCAATACTGTTATGCAATTTAGTTTATTATTTATTATGTTGACTTTGTATTACTGTATCATAGTCAAGTTTGAGTGGTCATCATTACTTCTTTCAACAATAATATCTTCTCCCACAGAACCTCAAACCTTCCATTCCCCTATATTAGAAGAACATGTATATTCCCCTATCAGTTTGTTCCAATAATTTGCTTAATGGCTATGGTTTTGTATTCCCAAGAGGCAACAGCAGCAGCTTGTTTCAGTTATGATGTTTTTTTAAGTTTTCGAGGTGAAGACACCCGTAAAACTTTCACTGATCACCTCTATGCAGCCTTAAAGCATGCAGGAATTCGCAGTTTCAGGGATGATGAGGAGATGGACCGAGGAAAACTGCTTGCGCCAGAGCTGAAAAAAGCCATCTGTGAGTCAGCAATATCACTCGTTGTCTTCTCAAGAAACTACGCTTCTTCGACTTGGTGTCTTGATGAGGTTCTGAAGATTATTCAAGAACAAGAGAATCTTTCTTCTAATCATGAAGTTGTTCCTGTGTTCTATGACGTGGAACCATCTGATGTCCGGAATCAAACTGGAAGCTTTGAAGAAGCTTTTCGTCGATATGATGATATAATTGAAGCAGAAACAGATCATCAGAAGAAGATTCAGTGGTTGGAGAAGGTGAAGGCATGGAAGGTTTCTCTTAGAAAAGCTGGAAGCTTTACAGGAATGGTATTAGCTAAGGGGTATGCTTGCTCGCTTCCTATTTTTAATTTATACATAAATCATAGGTCCAATCTTTGGATTAGTTGCTGAAGTAATTAATTAGAACTCCTCTTGTGACAACATACATAGAGATCATGAGTTAGAATTAATAAATTTCTTGTGTGCATAGAATCAAATTTCTTGCCTAAATTATTAATTAGTACCCTTAATTCAATCATTTCTCTCATGTACTGACTGTTACAACTTGATCTTTCCAGAAACGAGGCTAGATTCATAAGTAAGATTGTTGATGTTATAAGGAAGAAACTCAACAAGAAGCTCTTGTACATTGAGGAAAAACTAGTGGGAATAAAGAACAGTGTTGCTGAGATTGAATCATGGTTACAAGATCCATCACCTAATGCAGTCTTCCTTGTGATTCATGGGATGGGAGGCATAGGGAAAACAACCATATCCAAATTCATTTATAATTCAAATTACCATGAATATGATAGTAGTTGCTTTCTTGCAGATATTCGTGAGAAATCGAACCAATACAATGGAATGTTGCATTTGCAAAGTCAGCTTCTCTTTACAATTTCAAGGAGTAAAAAGGAAGAAGTTATATGGAACCTTGATGAAGGAACCATTAAGATTACAAATGCCTTATGCAACAAAAAGGTACTTCTCATCCTAGATGATGTTACAACAAGGCAACAATTAATATCCCTACTAGGGTCACAACAGTTTTATCCTGGAAGTAAAGTGATTATAACAACCAGGCACAGGTGGTTGTTAACTTTTTTTAAAGTACATCCAAAGGTACAAACTATTGAAGAATTAGGTCCCGACGATTCTAATAAGCTCTTTAGTTTGTATGCCTTTGGCAGAGATCACCCTATTGAACCCTACAAAGTCCAATCAAACCTTGTAGTTCATCACTGTGGAGGTCTTCCTTTGGCTCTCAAAGTATTGGGTTCCTTTTTAAATGGAAAGACCAGGGATGTGTGGGAAGATGCAATGCGCAAACTTGAAGCAATTCCTGATCCTGAGATTCAAAAACTACTACGATTGAGCTATGACAATCTAGAAGATACCAACAATAAAGAATTATTCCTACATATTGCTTGTTTTTTTGTGGGTGAGGATAAAGAATTCATTATGAAGTTATTAGCAGAATGTGATCTATACCCTATAGTTGGGATTCAAAACCTAATGGATAGATGTCTACTTTACATTGAAAATGGGAGAGTGATGATGCATCAATTAATCAAGGAGATGGGTCAAGAAGTTGTTCGTCAAGAATCACCAAAGGAGCCTGGGAAACGAAGTAGACTGTGGCACCAAGATTCATTTAATGTATTGAAAGAAAATGGAGTAAGTATGATATCGCTAATTAATATATGGGGATAGGATATATACTTCTAGCAGCATCTAACTTAACTTCTTCCACTCTCACAAACATTTTAGATGAGGATATGTTAGTCATTTACTCATTTAAGTGTTTGTGGTCCCTTAATTTACTATGCATGTTAATTCTTACCTTACCTTTTTAAATTTGTGAATTAGGGAACAAGGAAAGTAGAGGGACTTATTCTTGATGTGAAAAGGATAATGGGAACTAATTTACACTCTAGTGTCAAGATGGACATTGCAAGGAAACGTAGTTATGAAGATTTTCTTGGTTGTACCATCGATGCAAATAAAGAAAATTTCAAAGTTAAAACAATAGAAAAGATGAAGAATCTAATGCTACTTCAACTTGACTATGCAACTTTTTCTGGGAGCTACAAGAAGTTGCCCAAAAAACTACGTTTGCTCCGTTGGCATGGGTTTTCTTTGAAATCTATACCAAGTGATGTACCTGTAGAGAAGTTGGTAGTACTTGACTTGTGTTATAGCAAATTAAAAGAGGTTTGGAATGGGTTCAAGGTATGTAGTTTTTTTTTATCTTTTAGTTTTCTAGTTATGGTTATAATAATGTTATTTCAATTACATGCATCTGTTAGAAATTTTATACATATAATTCCATTTTTATGCCACAGGTGATTGGATCCCTGAAAATCCTGAATCTCAGTTATTCTTTGGAGCTTATTAAAACACCTGATTTTGGTGGACTCCCTAGTTTGGAGAGTTTGATCCTTAAAGGGTGTTTAAGTTTGACTCAAGTTTGTGAGTCCATAGGGTATCTTGAAAGACTGGTCTTGTTAGATTTAAGTGATTGTAGAAGCTTGAAAGATATTCCATGCTTACCAAGATCTCTTGTATCACTTAACATGTCTGGTTGCCGAAACGTTGGAGGTCTTGGACGAGTTCAATGCTTGGATTCTTGTTCATTACCTTCTCTATTGGTAAATGTTGACATCTCAGGATGCAATCTCTTTAATGATTCTTTCCCAGAGGATTGGAGTAACTTTATCTCATTGAAGATATTAAATATAAGCAGCAACTATATTAGTTTGTTGCCAAATTGTATCAAAAGTTTACCTAGTCTTGAAGTGCTCACTGCTAGCAAGTGTTCAAACCTTCAATCAGTTGAAGATGTCCCAAAATCCTTAAAAGTTCTACAGACTTCTGAAAATTTTAACTTGGAAAAAGTGCAACCAACACCAAATCCCTTATCCTTCTTGCACCTTGATAGATGTGAAAAACTATGTATAGTGGAGGGATGTTTTAAGCTTGAATCAATGAAAAAAGTTGACAAGAGAATTATACGATATCTTGGCTTGGAATCAATTTCGGAAAGAAGAATAGAGCTCGCCGGACTTGATAAACAAAATGTATATACAGAAGATGTCACAGAGGTTCTCTCTCTCTCTCTCTATCTCTCTCTCTCTCTCTCTCTTGCATGTGCTTTTGTCTATAGATATTAAGGGTGAATGTTAAGAATGAAATAAAACCAAACTAAAAAAATGATTTATGCTTGCAGGTGTTATATGAGTTTGGTATATTCAGCACATATGTTTTAGGAAAAGCACTTCCATCTTCTAGGTATACAGAAATTGGCTCAACGATATCATTTAGAGTTCCTTCACATCCAAGTGGTTCACGAATAAGCGGTCTGAATATCTGTTTCACGTCTATTTCATATTTTGAAAGATCGTTGATTTGGGACGTTGAAGTCAATAATAAAACCAAGGTTGTGGTGTGGAAATACACCCCTACAATACATCTAACATGTAAGAAAATGAGAGAGTTTAATTCTGTATGGACAAGTCTTTGGAGAACTGGAAATCTATTGGATGATGGGGACGAAATTGAAGTATGTATCAATCTGTCAGGGAGGGATACAGTAGATGAGTGTGGTGTAAACTTCGTGTACAAAGAAGATGAAGTTTTGGAGGATAACCAAGAAGAATTTGATGACAAAAGAAGGGATGCCCATTGCATGTTTAATCAACTTTCATCGACTGAGAGACTGCTAGTAGAGATATCAGATTATGTTCATAATGGAAAAACATACTGCTTCAAGATTGGTGGTGCAAATGATGTTCCTAACATTGAGGGTATTTCTGGTAAGCTCCTAATTAAAGTAGAAACAAATAAAAAGAAAGATCCACAAACCACATATTTAGCATATTGCTTCAATCATATCATATATATTAATAAAGTAATAAGCTTGCCAATATAACCTACTAATCCTCTATAATTATGTTTGTTGGTATAATCAGATTTAATTGTGGATTGGTGGGGTCTAAGAGAGAATTGGAGGTGCAGACACATTGTTGCAAGGTATGTTATCTATTACAATTAAACGGGTAAACGGGAGGTTTTCCTGTTCAGGTTACCCGAGGAGGGCGAGTCTTTGACTCATATATACGCGGCCTAACCAGGGTATCCCCGTGACCTTTTCCTTACCCTTCCCCGGCCACCCTCAAGATGTTATCTGTTACAATTCCCTTACATAAATCCTCATTACAATTTGATGCTTTTTTACCTTGTTACTTGTGGTGAAAATGCAGCATTCCAAGTGAGATTTGAAGTGAGGATATGAGTGTGTGACTAAGAAAATTATCAACCTCAATAACTGTAACACCGTAAAATACAAGCCATTTTTTTTTTTTTAAATTCACAGCGGAAGTATTGCAATTGAAAATAGTAAAGATAACAACACCCACAAACTTAAAACCAATACTGTTCAACAACACAGTATATCGTTTAGTGTTACAAAAGAGTTCACAAAGATGGCTCCTCTTATCTAAAACATAATATCAGAGCGACGGTCAAACTTTCCCTCTACAAACAACCACCTACCGAAGCTCACCAAAACCTGCAATAGAGAGTTAAGGTGGGGAATTAGCACAAAGCTAAGTGAATGGAATTTAAGCCACAGGTAACAATAGCATAATCACAACAATTAACATAGAAACAAGACCCACAAGGACTACTCAAGAGCGGGGCACCACATATCATCAGAGGCACGGTGGCTCTGCAGAGCCTGCAACCCATATGCCGGCCAAGCATAGGTTTACCGAGACTGCTTGCTAACTGGTACAGTTAAACCCCCTCTGCTGCAACAAATGTAACAGGGGTTGAACAACCGTACAACCAGAAGCAAACGAGCCTAGCCCACACAAACCGGCTAACCTCCCACAAAGACAGCATGCACACAGTAATCTTCACTGCGCACATATCTTGGACTCGATTGCAATCAATTAACATAAATTCAAACAAACACAATTTCCAATCACCGCACACTCATAGTGCCAATCTCCATACAATCACAGTTTCAATCTCCGTACCATCATCATACCAATCTCCAAGCAATCATATCAGATTAAACAATATATCGCATGATTAAATAAACGAATCCAGATAATCCTCATAATCATAACTAATACCACCAGTGAGTTAAAGTCCACTCACTTGCGTCCTCGACCAATCCAAAATCCACACTCAGTTGTCTTATATCACTGAGTCTTTGAGTCCCCTGAGAATACAATATAAACAAGTCAATAACTCAAATCATAATTAACTCCAAAAGTCAAATCAATTCGCAAACAGATCAAAGCTTAACCGTTTCACCTAACATGCATAACCAACAAGAAATACACTCTAAACCATTTGAAATATCATAATATATGATACTAAACACGTAGTAATCAACAAGACATTCATAAACTTCATCTATCTCCAATTAATCCGTAAACGGTCAAAAACCCAACCCGTTAGACTTCATAATACCAAACCAGCTTGAAACATATCAAATACCATTTAGGAGTGCTTCATAAATCATATGAGACATATAGAAATCAACGGATCAAAAACTCAGGCTATCTAACATCATTTCACTAATTAAGCATGCAATTAGCATATAGAATCCAATCTTGAAGCATCATTAGTAAACCCTCTCATATATACCATATAATCAGAACTTAACTCATTTAAGTTAATCACACAGATCATAAGCAACATACAATTCTTAACAGAACATGTTTCATCATCTAAATCATTCATATATATATCCTAAATCTTGCATGAATATTTCAACATCATACAACAACAAACTAAATTAACATCCGAGGCACTACGCACGAGGTGGATTCACTGCGCACGTGCTGAACGCACTACGCACGGACTGGACAAACTACGCACGTAGAGAACTCCAATACACTAAACATGTTTCACACACTACGCACGCAAAGGACACTGGTACGCACGGAGTGGACCACACTACGTGCGACCAAAACTCATCGACTTCATCTTCTTCATCATGCACTTCGTACGAAGTGGAGCCACTACGCACGGAATGGACTTCACTTCACACGGCTAAAACTCAACTTTCAAGAACTTCTTAACCAAAACTCGACATACACAACACAGAACTCATCATGCTAAGTAACTCAAAATCAGTATATACTTCAATAGAACATGATATAATAAAAACACAATTCGGATTAAACAAAACCCACATGAATCTTGAACCCTAAAATAATAAATGGGTTTTTGCAAGAACACCCCATAAGCTTCAAGAATCAACTCAAATATACATAAACTTACTTGTATAAGGCAGCAAATCAGCAACAAACACAATAATCAAGAGATGGAACAAGCTTTCTTTGAAGAGAAGAACACATACACACAACACATACTTCACATTGAAGTAAATAAGAGAAATTGACTTCTAAAAGTCAAATATAAAGTCTAGGGTTGGCTGGGAATTTAATCAAATAACACACAGTATCAATTACAGATATCTAACATACAGGAACCTAATTAAAGCGGTCCTATTCAATTAATAAACACGCAACGAGGTATTATTCGGGACCCTCGTGTAAAATCGAATCATATGGTCCACTAACATATAAAAATATTAAAACTAATATTTTCACCTCATACCTTGCGGTCCAATTAACATCATCATATAATCATAAAAAAAATAACAATTAAATAACAAACAAATAATCAATTACACAAACAATTAAATATAATTAATAAACAAATAGTTTACCATCTCACGTAAACTACCAGGCCCATTGAGAGGATGTTACAATAACCATCTAAATTCACCTATATTTCAGGTGGATCAGGGGACACAATGACTTACCCTTAAAAGTAAATGTATGGTGCAATGTTGTTTCTCAGTAATCCTACTCCATGGGATTACTCCATTAATCAGGTGCTACTTAGGTGCTCTTTAATTCTCAAGTTATCAGTAGTGTTGTTGCTCAGACACATTGATGGAATAAAGATTGAGTAGAAGTGGCAATATCAAAAATATGTCGATTTGGTTTATGTTTTATCTATAATGACGAGATAGGTAAGACCAAATAAAAAGATTAACTAGAAACAAATATGAGTAATATAGATTTTATAATGCCACTAGTTTTTCTGTGTTGTATTTGTTTGTGAATTTAACTAGTTATCGAACTCTTCTTAATAACCAGCTCTAGAGGAATGTCATAAACGAAACATGGAACGATCAAGACAGTGTGGGCTCGGTAAAATGTAACATAGCCACCTTCCAAGAATGAATCCAATGTTCCAAGTTCCAACCCATTCATAGTCCATGGCAACATGTTTTTTGGGTATGGGTTTTGAGTTGAGTATGCATCCCATATTTAATATATATGTGCTTTATTCCCAAATTTGGATTGTGAATATATAGCTTTTGTAATCAGATTCAACTCATAAGGGAAGTGATTAGTAGTTAAGTGATATATTGTAAGTTTTATAAAGGAGAGTACGTGGTTGAAGGGACTTCTAATGGAGTTGGTAGTGAAACTGAGATCAGTAGCAGTGATGTGATAATCAAGGAGTCATTCAACTCGAAGAATCGGTTGTTTCATGAGAGAACTAAGCATATCAATGTGAGACTTCACTAACATTTTAGAGATACTAGAGTCTAAGGAAGTGGAAGTGGTGAAAGTTGACACTAAAGATAATGTTGTCTGATTACTTGACAAAGATAGTGTCTGGATCCAAGTTCACACATTGTATGAAGATGTTTAGTATCTGGAATGACTAAGTTGCTTTGTTTTGCTAATAAGGTGGAGATTGTATTAGCAATACTTATTAGTTCAAGAGTTTGTGTAGC
This sequence comes from Pulicaria dysenterica, assembly GCA_947179395.2. Classification (NCBI taxonomy): domain Eukaryota; kingdom Viridiplantae; phylum Streptophyta; class Magnoliopsida; order Asterales; family Asteraceae; genus Pulicaria; species Pulicaria dysenterica. The sequence goes on along the minus strand of OX359294.1, from coordinate 49,052,684 downwards.
TCGGTGACTAAATCTTGGAAATTTTTGGAATAGATTTGCTAAGTTAGTCCTTGTAGAACAATACCACAACAACAACAATAAAGAGGCTATTTTCTCCTATGCTTTGTACCAGAAAATTTCCATCGATCGGTTGTAGTTGTTGCAATAAAGAGTTTCACCATCAAGGCAAAACCTTCTTATTCTTGTTTGTTCGGTTTCATTTGTGTGTGTATGGATAAATAATCGCTGCATATCCATAAGACCATATCTCAACTCATTGTTCTTTCATAGACATGTTTTTTTAAAAGCATCCAAGAAGTATTTCTAATTGATTCAGAAAGATTTCCTAAAGCCGAAATAATACCAACATTAATTACTGATCTGTTCTCTTTATGTTGTAACAGGTAGAACAGTTTGTCATTAATATGGCAACCTTTGCTGAACCAGCGAATGCATTGAAGCAAGCCGAATGTGAACCATTAGTTATATACTCACTCAACTTTTTGATTGCACCTTCAAGAACTAGAAATCATGAAATGTGAATTGCTACTTAGCGAAACAGCGCTATTTAATGCTCTAGTTTTCCGGTCTGTGTTTGCTGTCATGCTGAATGAATTTTAAAAATATATGTTTGATCCTGTGTATATGATTTAGAAGTTTTATTACTATTTCAATTCAATGATTTTTCCTGTGGATTGTATGAATCTTGATTTATATATTGTGAAGACCGAAGACTAATGTCAATGGAGGTCAAAATTGAAGATACTAATTCCACAAATATTTCTCTCAACTCGCTAAACTGTCTTTTATTAAGGCCAAGACATTAAGTAGTGATTATATTACTAATTATTATAATAGTCTACAATTGCAAATAAAGATTAATGGAATACATCTGAGTTTTAGACAAAATTTCAAGTTTACTTTATAATTTCCTCAGGATTTTATGGAACTTGAGTGGTAAGGCGCTCCATCCTCAAAGAGATCACGGGTTCAAACCTCACTAAGTAAACATCTTGAGGCCTTGAGGGTGGCCAAGGAAGAAGGAAACGGTCACGGGAATACCCCGGTTAGACTACACACATCTGTCAGGATCGATCAGTTGTCAAGACTGACAATACTTCAATAAGATTTGATCAAAGATATATTAAGGAAGCTTGAGGAATAGCACCTCAATACTTTAAACAAGATCACACAAGATATATATGAACAATGAACACTCGATATGAATATCAACTCTCTTTATATTAATCACTTGAAGTATTGATTACAATCAAAGTAATTACAATCTAAAGCCCCAATTTGTTATAGAATAACAAACGTACATCTTTCTCTAAGCAAGGATCAACAGGTTGACCTTGAGGCTTACAAACTAACTCACTCTTGAGTTTTCTTTAATTTTCTGTGTAGTAGTATTCACACACACTAACACATTCACTCGTATACATATAACTCTATTCGTGTGCATCTCTTTCATCTCAGTTTTACAGCTCAACTTTATATCTAGAAATGAAATCATATTTCAAATATAAACATTTTAATAATATTATCATCAGTATGGGTTGCTCAGCATGGGTTGATTCTTTATCTTCTCCACATTTTATGTCTTCGAGAAAGCATCTTTTCTTGTCTTGGTATGGAGCACTCAACTGTAGTAATTTGTATTTACTTGAAGCACCGAGTATTATGTACCTTTGTCAAAAGCACTAAGCAGTAGTAAGATTGGCCTAGCAGTATTAACTTTGGCGGGCAATATTAATCTTCAACCAGCCTTAACACTTGCACCTTGAAGCTTGTACTGGTAGTAGTAACCTTAGTGATCAATACCAGCAGTAGTACTTTTTAACTAACAGTATTAACTTTGTTCTAGCAGTATTAACTTCTAGGCAGCAGTATTAATGAACTTGGAAGCATTAATACCCAACAACATCTGAGTCAAAGACTCGCCCTCCCCGAAAAACCTGAACAGGGAATTCCTCTCTTTTACCTGTTTACCCGTTTTGTTGCAGTTGTAGATACTCTTCACATTTTTGACATAAATAAGAGATCTATTACATATATAGAGGGAAACAAGTTTTATCCCATAACAGGTAAAAAGAGTTGAAGAGAATATAAGAAATATGAAACAAACCAATGCAATAATCACATAATCAATTATCAACTTCACTATACATCAATATGATTCCCAGTATAACACACCATTACAGAATCAATCCATCTCTGTATTTTTATAAATTCACTTCCATTTTCTCTATGAATAAAAAAACGAAAAAAGAAAAGACTATAGACCATCATCACTCGTGTTAAATCAGAAAAATCCACTTCCATATGCCTCTCTCTGTGTGTACCTAACTATATACAGATTCATAACACATTCTTTGGTGGTGAAATTTTTGAAGGACCGAAAGAGATAAACGCCACAAAGTTATTTCTCAATACACACTGCATCCACCGTATAATAGAAAATTACTTCCCAATTTTTTTTCTAGTGTCAGAAGCCGATTGCCGCCCGGTCCTTGAAGCTGGTGAGCTAGCAGTAGCAGCAGGTTTTCGTGCCTGAGGTGTTGCTGATGTAGTCCTGTTATGGTACAAATATTGTGGATAATTTTTATTATTTCTTCCATAAAGCGTAACACTTAACTTTTAGTAAAATAGAATTAAGAAAAAGAGGAGATCTTAAAGAGGGTGTTTAAAAGAAATAGGCCAAATGGGTTGTAAAGTAGCGCAAAGTGTATCTTTAACACGTATAATCTCCTATAGACCACTTCATTCAAATATTTATATTATCTCGTAAAGAAGTGTAGTGGGTCGACCCGATTCCGACCCATAACCCCACAAAGCATCCATTTTCACACCTCTAGTAGTGATTGACTTTTGAAGTCCATCCAAGTGGCATATAAACTAAATATTGCTTAAATCTACAGATATGATTTTACTTTTGATATGGAGAACAACTGATACCTGCTTTGTGGGCTCTTTGCTTGAACTGGAGTAGCTTTCTTGAGCTTAGATGTGGCACCACCATTAGCAGCTTTTGCATGTGAGTCAGCCTCAGAGAACTCACTGGCTGCACCATCTCGATCATCATATTCATCATCTACACCATCACATGCATCTACATGACTACCATCTTCTCCTTCTTTAGCTAATTGAGCCTTAAGAAAAGCAACCTGTTCTTTCAACTGCTTCAAATCAGTGTCATCTTTATTTGATTTAGCAGCCCCAAGCTCAACAGTAGACACCCTTTCTGCAAATTTCAGTGTGCTAATCGTTTCTCCAACTGTATCCGGATCAGGACTTACATGAATAAACATCAGTGTCTTGGCTTGCCCACCTAAGTAAAACAACAATTCGACAATCTCAGTGAAGCAAATAAATATATAAATAAATAAGATATATATATAAAAATATCCCCATATATATAAAAGAAGGAGATGGATACCAAGAGCATCTTGAAGCAAGAGGGTGAGTTTACTGTTCCTATAAGGAACATGTGCATTTTTTTGAGAAAGAGAGGCTATAACGTCTCCTAAAGCCGAAAGTGATTTATTTATGTGTGTTGCCTCCTTTAATCTATCACCTGTAGCCTCTGTTTTATCAGCTCTTTCACTTCCAGCAAGATCAACCAGATGCATACAACCTCTAACCGTTGAACCAGATGTTAAATCTTTTCCATTAACATGAACCGTAAGGCAACTGCATACATAAAAATGAAGCTTCTCCATTTATCTATATCGTTGTTCATATGAGTAAAATTCACTAAATCAAAAGGATGCAAAAACTAACTGAAATTTTTAGCAAGCCGTATGCAAAAAGTAACATGCTCGAATCAACCCATTAAAACATAAGCAAATCGAAATTAACATCTCTACCATAAGTGGTAGAAGGAAAAGGATTAAAGTACCTGTGAGAGCGACTACTACGATCATTCATTGCAGTAGAGCCCACAGCACGGTTTTTGTGCCCAAGATTCATTAAACGTATAACATCTTCTGTTGTTGATACAGGAACAAGATTTGCATCAGGTACATTTATACCGTTTGCTGTACCGAGTCGAATCTCTAACGTGGTTAGTTGTTAAGACCACAAAATATGACGAATACTGATATGTGAATATCAAACAAACAGTAATAATCATAAAGAAACGAAAAGGATATTTCTTGTTAGTCCCGTCTGTCAAAAGGAGATCCCTGACAGTTTCATTGTAAATTTCAAGCATTTGAACACAAACATCATAGGCAATCATGTTCTTTCTCTGCTGTTGGATATCAAATAAATCATTTAGTGCCCTGTAATTTACACCCATGGTTTCTGGTGTAAGGTTATCAGGTCCAGTCTGTAAAAGAAATAGTGAAAACCATTAAGGAGGAAAATGATGTGTATCTTTATCCCAAATCTAGTGAAACCATGAATGAAATTGTTACCATTGTGAAAGTTTTCCCTGATCCGGTTTGACCATATGCAAATATGCAAACATTGTATCCATCAAGAACAGAACGGATCAATGGCTGGGTGTCTGTGTATACCGAAGCTACAACAAATGAAAAAGGAAGAGATAAATAAAGAGAAAATAACAGAAAACATTATGGGTTAGTATTATTCATGTAAAGTAACATAAGTTCTTGGAGACATTACTGACATTGGGTTGCTGTTGGACCGAAAACTCTATTAAAAGTAAATGATTTTCGAGTCTCTTTTCCACCTTTACCAGGCATTATGACTACCATTGTTCCCTCATCAATGCATTCCACACTGCTTGGCTTTTTACCTTGTCCACCTAAAAACGGTCTCGATCTGCAGTATACCCTAATATTTCCTTTTAAATCCTGCACTTGATTATATAGTTTTCTATTTTCATCTACCACTTTGCGGTATCCAGCTGCAGCTTGAGCCAAATTACGCAAGTGCTTCCCTGAAAAAGCAATGATAGGTAATTATCAAGATTTTCTTTTTTATTACAGTTTTTCTGGGTAGCCAAGATTTCAACAAACAGAATGGGGGGGGGGGGGGGGGGGGAGGGTTGCGTGATCATGGGTCAATATGGGTTCAAGTCAAACTAGGTTGTTTAGTAAGGGTTGAAACGGGTCAGGTTAGACCACAAATAGTTTTGTTCATTTATTTACAGATAGTATTTACAGAATCTTTTTTCATGTGTTTCCCATGTTTCTTCTTTATTCATATTGTTTTCTGTCCCTTTGATGCCGGAGGTCTTTTCAGGAAGCAATCTCTCTACCTACGGGTAGAGGTATGATTGTCTACATCTCACCTCCCCCATACCCCGCTTTAGCGGGATTGGGTATTGTTGGTGTTGTTGTTGTTGTTGTTGTTGTTGTAGTTGTATTTACAGATAGTTGAACTCGTTAAATATGATTATGAACATTTAACATTATTACAGCAACAATCTAAACATTGAATAGATACGATCTAGGAGACTGTATGCCACAAAATAAGATTCTGGACACTTAACATGTTTGACACATATGAGATAAAACAAAAGCCAAATCGATCCAGTCAGAAGGAAAGAGTTGAAAGTGCTACCTCTATCTGTTAAAATTCAAAAGAGTTTGTGAAGATTGTACCTAAATTATTGACTTCCTCTTGATAGTTTGTTTTTAGTAGCTCCATATCTGCTTTTGCAGTAGAAAAGGTATTTCTCAATGCCTGTACGATATCAAAAGCTCTATTAGGCATCTGCTAATTTAGAAAACTAAAAAGAAAACATAGTTATTGTAATAAAATGGTGAATAATATACTTGTAACTCTTTATGTTGGTGTTCAACCAGCCTTTGCTGCTTTGTATGACTGACTTTTAGTCTCTCGCATTCACTGTTAACCCAATTGATATATTCATCTTCCCTCCCATTTTCAGCTGCTTGTCGTTCCATCTCTTTCTTCTTTTCCATCTCTCTCTTCTTTCGTATCTCTCTCTTCTTTTCAATTTGCATCTTTCTTTCCATTTGTTTCTTCATCTCCATCTCTTCATTTATATCATTACTGGAATCTGTTATTGCTGTATATTCCATCTCATTATATGCATCATCAGTATCATCCATGTCATCATCATCAATTTCATCATCCTCTTCTATATCATCAATATCTTCACTGGTGATGTTCATGATGCCATCCATGGCTTCTATGTTTTCAATCTCATTATTTACATCACTAGTGGAATCAATGGTATCTGTTGTTGATTCCTTTTCTACCGGGTTACATACATCACTAGTGAACTTGTTGGTATGCACAGTTGGTTCAATTTCCATCTCCTTAATTGTATCACTAGCAGATTTGGTTGATTTCTTTTCAATCTCCTTATTTATATCAACAGAGGGTTTCTTGATATCTGCATTTGCTTTCTTTCTCATCTCGCTCATTATACTACTAAACGACTGTCGTGCAGTTGAATCAAATGTATTGTTAAATTAGTAAATACTAAATTAGGCATTAATCAGAACATATAATCATAGATAGCCGTACCTTTATTTCTTCATTTCTCTTCGTCTCTGAGCTTAAATTTTCTTCTTTCTCTTTATTTATGACTTTAGTGAATGGCTGTCATGCAGGTGAATCAAATATCTTTACTGATTCAGTAATGAACATGCTATAAGTTGACAGAATACAGAGCTTAATCCTAGTCACACCTTTGAGAATTCTTCTTTCTTGATCTTTGTTCTTGATTTGAGTTCCATCTCATTATTTATATTACGAGCTTTAGCAAGAGATTCTTTAATTTTACGAACCTGTTAAAATAAGATAAAAAATAAATCATATTTGATGGAGTGCTAGCATACGTTCTTTTTTCTATACATGGTAGAAGAATGTTCAATATAATACATACTTAATTCATAGTCCTAACTCCTAAGGGACAAATTTTAGCCTTTGGATCAATGGCATCAATGGTCCAGATTACATTTTAAATTTTTGGGCGGAGGGGCATTTTCGTAATTTACATGTGATGCTTTTACAAATCACATGTGATTGTATACTGAATCACGTGTGATTGACTATTAAAATTTTAGGACTATGTTTTTACATAGACTTTATTGAACACAACTCATACATGGTATTTGGCATTTCATGCAAACTAGCCTCCACAGGCACCACTGCACCACAATAGTTTTCGGTCTTCCGGGCCAATAGGCATAGGTTGACTCTCAAAAGAACCCAATACGAAATATATCTAAAGCCTAGTGGTGGCAAAATGAACGCGTAGTTTTCTGATATGGGTCAAGTCAGGTTGTGTTCAGCCTCCCAACATCTTCTTTTTTTTCCTTTTCACTTGAATTTCATAAGTAAAGAATGTGTCAACTTCCCATTTGGAAAACTATATAATTAAGATATTTATCTAATGTCTGTTTAGTAAAGCAATTTAGGAGGCTGTAACTTATTAGCAAGTAAGTACACTTCGGGTCTGTTCTGACCCGTTTTTAGCTGCTTACCTTTTCTCTGTGGCTGGCCAATCTTTTTTCAAAATCCTCTGTGAGTTTGCTCAGCACAATCTCAACAACCTTTGACACAAGGTGTAGAAGAGTTAGTAAGCAAAGATCCACAACAAATACTTTTTCTTGAGCATAAGAAAACATAAAAAGAATACTCACCACAGGAATATCCTCTAGCTTCTGATCCGAAAGAAATTCACGAACACGCACATGGAGAGGCTTACAGATAGAAGAATCACTCAAAGTTATATATCAAAGGGTTTTACTTATTGGATAACTTTATAAGAAAAACTAAAACACACCAACCAACCTTATCTTCAACGTCTTTCCAAAGATCACCGCATTTATTCATATCCAATGAATTACAGACCATTTGCTTCCTTTTTGGCGAGGGTTTCGGATTTCCTTCATACTTAAAAGCCCCATCTCCACCTGCCTTCTTCCATTCACTGTATGACTTCAATGCTAGTACACAGTTCACAACTCTTGATAGTTTCCCACCCTATATCATACAATCAAAATAACTAAATAAATAAACTAGCATTTGTACATGATATCGGTTTATTTCTAGACAAGCTTTACCTGTTCTAAATCAGATGTTTCAAATGTTGGAAGTCCCCTTTCTTCTACTGCTAAAAGAAAATTTCTTAAATTTTCAAAGTATGGGCATGTAGATAAAGGAGCTCCATCAGGTATAATAACAGAATCAAAAGGCGCTTCAATGACCTGAGAAACAAAATTTACACAATATGATACGATTCAACTAGTTACAGAGCCAAGCGCGATTACTATAAAAATATAAATGGAGGTTACTTTAGGAATAGCACCCAGTTCGATCTTGTTTAACACATTGCAAAGGACAATCCCACTTCTTAATCCCATCCTAAAATTCTGTTCTGAAGGCTCTGCAGGCAAATCTTTTGCAGCCACCACACCTACCGATTTTCTTAGCCATCTTGTCGCGTCATATCTCTTTGTTGCTGAGAATTGCATACACACCCAAAATCATATTTCTAGTTTCCAAAATCAATGACAAATAACAATGTATAAAGTTGAAGTAGATATTCTCCTGATCTCCTCTTTCTGTTTCGTATTGACATTTCATCAAACACCTACATTGCATGAATTCATAAATGATTAAAGAAAGAACAAACGTACAGATTTTGGCTTCACTCTTGGAATTCGTATTAACATCGCACAATTGCTGCCCGTGTTCCAGTAGAATATCTTCAACCAATGACGCTACAGAAAACTCAAATTCGTCTTCATTCCCCGCCATTTTTTTCAAACAAAGAAACAGAAAGACGCCCAGAAATCCTTACACCCTTTTGATCGCAAAACAATCAAATTCTGGGTCGGTGGATTAGAAGGGAATGTAGCATGTTGAAAAGAACTAAGGGAGAAAGTTATAAAAGAGGAAGAGGGACCAAGAAGAAACAGAAATTTGAACTTTGTGATTTCTTTATTATTCACATCTTTTTTTAATTTAAATTTTCTATAAATTTTGAACATTAATGTCGTTGATCGAGCTGGTAAGAAAGGGTTGTTGCTGTTATTGTTGATCTTACAAAAGGGAGAGAAGATAAAGAGAGCCGAATCTTGTTCCGTGTCTTTCGCCATGGGAGGAAAGCTCTTGACGGTTTATAATTTACACGAAGAGCAAAAATCAAATGTAACCTTTTTAGTCTATCATTCAAACTCTAATTTTATGGGAGAATGTTATTAGAATAATTACAAGTTTAGCCCCTGAGGTACATCACTAATTACGTATTCGGTTTTTAAATTAAACTTAGTTTATTACATTGTTAGTTCATATTGTTTGGGTTTTGTTACTCCATATGCATTTAAAAGACACTAATACCCTTTTATTATAATTTTTTTATTTTTTTTACTTTTATTCAATTAAATTTGAATTATTAATTACCTTATTTATTAATAAATAAATAATATAACTTTCAACTACCACCACCACCAAAAACTTAAATCGCTACCACCTTTTACCCTTGTCCATCGGCTACCACTGCCCACCTATCTAACCACCGTCCAATACAACCAACCTACCTCTAACCACCCGTCTACCACCGTCCACGCCTACTGTAACACTGTACTTTTTAAAACATATAATTTACTGCACGCGGAAGCTAATTACATATAATTATCTTAATTACATAATAGATACAAAAGGATTTCACTTGTTTGATGTACAAAGACCGATACAGTGTTAATATAAAAACAGGCTCTTTCAAAAACTTGACATCAGAGTTTGGTCCGTCCATATTCCCAGCCCAAAGCATCAAGATCACCTCAGAGGATCTGCAAAACAATCTAGTGTGGAATTAGCACAAAGCTAAGTGAGAGAACAAATATCTAAACATACACAAGGCATATATGCCCAAACCAAATAGCTCATGAATCCCAGGAGAACCGGCGGTGTTGCAAGCACCTACAACCAAGGTCGGCCAAAACCAAGGTTTACCGATAGCCCAGCTAACAGTGATAACAACATCAGTCTTCTTGAGTACAATAAATGCACCCCAAGATCTGATAAGTTACACCCCCAAGCAAAGGCCCAGACTAACTGGTCTCCAAATAACATGTATATACAATCCAAACAAGAGCATTCCAAATAGGATATCATATCCTGTATATCCGAAGATATAAATCCACTCACCAAAGTCTTCAAAACCTTGGCACACTCAGATGACTAAATTCACCGAGTCTTCTCAGTTCCTGAGATTGAAGTAACCCAAGTCAGTATTCAATTCATAATACTGATCCAATAATAAATATCATATTTATTCATGTTTTCATATATATACATTTATACATATACTCAACATACATAAACCCCAAACAGATATACAAATCATGTGTATCTATAAATCATCAAATCCGATAATGCCCCAAATCCGATTACACCAAATCCGATCATTATTACCCAAATCCGAGCATAGGCGGATTCCGAGTAAAAAGTCCAATTCCGATAATATGCACAATCCGATAAACTCACAATCCGATCAAATGTTTAAATCCGATAATCCAAGATTCCGATAAAAGAGTTAAGGCCAAATCTGATATTAAGTTATCGGATTCCGAGTAATGGCAAATCCGAGAAAAGGCACAATCCGATAAGATCACAATCCGGTAAAGAGTTAGGGCCAAATCCGAGTAACTTCTATCGGATTCCGATACTTCTATCGGATTCCGAGTCATTCAACCTCAAATCCGACAGAATCATAACTTCATGCATAAATCTAATTCTTACTGATTTCATGCATACAAGTTATATATGTTTCCAGAAATCATTCTAAACATATAATGAACATAATCTATCATCAAAATCTAACATACATTCATCCTATGATCATCAAATCATCAAAAACAATCGGTATTCATATATATATCAAAACCGAACATATATAAACAAATAACCAATTATAAATCAGTAATCTAACCTCTAGATGATTTCAAACAACCACAATAATGCAAGCAAGATGAAGGTTGATTTGCTTTTCTTCCTTTCTTTCTTTCTTCTCGGCCGAGAGCAACTCAAAGAAACACACACAAACACTTTGTCTATTCTAACAAGTAAGGTGGTATGGAGAATGAGTGGTGGCTATACCCACTAAATCGGCCATACCCCCCCCCCCCCCCCCAACAACCCAATATAGAATTATTTAACTATATTTCCCAAATAATAACACAATATAAAATCACAAATACTTGTCAATTAACACATATTCACAAATATTTCTCATACACAAATTAAATCTCAAGATTAATTAATTAATTACCTTAATTAATCTAGGCCGGCAAATAGGGTGTTACACCTACCACCACTCACAACTGTCTAGTGTCTAGCCCCAAACGTCCTTCCATCAAGAACACAAATAACCACCACCTTCTATCATCCCTAGATAAAAAAAACAAGATTAAGAATACCATGGGGAAATCTACGCAAATCAAGAGTAAGATCTGAAAATCTACACATATTAAGAACAAGATCTCAAATACTACCCATATCTGGAAAATAAAGCATAAACAAACCCTAATTGAATGGAGGAGGCAAAGGGGTGTATGTTTGTGTTGTGTGTAAGAGAGAGAGAGAGAGAGAGAGAGAGAGCGTAATGACATTAAAACCCTATTTTGAAATGTGGCAGTGATAATGATGTGATGGTGGAGATAATACAACGATGGTGATGATACGACGGTGGTGGTGACGATACGACGGTGGTGGTGACGATGTTCATACGACGATGTGTTGTCTTCTTCAGCGAGGTGATAGGTGATGGAAAAAGACCCTAATTGAAAACACACACCAATCACTATGAGAGAAAGATTGATGGAGTAATGTGGTCGTAGGTGGTGATGATGCGGTGAGTGAAGACGGTGGGTGGCAGTGGTGTAGTTCTCCAGCAAAAAGGAAAGTGATGGGTGGCGTTGGTTGGGTGGAGAGAGAGACAGAGAGAGAGAATGGTCAAGAGAGTAAGTTGGGTGGTTTGTAAGGCTGTCAATTCGTGCCTTATGAACTACAACAACAGTTGTTGGATTATGTGCAGAGATAATTAATGGGCATATTGTATCCAATGTTATAAGAGACTAAAGGGTTATACTGCTACACACCCAATTCAGAACAGTTGGATTTCACCATAAATCTGTGTGGAAATAATTAATCAGTTGGATTAATTATTAAAGAAAAAGAGAAAATAATTAATCAGTTAGATTAATTATTAAAGAGAAAAATAAATAATTAATCAGTTTCTATTAATTATTAAAAGAAATAAATAATTAATCAGTTTGTATTAATTATTAAAAGAAATAAATAATAAATAGTTATTTATTATTTAAAGGGAATTAAATATTAAGTTTTAATATTTAACGGACCAGTTAATTAATAGTTAATTAATTGACTAGTAAAGTCCAGGGGGTCAAAATAAGAAGAGATAAAAGTTTAATTAAAACATTGGGCTTTTAATTAAACGGGCTTAGGTCCAATCTAATCCTTATATATATATCCTTAAAGGCTTAAGGATTAAGATAAGTAACACAAGGGATTAACCCTAGCCACCATCTCTCCCTCTCAATCTTGATCTCGGCTCTCTCTCCCTCGATTTCGAACCCTCTCTCTCTGTTCTCTCTCCTCTCATCGAAACCGAACCAAGAAGAAAACACCAAGGTGTTTTGCGACTTGGTGTTATACGAAGGACACACATACTCAATCAAGCTTTAAGCTTTGAGTGATACTTGGTGATCCAGGAGCGGTCTAGCAGCCAGTTCAATCGGAGGTGCAGTAGTGGTGGACTATCTTTAGCAATCCTAAAGGTTTTGTTCAGGTATAATCTTATAACCTTATCTATTGATTGTTTTGCAAGAAACTATGTTGATCATGTAAGTTTAAAGATCCTAACCCTTTTAGGGTTTAGAGGGTTGTGTTCAATCCAGTTCCGCTTTTAGGATTGAACCAGTGGAATCAAACCCACGATTGACCAGTTTGTGCATAGATGGTTTGGTCAGGTTCAAAACCCTTCAGTGGTATCAGAGCCTTGGCTCTATGATCCATAGTTTCTAGTTTTTATCTGTTTCTAGGATTAAGGTTTGATTCTTGATCTTCTACTTGCTCTAGGCTATTTCGAAAATCACCAAGGGCAACAAAAAAACAGTTTGTTTTTTTGTTATCCAGTTTTAAGAAGTCTAATCCTATTAATCAGAAAGTTTAAACAGTTAGTTTAAACGGTTAAAAAGGATTGTGATTTTTGGATAAGAACAAGTTTTGGATTAAGATAAATTAAACAGTTTGTTTTAATTAATTGAACCTAGTTAATCCAGTTTTTGATTCGTTTAAGTTGTATGATCTTCTACTTCATCTTGTTTCTTCTCCTCTGTTTTTCGAAAACCATAAGGGATAAAAACAAGTTTTATGTTTTTATCCAGTCCATAAAAGGTTTGATTTTAACCAGTTAGGTTTTCACCAGGTTTGTGTTTAAACGGTTAAAAAGGATAAACTTTTATCTAAAACTAGACTTTAACCAGATTTTGAACTTTTGTTTAAAAAGGTTGAAATCAAGTTTTAGGATAATTAATTATTAATAAAAACAAGTTTTTGTTAATATTAATAATTAATGGTTTTTTGGTTTTTGAATTAAATCCAGTTTTAATCAGTATATTAAAACAGTTAGTTTTAATAGGTTAAAAAGGATTTAAAATATTTCATTAATCGGAAATTGAGAACCGAGATCATCACCATGCCTAGTAGTGGTTGTTAGCAGCGCTAAGGCCAGATGGGCCTCGCGGTGGCCGTTAGCGGCGCTAAAGGCACTTAGCAACGCTAAAAGAACTTAGCGGCGCTAAAGTCCAATGGGCTTCGGCCCAAGTGATCTCGGCCCAAGGAGGATCACGGTCCAGCAGGGTTTCGACCCAGGTGTTTTTGGTCCAATGGGTTCTCGGCCCAAGAGGGTCTTGGCCCAGTGGGTCTTTCGGGTTAATGAGAGATATTGGCCAAAAATAGTTTTTCCGGATTAATACAAAAAGATTATTAATTTTAAGTTATAAAATTAATAAAATATTATATAAACTAGTGTTATATGTTTTGACTAGTTTAGTTAAAATATATATTAGACTTTTATTTATTATGACTAGTTTAAGTCATTTTTTGATTAAAGTCTAAAAGGATATAGTTTATATAATATTATGGAGAAACAAATAAGATAGTATTTAATTGACCAAGGTTGTCGGTTTTAAGTTTTTGGAAAACTAGTAATAAAACTCGACGTGAAGATATCATTCAAAGTTTTGAATGAGATCAAGTTTTTTAAGTTTTTGTTAGAAAACTAATTTGGTCAATTAAACTAGAAGATCATAATTCTCGTTTTTGGTTAATAAGTATTAATCAAAAGGATAAATGAGAATTGTTTAAACAAATCAGGTTGTGTGCTTAACAACACAGTTTTTGTTTATTTATTATAACTGCGTGGTTGACTTTTATATATATAGTGCTTATATATAATTGCGTGGTTGTGATAGCTATAGTTTTGCCGACTTAGGACTCGTTTTTCCTTTTCTTCTTTTATTTTGGTTTTTGGGAAGGCCTGCGTGCCAATTACAATCCTTTTCTTATTTGTAATATTGTACTGGTTCGGGGAGGCCTGCGTGCCATTTACAACCCCATTCAATATTGTATTTGTAATAGATTAGTAGTAGTTTTTTTTCCCTCAACCAAAATGGACTTGAAGAAGGCGATCAAGAAAATGGTGTTCTATACGCGTAGCACGGATACTTCGGGGAGGTGTCAAGGCTAGTGGGAGCAACACATCAAGAAAGGCGAATCCAAGTCATTTCATCCTTAGGATTGACATTAGGATTAGTTGGCAAAACTATAGGGCTTTATATGCTTATTATTATCTGCGTGGTTGTGATTTATTTACTGCTTTTTATATGTATGGTATATATATACATGCGTGTGATGGTAAATAAAAGGAGTTTAATAACAGGTTGTTATTAAACAGTGAAAAACCACGTTCTATGACAAACTAGAATATGACTTCAGTCTGGTAGTCGTATTAATTAAATTTTTTATGAATTTAAAAGTTTTGTCAAGTTTATAAGTTTGAAACTTATAAAGGCCGTTTTGTGCATCTAGTTAAGGTACACATGTAAATCGTGTATTTTTTAAAACAGTTAGTTTTAAAATGGTTTTTCAAAAACTGGAAAATTAAGTTTTTCTTTGAACTTAATTAAAACCCAAGAAAAATCTTAGATCAGTGTGCTACCCACCTAATGGTACACCTTGACTGTTAAACAGTACTCGGGTGTCGGAAGTGCCCAAACCTTGGGCATCCGGGTTCAAACCATTGCGGGAAAGGGCATGAAAGATTCTACGATAATCGGGAGTCCCGGCCAGAATTCATGCTTTCTTAGGTGGTGCGATCTATTTTGGTGATAATCGGGAGTCCCGGCCCAAAAAGCACTAGAGTAGAGTTAAACATACTAGACTGGGTCTAAGTGCTCTACGAGGTTCTAGGAGTCGTATCAGTTAGGTACGATTGGTACAGGGTATTACCTACCAGAAATAGCATGACTTGGCGGGAAGTGCCCAAACCTTGCGTCAAGTATGTGAAATATGGGTCCTAGGTCTAATATATATTATTTATGGGTTTGATGATATATAATTAGAAAGTTTATCTGTAATTACTAATTAAACCAATGTTTTAATTTGTAGATGGCAACCAACGTTACTAGTACTAATAACCTCTCTCTCCGCTCTATCCTTGAGAAGGATAAGCTCACCGGGTCCAACTTTCTCACATGGGAGAGAAATCTCCGGATCGTGCTGAGGCACGAGAGAAAGTGGCATGTCCTAGAACAACCTCTAGGAAATCCCCCTGCCAGCAATGTCAGGGCAGAGGTCAGGGAGGCTTTTCAGAAGCGCTCCAATGACGCCTTGGATGTTAGCTGCCTCATGCATGCAACTATGAGTCCAGAGTTGCAATCAAGCATGATGGAAACTCCTGCATATGACATGATCTGCCAGCTGAGGGACATGTTCCAGAGCAAGCCTGCACAGAGCGTTATGATGCCACTAGGGCATTTAACTCATGCAAGATGGCTAAGGGGACCTCAGTCAGTGACCATGTCATGAAAATGAAAGGTTACATGGACCACCTAGAGAGACTTGGGCACCCAGTACCGTTGCAGCTAGCAACGGATACGATACTCAACTGATTGTCAGATAACTATAAGCCTTTTATAGTCAACTACAACATGAACAACATGGAGAAATCTGTGGCTGAGTTGCACTCAATGCTCAAGACAGCTGAGCAGAGTATCGGGACCAAGTCTAAGGACATTCTTATGGTGGGACATGGTGGACATAAGAAGAGGAAGGGGCGCAACGGAAAGGGAAAGGGCAAGGCCCAGCCCAGCCAGAGTGCACCCAGGGCTAATAACGACAACAAGGGCAAGAAGCCAAAACCAAACAAGGCAAGGACCGAGAATCGGTGCTTCAGGTGCGGCGAGGCCGGACATTGGAAACGAGATTGTCCGAAAGGTCACGAGGCAGGAGGCAAGTCTGGCTCCTCAGGTATTGCGTGATTAGCTTCTTTGTCACTTTCCACTTGTAAAAGTTTTTTACGAGTATTCTAACGTCTTGCAATCGTTTATTGCAGGAGGGGATGGAAAGTGATACGGTCCAGCATGAGGAGATCACACATGCAGCATGAGGATATTATTAATATTTACATTTCCTAGTTTATTAAACTCTTAAAGTTTATTTGAACAATTTTTATATTGTTAGTTTATGAATACTTTTGAGTTTATGAAAATTTAATTATTTAGTTATATATCCGTGCACGTGTTCTTATTTTATGAATCACGATTAGTCCAGTTGTGACTAAAAGAATACCAATAAGTCAAGTCTTGACTTGATTGGTGATTCATAATAATCTTATGCTATGATTTGTTGTAGTTATATAAATGCTGGCTCCACTTTTTCAAACGCTTAAATAAACAAGTATTGTTTATAAAATTAGATAGTTTTTCTAATTCAACAAGTGTTTAAGTTATTTATGAAAAGTGAATGTTCAAAGTCTTGAACTAAATAGAAATGATAGTTATTATTTCTAAGTGAAAATAGTTTTTGATAAAACATTTAAGGAAGTATAAAAATGATTATGGTAATCAAGGGAGGTTTATACTAAATGTTTTGGAAAGAAATTTAAAGTGCCCTCACAAGTGTTTTACACTCATGGCAATTTTGATGAAACCACTTTCTGTAATTAGAAAGATGGATATGTAAAGATCCAAGTTCTTGGTTTCATAAAACGAATTTCTTGCAAAAACTAAGTTTTAAAACATGTGTTTGGAACACAAGTTTTAGGCATGGTAGTCAAGGATTGACTAAAGCCTAAAGGAATGTTTTAAAGTAATGCACTTTTTCATAAAAGATAGTGGGAGCATCTGACTAATGTATTTATCAAAGTTAATAAAAGTTTTTTTTAACCAGTGTGATAAATACAAGTTTGAACTTCTAGAGTATGTAATTATCGGATGTTTTTAGAAGCTATCTAAAATAGTAAGTTCTTGAGAAAGAACTAATCCGAGGAATGCATGATTTATTGAGAGGTACTCGATAAAGATATCATTGCAAGTTTTTGAGTCAAGTTATGACTTAAACAAAAATTATGCTCATTAAGTTCAGTAAGTCAGCTTAATTAAATGTTGTTGGTTGGTTAACGTTAGAAATGATAAAATAGGATGTTCTTTAACATTCTTAGTAGTGTAGATTAGTGTTGGCATACACAGGGAATCTAATTTCAAGGTTATTACAAGTAGGTGTAAGAAAGTTTTATCGTTTCAAATGGATAAATCTAGTAAGATTTAATACATCTACAAATGTAATTAAAGTTTTAATTACAGAGAGGTTGTTTTATAAATCAAGAAACAAGGAGTTATTTCCAGTTCTCCAAGTTTAAAGAATTTATTAAAAAAAAGGTAAGCCTAGAAGTATTCTTAGGTTGCAAGAATGATTTCTAGCAAAACCAAGAAAGAGTACTCCAAAGTACTAGTCTTGTGTTTTAGGGTTCATAACCATATTATTTTCCTTGTAATCCGTGATAAGTTACAAATGTAAAATAATGAGTAATTCAGATAATCGAGTCAGTGAAATGGTAGAAATTATGCATCTTTATTCCAGGGTGGAATATGGAAGGGTGTAGAAATTAGTTTCATTGTTCTTCACAATTTTGTATGTTTTGGTTTATCCAGGAATAAACTAGGTTTATTCGAAACACTATCCGTGACTACTTATCTTGGTGGGAACCTCGATAGGGCTGTAAAGTCATCGCAATTTTGGGGTAGATTCGATAGTTTATCGAATATCGCTGCGAACGTTTTTGCGGACCAAAATTTACGGATATTCGTTAAGGTTACGAATATTGGATTGACCCACCGTGAAAAATACTTCGTGGATTCGTGTCAAAAGTATTTATCACATAGGTTATCCTCAAGCCTGAGGTATTTGTTTTGTCTTCTTAGCGCGTTCTAACGCCACGCCGTAACAGGGTGGTCATAAGGGGCGTGTCTAGATTCAGTGGGAGCCGTGTTGCCAAATGCAAATATGCAAGATGGTAATTGCACCTCCTTTTTAGGAGAGATATTTCCAGGCCACTTGACTGATTAGAGAGATAAGTGCACGGCCGTGCCCAAACAAACTGATCTGTTCTTTGTCGTTTATCACGCAGTTTCAAGATCAAGTATGTCATGAACAAATTCTTGAGTCTCTGAGTTGACTTTTTCCATGCTCATGCTCAAAATTGAAATATCGCGCTACAAGGGACAAACCTATATATATGCAAGTTTGTATATATAAAAACGTACCCATTCATAAACAGGGAGTTTATGATAGTTTAGTTTATAAACAGTTAGTTTATAACAGGTCACTACTAAGCAGGTTGTTTATGAAGTTTTATCACAAGTCGCTTTGGAGTATAAGAGTTCTTATAACCTGGTCATCCTAAGTGTCTGGCTAGGGACCTCCTTAGGCTAACAATGTGCAGTAACTATTACTTATCTTGCACAAGTGGGAGTCTGTTGGATTATGTGCAGAGATAATTAATGGGCATATTGTATCCAATGTTATAAGAGACTAAAGGGTCACACTGCTACACACCCAATTCAGAACAGTTGGATTTCACCATAAATCTGTGTGGAAATAATTAATCAGTTGGATTAATTATTAAAGAAAAAGAGAAAATAATTAATCAGTTAGATTAATTATTAAAGAGAGAAATAAATAATTAATCAGTTTGTATTAAGTATTAAAAGAAATAAATAATTAATCAGTTTGTATTAATTATTAAAAGAAATAAATAATAAATAGTTATTTATTATTTAAAGGGAATTAAATATTAAGTTTTAATATTTAACGGACCAGTTAATTAATAGTTAATTAATTGACTAGTAAAGTCCAGGGGGTCAAAGTGAGAAGAGATAAAAGTTTAATTAAAACAGTTGGCTTTTAATTAAACGGGCTTAGGTCCAATCTAATCCTTATATATATCCTTAAAGGCTTAAGGATTAAGATAAGTAACACAAGGGATGTCACACCCCGCTAAAGCGGAAACACGAGATGTCACAGCAATAGGTCTCATAGCACAAGGTAACAGAAAATTTCCAACCATAACAGAATAATTAAGATAAAATCAAAATACAATTATCCAAATACAGTACTGATAATGGAATATTGTCTTTGATATAAAAATAAAAGTAGCCGATTGGAAATTCGTTTCATGAATCCACACATGATATGCTCTAACGTGCTCTAAGACCTAGCGAAGGTTACCTGAAAGGCATGAGTAAAAGAGAGGTCAACTACGAGAGTTGGTGAGGACACAAGTTTATATGCACAAAATGAAATTTTAATGCAAAAGAAATAAAGTAAAATGTTGGGGTTTTGAACCCAACTAATTTCTGTAAGGATGGAGACGTTAATCCAACCACAGTTTATTGCCCAATTTATACGCATGGTTTTTGAGTATACAAGGGATGTTTTACTAAGCTTGAGCCATTATTCCAATCCTGACGACATACTTTCTTGATATATATATTTATTTATTTTTTTTTTAAACCCAACGCCCGAATTAGATAACGTTGGAAGTAGGTAAAGTACACCTATAGTTCGTCAACCATAAGTGGGGGGATGTCGTCCCCAAATAGCGCTATCTACAAGTACCATAGGCCCCTGCTGTAGTAGTTAATGGATAATGTATTGAACCCAAGTACATCAGCAAGTATAATACTACCATTGCGCGTAATTTAAATATTTATGATGGCAATAAATAAAACATTTATAATCATGCTTTCACCCCAAATATTTAAGTAAATATATTTAAAAAGGGGGTTGTGAACACTCACCTTTCGTATAGCTTGGTAAGAAATAGGTAGTCCTACTAGTTCTTTGTATTAGTCACCCTTTTACCCTATTATGTTAAATGTCCACCATAAGGTCCTTTTTAGAGTAAAACTCTTTATAAGGTATAAGGTTAATGTTTAAAGTATTTTAGAGTCTAGTTAGTCTTCACTTGTAGTTATCATTAATCTCTATATTTTATATTTATCTTATACATATAGTTAATATATGCGAAAATATATATATATAATATATAGTTAAGTTTTAAAAACATGCAACATTCATACATATATAACATTTATATAAAAGTTGTCTTACGATATAGTTATATGTGCATTAATGATATAAGCGTATATATATACATATAGTAATTTTTAAAGAAAATAATGGCACATAATATTATTATATGTATTTATGACTAACTTTGATAATGTAAGAATACATTATAGAGTTATCTTTTTAAATAAGAATGCATAAATATATATAATAAAAAGTATGTCTTTTGATCATGTATTACTACATAATAGTATATTTTAGCTTTTAAAATCCAACACACATACATGCATCGAAATATATATATATATATATATATACATGATTTTCGTAATAATCAAGAACTTTTATACTTATAATAGGTGTTTACTTACATGCATGGTGATATATATATATGTATATATAAATATTGTACATTCAAAGTCCTTGTTAATATCCATCATTTTCACCAATCTATCTCATTCAAGAAGGATCAAAATAACCACATGCATGTTTCTTGCCATACAACATTTGGTAGGATAGATCCATACATCAAATGGTAGGATAAAATCTTTAATAAGATAGTTACATGCATGTATTTATAAGAGTTAACCACATGCATGCTTTTGCCTTACAACATTTGGTAGGATAAATCCATACATCAAATGGTAGGATAAAGTCCATAATAGGAAGATTGCATGCATGTGCTTATAACTTGATCTTCTTGAGTTAAAAAGAAAGAAAAGATGATGAGAGAAAAGATGGTGAAGATATCGATTTATACAAGAGCGTATAAATGTACAAGAACTAGTATTGAGGTGGATGATTATACCTTCAAGAGAGTACTTCACTTGAAGAGATAATGGCTTCTTTTCTTGATCTTCTTGAAGTGTTTGAAGAAAGAACTTGAGAGAGTGAGAGTGAAAGAGAGTTTGAATGAGAAGAGGGGTGTTTGAAATGAGAAGATTGGGGTTGGTATTTATAGGCAAAAGAGAAGAGAGGGGGGGGGGGGGTAGGGTGGTGAGGGTGATGATGGTGGTGGTTGAGTGTGTAAGTTGGTAAAATGATGATGGTTGACTTTGGTTATAATAATATTATATTTATTATTATTATTATTATTATTAATATTATTATTATTATTATTACTATTATTACAAATATAATGTAAGATAAACATCTTTAATATGTTTATTATTACATTACATTTTATTAAAAGTGTACATAAAATGTACTTGCTACTTATTTAAAATTATAATGGACATTTAAACATGTAATAAGATTTTTAGGTATGACGTAAATATATATATATATTTTTTTTACAAGAACTAGGACTTTTATTTATATACTTACGCTACGAAAGGTATTTCTAAATCATCGAGGACTTATTGAATTTTAAACTTAAAGTATATGGGACTTACCTTTTTGTGATTGGTGACGGTTGTCACAGTCTCCCCTAGTTAAAGAAATTTCGTCCCGAAATTTACTTGGTGCTACTGTCCTTAAAGAGGTGGGGATACTTATGTCTCATGTAATCCTCACTTTCCCAAGTATATTCGGGTCCGTGTCTCGAATTCCACCGGACCTTTAATATAGGGATCTTGCTTCGCCTGAGCTGTTTGACTTTTCGGTCTAAGATCTCTATTGGTTCCTCCGTGAAGTGCAATTGCTCGGTTACTTGCACTTCTTCCAATGGTACTACCGATGAGTTGTCGGACAGACATTTCTTGAGGTTTGATACGTGGAAGGTATTGTGAATGGCGCTTAATTCTGGTGGTAGATTGAGTTTATATGCTACGGGACCAACCTTCTCAGTAATTTCGAAAGGTCCAATGTATCGAGGACTCAATTTTCCTCTCTTTCCAAAACGAATAATACCTTTCCATGGGGATACTTTTAAAAGTACCTTGTCTCCAACTTGAAACTCTAAGGGTTTCCTTCTATTATCCGCATAACTCTTCTGGCGATCCCTCGCCGTTTTGAGTTTTTCCTTGATGATTGAGATCTTGTCGGTGGTTTCCTGAATAATATCGGGTTTGATTAACTGTCGATCACACGCTTCTACCCAGCTTAAAGGAGATCGACACTTACGTCCATACAGTGCTTCATACGGGGCGCACTGTATGCTGGTGTGATAGCTGTTGTTGTATGAGAACTCAACCAAGGGTAGGTGAGTATCCCAATTCCCTCCAAAGTCTATCACACAGGCTCGTAACATGTCCTCTAAAGTTTGTATGGTTCTTTCTGTTTGCCCGTCGGTTTGTGGGTGGTAAGCTGTACTCAAGTCGATTCGAGTACCTAATGCTTTCTGCAATGATTGCCAGAATCGTGAGGTAAACCGACTGTCCCTATCTGAAATGATTGAAATTGGCACACCATGGCGTGCCACAATCTCATTGACATCTATTTGGGCAAGCTTTTCCATCTTGTAATCTTCCCGGATTGGGAGAAAATGGGCAGACTTAGTGAGTCTGTCTACTATGACCCATATGGCATCGTGAGATCTTGCTGTTCTTGGTAGCTTGGTGATGAAGTCCATTGTGATTTGTTCCCATTTCCATTGAGGGATTTCGGGTTGTTGCAGTAACCCAGACGGTTTTTGATGTTCAGCTTTTACTCTTGCACATGTTAAACATTTTCCTACGTACAAAGCTATGTCCCTTTTCATACCCGGCCACCAATAGTATTCCTTAAGATCCTTGTACATCTTATCGGCTCCGGGATGCACGGAGTATCTTGACTGATGTGCTTCATCCAAGATGGTCAACCTTGTGTTGTTGTAGTTTGGGACCCATACTCTGTTCTCAAAATAGCGCACTCCATCAGTCTTAGTTTCGAATCGAGATTCCAAGCGGTATAAAGCTTCGTCCTTTAGGTTCTCCTCCTGTAATGCCTTTTCCTGGCTTTCCAGGATCCGACTCTTTAAACTGGTTTGGACCATTGCTCCCATAACTCTAGCCCTAGAAGGCTTTACTCTTTCCTTTCTGCTTAAAGCATCAGCTACCACATTTGCTTTGCCAGGATGGTACTTGATTTCGCAGTCATAATCATTGAGTAGCTCAACCCATCTCCTTTGTCTCATATTGAGCATCTTCTGATCTAGAATGTGTTGAAGACTTTTGTGATCAGTGTAGATGGTACACTTAGTGCCATACAAGTAGTGTCTCCAAATCTTAAGAGCAAACACCACTGCTCCAAGTTCCAAATCATGGGTAGTGTAGTTCTTCTCATGAACTTTTAGTTGTCTTGATGCATAAGCGATGACCTTTTCCTTCTGCATCAGTACACACCCAAGTCCTTGATGTGAAGCGTCGCAATAAACCACAAAGTTATCTGTTCCTTCAGGTAGAGTTAAAACAGGTGCATTACTCAATTTGTGCTTGAGGGTTTGAAATGCTTCTTCCTGCTTCTCTCCCCAGATAAACTTCTTATCTTTCTGGGTTAGTGTGGTTAGCGGCTGTGCAATCTTTGAAAAGTTTGCAATGAATCGCCTGTAGTAACCTGCCAACCCAAGAAATTGGCGAACTTCGGTTGGTGTTTTTGGCGCTTCCCATTGCTTGATTGCCTCAATCTTTGCCGGATCTACGTGAATCCCATTTTTGTTAACCACATGACCAAGAAAGTGTACTTCGCGAATCCAAAATTCGCATTTAGAGAATTTCGCGTACAACTTCTGGTCCTTAAGTAGTGTTAGCACCAACTTCAAATGTTGCTCGTGGTCTTCCTTGCTTTGTGAATAAATGAGTATATCGTCGATAAATACGATAACGAATTTATCCAGATATGGTCTACAGACCCTATTCATCAAATCCATGAAGATAGCTGGAGCATTTGTCAATCCAAAGGGCATAACTAAGAACTCATAGTGTCCGTAACGAGTCCTAAATGCTGTTTTAGGAATATCCGCCTCACATACTCGCAACTGATGATATCCCGAGCGTAGATCGATCTTTGAAAAATACGTGGCTCCTTGAAGTTGATCAAATAAGTCATCAATCCGGGGAAGTGGATATCGATTTTTGATCGTCAACTTATTAAGTTCCCTATAGTCGATGCACATCCGTAATGACCCATCCTTCTTTTTAACGAAAAGGACTGGAGCTCCCCAAGGGGACGAGCTTGGTCGGATGAGTCCTTTGTCAAGCAATTCTTGAAGCTGTGCTGACAACTCTTGCATTTCCGATGGCGCTAAGCGATAAGGTGCCTTAGCCACGGGTGCTGCTCCAGGAACCAAGTCGATATGAAATTCGACTTGACGGTTCGGAGGTAACCCGGGTAACTCTTTGGGGAAAACCTCAGGGTAATTTCGAACTACTGGGATTTCCTGGATGCGTTGTTCTTCGGTATCCTTATTAGTGACGTGTGCTAGAAATGTCTCATTTCTTTTTCTCAGGTTCTTCTGCATCTTCATGCAGGAGACTATCTTCAGATTCCTTCCCGACTTCTGTCCGTATACGATGAGTTTTTCGCCTCTAGGCATAGGGATGCGTATGATTTTCTCGAAGCAACATATCTCCGCTCGATATTTAGTAAGCCAATCCATACCGACAATTACGTCGAAGCTTCCTAACTTAATTGGGATTAAGTCTATACTAAATGTCTTACCAGCTAGGTTCAATGTGCAACCAGTTATTATATCCTTAACCCTAGCTTCCTGACCATTAGCAAACTCTATGGTATAGGCATCTTTCATCTTTTTAGTTTTCAAGTTAAGCGTTGTCCTAAACTCCAATGACACAAAACTCCTATCTGCTCCTGAATCGAATAACATTGACGCATAGTTATCATTTAGAAGGAAAGTACCTGCGACAACATCCGCATTCTGCCTAGCTTCATTCACTCCAATCTCAAACACTCGTCCTCGAGCTTGGCCTCCTTGACCCTGCTGATTCACTTGGCGGTTCTGGTTAGCATCCTGCTCCCGATTGGGACGGGGGCATACACGTGGAGGATGCTCCAAACTTCCACAGTTGTTGCAGGGTTGTGTCTTACAATTAGTGGCATAATGGCCTCCTCTTTTGCACTTATGACAGATGATGCACCTCCCTTCGTGAAGCTTACCACATCGGTTACACCTAGGATATGTTCTTCTTCCTCCCGTTGTCTGCGCTTGAACTCCATAGTTCCTGCTAACCTTCCGGTTCCTTCCAAACTTCTCATCCACTTGCTTCCTCGAAGGTTCCTCCATCTTCCTTTTTCCCTTGTTCTTGTCACTGGCAAACATTCCAGATCGTATGGCGTTGTTGGTAAGACTGGTGGCCAAATTCACCGCATTCTGGAGTGTGGTAGGGTTTGCCGAGGTGACATTTGCTCGAATCTCAGGAGCTAGACCCCAGATGTACCTATCTATACGGTTCTCTTCGGGGGTTACCAAGTGTGGAACTAACTTGGACAGTTCATGAAAGCGGGTAGTGTAAGCACTGATGTCACTTCCCACCATTTCATGGTTCCATAGCTCAGCTTCTAACTTCTGGGTTTCACTCCTTGAGCAGAACTCTTCTCTCAGTAGTTTAATAAATTCTGCCCAGGTAAGCTGATGAGCTGCTTCCCTTCCTCGGGTCTGTATTTGGATGTTCCACCACGACAAGGCTCGACCTTGTAGCAAGCAAGCAGCGAATTCTACCTTGTTAGCTTCCGTGCACTTGCTGATACTAAGAACTGATTCTATACTATCAATCCAACTCAGCAATCCTACGGCTCCCTCAGTGCCATAGAATTCCTTAGGGTTGCAAGCTCTGAAGGTTTTGTAGTTGCAGTCTCTGTTTGTCGCATTTGCATGTTGTCCAGCTTGTAAGCCTGCTGCCACTTGGCTAACAATGTTGGGCAGTGTCGCTAACACTCGGTCCAACACTATTTGACTGACGTCGTCTTCTCTTCTCGGAGGCATGGTTCTAAGATGTGAATATAATATAATCTTTGTCAAGTTTATTTCTTAAGGAAGCTAAGTATGATCATGCAAAATTTTTCAGGCACTAATTAATACTATGGGGACAAAAAATTTCTTAAAATAGAATCATTTCCATTGATAACATTTTGGGTATACATCATGATTACAAAATTTCCCAAAATATGGTAATACATAAATTGTTTAGATTGGGTTTACATACTTTTTACCAAAATTTCCCAATCATACATAAGACCTAATAAGTAGTTCCTAGAGAAATAGTAGCATACTTAAGGGCCAAGGAATGGTTATTTCAGAGGTTCCTCCCTAACATCACTCCTAGTATGACTCCTACTGCCAAAGCTAGCACTGCCAGGGCCTTCACACGTTCATATACTCTCCTTATGTCCTCCCGTGCGTTTGCCTCCACTCGTGATATATTCTGGTACTGGGCCTCCGCCATTTCTGTAAGAGCACCAATAGAGTGGCGCTGGCAATCCAACCGTCCATCAAGATACTCAAAGTGAGAGGTAAGCTGCCTCAGGTGTCGGGATTGCGCTTCTATTATCCCTGGTGTTATGACAGGTATGCCTGGTAACACTGAAGTGCCTGCTGCTATTCTCCTAACAGTGGATGACTCGCCGGTAGCCGCTGTAGCCTGTGGGGGTGTGATATGCGGGGGTAAACCAGTAGTCTTCCTAGCAGTGAGTCGGGTGCGAGGGAGTGGTTGCTTATTTTTGGGCTCTAGGAATCCAGGTGGTAGTGCACATGGATTGGGTGAACTCCGGCCACTGGACATCTCCGGTTCCTCATCGGATGTTTGATGCCTTATTGTATTCTGAGTGTGCTCAGTGGGTTCTGACTCGCTGTCGTACTCTGGTCCAGGAGTATACTCGGTCGACATACTGATCTGCGACAACGATCTACTTAGTTACTAGTGTTCTATTGTGAGTGTCTAAAGGAAATTATGCATAATATACACACATAATCATGCTTAATGAAAGAAAATTTTATGCAAGCATAGGACTATTACAATTAACTTGAGTATTCCATAGCCCTTACTTGAATTAAACATAGGTGATCAAGCTTTGTTTAATTAAAGGAAGATAATGGAAGACTCAACTTAATCACATTAGTAAAATGCTTCAAGTTTAGAAATTTATTTTAGAAAAGTCTTGTCTTTCGAAAACCTTCGGTTATAGTTTGAGTTTTCCCCCTATAAGGAAAACCACAATTCTCTATAACCTTCGGCTCTGATACCAACTCTGTCACACCCCGCTAAAGCGGAAACACGAGATGTCACAGCAATAGGTCTCATAGCACAAGGTAACAGAAAATTTCCAACCATAACAGAATAATTAAGATAAAATCAAAATACAATTATCCAAATACAGTACTGATAATGGAATATTGTCTTTGATATAAAAATAAAAGTAGCCGATTGGAAATTCGTTTCATGAATCCACACATGATATGCTCTAACGTGCTCTAAGACCTAGCGAAGGTTACCTGAAAGGCATGAGTAAAAGAGAGGTCAACTACGAGAGTTGGTGAGGACACAAGTTTATATGCACAAAATGAAATTTTAATGCAAAAGAAATAAAGTAAAATGTTGGGGTTTTGAACCCAACTAATTTCTGTAAGGATGGAGACGTTAATCCAACCACAGTTTATTGCCCAATTTATACGCATGGTTTTTGAGTATACAAGGGATGTTTTACTAAGCTTGAGTCATTATTCCAATCCTGACGACATACTTTCTTGATATATATATATATTTTTTTTTTTAAACCCAACGCCCGAATTAGATAACGTTGGAAGTAGGTAAAGTACACCTATAGTTCGTCAACCATAAGTGGGGGGATGTCGTCCCCAAATAGCGCTATCTACAAGTACCATAGGCCCCTGCTGTAGTAGTTAATGGATAATGTATTGAACCCAAGTACATCAGCAAGTATAATACTACCATTGCGCGTAATTTAAATATTTATGATGGCAATAAATAAAACATTTATAATCATGCTTTCACCCCAAATATTTAAGTAAATATATTTAAAAAGGGGGTTGTGAACACTCACCTTTCGTATAGCTTGGTAAGAAATAGGTAGTCCTACTAGTTCTTTGTATTAGTCACCCTTTTACCCTATTATGTTAAATGTCCACCATAAGGTCCTTTTTAGAGTAAAACTCTTTATAAGGTATAAGGTTAATGTTTAAAGTATTTTAGAGTCTAGTTAGTCTTCACTTGTAGTTATCATTAATCTCTATATTTTATATTTATCTTATACATATAGTTAATATATGCGAAAATATATATATATAATATATAGTTAAGTTTTAAAAACATGCAACATTCATACATATATAACATTTATATAAAAGTTGTCTTACGATATAGTTATATGTGCATTAATGATATAAGCGTATATATATACATATAGTAATTTTTAAAGAAAATAATGGCACATAATATTATTATATGTATTTATGACTAACTTTGATAATGTAAGAATACATTATAGAGTTATCTTTTTAAATAAGAATGCATAAATATATATAATAAAAAGTATGTCTTTTGATCATGTATTACTACATAATAGTATATTTTAGCTTTTAAAATCCAACACACATACATGCATCGAAATATATATATATATATATATATATATATATATATATATATATATATATATATATATATATATATATATATATATATATACATGATTTTCGTAATAATCAAGAACTTTTATACTTATAATAGGTGTTTACTTACATGCATGGTGATATATATATATATGTATATATAAATATTGTACATTCAAAGTCCTTGTTAATATCCATCATTTTCACCAATCTATCTCATTCAAGAAGGATCAAAATAACCACATGCATGTTTCTTGCCATACAACATTTGGTAGGATAGATCCATACATCAAATGGTAGGATAAAATCTTTAATAAGATAGTTACATGCATGTATTTATAAGAGTTAACCACATGCATGCTTTTGCCTTACAACATTTGGTAGGATAAATCCATACATCAAATGGTAGGATAAAGTCCATAATAGGAAGATTGCATGCATGTGCTTATAACTTGATCTTCTTGAGTTAAAAAGAAAGAAAAGATGATGAGAGAAAAGATGGTGAAGATATCGATTTATACAAGAGCGTATAAATGTACAAGAACTAGTATTGAGGTGGATGATTATACCTTCAAGAGAGTACTTCACTTGAAGAGATAATGGCTTCTTTTCTTGATCTTCTTGAAGTGTTTGAAGAAAGAACTTGAGAGAGTGAGAGTGAAAGAGAGTTTAAATGAGAAGAGGGGTGTTTGAAATGAGAAGATTGGGGTTGGTATTTATAGGCAAAAGAGAAGAGAGGGGGGGGGGGGGGGGTAGGGTGGTGAGGGTGATGATGGTGGTGGTTGAGTGTGTAAGTTGGTAAAATGATGATGGTTGACTTTGGTTATAATAATATTATATTTATTATTATTATTATTATTATTAATATTATTATTATTATTATTACTATTATTACAAATATAATGTAAGATAAACATCTTTAATATGTTTATTATTACATTACATTTTATTAAAAGTGTACATAAAATGTACTTGCTACTTATTTAAAATTATAATGGACATTTAAACATGTAATAAGATTTTTAGGTATGACGTAAATATATATATATATTTTTTTTACAAGAACTAGGACTTTTATTTATATACTTACGCTACGAAAGGTATTTCTAAATCATCGAGGACTTATTGAATTTTAAACTTAAAGTATATGGGACTTACCTTTTTGTGATTGGTGACGGTTGTCACAAGGGATTAACCCTAGCCACCATCTCTCCCTCTCAATCTTGATCTCGGCTCTCTCTCCCTCGATTTCGAACCCTCTCTCTCGGTTCTCTCTCCTCTCATCGAAACCGAACCAAGAAGAAAACACCAAGGTGTTTTGCGACTTGGTGTTATACGAAGGACACACATACACAATCAAGCTTTAAGCTTTGCGTGATACTTGGTGATCCAGGAGCGGTCTAGCAGCCAGTTCAATCGGAGGTGCAGTAGTGGTGGACTATCTTTAGCAATCCTAAAGGTTTTGTTCAGGTATAATCTTATAACCTTATCTACGGATTGTTTTGCAAGAAACTATGTTGATCATGTAAGTTTAAAGATCCTAACCCTTTTAGGGTTTAGAGGGTTGTGTTCAATCCAGTTCCGCTTTTAGGATTAACCCAGTGGAATCAAACCCAGGATTGACCAGTTTGTGTCATAGGTGGTTTGGTCAGGTTCAAAACTCTTCAACAGTTCCATCGACTGTTTTTGTTTGACCATTTCAATACACACAAATCACCCTTCAAGTGTTGTCCTCCACTTTTTGACCCAAAACAGAAACTATAATTACTGAAATAACACTAAACAAACACACACCCAACAACCAAATATGATTGATTCACCTATGAATCTCCCTTTGACTCATAAACTAAAAAAATCAATCTATAACTCATACCTTTATGTTATAGGAACTAAACTGTTGCTAACACAACTGATTCTTGACCAAAATAGCAATCAAATTCTTCCAACCCTTCACTTGTGTGTGTACGTGAGTGTTTGTATGTATGCACTAGAACTTTGACTAACAATTGCAAAGTCAAATGACCAGCCATCTATATCTAATACTTTGGGGTATATAATTAATAGCCCCCTGGACTATGAAACTTTCAGAAATGACAACATCAACCCCTCAACTTTAACAAACACATAACACATGAAAGCAACTTATCAAACACGCAATGACAACTTGCTAAACATGTCTAACACTTAACATTTAAGTTAAAATAAACACATATCAAGAAGCTTTCAAACCGTGGGGCGTTACATTTGTTTTCCACTTTCGATAAAATTTTTGAAGATGATTTCCATGTATATTCTAACTTTAATATTTAATGTTCGTTTTGATTGTATTCGAACTCTAAATTTGGTATTTGGTTGGTTTGATTCGAATTTTGATTTTACCTTTTTATTCAACTTATATAAAAGAATATAATAACATATGTGACGTACAACTTTTATACCAAATATCAATAAATAATATCATTAAACAACCAAATAATTTTAAAAAATCATCATTGAATAGAATTATGAACAAATTCATAATACTAAAGTATCACTTATCAAGTAATCAAATGTCATAGTATCAAAACAAATTGTCAAAATAACAAATACAACAACGATATATTATTGGTTTTTAACTTATAATCTTCTATTGTTTATTTTAAGTTTTTAACATTCAAGTGTTTTGTAATTTATTTGACAGGTTTTATTTCCATAGGATATCACATTCTTACTTGAATTTACAATATTTTTTAAAATTTAAATTTAACCATT
Source organism: Pulicaria dysenterica (assembly GCA_947179395.2). Lineage (NCBI taxonomy): Eukaryota > Viridiplantae > Streptophyta > Magnoliopsida > Asterales > Asteraceae > Pulicaria > Pulicaria dysenterica. Next base: position 49,020,841 of record OX359294.1, on the reverse strand, counting down.
AAAGAAAATTTTATAATGTTAAAGTTTTACCCATAAACGGGTTATACACGTCACTTTCGGGTTATCAGGTTGACTCAAGCCCGACCCATTTATTTTCGTGTCGATTTCGTGTCAACCCGCTTTTGACCCGTTTCGGATTCGTGTCACTTTTTTCGTGTCGGGTTTCGGGTCGACCCATAAATTGCAAGCCTTAGCTTTAAGCTATAATAATAAGAATAAATAAATTGATAATAATATGTAATAATGATAACATATTTATAATTAAGAAAAATAAAAAGAATATAAGGGTATCATGGTCATTTTATGTGAAAAGGTAAGGTTATTTTGGTCTTTTTACTTGAATCAGAGACTATCGGTGAAACAAAACCCAAAAAGTAGAAACTACTAGCGTAATAAATAAAGTTTAAAGACTGAGAGTGTAAGTAGTAACATACCACATGGACTAAACATGTAATTTCTTTTGTTGTTATTATTTTCAACATTGTGCCAACGAGAGCAAAGATATCATTGTATCTTATAAATTTATATTAATAACTACGAAATATACATCTTCTTGATTGATATTTATTTAAGCTTTTAAATTTTTTAATTATAACTAGATTGCTCATTTTGGTATATTTAATTTATATATTTAAACTAAGATATATATATATATATATATATATATGAGTATTCTAGTGATTAAAATTTTATAGACATATATACATATATGTATATGGTTGTTTTTAAACGTTAACATAAAAATCTATGAATCTATTACTGAAGTAGGGTATCGTACAGATAATGCATCTTATTCTGTCTTATAATAATTATTTCAATTTCTTTCTTATCCTAATCTATTTTTTACATGGTTTTATAACAAAAACTAAATCATAGTTTTGATGGTATCAATCAATTTTAAAAACTATAAATTTTATTATGAAAACTCGTTATATAATATAAATCATGAGGGAGAAGAGAGGAGGGTATATGGCATAGAAAAGAAAAGAGGGTATATGGCATATAAAAGAAATTTTTATACTTTTGAAGTCTAATATACCTTACAACCATTCCTTTAGATCCTAAAAGCAAGTTATGAATCTATATGAAATATAAATCTAACACAAAAATCTACACTACAATCAATGGATCTTACATAATAATCTACATTACAATCAATGATACCCACAAAAAGAAATATGTTCATTATAAACAATTATAGGTTATTTATTTATCAAAACGTAGAGAAATTAACTTTTGTTGACATATTTTTTTGTAATTCTGTTTATTTTTAATCTTTAAAATAATGATATTTAACTTCTATTTATTAAAAGAATTAGTTACAATAATGTTCAATATAGTCCATACTTATTGCATAGTCCCAAGAGACTAATCTTAGCCCTTGGATCAGCCTCATCAATGGTCCAAATTGAATTTTAAAAATTTGGGCGGAGTGGCATTTTCGTAATTAACATGTAATGATTTTACCATCACGTGTGATTGTATATCAAATCACATGTGATTTTATATTGAATCACATTTGATTGAATATTAAAATTTAGGACTATGCTTTTTATATGGACTATATTGAACACAACTCACCAATCATAGTATCTAAGGAAAAACTTGTTTTTAAACACTTTGAATATGTTTGGTAAAATGAAAAAGAAAGAAAGACATGGTCTTAAAATTCTACTTTTTTTAACAACGAAATTTTAGTGGGTAAGATCTGCAGTGATATCCATACGGACAGTACGCGAACCCTAAGCCACTCACCATGAGAGATTAAACTCTCCTCTGTTATCTCCAGAAACCACCATTATAAGGAATAATACCTCTATCATTTTTTTAAGGAAACTACCATCTCCAAGACTTGAACCCAAAACCTTGAGGATATATGTTGTAAAACCCATATACTACTAAAATAAATATCAAATAATTATCCAGGTTAATTAGAGTAATTTTAGTAATAACATCTTTATTTTAAGTTAAATTTTGTTTAAGAATATTTGTATAATTCGTTTTATACCAATACCTCCAAATTTGTATAAAATCAAATTTCAACTCCATTGGTTAGAGTTGAGCATGGCTCAGTTATGGCCTAAAATCGAACCAAAACCAACCGTTTCATTTTTTTTTTTTTTGAAAGGCAACCGTTTCATATTTATATATATATATATAAATAATACAAAAATCTTACAATATATTACTTGGGACGGTTCGGTTAGTAATGGTCCGGTTTTATGGTTAATCATATGCGAGCTGTCTATATCATTTAATCAATAACCAAACTTTATAAAGAGAACCATCGTTATAGAGCTGATTTGGTTAATTTAAGTATATTTTTCGGTTAAATTGGTTATGGTTCGTTTTACTAATTTTTATGTTTACCAATTGGTAGTACATTTCCTTACACTAAATATCTTGGTTTGCTTTTTGGTTTCCTAAGTACAAAATGTAGAAGTAAAACTTGCATAAAATATGTCGCAATTTACTATAATGTAATTGTTATGTGATGCTAGCAAAGAAAAGAAAGAAAAACGACATACAAATTTTTTATGATTCGGCGGAAAACGTTTTGAACTTTATCTAGGGCAAAAACCAAAGATCCTTCCATTATTTGATTGTTTTTTCGGTCTAATTGTTATCAACTTACACCAAACACTTATCTCATTATTTCAGTATTTCACCAATCATAATTCTTCACTTCGCCTGACTCGGGTCATAAATCCATTCAGATAGCTAAATTTAAATTACACTTCATAATATATTTGTTAATAAATGTTTCCCATAAGAAAAGAAATAACTTTAAAATTTTGAATACATTTACTTGTTCATAACACTTATTAAGCACTTAGTTTTCTTTTTTTATAGCATAACTTACATACCTATTAACATATTTTTAAATCTATACCTTTTTCATTACAAAAGTTAAACCCAAAACCTTAAAAAAAACATGTTAAACACCGAATAGTGCTAAACTAAATACCCTTTAATACTTTTTTCAAATTAACATCAAACTCAGACAAGATTTAGTTAAACCATTTAGACTTTTAGGAATTCTAACACTTAGTTATTTAGGAGATCTCTTTCAAGATTCAAGATAATATTATCTAATTAGTATATATAATCATTTATTTGAGAGAAAGAAGGAAAAGCCAATTGGGGCTATTAACTAGCAAAGCAAAAAGGTTGGTCCCATTGGTCGATTATATTGTCAAGAGACATTCTAACTTTAAAGCCGAAGACCGAAAGTAACTAATTAATATTCTATAAGTGATGACTTTGTTTGCTACCTTTCAAGGGGATGAGAATAGGATGAATACACTCACTTTTGTAAACATTAGTTTGGAAAAAGGAGGATCAAACAACTTTTATATAACATATATATGTGTGTGTATGTATGCATGATATACACACTACCACTCTTTACCTAGACATGAAAATGATGAACCCATTTTTATGGACAAAAGCTGGTTTTGGGCACATGATACGTATCATCACTTTTTCACATGGCTTCAAAACATTTTGTTATAAATTAATACCTTATAATGACTATATCAATAGCCTAGCTAGGAAGATAACATAATCAATATGACATGGAGCTAGCTAGAATGATAATCTTTTTTTTTTCCTTCTTTCTTTAGATGTTCTGATTGAGATTATATCAAGTTAAATCAAATATAATCAATTATGCTATGATTATTTTATAAAAAATAAATGTGAGCCTACAACAAGGTTCAGTTTTAATTTAAAAAAAGAAGTCTTACTACATGTTTATAAGAATATGAACTTGTCATATTTAATCACAACTTCATAGGATCTCGATATTTATTAACAAATAATCATCTTATCTTTGATTTTCTAATTACATGCCCTCATAACCTGGTACTCATGTTGAACCCTATCTAGGTGATTAATGATTCATCGTATGTTTTAAAGAGGAATTATTCAACACTATTTTATATTTTCATTCAACACAATCTTTATTGAGATATGAATTAAACACACTAAATGCTTAATGATTCAACATTCGTTGCTTAATGGTTATTTAATCTCAATCAAGCATCCTCTTAGACAACAATTCTTGTTTGTCTAATTCTTGTAATCGTATCTGATATAAAAATGTGGAAAAGCTTGACACATGAAATACGAGTTTCAAACTATTAAATACTTGGCACGTGCTTTTGCTAGCACGGCCATTTTAGAACATCCACGTTATATGTTTACTGTTGTTTATTTAGATACATCAATCCAAGCTAGAGGAAGGAGGTGATCATTAAGAGGGCTCGTAGTGACGAAATGTTGAAAAAATGTTTTCCCCATTTTCTAGCGGTTCTAGGAGATTATTCGCGCACAACATGTCTTAATTGTCTTAACTAATACGTAAGAGTTGATCCTTACACATAAAAAGTGGTCATACGCATCAAATTAATATATGTATCATGTGTATTAACTGCTTGTACCTTGTTGTGTATAACTAAAAACTGTTATATATGGATCGACTCTCAATACTTAATGACTGATCATTTTATGACATTCAATGATAAACCCAGTGGTTTTTGTTTTTGTCAATAGTGCCATAAAATTAACTGTTCGCTTCGCATCGCAATTTGATTTAGGGGTGAGCATAGGACCCGGTAGACCGAAAAAAACCAACAAACTGGACCGCACTGGACCGAGACCAGTTTGGACTGGGCATGGTCGGTCCAGTCTACGTGCCTTGTTTTTTTTATAGATTTCGGGTTTTGTTCCGGTCTAGTCCGGGTCGGTTTTGTTTGATACAATATATAAAACAACTAAAAGACCGAAAAAACAGATGAACCGAACCAAACTAGACCGAGACCGGTCCGGATCGGGACTAGTTGGTCCGGTCTTCGGTCCTAGTTTTCTATACATTTAAGGCTTCGGTCCAGTCCGGTATTTTTGGTCCGGTCCGGTTTTTAAATGAATCTCACCCCTAATTTGATTACTCACATTGAAGTGTAAAATGGGCACTCGGGTCAGTCAGATAATGGGTCTAAACCGATTTAGTAACAAAATCAAGTGATGATATTGAAGCGGCGGAGTGTCAGATGTTGATAAAGAAGTGGAGGACATACCTAATTTAAAAGAAAACCCCAATATTTGGGTCAAAACTGTTAACGGACTCAATGACTCTGGGCCAGTTCTATCTTCTAATGTTGGGCCTAATTGGATTGTTGAAGGTGACCTGCAGAGTCAATTGGGGCAAACGGCCCAAGTGGATTCGGGTGCCTTTTCACTAGAACTTCAGAACTCGGACAAGGAGGACGACACGTCATTTCCCAAAAGAACTGAAGATGGTGCTACGAATGCTATCGCGAGTTTAATATCTATGGTTCCAGACTCCTTACCAATTATTAGAAAAACGAAAATGAAATCGGGGAAGGCGTTGGGTTCACAATCAGGGGGTGGCAGAGGAAGGGTTGATTGGGTAGGAAAAGGGAAGTTAAGTCTAAACGTCATGAAGAAAATGGCTAGGGCAAAAGGAAAATCAAAGCTGGTCACACTATCAAAGAATAAGAGCCATTCGGGAGGACACTCTGATTCAGCGTTTCCGGGTAAGTCTATTTCCAATTCATCGGATAATGTAATGCGTTTAGGGCAGAAAGTGGGGTTCTTTGAACTGGAACCCACTTCTCAAAACGAATAAACCTAGGTTTTTTCGAGTTTGTTCGTTGTTTGTGTTTTCTCATGAAAGTGATATCTTTAAACATAAGGGGTCTTGGGTCGTTGGAAAAACGGAGTTGAATTAAGGGTATGTGTTTAAAACAAAAACCAACTATTCTTGGAATCCAAGAAACGAAGATGGATTTTATTGATGAGGACATGGTGGAAGAAATTTGGGGAAACTTAAGTTTCAATTACGCTTTTGTCCCGTCTAGAGGTAGAGCGGGGGGTTTATTAACAATATGGGATCCGAGAGTTATGAACAATGTTGTTTCACATGGTGATAGATACTTCCTAGCAATCGTGGGTTCTTGGAAAGGAAGACAGGATCGGTGGGCCTTTGTAAATTTATATGGCCCGCACAACTCGTTAGAAAAGGTGGAATGTTGGGTCAGTTTATCAAATCTTCTCAATTATATTGGCAGAAATGTGATGTTTTATGGTGATTTCAATGAAGTAAGACAGCCTTCGGAACGCTTCAATGCTGTCTCTGTCCAACGAAACATGTCGGATTTCAATAACTTCATTTCCGATAACGATTTGGTAGACATACAGTTGGGTAACAGAAGATACACAAGAGTTGCGGATAACGGGTTAAAGTTTGCAAAACTGGATCGCTTCCTTATAAGCTCAGAATTTCAGTTGAAGTGGGGTTCAGTGGCCTGCGTAGCTCTAGAAAGGAAACATTCTGACCATTGTCCGATTATGTGTCATGATAATATAGATGATTCTGGTCCCAAGCCATTTCAATTTTTTGATATATGGCTGGAAGATAAAAATTGCAAAACGGTGGTAGAGGAAGCGTGGTCGAAGCTTGTGCCAAATGGTAATCCAGACTATCTTTTCTTCCAAAAACTCAAAGCGGTTAAGGTGGCTTTGAAGAGGTGGGCAAAGTTAAATTTTGGGAAGATCGATCATGAAATTGAGGTGTTAAAAGAAGAAGCTCTAAGTTGGGAGTTACTGGCGGAGGAGAGTTTACTAGTGGAAGAGGACAAAATCAAATGGGTCAACTGTTGTAAGAACCTGAAAAATAAAGAGGATTTCAAAAGGGGTTTCCTAAAACAAAAGTCAAGAATAAAATGGTGTAACACCCTAATTTAGGGCCTAGTTGTAAATAGTTGTACCTCGTGTTTGTTCAGTTGTACGTTGACATTAACCAAGTTGTTTAAGTTGTTTTGTTGCTTAATTGTTATTATTTGTTGGTACACGTGGTTATGTGGCTAAGGTTAGAAATGTTTCATGAATAGATAATGTTGGTAAATAGTTGAACGGTTTCAGATAATGATTCCGAAAATATCTCTGTTAGTTGAAACAGATAACCCTAAGTTGCTTTAAAAATTGAATAGGAGAGCAAAATACCCATGAAGAGGTGTTGGCTGATAAGTCGGCCTAAGGGGCCTCACTTATCCCCTGTTAACACATTCAAACTCACCACACATACACATACATGCTTACACGTTAGAACACACACACACTTTTGGAGTTTTGATCTTTTGGAAGAGGAAATCAAAGAGGAAAGCAATTAGCAACTAATTTCAACAAGCATCTAAGCCTAGAATCTGTTATTTGTCTTCTTCAAGTAAGATTTCTTGTTTGAAAACCTAGTTTAGGGTTTCATGGTGTAAGGGTTCATTTTGATGGATTTAGTTGTGTTGTGATGTTGTTCTTATGTTCAAATTGTGTTAGTATGTTGTTGTGTGTGTTAGAGATCATGTGTAAACACTTGAATATGGATTCAAGACGAGTTTTGTGTCAAAAATCAGTTAAACAGTCGATGTGCTCGAATAGAGCAGGAACACTCTGTAACAGTGGTCCATGCGGTCGCATGGGAAAAGCTATTCGGTCGCAAGGAGGTTTGGAAGTCCCTGCGGTCGTAGGCAATGGGTCTTACGGCCGTATGGAGTTGGTGTCATGGTTTACCACCTACGGGTGACAAAATGAAGCCTACGGGCGTAGGTACATAACCTACGGCCGCAGGAACCCTTACGGTCGTAGGGATAATCCCTTGCAGCCGTAGGAGTGAGTTTTGGGGCAGGGCCCTTGCGGTCGCATGGGTTATGCCTTGCGTTCGCATGGGGTATGCCTTGCGGTCGCATGGGGGTGCCTTGCGATCGCATACTGAGTTGTTTTGTTGACAGCTTTGTAGTCTTGTGTTTAAGCCTCGTTTGTTGTCGTTGATTGGTGTCTAAGCCTGAACCTGATGTGTTAGGTGATTCGGACCACTCCGTGTGCTCCTGGGATTCCCGAATTCATATCTGCCTCTTATAATCTCGAGGTGAGTACCGGTTTCCCATGAGTCTCGGTAAGTAGTATTGTCTGTTGTTTATTGAAATATGTTGGTGATGCCGCATACGTGAGTATATGAGGTATGTTATGCCATGTTGTTATATACTGTTGTCATGATTAAGTTGCTTTACATGTTGGTTATAAATCGCATGCGTATAGTTGAACCCACTACGGGTTATAGTTGTATGTGATACTGGTCCGGACTGTTGATGGCATGGTTAAGGTCAGCTTTCTTCCCGAAGGCTGGATCCCTTTGATGGAATAACGGGGATCAACGGTACTCGGTGTGCAGCACGCCGGGGTTGTCTTGCAAACCGCCGCTCCTTAAAGTGAGCTGGGATCTTAGCTTTCGTTGAGATCCGAGATGTTGAGCTTCGAGCTTCGTAACGCGTTTGGTGGACTGCTCTTCGCTCCCCCACCATTGCGGATAGTTGTTGCTGATGGTCCCCAGTTTGAATCGTTGAGCGGGGCTTCCCTCCCTGCGAGATATGATTCCTACTGACTCGTTGGCACGACGCTATATGCTAGGATAGCCTTATGTGCTGTCCCGTAGTTGGGATAACCTGCTTATTGATGCTTATGTGTTAATCTGTACTCACTAGCTAGTTGTAGCTACCGGTGCCTAAATTTCCCTTTTTGCAGATGCGAAGTAATTGGCCTGCGTGAGGCGGGACTGTTGGTAGTTGTTGTAAATACCTTTTGCGGAACACTGTTCGTTGTAAATATTTGTGATCCGATGGTCGGTGGTGGTCAGTTAGTTGGTAACACCAAACTGTTGAACTTGGCGTATTTTTGTTGTATTTAACTGCCGAGTCAGTTAACACTAATCATGTTTTGTTAATAACGTTTATTTCCGCTGCTGGTTTTATTATATAAGTTATAAAGCTTAGATTTTCCCTAATTTTAAGCGAGTGAAAACCGGTGTTACAATTAGGTATCAGAGCCTAAGTTTGAGGAATTGGGTACTCGTAGGAGTATTCAATCTCAAGCACGTGCCCGAACATCGTTAAGTGTTCCTAGTTGGGTATTTGGGGTTGAGTATGAGCGTTATGTGGTAGTTACATGTGTAAATTAACTTGTAGCGTTAGTAGTTGTTGAATAAGTAGAGTACTAAACGTTGTTCCCATGTGTAGTAAGTTGACATAGAATGACTGAGCAACGAGTTAATACTGAAGAGGCTCTTAAGCGTATGGAGGATGAAGCTTCGAGCGTTAATCCCGAGGCTGGAGAAGGATCTGCTCCGCATGATTACGAGCCGCTAAGGCAAGATCCAGATCAAGCAGCGCGTATTGCACGTTTGGAGGAAGAGCTCCGGCTACAAGGGAGCTGTTGTTAGCGGCTGTGCAAGGGCGTAAACCGGAGAAGTGTTCGTTTAAGAAGTTCCGTTCTTGCAGTCTAAAAGAATTCGAGGGTGGTGACGGTCCTTCAGATACCGTGAGGTGGCTTCGAGGGACCTATGAGGTGTTTGATTCTTGTGACTGTGAAGCCGAGTTACGTGTCAAATACGCGGCATGGATGTTGAAGGGTAGCGCGTTGTTTTGGTGGGATTCCGTAAAAGCTACTTTAAGTAAAGAAGTTATCACGGCTATGACGTGGGAACAATTTGCTGAGAAAGTCACAAAGATATATTGTACGGATTATGATATGGAGAAGATGGAAAGAGAGTTCAACGCTCTCCGTAAGGGAGACAAGTCGGTGGATGTTCTGATCCAAGCCTTTATTAATAAAGTGAGGTTTATTCCTAGCTTGACGACGGATGAGGCTGCGAAGATGAGAAAGTTTGTGGCCATGTTGCCTGCTGATTACCGCGCTCTCGTTAGAATGACTGGGAGTTTAGATCGAGCGTTTGAAATAGCTCGACAGATTGAAGATGATCGTGCTCAGGGTAGGGATGACCGAGCTGGTGAAGGTCATAAGAGGAAGTTTCAACAATCCTCAAAGTCGGGTCCTTCTAAAGGACAAGCTGTTGCTGGTAGGAAGTTTGATTCCCAGAAGAATCCGAGGGAGGATCGTCCGTGGTGTGCAACTTGCCGTACGTATCACAGTGGTGATTGTTCTAAAGCCACTGCTCGATGCTTACAGTGTGTACAGAAGGGGCACGTGGTTGCCGAGTGTGAGTTTAAAGAGGATGTTTTTTATAAGTGCCATAAGCCAGGGCACAGAATATCTGACTGCCGGTCAAAGCAAAGTACCGGTGCTGGTGGGTCTACCTCTGGGCAGAAAAAGGATGGTGCTCCCCGAGCTAAAGGGCGAGCATTTCAGATGACAGCTGAGGAAGCTAAGGGTGCTGGGGACGTGAAAACTGGTACATTTCTTATTAATTCTGCCCCAGCATGTGTATTGTTTGATTCTGGAGCTACGTATTCCTTTGTATCTGTATCTTTCTGTGATAAACTGCAAATGCCTGTATCTGTACTATCTGAGCCAATAAGAGTAGAGACTGCTAGTGGTAGAGTAGTTCCAGTTCTTGATAATGTCCCTCAAGCGGTTATTGATATCGATGGGAGTAGTTTTCCTGTTTCCCTTCTTCTTATGCCTATCGCGGGATTCGATGTTGTAATTGGGATGGATTGGCTTAGCAAGCTGAACGCTGAGATTTTCTGTTCCAATAAGTTAATTAAAGTCCCTCTACCTGACGGGTCATATGCTGTGGCTCGCGGTGAAAGACGCAAATCGGATATTCCTGTCATCTCTCTGATAAAAGCGAGAAAGGCAGTTTCAAAAGGTTGCGAGTTTTATCTGGCACATGTGATTGATGCTAAATTGGAGAAACGTGTTGTTCGTGATATTCCGGTGGTGACCGATTATTCAGAAGTGTTTCCTAACGAGTTGCCTGGGTTACCGCCTGTCAGAGACGTTGAATATCGTATTGATCTTGTTCCAGGGGCTACCCCTATGGCCAAAGCTCCGTATCATCTTGCTCATTCCGAGGTTCGCGAGATGATGACGCAGATTCAGGAGTTACTAGACAAAGGCTTTATTCGCCCGAGTTCTTCTCCATGAGGCGCTCCTGTGCTATTCGTAAAGAAGAAAGATGGGACGATGAGAATGTGCATACACTACCGGGAGCTGAATAAGCGAAAGGTAAAGAACAAGTATCCTTTGCCGCGGATAGATGATTTGTTTGATCAACTACAGGGAGCGACGTGCTTCTCAAAGATCGATCTGCGGTTGGGGTATCATCAAGTGTTAGTTGCTAACGAAGATGTTCCAAAGACGGCTTTCCGTACTCGTTATGGTCATTACGAGTTTTTGGTGATGCCTTTTGGCTTAACCAATGATCCTGCTGTTTTCATGGACCTGATGAACCGGGTTTGTCGTCCTTTTCTTATAAGTCGGTGATTGTGTTCTTTGGCGATATTCTCGTTTATTCTAAAACCGAAACTGAACACGAGTTGCATCTGCGACAAGTCCTTGAAACTCTTAAACGAGAGAAGCTTTATGCTAAATTCTCGAAGTGCGAATTCTGGTTGCGAGAAGTCCATTTTCTTGGTCACGTGATTTGCAGTGATGGCGTGAAGGTTGATCCAGCGAAGGTTGAGGCGGTGATGAATTGGGGAGTTCCCCGAACTCCTTCTGAAGTTAGAAGCTTTCTTGGCTTAGCTGGTTATTATCGGCGGTTTATCCGTGACTTTTCTAAATTTGCAGGTCCTTTAACTAAGTTAACTCGTAAAGATGTTGCATTTGTTTGGGCGGAAGCTCAAGAACAAGCGTTTCAATCCCTGAAACGGCTATTGTGCGAAGCTCCAATTATTTCGTTGCCAGAAGGATCTGAAGACTTCATTGTTTATTGTGATGCTTCGTACTCCGGATTGGGGTGTGTGCTGATGCAGCGTGATAAAGTAATTGCCTATGCTTCAAGGCAATTGAAACCTCATGAAGGCAACTATCCGACTCATGATCTGGAGTTGGCAGCTGTGGTGTTCGCGTTGAAATTGTGGAGGCACTATCTTTACGACACCAAATGTGTGATCACAAGAGCCTGCAATACGTTTTTACGCAGAAAGAGCTCAATATGAGGCAACGCAGATGGCTCGAGTTGATAAAAGACTATGATTGTGAAATTCGCTACCATCCTGGTAAGGCCAATGTGGTGGCGGATGCCTTAAGTCGCAAAAGCTCTACCGTAGACGCGAAGTTTATGAAACTTACTGTGGTTCCTGATATCATTGCTCGATTAAAGGAAGCGCAACAAGTGGCATTGCAAGATGACAATCTGAAAGCTGAGTTGATGAGAAAGCTGAAAGACCAACTCGTTGACGATACCCGCGGATTAAAGACTTTCCAGTCTCGCGTATGGGTGTCACTCCATGGTGGTAATCGTTATCTGATACTGCAGGAAGCCCATAAGTCCAGGCTGTCGGTTCATCCGGGCAGCACAAAGATGTATCACGACTTGAAAGCGTTGTATTGGTGGCCAACTTTGAAATGAGACATTGCTTCCTTTGTGGAGAAATGTCAAATCTGCGCGCAAGTTAAGACAGAGCATCAGAAGCCTTATGGCAATCTGCAACAACTTGAGATTCCAGAATGGAAGTGGGATCACATTACGATGGACTTTGTGACAAAGTTACCAAAAACCCTCAGAGGTCATGATGCAATTTGGGTCATTGTCGACCGATTGACCAAGAGTGCTCACTTTCTAGCAATCAGCGAGTCTACTCCGTTGGAAAAGCTAGCAAAGTTGTATGTGAATGAGGTGGTATCACGACATGGTTTACCATGTTTGATTGTATCTGATCGGGATGCGCGATTTGCTTCCCATTTTTTGGCAGAGTTTGCAAAGCGAACTTGGTACTCGTGTTCACTTGAGCACGACATATCATCCACAGACAGATGGCCAGTCAGAGAGAACGATTCAGACGTTGGAGGACATGCTTCGCGCATGTGTTCTCGAATTCGGTGGTGCATGGGATTCTCACTTACCGTTGATCGAGTTTGCTTACAACAACTCGTATCACTCCAGTATTGGGATGCCTCCATATGAGATGTTGTACGGGAGGCGTTGTCGCACACCAACATGTTGGCTCGAGCCCGGTGAGAAGCAGTTTGCCGGACCCGAGATCGTTCAAATCACAACCGATAAAGTGTCTTAACAGGTCTACGTTTTGGATCTACGTATACCATATGACATGTTGAACGGTTTCAGATAATGATTCCAAAAATATCTCTGTTAGTTGAAACAGATAACCCTAAGTTGCTTTAAAAGTTGAATAGGAGAGCAAAATACCTGTGAGGGGGTGTTGGCTGATAAGTCGGCCTAAGGGGCCTCACTTATCCCCTGTTAACACATTCAAACTCACCACACATACACATACATGCTTACACGTTAGAACACACACACACTTTTGGAGTTTTGATCTTTTGGAAGAGGAAATCAAAGAGGAAAGCAATTAGCAACTGATTTCAACAAGCATCTAAGCCTAGAATCTGTTCTTTGTCTTCTTCAAGTAAGATTTCTTGTTTGAAAACCTAGTTTTGGGTTTCATGGTGTAAGGGTTCATTTTGATGGATTTAGTTGTGTTGTGATGTTGTTCTTATGTTCAAATTGTGTTAGTATGTTGTTGTGTGTGTTAGAGATCATGTGTAAACACTTGAATATGGATTCAAGACGAGTTTTGTGTCAAAAATCGGGTAAAACAGTCGCTGTGCTCGAACAGAGCAAGAACACTCTGTAACAGTGGTTCATGCGGTCTCAAGGAGGTTTGGAAGTACTTGCGGTCGTAGGCAATGGGTCTTACGGCCGTTTGGAGTTGGTGTCATGGTTTACCACCTACGGGTGACGAAATGAAGCCTACGGGCGTAGGTACATAACCTACGGCCGCAGGAACGCTTACGATCGTAGGGATAATCCCTTGCGGCCGTAGGAGTGAGTTTTGGGGCAGGGCCCTTGCGGTCGCATGGGTTATGCCTTGCAGTCGTATGGGGTATGCCTTGCGGTTGCATGGGGGTGCCTTGCGATCGCATACTGAGTTGTTTTGTTGACAGCTTTGTAGTCTTGTGTTTAAGCCTCGTTTGTTGTCGTTGATTGGTGTCTAACCCTGAACCTGATGTGTTAGGTGATTCGGACGACTCCGTGTGCTCCTGGGATTCCCGAATTCATATCTGCCTCTTATAATCTCGAGGTGAGTACCGGTTTCCCATGAGTCTCGGTAAGTAGCGTTGTCTGTTGTTTATTGAAATATGTTGGCGATGTCGCATACGTGCGTATATGAGGTATGTTATGCCATGTTGTTATATACTGTTGTCATGATTAAGTTTCTTTACACGTTGGTTATAAATCGCATGCGTATAATTGAACCCACTACGGGTTATAGTTGTATGTGATACTGTTCCGGACTGTTGATGGCATGGTTAAGGTCAGCTTTCTTCCCGAAGGCTGGATCCCTTTGATGGAATAACGGGGATCAACGGTACTCGGTGTGCAGCACGCCGGGGTTGTCTTACAAACCGCCGCTCCTTAACGTGAGCTGGGATCTTAGCTTTCGTTGAGATCCGAGATGTTGAGCTTCGAGCTTCGTAACGCGTTTGGTGGACTGCTCTTCGCTCCCCCACCATTGCGGATAGTTGTTGCTGATGGTCCCCAGTTTGAATTGTTGAGCGGGGCTTCCCTCCCTGCGAGATATCATTCCTACTGACTCGTTGGCACGACGCTATATGTTAGGATAGCCTTATGTGTTGTCCCGTAGTTGGGATAACCTGTTTATTGATGCTTATGTGTTAATCTGTACTCACTAGCTAGTTGTAGCTAACGGTGCCTAAATTTCCCTTTTTGCAGATGCGAAGTAATTGGCCTGCGTGAGGCGGGACTGTTGGTAGTTGTTGTAAATACCTTTTGCGGAACACTGTTCGTTGTAAATATTTGTGATCCGATGGTCGGTTGTGGTCAGTTAGTTGATAACACCAAACTGTTGAACTTGGCGTATTTTTGTTGTATTTAACTGCTGAGTCAGTTAACACTAATCATGTTTTGTTAATAACGTTTATTTCCGCTGCTGGTTTTATTATATAAGTTAAAAAGCTTAAATTTTCCCTAATTTTAAGCGCGTGAAAACCGGTGTTACAAATGACATATTGAAGGAGACGAAAACACTAAGTTTTTCCACAACTCTCTGAAGAGAAGATATGGTGTCAATAATGTAGCAGGGACTCTAGTGAACGAGGAATGGGTGGAAAACGTGTTCGAGATCAAGGCGGCGGCGGTATCTTTCTTCTCACAATTCTTCAAGAAAAACAGTGATAGGTCGTTTGGGTTCAAAAGTAATAGGTTTAAAAAATTAGAGGGTGAAAGATTGGAGTTAGAAAAGGAGTTCTCGGTTGATGAAGTAAAGAGGGCCGTTTGGAATTGTGGTAGTAATAAAGCTCCTGGTCCGGACGGTTTTAACTTTGCTTTTTTTAAGTATTTTTGGGATTTGATTAAAAAGGATCTGATAGATGCGGTGTTGTGGTTCGGAAGAACGGCGAGATTCTCAAAAGGGTGTAACTCCTCTTTTATAACTTTGATCCCAAAGGTAACGGATCCAATAACTTTCGGGGACTTTAGACCAATATAACTAATAGGATGTTATTATAAAATAGTTTCCAAACTATTAGCAAGCAGATTACAAGTGGTGATCCCAAGATTAATCGGGATGGAACAGTCGGCGTTTTTGAAGAATAGATCCATTATGGATGGGATCTTGATCGTGGGGGAGGTCATAAGAGAACTGAAAGTGAAAAAAAGAAAAGGGTTAATTTTTAAAATTGACTTCGAAAAAGCATACGATAGCATTGATTGGGGATTTTTGTTTGAAACAATGGTTCAAATGGGTTTTGGTGGAAAATGACTATCCTGGATAAAAGCTTGTTTAGAATCTTCCTACATGTCGGTTCTGATTAACGAATCGCCGTCGAAAGAGTTCAAAGTGGAGAGGGGAGTGCGTCAAGGAGATTCATTAGCGCCATATTTGTTTCTAATAGTGGCTGAAGCTTTCAACCTTATGATTTAGGAGGCGGTAAACGTTAATCTGATTGAAGGGGTAAAGGTAGGGGTTGAGGGAATCCAGTTATCACACCTACAGTACGCGGACGATACTGTGATAATCGGTAAATGGAACAAGAAAAACATCAGTCGCTTAAAAACTCTATTAACTTGCTGGGAAGGAGCGTCGGGCTTAAAGATAAACTGGAAGAAAAGTTCAATCACTGGCATTGGTGTGGAAAGGCAAGAACATATGGAATTGGCGGGTTCGTTGGGGTGTAAGCATGGCGAAGGGATTTTTAATTACCTAGGGGTCCCTATCGACGCAAATATGAAAAGAAAGGTGGCGTGGGAAAAAGTTATTAAGAAAATGGAACTAACTCTAGTTGGTTGGAAGAGTAAATGTTTATCATCCGGGGGAAGGTTAACTCTTATTAAATCGGTTCCCTCGAACTTGCCGGTGTACTACCTATCTCTGTTCCGCGCACCTTCTAGTATCCTTTTACAATTAGAAAGAATTAGAATTTTTTTTTTTTGGGTTTTGGGGGCTCGGGATCAAAGAAATTGCATTGGGTTAATTGGGATTATGTGTGCCAACGGGTGGAATTGGGCGGGTTGGGTATCGGGTGTCTAAACACGTTCAATATTAGCCTTTTACTAAAATGGTGGTACAGATTTCGTATTGAAAAAGATACCCTTTGGGTCAAAATCATAACAAGTTTGTATGGTCAGGGGGTGGTTTGGGTTCTAATTTGGTTGTTCATAAACCTGGGATCTGGGGGGTAATTATAAAAATTAGAAAAGAACTTCTCAAGAAGGGGATTGATGTTAACACACTGCATAAGGTGTCTATTTGTGACGGCTCAAACACTTTCTTTTGGAAAGATCGTTGGGCTGGGCTTTCTTGTTTTGCAGATTTATTCCCAAGGCTATACAAAAAATTGGGAGATGATTCAAAGCGGGTTTGTGACTTGGGATCCTTGGAAAATGACAAATGGAAATGGAACATTTGGGATGGCAACCGTATGTCTGGTCGAATGGAGTCGGAGATGAGGGACCTGAACAATGTGCTCAACACATGTTCTATCGATAGGTTCAAGAAGGATGCATGGATTTGGCAGGGCAATACAGATGGTATATACTCAGTGAAGAATATGCGCTCGTTCTTGGACGATAATTGGAATTCGCAATCTCAACAAGGCAGTAGAACTTTCTGGTCAAAGCTTGCGCCAAAAAAAGTTTTGATACTTGCTTGGAGGGTAGAGGCTGGCAGAATCCCGGTTAGATCCAACCTCGTTGACAGGAGACTGGACGTACCCTGCGTCCTTTGCCCGAGATGTGGCCTGCAAGAAGAATCTGTTTCACATGCATTGTTCAAATGCGAGGACGTAGAAGTGGTTTGGAGAGATATACACAGATGGTGGGGAGTCCCGTTTAGCGCTTCGGATTCGATTTCAGAATTGGATATGAAGGTGACATGCTGCCTACCAAAAAGGAGCTGGGAACTATGGAAGATAACAGTAAGGTGCACAGTTTACTGCATTTGGAAACATAGAAATGACATGATCTTCAACTCAGCCAAGAGGGGTAGGGATATTGCGTTCGAAGTGCAAATCATGTGCTTTCAATGGACGAAATGGAGGTGTAAAAATGTGTCTGACTTCAAGTGGGATAGATGGATATTAACACCTGCATTAATCGAATACAACTGAGTGGATTTTGGAAAAGATACAAAAGGAAGAACAAGAGTTTCAGTTAATTTTTTAAATGCAAATAGGTGATTGGCATTTAGTATCGTAACTGTGTTGTAATAGTTTTGATCCACTATGTGTGGATTAAGACAAACAGTTTTGTATGTGGGTCTTTTTTATGTGAATATAACTATTGCTTTTCGGGAAAAAAAAAGTGATGATATTTAACTAAAGGAAACCAGTTATACACATTATACCTAAATAAATTGTCAACGGTTTCAACTAATTAACCAATTTTATCAACAAGTTAGTTTATTATTTGACGAACTAAACTATCAATAAGGTTTAGCAAATGATCATTAGATAAACAAATAATCAAATATTGGACGAATCTCTTTCATATGCGTTTGAAAGATTGCCATTTAGCTAAATGTCAAACTGCAATTAAAAAATAAAATTAGGCATAATTGTTACTATTGAACAACAAATAAAACCAATTGTGTTTAAATCTGTAACTTTCAGTAAGGAAGCAAAATAAAAAAAATTATATTTCTACTAGAGTTTTTTATGGTTATAACAAGACAAAGATAAAAAGTTACTCAACTTGCTTTATTCTACTATCTTGTGAACATATATTTTTGTTACTCGAATAAGATTGTTACCATTAACACATTGCATTTAATGATTTATTTACAAGTTATACACATCAAATTAAATTTTGCATAAAAATAACATAGATTGAAAAAAGTTGAGAGGTAGTCCTTGCTATCCCAAAGAACCAATTAGGTCCGACATTAATCACATAAGACTTTTAACTGGACCAGTTTTAAGTGGGTTTAGACTGCCTTCAAACAAAAACTGAGCCGAAATAGAAGACCCGAAGCGGCGGTCTTAGACCGTTATGGTCTCAACTCCATACAAAAAAAAAAGAAAAAAAACCAATCCAACCGGTGCACTAACGGTGATCAGTTTAAAAACCGGACTGGACCGTTAAAGAACGAACCGAAACCTGAAATCTATAAGAAATAAGAACCGAAGACAGAACCAACTAAGCCCGGTTCCGATTTAGCTTGGTTTAGTTTGTCGGTTTTTCAGTCTATCGTATGTAATTATTAACTCAAAAAATAAATAAAAATTAAAAGTTCCCATCATTTTGTAAGCAGGACCTTGTGAATCTTTAGCCCACAAACTCATCGGTGAACCCACAAATTTTATAAAAAAAAAAGTTTTATATTTATAGTTTTTTTAAATATATACTTAAACCCAAATTAATTTAGAAGAGGAACCCATAAGCTCAAGCCCAAGGACAGTAACCCATTAACAACAAAAGACCTAACCTGGCAGACTGCTCCCGCCTCTCGTTCAGTCGTTCCTGCCTCGCCGTACGCAGCTCCTCTCGTCGCCGGTGTCGGAATTTTTTCGGTTGAAAACTCGGTCGCAGATTCCGGCCACAGGCCGCGACAGTCAACGCAGGCTTCTTCCCTTGCTTTTTTTCCCGTTAAAAACTCCCACGAGGTAATTACCAATTTTTATTCTTTAAATCTTTATATTTTAAATTGTTTCATAATCATAGCCTCATAGCCATACGTAATAAACAATCTAGGTTAGAAATTGAGTCGTAATCAACGCAGGCTTCATTATTTTGTTATATACTTTATAAATTGATTCATAGTTATCTATTTTTTTAGGATATTTGTTGGGAAAGTTAGATTAGAAATTGGTAAAGGGTTTGAACTTTGAATACTTGAAATTATTTAATTGCTATATTGTTTATTGTTTTGCTGAAAAGATGACTCTCGAGTATCAACTAAGAGCATCTCCAACCCAACTTTCTATATTTGACTTTCTGTTTCTATATTTTGTGAGCCCATCCACTCTAAATAATCTCTTAACTCCAACCCAACTCTCTATTCAATACTTCAAAAGTAGGACCTACCCAACTCTCTATTCAATACTTCAAAAGTAGGACCTATGTATTTAATTGTTATATTTTATTAAATACTCACTAAAATTAAAGATTTGAAGAGATAGAGTGTGGGTTGAAAAGTGGGACCCATGGATGAAGTGTTGAATCTCATACTTCGAATTTGAAGAGTATTTTCCAACTTTTCATATTTGAAGAGTTGAATGTAGTATGGTTGGAATGGTATGATACTTCATTTTGAAGGGATAGAGTGTGGGTTGGAGATGCTCTAAACCATTATGTTAGTGTTAATATTCTCTAGTTATTATGCTTGATATTGGGCTATCATTATATGGGGCCTGTTAGTTAGACTTGGCCCTTATGGGCTGATGGGTTGTGTCATGTATATATAAGTCCCTTCTTCTTTGTATGAATGTAATCAGATATAATGAAGATAGTTACTTTTCCTCTCTATGTTTCTCTGATAACATGGTATTAGAGCCTTGTACTCTGTGCATCAGAAGCTTGTACGTCTGCATCAAAAAGTTGTACTTTGTGCATCTGAGAGTTGTACGCTAAGCATCTGTGATAGTTTCTCCGATATTCATCTGGTCAGCACCCAGCGAGTGCTTATCTGGTCTCACCTCCGGTACCATCATTTTCAGAATAGAAAGGCGACTGCTCGCCGGAAACTCGAGGCCCTACCGCCGGTCCACGCGCCGCTCACACTCCTCCGACGCGCTGCCGAAGTCGATCACGCGCCGGCGCGTGATTCTCACTCTCGCTGCCGCTGACCTTCAAAATTCAGCGGGTAGCTCGGTTTTGTCTTCTGATTCTGTTTCCGGTGAAAACTTGGTCATTTATTCTCTGTCGGGCATGTACATCTGTTCGGGTATCATCCCTTCATGACTATGGTTATGTAGCTGCACCTGATAACAGTCTCTTGTGTGGTTTTCCATCTGATCTTGAGATTTATTTCTAGCTTGCCAATTCCTTGTAGAAAAACATCTTGATTAATCACATGATAATTGTTCGGTTTGTTTGGGTTTGTTTGTTGAGGTACTTGCAAGATCAGATCAGAAAGTTTAGGTGCTTCAGCCAGCCGTGTTCCTGAATTTTGTTGGTATATCTAATCTGATTATCATCTGTCGTAATCTATGTTTTGATTTGGGTTATCAAGGACAGGGTTTAGTAGCATTGCTATTGTGGTTATCAAGGACAGGGTTTAGTAGAATCTGATATTGATATTGGTTGGGTTTCAATTTTGTCAGGTGTAATTCGACTCTGAAGATCTAACAACAATCTTTAAAAGTTTCCTATGGAGAACTTGAAATCATACACCTCGATGGCTACACTTGCTGATACTTGTAATCCTACTTGTTTGTTATCATCTGCTTTCGAATGGGTTATTGATTCCAGTGCTTCGGATCACATGACGGGTAATCATAATCTGTTCTCTGACTTTAGTAAACATCGATCTTCCGATAAGGTTGTAGTTGCTGATGGATCTATCTCTCAAGTAATTGGATCGGGAACAATTAAACTTTCTCAGTCTATGTCATTATCATCTGTGCTAAGCTTACCTAAGTTTACGTTTAATTTGATATCAGTGAGTAGGATTACTCGTGGATTGAATTGCAGTGTTACCTTTTATCCTAATTATTGTATCTTTCAAGATCTTTCAACAAAGCAAATCATCGGTAGAGGTCGAGAATATGGTGGACTTTATGTATTTGAACCTCGAGAAGTAAAACCTCAAGTTGGCTTGGCATCATCATCTCCTATCGAAATACATTGTCGTTTAGGGCATCCATCTCTTCAAAGTTTGAAGAAATTATATCCTCAACTTTCATATCTAACGTCCTTAAATTGCGACTCATGTCAATTTGCTAAGCACCATCGGGTTCATTTAAGTCCGAGAGTTAATAAACAAGCCGCATCTCAGTTTGAGTTGGTTCATTCAGATGTATGGGGTCCTTGTCCCATCACTTCCAAAAGTGGGTTCAAGTATTTTGTGACTTTTGTGGACGATTTCTCCCGGGTTACTTGGCTATATTTGATGAAGAATCGATCTGAAGTATTCACTCATTTTTGTTCCTTTGTTGTTGAAATTAAAACGCAATTTAACATCTCTGTGAAAACTTTGCGTAGTGACAATGCAAAGGAATATATCTCTGAAGTCTTTCAGACATACATGCGTCAATAAGGCATTCTTCATGAATCTTCATGTGTAGATACTCCAGCCCAGAATGGAGTTGCTGAACGAAAGAACCGCCACCTTCTTGAAGTGGCTCGTGCTCTACTATTTCAGATGACTATTCCGAAACCATTCCGGGCAGATGCAATCTCTACCGCCTGTTTTCTAATCAACCGTATGCCATCAGCCGTTCTACATGGTGAAATCCCGATGTTTGTGCTTTTTCCTAATAAACGTTTGTTCCCGATTGAACCTAAGATATTTGGTTGCAGTTGTTTTGTTCGAGATACTCGGCCTCATGTTAGTAAGCTAGATCCAAAGTTTCTCAAATGTGTTTTCCTTGGATATTCCCGTCTTCAGAAAGGTTATAGGTGTTTCTCCCCTACCCTCAATCGTTACATTGTTTCACGCGATGTCACATTTATGGAGGAAGCGTCTTTCTTCCCGGTACCTACTTCTCCTAATCATGAAAACCATGATGATTTGTTGATTTATACTATACCGATTCCGAATTCAGCTCTTGGATCCCCGATTCCATCTAACTCTGAACAGTTCTCAGAACTGTCACGACTACAAGTGATTCATGTTTATAGTAGGCAACGCCGACCTCCTTCAGAACCTTCTGTGGTTACTCCTTTAGAACCTTCTGTGGTTCCTCCTGTGGCTCCAAGTTCTGGCCATGTCCTTCAAGATCTTGAGGTTCCAGCAGGTGATTCATCATCTAGTAGTGCCTCGGATTCAGCGGGGATCATCAATCCGATCCATCAGCTCAAGAGTCTGATCATGATGTTCCTATTGCCCTTCGGAAGGGTAAGCGTTCGTGTACTTATCCGGTTGATTCGTATGTGTCTTATACTAATATGTCTACAGCTTCTAGATCAATGGTTGCTTCGTTAGATTCCGTATCCATTCCTAAAACTATTGGTGAAGCTTTAGCTCACTCTGGTTGGCGAAATGCAATGATTGAAGAAATGAATGCTCTTGAAGACAATGACACGTGGACTTTAGTAGCGTTACCCGCAAGCAAGAAGGCAATTGGTTGTAAGTGGGTATTCACTGTAAAGGTTAATCCAGATGGATCGGTAGCTCGGTTAAAAGCTCGGTTGGTTGCAAAAGGATACGCTCAAACCTATGGGGTAGATTATTCAGAGACATTCTCTTCTGTTGCTAAGTTGTCTTTGATTCGTTTGTTCATATCTCTGGCTGCTACTTACAATTGGCCCCTTCACCAATTAGATGTGAAAAATGCCTTTCTTCACGGAGAGTTACACGAGGAGGTGTACATGGAGCAACCACCGGGGTTTGTTGCTCAGGGGGAGTATGGTAAAGTCTGTAAATTGCGAAAGTTTTTGTATGGCCTAAAGCAGTCTCCTCGGGCCTGGTTTGGTCGGTTCAGTTCTGTAGTTACCAAATTCGGGCTACAAAGAAGCTCATATGATCATTCAGTGTTCTTTGCCTCGTCTGATTCTGGATGTATTTTGTTAGTGGTATATGTTGATGATACAGTGGTTGAGGTAGTGATGTAAATGGAATCAAGAAGTTAAAAGATTTCCTTGCATCTCAATTCCAGACCAAGGATCTGGGTCTGCTAAAATACTTTTTGGGAATTGAGGTTTCTCGTAGTCACAAAGGAATTTGTTTGTCTCAACGCAAATATTGCTTAGACATCTTGAGGTTTCTCCCATGATTCCAAATGTGAAGTTGAAAGCAGATGATGGTGACCCTTTTGAGAATCCAGAGAAGTATAGAAGGGTTCTGGGAAAGCTCAACTATTTGACAATCACACGTCTTGATATTGCGTTTCCAGTGAGTGTGGTAAGTCAATTCATGTCGTCTCCAAGAACATCACATTGGGATGCTGTTTGTCATATTCTGAAGTATTTGAAAGGGGCTCCTGGTTATGGCATAAAATATCAAAATCATGGTCATCACATAATAGAAGGGTTTACGGATGCCGACTATGGTGGAGACCCTACCAACAGACGGTCTACAACAGGCTATTGTGTTTTCGTTGGAGGGGATCTGTTGGAGGAGTAAGAAGCAAAATGTTGTATCAAGATCGAGTGCTGAATCTGAGTATCGTGCTATGGCTCAAACCACTTGTGAACTTGTATGGTTACGCAATCTACTTCATGAGATTGGTTTTCCTCGGCCAAAACCAATGAATTTATGGTGTGATAACGAGGCTGCAATTCATATTGCTAATAACCCAGTATTTCATGAGAGGACTAAGCATATTGAAGTAGATTGTCATTTCACTCGAGAAAAGATAGAGGATGGAACGATTACAACCTCTCATGTGAGGACAGGAGGTCAGCTTGCGGACGGATTTACCAAAGCTTTGCTGGCGAATAGAGTTAATTATATATGTAACAAGCTGGGCATGATCAATATCTATGCTCCAACTTGAGGGAGAGTGTTAGTGTTAATATTCTCTAGTTATTATGCTTGATATTGGGCTATCATTATATGGGGCCTGTTAGTTAGACTTGGCCCTTATGGGCTGATGGGTTGTGTCATGATATTTAAGTCCCTTGTTCTTTGTATGAATGTAAGTAATCAGATATAATGAAGATAGTTACTTTTCCTCTCTAGGTTTCTCTGATAACACATTACTTTGACCATGTTCGAGAAGATGAGAGGTTTGCTAGATTGAATGGTTTATCCGATCTTGCTAAGTTGATGGTTAGAAATCTGATTCATACACATTACATAATGTAGTCTGTTCATATGCAAATCAACTAGAAAACAGACACTACATAATATAAGTTGATAAAATATGAAATTGTTATATATGAACATTTTTGTTATGTGTAAATGAGTTGTGTTCAATAAAGTCCATAAAAAACATAGTCTTGAAATTTTAATATTCAATCACATGTGATTCCGTGTACAATCACATGTGATTGTAAAAGCATCACATGTTAAATACGAAAATGCCACTCTGCCTAAAATTTTAAAATTCAATCTGGACCATTGATAGGGCTGATCTAGGACTATGAATTAAGTATGGACTACATTGAACATTTCTCATGTGTAAATTATTGTTTACCTTAATAACTTTTATTAGGATGGTGTTTTTTTTAGATTCTGTTGAATAACCAAGCCCAAGTAATCCCAAAAGCAGATAATTGGTAACCGATATTCCCCCTCGTCAACGCACCATGGAACTAATGTCGTTCATTTCTTCAAAAGCAACTTCGCCATCCGTCGCTTTTCAAAAGTGTAGTTTATCATCCATACCCCATAATCACCTTCATCGAGTCATTTGTCTTTCGTTCCAGTGTCGGTTACCTACCCGGAGAAAAAGGCTGCAGACAGTATCCTGTAGTGCATCACTGGAGCCGAACATGTCGGCTCCAGTGAAGGAAACAAAGTTATGGGGAGGGAGGTTCGAGGAAGGAGTTACAGACGTTGTTGAGAGGTTTACCGAGTCGATTTCTTTTGATAAGGGTCTCTACAAACAGGACATTATGGGTAGCCGTGCTCATGCTTCCATGCTTGCTAAACAGGTATGATTATCTCCACTTGGAGTTTGGATTTCATAGTTAAAATATAACTTGTGTCTTCAAATACTCACGTAACATGTTATGTTAGTTACATATGTGATTCATATGTAGGGATTGATGAGCTCAGGCGAGAGAGACAAGATTATTGATGGTCTAAATCAGATAGAGAAACAGATTGAAAAGGGAGAATTTGTGTGGCGGACCGATAGAGAGGATGTACACATGAACATTGAAGCAGCTCTTACTGATATGATTGGAGAACCTGCAAAGAAGCTTCATACTGCCAGGAGTCGAAATGATCAAGTTTCTACAGATTTTCGGCTGTGGTGTCGTGATGCTATCGATATGATTCTTGCACGGATAAAAAAATTTCAGGTTGTTGAATGCCACAAGCAATCCTTGAGCATTTCTTCATTTCCCTTCATATTCTCTTCTTCCTATAATCCCATTATGCATATATGGTGATGAATGTAGTCCTGCATGTTCTTATTTTAAGTGCATGAAAATAACTATTTATAACAATGCAAAATATTTTCAATAACCATCTTTTGCTAATATGATCGATATTAATCCAACTATTAATCAAATGTTCATTCTTTATGGTCCAAGGTTTCACTCGTGCATCTGGCTATGAAAAATGCTGGAGTCATTGTTCCTGGTTATACACATTTACAGAGGGCACAACCTGTTCTAGTTCAGCATCATCTTCTAGCTTATGTTGAACAGGTTTGAATATGTACTAGGCATGCTTAATATGATGTTAATTAAAATCTATCGGTCTTTTCATTTAAATACAATATACCACTTTCTTACTAGATAAAATATATATACAAATCATAACCTAGTAATTTTTGGGTAGCTTGAACGTGATGCTATACGTCTACAAAATTGTAGAGAAGGGTTAAATTTCTGTCCTTTGGGTGCATGCGCATTGGCTGGCACGGGTCTTCCTATAGATAGATTCATGACTTCCGATTCCCTTGGTTTTACTGCTCCAATGAGAAACAGGTATGGTGAATTAGCCTTTGGGATAGATATATTTGAAAAAACAATCGTTACAATTTAATTTTTTTTGAAAAGCTATCGTCACAATTATCATTGTATCTTTTGTTTAAAATTTTCATATAGTAACCAGAGAAATGTTCAATATAGTCCAAACTTAATTCATAGTCCCGAGGGACTAATCTTAGCCTTTGGATCAGCCCCATCAATGGTCCAGATTGAATTTAAAATTTTTGAACAGAGTGACATTTTCGTAATTAACATGTGATGCTTTTACAATCACATGTGATTGTATACTGAATCACATGTGATTGAATATTAAGATTTCAGGACTATGTTTTTTATATGGACTTTATTGAATACAACTCATAGTAACCAATATATTGTTTAAAATAGTATGGATGCAGTTTCAGACCGTGATTTTGTTGTGGAACTTGCTTCTGCTAATTCCCTTATCGCGGTGCATCTTTCTCGGCTTGGTGAAGAATGGGTATTGTGGGCATCAGAGGAATTCGGTTTTATCACCCCAAGTGATTCGGTTTCAACGGGTAGTAGTATAATGCCTCAGAAGAAAAACCCCGACCCTATGGAACTTGTTCGTGGAAAATCTGCAAGAGTTATTGGGGCCCACGTCACACTTTTAACTTTATGCAAAGGCCTTCCACTCGCTTACAATCGTGATTTCCAGGTAATTAAACCATTCCTTCAAAATCGTGATTTTGCTATACAGTAAAACCTCTATAATTTAATACTTGATAAATTAATAACCTCGATAAAATTAATAATTTGTCCGGTTCCAACTTGGGACCATTACAAAATTGGACCCCAATCGATAAAATAATAAAATAATAATTTTTTTGAAATCCCAATCTAAATATATATTGGTCCCGGTGAAACTATAAATTAATAATTACTAAAATATTCTAAAATTCTAGAATTGTCCAGTAAAAAATGAATCTATAGTCACTTGTTTTTTTGTGAACTTCAAATCTATATTGAGTTCATCTTTAAATCTCCCAATTGCACTTAAGAGTTGAGGCACTGTATTCTCGTATTGCAACAAGAAATTGTGAAGAGTTGTTGCCGATTGCAATGCTTCTTTCTTAGGTCGATGCTAAATTTGAGAGTTGCTCACGAATATAAGCCAACTCTTTAAATTAATAATTTATTAATTTATCGATATAATAATATCTTGCTAAATTAATAAAATATCTCAGTCCCAACATTATTAATTTATAGAGGTTTTACTGTATTTGGCTATAATCATTTTCGGTTCTTTTACAGGAAGACAAAGAACCTATGTTTGACAGTGTTAAAACGGTTATCGGAATGCTAGAAGTGTCAACCGAATTCGCACAAAATATCACGTATAATGTGGATAGAATACAAAAGTCTTTACCAGCCGGTCATCTTGACGCCACTACACTTGCAGATTATCTTGTTTACAAGGCAAATCAATTTATATTCTATTCTTGCAAAAAATGCAATTGCAACCCTCTTGATGTCTTTGTGTGTCTATTATGCATATATAATATTAAGGATGTAAACGAGTCTAGCCGAACTTTACACTAATCGAGTCAGGCTCTTTTAAAAGTACAGAAGCTCGAGCTCGTGATTTGAAGCTCGAGCTTGGCTCGTGATTTGTTTTTTTATAAAATATTTTAAATTATTTAAATAATAAATAAAAAACAATTTGAACTTTAAATTATTATTATTTTTTAATTTTTTTCATATTTAATGATATAAAAACAATGTAAATTTTGAATTTTGAACTTTTTCATATTTAATGATATAAAAATATATAATACAATTATATAATTAAAATAAAAAGTAAAAAAATAAATATTATATCAAAGCTTGTTTAAGCTCGCGAGCTTAAACGAGCCACGTATACAAGGCTCGGGCTCGTTTAATAAATGAGCCTTAATCTAGGCTCGAGCTTGAGCTTGAGCTTGAGCTTGTTTAGGCTCGGCTCGTTTCGTGCTTTTAACGATCTGAGCTCGAGTAGCTCACGAGTAGCTCGGCTCATTTACATCCCTATATAATATACTAATGAAATATGATGATGTGCAGGGAATACCTTTCAGAACTTCACATGACATAGTTGGACGGGCGGTGGCATTATGTGTCGAGAAAAAGTGTGAGCTTAAGGAGCTGAGTCTCGATCAATTACGTGGTATTAATCCGGTGTTTGAGGATGACGTGTACGATTATCTTGGTGTGGAAAATTCAATCAAGAAATTCACGTCTTATGGTTCCACTGGTTCTGAGTGTGTAGCCGAACAGCTAAACTACTGGATTTCAAAGCTCAATCTTGACTAGTGAATTAAAAATAATAATAAGGTCGGAATGAAGTTAAGAACAAAGGTAACTACAGGCTGAAGAAACTTTGTTGCGTTTGAAACTATGACTTAGGTTTTGGTTTTATTTGTTGACAAGTGAGTAATCTCTAGCAGTAGGAGTTTAATAAATGCAGAGGACTGTTTCTCATTTTGTGTTTGTGATGGGTCATCTTCCTGCCTGAATTTTGTGTTTTTGACTTTTTGTTTTGATGGTATGTGAATCAAAGGTCAAACTGGTCAACCTTTTGTCCTTGTGTTTCTTGGTCTAGAAATCTTTTAAAAAAAGGCAAGGGACTTGTTTAGATGCTAACTTTATTACAAAGAGAATAGAAGGCAATGAGCCAACTTAATTGACAGATAAACAATGTATCATTCCACAGAAGGTTGTTTACAATCTTTTGAATTTCAAGGGCCGGCTTGCAGATAATGATTACCTGTCTTGGCTGCCCGTGTTAGGGGTCAGGAATAAACCCGAGACTATTTTTCACTAAGTCTCCCTTAGGGGTGTTCACGGGGCGGGGTGGGGCGGGTAGTAGAATTTTTGTAAACCACCACTGCGGGGCGGGTATCTAGTTTTAAAAACCGTAACCGCCCCGCGAACAGCGGGTACCCGTTGTTCGGGTACCCGAAGAAAGGCGGGTATCCACGGTTCGGGTTACGGGTATCCTAAAATTGAACTGTTTTTCATTTTTGCTATTTTCAACAAGTTTAGATTTATAATAAAACAATAAACAACGGTAGAAAGAAGTTACAATAATGAATAAATCACTAGTAAAAATCAAACAAATCTTCAATGAGGGCCTCGTATAAACAAAATAACGATATGATCGAAGATGACACTGGCGATCGATTTCGGTGTATCCATGTTAAACTCTCGATCGTAGCATGATTGCAAATCTCGATATAGAAGCTAAAAAAGAAGAATTGGGGAGACAGTGAGGGCTACTAGAGATAAGTTAAGTAGTTTTGAGGATTTTAAGTTTTCATATGCCTTTTGTTATTATAATATATATATATATATATATATATATATATATATATATATATATATATATATATATATATATATATATATACAAGTTAAAAGCATACGGGGCAGGGCGGGTACCCGCGGATATTGAATTTTAAAAACCGTACCCGCCCCGCGTTTAGCGGGTATCCTAGTTTTCGGGTTTTTTCGGGTAACGGGTTCTACGGGTATCGGTTTTTTCGGTTTCGGTTCATGCGGGGCAGTTCGGGTTCTCGGTTTTTTTGAACACCCCTAGTCTCCCTTATCGGAGACACCAAACATTTGTGTTAGGGAAATATACCACCTCTAAGGTGTTTACCTAGGGTAGAACCCATGACCTCAAGGAGGATATGTGCCCTAATCACTAGGTCACCTTGTTGGTAGTGTTGTATCATTTTGTTTTGATACGAAAGAGAACTTGTTTTATGTACAATTATTCAAGTTAATGAATACGGTCTTTTGAGTTTAAGACTCTGTATCTGTAACCCGCGTGTTGCAATTGGAATTAGATAAAAAATAAACCAACATACAAAAGCAAATTTTAGAATAAAGTAACAAATAATAGATGGTTTCCCTAAATTTCCACTTCAATTTAAGTTAGCCCCTAAAGTATTTTTTTTGAAATGATTTATTGATTTAATCATAAAGTTTTGCTTATCTATTCGTTTAATCCTTAAGTTTTTGTTTGATTTGTTATTTAGCCATTTTTTTCACCCTGACCATATTTGGGAGGTAACAATGAACACAAATCTAGATGAAGAACAGAAATCCATTATCCCCCCCCCCCCCCCCCCCCCCAAAACACCAAAGAGAAAAAAAATACAGATGAAGATGAACTTAAATCCATTGAACATAAATGTGGATGAACATGAACATGATGGACACATACCTTGATCAGACACGATGAATAGATCTTCAAAGTCTCAAAGATCGATTACTTATGATCGAATATGAAGATGAACACAACTTGATGTGAATAAGAACAATACATGTTCGACTTCAACACCTGGTCGATTACATAAGATCAATTACAAAGATGACCACACCTTGATCTGTATATGAACAACACATAATTGACATGAAGATGAAGATGAAGATACCTAATCTATATAGGAAATAGGTTTCAACACATACGAACAACACATGATCGATTACATAAGAACAATAACCAAGATCCAAAATGAAAATGAAGATGAAACCTTGAAATCAAACCAAGCCTAGATCAATTTCACCTTCAAAATCCATTTTAACCCTAGATGGATGAGAGAGAGAGAGAGAGAGAGAACACCAAAGATCAAAATCTTCATCCTCAACTTTGTATCTTCATCATCGTAATGTTCTTGAAATCTTCATCCTCCTGCAAATCGATTCACCTTTAGTGTGTTTGAGTGGGGGTGGGAGAGGGTTTGGGCAAGGATTCCATTGACTTGTGCTTCATCTGCAATTCTCCCTTCATAAGATTAACTTATAGTACTTTCATCTTCTACTGCATGCAGCACAATTACAGCAAATGATCAAAACAAGTATAGCCAACACAACCATATCAAAACAAAATTATTGAATATTTTGGGGGTGTGTTATTTATCTTATGGTTGACCGAAAGTGGTATGTTCAACCGCTAGACCAGGGACAACATGTGAGTAACCGATGCTAACCACAAAATATATTCTAGTTCCATAATCCTCACTACCACCTTCAGCCGTATAAAAAAAGGTTGTGCATTGCATCAGTAGAGTAGATGTATACAGTATCCACTACCAAAAAAAAAAGAAAATCTTGGTGTCATCTAATTCCATTATTTGGAAACTGTGGTTAATCGCCTTTTCCACCTGCAATTGACTCGTAACTAGAGACCTTTCATCAATCATTGGTGAGCTTATGCTTTTTGGCTATGGAGGCAAAAAACACAGAGATGGGAAGGTTGCTGGGATGATTATGGCCCTAATATCCAAACTGATTCTGGGGAAGGAAGGTAGTTTTACAAGTAGATAAGAATTATGATGAAGGTGGAGCATGTACATTCTTGAAGAAGGAGGTCAAAGAGAAAAATAGTAATGTTAGTTATGGGAAAAAAACAAGGTCCAGATTTTCGGGGAAGACATTGACTACATAATCTATATCTATACTATTTTATAAAGCGTTTAAGTCTTTTGTCTTAATCTCTTAATATTAAGTAATTTGAAATTACTGATTTACCCTTAATATTGAACTAAATGGAAACTATTTGGTGGAGTTAATGACAATCTTATATACCATTTTAATAACTAAACATTTGAAAATAAAGATTATTTAAAAAATCAAATCAATGCAAATTAACTTAATAATCAAAAAATTTAATGATTAAACTTCTCATAAATATTCAAATTCAAATATCGATGTAGCTATAATGTTGTAAAAAACGATGATTAAAGATAAAAATATATGTTATACCGATGTAAGATTGTGATTGCACCCAAAAACACTCCCCTCAAGCCAACGAGCAAACAATATGGTCTCCTGTGCAACGATACATCACATGACCTTATCATCTGGTACCACCATTTTCATTATCATGCTCTGGACCAAGGCCATATTATACTTTTGATTCAAGACAATGGCAGTGGATTGGTCACAATGACAAAGATTAATAATTGAAACATTAAAATAAATAACAAAAAGCACATACAAGTTCATTGGAAAATGGAAAAAGAGGTTACCTCCTCCAAGTATTTGCATTATTTCAAATTCTGAAAGATGAGACCTCATTCCCAAGGTTGACGGGTGCTTCTTTTTCTACAACACGAATTAGAGAATCTTTCAAAAAACCATCACCAAATTGATATGCAAGTCTAACTTTACAAGCTTGATTTTGGAAAACATCATGTGGCACCTAAATCCACCACTGCAAGGCACCAACAAGAATCTAGTAGTCCACTTGCTCCAAGTGAGCAACTTTAATTGTTGAACCAAGGTTAACTATGGTAGGATCATTCTTTTAGCCCATAGTTCATCCAGCATGTATGGGGATCTATTAAAACCATTGCCTGTAGGAGTAACCCATAAAATTTATATTTTAGAATTGAAACTTCTTATTCTACTGATGTGGGATTGGGTTTACACCCAACAAACTGCCCATGTTTTCCTAATCAAATAATAATTTGCCGCCCGAAGTTTGTGAAATAATGTGAATATCATCAACACCTTCATAAAGTTGTCATTATGAATACAGCTTACTCAAGGTACTTGAGAATGGGATGCAGTGAATTTTTTGTTTATTAGTATAGCATTCGGGAGGAAGTCGCACATATCTGTGTGATTAAAACAGGATGAAGGTTAAGCTTGAGTGAATATTCTTATTCAAGGAATTAAAAAGAACTGTCTCGTTAAGATAAACTGTTGACTCACTGTGACTTCCTCAAAGACATGAATTTAATTGATACAAAATAGAAGACCTTTTGAACTGTTCCTTGAAAAGCAAAGTAAAAAAATATTCAGATGAAATTACTTTCTACAAACCCAAATAGAAAACTACAAGACAGAAAACAAAATCTCTAAATATATAAATCCTTGTTGGATCACTGTGAATAGAAAAATAAAATGATTTCCCATAAACTTGAAAAGATAGCAGTACCTGTTTGGCCTCAAATTGCTACACAACCAGCCATCATGCTACCTCTGCTAAAACCGAACTTTATAAATGAGCACCTAATATTCATTTCATCTTCATATCCATGATCTTGACTGCTTTACAGCCTTCAGCTCCTTTAAAAGGGGATCCTACATGTCAAAGCAACAATCATTTGATCTTGAAATGTCAGACTGTGGATCTTGTTTTTTGGCTTACACCAAGTGGAAACTCGATCCTGCTACCAGCCTTTTGCATTTTAGCACCATTTTCCATCATGTTCTTCCTCATCTCAATAACACGACTCCATGCACCTTTTTCACCATGGAGTTTCATTAGCATAGAGTAAATAGTGGGATGGTCTTGTGCCAAATTCTCGAGCCCATTTGCTAGCTCATAACATGAGTGCAAGCCACAAGCAGCAAGCAATGCACCCCACACACCTACATCAGGTTCAAAAGGCATCTCCTTTACCAGTTTCTCTGCTTTCTCAATCTCGCCTGATTTCCCATACAAATCAACCATGCAACTATAGTGTTTCATCTCTGCTTGAATTCCATGTCTTACTCCCATTGAATAAAAATGCCTTTCACCCTCTTCAACAAGTCCTCCATGAACACAAGCCGAAAGTAAATTGATGTAAGTTACATGATCAGGCTTGATTCCACTTTCTATCATTTTTTCAAACTCACACAATGCTCTTTTTGCCAATCCATGCCTTGCACAGCCCCCGATTATGGAGTTCCATGACACTATGTTCTTCTTTTCCATAGATTTAAAAATGCAAAATGCTGATCCTATATCACCACATTTTGTGTACATGTCAATAAGGGAAGTCAAAAGAACCACTTCACAATGTATACCAGATTTCAAAATGAATGAATGCAGCTGGTTACCGAGGAGATATGCAGAGCAACCCGCACAAGCATCTAAAAGAGTAGAAAAAGTAAAATGGTTGGGACGGGTTCCTGATTTAAGCATCGAGATGAATAATTCTATGGCATCAATGTAGTTTTCATATTGTACATACCCTTTTATCATTGCTGTCCATGAAACCACATTCTTTTGTGGCATATTATTGAATATGAAGCGTGCGTGATTAATCTGTTTATTTTTTATGTATCCATCAACTAAGGTCGTCCATGAGATGATATTGACTTCAGGCATCATGTCAAAGGCCAGTTGTGCTTCAACTGTGAAGCCCAAATCCATATAACCTACAATCAACGCATTCCATGTACTAACATCTTTAACAAGAACATCAATGAATACACTTTGTAAGCCACCTCGATCCCCTAAACGGGTATAACCCCTCATCAATGCTGACCCCACAAAGACATCGGAATGAAGGCCTAAATGAAGTATAAGACCATGAAGCTGTGGAACCAAGAACTCAAACGTGTTCAGGAAACCGCTAATCACTGTTGAAAAAGTGAACTGGTTAGGAGTTACACCAGCACTGTTCATTTCCAAGAAAAGTTGGTGAAGTTTGTGTGGATCTTTGGTCTTGTTTAGACCAGACATCATTGTATTCCAAGAAACAACATCTCTCACAGGCATTTGATCGAACAGCTGATGAGCATGCTGCATTTGGTTGTGTCTGATGTGGGCAGCGATCATGGAATTCCAAGCAACGGTATCACAAGACGAGGGATTTTGATCAAACAGTTGGCGAGCATTGTTTATGTCACCTTCGCGAATGTAGTCTTGAATGAGATGGGTGGTTGAAAGAGTAGATATCATGCATATACGAGTAGGGGTAATGATTATTGGTAACCGTAAAAGGAAATGGTGGTGGAAGATATAGGATGCTCGACGGTGTTGGTACCAAATTGGCATAAGAATACGATGGTCCATGTGCATCGAAATCAAATAATTCTGCGCGTCGACACTAGTTGTTGACAAAGGAAAGGGGAATGTACATGATGATTATGGTAAAAAAAAAGTATGTCAAAAGGTACACATAAAGTGTCATAAGTAGTCCCATAAGATCTAGTTACCTATAATATCAATTGACAAAGTGCTCTAGCAATTTATCGCGAGTTTTTAAGGGGTAGTTTTGTCAATTTGAAAAAAAAACACGAAAAATTAAATTATCATGAGATGGGCTGCAGATACACTGATAGACAATAGCTGTCACTCTCTCTCTGTAACCTGTGCCTTATCTTTCTTATTTGTTTTTGGCTTAATCTAAAAACTCACGAGAATTAAAAACCAACGATATGGATGTCTATTTCACATTAACTCGATTGGGGACAAACTTGGAGATATATGGTGTCAAAGCGGATGAAGAACTTAAACATAAATTTTTGCTGGGTTTGTGTTCTTCAAATCCCACCCCTCGCTTCAGTTCCTTTTCCGTTTTTTCAAAAAAGTATCTCATCCCTACCACCTTGCACTGCCAAACGTTACTGCCACCGTCGATCACGAAGAAGGTGTTACCCGTGAACCATCCGAAGTCGGTTGGTAGTGCGGTGACCGATTGAACGATAGTTGTCGACGAGTGGAAGAAGAAAATGAATTGGACTTAAAAAGATAAAAAGATAAGTGGATGAGAGAGGGGGGAAGGGAGTAGGTACTAGGTACCCAACAAGGTGTAAATTTTCTATGATTAACGTTTACTTTTTTCTTGGTACAAGTTATTCCATTTTAAATGCGGTTGAAATTTACTCACATCCAAATTCAAATGCGAACTCACATAGATTATTTTAGGTTTCAAATAGTAGAAAATTGACAAAAATGAAAGTTATATACGGTTTTCTTAAGAATGTTTTTGAAGTGATAATATAAGTTAGGGTTAAAATTTTCTCATCTTTAAGTCAAATATGACTCATCATGTTCTTTTATAAATATGCAAGTTGGTTTCTTATTTTAAATAAGAATGGTCTCATTTATAAGATTCACTCTTATGTTTATAAGAAAACATCTTGATCTTATAAGTTAATATTGATTTAAATAAAAAATTCTCTAACATTTGTTACGGTTTTGAGATATTATTAAAACTCACCTAAATGGCTATGTTATTCTAAAGTTGTGCTTGGGCAATGCATAATAAAAACAAATTAAATATATATAACTAATGTAATCAAGAATATAGTATATGTTAATTGTGAAGGTGTGGTGCTCGAACCTTGGTTAAAGCCAAATAACGAGAGGTGGTTGAAAACCCGCTATCAAGCAATTCGAACCCACTCTAGAGAGACTGGAAAGTGTCCCCATTTGCCGGTCAAAAAAAATTGTGAAATTGTTGACATTGCATCTAACCCCTCGTTAATAATCAATTACTTGCATACTTTCAATTATAGTTAAACCGAGTTAGAATGTAAGTAAGAATATTCACCCAACAGTAGTTCAGGCAATTATCAACGGTTCAGTATATATGTGGTTACTCGTCAGTCAGCAATCACCTACAATTGGGGTTTCATAAATAATTTGTCACAATGCTCATATAATTCTCTATGAACTAACGTGGTGTTTGGTTGGGGGGAATTGGTGGGATTTGGGGGGAATGGGAATTCAAATCCCATGAAATACTGTGTTTGGTTTGCAAATTTGAGTTGGGAATCAAAATCCTTGGATTTTATAAAATCCCTTGAATAAAGGATTTCTAAATCCTTGGAAACCCCTGGTATTTCTAAAACCCACTAATGAAGCATTTGGTCCGGCGACTATCCGGCGACCATCCGGCAAACATTCCGGCGAACCATCACCGATTTCGCCGCCGTCGTCGTCGCACCCCCGTCGCCGTCATCGTCGTCGCACCCCCTTTGTCGTCGTCGCACCCCCGTAACCGTTTCTAGCCTTTGTTTGTTCGTCGTCCCCTTTGAGAAGCCATCGAAACCCTAGCCGCCGTCGTAGTCGTCGCACCCCCGTCACCGTTTCTAAAACCCTAGCCGTGTTTGTTCGTCGTCCCCTTCGAGAAACCATCGAAACCTTAGTCGTCGTCTACGAGAAATCATATGCGAACCCTAGCCGTCGCTTGTGAGAAACCATCGAGACCTGTTTGTCGTTCACAGATCTGGGAGAAATCGAGCCCTCGCCGTCTCTATTATCTCGTTCGCTGATCTGGGAGAAGGGCTTCGGTGGTGAGGCGGTGAGGCGGTGGCCGGCGGTTTGGAACGAGAAGGGCGGCGGTGAGGCGGTGGCCGGCGGTTTGGTGGTGGTGTTGATGAGTTTTGGTGGTGGTGTTTCAGTTTTGAACCAAACAGAGGATTGGGAATGTGAATCCCACCAAATGAATTCCCCCCAAATGCAATTCCCTTCCATAAATCCCATTCCCTTCAAAATCAAAGAATGAACCAAACGCCCCCTAAGAATCCTGACCTCGCTAACACACCTTGCGATTGATGTTGAACACTCCGTGTGGTTCATTAATAGGCCTCCACTCATAGTTGTGCCCTAAATTCTTTTATTGTTTGAGGCCTCATATGCCTCTACTATTAGTTTTCCTAGCCACAACACAATCACTCTTACTTCATTAGTTTGGTACTTTGGTTAGCTAGCCAACTAATATATCAGAACATTTGGGCTGATAGTTATCAAGTACTAAGCCCAACTCATTTATATGCTAATTACTATTAACTAAGCTCAAAGTTTAATCAACACAATCAATAATTTGATTTGGGTTAAGATTTTCTGATGTTTGGGCCAAACATGACTAGTATTCTCACAAAAACATGAGAGTGAGTCTCTTATTTTAGTCAAGAATTGGTTACGTTTGTAAGGTTCACTCTCATGTTTTGTCATACTGCATTCCTTGGTGAAAACACATATGTTGCTTGTTTCATGGATTAATAAAATCTCTTTAACATTAGATGAAGAGGTTGTAATGATTTGCTTTGAAGAATTCCGCAATTAACTTATGGTGTCACTAATTATGAAGTTACATCTGGTTTGACACAGACCAATACGGGGATCTGACATATATCCTGCATTTACAAAACTAACAAACTTGTTTTGATGGGTCAGTAAAATATAAATTTGTGTCCTTCAATCCTTAAAGGTATCAGAATATTCGTTTTATTCCATTATGATATCTCTTTTTGGAAACGAACTACATCTCGCTAATAAATTCAATAAAAAGTAACCTTTAATGTAATCTATGACTAGCGAGAAATATAAATGACCCGGAATGACTTTTAAATATGGTACTTCTAGACCAAAATCTTTTACCCACCTTTTAGAAGTCGTAAGAGAGTCATCCAATACCAAGTAACCTCATAATCAATTGAGTGCTTAGTGATGTGATTTATCCATATAAAATCTTGAACACTTTTTTATATATTCTTTTTGGTGGTGCTAATTAAAACTAAGGATACCAATTAAAATATGGTAAAATAAAATGGGTAAAAGTAAAATAAAAGGGAAAAGAAGAAAGTACTAGCAAAAAAAATATATAGAATAATAAGAAATACAAGTAAAGTTGATATTGTATGTAGCCGAGATCATAACTTCATACTTTCAGCCATGGTATTTAATGTTGCACCAGCTAAGCTAGAGGTATAATTTGTTCTCTTACTAATTATAAAAGATGCAATTCTTATTTGACTACTTTGTTGATTTTGTTTCACATGAGTTATTATAACCTGGTTTTTTAGTTATACTTGATTTAAGTTGCATAGCATCCATGATATGATCGAACATCGTCTAGATATATAAAAGAATAGTATGCCAATGATGAATATGAAGTCTATATTACTTTATGCTAAAAAATACGAGTTTGAAAGCTTTTAGCTCCTTTTACCTGTTGACATGTTTCGTGCAGAACATTATTACTAACTAGCGTCTTTATTAAGAAATCATTTTGCTTAAATCATTGAGAGTACATATAAGTTTTATGAAATTATTATTGACCTTTTAGCCTCTTGCATAATAGATACCTTCTACTTTCCCACATTTCATTCCTTTTGGATTATATTCATGAAAAATGAGAGTTACATAAGTATCGCTTACTGAGGGTTAAATCTGCTGTTATTTGAGAGGTTTGGGCATTCTTTGGTTGCATTCTTTGGTTATTTGGTTGTACCAGGTGGTTTCAAAGTTTTATTTTGATATGGCTTAGGTCAAACTTATAACTTTTGTTTCTACATAACAATACTAATGTTTATCTATGGTGTAGGTATTTGTGATTGTCAATCCTATCATGGTTACATACTTAGTCATAAACTACAAACAACCTTTCTACAGTAAACAATACATTCAATCATACTTACTACCATTAAAGGATTACTAATTACTATTGTTCAAAATCTATGAGTAATACTTTTATCTTTCATAATTCATAATTCATATTCAAAAATCCATAAACAATTGAGATTATCGTAGTCCCTTTCTCGCTCAGTTATATACACATCTGGTTTTCAAACACCAACTCGACTAACACAGTTAACTCGGACTCGCATGTGCATCAATAAATTTTTCAACTTCAATACATCAGGGTTTGTCTATCTCCAGCGGTATAAATCAGTCAACAATGAAAGAGGATCAGACCTCTATACTTCTACTAATATCATAGTTCAATCCATCGCTACTTTGATTATTCTTTGTCTCGTCTTTGAAAATATAACTAAATTTTAAATATTCATTTCTCTAATTTGGTACGCGCACATACATAAACTAACATTTCAATATTTTTCTCTTGCTTTATATCACATGTACTTTTTATACTTTAATCACTTATGATTGACATTAGTCTCATCTATGATTAATTGGTTAACTTCCAATTAGCTATACTTTGGTACTTTACCTTTGATTGCTAAATTTTACACTTAGTCAAACACTTGTTTAAATACCAATCCTTAGGTAAGGACTATCTTGATCGAATTAAAGAATTATGGTGAATTAGTTGTTGAACCTTCTCTCACTAATTGAGTTCTTATACCTCATAATCAACTTAATCAATTCTTATCACATTCTATACTGAAAATATCAGTATATTATACTTGCTAATACTTTGCCACCTTATAGCTATGTCAACATCACCGGTTTTCACACTATACATTTATGAAGGATTCATATATTTCTATCTATAGTAGTGTTCCACAGAACTTACCACCTATTAGCTACTTTATCTAACATTTATCTCTTACATGTACTTTACTTTTCTTTTCCACCATGTCACATTCAACTCTCGTGAGTCACCTACACAGTTATCATCATAACAGCCACCTACTCTCGCTCGTATAATTCTTAACTCATTCAAATACTAAATTATACTTAGAATACCTCCAAATATTCTTTTAATGGCACAACTACTTTACTAATTCTTTTTCACCGCTTAACTTCACAACACATATTTATTCTTCCTTAACTTACCCATAAGAGTCTCTACCCTTATGATTACTCTTAGACATGTAGGTAAACTCATTACATACTTGACAATCTTGTTGGCTCGCTTTCATTACATCAAATAATACTTTAGAGTCTTATACACGTTTGATCAATCAAACACATAATCAATAGTCGAGCATTTAATTTGTCACCCTAAATTTCACCAGGATTTTATAATTATTATACGTTTCTTTACTCAGTACCACCAAGAGTTCATTCTTAAAATTTCTAAATACCATTACACAATTGTTTAGGTCACCTAAGGACCTCATCCTTACTTTTGTAATTGCATTCCAAAAGGTTCACATGAAATTCATCTTGGCATCCTCTTACCTTGTTCAGTGTCTTCTAGTTTCTCAGGGGCACCTAACATAACATGTTTAGGTTTAGTTAACACTTCATAGTTACTGTTTTCTGATCTATCATAAGTTTACATCATTAATCAGCTTATCTTTATTCTGACCTCTTGCTTGCGCCCGCAAGCACTCGTGCTTATGCCTGCAAGCCCTTTAAGTAACTCTACTTACGGCCGCACAGGTCTTTCTTGTGCCCGCAAGAGTTTCTTCTAATCCACCATAGCTTATGGCCGCAAGCGTATACCCTGCGCCCGCAAGCTTACACCTGCAAGCTATGTACTTGCACCCGTAAGCTTCTTTCCTTCATCCGTAGATAGTAAACCTTTCTCTAAATCTTGTGGCCGCAAGCACCGTTACTTGCGCCCGCAAGGATTCAATCAAACAACTTAAATGCGCTTGCTTGCGCCCGCAAGCCATATTGCTTGAGCCTGTAAGCATAATCGGTTTTCCATACTACCGTGCTCTATTTTGCATAGCAGTTGCAACCCTATTTCAATTATCACAAGGCATTACATACCATCGAGGTACTAAATCGCAACTAACAATATTTTCTCAACATCTTTGTATTTTAGCACTCGACTCTTATCAATCTATGTTAATTCAACCTTTCTTGACAACCATCCTTAGTTATTCAAAGTTAGAATGATGGCAAACAATTACTATTTGAACTTAATCAACATTTATCTTACTTAAAATCATTCATCATAACTTTACTTTATACCTCAGGATTCAAAATAGAATCTCTGATTAGACTCTCTTATTTACTACTTACAACTTTTCACCGAAACAGGGGATTGTTTCTTTTCAAATACTTTGACATTATCATACTATTAACAGCCATAAAGGCTATTACAATTCTGGCTACTCCAAGGTTAAGTATCATTGCTTACTTAGTGTCATAAATTATACTTATATCAGTCCTCTCCAAGGTTACTTTCCACTCATGATCCATTTATACTTGTGAGTTTACAATTAGATTCATCATTATCATAATTTCACATCTATCAGTGATTAGAATATTACACACGTGCTCTCGTAACTACTTTATTACGTAACCAATAATCATATTGGTACTCGTATTCCAAGCTTTTACCACAGTCACTTAGAGTGCTTCAGCACCATCCTGTCAATTTCTACCGTGAAGGCACGCATCATAGATTTTACTTACTATCTTTCAAGAACTTACTAGATTAATTTATAATATTTTATCAACCAACTATTTTTTTGAATTCGAGGTCAAATTATTTCTTGCTTTAAATCAATTTCTCTCAATACATAATCAAGCCTTCAATTTCAAATTTACTAGGCAATCCTACCTTTAGGCAACCTAGTTTAACAACATTGAAACATGAAGCATTCTTGTCACACAAATATATGCACAAAACGCATGGTGTTCTCATAACAATTCTAGGATGCTATGATGGTTGGGCCCAGGTTTGAGACTGAACACTTAATCAGATGTCCAATTCACTCAAACTTAGGCTCTGATACTTTTTGTAACACCGCGTTTTCAAGGTCAAAGTTTGACTTTCTAAAACTTATTTCCAAACATATTTCAATTTAAATAAACAAACAGCGGAAGTTATAACAGATTATTTTCTCTATTTAGATCAAATCAACAGAGTATTCAGTTTAAAGACAAGCGTTGCCAACATCAACATCAACCGACCATCATACCTGATAAGGAAACAATGAGCGTCCCCTCATGACAAACACAGCCCCCAGCATAACCATCATAAACATCTGCCAAAGCATACGACTAGAAGGGGGTTAGCTTTAAAAGCTAGTGAGCACAAACTTAAACATAATCATCATGTATCACATATGCATCACATGATAACACAAACAGTGCTATCCTACCACATAGTGGTTTGCTAACAAGATCAATAGGCATCATATCTCGCGGGTAGCCAGTCCAGCTCAATGACCCTAACTGGGGAATCAGCCACACCCAACTGTACTGGTGGGGGAGCGAATAGCTGTCCACCCAGCACGTTGTGGAGCCACATC
Source organism: Pulicaria dysenterica (assembly GCA_947179395.2). NCBI lineage: Eukaryota > Viridiplantae > Streptophyta > Magnoliopsida > Asterales > Asteraceae > Pulicaria > Pulicaria dysenterica. The sequence goes on along the minus strand of OX359294.1, from coordinate 48,977,973 downwards.
GACTCAATTTGGATCCGGCCATAAGCCAAGACCTCAATTCACGTTAAGGAACGGCGACCCTGCAGATCCCAAGACCCGACGTGCACCACCGAGTACCGTTGATCCCGAATAACCAGCACTAAGGCCCTCAAGGGATCCAGCCCATGGCTGACCTCAACCATGCAACCGGGTCTGTTAAACAGTCCCACGAGTGTCCGGACATTTTAGCATCAACACAAAGCTGATCCAGTCAGGATCCAATAACATGCATGCATTAACAACAACAACAACATCTACTCATACAAGATGAGTAAAACATACGAGCACATATTTGCCATGGTATAAGTCATTGCATAATCATGAATCATGTATTCGTTCACTAGCATAGGAAACCTAGTCAACATAAGCATCATATTCATCATATAATATTCTTTAAACAAACATGCCTCATCGTTTTTAATGATAATCAACATTACATCAATTCTACATAATGATTACTGGTTAAGTCGGTACTCACCTTGGTTTTAACGCAATTATGATTAGCTACAACAGACAGATAACAGATTGTAGCTTATCTTGTTCATATGATTCACCTATAACATAATACTTACATTTAGACATAACACATGAAATACACAACTAAAATAATAGTATTAATCTCTTAATGATGTTCTTAATCCATTTACAACCTTATATGAACATCCCACGCCTTAGTACACGAACTACAACAAAACTAATTGTTGTTTCTGAAAAACACCCCCTTTGCGGCCGCAAGGGATTTCCCTTGCGCCGGTAAGGGGATCTTTTAATAACACCCATTGCGGCCACAAGGGTTTTCCCTTGCGCCGGTAAGGGCTTTTTATAAAAACATCCCTTGCGGCTGCAAGGGTTTTCCCTTGCGCCGGTAAGGGACTTGGTTACAGATCAGTATCAATTTTAGCCCCTTGTTGAGTCTATTTTCTATCCAAACTCAAATTCAGTGGTTTCAATTCAATTTCCAACACTTATATATCAAGATGAGTCTTAAAACATACAACTCACCAATTCTAACCAATAATTTAAGGCTTGGGATCAAATTCATCAAATTTGACCCTTTTGAAGAAAATAATCAAACTCATTTAAAACTACCATTTTAATCCATGATTCTTACTTCAAATAATTGGTAAAGCTATATGAACAGCTTAGAATACAAGAATTCAATTCTTGAATCCAAATTCGGATTTCACCATTTTGACCTAAAACTTCAAGAACACAAGAACATGAAGGAGAGAAACTTACAAGGATGAAGAACATGATCTAAGAACAGATTATTAGCTTGGGTTTGCTGCTAGAATTAAGCTTGATAAGTCCTCCCTTGATCTCTCCTTCAAAGGATTCAAGAACACATTGAAACATAGGTGTTATGTGCGTACGTATGTGGGTATTTGTGTATATATAAAGAGATGTTTGCACCACCCCTGGTTCAAATATTATCCACAACGGGTATTTTGTACCCATTTTTAACTTACAACTTAACACAAATTTACCCATTTCAACTAACGGAGATATATTTGGAATCATTATCTAAAACCGTTTAATACCTCATAACTTTTACTCGTTAACCTCAACTTTTATTTAGCATCTCATTTAATTTGTAATAACATATTCTCATCCTTTTAATTACAATTTCTTATTTAATTCACCAAATTACAATCTTACGAATAAAGGGTACAACTAGGCCCATTGTTGAGATGTTACAAAGTTTGTACATTAGGATGGATAAATACTATATTATAAGGTTCAAGAAAGACATGTATTTAATTCTCTCTAATAAATATGACATTTTAAAATATTATAAAGAGTTGTGTTCAATAAAGTCCATATAAAAACATAGTCATGGAATTTTTAAAATTCAATCACATGTGATTCAGTATACAATCACATGTGATTGGAAAAGCATCACATGTGAATTAGGAAAATGTCACTCCTTCCAAAATTTTAAAATTTAATCTGGACAATTGATTAGGCACCAAAGGCTAAAATTAGTCTCTTAGGACTATATTGAACATTTCTCATATTATAAAAGGTGATATGATATTTATAAATTAAGATGGACAAATATAATATTTTAATATTATAAATGATATATATGAAATTTTGTTTAATTATTTTGATTCAAATTAAAGTTAATGTAGTTTTAATTCATATTATGTATTAAATAAATAATTATTCAAATTAATGTTAATGTAGTTTTAATATATATTTTTATGTATTAAATAAATAATGAATACAAAATCCACAACGAAGCGCGAAGTAACCACACTTGTTATTAAATATCAACACAAGCTATAATACTTGCTACAAATTATATTAGCCTAACTATCTAAGAAGAATTAAACCAAATCAAAGAAGAAATTTAAAGAAACCAGACAAAGAAACATCACATTGGCATCGAGCGGAAAAGATGTAGAAAGCCTAAAATGACGAAGCTGAATGTTCAAATAAGAAACCTTGAATGGAAGAATCGGTTTTCAATAAAAATATAAACCAACAATAACAATATATTAGATGTGGCCAAAATGTTCATTTGAATTCAAACCAAACATAAGTACGCCAGAATGTTCATTCACTATTGAATCAAACATAAGTACTTTAGGGCTTTGTAAAACCATTGATAGTATCACATCAAACATGATAATTTAGTGCTTCAAACAACCATTAAGAGGGAGAAGATTGAGTTGGTGTGAAGATTAAATAAGGAGTATGAGACCGGGGTGGTTTGTGTGGAGATTCGATTCAAACTCAAAGCGGGAACTAATGTAAAAGCTAAAGGTGTGCATAGTGAGCACAAGGTGTAGGAGGAGGAGAAATGTGCGGGAGATCAAAAAAGAGAAAGCTTGGGAAAGGAACATGTGCAAAGAATAGTTAGTTATTTATTGGTATTCAAAGATTACAACTAACTACTTTGACATGTATTCGAAAATTCGGGATGTTACAAGCACTTGATAATAATTAGAATATTTCAAATCCAATTGTTTTTTTTCATCAATTGTTTTGATAAAAGTGTTTTGTTAGACTATATTTGGTCAATTATTTTGGTGATTATACTAATTGCAACAATGATTTGACTTTTTGGTCAACTATCCATGATAGAATTACCATCCATGCAAGTACAATTCTTACAATCAAATCAAATTGTGTATATTAAACTTTAACATTTTGACTTTGTGAAGGTCAAATATACCATATTTTGCCTACTTCAATTTTTATGTCTTAATGATGTTGTAACTCATTCTCCTTGCTAAATCTCGTACATTGAATATGTAATTGATAAACCAAATCTTGTAGTACTGATTTGGAAGGTCACATCAACATACTAAAATATAATGTAATTTATGACATGTACCATCCTAAATTTAACAAAGTTAGGGCAAATTAGAGATTTAACTAAGAAGCCATGCCAATTATAAAATTTCACTTATGTATTTACGGCAACTAAGAAACCTTCTTCGACGAGTATTTTTTTCCTCAATTTTCTAAGATTAATCTTATCAGTTATCACCACTATAACGGAAGAGATGAAAAGCCCTACCTACTCCTAATGAGTTTCAAATTGATGATAATGACTATGTCATCTAAGAAATTCACCTTGTCTTTAACATCTTTTCTATAATGAATGAACAAGAGGATTACAGTTTAGAGGTATTGTTTATAAATAGTTTTTCTTTTCATTTTTGAGAAAAAAAAAACAAGATAAACATTTAACCTGTGTAACACGTAAGCAAATATAGGTTATATGTATCTCATGAAATTAAATAGTAAATTTAGTAGGTTGGATACATCTGATAAGTTTAAATTTGGTACAACAATAGCAAAACATGAGAAGCTACATACATTTTGGTAAACTAAACTTAATTACGAATAGTTATTTTGCATAGTTCTTTTTTGAAAAGAATTTCTAAAACTTATTATGTTAGTACCATTACAATTACAACTAATATTTTTAAAATTATTTTGGTGAATTTTAAAATTACAAATTTAATTTTCAATTAGGATACTCATTTCAACCTTCCTTCCCCTTTCATGATCACATATCTTTCCAAATAAGATAAACACTAATATTATACACATTATCCTAAGTAAAAATTGTTCATAACCAACCTTAGATTTTTGGGTTGACCAAAGTAAAAACATATTTACATATTAATTTTAGTGAATATAAGTATATAACTAAAGAATGTCAAGATATATTTTTTCAAAAAATCATACATAAAAAGTAAATTTAACCCAAACATGTTTTAGAACTTTACTATGATAGTACGGTGTACAAGCAAAAACATCTTTATTATTTGTTACATTTTGAGTCATACAACTATCTAGTTGATAATTTTATTAAAAAAAAAAGTTGTAGTTAAATATATATAAGTTGTTATGTTTTACTATTATATGTATCAAGTTTTAAAAGTTTCTATTGCATATATCAAACTTTTAATTTGTTGTTATTGTATGTATTTTGGTTGTATAAAAAAGAAAAGAATTTATAAGTTTAGTACATACAATAAAAAGTTTAATACACACGATAACAATAAATTAAAATTTCTATACACAATATAAAATTTTAAATCCGATACACACAGTAATAAAACGTAACAACTTAAACTAGTTTAAAACCCCGTGTATAAAAAAGAGGATGATTAAAGTCAATTTTAAACTTTTTAAGAGTACTAACATGTATAAAAAATATAATTGTAAAATATACATAGTAATATAAAACGTATTGTAAACATAATTGTCTTGTGTAGAATTTCTTAACTGTGATTTCTTTCTACGAGTTGAAAATTGTTCCAATAAGGTCTCTTTGTAGATGATGAAGAGGGTTGTTAATTATACATAATTGATGACTATTAAAATGAAGAAGAATCAGAGCAACATGTGTGGTGTCGAAGTGAAACAATGTTTATAGAATTAAGATATAAAGACTTACAATAGTTACGATAATCCGGTTAATGAACATTCACATTTGAAAAGTAATTTAAAAATAAAATAATTGGAGGCTAGTATTTCAATTTATGCGGGTGAATCTAAACATTTTTAATTGTTTTTAAAATAAATATGTTTTTAAATAACGGATAATGGCATTGGAAAGTTTCTAAACTTAATGTCACCATATACATATATATTGCAGGATAATAAGCATATTATTTTTATATATTATATGTTTATCAAAACTAATCACCTAAAAATATGAAAAGTTTAAAAATTAAAAAACTTTAGTATCTAAAATTTGTTTTGATTTTGAATAACCATCCTTAATACAAGGAAAGTAAATATCTTAAATTAATAAAAGAAAATAAATGATGACATCATCATCCCTTATAAAAAAAGGCTCCACCAATTACAACTCTTTTTTTTTTTTTTTTAAATTTGTTTAAATATAATTGGAAGGGTTTGAATTTAAATTATTAGGGGAAAGTATGAAATATGTGAGAGGGTTAAAAGAAAAATTGTATATTAATGTAATTAATTATTAGTTGTTTGAAAATTATGTTTAATAACTTGTGATATATTTTGTTTTGAGAAAAAATAATTATATATTTGTAATCGTCTCATTTTTATCTATGTTTTGATATAAATTTTATCGGAATATGAGGTTTTTTTAAATTAGTATATTTTAATTGTTTTATCTACATGTAGGTAATTATTGGACATTTTATTCGTCTTTTATATTTATGTCGACATAATTACTGATTTCTTGGTCTTTCAATAAAAAGAATTAAAAACATACTATAACCAACGGTTAGTGGCATAAAATTTATTTACAAAACTACCACTACCACTTATAGCTTTTTAAAATTGATTGTTAGTTATGAGTAAATAACCCTACAAAAACTATAACTCTACATAATTAATGAGTAGTGAAACAACTGTCATGTTAGTAATTTTGTAACTACACATACAACTTGGAATGTTATATACAATTTTTAATTGTCTAAGTTTTCTTATTTTTTAACTAATAACTTGATACATAAAATAAAAGTTATTATTATATGGATATTTGAATTCAGTGATATCTTGTGTTTTCAATTATATTTAATTGAATAATAAATTACACTTAAGAAATTACGTATGTATAGACATAATCTATTCTATGTTAGAATCTTATATTTATGTGATCTAATTTGTGTATACTTAGATGGATGTAATCATTTATTTTTTAATTAATTTAGTTTACAATTTCAAATATTCAAATATATGATTGGCTAATAAAAATGTTATTAAAACACTTGATATTATAACATCAACAATAATATTATAGTTATGTCTTTACAATGTCAGAGATAAAGCTCCATCATGACAAACACATTAATATTATACTAAAAACTTTTAGACGTGTAATGTAACTTTATATTTCTTAAAAAGAGTATTTATAAAATATATTAAAAGGACACATTTTCACTAATGGATAGTTATATGTGATGGTTTCTCAAGTAAAGAGTGAGGAGGGGTTAAAAGTTTTAATTTGTGATAATGAAGGAAACCCTACTAATAAAACTATGAATGTTGTTTATAAATAGGTTCTATAGAAAACTTAATGATAATCTTATGTATGAATTTTAATATTTTGTAATGGTTATCATTCTTACGAGATTTTTTATTCCCTATCTATGCTTTGTAATTATTTTTACTATACATGTTAGTACTCTTTAAAGAGGTTCTGATTGTTAATTATCAGATAATTGTAAATAAAAGAATTTCTATAAATAATGATGTCATAGTCATTTTTTTAATTAGTATATATTAAATATATTTTAGTAAATTAAATCATTAAAAAAATATTAAAAGAAAACACATTTAGAAGGGTTAACATTTGAATTTCAAAAGGTTGCATTTATATAACGTTCATAAATAACCTTGTTCATTCCCCCATCTCCAAGTATTCTCAACTCTTGTCCAAAAGCAACAAGTATATAAAAAAATTCAAGAAAACCCTAAAACCCTATTCAAGAAATCTACTTTGGCCCGCCCATCTCTCTCTCTCTCTCTAGTCTTCCCCAAACCTTCACTCTCCTATATAGACCTCCTCTCCGGCAATTGATCGTCACTGAAGTATTATTGTGTAATCCCAACTCGCTCTAGAACACCCCATTTCTAGGTTTTTTTTTCTTGCTAGGGTTAGCAATCATGTCGTTGAGGCCTAGCGCGAGGACGGAGGTTCGCCGGAACCGGTATAAGGTAGCGGTTGATGCAGAGGAGGGGCGGCGGAGGAGAGAAGACAACATGGTTGAGATCCGTAAGAATAGGAGAGAAGAGAGTTTGCAGAAGAAGAGGCGTGAAGTACTTGCTGGTAGCCAATTGACTGCGCCTGTTCAATCTGCTTCCGCTGCCGAAAAGAAGGTATATATATGTCTTACCATATGGTCTTATAGTACGCGATTTGCTTTGAGTTTGCAGAAGAAGGTATATATATTCTGTTTTTGTAAATTTAGGGTTTTCTGTTTATAGGTTTTAAGCATTGTATTCAGATTATTGTTATTTTGAGCGAAGTTTAGGTTTCGAAATTCGTATATTTGGCAATGATTTTCTTAATAGCATTTCCTAGTTGCCCTTATGAAAGGGAATCCCTCTTTGAAATTTGAATTTTGTGGTCACCAGAGCATTTTAGTTTTATTCATAGTATATTTGGTGAATAGATAAGCTTCATAGAAGGAAAATTTGTTTCTTGTTGGACAAATCAAGACATATGAGTCCTATCATGGGCGATTATTGTTATTTTTTAGGTGTTTTGGTGATCATGATAAGTGTCAGGCACTTTTTTGAAAAATACAGATGACTTTGGGTCATCTCATGTGGTTATGGAAGAATTGATATGATCAAACTTTGATTGATGAAATCACTTTAAAGCATTAACTTTATTTTAATAGTGTATTACTATAGTTGTGTACTTGTTAGGAAAAAAGGACCTAGTGGTGTATTTGACTGCTGTATAGATATGGGCTGCTTTACTTTTTAGTATCTCAATGTTGATGTTTTAAAATGCATTTGAATTCTTGATATAAATTGTCTTCTACTGCGATGTTGTTGATTGCAGTTAGAAAACCTACCTGCTATGGTTGCTGGGGTTTGGTCAGATGATAACAATATGCAGCTTGAGGCCACTACTCAGTTTCGTAAACTGTTATCTATAGGTATGCCATGGTTTTTTTGGAAGGTTTGCTTTGTTTTATGACTTTGTCTCAATGTACTGATATTATGTTTAACCATCACTTTTGTGCTTATACATGCCTAATTTAAGATTTTTCTATAACCAGAACGCAGCCCTCCCATTGAAGAAGTTATTCAATCTGGTGTTGTTCCTCGTTTTGTTGAATTTCTTGTGAGGGAGGATTTCCCTCAACTACAGGTGAGATGAAACATTATCTATTCTAGCCATTTTGACTTCATTTTAAAGGGTAGATCTGTTGTATAATAATATATATCTTCTATGTGTTGTAGTTTGAGGCAGCTTGGGCTTTGACTAATATTGCCTCGGGGACATCCGAACACACAAAAGTAGTGATTGATCATGGTGCCGTGCCAATATTTGTGAAACTTCTTGCATCTCCTAGTGATGATGTTCGGGAGCAGGTATAATGCACACCCCATCTAATAATTTAGTCTGCTAAAGATAACCCATGCTTATGTTCATTTGGGTAGTTGGATTGTTGGAAAGGAGTTTAATGCCATTTCTCTGTCTGCAAGTAGGCTGTTTGGGCTCTGGGGAATGTTGCTGGTGATTCTCCAAAATGTCGTGACCTTGTTCTAGGACATGGTGCTTTGATGCCTTTACTGGCCCAGTTAAATGAGCATGCAAAGCTATCTATGTTGCGCAATGCTACATGGACACTATCTAATTTTTGTAGAGGCAAACCACAGCCTTCTTTTGATCAGGTCAGTCTTAAAATTGCTGCCTGTTAAGGAGCCAATATTTTTAATTATAAGTATTAATGTTTCTTTTATTGATTTGTTTTTGACAGACAAGACCTGCCCTCCCAGCTCTTCAGCAACTTATTCATTCGAACGATGAAGAAGTATTGACAGATGCTTGTTGGGCACTCTCTTATCTTTCAGATGGTACAAATGATAAAATCCAAGCTGTTATAGAAGCTAATGTATGTCCCAGACTGGTTGAGTTATTAAAGTGAGTATGCTAATCATATTCTTTATGTATTTATGATATATTTAAGCCTGTTTCGTTTCTCATGTTCTGCAATTTGGATCTTGTGGGTCTTTCAGTCATCCTTCTCCTTCAGTTCTCATCCCTGCTCTTCGTACGGTTGGAAACATTGTTACTGGTGATGATATGCAAACTCAGGTACCGGTCTAAAACTAAGGGTAAAATGGTTCATTTTGCAGTAAATAGCTTGTCTTTATACTGTAAGAAATTGTTTTACTCGACTTCTCAAATACGAATGTGGGACAGCTGCTTGAAAATCGATGGAATATGTTATTTATGAGTTTTTTTAAGCCAAAAATGTCTTTTATGATGAAGAAATGAATAACCAATATGTATATGTTAAATTTTGTCGTTCAGCATAGCTATTACCTATTATGTGAATACAAACACCTTTATATTATACTCCCTCATTTGTCATTCGTAAATAAAAGCAATGATATGAAAATGTTCTACCTAGTCAAATACCTACATAAATCTGAAGAATAAGGATTCTGGTAACAGATTGATATGATTGATATTGTTATTATGATTGCTATTCTTTCAAGAGACATTTATTGTAACTTGATTTATGTTTATATGTGCTTTAGTATATCATCAACCATCAAGCCTTGCCTTGTCTTCTGAACCTATTGAGCAATAATCACAAAAAGAGCATTAAGAAGGAAGCTTGTTGGACTATATCAAACATCACTGCTGGCAACAAAGAGCAGATTCAGGTAACATATCTGTACCAGAATTCTTCTTAATTAAACTGACTACATTAAGAATTAACATTTCAACTGCATTCTTGACTTGATAATATCTATCTAATGATTCTACAGAAAGTGATCGAAGCAAATATCATCGGCCCACTTGTTAATCTGCTTCAAAATGCAGAATTTGACATTAAAAAGGAGGCGGCATGGGCTATCTCTAATGCTACTTCTGGGGGAAGCCATGACCAAATCAAGTAAGATGGTTTGTTTTACCTTAATTTACTTTTTATGAATATTGATCATTTTTTGTTTATACAATTATTATTGCAGGTATCTTGTGAGTCAGGGATGTATCAAACCTTTATGTGACCTACTCGTCTGTCCAGACCCTAGAATTGTGACGGTTTGTTTAGAGGGGCTTGAGAACATATTAAAGGTCGGCGAAGCTGAGAAGAACTTGGGGCGGTCAGGAGATGTGAATCTTTATGCACAAATGATAGATGATGCTGAGGGTTTGGAGAAAATCGAAAACCTGCAAAGTCATGACAATAATGAGATTTATGAGAAAGCAGTGAAGCTTCTTGAGACATATTGGTTGGAGGAAGAAGATGATGCAATGCCACCTGGAGACAACGCCGCCCAGTCTGGTTTCCAGTTTGGTGGTGGTGATGTTTCTGTTCCCAATGGTGGATTCAACTTCAACTAATTCAAGGTATTCTGTTCTCTTTTCTGATTTGTTTGATAGAAACTGATTAAGATAAACAAGGCGTAATTAGCATGAATTTTTTCACATTTTCAGGTCGTTCGACTTTTGGGCGGAGTAGTTTTGCGAGGATTTATTATCTGTTTTTATTTTATGAGGTCCTGCTTGGTCCATTATTGTAGTGTGGTTGGAGTTTTATGGAGTCTTTGTTCAGGTTTCTTACAATCAATCACAATGAAGTGTTGATGAATTATGTAAAAGTAATCTGTTTCTTTTTGGGGAGGCACCTGACTCTTTAAAATTGAGATTTATAGAGTTTCCCCTCTTTTGCATTTTCACCCATTTTGGAGTTTTCAATTTCTTTGATGTGCTCTTAAAGTGTCTGTTTTTTTGGTTTATTTTTACAAAAAAACTGGTTTTTACTAATCAGTAAATGTATGACACTTTGTTATCTAAGTTAATTTTGATTCTTTTTGAGTATTTGGTTTTTAGGGTTAGTAGAATTTGTATATTCTCGGTTTGGTAGTGTACATGGTTCTAGACCGGTCTGGTTTTTATATTTCGAATTGGATTTTTTAAATTTTACGACAATTTATTTATAAATAATACAAATTGCAAAATATACTTTGAGAACTTAGAAGTTTATATTGTAAAAAAAAGTTATAAAAAACATGTATAGAATATTAGCAAGTGGGACGGACTATAAAGATAGGGCTCTAATATTTTGAAGGAGAGGCTAAGTTCATATTGGAGCGCTAGAGGAGGAGAACGCAGGAGAAATGACCCTCGGATCATAATGTGCATGTCCACATTGCCGTAACCGCCACCATCACTTACTACTGCCATGGCCACTAGCATTGGTGGTGGTTGCAATGATGGCGGTAGTGGCATTGACGACATTGGTGGTGGTGAGTGGTGGGCTGAAGATCTATTTATCAAAATATGTTGGATCTTGAGTTTAATTAAATGTTCTTCATACCAGGTTAAATCTTTAAAGGATCAAATCTGATCTACTCTTTATACCCTAGATGCAACTTGTCTATTGGTTCTAAATTTGAACCAGAAATCATTTTCTACTGAATAAGATAGGTAGACCACTATCAATATATTGTAACAAATTTGTATTTCGCATATGTAACAAAAGTTGATTTGAATGAGAATGTCTTCATCTTCATAAGATATCTTATTTTGCCCCTTAACTTATTATACTTTTCACATAAGATTATGAAGAAAAAAAAACTTAAATAATATGACTCTAAAATCATTATTGAGTGGTTCAAGTGAAACTTGTTTGACCTAATTGTGTGTTAAACAAAGAACAAAATGAAGATTTTGGATGATATTAACAACCAAGAGAAGCTTCACATATGGGAAATTTAGTTTGATTTATACAATTCAAAGGTGTAGCATGAACTTGTGGCTTGCAGAAGGAAAGTGATCCTAAGTTCTTGTTTTATAGAAATAATATGTAAATTACTTATGATGGTATGTTAAGAAAAGTATATTACTATCTATGTAGTCAATAGAGGTCGAATAGCGGTTTGTATTTTTTTTGTTATTTTTTTGTTTTCTTTTTTAGTAGATTATACATGTTCTCGATTTATACTCCACAGTCGATTCCCATATTACTATTTACTATGTAATGGGGTAAGGCCCCAAACCGGACGCTTTGGAACCTACTCGTTTAGTTCAGGGAGGAGGGGGTCCGCTTAACCCCCTTCCTGTAAGACAGCAACGATCACCACCGGCTCAACCGTTTAGTTCACAGCGGGGTGGTTTAGGCTACCTCAATAACGAAGAGTGGAGGTGGCTACTCTAGGTGGCCAAACAACGCGATCATCCTAACAGACAAAAGTATCTCCGGTAATACCCATGAACTTGTTCAACACGTCAAACGTACAAAGTAACACTGCCGGGCTGGCTATATACACGCAAGCTCAGTTGCAAAGTATGCTCCTGGCCCAAGCTCAGGCGCAGGCTGCCTACTGGCAAAACATAGCAATGCAGGGGAGAAGATGAGGAGGAGAAACGCGTGCAATGCAACCCCAACCCATAGGAGCGCTTGTGCAGCCCGGTAACACTCCTTTCTCTCGATATATTGAGGAGCACCAGATACATGATAATGTCAAGATCCCCGCGATAGTGGGAACTTACGACGGCTCAGGAGACCCGGATGATCATATGAACCTGTTCCAAGGAGCCATGAAGTTCCAGAAATGGGACACAGCTGTGGCATGTCATGTTTTCCCCATGACGCTAAAGGGAAGTGCACGGGAATGGTTTGCTAGCCTCCCACCAGGAAGCGTGCAAAGCTTTGAGGATTTACGAGAAAAGGTCATGAGCCACTTTAGACCACAGAAGGTCCATGCAGAATCTTATCTGAGGGCTCACCTGGTAAGGCAGAAGGTTGATGAGAACATGAGGGATTACATCCCACGGTATAACAGAGAGAAAGAGAGCTAAAATATCCAACCTCCCGGAAATCCAGGTGGTATTTGGATTCATTATGAGCATCCGACCACCTCAGCTCATAGAGGACTTATCCAAAAGAGTGCCTCTCACCTTCCAGGAGTGCATGGACAGAGCCTACGCGTGGGTCCAGGGGAAAGAAACAGCTAATCAAGTCAGGGGACTTAGTAAAAAGGAAATACCAAAAAACAAGCAGTGGGGAGGAGAAGGCTCCAGCTCTAGGGGAGGTTTTAAAGATAGAACCCCTTGAAGATTCCAAGATACAAGAAGGGATATGACGTCCAATGACAGAAACCTGCTTATCTCCAGTCTGTCCAAAACTCCAAAGGAAATCTTGGCCACTGAAGGCGCAAGAACCAGGTTCAGACCTCTTCCCCCTATGACTGATCAGTGTCGGCTTAACAGCCGACCGTATTGTAAGTTCCATGAGGACAAGGATCACGACACTGACAACTGCAGAGAGCTTAAGAAAGAGATAGAGCTGGCGATAAAGGCGGGAAAGCTGGATCACCTGGTACAGACGATAAAAGATGGCAGGAGGGGGGATGACAAGAAGGATCCCTCCTGAAAGAAACCAGTAGCACCTACAGAAGAGAGAGCTCCAGAGGGAAGAATCAACATGATTCAAGCCTTCAGTATGGAAGGAAGAAAAAGGAGAGGTCAACCTAGCGTCCTGCCTTCCTACCTCATGATACCTAACATAAATGAAGAAGATCTAGAGGAAGAGCCTGTGGTCACTAACATCCGGGTAGCAGACTACGAAATATCCAGAGCTCATTGGGATGGAGGAAGCTGTGTTGATATAAAGTACGATCATTGATTTCAGCAGTTACCTCCGAGGATAAGGGCCCAGATCCAGCCCACCGGGACACATCTGTCCGGATTTTCAGGATAGGTAGTATGGCCCATTGGGCAGATCAAGCTGCGGTCCATTATTGGGACCTACCCACAGACAAATTCGGCTGATTTGGATTTCGTGATAGTCAAAGCTCCCTCAAAACACAACATACTCTTGGGCAGACCGGCGATGAGAAAGCTAGGAGCAATAGTCTCCACCATTCTTGGTTTGGTCTTATTTTCAGCGAACGGGAGCACTGGCACCCTACAAAACCTGTCGACCAGATGGGGTATATGTTCTGAGGTACAACCTAGGTATGAGTTATGGGATAACCACCCTACAGAGGTAGTTGTCAATCCACGATTCCCGGAGCAGAAGGTGACCATAGGCAGGGGTATCTCGAGGCTTGTCAGAGCCCAGCTTATACAACTACTCCGAAACAACGTTTCCGTTTTTGCATGGGAGCCTTCGGACATGACCGGGGTACCCAGAGCCTTCGTGGAACATCGTCTGGGGGTACATCCCAACGTATCACCTGTACGACAAAAGAAGAGACGCTTGGCTCCGGACAGGAGTTGGGCAGCCTGTGAGGAAGTCAGAAAACTAACCGATGATGGAATACTCAGGGAAGTCCAATACCAGACATGGGTAGCCAATCCGGTGATGGTCAGGAAGGGGGACGGCTCCTGGAGAATGTGTATCGATTTCAAGGATATCAATAGGGCTTGTCCAAAAGACAATTATCCGCTACCTGAAATTTCATGGAAGGTAGAAAGCCTGGAAGACTTCCCGGTGAAGTGTTTCTTGGATGCGTACAAAGGGTATCACCAAATACAGATGGCGGAAGCTGACGAGGACAAGACAGCTTTTCACACGGACATAGGAATCTTCTGTTACAGGAAGATGCCTTTTGGCTTGAAAAATGCAGGGGTGACATACCAGAGGCTGATAGACAGGACTTTCAGCGCCCAAATCAGGCGTAACATCAAGGCCTACGTGGACGATATGGTTATCAAATGCAAGACAGAGGAGAAAATGCTCCAAGACATTCAATAAACGTTTGATAACTTGAACAGGATTAACATCAAGTTAAATCCAAGCAAGTGCTCGTTTTGGGTCCCAGAGGGCAAGTTCCTGGGGCATATCATAACTGAAAAGGGAATAAGAACAAACCCAAGCCAAGGTACAAGCCATCATGGACATGGAGCGTCCCCGAAGTAAGAAGGATCTTCAAAAACTAAACGGCTGCCTGGCCGCCCTGAGCCGCTTCATGTCCAGAGCAGCAGATAAGTCCTTGCCCTTCTTTGCTATATTGAAAGGCTGTATCAAAAAAGACGACTTCCAATGCCAAGCCTGTCTGAGATTGGCAGCTTCCTTAGGGGTAAAGAACCTAAACGCTTACGTTGACTCACAGTTGGTGGCAAGTCAAGTCAAGGGAACCTTTGAAGCCAAAGACGCAAGTATGAGATCCTACCTCGAAAAGGTCAGGGCTTACCTAAAATGCTTTGATCATTGTTGTATAGTGTAAGTGCCAAGAATTCAAAACAAAAGGGCGGATGCCCTAAGCAAGTTAGCATCCCTGGCTTATGAGCACTTGACAAAGGAGGTGCCTGTGGAAGTCCTGGCAGAGAAATCCACCTCCAGAACATAGGAGACCCTGGAAACAGGGGAAGAAGACGAGAACCGGATGACACCTATAGTAACCTTCCTCGAGCAAGGAACTCTCCCTGAAGACGAGGTTCAAGCACGCCGGTTGCGCATGAAAGAAGTTATGTATGCACTGCAAGGAGGTGTCCTGTACAGAAAGTCCTACGGGAGACCGTGGTTCAGGTGCCTGTCTCCTATCCAAGCCAAGGAGGTACTACAAGATTTGCATGCAGGAACATGTGGAATACATTCCGGCCCCCGGTCGGTTGTGTCAAGGGCATTACGTATAGGCTACTTCTGGCCGACGATGCTCAAAGACGCAGAAAATGAACTTCTGAAGTGCGAGTCGTGGCATGCGCCTCTGCCTAAGACGCCAAAACAAGATTTCATACCAGTCCGGGGGGCATGGCCCTTCCACAAGTGGGGGATAGACTTGGTAGGCCCATTCCCAACGGCCCCTAGTGGGGTCAAATTTCTGGTTGTAGCTATAGATTATTTCACAAAGTGGGTTGAAGCCAAAGCATTAAACACAATCACGGGCAACAAGATTAAATTGTTCGTTTGGGACAATATTGTCTGCAGATTTGGTGTCCCCCATGAGATAGTAAGCGACAACGGAAAGCAGTTTGCTGATGACCCATTCGAATGCTGGTGCACAGCTCTGAACATAAAGCAATGTTTTACATCCGTCGCCCACCCACAAGCCAATGGACAAGTGGAAGTGACAAACAGAGATATAGTGCATGCTATGAAAGCACGACTAGGAAGAGCCAAAGCAGGGTGGACAGAGGAGTTACCTAACGTCCTGTGGGGACTTCGAACGACCCCAAAGAGAAGCACGGGGGAGACCCCTTTCAGTCTCGTTTACGGGACGGAGGCAGTACTGCCTCCAGAGGTTACCACTCGAACCTACAGGACCACTCACTTCGACGAAGAAACTAATGAAGAGGAGCTCCAGACCAACCTGCTTATATTAGAGGAAAGAAGAGAGCTGGCCGCCATAAGGGAAGCGGAAAGGAAGTCCAGGATGGCACAACTGTACAATAGGAGAGTGAGGCCGGGGACGTTTAGGCCTGGAGACTTGGTGCTAAGAAAAAATGAAGCCAGTCGGCAAGAAGATCAAGGAAAACTGGGTCTCAAATGGGAAGGGCCCTACCTGGTCATAGAATCTCATAGAACAGGTTCTTACCTGTTACAAAACATGGAAGGAGAGAAAATACCTCGACCTTGGCATTCATCTAATTTGTGTAAATTCTATGTATGAATACTCATTGTAACAAAAAGTGACAAGCAACTTATCTAGTGTATACTTTGCTAACATAAGCAAAGAAATTTTGACTTCTTAGACACAGTTCTAAAAATTTCTTTTTTTTACCAAAGCACGACATCTTACTAGACACAGTCTGATAAGCTTAAAACAGAAGGACACCAGTTCTTCCGCATGCGTCCCAATGGGTCGTACCGCGTAGACAGGGGACACAAAGCCCTTGCCAGCCTAAAGTTAACCTCCACAGAGAAAACTTAGGCAACTCTCAAGAATTAACTTGAAGCGTATAAATCACAAAGTCATGACAAAAAGCTAAATACAATAGCATAACATACAAGAAAACATAACGGCATAAAATATGTTCAAAACAAACTGCCCATGGGCATACCAACCACACGAATCATTGTTTCAACAAAAGAGACAAAGTTATTACATACATAAGTAGTAGCATAAGTTCAGAATTCATAAACATCCATCACAAGTCATTGAGGCTCAATGCCCCGAAGCTCCTCCACCGAGAGGTCATGACCATTGCCTATCAGATCAAGATAGGGGAATGGGGAGTCTTTCACTTCATCATCAGCTGCCTTCAGCTGGGCCTCCACACTCTCATCAATATTGGCAAACAGGGAGAGGTCTACGTCAGGGAGCTTAACTTGTAGTTCCTTACTTGCAAGGTGCCTACCCAAACGGACACAACATCCCATAACCTGGCCCATGGGACGAGCAAACTGGTCGGAGCCTAAGAAAGACCTCACAAACTCAGGGAAAGAGCTCTGAAGCTCCCTTCGTTCAACAACCAGGACATCCTTCTCCTTTGATAGCAAACCCACCTGCTCCAGTAGCTTCAAGTTATCAGTCTTCAAGTCACCAACCTCCCTCTGAACGTCAGCCAGGGCTCGTTCTGTCTGGTTCAAGTTCCGGTCCTTGGACAACAATTCATCGGCCAGCTTCATCTAGCGCTCAGAGGAAGCCTGCAGAAGGGACTTAATTTCTTTCAGCTCCTCTGACTGCTTAAGAGCATTCTCCTCCAGAAGTCGGATCTGCTCCCTCAGGCCCTGCACATTATCCTCACTGACGCCCAGCCGGTATCGAAGCTCAGGAACCATGGTGATGCTAGTGAAAAGAGACTGATCAACATGGGCAAAAAATCGGTCACGTCCCATAGATCGCAGATTGGAAGCCACAGCAGGAGGGCAGAAATGTTCAAGAAAATCTCGCTGGTGAGCGGCGTTGTCCCCTGGAGCATCTCGAGGATATGACCAACCGGGGTACCAAGTATCCGTAATCCCCTCAAAGATACCACCTCCGGTGCTAGACCCAGTAGGAGGAACACGAGTGGGAGAAGACCTCTCCAAATCAAACAAGCCATCATTTCCTGAAAAAAGGGGGGTCCATCCCGCCTTTTGATAAGAAGGCGTTTCTTTGAAGCAGCACTGGAAGGGAGATCCCCGGAAGGCAGGTCCACCCCAATAGCGACAGAGGATCTGGTCCTCCTCTTTCCAACGTCGTGGGCTGTAAGACGACGACGGTCAATTAGCGAACGAAGGCAGATCCCCCGACGTGACCGCTTGCCTTTAGTATACTAATCCTTCTAAGGGTACTTGACACATTCTCATCCACGTGAAGAAAGTCTCACATCCTCTCCAATATAAATTTTATGGATAAGAATGTGTCACATACCCTTAAAATGATTATTAGTCTAAAGTTTTAGAAGGATATAACATTTTTGTTTTTACAAACACATCATCTTGGATTAAAAACATACTTTTTACTTATTTAATTGGTCAATTTATTTATTCTCTTATCTAATTGGTCAGAATATTAACCCAAAAAAGAAATTAAGGAACAAAACAAGATGGAAAGATATATCATTATTTATTAAATTTTTTTTAATGGACTATTGTTAAAAGTCAAATCATATCTCTGTTTTACAGTGATCAACTTTTTCAAACTATCACATCACACACCGATGCACCTCTACCTGCTGCGCCTAATTTCCCTCTCATCTCCTCACGACCATTACCACCGCCGCTGCCACGGACCCTGCTGCCGCACACTGTACAACTTGGGGTGGTTCTGCTCTGCTCCTCCTTTGCTATCATTCTCAGAACCACCACAAGTTGTACAACTTTTCTTCTCCTTAGGTTAGCTTCTGTTTCTTGTCTGAAGTCTTGTTAAGAATGGACGACTTAGTTTTTTTTGTCTTTCTTATTAATTGCATTTACAATCATTATATTCGGCATTATCTTCGTCGGTTCTTGGGCTTTTCAAGTCCAACGAAGGGAGGCTGAAGATATAGAAATGAACCAGGTTAAATAAAAGGTTCCTCGTTTCCATATTCATTATGGGTCTATAGAGGTTGTTCAAGAAATTAGACGATCTATTCGTGAAATGGATGAAAGCAGTGGGTATGAAGGGTCTGAAGAAGGGAATTCTCCTCTGAACAACGTCAACGATAGTCTTCCGTCGATTTTTCTGAAGAGTCTGTTGAAGGGTCTGATGCTGAAGTGTCTGATGCATACGAAATGGGATAGGCTAGACCCAGTAGGAGGAACACGAGTGGGAGAAGACCTCTCCAAAGCAAACAAGTCATCCTTTCCTGAAACAAGGGGGGTCCATCCCGCCTTTTGATAAGAAGGCGTTTCTTTGAAGCAGAACTGGAAGGGAGATCCCCGTAAGGCAGGTCCACCCCAGCAGCGACGGAGGATCTGGTCCTCCTCTTTCCAACGTCGTGGGCTGTAAGACGACGACGGTCAATTAGCGAACGAAGGCAGATCCCCCGACGTGACCGCTTGCCTTTAGTATACTAATCCTTCTAAGGGTACTTGACACATTCTCATCCACGTGAAGAAAGGCTCACATCCTCTCCAATATAAATTTTATGGATAAGAATGTGTCACATACCCTTAAAATGATTAGTAGTCTAAAGTTTTAGAAGGATATAACATTTTTGTTTTTACAAACACATCATCTTGGATTAAAAACATACTTCTTACTCATTTAATTGGTCAATTTATTTATTCTCTTATCTAATTGGTTAGAATATTAACCCAAAAAAGAAATTAGGGAACAAAACAAGATGGAAAGATATATCATTATTTATTAAATTTTTTTAATGGTCTATTGTTAAAAGTCAAATCATATCTCTGTTTTACAGTGATCAACTTTTTCAAACTATCACATCACACACCGATGCACCTCTACCTGCTGCGCCTAATTTCCCTCTCATCTCCTCATGACCATTACCACCGCCGCTGCCACGGACCCTGCTGCCGCACACTGTACAACTTGGGGTGGTTCTGCTCTGCTCCTCCTTTGCTATCATTCTCAGAACCACCACAAGTTGTACAACTTTTCTTCTCCTTAGGTTAGCTTCTGTTTCTTGTCTGAAGTCTTGTTAAGAATGGACGACTTAGTTTTTTTGTCTTTCTTATTAATTGCATTTACAATCATTATATTCGGCATTATCTTCGTCGGTTCTTAGGCTTTTCAAGTCCAACGAAGGGAGGCTGAAGATATAGAAATGAACCAGGTTAAATAAAAGGTTCCTCGTTTCCATATTCATTATGGGTCTATAGAGGTTGTTCAAGAAAGTAGACGATCTATTCGTGAAATGGATGAAAGCAGTGGGTATGAAGGGTCTGAAGAAGGGAATTCTCCTCTGAACAACGTCAACGATAGTCTTCCGTCGATTTTTCTGAAGAGTCTGTTGAAGGGTCTGATGCGGAAGTGTCTGATGCATACGAAATGGGACAGGCTGCGGCTACATGGGACCCTAATTGGTTGAAATACTATGGGAGCTGATCAGTACATAACAGAAATGATTTTCTTGGTATAATTGAAGTCTCGTTACTACATATGGTACAAGTTGATGCTACACATAATTGTTGTGTATGACCAATTTTGTTGCGTAAGGATCACCTACCAAATATTATGGGTGATCAAAATTTGTTTTTCATCAAGAATATTGAAATGTCGACAAGCATACCCTGTCGAAAAGATGGTTTATGTATGTACGTGTTCTTTTTTGTAGTACTCATAGGATCGAAATTACAGTGCCGGTTGGAGTTGCTTCTATCTATAAGTTAAGTAAATTGATGTGTGTGATTATGTGTTTAGGATGATCTTAAGGCTTTGTGTGAATGCAATGTGATATGCGTATACTGTTGGGTTAATCTGTTTATTTACCAGGTCTCGGGTACAAGTCAGCAGACAGTGTTTTCCTTTTTGCACAAGTTAAATAAGATAGTGTACGTTGAAGTTGACCGATACTTAAGGTGCACGTTGGGAATTAATAGGATAAAAAAGGAACCTTTTATTAAGATATATATGACACAAAAATGATAGATATCTGTATAGAAAAACTAAGAATCCGTACAACCGACTATATAACCATAGCAAAAGAAGGAATCCGTACCTTAGTTTCACGAACAAAGTCCAAACACAACTATAAGCCTCAAGTTTACCTCTCTTTGCCTCCGTCTAAAAATATATATATATACACATTACCATTAGTATTTTAGGTTGTTTATTTATTGATGAACAATGTGGTGAATAAGTCATTTGTCATTACAACTTTAATCTTTAAGGATTTCGATCAGCAACCTTTTCTGTTATTTATAGTTTATAAGACTCAGATTCTATAGTCTAATTTTTTTTGAACGCAAGAGATGCAAAGTTAGTTGTTAGTAAGTTAGTAACACCAATTTAGAATTAAACGCCGTTGCCAAGGTTTGAACCCTTGACCTCCTAGAAAGTTTTGCCTCCCCCTCACTCTTAACCACTAGGCTAAGAGATCATTAGTAGATTCTATAGTATAATAAGAACTGATTTATTAAAGATGTTTCTAAAGGTTTTATTTAGGTGTCTAAAAGTTGGACTAAAACGTCCCTTAGTTCAAGATTGGTGGTTATCTCTTAGCAGCCACTTAAGGTCCACTTGCAATCCGTTAACACCATTAGTTAGCTTATGTTTCCTATCACTACATGGAATGATCTTGTCGCCAAATTTCTAGCTAAATACTACCCGCCGGCCAAAACGGCCAAGCTACAGAATGATATTTCATCTTTTCAGCTGACCGACGGGGAGAGTCTTTACGACGCCTGGGAGAGATGCAAAGATCTTCTGAGGAGATGTCCGCAACACGGCTACGAGTTGTGAAGCCAAATCTTTAACTTCTATAATGGCTTATCCGTTGTCACGCGGTAGATGATCGATGTTGCCACAGGAGGTGCTTTAGGTAGCCGAGACCCACAAGCATGCTATGATCTCATAGAAGATATGGCAACTAACAGCTACCAATGGAACCCCTTTGCACGACTTAAACCGCCGAAGACCGGTGGAGTTTTCAACGTGGATGCTTTATCTGATCTATCTGTGCAAGTAGAAAAGTTGACTAGTGAGAAAATGGATCAACTTTGTTCTCCTTCTAAACAAGTTACCTGCAACTTCTGCTCAGGGCCCCATCCTAGTGATGAGTGCCAGCAGGATAACCCACATGAGGAGGTAGACTTCGTTAGCAATCAGCCACGGTCTCAATATAATCCTAATGACTTCGAATATCGTCCATATAGGGACGTATCTACAATTCTACTTCCTACTATGGTCACACGCTTAGCCATAATTGACTAATCTCAGTCTGCATACCACAATCCACAAGAGACTCCTCAATACGAAACTCCACTTATTCCCACTAACTACAGCTTTAACACTACACCAAAGCGTTCTTTTCATTTACTTCCGAATAATCGAACACCACCGGACTATCTTTGACAACACGCTTCACCATCTGTTGGGGTTCTATGAACACAGCGGAAGCAACAAGTACAACAAACAAAGCACAATGTACAAACATGTAAAGCATAAAACCCCAAAATGGACCAAACTCTATGACTAACATTTGCAACATGAAAAAGAGAAGAGAAGAAAATAATACCCTCTCCTTAGCATCAGAAACAAGTGGGTGTAGTGGTGATGACTAGAAGCCACGAAAAGCTCCCTCTAATAAAGTTCACCCCGGGTATGTCCTCTCTCCTTGTACTAGCAAGCTTGTAAGAGCTTCAAACCCTTGAACTCTTCACAAGAACAGCCCCAATATTCCAGAAATTCGGACTCCTTGGTGAGCACACACAAAGACACTTTCAAAGTTACTAACTAAGTGTTTAAGTGTGTATGTAGGCAAAAGGATATCAAGTGACAATAATAAGGAGCTTAAATAAACTCTTAGATGTCACTTGGATGCCCCAAGAACCGGCCATCATGCTCCCAAAAGAAAGCCCATGCATTATGCAAGAGTGGAGGTGGGAAAATCAAGTTACTAACTTTTAGGGTGTAGCGCCGCTAACGCGGCATGCACTTCAACTTTACCATTTTGATACCATTGGTCCCTCCATCTTATAGGCTGTCGAGATAGGTCCCCGGTGTGTGACCCAATAGGCTCACACATCATCGGTAGTGATCCAGATGGTGTATGTGTGTCAGCGGCATATTCCAACAAACTCCCACTTGCACATGACACATCGTACCCATAAACCACAGACGAAGAGCGGCCTCTAGTACGACATCTTTGCCCCGAAGTCAGTATGGGTTTTGTCATCTAGAACAAAAACCAAATCCAAAATCAGTTACGAAATGGTCCTATAGATAAGTGATCATTTAGTATACTATGTTTTATACAATTTTAGTTAATGTTTTATTATATATATATATATAGAGAGGGAAGTTCCATCGAGAACAAAAAAAAATACGAGAACTGCGAGAACCGATCTAAACCGTAAAATATCTACCAAACGCCAAGATATTAAATTATGAAAATTATACCAAATATGCTCTTTAACATGACATTCATATTGCTATATTTTTTTCAACAAAAAAAATTCGTTTTTGCCGGGTTTTTTTTCTATCACTATAAGGTATGTTACATATATGTAATCAGTACTTAACATTTTTGTAATCAGTACTATAAGGTATGTTACATATATGTAATGAATTTTTTTTGTTGAAAAAAATATAGCAATATGGATGTCATATTAAAGAGCATATTTTTGTCGTTAATTTGGTATAATTTTCATAATTTAATATCTTGGAGTTCGGTAGATATTTTAGTTTTAAAAAGATGGGGATCAGTTCTCGCAGTTCTCGCATTTTTTTTTGTTCTCGATGGAACCCTACCCTATATATATATAAGTATATATTACTATTGACCGCTATTTCATTTTCCACCGCGATAACTGTATAGATTATTATTTGATAATATTTACACACACACACACACACACACACACACACACACACACACACATATATATATATATATATATATATATATATATATATATATATATATATATATATATATATATATAAGTATATATTACTATTGACCGCTATTTTATTTTCCACCGCGATAACTGTATAGATTATTATTTGATAATATTTACCCTTATTTAAAGATAAATTACTAGAAAATGATAAACACATGGATAAGAATACAAAATTGTGATTTAATTTTAAAAAAAGCAATGTATCTCATATATAAGTTGTAAGTTGTAATTGTCATTTTTAAAAATTAAAAACACATTTTTTATTTTTATTCACAGCTATAAGGGTTGCAATTATCATTATTCTTGATTATTTATATCAAAATTTATAAACATTATTTGGGTTTTTAAAGATCAAAACCCAAATAATGTTTATAAATTTAGTGAATGATATATATATATATATATATATATATATATATATATATATATATATATATATATATATATATGAGAGGGTTCAAACGAGAACTGTTTTTCGTACGAGAACTGCGAGAACCAATCTTAGCCGTTAATTTGATAAATGGAATTCATGGATGTAGAGCGTGATGCGATCAAGTGTAGCAGGGTGTATATGAGGAATTCATAGGTAGGTGATGACATCAAAGGAGGGGGAATTAGACGGCTCAGATTGGTTCTCGCAGTTCTCGTACGAAAAACAGTTCTCGTTTGAATTTTTGCATATATATATATATATATATATATTGTAAATGAAATTGTAAAATCAAAATGTGCTAAAATTACATGTTCCGATTTCTTACATATAAAAAAATGCATAGTATATGTTAAACAGCACATAATGTAATGTTATAAACTTAATAATCAATTATAGCTAAGTATACTTTAAAATGTAAAATTGTTTATTAGTTAATCATCTAAAAAACTCATATATTTAATATAAAAAAAATAAAAAAGATTAAAGAGAAAAAGATGAGCATCCCACTTTCCTCTATCTCTCGGTCTCTCTCCTCTTTTTGATGATCGGGTACCTTGACTATAGAGAAATGAAGTACCCCAGGAGCAAATATAAGCAGTCTAACGCTTGCCTCCGGTGGCTAACCTAGGTTGGGACGAGTATAGTTGGGTTTAGAAAGATCAAAGATCAAGAGAGAAATGATGTGACATCGATATGACAAGAAAGATGAGAGGATAGAAAGATAGGTATAGTAGATGATCTTATTGTAATGAGAAGTTAGGGGCCCACCTTGTTGGTCCTTTAGGCGTGTATCTACACGGATAATGAAACCTTTCGCGATGAATGTCTTTTCTTGAATACGTAGCCTTTCACGATGAATGCCTTTTTCTTTGAATACTAGTTCTCATGTAAAACTAAATTAAGATCATCTGATCACTCCCTCCCTTCCTCTCTTTATGTGTGTTCTCTTGATTTAAAGATCAAAACCCAAATAATGTTTATAAATTTTGGGTCCAGTTTGTTTCACCGTAATGTGAAGGAATGTAATGAAATTGAAATCAAATTCCGTTGTATATTGCGTTTGGTAACATTATTTTGAAAGGAATTAAGTTCTTCGAAGTGTTAATATTACTTTAGGTAGAGGAATATCATTACGTAACTAACATGGATAGAATTAAAATCATTTCCATTTCTATGCATTACGGTGAAACAAACGGGACATTAGGTTCACAAGCACAGTCAAACACTTTTATATTCACATATTGATTAGTTAGATGTGAAAGGCCGTCTTTTTGTGCATAACAAATAGTTATGCAAAAACTACCTACTTTACATCATGTCATGTAACTATAGATTTATGTTCCTTTGTTTTTTTAATCAACTTAGGATTTATGTCATGCAAATAGGATTTATGTTCCTATGCTCAAATATTCACACAAAAAACCCCAAAACTTTAATTATATGATACACTTTACATGTCAAAATCATTCGTAGGGCGACAAAGGAGACAGTGCCAGCCACAAACTATACTCGTAGGAGAGACTTGCCCCTATACTTTAGTGAAGTTTTTCACCTTATAAACGACAACAATAACCTAAACCATTAAAAGCAAGCAAACATACCAATCAATAACTTTGACTCGAGAAATAAGAACACGGATTGAACTTTGCCATTCATTGCAGCCTGAATCTACACCACCTTCACATAGGCGATCCATTTCTTGAGAAACAATTGTCAAAATCTAAAGTTTGATTGTTTGGTACATTTGCTTGCCATGAAGACATCCCTTCTTGAAGATCAAAAGCACCATAAGCCACACCAACTCCCAATTGACTGCTGTCACTGCTATATGGAAGAGAAATCTGCATTTGCAATTGATCTGTAAAAGATTAAGGTTCTATAAGCAACAAAAGATACCAAAACTATAAGAAAATGAAAAAAAAACAACGCTTGAAACCATAACCATCTTCTACATATAGTGCTCATAAGAGCACCTGTAGGGGTGACTGCCACCCCTACAATGATTGGACGATTCACTGAGACTGGCATGACTGAAACACCCGTAGTCATGACACCTCATCACACTAAAATCTTTGACCCGTATTTCTTTTACATACACAAGGAAAAAAACCAAGCATGCTTGTTAGCACCATGAGAGTACGGGAATTTAAGTCATCCACGACTAAAGGGGCCTAGTGAAGCCACTAAAGATGTTCGCGTCATTAAAGATTTACATTGAATTTTTGTCTTTTTCGGTTTCATTTTAAAAGT